>CM050508.1:159959101-161224101 GCA_027563665.1 Antrozous pallidus | reverse complement strand
ACTCTTTTGATTCTTTTTTTATAGGATGGAGAGCCTACTAAGGGGAAGGAATCACCCACAATATCAGAGAAGTCCTTGTAAAGAAGTTCGTGCAGCACTTCGGAAGAGGCCTGAAGAGGAGTGTAAGTATTTTATTTTTTTTAGTTTTTATTTTTAAAATATATTTTATTGATTTTTTACAGAGAGGAAGAGAGAGGGATAGAAAGTCAGAAACATCAATGAGAGAGAAACATCGATCAGCTGCCTCTTGCACACCCCCTACTGGAGATGTGCCCGCAGCCAAGGTATATGCCCTTGACCGGAATCGAACCCGGGACCTTTCAGTCCAAAGGCCGACGCTCTACCACTGAGCCAAACCGGTTTCGGCAGGAGTGTAAGTATTTTAATAGGATTAACTATATTATAGATAGATTTTGGTGAGTAGCATTGTAAAACAAAAGGGTTAACCTGTAAATAAATTTTTAAAAATAGAGGTACTTAATAAGTATTTATTGCATTGGGTTGAATTTATCTTTTTAAAACATATTACCATACAGTACATGGATTCCGACCCTAAAAGACCATTGTTAAGATGCTGTACTGATAATTGGGTTTCCAAAGATATTGGAAAAGGCTGCACAATCTACCATATCTTTCTTAGATAGTCATATCATGAATATTAATGTCTATTATGAGTCTTGAAGTTAAAAATCATTTTGAAATGTGTTTAAAGTTAATATCTTCTAATTTCCTTTGACCACAATGCTTTTTCAATATTAAAAAAACAAACCTGAGGACTGTGAAAACCATTGCATTAGACTAAAGAATAAATATCTACTGGTAAATACATTAGTAAACCCATTGAACAGAGAAAAACATTTGATTTAATTCCATTTAGGAACATATTTTGGAAGATGGAAGGTGTGTATCTCATCATATCTTCATATTATTGCATATTAGTGTTTATACTTGTCAGGATAGATTTAAATATTTCTAGTCATTACCATTTTTTAAAATGATTGACATGTTATTTGCATTTTAAGTTTCTAAAATGACCCTTAATACTAACTTTCTTTATGGTATTTGAATATAATTATTTTCAGGGAATAAATCACATTCCATTATGATAACTTTTATCTCAATTTTGTCCTTTTCCAGGAACTTACATTTTATAAGGATAGAGCTAATGCAGTGGGTTCATTGGCATGTACAGTTTAGTAGGCTTTTAAGATTATACTGGCATTTGAAATCAGTTTGAAGTACACTGTTCCAAGTGAAAACCAAGTACATTAAATCTGGGTACATTCATGGCAGTTGAGTGCTTTTGCTTTGTTCTGTTTTATTACAAAGTCAATGGACAACCTAATTTGGTTGGTGTTTATATCAGTTAATGTAATGTTCGTTTTCTTTTAATTGGTAGATTTAGCTTTAACACTAGAAACAATATCTAATTAAAACTAAAATTTCAAAATGAAGATTGAGTTCATGGGTATCTTGAAACAAAAACTATATGATGTAGGGTCTTGCATCTTTTATTGGGTACATAAGAAAGCCTTGGGGTTTTTCCTTTATGCTACTTTATCACAATCAACTTAGTATCTGGTATAGTTCTGCAGATTTTCTTTAAAAATTTAGAAGGGATTTTTGTAATTAAATCTATATTGATTCTTATAGAGTTACTGTTTAACATATACAAAGTAATTTTTCAAGCCTCTTATACTGAGTTGGCCTAGGCCAAAGATTGATCAACTGATCTATTGAATAAATCCAGCCTGATACCTGTTTCTATAAATAACATCTTATTGAAACACAGCCATCTTCTATTTACTTAGGTGTTGTATATGGCTGCTTTTGCACTACAAAGGAAGAGTTCAGTACTTGTGACGCAGACTACCTGGCCCACAAAATCAAAAGTATTTACCTGATTATTTATAAAAAAAGTTTTTTAAAACCTGGCATGGGCCAGTCATTGTTAAAGTGTGGTCTCCAGATCAGCAGTAGCATCTGAAAACTTATTAGAAATGCAAATTTTAAGGGCTGTAACTTACATCTACTGAATTAAAACCTCTGAGAGTCAGGTCCAGTAATCTGTGTTTTGAAGGGGACCCTACATGAGATTTGCATGCAGGCTCAAGTTTGAAAACCACTAGGCTGTGTCAAATAACTGGCTGCAGATGATACTAAATTATCATGGATGCAAAAGACTACGGATTATATAGATATTTCAGAATTAATATAGGCATATGTCAGAGTTAAGTCTTATTGTTATCTAATATAAGGTACATAATATAACTGCTGCATGTGTTATAACAAGAAAGACCTCATTAATTGAATTGTGGCAATAACGCCATTTTTAAAATAACACGGCAGGAACTCAGCTGGGTTGACTATGTTATAGACCATGGAATGATATAATGAGAAATGAGAAATGATAAAATATTGTTCTCTTCCAAAGAGGTCTTAAGTATCCCTTATTAATATAGTGAACAGTTATTGTCCTATTGTAGGACAGGATTAAATTCCTAAGAAAGAAGCCTTCTTTAAGAATAGAAGCAGTATATCATATTAGTTAATTAAGACATTAACTTCAGAGACACACAGTAGAGTTTATTCTCTAAGTGAAAATGTGACAGCTATAGGACTCTCAGTATTTTTTTCTTTCATCTTTATCATTGAGATTATTACAGATGTCCCTCTTTTCCCCCCGCATTGTTCTCTTTCACCCAGTGGCCTCCCCCTGCCCAGGCCTTTCCCACCCTGTTGTCTGTGTCCATAGTTAAGGCTTATCCTATCTAATGAAAGAGTAATATGCAAATTTGACTGTACCTTTGCTACGCTACCAGCCAATCAGGAGTGGGGTCGGGGCCAAGGCACAGCAAGGTGAGCGGCATGTGGAACGCCAGCAGGCCAAAGTGGCTGCTGGGCTGGCAGAGGTCCAATAGCAGCCCCAAAGCCAACAGGGGGTCTGGACCCTTGCCACTGCCCCAAGGCCTGGCCTTGGCAAACCTGGGGTGGTCTGGACCCAGCAAGGGGTCTGGACCCACGCTGTCGCCCCCAGGCCCGGCCATACCACATTAAAGCTTCTTTTATTATTAGCATCTTAAATTAATGTGATACATTTATTACAATTAATGAACCTTTATCGACACGTTATTAACAAAAGTAAAATCTTCAGTTTACATTAGGATCCATTCTTTGTGTTGAACATCTTATGGTCTTGACAAATGTACCATTAATGTAGTATCAGACAGAACAGTTTCATTACTCTAAAGATTACCTGTGGCCCAACCTATTCATCCCTCCCTGCTCTGAACCCCTGGCAGCCAGGGGGTGATCAGGCTGGCAGGTAGAAAGGGTTAGGGGCAATCAGGAAGGCAGCCAGGCAAGTAGTTGGAAGCCAGCAGTCCTGGATTGTGAGAAGGATGTCCAACTGCCCATTTAGGCCTGATTCTACCGGGATCAGACCTAAATGGGCAGTCAGACATCCCTGAGGGGTTCCAGACATCCCTGAGGGGTTCCAGCCTGAGGGTGCAGGCTGGGCTGAGGGACATCCATCCATGCATGAATTTCGTGCACCAGGCCTCTAGTATGTATATAAGATCTTGTTTAATCTCTTCCCAACTCCCTCCCCACCTTATCTCTGAGAATCCTTAATCTGTTCCATTCCCATGCCTCTGATTCTATTTTATTTACCAGTTTATTCTGTTCATTAGATTTCTTATTCATTTATTTTGATTTTTAGATGCAATTGCTGATAGATATGTATTTGTTGCCATTTTTTATTCACTTTTTTTTAATCTTTTCTTTTTTATTCTTCTTCTTCTTAAACAATGCCCTTCAGCATTTCATATAATGCTGGTTTGATGGTGATGAACTTTAGCTTTTTCTTGTCTGTGAAGCTCTCTATCCTCCTTCAATTCTAAATAGCTTTTCTGGGTAGAGTAATCTGGTTGTAGGTTCTTGCTATTCATTACTTTGAGTATTTTTTTCCACTCCCTCTGGTCTGCAGAGTTTTTTCTGAGGTCACCTGACAGTCATATGGGTACTCCTCTGTATGTAACTCTTGCTGCTTTTAAGATTCTCTCTTTGTCTTTAGCCCTTGGCATTTTAATGATGATGTGTCTTGGTGTGGTCCTCTTTGGGTTCCTTTTGTTTGGAACTCTTTATGTTTCCTGGACTTGTAAATCTATTTATTTTACCAGATAGGGGAAGTTTTCTGTCATTATTTCTTCAAATAGGTTTTCAACATATTGCTCTCTCTTTTCTTTTGGCACCCTATAGTGCAAATGTTTGTACCCTTGGGGTTGTCCCAGAGACTCCTTACACTATCTTCATATTTTTGGATTATTTTTTTTCTTCTGATTGGGTGTTTTTTGCTTCCTCATATTTCAAATCATTGATTTGATTCTTGGAAGCTCTTCTCTACTGTTCAATCCTTGTATATTATACTTTATTTCAGTCAGTGTATGCTTTATTTCTAACTGACCCTTTTCCATTATTTTGGCATTCTCACTAAGATTGATGAAAGTCTCACTAAGTCCCTTGGAGGTTTCTAGAAGATTCATGAGTATAATCCTATAACCATAGTTTTGAATTCCACATTTAGTAGTCTACTCTCTTCCTTTTCTTTCATTTGCGATATTCCTCCCTATCTCTGCATTTTGATTCTTCCCTGTTTTTGTTTCTATGTATTGGGTAGACCTACTATGTCTCCTTGAGTTGGTAGAGTGGCCTTGTGTAATAGGAGTCTTAGAGGCCCCAGTGGCTCAGCCTTTCCAGTCACCTGAGCTGGGAGCTTTAGGTGCACCCCTTTGTGGGCTGTGAGTACAGTCTTTTTGTAGTTGAACTTTGATTGCTCTTTGTATCACTGGGAAGAATGGACCTCCAGGCCAATTTGCTGTAGGGACCAGCTTCAACTGCAGTGGGAGAGCTACTGTGCAAGAGACACCCCTAAGGAGCAAGACTTGTTTCTGTGGGGCTTTGGTGCTCGCTGAGTCTGCCCCTGGTATGGTCTGACACTGACCACTGTGTTCACTGGCTCTTGGATCTCCAGGGAGCTGCAAAGTCAGCCACTGCCTGGGGCCACCTGGCAGGAGCTACAGAGACATCTTCAGATTCCTCCTGTTTGTATTGAGTTTGGAAGTACCCAGATGAGGCTCAACTGTGAAGGAAGACAGGCTGGTTCCTGTGCTGAGTCTTAACCTTTAATTGATAGGTTTGGGCTCCCTAATCCAGCTGCAGTTTATTTTATCCTGAGCAAGGACAGGCCATTCATATGCAAAAACCTCTGCACACAGGTTGGGTGGGGCTACAAATTGGATGGGGTGAGGTCTCAAGGAATCACCAGGGTGGAGTAAACAAATGCCTGCCAATAAGACCTGAGACCAGTGAAGTCCCAGCACAGAAGCAATGATTCCTGCAAGTACCTCTCTCTGGGAGAAAGCTACCCCTGAGTTTTTGCCCTGATGCCAGACAATCTGTTTCTCCTCCTATGTGTCTGTGTTCCCCAAAACCTCACCCTGGTGCTGAAGCTCAGAGGAAGTGGGACTTGGTAAGTTCTGTTCATGCGCTGGCCTTTTAAGAAAAATAGCTGGGTCTCCAACAGTCTCTGTGCCACTGAGCCCAAATCTCCACTGGTTTTTACAGCCATTTACAGGAACTTCTTTTCCCAGCTCTGGAATCCTGTGCTGGGCATTTAGTATGAGGCTGGGACCTCTTGCTCCTCATGGGGGCCTACACAGAGGCAATATCACTCCAAATTAAAAAAGCAGCACACATGAGTGTTCATCCAGACCCTTCCATGCCTCCAAGCCTACTACCAGTGTCAGTGTGCTTTCTTCTTTACTTCTCTAATTGTAGGACTTCCATTCAGTCAGCTTTCAGGCAGTTCTGGATGATGGTTGTTCTGTATTTTAGTTGTAATTTTGATGTGGTTGTGAGAGGCAGCAAGTATAAGCATTTACCTATGCTGCCATCTTGGTTCTCTCCTCCATATTTTTTTAAAATCTAAGACTCAGTTTACTTATTTGAAAAATGATAGACTCTACCTTACATGATTGTTTTTGAGAATTAGGGAGCTATGTATATGAACTACTTAGTGTAAAACCTGATATAGCGAGTTTTTTTTTTCTTTCCTCTCTTTCTCTACCCTTGTTATTATTGTTATTATTCCAAATTGTATGAGGACAATAAACCATTTCTGATTGCAGAAATTAAAATCCATAGAAATTACTAGTACTATTTTTAGAAACAATAATGCATGGCAAGGAAAATAGGTTTTAAACAAATGACATAAAGCCGATATTCTTAAAGCAATGTTCCATAAAAATGCCTGTTAGATAGTAAATTGTCTCACACAATGGCATAGTTCTTTCCTAGTCATTCTACAAATTCAATATGGAATATAGACAAAGACTTGTTGGTCAACTCCCATGGAAAACTATCTCCTTAGAAAATCACCATAGAAATAGAAATGGTAATGGCTCCCTTTTAGTGAGAGTAGAAAGAAATTGAACTTAACTCAGACAGAGGATCCTCCAGATTTAAGAAGAGCCCTCTTGCATTTAGAAATGGTGCGTACAGGAAGGTTTTTTACTAAGTGTCATGATTCAAACTTCTTTTATAATAGTTTATACTTTTTACAATATTTTTTAAATCAACACAAGTCTTAACCAATTATTTTATATGAATTATATCTATGCTGCATCTAGCAAAGCAAACTTTCAGTAAAAATAAAGTTGTTTCTTATAAAAGACAGATTTTTAAACAAGTTATTTCCCATTAAATAACAAAATTAAAAACTTTGTTCTCAAAACCACAGACTCATTCAGCTACATTCCCACATTCTTGCTCTGTTCCCAGACAGACCTTTCTAAAGAATCATATACACTCACTCCATTTACTTATCTCCAACTCACTCCTCCAAACCCATGCAATCAGGCTCCTCCCCAGTCACTATACTGAAACAGCTTTCATTCACAGCACTGACAATCTCTTTATGTTTTTGTGTTAGTTTTCTCTTGTTGTGTAACAAATTACCACAGACTAGATGGCTGAAAAGAAATGTATTATCTCACTGTTTCTGTGTGTCAGGAGTCCACATAAGGCTTCACCTGGTTCCCTACCTTAGGAGTCAGACCTGGCTCAACCCGAACCTCAACTCAGGAAGAATCCACTTTCAAGCTTACTTAGGCTGTCGGCAGAACTTGTTTCCTTACAGTTTATGACCAGGAGCCCTGCTTTCTGCTGACTTGTAGCTGGAGGCTGCCTTTAGGTTTTAGAGACTCCTGCAGTCCTTGCTTACATGTACTTTCTCCACATGACTGCTCACTCCATTGAACCAGCAAGGAGACTCTCTTCAAGGAGGGCCCTGTCCTTCTTTAAAGGATTTTACCTGATTAAGCCAGGCTCACTCAAGATAATTTACTTTTGATTAATTCACCGTAAACTGACTTGGAACCTTAACTACACCATCATCTTTTTCATATTCTATTGGCTAAAAGCAAGTCACAGGTCCTGCCAATCCAAGGGAAAGGGATTACATAGGGTTTGAATACTTGGGGGGCTAGGTGATGATCAGAAGGCCATCTTAGAATTCTGGCTACTACTTGCTAAATCCTTCAGGTATTTTTTTTCAATAGTCTTCTTACCCAAAATTAATATTGTTGATCATTTCCTCTTTTTAAAATCCTTAATGCTTTGTTTACCATAATACAATACATGCCCTGGTTTTCCTCTATCTCTCTGGTTATTCGTTTGTGTAGTGCAACTTTCTCTTTCCAGCCACTACCTACTAGAATTTCTGAAAACTAAAGTCTTCTTCTAAATATACTCTCTCCATAGACAGTTTCATTACACCCACAGCATGTTATTCCTGTAATCAGATGACTCACAAAATAATACCTCCAACCCATGCATCTCTCCATAGATCCAAATATCTACTTAACATAGCCCATTGGATATTGGCCTATGCCTGAAAATCATGAAATCCATGATTTCCCCCCCCAAAACTGTAGCTTCTCCCAGTGTTTTTGGAGTGAGCATTAGGAGCTCTTAACCATTTCAGTTCAAAGAACATAAATCTGGGAGCCATCTTTTATACTCTTTTCTCCTTTTTCTCTGACATTCACTGTAATTTCAAGGTCTGGAATTCCACATTCTGAGTATGTTTTGAGGCTGTTCACAAATCATCTCCTCTGTGGAGATTCAAAGATTCTACCAGGTACTCCTGTAATTGGCCTTCCTGTATATTGTTCTGAACACTTTCTTCTTAAAATGATTCTTTGGTCATTGCTCATTCAAGAAAGACAAAAGCTTTACTTAGTTTATAGGACTTTACATAATCTGGTTCTACCCACCCCTCACTTTCATCTCGCACTTTATTCCCTGGCCCTTTGTATTACAACCAAATGGGTGATCTTTTAATTCAGTGATAGGAACACAATATATATATATAATGTTATATAACCAGAGAACAAAAAAAAAACTATCCTGGAAAATAACAGTATATGACAGTATATGTTTGGAAAAGAATAAATGCAGAAATTAGAAAAAAATACAAAGCTGTTAAAACTTTCCAATAATCACAAGAAGATAAGTACTTTAGGAAGTAGCTGCAAAATAAACAATATAGGGGGAAAGCAATTATGTTTTTCATAAAGAAAAAGGGAGAATTAAAAATGAATATTGTTGAGGAAAGGAATTATAAAAAAACTAAACATGAAGAGCAAACTTGAAGTCTCCGCTGGCATCAATAAAATAATTAACACTACAAACATACTAAGAATTGGAGGAGCAAATAGTTGAAGTCCATGAATACAAAGAAAGCATGACCCACAAATAAATATGAATAGATATAATGACAAAGGAAATAAAATGTAAAAATACAACCTAAGAATTATAAACTGTCCTAAGAAAGAAATCAGAGCAAGTTAAAGGGAAAAAATAATCAAATACTTAATTGAATATATTTTTTAAAGTTATGAAAATATCTAACTATATATTGAAATGTCTCAAAGTGTACTCTAATTACCATTTAAATGAGGGCCACACCCAATTACATCCAGACAAACATTTTAGAATTACACTGTCTGCTCTTTGAAGAGCAAGATATCTTTCATTTACCATTATGTCAACAACACACAGCATAGTGCCTGGAGTTAGGAGATGTTTAACAAATAATTCAGAATGAATGAAGAAATAAATTACTTTACTTTAAAAAGTGCATCACCTTGAGAATAAGAAAGAGGGGGATGGTGTTGGCGGAAAATACAAAAAAGAGAGAAAGCAAGGGAAGAAAAACAGAGACAAAGAGAGAAAAAGAGGGGGGGAGGAAAGAAGGGAGGGAAGGAAGAGAAGGGAAAATTTCTAATTATGAAACAGATACCATGGTCTCATTTTTCCCTGTTCCTCCCTTCAAAATTCAATTAAACACCCTGGAAATTATTCAACAGACCATGATAAAACAGCCTCTGAAAGCTTAAAAAACAAAGACAGACTGGCCAGGATTTCCAAACTGGAGGAAAGATAATGTGATTTGTCCCTTGGGTTTTCTTTTCATCTTCCATACATTCCTGGACTGGGTGCCAGAGAAACCTACATTGAATTGTCAAAAGACATCATAATCAAAATTATAATTATAAAAAACAAGAAAAGCCTGTTCTCTCAATCCACCTGCAGCAGCAGAACAGTGAGGCCCCAGGACATCCTAGCCCTGCTGTCCCTGGCAGGCAGAACTATCTGGTATTAATGGTGGCAACAGTGAAACCCTGTGTCTTCATACCTTCCATCCAATGGCATAAGGATACCCAGGCCCAGTGACTTCTGTGCGTTCCCTGAAGGTAACATTAGGGAGCCCAGAAAACTATCTTCCCGCCCTGGCAGCAGCACCAGTAGGGTCTGAGCCAAGAGCCTAGCAGTGCCAGAAGAACAAAGCAGACCAGAATAGCATTAGCAGTACAAGGGGTCAGAAACTTTTACCCTTTGAGTGCCAGTGATGGACTGAATGTGAGTCTGTCTATTTGCATGGCTTCTAAAAAGTCAGGTAAGCAGGTGTCTATTCCTGGAGCCCTAGTGGATATAGCCAGGTGCATTTCTGTCATTCTTATCATTCTAATCTGGAAAATTAACCTCCTCGTGTTCCTGACGCCCCAAAACAGCTGTTGTTAGCTCAGAAATGTGTGCCTTCAGGGACATAATGAGGATGTGTCTGCTCTTTCAATAAATTTTCTTTCCTCAACATTGGACTATCTGAGGCAGGCCTTGAGTAGAATTTCTTTCTACTTTATCTTTTCTACAGAATTAGGCACATCATGTTTCTTCTCCTTTAAAATTAGAATTCTAGCCCAGCCAGCATGGCTTAGTGGTTGAGCATCAACCTATGAAGTAGGAGGTCACATGCCCGGGTTGTGGGCTTGATCCCTAGTGTGGGGTGTGCAGGAGGTAACTGATGGATGATCCTTTCTCATCAATGACGTTTCTATCTCTCTTTTCTCTCTCCTCTCTAAAGTCAATGAAATTCTATTTTTTAATTAAAAAATGCTAATTCCATAAATTTCTAGAATCTTAACAGCAAGGCAATACCTGTACCTTCACCTGTAGTGATTTTATTATTTTGAAACTCACCTAAGAATTCTTTAAATATTTTTTCTTGGTGTTCTGCATTCTGACCTTAGATTTGTCCAGATTTTCTAGACACTTGGTATAGTGTCCCCATTCTTTAAGTTATAGTTCCTCACTGCTATTACACTGGACTCCTGAAACACAGCTTGAAAAGGCCACGTCATCAGTAGTTTCTCTAACTCTGTCCTTTCTTAGAGATTCATTCTAGATTAGGCTCTGAAATTTTGTCTCTGCTTTGGTTGAATTTCTTTAGGCACCAGACACAATTGTTTGACTTGGCAACACTGACACATCTCTTGCTTTTCTACTTGTCTCTTTAAAATTAGAGCTGGGACTGTTCATTTCTTTTTCCTATTTGTTTCTCTTTACCTTGAGGATTCCATTTTCTATTTTATATCCCATGAAATCTCAATATTTCTCCTAAGGAAATCTCTTTTTTCCCCCAAAGTAAACAGCCAGTTTTCCTTTATTTTATTTTTCTACTTTTTCTTTTCTGATAATAAAACTGTAGCATGCTTCTTTTAACACTACTCCAGTTCATCTTGAAACCTTACATAAATTCAGTTCTTAAAGGCCCAGTGCTCCAAACAGTCTTTGTTATTTCTTTGCATAATCTTTAGGTAGAAAATAATTTCAATGACTTTTGTCATCTTTTTCAATTTCACCTAAGAAAGGGAAGATACTCTTCATTGTAAGGGTATTATTATTACCCTATTATTTTTCATTTATTTACTAATCAAATTCTCTGCACATCTATGGGCACATCCACAATGAAAGATTTTTAAATTATAAAGCCAGGGTCAGTGCTTGTGTGATTATCCAGTCCAAAGCTCAAGATCAGATAACAGGAACTCAAACAGCGGCCAGCATCTACGAAGGTCAGCAGGATCAAGGCAGCGTTGATAAAACAGTCCCATCTGCCCCAAAACAACCACTTGCTTGAGTGTAAATCTGCTGTGAGCCTCCATAAATCCTCAAGTCAAATTCTGCATGACCCACTTACTAAAGCTGAAAGCCCATGGCCATATGCATGGGTCCCATCAGAAACTTCTTCAATCATTACTTGAGTCACCCAAATCTACTTTTTTCCCATTTATATGTATTACTGACAAAACTGATATTGGAGGATGTAGCTCAAGTGCACAGCTTACAATGGCCTTCCTAAGATTTAATCCATCCAGCCTCACCCTCTGGGGCTTGTTGCTATACAACTGAGGCCTTGGCAGCCAAATCCAGTGTTCCCAGTCAGGCTCCAGAAGGGAGGGAGGGCAAGGCCTGATTGCTGCAGCTATGCTCAGTTCTTCAGAACTGGCCAATCAGGTAACTCCTTCCACATACACAGAAAAGAGAAGGGGGCAAGAGCTCAGGAAGATTAGGGAAAATGCCTCCTCAGGGAAGCAAGAAACAAGTCTGCCCCTCCTACAACACTGCTATAGCAGGTATCACCATGAAGCAGCTCTGGCAGAAGTTCTTGGGGGTCAGTCTTCCATGACATGAGTTCACATCAATACCTAGAACACCTGTCCCAGAATGAAAGACCAGCCCAATGAGCTTTTACAGGTAACACTTGCATGTCCATGAAGCAGCATAACTTCATTAAAATTGCTCTATGGGATAGTTTAATTTAGTTTTCAACCCTCAGTACTTCCTTATGCTGAAGCTACCTCTCTGGTACCTCACAAATTTGACCTCCTCTCAAAACATTTGATCCAGAATAACTGCCAATCTATGCCACTGAAAGCAGAGGCTCTATCTAGAGCTGCCATCAGTAAATCAACAAGAAACTCCATCTGACACTCCTATTTTTTTCTGTCCTCAGAACACAAAGAAAAGTACACAAAATTTCTAGAGCCCTTCCTTATCCCTACACCAAACTCATTGCATTCTGCTTCCATTCTAAACATTTTGTGCAATTAAGATTTTTAACTGTATTTAATGACATAATTGAGATACAACTATATTTTCTTCTCCCTCTGCACATTTCAAGGAGGATAATATCCCCCTGATGTCACTGACCCACTCTTAGGGAATGGACAGCCCTGTGAATACTTTTAAGTCAGAAAACACAGGCTCAAATTTGGTCTTTAGATTTGTCAGTCCAAATTACTGTTCAATGCTTTAATCTTCATTAGATTTAAGACTTTTTTCTCCTCACATCCCCACCCCATCAATACAGTGCTTGGTCTGACTCAAGATAAGAAGTGTGGTCAGCCCTTTTCACTTCCACTCACTTCACCTTTCTGACTTTATAACAACTATTTCAGAGCCTCTCAAGAGTGAAGAGTGTGCTGTAGAGACATTAAGGAATAGGGAAGCTCTTGCTTAGCTAGAGAATTCTTCCTGAGACATGTTAAAAGTAACTTTTGGTTTAGGGAATAATTTTCTTTGTTTTTCTTGTAAAATCCCTTCACTGGCAGAACTTGCCTCTGGCCTGTGCAGATACATAACTTTTCTAAATGTCTTTGCAACACCTGCAGACCCTAATAAATATAACACTTGCTCCCATGTCCTTGCCTGTGGGTTCATCTGGTAAACCAGAATACACCAGTGAAGCCATAAAAGCCTACCTGTGAGGCTGGTTCTGATACTTCAGAGAATAGCAATGATAGTACCTAAAAATTATTTAGGTGCTTGGCAACACATCCAGCTTTCTCACTCAAGCCAACGAGGAAGAGAGAAGGAAAAAGGAGACAGAGGCCCAGAAAATTCTAGGGAACTCAGCAGTAGGAGTCCATGACTGTTTTAACAGTACTAAAGTGACTCAGTTCCTAAGATTCGGAGTCAGTGTCTCTCTATTTCAAGTTTTATTTCTCAGCAGAGAGAGGATTTGACCAGCACAGTTCGCCATATCTTTGTGCCCCAAGTTCAGGGTCAAGTTGTGTGTGTATTAAGGCCATTCCAAGACAGAAGGAACCCTTGTTGGCCAGACAGTTTCACAGGAGGTGTCCACTCTAGTTTGAAGTACATGGTCCTCCCAGGACCCATTGTGGCTACATCTCTGTTATGAACCTCTAGGATCTTTGACTTCTGACCCTCTATAGATCCAGCTGTAAAACCACAAGTTATTTGTATTAGGGTCAAGATATCTTTTTTTAATTGAATTAGATAAAACTGCACCTCTGTCTTTCAAATGATAAATAAAAGATACAGACCAAGCCTCAAGAAACTTCCTCTATAAATTGTCAAATCAGATTCATATGAAGAAACAAAAAAGTGTATTAAAAGAACAACTTATCAGTTAGTTTGGCTAATGCATTTCCAATTTTTCAGACTCATTGGAATAAAGGTAATATAAAATAACCCCCAAAAGCAGAAATACTAGTAATAAAATGTCATTCTGTGAATTTTGTTTCGCCAGACTCTTGGCCCTGTGGAGATAGGAACTGTGCCTCTGTTATTTTCAAATCACTAAGCCCAGTACCTGGCACACGGTGATGCTTGGTAAATACTTCCTCATTGAATGAATGAATAGCAGAAGACATCTTTGTTAAAGGAATACACACACTTCAATTTTTGTTGTTTTATCGTCTATACTAAATGAAAAGGAGTCAGTAAATTGATAGCATGTTAAAACCAATGGTGTATGTATGAAGCAATGTTTCTTGGAATTTACTGATGGACCAAAACTCTGATCCACATGAGGTTGTTTCGATATGTAGAATAAGTAATTATTTTTATGAAATAAAAGTCCTGAAAACAACAAAGTCATTCTAGCCCCTTTGGAAGATTCTCTGGATTCATTAAAGAAAATGTAACTGTTTAATCAGAGCATGCTATTTTAGAAAGAGTTGGCTTAATTTATTTTCAAATGAGTGCACAGCGCACAGCGGATATTTGTACTCAAAGATTTTATAAGAATCTCCAGTATTGTATAGGCTAGAGGGAAGGTTGATTGCACTTTACATGGTTCAGTTATTTGAATTGATGGTATGTCCTTATGGTATGAAACCTAGAAAGCCTTTGCAGCACTAATTTAAAATTATGTTTTTAAGTTTACTTACATTTATAGCAAATGTCCAAAAATTGTGCCTTGTGTCATTTTCTTTTGTGTGAATTTGAACATCTTAGTGTCAAGAGCAAAGCTAAATACTTTCTTTTAATTTTAAAAGCAAAAATATATGTGACTTGTGCCATTTGGCTGCAGGCCTGAAGAGTGAATAATGTTACCTGTCTTCTGGTGGGTCACCACATGCCATGTTTAATTGAGAAAATATCCCCCCTTATAGTATTTGGCATGTCACATGCCTATCAGTTTTCCTGTCAGGCAAGATAGGAGACATCAATAAGTGCATCAATTCTTCCCACTCTCTTTTGGAGTCAAGCACTACAGCTGACAGTAAACTTGACAGCTTTTGTCATCAGCAGCATTTTTGCTGGCATCCTGTTGTTAATAACACGTTGGCTACACAGCATTTCCAGGGCTAATCCACAGTGGAACAATCATCCCTGCATCATCGGCCACAAAATGATTTTTAAGCTTTTTCTAAGGCTTTTTGTTTTTCAGACTTTTCTCCCCTTTGGCCAAACTCTTCACTAGACTTGTTATAAAATTAATTGGGAAGGGAAAAAGGGAAGAAGAGACTATGAAAGGCTCAATATTTAATTCCTGATTGAAAGGTCATGTTTACCAGCTTTTTAAGAACCACCATGTATACTGACATAGAGGTGAAGTTAAAATATGTAAAGGTTAAAAATTTATTTTTTGATTGAATGTACAATTATAGCACTTGGGAAAGTTATTGAGATGACTATTTCTGATAATGTGTGAAATATAGACAGTATTCTAAATGTAGTATAATATGTACTTAATAGCCACAATGCCTTTTTATGTTTTAAAAAAATCAATGAGTCAGGAAGGGGTGAGCAGTTTTATGACCAGCCATTATCCAGGCATGTTCTCTCTCCTAGGATCAATTGCAGTGTTTATTATATAGACATAATTTATATTTCTGCTGTTATGTATTATCTATGCAATCATTAAGCAAAGTTCATGGGGTGTCCTGCCCCTGGCTTACTGATCCATCTGTGTAGAATCTAGTCTTCAGTTAGTTAATGCTCTTTAGTTCTTATGAGATTCTGGAACTTTTAAATGGATCCTTCCTCAGATTCACAAACCACTTTTCATTTTTACCTTATCCTCATTTATTTTACCTGAAAATTCCTAATATCTTAAATCCCTTTGAATGTTATCATGGTTTTAACATCATTTATAAATTTTTGTTGCATTAAGTTCAAACTTCTAAACAGAAAGTTATTTTCTTCATGATCTCAATTTTTAATTTGTAAATTTTCCCAGAATTAGAAAAACACCTTCACCCACTTCTTGTGACACAACGGTTACTGTTGTAATGATAAGTAACCACAAACCTTAGCTTTACAACAACAAAGGTTTATTTTTCACACTGTTACGTGTTGCCACATGTTGGCTTGGTCTCTGCTCTGCCTTCTCTGGATTCTAAAGTCTAAAAGGAAAAAAGAAGCCCATATCTAAGATTACTGTAGAAGTAAGGAACACTAGTAAAAGCACCAGTTGACATAAAGCTTCCCCTCATCTTACATTCCATGATCCAAAGTGAGTCACAAGATTTTGGCTAACAGCATTGGGCAGGAAGCATGGTCTTCCCATAGGAAGAAACATCCAGAGGAGGAACCTGACAGTATAGAAAAATGCTTTAGATAGTACTGAGCAACCCACACATTCTATCACAACTTCCCTTTAATAGCAGCTCTCTTCTTTCAGTAATTTCTTTACTGCAGGACTGAATGTTAAATTCTTTGTGTGCTTTGCCAGGCCCTACAGTCATACTAAATGACCTACGGCTTCCATGCAGTAATGTAAATGAAAGCATCTGTTCATCCTTAGCCAATATAGGTAGGAATACATGTTTTCTTATTCTCTTGTTTCCAACTTCCTCCTTTCTGGTTCACTTTTGCTTGTATCATTATGTGTTTTTGTTCAGGATCAGTCACCTAAAGCAAAATCACTCCCCCTTGCATGAGTAAAAGAAATTTTGGTCTTCTGTCACCAGTAACTATGAGTCCCAGGCATTTTGGCTTCAGAAACAGAGTCTTGAATTCTCACCTTCACTAACACTCACCCTTCTGACTGCTCCAGAAATTACATTTACATTTATTTAGGTTAGCATTTTATATTAGACTAATAGCCCTACACACGAATTCGTGCACCAGTAGCTTGCCAGTAGCTTGCTGCTGCCTCCAGTAGCTCTCTGCCCATTGCCCCGCCTTTCTGTATCTCTCCCTGCCTCCTCCCCGCTAGCCCCCCATAGCTTGCTGCCGTGCCCCCTCCTGTAGCTCTCTGCCACCCACTTGTAGCCAGTAGCTCACTGCCACCCTCCTGTAGCTCCCTCCACCCCCGCACCCTCCCCCATAGCTTTCTGCCCTGCCTCCTCCTATCGCTCTCCACCGCCCGCTTGTAGATCACTGCCCCACCCTCCTGCTGATCCGTGATCGGGCCATCACAGAGTCAGTCGTTATGCTTCACAGTGTAACAACAATTTGCATATTACATTTTTATTATATAGGATGATTTAGAGGTCTAATCACACTGTTTT
This sequence comes from Antrozous pallidus, assembly GCA_027563665.1. Lineage (NCBI taxonomy): Eukaryota > Metazoa > Chordata > Mammalia > Chiroptera > Vespertilionidae > Antrozous > Antrozous pallidus. The sequence goes on along the minus strand of CM050508.1, from coordinate 161,206,930 downwards.
CTCATATTAAAGTAATTGTTGACAATAAGCAACCTGCAAGTCATTTTCACTTATGGTTTTAAGCAACATTTCATTTATCTTTTATGTATTTGTACACTATTTTTTAAAGATGCAAGACTAAGCTAACTTGCTGGGTTATAGAAAGAATGAGGAGTTTAGATTTAATGATGTAGGAAGTAGAAAATAATTGAATTTTCTGAGTCAGGAAACAGGAAAACAGCATGGTGTCAATATCATAGTGTACTAAAAAGTATGGGATTTTTATGTCAAACCATCTGGGATAGGGATAGGAATCCTGTTACCATCAATATGGTCTTAGTATTGAAATGAGAAAATTGAACAGGAATGCCCTGAATTCCTGGGTGTCTCAATAGTTTTGAAGAATGAAGCCATGGACAAAAGGTGATAAGTAAAAAGTACAGAAACTTTATTGCAAGCAGGCACTACCTCTAAAACCTAATTCTAAATTCTAAGCCTAAGACTCTGTCCCTCTTGGACAGACAGAGGGACTCCTGAGAAAGGTAACCACTGCTTTCTTTGTCTTGAGGCATTAAATAGGCTGCAATTCTTTGTCTGAACCTGACCCCTTATTGGTCATTTTGCTACATAGCATTAGTTTTCAAAGTTTAAAGCCCACATGGTGTCAACCACCTTCTCTTCCCCTTATTTTGCTGGTAGGAATTATTTTGATTTATTTTATAGCTCTCCCAGTTGTGTTGACAGAGAAAGCCTTATCTTATGACCCTCCCAGTTACTCAGGTCAGGGCTATTTTGGCCTAACTTATGACCACTTTAATAGCTCAGGCAAGAGATTCCTTTTGGTTTATGGCTGTCTGTAATTGTCCAGGCCAGATATATTTCTACTTGCCTATTCCATTTCTCTACTCTCTGTACCAGTAAGATAAACACCCTGGCATCTTCAACTCTCCACTATGTACTCCTTTTCCCATAGACCACCTGTCACCAACCTTTCAGACCTCACAGACCACCAGTGGTCTGCAGACCATCAGTTGGCGACTGCTGATCCAAAGGTTTCCTTAAACCAGTGGTTGCCAACCCTTCAAACCTCATGGACCACCAATGTTCTGCAGACCACCAGTTGCTGACCACTGCCATAGACCATTTTCATTCCTAAAACTTTCTAAGCCTGCCTAATTAAGCTATCTAGCTATTCCTTTCAGTGTCTCCACCTGGAAATGAAGATCACACTACCTGCCTCATAGGGCTTTCATTCACTGTTTCTACACATTTGGGGTTCCCACTTTGTACCTTATGTTGATGAACAAAACAATATATCTCATTATGCTCACAGTTTAGAGACAAATCTATATACATACTAGCAAAAGCCTAAGGTGGAGAGGAGAGGGCAGGTAGAGATTAACCAAAGGTTTTATATGTATATTAGAGTCCCGGTACACAGATTCGTGCACTAGGTGGGTCCCTCAGCCTGGCATGTGGGGATTGGGCCAAAATTGGCTCTCTGACATCCCCTGAAGGGTCCCAGATTACGAGAGGGCGAAGGCCAGGCCAAGGGATCCCACTGGTGCACAAATCCATGCATTGGGCCTTTAGTAAAAATATAAGAAAATAAGCAAATTAGTAGTGAACAATTGTGATAAGGGCTCAGAAAGAAAGAAAAAAATGATAGAAAACTGAGGTATGTGTCTTTAAATTTAGTGGTCAGGGAAAGCCTCTCTAAAATGATGATATCAATGAGGAATAAATGAGAAAAAGATTCTATAAGCTATTCTCTTGTCCCCTTAACATCTGGTATGTGCCTACGGTATCTAAGTGCCAGAACTGTCAAATCCTCCTGAGAATATTCACTCAGCTTGTGTTCATTGCAGCCTGAAATACAGAGGAGTTAATGTCTCCAAGTGCAACCTTCAGTCATTGACAGATGAGAGTGGAGCAGTGAGTAGCACACCTTCCTCCCCCTCCACTGGCCCACCTTGATGTATGTAAACATGGTCTCTCAAAGTCCCAAGCAGCATCGAGTCTTAGTTGCTCAGGGTGGTAATTGCTTCATTATACAGCCAACACTAGCTTCCTTAGCTTCCTTCCCTTCTCTCTGTCACTTATTTCCTCTTCTACTATTGTTCTTTAGAATTTCCTCACCAATGAAGTATTTATTGATTCTCAAATATCATCTTAGGCAGAGTCTGTTGCAGGATGGAACCTACCTGAGAGAAATATCGTTTCTAGTCATCTAGGATAGCATCAAAGATAAAATATGAACTCAGCAAATGTTGTCTTTTTTTTCACCTTTGTTCCCTTGAGTAAAACATGCATGATGAAAATGTTTGAGGAAGTCATCTCTGGACTATATTACAGTCTTGGAGGTAGGCATAGAGTCCTAGAGGCCACTAAGGAGGCAGAATGTTGCTTTAGAACTGAAAAGAAAAAGGCAATAAAGACAGACCAAGGTGAGATGCCAGTAAAATTTAGTTACAATGGCTCATTTATGAGTCTTTTTTATCCCTCAGTGCATATTATATATTTTGCTAGAACACATGGTTCTATGAAGTGGTGGTACAACAGGGTATTGGTGCTGTAAGGATACCTTTGGGTAAAATAAATTATATGTACTCTAAAACCAATAAAAGTAGGTAGATCGGCACACCAAAGTGTTCTGGGAAATTGGTGAGAGGTTCCCAGGTCTCCTGCTCTTATCTGTCATACCTGACCTATCAGGTAGCCATACCAGAGAGAATGTACAAGGGCCTCTGATCTCCATCAGGACTTTCAAAGCTTGTGATAAGTTCCTTCTCCATGGAATTTTATTTTAAGGATGTATTTTAACAGAACTTTATTTTTCATGCAAAATGATATTTCTTAGCAACTTTTTAAAAAATTAAAGTTATTGGTGTGACATTGACTGATAAGATTATATTATATCTATATTTTGTGCACTGCTAGAGGCCCAGTGCACAAAATTCATGCACAGAGGTTGGGGGGCATCCTCTCAGCCCATCCTGCACCCTCTCTAATCCAGGAACCTTCAGGGGATGTCTGACTGCTGGTTTAGGCCCAATCTCAGGGATCATGCCTAAACCAGCAGCCAGACAATCCAGGACCACTGGCTCCTAACTGCTCACCTGACTGCTGGCCTGATTGTCCCCAAATACCCCCTGTTGGCCTGGTCTCCACTAACTGCCCCACCCCTGCCAGTCTGGTCTCCCTTTACTGCCCTCCCCTGCTGGCCTGGTGGCCCCCAACTGCCCCCTCTGCCAGTCTGGTCGCCCCCAACTGCCCCCCACCCCCCTCTGGCCTGGTCTTCCAACACAGCTTACTGTTCAGTCATTAGGTCGTCCCTCACTAATCCACCTGCCAGCCTTGTTACCCCACACAGGCTGCTGTTTGGTCGTTACTGTTACCGTGACGGCGTCTCGGACAATTTGCACATTCCTCTATTATTAGTATATATTATATTTCAAAAATGCAATTCTGTGGTAACACCATTTGTATTGTTTGCCAACAATCCAAAGTCAAATCTTCTTCTTATATTTGACCCTCTTTACCTTTTACTTTCCTCCCACCTCACTTTCCTTTGGTAACAACCACACTGTTGTCTGTGCCTATGAGTTTTTGTTTTTGTTTTCTTGTTTGTTCATTTATTGCTTTCAGTTTTATATCCCACATATGAGTGAAATGATATAGTTCTTAAATTTTTCTGTCTGACTTATTTCACTTAGCATGATTTTCTCAAGATCCATCTATGTGATTACAACATAGATGGATCTTGTATTTCATCTTTTCTCAAGGCTTAGTATGCCATTGTATATATGTGTCACATCTTCTTTATACAGTCATTTAGTGAAACACACTTTGGTTGTCTCCATGTCTTGGCCACTGTGGTAATGCTGCAATGAACATAAGGGTGCATATATCTTTATGAATAAATGTTTTCAAATTTTTCAGATAGATAACCAGAAGAGGGATTGCTAGATCAGATGGTAATTCTATTCTTAATTTTTTGAGGAGCCTCCATAATGTTTTCCATAGTGGCTGTATTCCTACCAGCAGTGAATGAGAGTTCCTTTCTCTTCACAATCTCTCCAATACTTGTTATTACTTGCCTTGTTGATAATGCCATTCTAACAGGTGTGAGGTGGCATCTCATTCTAGTTTTGATTTGCACTTCCCTAATAAACTAGCGAACTTGAGCATCTTTATATATATATTGGTAAATGAATAGGACTATATCAAACTACAAAAAAGCTTCTACACAGCAAAAGAAACCTTCAACAAAACTAAAAGGTGACTAATCAAATGGGAGAATATATTTGCAAACAACAGCTCTAACAAGGGGTTAATAACCAAAATATATAAAGAACTCAGACAACTCAACACCAAAAAACAAACGATGCAACTGAAAACTGGGCAGAGGACCTGAATAGACTCTTCTCCCAAGAATATATACAATGGCCAACAGATAGATGAAAAGATGCTCAGCAGTTAACTTTAAAAATTTTTAGTTTTATTTGGACATGAAGACAGTGACAGGAATCAGACTGAAAGGTGAAGAAGAGGTGCTTAATCAACCCCACTCTATGTTCAAATCTCTCCCATTTAGGATCAAAGTGATGTGTATAGGCATCTATATATATAAAAACCTAAGCAACCATTATAACCAGACGACCAGATGACCGGACAGTAACTATGACATGCACTGATCACCAGGGGGCAAATGTTCAATACAGAAACTACTGCCTGTGGTCAGTATGCTCCCACAGTCAACCTCTCGTGGCTGGCCAACCGCCTGTGGTTCTTTCCCCCCAGCTGGCTGGCCCCAGTCCTGATTAGCCTGATTGGGACTGGGTGAGATGGCCCTAATTGGCCCTAATCACTGGCCAGGCTGAGGGACCCCACTCACGCATGAATTCATGCACTGGGCCTCTAGTCTTATATAATAAAAGCCTAATATGCTAAGTGTCCTACTATGCATTCAACCATTCTACCTGTCACTATGATGCCTACTGACTACCAGAGGGCAAGCGCTCCGACTCGTAGGTTAGCTTGCTGCTGGGGTCTGTCTGATCAGGACTGGGTGAGATGGGCAGACAAGCCCTGGACGAATCCATGCACCAGGCCAGTTTTGGCCTGATCTCCACAGACCAGGTTGAGGAACACCATCAGTACATGAATCCATGGACCAGGCCTTTAGTTATTTTGTATATATAGCATAAAATCAAAGTAAAATATGTGTTTGCTGTGTAAGTGCATTTTAATGTTAAGCATTCCTTGTCTTCTCTTCCAACTCATTTTTTACTTCAAAGCTAGCCTTTAATGGACATTTTGAAGTCTCTACTTGATCTTGAAAATTTAAAAAATTAACTTCCTACCAGAGCCTACAATATCTGACCTGTGACCTACCTGTCTCTCCAATCTATTCTTGGGCTGTTTTCATTCATGATGATTAGGGTCAGGCATACTTGCCATCATTTAGTTCTTCAGAATATGCCACATACCTTAGTCTCTTTTTGTTTTTTGTTTGTTTGTTTGTTTGTTTGTTTTTAAATATATTTTATTGATTTTTTTACAGAGCAGAAGGGAGAGGGATAGAAAGTCAGAAACATCGATGAGAGAGAGACATCGATCAGCTGCCTCTTGCATGCCCCCTACCGGGGATGTGCCCACAGCCAAGATACATGCTTTTGCCAGAATCGAATCTGGGACCCTTCAGTCCGCAGTCCGACGCTCTATCCACTGAGCCAAACCGGTCTTGGCCCTTAGTCTCTTTTTGGATGTTGGTCCTTCTCCCTGGAATTTTCTCATCAGCTATTGACATAGATAGCTTTCTCATTCTTAGGTGTCTACTTAAATGTTTACTTTCTTAGTGAAGTCTTCCATGACCGCCTTACCTTATCTGAGGTAAGCTAGCTAGTTAGCTAGTACTAAAATAATGCTGCATAACAAACAACAACAACATTTCAGTGACATACAGTTTGAAGACATGTTTAATCCAAATGTCTGAGGACTGGATGGAGGCCTTTCAAGGTAGGCCAGGCCTCACCCAGTGGCTCTGTTAAACTCATTTTTGCTTGTTTATGTCTGGAGGTCACTGATCTAAGGTGCTTCTGCTGTGCAACTCTGCCTTATATATCTAACATCTTCCTTCTAGAACCAGTGGGCTAATCTGGACCTCTATATATTATAGGCCTTACATGTGACAGATATGTAACTACATGAGAAGAAATATATGAGGTATTTTAAAGCCTAGGCTCAGAACTGATATATTACATTGGCCAAAGCAAGTCATAGAGCCAAACCCAATATTAACGGTATACTACTCCCTTGGAAATGTGGCAGGTTGGAAGGGTGTATTTCTGAACCATAATTCAATCTATTGCAATAGGTTTTCTCTGTTATTCTAGTTCATAGTACTCTATTTCATAACAATTATTTTTGGTCTTCATTGTCTAATGTTTGTCTTGCCCATGAAATTTTAGCCCCAAGTATCAGCAATTTAATATAATTAAAGTTTATTTGTCTCTCATGTCACAGTCCAATGCCTTATGAGAAGCCCTCCTCCACTATAAGTATGTGAACTGCATCTGTGCAGCCTACTCAGAGGAAGAAAGAACCAAAGATCAAATGAGATAATTTTTTCAGGGCTAGGCCTAAAAGTGACTTCTATTACTTTCACTCACCACTGACCAAAATTTAGTCACATGTCCCATCTAGCTATAGCAGGAGGTGAGGACAGGCAAAGGAAATGGTGAAGTGAACATTCAGCTTTGTTTCTATGGAGTCTGTGAGTTCTTTGATGGGAAGCTGTGTCACTAGCATCACAGTGCCTGGAAGATGTAAGATCTTTACTTGTTCAGTGCACGAGTGAGTGATGCCTTGCTCCAAAGGTAGTGTTTTCATCTACGACCTGAAGATACTGATTTATACCTTAAAAAAACATTATAAAGAACTAGAGGCCCGGTGCATGAAAATTCATGCACTGGAGGGGGGAATCCCTCAGCCAGGCCTGCCCCCTCTCACAGTCTGGGAGCCCACAGGGGCAGGAGATGACCCTGTGATCAACGGAAGATGACACCCCATCACACCTCTGCTTCTGGCACTGCCAAGAGTGCAAGCCTTGGCTGGCCCTGGTTACCTGAGCCTCAGGTGGCCCTGGGCGGCTGGGCAGCTGACATTCGAGGCTTGCCTGTGTTTCAGGCTGGTCTTAGGTGGCTGTGTAGCCATCATCTGAGGCTTGCCTGCTTCTTGGGCCGGCCCTGGGAGGTGGCGGGGGGAGACTGATGGTGGGTCCAGACACACTGTGTGCATGCCCCCCGAATGCCCAACTAGACAAAAAGGACTGTGGAACTCTGGTGACAGGCGCAAGGAACAGCTGGACCTGCCTGAGGGCAGGTCTGGCTGTACCACACACCTGATACTCCTTCCCCCCGGCAGGGCTGAAAGGACTAGGGGACTTCAGCAGGGCTGAGATGACTGGGTGCTGCCATCTTGTGGCTATGAGCACTGCCATCTTTGTGACCATGTGATGGTCAATTTGCATATTTCCTTTTTATTAGCTAAGATAAAGAGGTAATCTTTATGATAGGGTTTTATAGAAAAGATGTATTTATCTGGGGGCCTCTCTTAGAGTCTGACTTCTGCCTCAAAAATACATAGGAAATGTTGTTATTGTGGATGAATTATGGTTTATGATAATGAGGAAAATGTGTTGATTTATGCAAATATGTGTGTGGATATATGAAGCCAGACTTTAATTTTCGTTTTTTAAGATAAAATGGTCAAGAGAATATGATCTAAGTAAAAGCCAAGACACGAGACCTCAGGCAGAGACAGTCAGCGGAGGTGGGCCTGTCTAGCCCAGAGTCTTTACCTCAGCTGCAGGGCTTTCTTCTCTTGCCAACACCATCCAGGCCAAGCAGTTCTATACTTATCTGCTCCTCCCCACTCCCTGTAGAGTGTAAGGGATTTGTAAGGTAGAGTAAATGTACAAGGACCAATGGCAGCCTTATAGCTATCCAAGGCTCTGCCATTTTTTTTAATGGCCTTAAGATAAAACACACACATTGAAGAAACTTATGGATCTTGATTTTGTTGGTTGTTCAACAAAATATATAAAATGGTTGGGTCATCCAAGACCCTGACCAATCCACTGGGTCAGAAACCTTTCATGAAACCCAGATTGTTCTGTGTGCCCCTCCTACAGCTCTCATAATACATTCTGCACACTTATTTCATATCATATCAAATATAATGTCTTACATTATATTTAAATCTGTTTTGGATCTTTTCCCCCTCAATAACAAGTTCTTCCAAGGCCTTATTCATATTGTATCCCAGAGCTCTCACAGGCTTTATACCCAGAAGGCCTTAGTCTCATATTAGAAATTTGGTTTTGCCCTTAAGTTTCTGAAAGGTCTTCATACCTGTACTTTAAAGCTCTGCCTTTAAGTTTAAATGTCCCACAGTGCATACTGCAAAGTCAACCTTTGCTCCACCTTGATCTCACAAACCTGGTGTTGAATGTATGGTCTCATGTTTCCTGGAAAACCCTTCTACTATAGTTCTTTAGGTTGGCACCCGCATGTATTTTCTGAAGATACTGGTGACCTTGAAAATATAATAAATTCCCACTTGCTAAGACTGGCTATTGTGAAATTCACTCTAAAATAGTGAATAGACTCTACTATTTACAATTTTTCTAAACCTTATCATCCAAACTAAATATGTTCTCTATCATAGTTCCTGCTTAGGTTAGTGCTCATCAAATTTCTTTGATATGCAGTTCCTGTATTTTGTTAGCTCCTAGAAGATTATAAGCATCAAATAGCCACTGATTATTAGTAATCATGTCACAAAAACGCTAAGAGAACATTAAACATGATACAGAGCTAAAGTTCTTAGCCATTTCAATATCTATTTCAAAGCATCCTTGACATTTCAGATCCCCTGAATTTTTATTTATGCCATAGTTGGAAACTTAAATCTAAAACTTTAGTATTATCATGAGTGTTCATTGTGCCCTCTGGATTCGATAGGTTAATTTTAATGAACATTTAAACACTCACATTAGGCAATCTCATTTAATTATAATTAAGATGTGAAGCTGAGAGTTGTAGTGCTTGGCATTCTAATCTGGCCCATTTACTGTGCAGCTATATCTCAAGTGCTGCAGCAATACTTGTTAAATATTTCGGTGCCTACAGAGTAATAAATACTGATTAGCCGGATATCTGAACAGGTCCTTGCCCCTGAGAGATCAAGTTTAAAGTACCTAGAACTTTTCATATGTATTTTCTACTTTTGAGTAGCAAGTAAAAGAAGCGGGTCAAACTGGGGTTAAGTGCAGTTCAGGCCAAACACCGAAAAAGATCTGGAAAGTCCAGGAAGGAAAGGGCTGCAATAAGGAGGGCAAGCAAGTGGGAATTAGCATTCACCTAAGGCATACAATGAATGGTGTGGGTGTTTGTGGGTGGTGCTGGTATCATTTACATACAATTAAGAGCTGGGTCAGTAGGTTATATTTCAAGAATGTTGACTAAAATACTAGAAACCAGAAATACCACAAATAGATTACGGCCCAAAGCAAGGGACCTTTTCAAAGGTCCTACCAATAAGTCCTTTAAGATGGATGACAACGTGGAGACCCAGGAACTATACCATGAACCATTATAGCACTAAAAATAACACCTGACCATTTATTTTTTGAACATGTTATTTAGTAACAAGGAACCATCAAGGCTGGTATATTCATCTCTATAGTAACCACCCTCTACCCACCCCCTTTCAAAACAGCCTTAAAAAATGTGATGTTACCTGTGACTACATCTGTTAAATTTAAAAAAACAAACAAACAAACAAAAAACAAACAAAAAACTGTGTTCAAAGGAGTGTACTATCCTAACATTTTTTTCTTTCTCTGAAGAATGAAAAAGTTGGGGCCTGTGGTTTTCTTTAACATTCACTGGCCATGGAAGAAACCAATACCAAGGATTTGCAAAGAACAAAAGCAGGTCTATTCATCCTAAAAATAACATCACTATATATAACTAGTAGTCCTGTGCATGAATCCATGTGCCAGTAGCTCACCAGTAGCTCGCTGCACAGTGCCCTGCCCTTCTGCAGCTCCCCCCACCCCTCACTTGCTGCCCTGCCCCCTCCTGTGGCTCTCTGCCATCTGCTTGTAGCTCGCTGTCTCACCCACCTGCTGATCCATGATCCAGTCGTTACTCGATTGGTCATTACACGTAATGACCATTTGCATATTACATCTTTATTATATAAGATACTATAATCATGTAATTATAATATAATAATATAACACTAATTATCCTATCTAATAAAAGAGAAACATGCAAATTGACTGTACCTTCGCTATGCTACCAGCCAGTAGGGGCAATATGCAAATTAATCCCCAACCAAGATGGCGGGCAGGCCCCCTACACCCCGAGCTGGCCATGGTGGACCTGGGGTCATGGGGGTCCCCGATCCCAGCCCCAGAACCAGCAGGAGATCCGGCCCCCTACTGCCCGAAGCCCAGCCATGGCGGCACTGGGGGCCGCAGGGGTCACAGGGGTCGAGGTCACAGCCACAAACCTGGCCCCAAGCCCAGCCATGGTGGCACTGGGGGCTGAGGGGGTCACAATCATAGCCACAAACCCGGCCCCAAGCCTGGCCATAGCAGAGGGGGCTCTGGGGGTCATAGGGGTCAAGATCACAGCCACAAACTTGGCCCCAAGCCTGGCTATGGTGGTGCTGGGGGCCACGGGGGGGCATGATCACAGCCACAAAACCAGCAGGGAGGTAGGCCCCCAGCAGCCCCAAGTCCTGCCATGGTAAACCTGGGTAGGGGGTAGATTGAAGACACAAACCCACAGGCCTGGCACCCAGCAGCCCCAAGACCTGAGGTGGAGGAGCTTGGGTTGCTGAAGGGCATGTTGGGGCAGCGGAGACACAAACCCACAAGAAACCTGTGGAAAGGGAGATAAACTATCATAATTTTATCTCCCTTTCCACAAGGTGAGAAAACTGCCCCTGGATTATTTAGTGCTGTGGCCAAACACCTTTCTACAAGCACAGGGTAATGTTATGATCACTCTCAGGAAGGTCTGGTCATAATACCCTCTCCAGGGAATAACGCTACTGTTGCAAATCATCTAAGAGAGGAAACAAGCGTTTGTTGGGTTTATTCTGAAGGTCAGAGAACATGCCACCCCAACATATGCTGTGTTGTTATATTGATGATCTTGAGCTGCAGATGCTTGAAAAACAACAAATGCATGTGGAGGATTTCACTGAAGTCTCCTGATCAGACCCCCTAAAGGAGCTTAAATGTCATAGGTCCCCTTGATGGGAGTAGTATCATCAGACAGAGAAGACTAACTCCTGTCACAGGACAGGAGAGTAGAAGTTGACATTACAAACTTTGTTACAAACTATTTCCCTCCACCCCATTAATCTTTCCTCAATATCATTTACTCTCCTCTAAGAGGCCTATATCTCCTGTCCCCTTTACTTAGGAAGAAGGTATTTAAATCTGCATTCTAAGCCACATTGGGGAGCTACTCATTTTTCCCTGGGATCGCCCATATATCCATGAGGTACACATGTTAATGAACTTTTGTTTTTCTCTTGGTGATCTGTTTTTCATTACAAGGGCCTCCACTAAGAACTCAGAAAGGTATAGGAAAACTTTTTCCTCCTCCATAATTCTACCTTGGAAAATCAAGTCTCTAGCTGAACAATGAGGTTGACTCAAGTGCCAAGAAGTCCTGGCTGATGGGAGGGAAACTTTTAGGGAGAAATCAATGATATTGGCATCAAAGTGGGACAGAGGGCACATACATTGTTGCTGGTGGGCGTTTAAAGTGATTCAACATTTTTGGAGGATGATTTGGCAAATTCGATAGAAATGTTCAAGGTACATCCAAGAGTCTTCTTCTGGGAATCACATCTGCTGAGATAAAGCACAAGCGCATAAGCCCTGGTCAGAACTCAGGATGCTACTGTGGGCTCCCCTTCTATGATAGGAAAACCTGTGAACAACTTGCATTTTTAGGACAAGGTGGCATCCTATCTAATAAAAAAGAAACATGAAAATTAGACTGAACATCTTCCGGATGACCTTCTGGATGTCCTTCCGGACATCCTTCCCAACAAAGCCATGTTGGTGGGACCAAGGCAGAGGAGGTTAGAGGCAATCATGCAGGCAGGGAGAGCAGTTAGGGGGGACCAGGCCAGCAGGGGAGAGCAGTTAGGGCAAACAGGCTGTCAAGGGAGAGCAGTTAGGGGGATCAGGCTGGCAGGCAGGCGAGAGGTTAGGAGCTAGAGGTCCCAGATTGGAGAGAGTGCAGGCCAAGCTGAGGCAACCCCCTTCCCATGCACAAATTCCATGCACCAGGCCTCTAGTAATAATATAATATAGTATACTGCAGTATAGTGTAGAATAATAGTAATAGTATAATAATATAACAATATTAAAGTATTGTTCTAAATTGAGATGTATATTTCTTCCATTGTATTAAATAGAGAGCGACTCCCTGAAAGTGAAGAGGCACTTTTTATCTTCAACACAATAGCAACAAAATAACATAAAACAATGTTATGATAATTTATTTTACATATATATCACTTTCTTGAGTACTGAAATCATACATTTTTGGCTTATAATTTCATTTGTTATAGTAAAACAATATAAAAACAACCATTCTCCTAAGGAGAGTGCTTGGTTAATAAAAACAGTTAAAGAACAAAAATTCAGATCTGAAGATCTAATTGTCTTTATTGAGTGATTCATGTCAGGCAACATCCAATCTAGTAAACAGAGAGTTTCTCCCAGAAGTTTAAATATGAAAGAATGTTATAGGTAGAAACTAGGCAGAACAATAATGCTATTAGCAAAAGAAAAGAAAGGATTTGTTCTGGCCAACCTACCTTCCCTTTGGTGAAGGCTGGGTCTGATGGGTCAGATTGCCTCAGATTCCTTTGCAAGGGAGGATTGTGGTTGGAGAGGATCATGACAAATTACCTCATTGGTGCTGACCAAAAATTCCAGACAGACCAACTGAGGTTGCAGGTTGCAACTGCAATTAGGTCCGGTATGAAGTCTAAGTTCCATGTGATAGGTCTTTAGCACAAGTGACTCCATTTGGGGCCTGTGGTTTTTTTTAACCGAACTTTATTTTTAAAGAAATTGCTTATGAGATACTTAAAATTGATTATTATTTTATAGCTAAACAAGTTAAATTAGATTAATTCAGTGTTCTAATCTGTAGACCTAGTCTATATCAAGTGTTATTTAATCAGATTGTATCTTTGTATTTCTAAAAAATTCAGAATAATATATTGTGGACTGTAAGAATTTTATAATGTAATACTGTAATGGAGGTGTGAAAATCGCTTTTAAATTAGTATAAAAGTAAAAAACTAAAGTATTAAAAATACTTATAACTATAAAAATTAGTTAATTTCTATTTCATATTAATAATGCATTTGTAATCAGAAAATTATTTCAGCCTAGACAAATGGTTTGCTAAGCTTTATTTATTCTAAGACAATGTGTTTTATACAAGTAAAGAATTACGTCAATTAAATACATAATCTCCAGAATTTTAATTGCTATTTAATATTTTACTATAGTTTTTATTCCCCCAAATCCTCTTAGATTTCTAATTTCAAGGAGAGGTTAAAAAAAAGTAACTAAGTTTTACTATGTACAGTTGACTTTATTAAGCAGATCATGAATATTTTCTTGGTCCTTTCACTCCTCTTTTAAAAATTTTATTAGAAAATTGCACTAAAGTGTAACAACAAAACTTCCTTTATGACTTCTGACTCTGTGCATGGACTAGATACTTCTATGCTCCACTAATAAGTGGAGGTTCCATGGAGTTTTGACTTACATATTTAGTAACTATATAGAAATATTGGGGCTTTGTAAATGCAAAGGCTTTACTTCAAATATTCGAACAAGTAATTTCAAGGTGTGTTTTTTTCTTTATTTCCCCTATCAAACATGCTTTGTAAATGCATAGAGTATAAAATACTAAGTAAATATTATGGATATCTTTGTTAATGTCATGGAAATTTATATATATATATATATAAGTTTATACACACACATATAATTGATTTTAGAGAGGAAGAGAGAGATAAAAACAGCAACAATGAGAGAGAATCTTCGGTTGGCTGCCTCTTGCACTACCCACAATGGGGATCTAGCCTTGCAATCCAGGCATGTGCTCTGACCAGAATCTGAATTGTGACCTCCTGGTTCATAGATCAATGCTCAACCACCGAGCAACATTGGCTGGGCCACTTTTCTAAAATAAATTTAATTGTTACAAACATATATGGTTATTTTAGGATTAATTATGATTATAATATAGAAAACACATTAAACTATGAATATACAAATATGTAATAAGTGCCAGTGTCAAAGCAATTTTTTAATGGTCACTAGGAATTACCACATCAGCATTTAAGGTGTAATAGTGAGAACATAAAACTTTATTTATTCAGAATAATTAGGAGAAAAGGCAACTCAGACCTGTAAAAATCCAATTTATGAAATATTTTATAAGAAACCCTGTTTTTATAATTTTTAAAAACAAGGAAAATACATTTCTCATTTACTATTTAGTTATTAGGAATAAAACAGGAAAGGAGGGAAAAATCACTATACAAAGAATTTTCCTTGCTGCTATTGAGTGTTGCTTTAAAAAGGAATATCGGACAATAGTATCATCCTTTTGATCCACCCTAACTATATATATTCACAGCTCAAATATTAAAAATGCAGTGTTTGTGGAAATATTCTGATAGGATGTGTAACCTGGTGATTAGAAGAACATCTGAGTAAGCTCTTCACATTTCATTTTTTCTTATTATGTTCATTTAGATGTATTTTGTCAATTTATAAATACAGTTAATTAAAATTTTTTAAATTTTCTTTTTTTTTTTAAAGGATCCCGCTACATGAAAAAAATGCAAGTCAAAGTGGTCACAACCTAGAAGTCTGCAGAGACAGGAATAACTAGCAAGTAGATACTATGTTATTTTGCTATGCTTAAATATATAGAATTCAGTAGTGTTCTGAGAATTTTACTCTATAATAATCAAATAGTCTTGTAATTTTAAATTTATGCTTAGTAATATTTGTGTTAATTATATATCACAAAAATAGGAAGGAAATAGTACCTATGGATTTCAGAAAAGCAATTTTCTGTCAATATTAATGAAGTTATTTTTGGCCATAAAGATAAATTTAAATATTGTATCCTCTCTCAGGTCTTATTTCTAGAGTCCCAATTCAATAATATATTTCTTTATAAAAAAGAGTAATACTCCCCCTATACCTCATGACATACTTAGCTACCATGTAAATATATTAATTCCTCTCATAAACCATTAATAGAAATTGTTATAACCATACTTTTAAGACTAGAATAAATTACATTCACTTTTGAAGTTTACATTTCAAAATTTCAAGGTGCTATCAACTGAAATCCACACACAAAACAGGATCTTTCCATTAATCAGTACTTACTGACATTTTCAAGAAATGAAATAATGCAGTGTTTGGATGAGTAGAATCAAGAAGAGGATTTAAGAATGTGGGAAGGGTAAATAAGATTATTTAAATGGCAAGAAACATCTTTGAAAAATTCATTGTTTCACATTAAAGTTGTTGGAGTTTATTCTTTCTCCTCAAATGTATCTTGAAGATCGTAACAGAATGTTAAGGCTAAGAGATTTTATTTACCTCAAATCTTTCATGGATATGGATTAAGAAATTGATACATTTATATACATATGATATAAATATTTTAATACACACACCAATACATTTATATATATATATATATATATATATATATATCATACATTTTAAAAATATTGTTGGTATTATTACAGATGTCCCCCATTTCTCTCCCCACTTTTGCCTTCTATCACCCAAGTCCCATCCTCCCCTCCCTCTGGGCCTCACACATTGTCTGAATTCATGGGCTATGCATATACGTTCTTTGTCTATTGTCTTCACCTTCTTTCATCCTATCTTTCCCACCTCCTTTTAGATAAAACTTAATACAGTTAGTTCTTAATTTAATAAGAATTTTTAGTAGTAATGATGATTAAAATATATTTATAAACAAGTGTACTGTATAAGAAATGAGGTAGTATATATAATAAAATATTTTAGAAATTGTACATTTTATATTTATATTTAAGATTCTATAATAGTAGAAGTTTCTCTAATTATAAAAATGTTTAAAATTGTGTTTAAATTGCTCAACAGTACAGTTCCTAAAGAATTTGGTAACCCAGCAAAAGTTTCTTCCCTTTCAGTCTTCTTTGACAGCTTTATAAATGACGTCATGGATAATAAATACTTCACATATAAACTCTGATAAATATTCATACAATTCTTGATAACAAGAATGCTAAGTAATGATTCAATAGAGAAGGATCATTCTAATGTAAATAACTAGATTTTAATGTATCTGGTTTATAAATTTATACTTTTTCTCTTGGTTTGTCATACAATGATATAAGCTTGCACCATGAGGCAGAGGAAAGCAAAAGATCTTTCAAAATTCTAAGACTATTAAAATAATTCAGTTGGGTTATCTTTCTAGTAAAGGAGAGAAAATTACAAAAATGTTTTTAGAAATATGTTGGTAATAGTCAACATCAATTTTAGCTCAAAAGGAAATGAAGATCATAATGTAAAAGTCATTAAAGAACTTAAGAGTTAGTGAAAGAATGGAGCAACATCTGGTAAACTGTTGAGAGAGTCTGGTGCTGGAAGACCAGGTAATTGATGCTTTCCGTAATCCAGGTCGAAAATTTGAGAGTCAAAGTAATGTGGCAGCAGTAGAGATACTGAACAGGGCTTTGACTTGAAAGAAGTACTTTCTTCACTGTATTCTACAGAAGCTTGACTTGGATGAATAGTAATCGCATTATTTGAGATCTGGTATATTAAAAGAAGAACAGTTAACATTCAGCAGAGGATAATAAAATGCTAACTTTAGATAGTGAAATTCAGGTGCCTGTGGCAAAGCAAAATGGGTATTTCACAGGGATGGTGGAAATTCAGAACTGAAGCTCTAGGATTAGAAGACATATGGACTTAATTTACCTGAATAGAAATAGTAATTGAGGCCACCAAAATGTAATCAGGCAGAAAACATATACAGGGTGAAGAGGAACATTACTACAGGTACAATTCCTAGGAAAAAATATTCAATCATCAAAAGTGGAATGAGCCGCAAAAAAACTGAGCAATAGTCAAAAGTAAGAGTAGCCCTGGCTGGTTTGGCTCAGTGGATAGAGCGTCGGCCTGCAGACTGAAGGGTCCAGGGTTTGATTCCGATCAAGGGCATGTACTTTGGTTGCAAGCAAATCCTCAGTGGGGGCATGCAGGAGGCAGCCAATCGATGACTCTCATCATTGATGTTTCTATCTCTCTCCCTCTTCCTTCCTCTCTGAAATCAATAAAAAATATTATTTAAATAAAATAAGAGTAAAAGTGGCTTCTAGTGTTTTTGTTTTGTTTTGAAAAAAAAATAACAAAAAGCAAGAAGATTCATAGATATTAACTGTTAAATGCTGCTGAAAAACCTCAGAAGAAGATGACCAAGAGAGAAAAAGCTTTTGGGCATCACATTTAGTCCAAGGAAGAGCATCTAACTTTGAAGGCCAGGTGGACTTATGAATCCTTTTCAATACAGTGACTTTATTCTTTACCTTATCTCCTTCCTACATCAAGCTAAATGGTAGAATTATGTTGTTCAGATTTATCTTTGGATGGTTTTATATTCTATAAAACTCAGATTTACTTATTCTCAGAATATCTTTCTGTTGCAATTACCCTAAAACATCCCATAATTTGAATAGCTAATACAATTAAATGTACCTTGATTAAGGATATCATCATTATTAGATAATCCTGTCAAATACATATACCCTATTATTACTTAATTCAGCCATCTCATAAATGATTTCCCACAGTAGGCTGACAAATATTCTATTTGTATCTTTGTTAGGAAAATCCCAGTCCTCCTGCAGTGTTTTTCCTTTATTCTCCTACTACTACCACACTCACAAGACTTCAGACAACAACCGATTTTCTGTGACATCAGCTGGGCATCCTATAATTTAACTCTATTCTGACACTGTGTACCTAGAGAAGCATCAGATCTCATAGGTTAAACCCTCAGTCACTTCAGATGACCTCCACACACTTCAGATGGCAAACCTACGTAAAAGGTCTCCGGTTACCCATAACTTCTGTCCAACTTGGCTACAAATTGGAGGTTCCCATGACCTCCTCCCCTTGGATTCTGTTATTTGCTGGGACAGCTCACAGAACTCAGGGAAACACTTACTTACATTTACCTGTTTATTAAAAGATATGATAAAAGATACAGATTAACAGCTAGATGAATAGATATGTGGTCTGGTAGGGTTCGGAGCACAGGAGCTTCTATTCCTAAGAAGTTGTGGTATGTTATCCTCCTAGAATAGAGACATGCTCACCACCTGACAGCTCTTTGAATGCCATACTATTCAAATATTATGGCGGATTACTCATGTAAACATGACCAATTTTTAACTCCATTTCCAGCCCCTCTTCCTTCCCTGGAGAATGGGAGGTAGAACTGAAAATTCCATGCTGCTTTCTAATCATGGCTTGGCTTTTCAGGTGACAAGTCCCCAACCAGGACCATGCAGAAGTTCAACCAGTCATCTCATTAGAGAAAAAGACACTCTTATCACTCAAGAAGCTCCAAGAGATTTAGGAACTCTGTGTCAGGAACTGGCATTAATGACCAAATATTAGAACAAAAGATTCTGCTAGTACTTTTATCCCTTAGGAATTTACAAAGGTTTCATGAGCTCTGTCAAAAACTGGGGCATAGATGTGTCTGTCTATCTGTTTATGCATCTATCTTTCCACACATCTATCCACCTATCTATCCATCCATCCATTCATCCATCTATCCATCCATCCATTTCCTAGCACATAGTAGGAATTTATAAGGTATTTTTGAATGAAAGAATGAATGTTTTTTTCCCTGTGGATTATTCCTACATTCTTTTTAAAGTACAGTTACATTCTTGTAGCAAATACACTAAGAATTAACTATCTTTAAATCCTTAAATAAACAAAAGACTAAGAGGAAAATAAGTCAAACTTTTTAAAAAATACACAAAGTTTTATTGATTTCAGAGAGGAAGGAAGAGGGAGCGAGAGATAGAAATACCAGTGATGAGAATCATTGATCACCTGCCTTCTGCATGCCCCCTATTGGGGATCAACCCTGCAACCCAGGAATGTGCCCCAGCCAGGAATTTAACAGTGACCTTTTGTTTCATAGGGCAGTGCTCAACCGCTGAGCCACACCCATTGAGCTAGTGTAACACTTTTATATGAGATTTTCCCAACTGATTCTCATTAGTACTATTACTATTTTTCTTTCTCTGGCACTCTAGAGTTCATTTTCATGATTGTAATTAGGGCAGAATAGCCACCAAATCTTTTAAGACTTTTTATTTAGAAACAAATTACTCTAAAGTATTTGTACTTTCTTTTTTTCTTCCTTCCTTCCTTCCTTCCTTCCTTCCTTCCTTCCTTCCTTCCTTCCTTCCTTCCTTCCTTTCTTTCTTTTTGTTTTTGGTCCACAATAAAAATAGCATTATTGCTTTATTTAAGTTATATAATCCATGCTTATTGTAAAAATTTCAACCAATGCATTAAAGTATAATGAGGAAAGCTGCTTGAAAAGCAACCCAAATGATATAATGATTAAGATTTACATTCTTTATGGTTAGACCACTTTCTCATTATGAAATGTTCTTTTTTATTTTTAATGATGATTCTTTCTTATTCAATTCTTTCTGTTCTTAGTAAAACTACTGCCAGCTTTCTTTTAGTTAATATGTGTTCATGTGTTTTTTTAATTAACTTTATTAGAATTATAAAGATTAATAAGATTATATAGGTTTCAGGTGTACAACTCTATGATACATCATCTGTATATTGCATATATTTCTTTTTGCAGCCTTCTACTTTCAGTCTTCTTGTGTTCTTATATTTATGATTTCTTGTAAACATCATATAATAGACTTTTTAAAAAGACTAGTCTGTAATTTTGATCTTTTTCTTGGAGTATTTAGTTCATTTACATTTATAATTATTTGCTGATATAATTGCATTTATATCTATCATTTTACACTTTATTTTCTCTTTACCCTATCTGATTAGGTTTGTTTTTCCCTCTTACTGCTTTCTATTAAATTTTTGCTCTTCTATGTTTTTCTATATTAACTTACTAAATATACATTATTTAATTGATCTTATAGTGGTTATTCTAGAGAGTCCAACATTTATCCTTGGCTTATTATGTCTTAACATGATATATAAAACAAGTAGCCTGATATTAGTTTTAACAATAACCTGATATTATTAGAATCTTAGGAGACTTTAACTCCATCTTTTATAGTTCTTTTTGTGACACATGTATCTAGAGATTCTTACCCCTCACTAAAGACATTTCTGTTATTATTTTGTACAGTCAAGATCCATTTATATTTATCCACATATTTACCTTTTCCACTGTCTTTCATTTTTTTCTGTATATCTGTTTTCCGCTTGAGAATGTTTTTTCCTTATTTGGGACTCTCTTTAATATTTAGTTTAGTGTCAGTATCTGAAAATAAATGTTCATAGTTTTTATTTCTTTTAAAATTCTTGATTTTATCTTTGTTTGTGAACATGATTTTTACTGGTTATAGACTTTCAGTACTTCAAAGATGTTACTCCAATGTATTATAGCTTCTATTTTTTTGTATTAAAAAATCATCAGTCTTATTGGTGTTCCTTTGGTAATTATTTGTTTTATTTTTTAAATGATTTTTAAATATTTTAAAGATTATTTTTAATTATGCTAACATACACCTAATATGAAATTTGTAATCCTAACTATTTTTTTAAGTGTACAGTTTAGTGGCATTAAGTACATTCACACTGTTCTGCAACCATCCCAGCCATCCATCTCTGTAACTTTTTTCATTGGTCAAAATTGAAACTCTGGGCCCATTAAACAACATATCCCCTATCCACTGGCTACCACCATTCTATTTTCTGTCTTTATGAATTTGACTGCTCCTAAGATCCTCAGATAAGTAGAATTGTACATCATGTGTTTTTTTGTGACTAACTTATTTTACTTAGCATGATATCCTATAGATTCATCCATATTGTAGCATGTGTCTCTTGAGAATTCCCTTTTTAAGTCTGAATAATATTTTATCCATATTCCACATTTTTATTTATTAATTTGTTGATGGATATGTGGTGTGCCTCTACATCTTAACTGTTGTGAATAATACTGCTATGAATGTGGTTATACAAATATTTCTTTGAATTTTCACTTTCAATTCTTTGGGTATATATCCAGAGTAGAATTGTTGGATTATACAATAATTCTATTTTTTATTTATTTTTATTTTTTAGTTACAGCTGACATTCTATATAGGTGTCCCAAAAAATTATATACACATTTTAATAGCTAATGGCTCAATTTTGTCAATGAAATATATTTAATAGACACTGTCTCTATAATTATTCAAAGTGTGTATATACATTTTGGGATTATTTTATATGCATTTCAACTATACAACATAGTGGTTAGACATTTATATAATATATGAAATGATTCCCCCTGGAATCATAAGTCTAGTACTCACCTGGTATATTACAATATTGATTATATTCTAAATGCTGCACTTTATATCTTATACCATTTTTGTTTTGTTGCTACCTTAAATCCTAAACTTTTTCACCTAGCCCCTAATACCTTTCCAAATTGGCAAATATCAGACCATTCTCTGTATCTATGAGTCTTAGTTTGCTTTGATTGTTCATTTGTTCTTTAGATTCCAAATATAAGTGAGATCACATGGTAATCTTTCTCTGTCTGGCTTATTTCACTAAGCATAATACTCTCTAGGCCCATCCATGTTGCTGCAAATGGTAAGATTCTTTTTTTATGCCCAAGTAATATCCTACTATATATATATATATATATATATATATATATATATATATATATATACACAACATCATTTATCTAATTTTTTATCAGTGTACACTTAGGTTATTTACAAAGCTTGACTATTGTAAATAATTCTTCAGTAAACCTAGGGGTGCATATACTTTTTCAAGTCAATAATTTGGATTTCTCCAGATAAATACCCAAAAGTAGAATTGCTTGGCCATGAAGTATGCTCTTAGTTTTTTAAGGACTAATGTCATACTGCTTTCCATAGTTACTGTGCGCTGCTTTATATTTTCACCAACAATGAAAAAGCAAACTGATTTTTCCACATCCTGGCCAACATCTGTTACTTTGTGTTTTGGTGTATTGTTTATTTTATCATAGCCATATTGATAGGTATGAGTTGGTATCTCATTGTGATTTGGATAAGCATTTCTCTAATGATTAGTGATGTTGAGTATCCTTTCATATGCTTATTGCTATTTGTATATCTTCATTGAAGAAATGTATATTTCACTCCTTTGCATATTTTTAATCAAGTTGTTTTTTGTTAATTGTTTACATGGCTTTTAAGATTTTCTCTTTAGTTTTTATTTCTGTCACCCCAAAATAGAATTTTCCTATGAAATCTTTTGTAAAGGCCAGTGTGGCATAAACAGAGTATCGCCTGCTTTCTGAAAGCCACTTCATTTTTATGAAAGATTTATATTATTATGGTAATGACAGTGTTTTCATAAAAGTAAAAATTCTCTTCAGACTTCTTTTAATTATCTAAAACAAGTCGTTTCTCTTTTGAGATGAGAAGGTCCAGAGCTCTGTACTTATGAATGGCAGAAAGACCCACAAAACTTACAAAACTGTGTGGTTATTGAGTTTTTGTAACTAAAATCTTTTCAATTTACTATGGAGAATTGCTGTTAAACTGTTATTTCAAATAATTATTCATTTTTTTGGCTTCCTTAAAAAAGAAAAAAACTAACCGCAAATCACCTCCAAGTGCCCAAGTGCATATTCTACTGAGAATGAATCAGTAATTGTATTTGCTGGACAGTCAGAAAGAAATTAAAAATAATGTACTTTCCATGAAAAATAACCTAAAATGATGAATAGTTTGTACATGTTATAGGTGCCATCTATGTGGACAGGCATTCAGAATCTAATGAATGAAATCAATGACACAATTCTTCAGGACTTGTATTGCCAATATGCAGCTTTAGTGTCTAAGGATTATAAATATTCTGAGAGGAAAGAAAGTCATTGAAGGCTGGGTGAGCCACAAAGCAGTGATCATATGTAAGGGAAGCTAGAGGTAATCAGGAAAGTAGACACAAATAGTACTTGAATCTTAAGGCCATAATGGGCAGAGAGAGACTAATGCCAGCTGCACACCACAGGCTCCTGGCCAGATCTGCTTTGGGTATCTCTGAATGAGCTGGCAGCCTGACTTCTGTGCCCTGAAGTGTTCTGATGCCAGGTGAAAGGTGTTCCAATGCTGCTATCTTCATCTGACTTAATTCCTCAATTTCCTGTGCTGAATAAAGAGCCCAGTTCCTACCTGTGGTCTGGGTGAGTACATTCTAGCTGAGATTAGGAACTGAGTTTAAATCATAGCTGGAACCAGATCTGGAGAGGAAAAGAAAGGCAGGGGGAGGGAAATTAACATTTACTGAGTACATTTTATGTCATCAGAGTACATTTATAAACACATTTTCCTCACTTGGCCCTCATGATATGTCTATAAGAGAGATGAGACTAAACTGCAGAGAAGTTTGTTGAGTGATTTTTTTTACATGATTACCACACTTAGTTACTAAAGGGAAAGCCAGTAGTAAAATTTATTTCTATATGTGACTTGTAGAACCATTCTATTTCTACTGTAGTACCAGGAGGAAACAGTTTGCATGAAAGACATTATTAGGTAGAGCGAACATCATAAAATTTTATCACCACTGTGAAACTATACAGACATAGCTTTATGAAATGGAAGTAAAACAACTCCTTATTAAAGCAACACCAACTGAACAATGACAATAGCCATCAGTACTGTTGCTTTGAATGCAACACCTTTGGCCATAGTATGAAGGGTAGATTGGTGGGGCTCGTGGTAGGAGGTAGGAAAATGGCTTTCAGGAATATCCAGGGAATATCCAGGGGACAATACCAAGTGTGCTTTTGTAACAAAGAACAGATATATGAGCTTAAAATGTACATTCATGAGGTTTACCATAAAGATGGGAACTAAAGCCAAGGATGTAAATGAGATTTCCCAAGAAAGAATACAAAGCCAGATCAGAAGAGAACCAACAAAACCTGGGTTAATAAAATAAACAAACATACAAAAAACACATTTTATTCCTGGCTGGTTTGGCTCAGTGGCCCACTGACTGAAGAATCATAGCTTTAATTTCTGTCAAGGGTACATACCTGGGTTACAGGCTCCATTCCCAGCTCTGCTTGGGCACATAAGGGAGGCAAAAAATTGATGTGTCTCTCTCATACTGATGTTACTTTCCCTGTCTCTCCCCCTCTCTTCTACTCTCTCTAAAACTCAATGGAAAAAAATATCCCCCAGTGAGGATTAACAACAACAAAAGTGAAAAATAACAGAGAGGCAGGAAGAGGATGAGGGTAAAGTGAGTTCACAGAAGCAAGATAAGGGTACTAAGAGGAAAAAAATGCTCACCAGTTAAATAAAAGCTGCAAAGAAACCTAAGAGTTCATGGAATCTGGTGGTTAAGACATTGTTGGTGCCTGTAAGAAAGCTACATTACAGTGTAGATTAAGGAATTCGGTGTGTTGTAGGTTGGGTTCCTTGGAAATAAGCTCTGAGATAAAGATAGGATTATTGGGAGTGCCAAGTAGAGAGAGAAATTAAACTATGATGAGGTTGCAACAGAGGCCTCAATAGAGCCTATGGCTAGCAACCCAGCTGGGAAAGACTTGCAGAATTAAGCCAAAGTGATGAAAGGTGCCTGGGCTTTTACACCAACATCAACCAGTCTTTGGAGAATCTAACCTAGGCGAGATATTTCCTTCGCCAAAAAGCAGTGCCCAGAGAGGGAGGCACCATGAGCCTTTAGCAGGCAACCTTCCAGCAGCTGCAAGAATGAATGGTTTCTCCCTGCAAGGGACCTGGGTTGGAGAGTGCATCCCAGCATTCCAGCAGAGAGTGGAGAAAATGAATGTGAAAGGCGAGGCTACTGTTTTAAACTTTGCTGTAAGGGATTTTATTATTGCAGCCACTAATCTTCTTTTCCAAAGTCTTCCCCACCACCATCTTCTTGCCAGCTAACTCCTTTACTGAAAGATTTTCTTTGGAGATAGATACTTCATTGACTTATGTGCCCCCAATTAAACAGCTCTCATTTCCTTTACTGTTCTTTATTAATTGTTGCTCTTAATCTGTCTTGTACTTCAGAGGCAGATGGAGGCCTAAGTGCATTCCTATAGCCACCCCCATTAATGCATGTTATGTGAAAAATAGCCATAGCGTACAGAATTGCCTTTTCCAGATCAGTTACCATTAGGAAAGAGGCTTCCCCTGAGAGCGCCAAGTTAAGGAATTTAGAAATTACAAGCAAAGATTTGATATATCCCTGCAAGGTTTTGACTGCATTGAAGAGTCTGGTTTTACATATTTCATGTGAGCCTTTACATTTAACTAGAAGACGCTACATAAATAGTGTGATTATAAATATGAAATCTTACCATAATCATATGCTCATGAATATAGAAAAAGGTTAAATAAAAGCTGTTCATTATTTTAGTGATTATTAATTTACAGCAGCTCTGAGTGTGGGAATGGGGTAAAAATAGTTCCCAGGAGAGATCTGAGTCAATGTGCATTTAAATAATCATATCAACCACATTTATCACCCTGCATCCTTGTGATCTGGAGTTCATAATGCAATATCAACTGTCTCTAGCAATCACCTGGGATGTGTAAACACTTGCAGTTTTTTGTTTTTGTTTTTTTTTAGAATATATGGGACCATGTATTTATTTATCTCTTAAAATTATCAATAGAATAGTTTAATATTTTAAATGTTTTGTCAGGGTTCCTTTGGCAATATGTTCAATTTCCATTTAACCAAAAAACACCCATCCTCCCAAAAGAAAAAAAACAACCAACAAGGAGCATGCACAGCTCTATGGAATTCTAACTGGAGACGATAAAGGCAGATTTGTTCTAGCTTTGAAAATACCACACACACACACACACACACACACACACACACACACACACACACACAGTCCCATCTGTCAAATTGCCTGGAGAATGCTTTTAACAAGGAATGAAGCTACATTAAAGGCCATAAAAAATACAGAAAGGGGAAGAAGGATAAAGCCATCCTGCAGTTCATTGGCTTCGCCTACTGTGCAGTGCTCTCTTGTGAACAAGACAGATTGGGTAGTTGTTACTACATCAAGATATCTGCCCATGTGGAGAGAAAGAGAATTGGAAAGAGAACCCTGGACTCTAGATTCCAGATCCTCCCATGATTATTAGGCAAGGAGATGTGAAAACGAATGACATTTCATTTTAAGGGAGCAGATCAACTTTTTTTCTACCAGAAAAAAACACAAGTTTTATTTGCAATCAAGGATCTACAACTCCATTAATATTATTACTAATTTGGCAAGTGAAAGAAGTGAATTTTAACTTACAGTTTTGCAGCTGTGTCTAAGGAAAGGCAACACGTTGTTAAAGGGTATGTTTATAAGCCAGATATTGACAATTGTATAAATGTATTATTGTTTTACCAAAATGCAGGAGCAGGACAAGAAATTTTGTTAGCATCCTCATTTGCACTAACTTAAATTCTTAAAAAAATAGATAAGACAAAGCATTTAGACACTGTTTTCCAAGGTAGATTTTTGCTTCCATTACAATTTTTAAAAGTGTTCACTTTTGTCAAATAACAAATTGAAAAACCATTATCTGGAACAAAATGCACATTGCTAAACTTATTGAAAGTGATCTCCACCTGTGAATGTTAGCAAATCTATCCAATAATTCTCTCTTAGTGCATTTTGAGGATAAAAGAATAACATCAGATGTTCTGACCAGTTTAGAAGCACTTATGAAATAGGAATGACAATATTGAAAGATCTTGTTTATTAAGAACAAGAAATTTTGTTAGCATCCTCATTTGCACCTAACTTAAATTCTTAAAAAAATAGATAAGACAAAGCATTTAGACACTGTTTTCCAAGGTAGATTTTTGCTTCCATTACAATTTTTAAAAGTGTTCACTTTGGTATTTCCAGGTAAAATGTGAAAAAGTCCTGTATACCTCCCAAAATTTTTTCCCTTTATAGAAAAAAAAATGACATTTTTATTGCTAAGTATTTAATTTATGTAAAAAAATACTATATAATATTTTGGTTTCCTTTATAAAACTGTGAAACTATTCTTCAGTTAATGCCTAGAAAGTAAAATAAAATAGAAAAACAACCTCTCAATAAAAATGTACTACTATTTGCAAAAATAATTCTAATTTAGTAATAGAAATAAACAACTGATTTTAGAAATACTGGCTTTCTTTAAAACTGTCTGGAATATAATAACATCAATAAAAAGAATGTTGTTTTTCTTTTAAATAAAGAAAATATTTATTGGCAGATAAACTGATTTTAATATGTTTTTTTTAATGTTTTTAAAAATTGGACATTGTTTTTTTGGCTGAGTTGCTCTGTTGGTAGGAGTGTCATCCTCGTGAGACAAAGTTGTGGGTTCAATCCTGGGCAGGGTGCATATAGGAATCAACCAGCGAATGCATAAATGTGTGGAGCAGCAAATCAACATTTCTCTCTCTCTCTCTCTCTCTCTCTCTCTCTCTCTCTCTCTCTCTCTCTCTGTGTGTGTGTGTGTGTGTGTGTGTGTTTCTTCTTCTTCTTCTTCTCTCAAATCAATAATTTTTTTAAAATGGGCATTGTTATACAGTCTAATGAAAAATAGGTAACATATACATAGTTAATTGTCCCAAAGAAGATGTATACAATTATGACTAAAATATGTAATAACGGTCATTCCAAAAGTCCTAGTCAATTAAAAAAGCTTAGAAATAATTAATCTAAATATCTTGTCCAAATTTAGGAACTAAAAAACAATAGTTATTTTAAAGTTTTATATGTTAACATTCTGTTGTAAGGACATGAAATAAAGATTGTTTTATATTGACAGAGACAATTATTTAGAGAGAAAATAGATTGAAGTAAGTGTAATAGTGGAGCCCCATATTGAAGAAGATACAGAGAATTTCTGCAATGTTCAGTTGGCCTTAAAATATACTTGCAAATATTTTGACTCTAACTTTTGACAAAATGAAAGAAGAGATGGCTCTACCTCCTTTTGATAAAAAAAATAATTAATTTTCTGAACTCAAAAATTAGAAGTGAATAAAGACTCAAGTGTAACTAACATGTTCCTTTGAACATATACATTCATCAAAATATACTTCTGTGGAGTAAACCAGTTTAACACCTTAGGTCTAAACCATCTAGAGTCCAAGTGCACAACTTTGTGCACTGGGGCGGCAGGGGTCCCTCAGGCCAGCCTACAGTCTCTTGCAGTCTGGGGCCCCTTAGGGGATGTCTGCCTGCCAGCGTAGGCCTGATCCCCCAGGGCTCTCATAGTCAATAATCCTTCACTCCTTACTGCCTGTCTACAACAGAGATGGAAGAGGTTTCTGCCACTACCACTGAGCTCACCAGCTGTGAGCCTGGCTTCTGACTCAGTAGGAGTCCCCCTGTGGGAGTTCACTGATCACCAGGGGACAGCTCCTAAATTGAGTGTCTATAACCTGGGGGTCAATGTACATCATAGCAATCATTCTGGTCATTCCACCCTAACAGTCACTTAGCTTTTATTATAGAAACTAGAGGCCCAGTGCATGAAAATCATTTACAGTACAAGGGGAGAGTTCCTCAGCCCAGCCTACACCATCTCACAATCTGGGGCCTTTTGGGTATGTCTGAGTACTGGTTCAGGCCCAATTCCACGGGGATCCCTGCAGATTGGGCCTAAACTGGCAATCGGACATCCCTTTTGCAATCCAGGACTGCTGGCTCCTAACTGCTCACTCGCCTGCCTAATTACCCCTAAACACTCTACCTACTTTTCTGATTGCCACTAACTCTCACCTGCCTGTCTGATTGCCTCTAACCACATGCCTGCCTGCCTGATCACCCCTAATCACTCCCTGGGGGGCAGAGCCAGCCAGAGCAAGGGGGTGTGGGGTTCTGGTCTCTGGTCATTATACCATTTCAGTAACTGGGCTTTTATTATCTAGGATAGGGTCTCCATATATTCTTGAGGAAGTTGGAGTTAATTAATGCCTTGGGAATTGATCCAGAGGCTCTCTTCCAGTTAGATCTAGTTCCCGGGGGAGTTGCCAGTGTAGGATGAGATTGCAATGGGTTTGGGAAGAAAATAACAAAGAAAAAATACATCGAATATGTATATTCCTATTTAAGGCAAGGTAAATTTAGAAATTCATAGCAATAAAGACCACTGTACTCTATTTACAGATGAGGACACTTTAAGAAAAAGTGATTTGACTCACGTCATGTGACCTCTTAAATGGAAAAACTAGGACTAGAAGTCAGGTATCCTCACTCTTAATCCAAAGCCCTTTAATGGAATTCTGGCAAGATTCCTGATGATACTTGATGTTCCTGTTAGACATGCAATTAAGCTTATAATTGGTCCTTGTTTCACTTCTCTGTGAACTTGCCTTTCTTCAGAGTCTATGAGAGGTCACATTATTCACCCAGGGACAGAGAAGAGAGTGTGAAAATAAAGTCAGTGAAGTAAGTTCTCATTATCCAGTAAGCAAGGATGATAACGTGATTTGATTATTTGTTATTTTCTGCTCATGTTTCCTTATTTTCATTAACTGAGTACCTAATTCATTTATTTTAGGTACAAGTGAATCCAAATTTATTTTTAATTTTACTTCTAGATAATGGTGGGAAAATATGGCAGAATTCCTGTGAATTTTGGCATTGTTACCCCCAACTTTCCTCTTAAAAACCACTTTCACTGATTTTTCAATACTGTACCTTGTTTTACGCCAGAGAAATACTATCTCTGTATCTTTGCTAAAATTGTATTTTTTAAAAGGCATTTAGCTTTAGTTTTTCGGATTATGCATCTATTCCAGCAGAAGTTTTCCATTTCAGAAATCATTCATCGTGCTCTGTTAGCATTGTTAATTGCCCTGATGTATCCCGTAACTCAGATAGGCTTAGTATTTTTAGGTGGTCATAAATAGGAGTTGCACTTATTTGTAGTAAAGTATATTACAAAGGTTGAAGCTTCATATAAATTGACATAGATAGCCAAGGATTAAGTTTGGGAAGGTCACATGTATTTATAAAAATTCTAATACCCTGATTAATTGTATTTTCTTTTATATTATTTTTTCAATCTTCTGACTAAAGCCAAACAGTCATTATTGGAAAGTTACTAAATATGTATAATCAAATGTGAAGTATCATAATGTCTGTAACTTATAGACAGATAAAGCCAAGGTACCTAAATGTTGACAACTGGTGACTATAGGAAAAGGATATAAAGTACAGTATTCCATTTTCTATTTTCTTTCTTATAGATATGATCATTTCTGAACATTTAGAAAAGATTTTTTATTGTTTCCATGACGTTTCTTTGTATATACATTGAATAAAGATGCTGTTTATCCAAACAAATTATAAAAATTATCAGTCACAGACATTATGATACTTTACCTTTCAATATTTCTCTCTATAGCTCTTAAGATGAGGATTATCTTTGCCACAACTATATCACCATTATCACACACACTCTAGAAAATTTATAATTATTCCACAACTAGAGGTCTGGTGCACAAAATCT
The DNA here is from genome assembly GCA_027563665.1 of Antrozous pallidus. Classification (NCBI taxonomy): domain Eukaryota; kingdom Metazoa; phylum Chordata; class Mammalia; order Chiroptera; family Vespertilionidae; genus Antrozous; species Antrozous pallidus. The sequence continues at coordinate 161,176,012 of CM050508.1, read as the reverse complement.
GTGCACTGGAGGGAGGAACCCTCAGCCTGGCCTGCACCCCCTCACAGTCCAGTACCCCTCAAGGAATGTCGCCTAAGCTTGAAGTCAGACATCCCTCTCATAGTCTGGGAACCCTCACTCCTTACCACTCACCTGGGTTCACTGCTCCTTAGCACTGCTGTGGACGAAGGAGAGGCTTCTGCCACTCCCACTGTGCTCACCAGCTCCCTATGGGAACATAATGACCACCAGGGTGCAGCTCCTGTATTGAGCATCTGCCTCCTGGTGGTCAGTGTGCATCATAGCCACCGATTGTCACTTAGGCTTTTATTATATAGACTAGAGGCTGGGTGCACAAAATTCGTGCATGGGGGGCGTGGAGGATGTCCCTTAGCCCAGCCTGCACCCTCTCCAATCTGGACTCCTCGAGGTATGTCCAACTGCCCGTCTAGGCCTGATCCTGGTAGGATTGGGCCTAAAAGGGCAATCGGACATACTTCTAACAATCCAGGACTGCTGACTCCAAACTGCTCACCTGCCTGCCTCACTGATTGCCCATAACTGCTTCTGCCTGCCAGCCTGATCACCCTCTAACCACTACCCTGTCAGCCTAATTGATGTTTACCTGCTCCCCTGCCAGCCTATTTGCCCCCAACTTCCCTCCTCTGTCATCCTGGTCACCCCTAACTGCCCTCCCCTGCAGGCTTGATCACCCCCAACTGCCCTCTCTTGCAGGCTTGGTCCCTCCCTACTGCCCTCTCCTGCTAGCCTGATCACCCACAACTGCCTTCCCCAACAGGACCTGGAACCTCCAACGGCCCTCTCCTGCTGGCCATCTTGTGGTGCCATCTTGTGTCCACATGGGGGCAGGATCTTTGATCACATGGAGGCAACCCTCTCGTGTGTTGGAGTTATGGTCAATCTGCAAATTACTCCTTTAATTAGGTAGGATAGAGGCCTGGTGCATGGGTAAGGGCCAGGTAGCTTGCCCTGAAGGATGTCCCAGATCAGGGTGGGGGTTCCCTTGAGGTGAGAGGCAGCCTGGGCAAGGGGCCTGTGGAGGGTTGCAGGCTGGCCACATCCCCCAGTGACCCAAGCGGAGGCCCTGGGATCTGGGATTAATCTATGTATACAACTGAAACTTTGTAGTCAGGAGCAGAGCCAAGCCTTCTGCTCACTCAGGGGCGGCAGTCATTTCTGTTTGAAACACTGTAGCCTAGACTGGAGGCCTAGGCCAGTAATGGCAGGTGAAAAGCTTGGCTTCCTCCAGTGCCAGGGAAACCCAAGCCTCTGTTCTCTCCAGCTCAGTAGCTACACCATTTCTGTATCTTTTATAATTGAAACTTTGTAACATTGAGTGGAGGCTTAGGGAGGCAGAAAGCTTGGCTTCCTCTGTTTCCGGGGAAACCCCAGCCTTCCTCCTGCTCTCAGTGGCAGCAGCCATCTTTGGTTGGGGTTTATTTGCATAATTTGCTCCTGATTGGCTGGTGGACATGGCTTTGGGTGTGGCGAAGGTAGGGTCAAATTTGCATATTACTCCTTTATTAGATAGGATGTTCACCATATTTATATTTCTCCAGTTGTCCCCCAAAAGCCATTAAGGGCTTTTCTGTTTTGAACCCAATCAATCTTCATGCATCTTGGTCATTATATTCCTTTAGTGTCACATCAGAAGTATCACATTAGTAGACATATAATGTCATTTTGTTCCACAGTTGTTATTAAATTTGAATACCTTCTTGAGTAGGTGACAAATCCCTCCAACATTTTCTCTTTGTAATTGGTAAATAATACATGGATTTTGAAACTGTATAAATATTCCAATTCTAATATATATTTATTCAATAGTTTTAGCATCATTTGATTATCCTTGACCTAATTACAATTAAGAATTGTAAAATGCACATATTCTATCATTGTTCTACATTGTATTAGTATTCTGTGAAGTTTCCCTTTTGATCGCTCTCTCTCACTCACTCACTACTATAGATTCATGGGTTTATTTTTAATTAAGAAATTTAACAAAAGCAATAGGATTTTTTTTCCAGGCTCTAACATAATTTTATTTTATTTTACTTAATTTATTTTTGTAAAAAGTTCTTATTTTTCAGATTATTACAGTTGTTACTCTTTTTTCTCCCCATAGCAACCCTCCACTTTGTTCCCACCCCCTGTCTTTACCTCCTCATTGTCCTCATCCATAGGTGTTCGATTTTTGTCCAGTCTCTCCCCACACCCCCCATACCCGCTTCCCCCTGAGAATTGTCAGTCCACTTCCTTTCTATGCCCCTGATACTATTATATTTACCAGTTTATTCTATTCATCATATTTTTTTATTCACTCGATTTTTAGATTCACTTGTTGAAAGATATGTATTTGTTGTCACTTTGGTGTTCATAATTTTTATCTTTACCTTTTTTTCTTCCTCTTCTTAAATAATACCCTTCAGCATTTCATATAATATGATTTGGCAGTGATGAATTCCTTTATGTTGTTCTTATGTCTAAGGCTCTTTATCTGACCTTCAATTTTGAATGATAGCTTTGCTGGGTAGAGTAATCTTGGTTGTAGGTTCTTGCTATTCATCACTTTGAATATTTCTTGTCACTCCCATCTGGCCTGCATAGTTTCTGTTGAGAAATCAGCTGATAGTTGTATGAGTGCTCCCTTGTATATAATGAACTGTTCTTCTCTTGCTGTTTTTAATATTCTTTCTTTGTCTTTTGTCCTTGGCATTTTAATCATGATGTGTCTTGGTGTGGTCCTCTTTGAATTTCTCTTGTTTGGGATTCTCTGCACTTCCTAGATTTGTAAGCCTATTTCTTTCACCAGGTGTGGGAAGTTTTCTGTTATTATTTCTTCAAATAGGTTTTCAATATCTTGCCCTCTCTCTTCTTCTGGTACCCCTATAATTCGGATGTTGGTATGCTTGAAGTTGTCCCAGAGGAGCCTTATACTATCTTCATATTTTTGGATTCTCTTTCTTTTTGCTTTTATGGTTGGGTGTTTTTTGTTTCTTCATATTTCAAGTCTTTGATTTGATTCTTGGGATCCTCTAGTCTGCTGTTGGATCTCTGTATATTATTCTTTATTTCAGTCAGTGTATGCTTACTTTCGAATTGGTCCTTTTTCATATCCTTGAGGATCTCACTAAATTTCTTGGAGGTTTCTAAATAGTTCTTGAGTAACCTTATAACTGTGGTTTTGAACTCTATATCCTGTAGTGTGCTTTCCTCCATTTCTTTCATTTGTGACATGTTTCTTTGTCTTCACATTTTGGCTGCTTCCCTAGGTTAATAGGGTGGCTTCATGTGCTAGGTATCCTATAGGGCCCAAGGCCTCAGCCTCTTCAGTCACCTGAGGTGGACACTTTTGGTGCACCCTTTGTGGGCTGTGTGCCCAGTCTTGTTGTAGTTAAACCTTGATTGCTATTGATATCACTGGGTGGAATTGACCTCCAGACCAATTGGCTGTGAGGACCAGTTGTATCTACAGTGGGAGAACTGCTGTGTTGGAGACACCCTTATGGGGAAGGAATCGCTTCAGTGGGGCTTTGGTGCTCACTGAGTCTGCCCACTGAGTGTATCTCTTATGGATCTGAAGAGTTGTAAGCTGGTGTGGTCTCACTTGACCACTGGGTGCACTGACTCTTGGATCTCCAAGGAGGTGCTAAGTTAACCCCTGCCTGAGGAGCTTCAGAGACATTTTCAGTTTCCTCCTCTTAGTTTGGGGGTTGGAGGTGCCCAGATAATGCACAGCTATGAAGCAATGCAGGTTGCTAATGAGCCTTAGGTCTTCTTTTGGAAGCTCTGGGTTTCTTTGACCAAGCTGCAGTTTGTAGGGTTAGGTTGCAAAAGGTCATGCCATTCATATGCAAACATCTCTGCAGACAGCTTGGGTGGGGTTGTAAATTGGGTGGGGCATGGTCTCAGGGAATCACTGGGCCGTGCAAACAGCAATGGTTGCCCATTGGCCCTGCCCTGGATTGGTCCCTGTGTCTCTGTGTCCCAAGGCCCCATGCAGGAACTGTGACCACCTCTGAGAGAAAGCTGCCCTCATGTTCTGGCCTGATGCCAGACAGTCCAGTTTCTCCCCATATGAGTCTGGGCCCTCAGAGTCTTGTCTGGTACTGGAATTCAGAGCAGTCAGGAATTTGTATCTCCCTCCTGATTGAAAAAGACCATAGTATACTCAGTTGCCAGCCCATTTCTGCACGTGCCTCCGTACCTGTACCTTTGCTCTTCTGTCCTGTACCTCCTACCAATCTAGATGTGCTTTTCTCTTTCCTTCTTGTTATAGAACTTCCTCTCAGCCAGCTTTCCTGTGGTTCTGGATGATATTTGCTTTTTCTTTTATTTGTAGTTTTGAAGTGGTTGTGCAAGACAGCAAATTCAGGTGTTTACCTATGCTGCCATCTTGGTTCCTCCCAAGTAATAGAAATTTAATTGTAAGTCTAGCTTGCTTTTGCTGATAAAAATGCTCAGAATCTGTGATTTGGAAAATGTATGAGTTTAGTAGCATTAACATTATTCCATTCTTTTTTTAAATAATAATTTTCTGTTAGTCTGCCTGACGTGTTGAAATTATTTCACAATTTTTATTTACCAAAAATATTTGAAATTTACAAGATTAAACACTGCAGAATAAGTGTTATGTAGCTTGCTTTTTAAATTCTCATAAGATTTTATTACTTTTTCTGAGTGATTCACTAAGCATAGACAATGATTACTTACTTGATGATTGATTGATTGATTGATTGATTTGATTGATTTTAAAGAAGAGGAGGGATACTGTGTAATACACCTGCAGACTCAGGGAATAACTTTCCAAATCTGAGTGCAGAAACAGTCATAGAGCTTTCCTTTACATCTCCCTGTGGACTTTGTCCCGCAAATATGGATTATGCTCTGGTCCTTTTTGTGGGCCTTGCAAGAAGGCCCCTGGGTGTTGGAGGTCTCCAGGTCATATCTGATGGTCTGGCCTGGTGCCAGTCTTAATAACCCTCCCTCTGGGGCAGTGCACTGTTCACAGTAACAGGTTCTGCTAGACCAATATCTGAGAAGGCGATAGCAACTTAATTACAGGTTATCAAGAATGTACACTGAGCTTGCTGGCATGAATTCAGATCACTAGCCCCCAAATATCAGGGTCACATTAGAATTAGCCCTTTTTAGCCTTCTCATTCTTCCCCTCCTTGTCCCACAAGCTTCTCTTATCCTTGTGGTACAACAACTACAGGATGTTATGGTGTACATGGACGATGGCTGTTCCTAACTACTTCCAGCTGAAAAGGGACAATGACAAAAGGGTTAGCATCCCATGGGGGTTTGCAGGAAATTCTAAAGTTTAAAGGCATTCCTGTCCAGTTTGCAGGCAGGCATAGGTAAGCAGCAGACATACACACAATTTTTTTAAATTTTATTTACAATATAACTTATATTTAATAGTAGTACATATGTTTTCCTCCCCCCCCCCCCCCAATATCCTCCCCCCTACACACAATTTTTTTTTAATTTAGTTCATCTTAATAAGAAAGTCTTCTCTGGTAACTGGAAAGGAGTGTGTGTAGAGGATAAATACAGATTTGTAGATAAACCATTGTGTGTTTGAATCTTGATGTTATTCACTGCTTTGGCACACTTTCCTTATCTGTGGAAAGGGATTCAAGCTGACAGTTCTTACACCATCTTACGAGATTGGTGGTAGGCCCTGACCTAATTAGTGTAGCCATCATGATTATCATTATCACTACTATTTTCCTTACATTGCCTATGATATTATCAGCCCTTGAACTGATTGAAGACAATAAATTAGCAAACAAAGATTCTCAAAGTATGAATCTTTGTTATATAATTGAGTTAAAGGTGACCTCTGTATTATTGGCTTCTATAGTATTTATTTCTTAACAGCAAGCTAGAATCTGCCAGCTCAAAGCTAGCCAGTGCCAAACTCCAATTCTTACACATTCATTTGCTTTAAATAGAGACCCCAAAGCATAGTTTTAACCATTTAGAGCCTACCTGCTTTGCTTAACCCATAAAACTGCACTTGATATACTAGCTATCTATACTAATAAAAGGGTAAAATACTAATTGGACTGGGAGACCTTTCGGACATCCTTCTAGACAAAGCCATGGTGTCAGGACCGAAGCAGAGTCAGTTATAGGTGATCAGGCCAGGAGGGGAGGGGGGAAAGTTGAGGGTGATCAGGCAGGCAAGAGGGTCAGTTGGGGGTGAGCAGGCCAGTAAGGGGGAGTGGGCAATTGGGGCCAATCTGGTTGGCGGGGGGGGGGGGCAGTTGAGGACAAGCAGGCTGGCATGGGGGGACATTTGGGGGTGATCAGGCTGGCAAGGGTGAGGAAGTTGGGGGCAAGAAGGCTGGCGGAGCTGGGGAGCAGTTGGGAGCAAGCAGGCTGAGTGTTTAGTGGCGATCAGGCAGGCAGGGAGATAAGCCATTAAGAGCCAGTGGTCCCAGGATCGGGCCTAAACTGGCAGTTGGACATCTCCCGAGGGTCCCAGATTGGAGAGGGTACAGGCTGGGCTGAGGGAAAAACCCCTGCCCTGTGCACAAACTTTGTGCACTGGGCCACTAGTTGATAATACAAAACTATGGCCTCAAAAGAGCTGCTACCCTTGCATTCGTCTGCCTCAGAGACTCCACATCTTCTGCTGAGCAGTATCACCTAGACATAAAAGCCCCTCTCCAATTTCCTGAAAGGTCCCTGTTAGCCTTCCACACCCCTGACTCTGGAAGGTCTCTCACTGGGAGGCACTTCAGAACCCTCCTGCAAACCCACCAAAGTGTCACCCAATAATGCTTGTTGTGAAATACTGCCGTCTTGTGGGCCTGACTCTTCCCTGATCAGCCCTGATATCCTTAAATTCACCAATCTTATACTCCAGTTTTGGATCAGAGACTAAGAAGTTGAGTTTTTTAGGCTTCTTGTGCTTTTTTAAAGACTGATGAGAAGGGAAAGAAGGGGATTTTTGCTGCATTTATTTGACAATCTCACCCCAGAGGATTTGATTATGGATTCACATTGCACATGATCAGCAGGAACCTATGTTTGGTAGAACTTGCCTTACTTTATTTCAGGAGGCAAAATATCTGTCCATGGCTTTCTGGTACTGTTTTGGGTGCTAAATTGCTTGAAGAGGGCCATTTTTGTCTGACTGATACCATAGAAGGAACATGTGCTGAGTTCTAGTAAGGAATTTTGTATTGATTACTTCACTCAGTCCTGTTTAGAAAAAAATAGCCCTATTTTATTGGGAAGGTAACTGGCATAATAAAGCTAGAAATTGGTAGAAATGGAATTTAGACCAGAAAGTTATTCATAGAACATATTCTTGCCCTCTCATCACCATTCTGTATTAGCTCTTCCAGAGCTTGCAATAATATGCAACTAAGTATTTTATAAAAACTGTGATAATGAATCAAACCTATTTTTTAAAACCATTTCTACTAGTTTTTACATCTTATCTTTTTTTCTTTTTGTATTGTCAATATATCACAAGCATCATATAAAATTGAAACCTGGAACTATTTAAAACTAATTGCCTACTTTCAAAAAATTGCCTTTATTTGTTAGTCTTACAATACAAAGTGTTAGTTGATCCATAGGCTGCTGTTTGAGTGAGTTGCTTAGAAATATTGAATAATACCTCTTTGAGGGAGTGAGAAAGAGAAAGAGAGAGAGAAGGCTATTTTTATTCAAAAACAACACACTGATGGATCTGTTAGTTGTGAAAGGCAAAGCTGCCCAGGGGTAGTTTATGAGAGAAATAAGGCACAGGAAAAGCTCAACTGTCTTACTTAGTAAACTATCAGGTATTACAGATTTAACTCTTGGCAGCTTGAAAAGAAAAAAACACTTAGCTGGCTGCTGGGAACTCAGTAAAACATACATAAGCAGGAGTGAGTTCTTGGGATTTTTAATAGCTTGAAAACAAAAGGACCTATAAAAAGATGGTCATGAGAGAAATTCCTTAGATAGGAACAACAGACTATTATTGTGCCCCAAAGAGCAGTTTTTAAGTTACTGGGTATAATACAAAATCCCGATATTAAACAATAAGAGGTTTTGAGAGACCAGACTAAAAGCAAGGTAGCAGTATAGCAAGTTGTCACTATGGCAACCAGAGGTGAAATGATGCTGATGGGGAGGAACACTGTTAAAATTCAGTTGAGGTTATGTATAAAAGCCATAGAGAAAGAAATCAAGTTGCTCTATTTTCATCTACTTATTTCTGATTTGGAAAAGGAAAGATAAAGGGATAGGCACTAGCTAGGAAATACCGCAATATAAATTATATAGCTGCCCCTGGCCTTGTAGGCGTTAGCAGAAGGCAGCAGAGATGAGGGTAAAGACGGTAATTAAAGGTGTTAGTCATAGAGGCGGACAGCCATGTGCTTTCAGCAGGTGCACTGTAAGCCCAGGATCAGGATGGCTTAGGCCATCTGTACAGTCTCAGAATGGACACAACATGAAAGACATGAGATTAAAAGAAAAACGGGAAGCATACTTCTAGAAAGTTAATTGATTTGACTTTGGTGTTCATTTATTTCAATTACTTTCATTATTTACATTTTGTATTATAAAGGGGAAACAAGCTACTTATTAGTTAACTAGAGGCCCGGTGCACAAAATTTGTGCACGGGAGAGTAGGGGGTGTCCCTCTGCCCAGCCTTCACATTCTCCAATCTGGGACCTCTCAAGGGATGTCCAACTGCCTGTTTAGGCCCGATCCCAGTAGGATAGGGCCTAAACGGGCAGTAAGACATCCTTCTCATATTTCAAGACTGCTGGCTCCAAACTGCTCACCTGCCTGGCTCCCTGATTGCCCCTAACTGCTTCTGCCTGCCAGTCTGATCACCTTCTAACCACTACCCTGCCAGACATCATTGATGTCTACTGCTTCCCTAACACCCTGTTTGCCCCTAACTTCCCTCCTCTACCACCCTGGTCACGCCTAACTGCCCTCACCTGTAGGCTTGATCACCCCCCCACCCCAACTGCCCTTCCATGCAGGCCTGGAACCTCCCAACTGCCCTCCCGTGCTGACCATCTTCTGACAGCCATCTTGTGTCCACATGGGGGCAGGATCTTTGACCACATGGGGGCAGCCCTCTCGTGTTTTGGAGTGATGGTCAATCTGCATATTACTCTTTTATTAGATAGGATAGAGGCCTGGTGCATGAGTGAGGGCTAGCTGGTTTGCCCTGAAGGGTGTCCTGGATCAGGGTGGGGGTCCCCTTGGGATGTGGGGTGGCCTGGGCAAGAGGCCTATGGTGGTTTGGAGGCTGGCCATGCCCCTCAGCAACCCACGTGGAGGCCCTGGGATCTAGGATTAATTTATGTCCTGCAATTGAAACTTTGTAGCCTGGAACGGAGCCAAGCCTCTGCTGGCTCCATGGTGGCAAGATAATTGAAATTTTATAGCCTAGAGTGGAGGCCTAGGCTGGCCAGGGTTGCAGAAGCTTGGCTTCCTCCATCACCCGGGCAACCCTAGCCTCCTCTCTCTCCAACTCTGTGGCTGCTGCCATTTCTGTTCAGATTATGTATCTTTTATAATTGAAACTTTGTAGCATTGAGTGGAGGCCTAGGCCAGTAATGGCAGGTGGAAAGCGTGGCTTCCTCCATTGCTGGGGAAACACAAGCCTCCCTCCTGCTCTCAGTGGTGGCAGCCATCTTGGTTAGGGTTTATTTGCATAATCTGCTCCTGATTGGATGGCGGGTGTGGCTGTGGGCATGGCTTGATCAAAGATATGGTCAATTTGCATATTACTCTTTTATTAGATAGGATGTCTGTTATAGATAATTTATATTTCATTTAATTTAATGAAGAACTAGTTATTGAAGACATAAAGTCATATTTTGGCAAAAAACAGTTTACTTTGTGTACAATGAATTTTCAAGATGCGAATCATCAGAAGAGAAACCAGCTGCTGGTTTATGCTATTAAATGAGTAACTATTATTAGGCAAAAAAAAAAAATGCCTGGTCATCTGCTAGTCAGAATTTGGTTTCATAACTACCCAACATTCACAGATATAAGCAACTTCAGAAAATATCTCTAATACACAGAGAAACTGAGTAGGGAAAATAAACAAGACATGAGATGTTATGGCTTCTACTGTGTGATTGATCAGCTTTTTAATTAGAAGGAGAAAAGTATAATGAGTTTTTGATGGCTATAACACACCAAAAATTGCTGTATTAGTCTTCCAGGGCTGTCATTACAAAATATCATAGTCTGGATGGCTTACAGGTTAGACATTTATTTCTCACTTTTGAAGGCTGGGAGTTGAAGATAAAGGTGCTGTTGGAGTTGGTTTCTCCGAGATTTCCCTTCTTGGCTTGTAGATGGCTGCCTTCTCCCTCTGTCCTCACATGGCCATTTTTCTGTCTATGCACATCTCTAGTTTTCTTCCTCTTCTTATAAAGACACCAGCCCTACTAAAATTAGGGCTACTTATGACTTCATGTATACTTAATAACTTTTATAAAGACCCTCTCTTCAAATGTAGTCACATTGGAGATTAGGGTTTCAACCTAATGAATTTGGGGGAGGGGAGAAAAATTAAATCTATAAAACAGTTGTCATTCCCCAAAACAGAGCACACTAGATGTATCCATTAATAAATTTACACAAAATATTTATTAATTATTAACAATGTGCCAGACACTGCACTAGGCACTGAAGAAATGCAGTGAGGAAAGTCAGACAGGGATCTTATTCTGCAGATTAATGGGGCCATTTAAATAATTGTGTTACATTAGGTGAAAAGTGAGTTCACTGAGTTACAGAGGAGCATGTAGCAGGATTTCCAAATCTAGTCTTGCCAGGTCAAGGATAGAACTCATTCTGTTAAATGTGAACTTCAAATAATTTTTAGTATACACATGTTCCAAATATTGCATGGGACATACTTATACTATCCATTGTTTACCTGACTTTTCAATTTAACTAGGCACTCTGGTTTTTTATTCTTTTATTTATTTATAAATCTGGCTACTCGATAATTCAATTCATGAGAATTAAGAAAGCTTCACAGAGGAGGTGAGATGTAATCCAAGACCAGAGGGAATGAATCAGGTTAAGAAAAGAAAAGGAAACCGAAAGAAAAGATTCCTGCAGAAAAGAAAATTTCTAGAGACCTGCAGTTAAGGTATAGATCACCAAAATGTAGAGTAATTGAGAACCCGTGGTGAGAAGCAGACACTTGACAATGGTTACTATAGAAATAAAGAACAGACACAAGCATGAAGAGAAGATGGAAGAAATAATGCCCAGTTTCACTAGACTCTAAAGTTGTTCATTAGAGGAGCAAGCTAAAGGGGATACACCAGCTGTGACTATCTAATCACCAACTCTTGTGATTGTAATTCTAATTTATTTAGTTACTTAATCTTTTACTATGTTGACTTTTCCTCTCTCTACCTACTCTACTTTTCGGCTGCATTTTCTCAAGAACCCTCTAATTGGTTTCCAAACCCTCTCCAAACTATTCTTCATTGAGCAGCAAGAATACAAAACAGGGTCTGATCAGATCCTTCCCTCGTGTAGAATCCTCAGGACATCGCCAGGTGAACTTCATCTTGTTTAAGCTAATACAGACTATGCAGAAAATGACGCTAAAGCTGAAGGAGATTTTAACATAATTAAAAAAAAATAAGAACAAAAGTATGAAAACTGTATCTGTGTATGTCTGTGTTTATGCAATTTTTGTGCCATAAAAACTCAGAAGGAAAACTACCTAAAATCCTTACCGATTCTAAATCATTTAAAGCAGATTGGAGCTATGTATGTGAAATAATTAGAATAATAAGTTATCAACTTTTGGTCAACATTGGAACAATTTCCTTCAAAAATTGCTCATTTCCCTATGAAAGACTAACATCAAATAGGCTAAGACACTTAATATATACAGTCCTTGTGTTACATCAGACTGGACTCCACATACGAGGTTATGTCGCCATCTCTCATCATATCTAATAAAAGAGAAACATGCAAATTACTGCACCTTCGCTACACTACCAGCCAATCAGGAGCAGGGGGCGTGGCTGGGGCCTTCACATGGCACTCCTGGAAGCTGTCAGGGAACTCCTCCCTTCACAAAGTTTCATTTCACGCAAACAGGAAACGCTTCGCTGCATGCTGGCAGGGGCGGGAAACGAAGCATGGACCATGCCTCTCCGCACAGTGCTTTCAAGGGCCTAGCAAGCAGGAGAGGCTGGGTCCATGGTGTGGGGAGGGGTGGGCCAGGACAACACCATACTTTCAAAGCAAGTTGTTTCCCACTTAAATATCCTCTGATGGGTATCTTTAAAAAAGAAGTAAATATTCAGCCATTGTCACACCTTGAAAAGTTAAGGTAATTCCTTAATATCACCTAATATCCACTGTACGTTCAAATATCTTTGTTTCAAAGATGCCTTTTACTGTTAGTTTGCCCCCTCCAGAGGCTACCCATGGTCTTATTTCAGCCCTGATGTTGGGCTGCTTCCCCCAACCATAAGTTCCCAAGGCACTTCCAGCCAGAGTTAAAGGGGGCTTCTGTTTTTAAGGCATCGCCATATCCAGTGCCTGCCAGGCCCCTGTGAAAGCACTACTCCTTAGGTCTGGGGTGCTGGGAGCTGAAGCAGAGAGGCTGTGAGGCCCAGCTCACCCAGGATGCTGGCCCCCATCACCTCCTCCCAATTATCTTGGCCCAGCCTTCCCTATGCATACCTGCTCACGGAGAGCATGAGGTGGTCATGGCAGCGGGATGGGAGGCTGGTGGGGGGTGTGGCTGCGGCACGCAGGACAGGAGGCCTACACCCTTCCCCAATCCAGAGGGGCTTGACAGGGGACCTCAGGCCTCTACCCCTACCCCAGAACCAGGCCAGGGGATCTGAGGCCATGTCCTCCACCCAGTGGGACTTGACTGGGGACCTCAAAGTGTACTTCCCATCCTGGTGCTGGGCCAGGGGACCTCCAGCTGCTCCCCCTGCCAGGCAGGGCTTGACAGAGGACCACCCGGCAGGACTTGACAGGGAACCTCAAAGTGTGCTTCCTGCCCTGGTGCTGGGCTAGGGTACCTCAGGCTGCTCCCCTCATCCCAGCTCCAGGCTGCCGGACCTCAGGCCGTGCCTCCCACCTGGTACAGCTTGACAGGGGACTGCAGGCCACATTCCCAGCCTGGCAGGGCTTGACAGGGGACCTCAAGCCGCATCCCCACCCTTGCTCCAGGCTGGGGGACCTCAGACCACACCCTCTGTCCCAGCACCAGGCCAGGGGTCCTGAGGTTGTGCCCCTCCTTCCTGGCTGGGCTTCACAGGGGACCTCAGGCTATACTCCCCACCCAGCGGGACTTCACAGGGGACCTGAGCCTGTGCCCCTGTGCCAGTGGGGAATGATGGGGGACCTGAGGCTGCACCTCTCTCCCAGTGCTGAGCTGGGGGACCTGAGACTGTGCTCCTCTGCCTGGTGGTGCTTGACAGGGGACCTCAGGCCATGCCCCCTACCCAGCTGGGCTTGACAGCAGATCTCAGGTCATGTCTCCCACCTGATGGGACTTGATGGGGGACCTCAGGCCATGCCCCCCATCCTGGTGCTGGGCCAGGGGACCTGAGGACGCCCCCTGCCCTGTGGGGCTTGACAAGGTTAGGACTGGTGGGGTCTGGATCTACCCCAATATGGAGGGGAAACAGCTGGGCCTGGGTCTCACGTGATTTTGAGGCACATGTGAGTGAGTGAGTACTTGACTCTGGGTCCCATGGTGCACCCCAGACTTTGACAGGAGGAAGGTTTTGATATACATTTTACTAATTTTCTTTAGTCTCTGATACTTCTATTATAGAGAAAGAGCAAATAACAATATTAAATCATTTCCTCTAATTAATACCCCTTTAATGTGCACAGATTTTGTGCACTGGGCCACTAGTTTATTTTTTTTTAAAGTTTCATCATTTTGACGTATGTACATATGTGTTTTATGTTTTTTTATTATTTACTGTATTTACTACAAGTAAAGGTAAAAAATTGTTATCTTTCTTTTAATTTTTTTTTTTTTTTTTTTACTGTTTCACTTCATTACTGCTGTATATGTGCTCCATGTGAGTGACTAGGTGGATTCTGACATATGATGAAAGTCACTTTCTGTCTCCATTTAAGAATGGATCTCCAATGTAACCCAAGGACCTCCTGTAGTTTCGGAAGTAAGATTAGATTTCAGGTTTTTTAATCTTAAAATACTTAATATACTATACTTTAATTATGCTATTTTGTATGTTATATATAACCAACTAACAGAATATTTCCAGTAAAGTAATATCCAAACCTGCAGTAATTTTAGAGGCTACTGTTTATATTAGTAAAATACTTTTATATCACCTTAGACTATATGGTTAGTAGAGATTTTGTATGCGTATGTGTGTCTGTTTATAAATGTTGTGAGATATCTCAAAAATGTCTATGAATAATTTTGGGGTATGATAACTATTCATTTAATAATGGTTACCAAATTCTCAACTAGAATGGTCAGCCATTCTCATATTAAAACAGAAAAAAATAGAAACTATTTTTTCACAGAGATATGACAGATTATTATTGTAAATCTTGGTAATTGAAAATATGATAGCAGCGCTTTTATTTTTTCAATCATTTTGTTATTGTTTACAGAACATAATTTTAATATATAAATGACAAAAGAATTTAAAATATGATATGATTTATATATGAATCAAAATAGAATATTATTATAGAAAGCAGAATTGGTGCCTGAACTTGGTTATTATAACCTGCCAGCATGTTATTTAGAACACAGAGGTTACCATAGAAGATATTTCAAAAGAAAGATGATTCATCATTTAGATGCCCCCATGTGTAATATCTAGTAAAGCATTAAATGTTTTGACTTTTCTTTCTAGTGAAATCCTATCTAATAAAAGAGTAATGTGCAAATTGACTGTACCTCTGCTATGCTACCAGCCAATCAGGGACAGGGGGCGTGCACAGTGGACATGGCTATAAGCTTTGCCCGCACGGTACTTAAGGGCCGGCCCTCCTTACAGTTACTGTGACTTAGTCACATGCAAATGAGTGCCCAGGACACTTTGGGTAATAAGCACCAGATGTGAGGTGGGGCTGTGAGCCAAGTGGCAGTTTGGGTCCACATCCCCAGCCCAGCGCCCTGCGGATACCCTGGTGGCTGCAGCTGTGTGAGGCCCAGGGATCCCTGTATGCCCCCCAGCCCAGAGCCCACAATGAGGCTGGCTGCTGGGGGCCGGCTGTTCTGCTGCGCGGGGGTCTGTGAAGGGGCAGTCCCAGGCACGCTTGTCCCGGGTGTCCTTGGTGGCCCCAGCCGGCCGCTCCGCTGCTGCATGGGGGCCCACAGAGCGGAGGGGTGGTCCTGGGGGGCCACGGAGCGGAGGGGTGGGGGCCCGAGGAACCGCCTCTTGGGTGAATTCTGCTGCTCCATGGGGCCCATGAGCAGAGGGGCGGGGACCCAAGGGACTGCCTGTACAGGGCAGCCCTGGCGGTTCCAGGTGGCCGTTTTGGCGCTTGCCATTCCGCCCCTCCGCAGGGCCCAAGAAGCTGCCCAAAGAGATGAAGGGGCTGGGGAGGAGCAAGCAACCAAGAAGAAAGATTGAGCCTCCCTTTCCTTAATTATTTCAAGAATAATTCTCCCAATAATCAACCCCATCACCAGCCAAGCAGTTGAGTCCCTGATAGTATATGAATTAAAGTCGGACATTAAATGTTAGACTATGGCTTTTCTCCTTATACAGAGTTTGCTTGCAGAGTGGCTTCCTGGCTTGCTGCCAGCCTGTGCATGGTCCATGCTTATGAGTTCAGGATCTATGACAATGTGAATAATTCAGATGTTTACAATAAAAACACATGGATACATGAATTCACTAATGTTAATGTTAAAATTCATGGAAAAAAATAGTCCTTTGAATCTTTGGTGGTTAGAAATTAAAGATCTCAAATTATGTGCGATAAACAGTAAATAAAGTTACACTGAATGGCAAAAAAACAAAAAAAATAAAAAACATTAGGGGCCAGGAAATGTTCAAAAACCTGGGAACTATTCCCAGGTCAGGAAAGGAAGTCACAGGGTGTATATTATTGCTACAAATACTGTATTTCCTACTACTTACAACATACAGTATAATGTATTAGATCCTTCCTATCTCATGAAGTCTGTATTCTCATGGGTAATATTAGTAGATATGTTATAGTTATGGCAGTATGTCATATCCTATCTATATTCATAAAAGGGTAATATTCTAATTAGACCATGAGACATTCCAGATGTCCTTCCAGACAAAGCCATGGTGGTAGGATCGAGGCAGAGGTGGTTATGGGTGATCAGGCCAGGAGGGGAGGGCAGCTGGGGGTGATCAGGTTGGTAGGGTGGAGCAGTTGGGGGCAAGCAGGCCAGCAGGCAGAGTGGTTAGGAGATCAAGCAGGCAGGCAGGTGAGCAGTTAGGAGCCAGTAGTCCTGGATTGCGAGGGGGTTGTCCGACTGCCAGTTTAGGCCCAATCCCACAGGGGTCCCAGATTTGAAAGGATGCAGGCCAGGCTACGAGACACACACTCCCCTGAGGCATGAATTTTGTGCACCGGGCCACTGGTTTAAAAATAAATTTGAGTCACCAGCTAGCTAGGAAAGGATACTTTTAGAGGAAAGATTTCTGAAATTGTCTGTCTTGGTCAGGGTTGGTGTCCTGATGAGTCCTCAGAATGAGCTTTGATAACTTATCACAATAAATGCCAGATCATGTTCTAAGGGCAAATGAAGAAACTTACATTCTAAGGAAGCTGGGAAAGATATGCTGAGGGAGTCACATTCCAGCTGCTTTAAGATTGAATGATTTAAGATTTCTCCAAGTGAAAAAAACAAAAAAACTGAAAATCATTTCTGGGAGAGAAATGGCTTGGCAAAAGCTTGGATGAATGTAGAGGCACTGTGGCTATGTGTTGGGTGGAAGAAGTTGACAACATGTACAGAGTAGGCTATGTGGTAACCCACTAGAAAGATATTAAAGAAGTCAAAGGAAAGGAAGGAAACATAACTCAACATTTCAGCAGTGATTACAGAGGCCAGGGACCACATTTGAAAATATGACTCATTTGTGACATAAGAGCGGAAAATGTTAGAAAACAAGAGTTGAGGATGGCTCCAGAGGTTCAGTTTAGGAGACAAGATAAGTTGTTTATTTGTTAACTGAAAGATGACAGTACATTACAAAGTTCAGATTTGGGGAGAAAACAATGAGAGTGCACATTACACATTGCTATCAGTTTAAAAGACAGTGAAAGTAGTTAGTCAATAAGAAAGTTTGTGCAGGGGGAGAAATTCATTGGGGAAAACAGTTTTAGGAGGCTTACCTGAAATATAAACTTTTAATAAGAAAAGAAAATATTTTCCCTGATTTTCAGGTTAAATGATTGTATATATTTACTCTCTATTTAAAAGTTAGACATTTCTAAATATATGATAAAGTATTCTTTAATTTATGTACTGTGCCCAAATATATCTGTTACAATCTTTATAAAACAGACCATCACTGCTCAGAGAACTCTGAGACAAGTAGGAAAATTAATTAGTCTAACTATATTTCTTTTACTATGGGGAAATATTTTTTAATATAAATAACATGTTTAATGTAAGAAGCTAAAAAGATTACTTTAATTATCTGATACTTTCATTTATCTTTCCCCTTCCTTTAACACTGCATGCTCTGAACCTCAACACACATATGTACACACAACACGGCAATGCATTTAAATACATTTAATGAATTATTGTCTACTGTTTTTAAAAACTAAGCTGATGGTCCAGAAGAATAATGGAATTATGTTACTTTTCTCATTCAGATTAGATTCGTCTCTTGGTTCCAAGTCAGTCGAGGTCGACAGTTGTTGCTACTTAATGAGAGCCCAGGTGCATTTTTGTCTCTGCTGATGCTCATTTCCGTACCTTGTTTTGTTCTACATATATCTGAAAAAAAAGTGAACTAGGAAGATTTGTTCTGACAGCATCCATATGTTAATCTCACTATAATTGCTAGAGGTGGATTAAGCTCTAATTGGGTTCATGAACAAAGAAAACATTGAATTCATATTACTAAAATAATTACTTGGTTCGTGGCATCCCATCTCAGTAAGAAAAAGAAATAAGATCTAAGGTTTGATGCAAAAGTTCAAGGTCAGTCAATAGACATGTTATCAGGAGGCATTTCCATTTGAAAGGGTTCATTATTGGTAATGGAGAAAAAATATTAGAAATATTCTTCATATCATTTAATCATGTTATTATAAATATCACTTCCCTGGAAACTCACATCCAAATGAGACCTTAAATTCTATTAACCCTGTACAAGTGGCAAAGAATTTTTAAAATTTGAAAACGTACCCTTTATTTAATTATTTACATGGTTCTCTTCTAATGGATCCACCTGTTCAAAAATCAGGGCCAATAGTAAAATTCCAAAAATATCTGGATTATTCACACATTGTGCTGGAACTATACCTGAGAATGAGTTTATTTATTTACATGAAATGGTTCCCTATAATTGAAAACTTAGAAAACTATGATATAAACTCTTGTCAAAGAAAGAAGTTTCCAAAGATGATGTTTAAAGTAAAAGTGTTTCCTATTAGTAAGCCCTTTAGTTAAATCCATTCAACAAACCGATTTTGTGAGCATGCATCAAGGGAGGAACAAATGAAGAGACTAAAACATCTCAAATTATATATTGCTATATCAAATTGACAAAGATTGGAAATAAACTGATTACATCTGCTGGCAGTGGTGCAAAGAAATGGATATTCACATAGAAAATTCTGGTCAGTCTCACTTGGTACAAATAATTGAACAATTTTACAATATTTAAGAAGAGTAAAAGTGTTCAAAAACTTTTCCCTAAATAAAAGTATAATAGCTTATATTTGAGGTTGCTATTAGGGCACTAATTATAATCTGGGGAAATGTTGAACTATACACATTTCTAGGATAGAAAAAAGATTGGTCAAATAAATTGGTAGACATATTTGCAACAGAATATTTCAGTCTTCAAAAAGTTTGTTTCAGGGGATGTTTAATGATATGAGAAAATGTTCACAGCCTAATGCTAAGTAGAAAAGCATGACACAAAACAATATAGTTAATCTTAATAATATGTGTGTATTGTGTATGGGGGGGTGTGCGTGTCTGTCTGTATTTAGAGTGCAACCTTAAGTGAATGATAGGAAGTGCCCTATTATGTTAACAGTGCTTTACTTCTGTATGATAGGATTATAGTGAATTTTCTTTTCTTATACTATTCTATATTTTTCCAATTCTTAAAATAAATATGCATTACTTCTAGATTCTGGGGGGAAAAAACCACACAGGAATTTTGAGTAGCAAAATTTTGGTAGAGCAGAATTATATGTCCAAAATGTCTAAATAGTTCTTCTTTCCTTACTATTATTCTGTTCTCTCTGTGCCAGTGTAAAATGTTCATTAGAAAAGTATCACTCAGATATAGTCCACATGACTTAGTGGTTAATAGTATGCTCTTGCCTGGCCAGTGTTGCTCAGTGGTTGAGCATCAACCCATGCACCTTGAGGTCACAGTTTGATTCCTGGTCAGGGCACATGCCCGAGTTTTAGAGTCAGTCCCCAGTTGGGAGCATGCAGGAGGCAGCCAATTGATATTTCTTTCTCTCTCATAAGTGTATCTATTTCTCTCTCCCTCTCCCTTCCTCTCTCTCTAAAATCAATAGGAACATATTTTTAAAAATAACATAGTTTCATACTTTATATTTTCATCCTCTCAAATGTTCTTTGATTTACTTCCAGTATCAGTTTGGAATGACATATAGTCCTCTCTCTTTTTTATTAGAACTGCTTCTCCCAAACAAGTTATTCTTATCATTTCTATATGATAACCGTCATATAAATTTTTCAAAATACTTCTGAAATATTATTTAACTCTTTGGGTTCAATTTTTAAGTTCAAGTTGTTTATGTTCACTATGTCTACTGATTAAATATATTCAGTCGTTTATTTTTGTGGGTATTTAGTTCTGACAATTTAGTGGGTAACATATTTGTTTTGTTCTTTTGGTTCTGTCACACATTTTTCTTGACTATCTAATTTTATACTTTTATTGAGTAATTTTGCTTGCATCTGAAATTGCATTTTTAAGGCTTTTGCAACTGGTTAGTGAAAAATTTCCATCTTTGCCTCTATTCATTAATCTGTGCAAAAAGAATTTCACATCATATGTCTGTCTTAGATTAGAAATAGAAATAAAATACAGAGTTCTAATTAAGAATTAATGCCAAAAAAAAAACCACCCACCAAAAAAAGGATTAATGGTACTTCAAGAGATTGACAAGGAAACAATTGTAATAGGTCTACGCCAGATTGGATCTGGGTTCTATAGACACTGGAGATGACCCGCCTAACTTTTAGTTGAAAGCTAAAGAGGATGTTGTATTCGTTTCCGAGGGATCACACCATAACAAAATACAAACTGGATGCCTCAACAGAAATTCTTTTCAACTTACGTCTGGAGGCTGGAAGTACAAAACCAGTGATTATCAGGGTTGGATCCTTTTGAGAGCAATGAGGGGAGGATGTAATGCATGAGGTTGTTGATGTTGATCATGAGTCTTTCTGAGCAGGCCTGGTTTGCTGGGATTGGTAATCTTTTACGTGTAGCTTCAGCTGTATCCAAAATATAGAGTTGAGCAAACTTCCGAGAAACACCATCAGAAGAATGTAAAGTTCCAGTACGATGATAAACTTGTCCATGTATTCTAAAACAGTATGGCCCATACCCTGATGGCGATGCAACATTTGCACCCATGGAAGCAAAAGCAAAATAACGATTTATAGATCGAATGTTTCCCATGAAATTTTTACTGTCAGAATCTTCGTTTGTCATTAATCTTTTTAAATATGGCGGGTAATCTGGAAAATGTATGTCATTTGGACAGGCTTTCCCTTTGCTACAACATCAAGTAAATTTCCCATCAGATAGTTTTTCATCAGAGAAATTTAGTGATAGGCAAAATTCACATCTAACAGTCATTTCACCACAACCATGTTCGAGAATTGCATCCTCATGTACTCCATTTTCACTGAGAAGGCAGTTCCTACCACTATTGCTAGTACTTGTTGATGACTGTTCTTTAGACATATTCTGTCTTTGCCACCGCCTTCTTTCAACTTCAGAGGCACATTGTTCTTTAGACATTTCCTGTCGAAGATGCCAGTGTTTTTCGGCTTCAGAGCACCTTTTTTCTAATAGCTGCTCTTCAGATACATTCTGTCACAGGCATCGCCTTCTTTCAAGATCAGACACACGTCGCTCTTCAGACATTTTCTGTCTATAATGTCGGCACCTTTCTGTTACACAGCTCCGTTGTATCAACAGTTTTTCTTTGGACATACTCCCACCTCTCTGTTGCCATGTTCTGAGATAGAGGAGAATGACAGTCTTGACATTCAGGTCTTTCATCAGTGTGACCAACAGCTGATTTGGACAGATTCTGTGGGGGTGGGACTTTCTCCTATCTGTTGTCAGTTTCCACAGCTGGGATGCTGAAGCTGGGACTCAGGGGTCTTCCCTCTGACGGTTGCCTTCGTTTTTGCTGGCGTACAGCTGAAGCTACATGTAAAACATTAGCAATGCCAGGGGCCTCAGTTAGATGCAGCTGTGGTGAGTTTTGGCCACTGGCGCTGCCACTGCTTGGTCTCCATGCCCGGGGCCGGGTGCTTGATGCCTTCACCACTTCGTCTCCACTCCTGGGGCCTGGCGCTCACGCCTCTTGACCCCACCCCTTGCTCCGATTGGCTGACAGCATAGCCAATCAGGAACCAAGGTACAGTCACATTTGCATGTTACTCTTTTATTAGATAGGCTATTTTATATATATATATATATATATATATATATATATATATATATATATGTTTAATTGATAATGCTAGGAAGAGTAATCCAGGAGAGATGGTAGTTCAGGAGAAGAGACAGGTAATGTGAAGGACTAAAGGCATGGAAGGTGCAGTTGAAAGGAGACTGAAATCTTGGCAGCTGCTTATATGCTTATATGCCTGGCTCTACAATACTATGGGGTTGGTAGCAAAGGTAGCAGGGAGCCACTGAAGAATCTAACACAAGTTCAGATTTGAGTTTTGGAGATGGTTGTTCTGATCTTTGTGAAGCACCTTCTGTCTTCTAGCAGAAGCCCAATCATTTAGGCGTGCTCTTCATTTAAATAGCTCACCTGCCTTCTTTGAAACTTTTCTAGTCCTCTTTCCAAAATGTTTACTCCTGATTTTATTCTTTTAATTCTCTTAAATCCTGGTGCCTGTCATCATCTGCTAAATAATTTAATTCAGTAAGAATTTTAACTAAAAAAATTTCAGCCAGATGATCTATTACTTATAAGATGAATAAAGATAAGTATTTAAATACTCAGAATGTTTAAAATTGTTGTTTGAAATTATACTTTTAATCCCATATTGTAGAGTAGCAATAAAAAAATTCAGAATCATAACAAAACAGTCCTATTCCACTCTGGGAAGCTTTCATGAGTGCATTCTCCCATATTTTTAAATTCCTTCCAGCTTTAAACTTGTTTAATTAATATTCCTTTTATTTTGACTCTTTTTTCAGCCTGAGAGTGACATCAAGCAAGCTTATTTGTTTCATAAATCTCTTAAAATCTTTCCAATTATAAAGTAACTGCTTAGATTTATACCCAAAGCAACTTAATTGATTAAAAGATTACCACTTTTAACAGGAGTTCTGTTTTTGTTAGTTGAGTTTCAAAATTGCATTTGCTCTAAATAGAAGACACAAGTACCACCATCATCAGCATTAATTAAAATATTAATAAACATAGGTAATGCTAGAAGTTGTCTATAGTTAGGATTGAAGAATGAGTATAAAACAGCATGAGATGCCATTTAAAAGCGATTTCTCTAAGTTGTTTATATCAATTTGAAAACACAGGTCTTTCATCATGTCTTGTGAAGGGCACCATATTGACATTGTGTCACAACACAAAAGGCAAGGAATCCCCAAGATGAGAACTATATGGAAAATGTTTTCTTGCTAACTTCCAATAAATGCATCTACTCAAATCTTTGAAAGAAGATGTGGAGTGAAATGCTTCATACAAAGAGTACTTTTTTACAAAAGTAAATATTTACCATCTTGTACCCAAATTTTCATTAAATATTTGATTACACTAGTACTTCTAAATGTACTATACATACAACTCTGGCTTCTCAATAAGTCATATTGAATAATTAATCTTTTTCTTAATAGCTCAGTCATAATTAAGAATATAAATCATTATCTTATACTATAGCATAAAAATATCTCAGGAGATATTAAGATATAAGACTATCTTATGAGTAATTTATGTAAAGGTGAGGTAAGTGATCAGACTAAGGTTCAATTAATTAAATAGCCTCCATTTGACTACTTCTGTCCTATTCCCTTATTCTCTCTGTAAACAAGCCTTCAGATATTATTCCAGCAATTTATTAATTTAGGTTATCACCGTATAGAAGTTATATCTTTAAGAGTGTCCTAAATTTTAGAAATTGGTTTCTTTATGCTGCTCTTGGCTGAGGTTCACAACTTACCTGAAAGCAAATTCTATAAGAAACATAATTGTAACTGTTTTTTGCAGAATTAGAACTTTTTTCTGAACTCAGACTATTATTAATCTAATCTTGAAGTCTGGTTTCTACTGTCCTCCACCGTTATATTTTCATATTTAAGTGTGTTGTTTAAAATTCCAAGGGAATGGAAATACTAAAATACTATTACTCATCTGTGTGATACAATAAGGAGTCATTTTGAGTAACCTTGTATATGACACTACTTAGTAAAAATCTTCTCTCAAGAGACTTTTTCCCAAATTGATTCTATAATCCTGAGGTTGATGTTCTTTAAAGTAGTTAATTGATAGTAATAATGAAACGAGGAGGAAGAAGACAAGGAAAGCAGCATTTTTTATAGTCTGGAACAGTTAGAGAAACTTTTTTAAAAATAAGTTGAGCTTGAATAAATAATCTAAACTCAAATTCTATGGACTTTTTAAAAGCACACACTGTGACTCATAGGTAATGGTGTAAATAAAGAGTAAAACAGAACATTCTATTTATCATTCTAAGATATTCCATTTTACAGGTTTCTATAATATCAGTTACTGTGGTGTTTTAAGACCTGCAAATGAATTCTAATAACCATTATGGTTTATAAAGATATCACGGGTTTAGCATAAATTGGTCAGACTGGTATAGATGGAGAATATGGATAAGGGACATATTGGGTGTGATGTAAGCTAGAGCACAGAATTGAAAAGGTATGTATATGAAAGTATGGGGTAAAAAGCTGAAAATTGGGTTGAAATGAGGTTAAATGTCAAGATAAAATATCTTGTAGACCAGAATTTCCTAAAATGTATTAAATGTCTAAATAGTCAT
This sequence comes from Antrozous pallidus, assembly GCA_027563665.1. NCBI lineage: Eukaryota > Metazoa > Chordata > Mammalia > Chiroptera > Vespertilionidae > Antrozous > Antrozous pallidus. The sequence goes on along the minus strand of CM050508.1, from coordinate 161,151,533 downwards.
TCCTAATTACAATGATAAATTTCAACATTTTCTGGGTGTTTTTTTTAAGAAGTGTTAAGTAAACACTGGTTTGAACAAAGATAAGCATATTTACCACAAGACCTCTCTGAAGTCATATTTAATATACTTATATCTCAGAGGAAGATACCACCCAGGAGCATGGATTGGGGAATACTGCTGTAGAAAATATGGACTTTGTGAAGATTCTAGAGCTAGAGAATAGACATGCATTTTAGGAGATTATCAAGATACTTAAGGTGTATGTCAATATATAAAATGGATATAACTCTAAAATTTCCTTTTATAGTAGTTATCATAACCTGCAATTATGGATTTATTTGCACATGTTTTATTCAGTATTCATTTTCCTTACTATCCAGTAAATTCATTAGAGTAAAAACCAGAGTTCTTTTACTCACTGGTGTTTCCGACTTATAACCCAGTACCACAGAGTAGGCATTTAATAAGTATGTGTTGAACAAATGACGATAAAGGAAGGATATCTGAAAATAGTATATGTCCATACAGTTATATTTTTAGTAAGATAGGATAATGGTCTGATCCAGATTGAATGAATGATAAAGAAAGAAAGGGGAAGATGAAGACGCTTTATTATGGAAGGAAAGAAAGAAGGAGCAGTGAAAGATGACTCTACGGTACAAAATTAAGAGAATTAAAACAGCTAATCAAAATAAGAAATAAAAAAGGAAAGGGCAGTGTCTAGTGTGAAGTAGGTACTTTATAAATATCTCCAAGCTCTGCTTTAAATTAGTTAAAGTTTATTCAAAGATAGGGAGCTCATGAAGCAAAAACTATATCAGGGTGCATGGTTTATATTAGGAATCACTCATAGAAAGACTCCTGAAATCCGTAGATGAAATGGGAAGAATGTGTATAGAGAGAACAGAAACATTGCTATTCTTTGAAGTAGCTTTTCTAGAAGCGTAACTTTGAAATATTTTATAAGCTTCTGGGTACCAGGCACCACGCTTTTCTTCTTGGTTTCTTGTTTTGATTGCTAATGTGATAATATCAGCATTAAAGACCACAAGCGTTTTGTCCTAATGACAATGCATTGATCTTTATCAAGACAAACTGGTGCCCATGTAGTGAAAACAAATACAATCGTGTATAATAATTGCAGGCTTTTGAATATTGTAATGATAAGATGAAAACAAACCCCTGAAATCGGAGTATTTTTGAAGTGTGATCATTTTAATGGTCAAAAAACAAGCCTCAGATGCTCCACTTGGGGGTCCTACAATCAACATGCAAGTTGTCTTGATAAGGGGGTTTCAGAGACATACTTGAGGTTAGGTAATGGTTTTAAAGATGTTTCTTGAAGTAGGACATGGAGAGAAAGAACTTGGCAGCTTTCCATCTCCCTGTGGCACATTTAGTGAAACAAAGGGTTTCTCAAGTGAATAAATTAGGAACCTTGGTTACTTGAAAAATGTAAGTCGGTGCCAACTAATGAGGATAGCCAAAGTGTTTATCACAAGAAATCTTAGAAAGATTGAACTTTCCTTTATCCCTTTATCTTTCAAGGTATAATATTATACAAGGATAACATGAACAGACCAGACATAGGTATAAAATCCTAAGAAATGCGCAGAAGTATTGAAAGTCGGGTGTTTTGATACCCATATTCTTACAGCATGAGTCAACTACTGCAGGCATAATTCTAAAATGGTTGAAATTCTTTTTGACATAAATTACCAGTAGAAAAGTGTTTGAAGAATGTAGCAGGTGAGTCTTTCTTTGACTTCACTTAGGTGAGGCCTTATTAGCAAGCCAGCAGTTTAAATGTATTTGATTCTGGGAGAATGTCGAAAGGGAGGCTGTTGACTACACACTGGGCTTACAGAAAAAAATCCTCTTCAGCTATTCAATTTAGATTTTTGTTAAAAAAACAAAACAAAACAAAACAAAAAACAACAACCCATGATTCAAGAGAGAAGTGAATCAATGCGTTGTCGTGAGTATCCAGAAAAAAAAAAGCTCTTATCTTTGATTTCAAGGAATTTACTGGAAGGGTCTTACCAGAAAAAGGTGAATACCCATTTTGCCTCTTTAAATCCTTTTGAAAAAACTGAAAATCTAAGAATTTCTCTTTTGGATGTGTGCTAAGGATATGTAGTAACACAACCAATTAGATTGCTTCTGAGTCAGACTCCAAACACTAGGCATGAGCTCCATGTCTTTGTGATATACTGGGCTATGGTAGTCATGTTTCTGAAAAAAATGTATGTGCTTCTGTATATAATGTATATAATGTGTATGTACTTCCTTATGTTTTGTGCTTACCCAATTCCTGAAAAGCTTTTTTCATTTCTATCATATTATATTTCCATACTTTTGACATTCAAAAAATTATTTAAAACTCATCACTAAGAGGCTAATGTTATTTCCCTTACTGACACCCCTTCATTCTGTTTTGCATCTATTTAGTATTCTATGTGAAAATAACTCTCGTGTGTGTGTATGTGTTTGTGTGTGTGTGTGTGTGTGTGTGTGAGAGAGAGAGAGAGAGAGAGAGAGAGAGAGAGAGAGAGAGAGAGAGCTGGTAATAAAGTCATGACTGTAAATTTTCATATGCTAATCTATATACATTGCTATCAGTGTAATGCAATATCTCTAACAGAAAAATAATTCAATGATTCTGCGCAACCAGCATGGCTCAGCAGTTGAGCATTGACCTATGAACCAGGAGGTCACAATTTGATTCCCTGTCAGGGCATATGGCCCAGTTCGTGGGCTCAATCCCCAGTGTGGGCATGCAGCAGATAGCCAGTCAGGGATTTTTCTGTCATCATTGATGTTTCTATCTCTCTCTCATTTCCTCGCTGAAATCAATAAAAATATTTTTTAATCAGTGATTCTGGGGTAAGGAGATATGAGATCCAATCTCAGGTCTACTAATTACTCTGTGTGTGACCTTATGTACATCACAGATTTACTAAATGTTAGTTATTATTAAAATATGGCAAGTTATACGCATGCTGATTTTATGAAAAAACTAAGTGAAAGGTTATAAATTGTTTTGAAATTTTTGCAAAGACTGTACAAATGAAAGTTATATTCATCTTAGCTCCCATATTGATTTGTTAACATAGTTAATATTTTTAAAGTATCAACTCTGGACCAGATACTCACCAACTTTTTGGAAAGTATGCATTGTTGAACAAGCTGGACAAGGCCTCTTCTCACAGAGTTTTCAATCTAGTAAACAAGGTTGATATTGAATTAAGCGATTAAAATGTAATCCACAGGAATTGTAGCATAGAGTTGGAATATATGCTCGAGAATCATAACTTTGCCTTGATGAATAAGGCTATTTTTTCTTCTTCATCCAATTTTTTAAAATGGCACGGGAAATGTGCCTATGCAGAAGGAGCCTTATTGCTAAAGGCCCTGGCATAAGAGAGATCATATAGTCTTAGGATTATACAAGAAGCTGTGAATGCAAAAAGCCAGAAAGAAACGAGAAGAGAGTATGTGGAAGGCAGCAGTCAGGCCCCAAGACATTACCATCCTGGGTAAGCCAGAGTTAAAATGTTGGAATTTGCCTAGAGGTCAGAGAGGAGTCGCTGAAGTATTTGTGCCAAGAGGGTGATGGCATAATATTTATGTTTTTAAAAGGTCACTCCGGCTGCACTGTGGAGGGAAAAAGAGAGACAGGCATAAGCGCAAGAGATAATAGTTTGAACTATGTTGCTGAACAATTGAACTTGATTCAATAAATGTTTAGGCTATTTAATGGCTAGGACTTGGTGATAGATGTGGGAAGTGAGTGAACTAGAGGAGTCAAGAACAGTGCCAAAATTCCTATATTAAGAAACTAGGTGAATGGTATTTCCATTCACTGAGATTTAGAACACAGGATAGGTTTGAAGTTTTGGGGCAGAACAGTTGTTGCTAACACTGTGAATGCTTAAAACTTGAAGACACAATTTTAGTATTTTTACGTACTCTTATTTTATAGATGGCTAAACTGATAGAGGTAAAACAGGGTGACAAGAGATACACAGCGAGGGAGTTAGCTACATAGTCTTTTTTAAAATATATTCCTACTGTGGATATGCCCGCAACCAAGATACATGCCCTTGACCAGAACTGAACCTGGGACCTTTCAGTCTGCAGGCTGACACTCTATCCACTGAGCCAAACCATTTCGGTACTACATACTCTTGACCATCATGATGCTCATTACCTTTTAAGAGCATCACTTCAGTTTTGAACAGTTATATTTGAGATGCCCATAAAATAAAAGGAGGAAACAATAAGAAAAAATATCTGAGTAGGGATAAAAGTCATCCACTCATCAAAGTTAAGTGAGATTGTAAAAGGAAAGAGAATATAATTAGAAGAAAGAGGGCCGGGAAGGGGCCAGGGAAGTATCTAATAGTGTAAACCTCAGTGTTTGGAGAGAATATAGCACTTTCTCAAAAAATTGAAATAGAGGAAATGAAGTGCAAGGATAAATGTCACAAGAGAACGCTGTCATGGGAGCCGAAGAAAGAGATTGTTCCAAGAAAGGATGTAGTTATCTGCCCAGTATCCCTAATAGTTCAACTAATGAGGGATTAAAAGTCTAAAAGTGATCAAAGAAAAACCTTCTCTTAAACCTGGAAGATAATCTCCCTCCTTCTTTATTTATTTATTCTTACCACCAAGGTTCCACCCAATGAAAGAAATTGTAAAATGCATATATCCATAAGGCCAGAGAAAATAAAAGACATCTGGAGATAAGAAATTTCAATAAATTTTGGGAAGACAGGGAATGAAGATGTAGTTTATATTCATCTACATGCAAAGTACATTATTAGCTACATTATAAAGTGCTCTCAAAGGACACAAAAAGTAATTTACTACATAGATCTCCTTTGAGTCTTGAAGGCAACAGATACCAGGCAAAGAACTGGAAGAGACTTATTACTGAAAATAGGAAAATTGACTGAATTTCTCTATATACAAAACTGCATAGCTATGCCCCAGACAGAAGATGAGAATATTCTTTGACTTGCTGCAGTGAAACCTATTATGCATACAAAGCTTCCAATTAACATTTTAGAATTTCACTCTTCAATATTGAAGGAGAACCAGGGATCGCCAGATATTTTTTAAAGCACAGTCATGAAAGATAAAGACCAAAATAAACAAACAGAACATAGAATTCAGAAATAATGCAAGAAACAGGAGGAAAAAAGATTTAAAGTGTATTGTTAATATTTTCTAAGGGAACATGAACATTTTATGGTTCCCTGAAATACAAGCAGGATACTATGAAAGAGGAGCACCCATTCAGGAAGCAACAAATAACTTTTGGAAAGTAAAAATATGCTATCAGATATAGATAATACAGTCAGTGGATTTAGAAGATAAAGTTAAGAAACTCTCCAAGAAAATAGAATAAAAGGACACAAACATGGAAATTACAAGAGAAAGAAATAATTGTTACCAGATCTAAAAGGTAGGTCCTACATCCAGCTATCAGGATTGCAGGAAAAGAGAAAATAAAAACAACAGAGTAAGAAATTATCAATTAAATAACAGAAAGTTTAACAGGATTGAAGGATAAGTGCTTCCAAATTGAAGAGGCCTATGAAGTATCCAGTACAATGGAATTAAAAGAAACAAACAAACAAACAAAAACACAACACACACACATACATACACATGCACACAAAACACATCAAAGCACATTTTATGACATTTCAAAAGACTACAGATAAGAGAAAAATTCTAAAATGTTCTAATGGAAGGAAATGTGGGTGTAAAATGGGATTTTGAACAGCGATGGGCCTGGATTTCCTGGCAACCATTTTCAAAGCTAGAGAATATTAAATTAAAGTACCTTCAAATACAGAAGGAAAATTATTTCTGACTTGGAAGTATATATGCAACCAACCATTCAGTTGCTTGTGGGTAAAATAAAACCATATTCAGACATGCAAAGTTTTCAAAAAATGTACCTACCATAGCTGCTTTCTCAGTAAGTTGTTAGATGTTATATTCCAACATTGGATTTTTATTATATTCCAATAAGTCTACGAAGCAAAAAATAACCAACCAAAACAGGAGCAGGAAGATAGACTGCTTCTGAAGGATTATTTCAGAGGAGTGGAAAATTATTAAAAATCAAATTACATTTGTTTGATTATACCAAGAGGAGATAGGATATTGAATTAGTGGAAGGTACATAGAAAACCCAACCAAATAAAACAAGAGACAATTTTTAAAGACAAAAAAAAATGCAGAAGAAATAAAATTGATTGAATTGCAATTGAATATGGTTGTCATAAAATAAATATGATTAATTTAAAACAATATTGTTAGGTTGATTAGAAGAATGTGGGAATTTAATAGAAGAAAGATAAACTGCCACATTTTACACTAGAAACCTATAATTACAAAATTAGTAGTAGCACTGTATTCAAGTTATTTCGAATTTTAGGGTAAGAAAAAACCTCTAAAACTTTGAAAGTTATTATCTGTAGGGGGACTAAGTCAGGAATGGAAAGAATTGTGCATTAGATACCAAAGTTATCAGTAGGTGGAGAAGATGTTCAAGAGGTGATAAATGAAAAGTCTGATGAAGGGCAGAGTGATGTTACTGCCAGGTAATGAGACCATCAAAGGACAGATGCTTCCAGGATGAAAGAAAAGTAATAGTTTTTAGAGAACAAAGGAATATAATGATTCCACTTTCCAACCCTGAGGTGTTTGGAAATCATTATGTTCCACTTTTAAACCTGTAGGTTAACCAAGTTTCCATTGTGACTACGATGGGGAGGAAGCATTCAAGTGAAGAAGAGGCTCAGTGGAGTTGATCATGATATAAGGCAATATCTCAGAGTTCCGCGTGTAGAGGAAAGAGAAGTTGGGCCAGGGAAAGCCTCAGCACATTGTGGGGATAAGAGATGGGACAGAAAAGATTATCAGAGGAGCCTACCATTTAGCCTAATGAAAGACAAAGCAGTGATAAAAGAATTAAATTCCAGAAATCTTGGTGGACAGTGAACACTCTCTGGCCAAAGTGTTCAGGTGCAGACCTGGATTTTGTCTTATTTATCTTGGTTCATAATAAAACTTTAGTGGTGGTAGCAAAAGATGGGTATCAAAAATAAGCATATTTAGCAAAAAAGGGCAGGTGCAAGGTATTGGGTGACAAAAAGCATGGAAAATTGATTCTTCACTAAGCTGTATGTCATCAAGACAGACAGAGTATATGTCAGCTCTATAGTATCACAGCGGGGTGGTCAGCATGGCTACTAGTGACTCAAATTAAAAACTGGAATTTCTTAAGACACCTTTCTTTGCCCCGCAGCCTCGCCTTTCACCTCTCATTTCATCCTTTACCAACACTTGATTGTGCTTCTTAAATACCTTTCCAGTTTATCACTCCTCTCCATGCTCACTGCTACTATTTTAGTCTAAGCAGTCGTCACTTACCTTTCCAACTGCACTAATCTCAACAAACATGTACTAGGTGCCTGATAAATGTCAGATATTTACTACATGCATTTATTGGTTATATTTATCTAGTATTTATTATGTTAGATCCCCCCAGGGAGACATGAAAGGCACTAACCTATAATTAGGGTTGCTTCCATATCTTGGCTATTGTAAATAACACTGTAATAAATATAGGGATGCATATATCGTTTAAATTAGAGTTTTGTATTTCTTCATATATATTCCCAGAAGTAGAACTGCTAGATAATAAGGTAGTTTTATTTTTAGTTGTTTGAAGAACCTCTACACTGTTTTCCATAGTAGCTGCACCAATCTGCAATCCCACCAAGTGTGTGTGAAGGTTCTCTTTTATTTACCTCCTCACCAACACTTACTTGTTGATTTATTGACCATTCTGACAGGTGGGAGGTGATATTTCATTGTGGTTTTAATTTATATTTCTATGATTAGTGATATTGAACATCTTTTCATATGCCTTTTGGCCATTTATACGTCCTCTTTGGGAAAATGTCTATTAAGGTCTTCTGCCCATTCACTTGTTTGTTTTATTGGTATTGAGTTGTACTAGTTCTTAATAAATTTTGGATAAGGATCAGAAGTATCATTGGCAACTAATTTCTCACGTTCTATATGTTGTTTTTTTTTCATTTTGTTAATGCTTTCATTTGCTGTGCAAAAATTTTTTAAGTTGATATAAACTTTGGATTCTTTTAAATCTTATGATAAGGTTGTGTCACCCCCTGGAACAGGTAGGGCACTTATCATCTGGTGATATATCTTCTACTTTAAGAGGGGCAAAGTTTTCTTCTTACAGGATAATTTATTAAGTAAGTTTAATTCAAAATAATTGTTATGCCATTTTGGGTTATTTTAGGGTGGCCTACTCTGGGCTCCTACAGAACTCACTTATTATATAGGGAAATCTATAATAATAAAAGCATAATATGCTTTTGGGTCAATAAAAGATGTCCTTCCAGACAAAGCCAGGGCTGCGAGGGAAACCTGGATCCCTGGTGCCAGAGGGAAGCTGGTGCCAGCAGCAAGCGGGAAAGGAAGGCCTACTCTTGTATGAATTTCATGCATTGAGTCTCAAAATACAATTAACTAGAAGCTACATAGTACTCTAGAATTGAGAGGAAGACACGACTCATTATTCTTCCTCAGGAGATATCACAGACAGAGACCTTTTAGTTAAAATGAAGTTTTCATTCAAACTATCAGTACCTAATGTGGTTGGGGAAAGAGTCCCAAACATGTTTTATTTGTTTATTTATTTATTCTTGTATTCATTTGATCATTCTATATTTGTTGTCAAGCACCAAGAAAAATGCAAAATATGAACAAAACACAATTTATACCCTCAAGAAGCTTATAGTTTATGAGAAGAATAACACGAAAAATAATAGATTTCATAAAGTATTGTAGGTGCATGATACAAATCTGTATACCATTTATGGTATTTAGTCAGTTTAACTTAGAGAAAGTCATGCTAAGGATATCACAGGTTCCTACCATGATTACAAGTTGTTTTCTCCCGTGAAAATCATAGGATTCATAAAGTTAGGCCCTCATTCTAAGCATATACTTAATCCAACTCTGATCTGTTGTTCCAATAGAACATAAGCTTCATGAAAACAGAGAATCTGTTCAATTCATCACTCTCTCCCCAGTACCTAGATCAGAGCTTAGAACAGAGTGGTTTTTCAATGAGTATATATGTCGACTGATTATATGAATTTGTGGGTCAAAAAGAAGATATCATAAACCTTAGTAGGGAAACTTGGAGAAATGGGAGAAAAGTATTTCTTCAATAATTTTTGGAGGTTTCTGTTATCCACTATTATTGTGTAAAATTAAAAGTATATTGTAGATTCATGTTTCAAATGGGAGTGTAAGCATAGTAATAACATTGCAGTCTGGCCCATTCCTGTTACTCCAGAACTGTGGAGTTGAAAAGTCTCTTAACCTCTCTAAATTCATTATTTTATTTGTTAAATGAAAATAAATCCTATCTCACATATCTTGTAGGTTTGTTTAAGGATTAAATGATACAATGCTTGGGCATGTCCAATATAAATTTTAAAGTAATATGTAATTATAAAATATATACCAACATTAAATTTCTAAGTTTTAAATATTGTAAGTTGATTAAGCAATCGTGTTTTTCTTTTTCTGTTTTTCTCTAGTGCAGTGCCTGGAGATGACCACCAAACGGAAACTCATCGGCCGTCTGGTGCCGTGCCGATGTTTCCGAGGAGAAGAAGAAATCATCTCAGTTTTAGATTACTCCCACTGCAGCCTTCAACAGGTGCCAAAAGAGGTCTTTAACTTTGAACGGACATTAGAGGAGCTTTATCTAGATGCCAATCAAATTGAAGAGCTACCCAAGGTAATTTTGAGAGCCTAAAATATACTCTGCATATGAGTTTTCCATAATTTCCAAAGACTTGGCGTAATGCTAATGCTAACTATAGCCCTCTTCCCTGGTGATTGACAAATCACTCAAATTGGTATAAGTTACTCCAATATTCTCATTACTTTTCTTTATTTATCGATATTACAAATTTATTTTAACAAACACCAGTCAGAATTTTGGAAAATGTGACATTTTATCTAATATTTAAGAGGAAAATGTCTTTATTATTTTATTATTTTATTTTTTCCATTTCATTTGTAACTTCATCTGATATGTTAATAACCAATTGAACTCTATGGAAATAATCATTAGATTATGCCTTGTTATTTTAATTGAAAATAACCTTCAAGAAAATAGACTGGTGGCTTAAGATCAATAACTTATGTGTTTTTTTAGCTTTTAATTTTCTTTATATATATATATATTATTGTATAAAGTATTACAAATAGTAGGCTGGGGGGGTATGAGAGGGCAGGGGGAGGTTTAAGGGGGGAAAGGAAACATATGTAATAACTTATGTGTCTTTTAAAAGGAAAAAAATATGACACTATTTCAGAACTGAAAATTTTGTATGCATGTATGTTCAGGCGACATTATTTCAAAACCTTGAGTTACATGGTCTAAGTTTAAAAAATACCTTACACACACATGCACACACACACACACACAGACATACATGAAAAGTGTTTCTGGAATTTGAAATCTTTGATTGTTACAGTTACCATCAAGTTACATATTTAATAAATAAATTAATAAATACAGTATAGAAAAATTATTTAAAAACTAATACCAAACTTTATGTACACACAAATGCACTCACAGAATCTTTATAACATTGTGCCAGGCAAAGAAACTGTCTCCTGGGATCTTGTTTTCCATTGCAGAAAAGATTGATGACCAGAAATTAGCAAAAGCAGACCGAGGTTCAAAATCTAAACCACTGGATCCTAATAACCACTTAAATATATGACTCAAATTAATTAATCACATGGCATTTACCTGTGAAAGATTTGCACAATGGCTAGGAGGGGAGATATTCTTCATTTTCATTGCTTTTGCTAAATAAAATGTATATTAAATATTCAGAAACTAGAAAAAGAATCTTCCATAATTAAACTAACTTCATTATCAAACTCTAAGTAAAGCATGCTAGTCAAAACAAATTATAAATAATTATTTTTATGTAGGATTATTAATTGTGGTGTGTATAAACACTGAAGGCAGGAACTATTTAATGTATATTTCAAAAGCAATATATTTTTTGACAACCTAAGTGTACAGTGTCATCTTAGAACTTAGCCGAGGAGGATTGGGTTAGGCCTAAAAATAATTTTGGCCAATGGATAATCTTCTGGATTGTACATCAAGTAGAGGCTAGACTGAAATGGGCTTTCCCTTCTTTCACCTGACTATGAATTATTTGAGGACAGAAATGCCACGTTGTTTAACTTTGCTCCCTTTACACATGCATGCATGATGACTTTAAGAAAAGGGTTATTCAATTTATTTGTTTTCACTACCAGGTGAAATAATGCAGAGAACTTCATTATTATAGTACTTGATTAGCAAAATTATTTAAGGGTAAGCAACTCATAAATGTGGCATTTAGCAACATTTAAAAAGATAATATAAATATTTACTACACAGTATTTTAGGCACTGGGGGATAGTTATAAAGAGAAATATCAATTTTTATTTTATTTTTTATTGTTTAAAGTATTACACATAGTAGTACATATGTTTCTTTTTTTTCCCCTCTTGACTTCCCCCCGGCTTCCCCAACCCCCAGCATAGGCCCTCACCTACCAATTCTTGCTTTCAATGATCTAACAAACCAATTCTTGCTTTCAATGATCTAATAAAGAAGGTAGAAACATTACAGGTAAATGCACAGTAATATATAATTAGAGCCAGATACTGTGGCAGAACATATGTATTTCAAAGAGTTCTATTCTTGGGGAGAAGGAAGAGGGCTTGACCAAAGAGCACAGATGAAAAATTAAGATGTTATATGGAAAGAAAGGGAGAAGGACAGCACAGCTGTTAAGAGTCTGGAGCTGACAGTGCATGTTGGTGAGCTCCCACTATATGCAGGTAGAGTGTGGAGAGTGGGAGGACCCAGATTGTGAAAAGTCTTGAGAGTCATACAGCATTGCTTGATTTGATGCATTAGCCAGATAATGCCATTGGAGAGTTTTATACATCAACTCAGTATGAGCTTAAATAGGCTTGCATTAATAATAAATTATACAAGTAAATCAAAGATATTCCCAAATTATAAGAGGTATACTTTTCCAATGTATTAAAATTAAGAAGAAATTACCGCCTTTTGTTATTGGTGTGCTTTAGATATTTTAAAGATCTTTCACATAATTTCTCAAGGTTTTGATAAGTCCTCAAATTCAATATTGTTGTTTTCATAAAATATCCCTGTAAGTTAGTTTCTTGTGAAGTATCTGCTAGTGAGCTAATGATCAAAATTATCTGACACTAAGATATGTCATAACAGTACATTAATATACTTGCACATTTTTAGGAAAATGGAAAATTAAGAAGAGAAAATAACAATGTATCAATAAGGGTTCATTATGTGTATTTCAAATAATAGAAGACCCAATCCAAGTTAACTTACACAAGAAGTAGAATTGATTTGTTCATGTAAGTGTCAGATCCATCAGGATAGCTTCCAGAGATAGTATGTTTTTATTTGCCTTGTGTGGGATCGATTTTATTCTTAAGCTGCCTTCCCTCATGGTAGCCATCTGTGTACAACATCTATAGAAAGGAATACTGACTCCTGAAAATTCTTTTTCTGAGAGGGACAAGAAAATGTCTTCTCCAATATCCCTCAACTAATTTGTCCTTAGGTCTCATTCATCTTAATTGTGCACTTGTTCATTGCTGATCCTATCCCTTTGCTATGGAACCTTCTGTGGTAAGAATGATAGCATTGTTATAATTGGGTTAAACAGTGATGGGCTACTGCTATGGAGTTATGATTTTGGTAACAATGCAAAGGGAAGAGGTAGAAGGACTCCTGGGGAGATTACCACAAAGGAAACTACAAACAAAATGTTATAAAATAATTTCATGAGAAAGTTTTTCTTTTAAGCAAAAACAACATATAAAATTTTTGAAGACCTGTAGGCAAAGTATTAAAGCCCTTCAGGGATTTAAAGTTTTAAAGTTATATTAAGTAACATTTTCTTCTGCCATTTTATATTATGGTTTTCTTTGTATTTCTCTGGCATTGTTACCATTGTGATTTCAGATTTATTGAATAATGAGATAGCCAATCATATTTTTGATATTATATTATGGCAAGTCTTGCCTTTTACAAATGATTTTATTACTTTTTCCTGATATTTAATGGTGAGAATATTCTAGCTGGTAATGACTCCCTACATAAGATGTTATACAACAGGTAGAGAACAGAGTCAAGGTTAATGGCATTAGGTAAGGATATGTCAAGAGTCTGTCAAAAAGGAAACAAAAATAGTTATGAAAGAACAGGAAATTGTTTGATGAAGAATGTTCAATCTGTGTTGTAAAAGATAAATGGCATGCCTTTTGTTTATTTTCTGCTTTTTTTTCCTGGCTCAAGAAGATATATTGGCAAAAATATTGTTACAAGAGATGTCTGAGATTTTACTGCCTATGTTTTCTTGTAGAATTTTTATGATTTCGTGACTTACATTTAAGTCTTTTATCCATTCTGAATTTATTCTTGTGTATGGTGTAAGCTGGTGGTCTAGTATCATTTTTTTAATGTAGCTCCAATTTTCCAAATTAGACAGCTACATTAATTGAGGAGACTGTTTTTACTTCCTTTTATGATAACATGGATGGACCCGGAGATTATTATGCTAAAGGAAATAAGCCAGACAGAGAAAGACAAATACCAAATGATCTCACTTAATATGTAGAATGTAATGCACAAAATAATATAACGAACAATATAGAAAAAGAAGCATAGATACATAGAACATACCTACATCTATTAGAGGGGAGGGGAACAAGAGGTAGATGAAAAAAAGTGAGGGGATTAAGTAGCCACAGACAACAGTATGATAATAGCCAGAGGGGAAGAGGGAAAGGAAACGTGGAAGTGGGAAAAGTGGGTCAATGGGGATGGAAAAAGACTTTATCTTGGTTTATGAGTACACAATGCCTCTTGAAGATGGTGTTTTATTGAGTTGTATACTTGAAACCTGTATGGTTTTATGAACCAGTGTCACTCCAGTAGATTCAATTAAAAATGACATGCCTTTTGCACAGTGATAGAAATGCCACAATTTACCATTTAGTACTTTTTTACTTGTTATTTTGAATTTGGAACTTAAAATTACAGACAGAGTAATAGATCATAAAAGGTGCATATTACATATCCCATATATGAAGTAGTGTGGAAAGGCAAATGTGTAAAAAACAATAAAAGAAAAAACCTGCAGAGAAACTCCTTGAAACCTAAGAGCAACATTTAAAAAGAGAATATAAATAATTTTGGAAAAGCCAATATGTGATCAAAATTGAAAGATGTGAAGTGAATTTATTAGATGAAGTCAATTTAAACATATGTAAAAGAGGATCAAACCAAATCTGAAGCACCATACTTTAAAGGTTTTCTCCTTTGATAAGCTTACAACCTATTCCCAAATTTTTTTAGAGATTAAGAACTTGAGCTTTGGGCCTTAACTGGTTTGGCTCAGTGTATAGAGCATCAGCCTTTGGACTGAAAGGTCCCAGGTTTGATTCCGGTCAAGGGCATGTACCTTGGTTGCGGGCACATCTCCAGTAGGAGCTGTGCAGGAGGCAGCTGATCGATGTTTCTCTCTCATCAATGTTTCTAATGCTCTATCCCTCTCCTTTCCTCTTTGTAAAAAAAAAATCAATGAAATATATTTTTTTTAAAAAGAACCTGAGATTTGGAATTAGATCCTAGCACTGCTGCTTTGTTGGCAAAGTGTTTTATTTTCTGAAAGCTTTAGTATTTTCCTTAGCAAAATTGGGAAAATAATAGCACTATTCCTATGATTAGATAGCTGATGATGATAGATAGATGATAGATAGATAGATAGATAGATAGATAGATAGATAGATAGATAGGATATTGGGTGAGGTAATTCATATATAATACCTGGAATAAAAAAAATCCTATGTAATAAAAGGGTAATATACAAATCAACTGAACTGCAGAATGACCGGTCACTCACTATGATATGCACTGATCACCAGGCAGACACTCAACACAGGAGTTTCTTCCTGGTGGTCAGTGCACTCCCACAGGGGAAGCACTGCTCAGCCACAAGCCAGGCTGATGGCTGGCAAGTATAGCAGTGATAGCAGGAGTTTCTACCACCTCCCTGTCTTTGCCCACCTCCCCTCCTTTGCCCACCTCTTTGCTTTTGCAGCAGTGCTAAGGATTCCAATTGATGGCTTAGGCCTGTTCTGCATAAGGAGTGGGCCTAAGCCATCAGTCAGACATCCACTGAAGACTCCTGGACTTCTAAGGCGGATGTGCACAGGTCGGCTGAAGGGGACACCCCCACACCCGGAGTGCACAAATGTCATGCAAAGGCCTTTAGTAGTTAATAATTGATCTTCATCATTCTTTATCACAGATAAAAATTGCATGTTAATTACCATTAGTCAAACAAAAGTAAGATTCTGGGTATTGATTCTCCAACAAAAAATTTTGTCATGACTTCATCTGTATCTGGAATTTCCAAAAACAGCTTTTAGAAAAAACATTCCCCTGCCCATAATGGGCGACAGGTTTTTGATCCTATCAGCTACATCAGCACGTTTGTGATAATACTACCACTTCTCCAGAGAATGTCCTTGATTCACAGAGTCACAATGTTATATCATTTTTTTTTTAGTAGATGCAATTTTTGAGATTATTTAGCTTTATTATTACTAATAAGCAAACTCAGGACAGGAAAGGTAATTAAGTTTCCTTGGCCACCTGGGATGTTACATTCTATTCAAAACTAGTATCACATTCTATGTAGTAGTTAGGATAGAATAGGTCACACTATGGTAACAAGTCAAAATCTCAGTGGATAACCGAACAGTTTTGCTTTGAATCTCATGAGTATTCACAGGAACCCATAGCTAACAACTAGTTCAATTCTCCACTCAGTGCGGAAATGACTACTTTTATTTCTCTTGAAACAGTCATCCAACCTATTCATGACATTTCTATTAATTTAAAAAGCAGTTTCTTGCATTACTGGATAATGTTGGGAGTAGAAAGTTCCACAACAATTAATTAACAACAAAATACTGGAAGAGGCTGAGTACTGGAGTTCAATGTCATGTGTACTATGGACTACAAGGCCCCAAACTGGTAAATCTGTATTGAGAAAACAATTACACTCATGTGTTATAGAAAAATAACTCTTTATAGTAAATTCTTTTGCATTTCTATAAGTGTTAAATCCTATTTAAAAAAAATGATATAACCCTACAAAGAAATATTATTTGGCAATGAAAGGGAATAAAGTATTAACACATGCTGTAATGTGGCTGAACCTTGAAAATATTATGCTCAGTGAAAGTTGTCAGGAATTTATCAAAGAGGGATGTTTCAGACCGGCAAAAATTTTGTCATGGTCTGCCTCCATTCACTCAACCATGAATAGCAGAAATCCTCATTGACTCTTCAGAAAATAAATGTGCAAGAAAAATGCACCTGAATCATGCCAGCAACCAGCAGGTAAAATAATGCTCTAAGTTAATGACCAGCCAATAGGTTTGAAAACTGTGGGGAGCAGTTTGTGCAGTAGGAGGTGTGAAGTTATTTACATAAAAGCCATTCAGGCTCTTTGCTCAGAGACTTGGCCCCTGCTCCTTCCTCTGCTGGTGTCTCTTCCACAAGACCTGCTCCTTCATTCCCTTTAGCCTCTCCTAAAGTCACCTTCGCAGAGAAGCTTCTCCCCTCTATCTTACACAAAATAACAACACCCACTCCCACCTCTACTTATTCCCCTCAAGAAATTTTTAGGCTTAATTATAGTAGTTCAATTCAGTTGTTAACTACTATTCAGATATTGCCTAAATACTTTATCATTGCTGTAGAACAACAGCATAAACAGTCCCTTCTGATAATGGTGTCTATTATTTTACAGAGAGTAAAACCTTTGACAGTGGCCAGAGGTGAAGAAGTTGGAGCATATCTGCAAAGGATACAAAAAATAAAACACTCCCACTTTTTAAATTCTACTTTTATTTTTTAAATTAAAAGTTGTTTAATGTTCACATTATTACAGAAGTCCAAGGGGGCTTGAGGTGAAATTAGATAATTTTTGTGATTTTCCCCTCCACCAATTTATTACCTAATACAGTGCACTCTGAATTTTTTGTACTCTCAAACTCTGCGTACTTTGCATATAAATTAAATCTGCCACATAGAGTTTTTTCAAATAAAGGACTATTTTCTCTTATTCTAGAAATAATTAAAGAAGGGACATAAGACTTATTTTTGCATGTATGGGGGTGGACAAGGAAGTAAGTCATCCAAAATTCTTTTCAGACTTAATGTTTTTTTGATACTCATTTGAGATATTTTAATAGAAAAAGATAATGGAAGGAAGCATTCTGACAAACAGTCTAGTAACTAAAGTCACTGGTTATTGTCACAGAAGTACTACAGAACAATGTAAGGAGTTCTGAAGAAAAGGGACCTAGATTTAACACGGTTCTGACTAGTCCTATGACTTCAGACATATTATTTAACTCCCTGGGAACCTTAGCTCCTTCACCTGTAGTAGATGCTAACAAATTTATTTCAGTTGTCTCCTAAGAGTGAGGGTCAAACAGTATAAAGTATGTGAGAGCCCTATATAAACAGCAAAATGATACACAACTCGTGGGTTAAGAAAAATAGCTTATTTTTATAAGAAAGGGCATATGTTTAATAAAGTTAATTAATTTTTTAATATACATGTAGACAAATTTAACACTACAATCAAAACTAAACTTTCATTGGCAAACAAATAGGTATGAATTTATAGTTTTTAGTTTTTCTTAAAATTTAGTCCACAAAAACTAACTGACCATTTTAAGTAAAGATGGACATTTATTGGAAATATATCTGGAGTTTATAAAATTAATAGGAACCTGAAGAACTTTACCTGGGAAAGGTAGGATCCCAGAGAGCTCTGAATAGTTGCCCAGAATTCACAGCATGGGCCACGCACTATTGTTCTCGCACCCCTATGTAACCATGATGTTTGTTCAAAATACAAATTCCTGAGATGTCTCCAAATATAATAATAGGGATGTCCTTCAAAGGAAGGTCAAGGTTCTAATGCAAAAAGGGGAATTATACTGAACAGCAAACTAACCAAATGAATATTTTACGTATCTTTTGGCTTCGATTGTATTGATTCTTCTTGTCATTCATTGATATTTGCTACTTAGGATTCAGGAGCATGAGGCCATGTTTTTCTTAGACCTTTAAATAAAATTATTTGAAATACAGGACACTGGCTTATCTTGTGAGAGGTATTAATATTAATTAGATCAAAGGAACCATGGAAGGGTTATTTTAGGGTGACAAACTCTGAGGTGCTAATTTATAATTGTCATTTTAGTGTATTGAAACTTGAATGAGCATTGACTATTTTTTCTTCTACCCAAAAGGAATCTTTTTAGGTGAACGTAACTACTTTATATCCATAGTTTCTTATTAAACAATTGTTCTGATTGAAAAATATAAAAAGGTTTACTCTAGGTTAAATATGACTTAAATTTGCAAATGTAGAAACATAAAAACTGCCACTTGTTCAATAAAATTACCTTATATTTTAATCTCACATTACAGATAATTTCTTAAGTGTTTGTCTTGCAGAAATATAGAGTTGTCTATAATGTTGGCATTTTATATAAGTAGTTCAACATATATACCTATAGAAAACTCTCCTAAGATCCTGGGTTTAAATAATATGGAGAAAAAATGACCTTCAATTCTTTCACTGCCTCAAACATATTCAGGGTGCCTTCTTCTGTTCTTCAGTGGCCAAGGTATAGAATTTATCTGAATATGTAAAACCATGTCCAGAATAATACTGTCATATAAGCAATGCATAAGTAATCCAAATTTGTCTCTATTTAATATTGCCTGAAGCATCTTTCTCCAAATATATTATTTTATTACAATTATTTTGCCATCCACATGCAGTCATTTTTTTCAATAAATAATATATATTGACTCTCTAGAGACCCAAGGAAAAGTTATATGAAGAAAAAAATTGTATTAAAAAAATTACATAGTTTATAAGTGGAACGTTTTAGATAATTTTTTTTCTTTTTTAAATTTAATAAATCTTTATTGTTCAGATTATTACAATGTTGCTCTCCTCCCATAGCTCCCCTCCCCCCAGTACCAATCCTATCCTCTGTCTTTACCTCCCCCCGCACCGTCCTCATCCGTAGGTGTACGCTTTTTGTCCAGTTTCTTCCCACACCCCCCGAAACCCCTTTCCCCCCCGAGAATTGTTAGTCCACTCTCTTTCTATGCCCCGATTCTATTATATTCATCAGTTTACTCTGTTCATCAGATTTTTAATTCACTTGATTTTTAGATTCACTTGTTGATAGACATGTATTTGTTATTCATAATTTTTATCTTTACCTTTTTCTTCTTCTTCCTCTTCTTAAAGAATACCTTTCTGCATTTCATATAATACTGGTTTGGTATTGATGAATTCCTTTAGCTTTTTCTAATCTATGAAGCACTTTATCTGACCTTCAAGTCTGAATGATAGCTTCACTGGGTAGAATAACCTTGGTTGTAGGTTCTTGTTATTCATCACTTCGAATATTTCTTGCCATTCCTGTCTGGCCTGCATAGTTTCTGTTGAGAAATCAGCTGACAATTGTATGGGTGCTCCCTTGTAAGTAACTAACTGTTTTTCTCTTGCTGCTTTTAATATTCTCTCTTTATCCTTTGCTCTTGAAATTTTAATTATGATGTGTCTTGGTGTGGTTCTCTTTGGATTCCTTTTGTTTGGGGTTCGGTGCACTTCCTGGACTATTAAGTCTATTTCTTTCACCAGGTGGGGGAAGTTTTCAGTCACTATTTCTTCAAATAGGTTTTCAGTATCTTGCTCTCTCTCTTTTTATGGATCCCCCATAATTCAGATGTTGGTATCCCAGAGGCTCTTTACACTATCTTCAATTTTTTGGATTCTTTTTTCTTCTTGCTTTTCCATCTGAGTGATTTTTGCTTCTTTGTATTTCAAATCTTTGACTTGATTCTTGCGGTCCTCTAGTCTGCTATTAGGTCTCTGTATAATATTTTTTATTTCAGTCAATGTATGTTTAATTTCTAGTTGGTCCTTTTTCATATCCTCCATAGTCTCACTCATATCTTCGAGGGTCTCACTCATATCTTCAAGGGTCTCATTAAGTTTATCGGCCTTTTTTAGAAGCCTTTTGCAAAACCTCATAACCGTGGTTTTGAACTCTATGTCCAGTTGTTGTTTTTTTCTCCATTTACTTCACATGTGATCTGTTACCTTGTCTTTGCATTTTGACTGCTTTCCTGACTTGGTCCAGTAGGTTTGTGTGGTGGGTGTCCTTTAGGGGACAATGGCTCAGCCTCCCCACCTATCCCTGAGGTGGATACTCTTGGTGTACCCCTTTATAGGCAGCATTATCTTGTTATAGTTAAGCCTAGATTGCTGTTGGTATCACTGGGAGGGATTGACTTCCAGGCCAATTGGCTGTGAAGATCAGCTTTGTTTACGCTGGGAGAGTGTCTGTGCTCAGCCTAGATGGGGCGGAGACTCAGGGCTGAGCAGGCAGCCTTGGTTTCCCATCAGCCCTGCCCTTAAAATGGCTCCTAGGTCTCTGTGCCCTGTGGCAATGGCTGCACGCAACTCTGAGAGAAAGCTTCCCAGAGCTCTGCCCACTGCCAGACAGTCCAGTTTCTCCTCAAATGAGTCTGGACACCCAAAGACTCACCCGTAATGGGAAAACAAAGAAGTCGAGCGGTTTGTTTGTTTTTTATTTCCTCCTGAACAATAGAGCCATCCACGAGTTCACGCACCTCTGCAGTTCCGGAGTTTCAGTGTGCTTCCTCCTTACTGTCCAGTATCACCCAGTATGAGTCTGGGTACCCCGAGACCCATCCAGAACTGGGACTCAGTGCAGTGGGATGCCTTTGTCTCCCTCCCAGTTCGAGAAAACCAGCCAGGTTTGCAGCCACCTGCCTTTTCCGCTCATGCGCAGCTCCAAACCTTTGACTCCAGAGGTATCTGCAACTCTGTCCTTCACAGCTCCCCTGAGTCACAGTGTCCTTTTATCTTTCCTTCTATTTATGGAATGTTCACTCAGTCAGCCCTCTAGTGGTTCTAAATGATGTCCGTTTTGTTTGTTAGTTGTAGTTTTGAAATTGTCGTACGGGGCAGCAGTATGGGTTTTTCCTATGCCACCATCTTGGATCCTCTAGATAATTTTTTCTTGCTCACATTTTAATTTTTGTTTAAATGTTTTATTTGTTCAAAAGTATATAGTATTAACAACTCTTGATTACATGTAATAGTGAGAAACTGGGACTTCTGTCATGCCCCAGTCATTTTTTGAGCTGTTTTATCTTCCAACTGAACATTTACTTATCCTCTCATTTTTTGCTGACCTTTACCCAAATTTCAAATCTCTTTCAATGAGATTGAAAAAACTCATTACCCAACTTCTACTGCCAATTTTAGATAAAATATACATATTTATCTGTTCATTCTTTCAGGATTGGAAAGTACTAATTATGTGCAGACACCTGTTCTAGGTGCTAAAAATACATTATTCAGTGGGACCAACAAGTTTTTATTCTCACAAAATCTACATTGCTCCAAAAAATGGAGATCATTTTTAAAAGAAAACATTAGATAATGGCAAGTAACATGATGAAAATTAAGCAGAAGAAATTGCTGGAAGATTGTTTTAGTTGAGGAGACAATGAATGCTTCTCTAAGGAGTCACCTTTTATGTTGATTTTTGGATGATAGGGAAGAGTCAACCATATATATCTGAGAAAAAGTATCCTAAACGAAGAAATTCTCTAGGATTGGAATGAGTGTGGCATGTTCAAAGAATAGAAACAAGGCAAGTGTGTAATGAGTGAGGAGAAGAACAATATAAGAGGCAGTAGGAGATGTAAGTAGATAGTGAGGCTAAACCATGTGAGTTCAAGTAAGCTAGGGAAGAAGACCTTTATATTTTACTAGGGGCCCATGCATGAAATTCATCCACTGGGGATGGGTGGTCCCTCAGCCCAACCTGCCCCCTCTTATATACTGGGAGCCCTCAGGGGATGTCCTACTGACAGCTCACCTCCAACCTGCCCAAGGCCAAAAGCCTCTGGCCAAGGCTTTCATCCTTTGGCAGGGGACCTCAGCCAGAGGACCCCAGCCAGCAATCACCCTGTGATCCAGCTGATCACTGGCTGGCTCTGCTCCAGCCCTGGCCTGCTTGCCCAAGGCTGGAAAAAGCCTTTTGACTAGGCGGTTTGTTTTTTTTTTTTTTTGGTCTTGGGAACCCAGCGATCACCCTGCCATGGGCAGCAGCCATCTTGGTTGGGTGTTAATTTGCATATCGCTCCTGATTGGCTTGTGGGTGCAGCTTATTAGGTGTAGCAAAGGTATGGTCAATTTGCATATTACTCTTTTGTTAGATAGGCTTCTAAGTGAGATGAGGAGCCACTGAAAGACTTTTAAGGGAAAGGTTGATATGAAGCAACTTATATTTTAAGAATATTTTTCTGACTGAAATGTGGGCATACACTGTGGGATGTCAAGAGGAGAGGAAAGAAGCCAGTGGCTTCAAGGAGATGGATGTAGAGAAGAAAAAGAGAAGCATTTCAGATTATGCTTTGTAGGTAATGTTAATAGGATTTACTAATGGAATGGATTTGAGAGATAGGAAATTTGGACCTGAAGGGAGATTTATAAAGAATTTCTATTGATAAGGGAAGGAAAGGGGAGAGAAAGAGTTGCTGTGGGTATTTGTGTTGTTGTCAGGGAAACTAGAGAACAGAAGATGTTTTAAGAAGAGAGAGTAGTAAACTAAGAGACTGACTTGCAATGACAGAGGGAGGACCTCTGTATTGACTAGAATTGAAGTAATTGGTGATTGTGATAAGACTAGCAGTGTGTGGCAACACAGTGAAGTAGGATTGTAGAAGCATTGGTGGGCATCCACATCACTCTGAAGAGGTTTTGCTGTGAGAGGAAGCAGAGACATAAGATAAGTTAGAGAGAAGTTGGAGGTCAAAATAAATTCTTTTTTTCTGTTTGTTTTCTGATCAATGGCACTAAAGCACATTTATACACAGATAAGAACAAATCAGAATAAAAGGGGAGAAACTAAATGAAGGAAATTGATCAAATAATTATAGTAGCAAAGTCCTGAAAGCAGAAGGACATGGGATTCTCAGAATGCAAGAAGGGTCACCTTTGAGAGGAATGAGAACATTCATCCATTTTAATGAGAAGAAAGAAAATATCAGTACAGATGATGATGGTTTGTAGAACCTGAAGGGTGTGATCAATATTGAAATTTGATTAAATGATAGAGGTCTCAATATGTTAAATGCTGGAATCAGTGAGCTCAAGGATGGGAAGTGGCAAACTTGCTATGAGCTGAGAGGTAAGAGAAATGAGGTGGATAAAGCAAGGTCACAGAGGAATATAATTCACAAGAGGAATTGAACATCTTCGATATATAAATTAGCTATAGTTGCACAAAGTTGCTCTTGAAGTGGCAGGTTGAAAAAGAAATACTGGAGCCAGGTTCTTCTAAAGTTATTTTAGCTTATATGCCTGGACAATGTATTAGGTGGAGAAATGGAGAAGAATAAGACAGGTGAAAGAGCAAAGAGGAGAAGGCAGGAAATGCAACAAATACATACTTAGCACCTATTGTGTACTGGGCACTCATATGCAATAGCATCTGTATTCTCAGAACAAATCTGACAAATAGGTTTTGTTATGCTCATTTCAAATATAAAGACACTGAGCACATGAGGATAAAATAATAGCACGATCCTTATAATACAAAATACTTTAAATCACATGTTCTTTTCACTTTACTAATCTGAAGGCAGGCCTTTTATAATTTGGCATATGACTAGACTTGGGGATGACCAAGGAGGAAAAATGGATATTAAGTTTTTTATCCTATGAACTGGAGAGCATTATGCTAAGCAAAATGAGCCAGTTGGAAAAAGATAAATATCACATGCTCTCACTCTTATCTACACTAATGAAAGAGTAAGATGCAAATTGACCGTATCTTTGTGACACCCTCCAGCCAATCAGGAGTGAGTATGCAAGTTAACCCAACAAAGATGCGGGTTAATTTGCATATGCAGGCACCAAGTGACCAGGGGCAGGGAGGGACACTTGTGTTATCCCAGCTGCTCCGGGCCTCTGGGAAGCATGGGAAGACAGCTCCAACAGAGCAAAGGCGGTGCTGGCAGTCAGGGGAAGGAATGCCCATTCTTGCATGAATCTTCGTGCATCAGACCTCTAGTCCTTTAATAAAGAGATAATATGCAAATTGACCCTTATGCCCTTGCATCACAAGATGGTTACCCCCACGTTGTCACAAGATGACCACCCCCACTTCATCACAAGATGGCTGCCCCCATGGTGTCACAGCTGGCTGCCCCCATGTCATCACAAAATGGCTGCCCCCACATTGTCACAAGATGGCTGTCCCCACATCATCACAAGATGACCCTCTCATTGTCACAACTTCGCCAGCAAGGGATGGCAGTTGTGGGCAACCAGGCCTACAAAGGAGGGCAGTTGGGGGCGACCAGATCTGCAGGAGAGGGCAGTTGAGGGTGATTGGGCTGGCAGGGGAGCAGTTAGGTGTCAATCATGCCAGCAGGGTAGCAGTTAGGGGATGATCAGGCTGGCAGGCAGAATGATTAGGAGCAATCAGGCAGCCAGGCAGGTGAGTGGTTAGGAGTCAGCAGTCCCAGATTCTAAGAGAGATGTCCGACTGCAGTCTGGCAGTCAGACATCCCCCGAGGGATCTCAGATTGGAGAGGATGTAGGCTGGACTGAGGGACATCCAACCCCCCCCCCCCCGATACACAAATTTTGTGCACTGGGCCTCTAATGTGGGATATAATAATCAACATAATTTGATGAACAAGAATAGATCCAGAGACAAATTATAGGGGAGGGAGGGTTAAAGAGCAACCAAAGGACTTGTATGCATGCATATTGGCATATCCAATGGACACAGGCACTGGGGAGTTGGGGGCTTGCCCAGGGTAGGAATGCCTGGGGAGAGGGGGAGGGCTCAATTAGAGAAAAAGAAGATATATGTAAAACTTTAGACAATAAAAAACAGAATAGAGAAAAATAAATGTTTTTATCCCAGAGAACTGGGAAAATGATGCTATCAAAAACATATTTAAAAGGTGTCTATTCAGATCCTTTGCCTGTTTTTTAATTGGTTTGTTTGTTTTCTTGGTGTTGAATAATATAAGTTCTTTATATATTTTGGAAATTAACCCCTTACCAACTGTATAAATGGCAAATATGTTCTCCCATGCAATGGGTTCCATTTTCTTGCTGGTTTCTTTTGCTGAGCAAAAGCTTTTTAGTTTCTTATAGTCCTGTTTGTTTATTTTTTCCTTTGTTTCCCTTGCCCGAGGATAAATGGGAACTGAAAGAGTTTTTGCTTAGAGTGATGTATACATGGATACAGCATACAGATGGTGTTTTGTTGAGTTTTAAACTTGAAACCTGTATAGTTTTGTGAACCAATGCACCCCAATAAATAATATAACAAATTCTGTTTTAGATGCAAAATATGAGCTATTAGCTGAGCCTCAACATGAAGACACCAAAAAGTAGTGAGTTATCTGACACTGGGCCTTATCAGATCAAGACTGCCAATCCAAATCTGTCTTTCATCCAGAAATTAGAAACAAGCAGTCATGTTTTGTTTGGCTTGCCGATTTTTGAAAAGTGATCTAGTAGCCAACTTATATTTTACCAAAAAAAAAATTTCCAGATTCCTGGACTCTTTAAAAAAGGAAGATCTGGTGGGGTCTATACGCCCAACTGGTAACAATTATGTAGATTCCAGTATCACTGGCCACAGATTCCACCTAGGGTGCCACTAACAGTGAATTTACCCATCTCGCTCCCACAGGAAATTGTGTTTGCAGCTTAATGTGTATATTCATTAATCTTTTCATGAAAAATGTATCTACTATGTGCCAGATACTTTGCTAGTCGCTGGGAAAATGGTGATTGAATAGACTTACATTGGACAAGTAATTGTTTCCAGTATGCTGTCTTCTGTGATAAGAGGGAAAGCAATCAATGATTTGCAAACACATTCAGTGGAGCATCCTGAGGAATGTCATTTCAGCTAAGACTTAAGGATGAGTAAGGGTTCAGTAGGAGACGAGGGAGCAGTTTCCTGAAAGAGTGCAAATGAGGCATAATTGAGGAACTGAAAGAACTGAAGTACTGCTACAATACATAGTGCAGGAGAGACAGTGGGAGAAATTAGGCTCGAGAAATTAGGAAGCCCTTCCATGCTATGATCAGAAGTTTGAATTTTATCTGGATTATGTGAAAATTCATGGGCTAGTACCAAGATCAGATATGTAATTTAGAAAAATCGTTTTAGCTGCATTAAGGATAGACTAAAAGGGTGAACCCAAAGGCAAGAAGGTCCATAGACATCTGAGAGAGGATGATGGCCTAATCCAGGGTAGTGACCCTGAGGATGGAATCAAGGGCACCGCTTGGAGAGGCTTTTGGAGGCATAATTTAGTGGATTTGGTCATCTGTTTCATGTCTTGATTTGGGGAGAGGAGAGAGAGAGCAAAATGAGTCACAGGTTTCTACTAGAGGATGTGCAATAAATCAAAAGATGGAAGGTATAGAATCAAGGAAACCAGAGCTTAGTCTGGGGATATCTATGCAAACCATGTATGCACTGTGATAGCAACCTGCCCAGACTGGAGCCAGCTACACCAGGTGCAGGAATTGGTTCTTCTAGAATAAGCTGTAGGCCTAGCAACTTATCTGATGTGCTTTAGCATTTGGAGATAGAATTGCTGGGCATTTGACAGAGCTGTTTGAGCCTTTGGGGGGGAAATTAAGGGTAAATGTATAGAAAACCAGGCAAATAAAAAAACACAGCAATTTCAGTTAAAAAAATCAAACATAGTGTGTAAATAAACATTACTATCAGTATTAACTACTTATATAATAAAAAAAATTGAATGTAAGTATATCAGGAAGATGAGGGGGGAAAAGATTGATGGTGGTTGTGGTAAGAAATGATGATTTTTTTCACTTGTCATATGAAATACATGGACACAGGCACTGGTAAAGTTATCTAATTCTGATAAAACAAGAATTAGAAATATAAGTGTATTCTCTAGAAATATAGAAGAAAATACCACCAGAAAAGGGATTATGGGATGCAAATGAGAGGACAAAGAACTGATGTAATGCTTTTATAAAAATAAAAAATAATTTTAGATAAGGAAAAGAAAGAAAGAGAATTAAACTGGGATACAAACACTGCAAGGGTTAACCTATTGGTAGATCTGACCAAATTATGGTACTTCCGTTTGGAAATGGTCCATAAAATATACTGATTAATGTAAATATCCAATGCTCAAGTGAATTATAAAGTGTCATTTGAGCAAATTAAATGACATAAAAAGTTAAAATGTAAATTTATAAGTGTTGGTCAATATTTGCTATCTACTCTTTTTACTAGTTCTTATAATACTAGCTAACTGATTATTGTATGTGTTAATATTGTTTGTTTCCTGGCAGAAATATAAAAGACCCTAGATTATGAAGTAGATCTTAGTCGGAAGGCATTTTACTAGTGTGGCAATTTAGACTTACTTCTAGAATGAAATTAGCTTTTAGAGAATTAATGGAGAATTATTTCTTTAGAGTATAAACACAATCTTTTTCTAAACTTGCTTCATTTTTTATTTGCTTGGTTTTCCATACACCTATCCTTTAAATTTCTAGAAAAATTTTTCTGCAGTACTTATTACTATACTTGAGAGAAATTTCCCAAAAGTTGGTTTCATTCTAGATGTAAGTCCAAATTGCTGCATTAGTAGAATGCCTTCTTTGATATAGAACTACTTCTTGACCAGGGACTCCTGAGAAGTCAGCTTACATTCAGCTTGTTATAGGAACATGGAATTACTTTAATGTGACTATGAGGTTGACCTTCTATAGAACTGGCCCATAGTCACATGTGAAATCACAGGTAAACATATGCTTTCAAAATTATGCAAAGATATATGAGACAATGAGTTAGGATCTACCATGGAATACATGTGGTACATTTAAAAAAATAATGACAATTAATTTAAAAACTTCTAAGAGATAAAAGTGAAAATGTTAGGGAATCAAATGAAAATTTCATCTGAATGAAAAGAAAAAAATCACATTTACTCTATTCTGTTGTTAGAGGAACTGTGATAGAAATTTAGAGAACCTAGACTAAACTTCATAGATAATGAACAGTTCTTCAGGTAATGAGAAATGATAGGAACGAAGTGAAGCAAGTCCTAGCTGGTTTGGCTCAG
The DNA here is from genome assembly GCA_027563665.1 of Antrozous pallidus. NCBI lineage: Eukaryota > Metazoa > Chordata > Mammalia > Chiroptera > Vespertilionidae > Antrozous > Antrozous pallidus. Next base: position 161,123,029 of record CM050508.1, on the reverse strand, counting down.
GTTTGGCTCGGTGGATAGAGCATCAACCTGAAGAATGAAGGTGCCTGGGTTTGATTCTGGTCAAGGGCACATATCTCAGTCATAAGGTCCAGGCAACCAGAGATGTGGCTCTCTCATATCAATATTTCTTTCTGCATGTCTCTTCCCCTCCCTTGCATTCTCTCTAAAAATCAACAAAATATCCTGGGGTGAGGACTAACAAAAAGAGGAGCGGAAAAGTGAAGCAAATGATATGAATAATGTAAGCTCACATGCATTGCCTGCACTAGTATCTCTTAACTTCAAAGCTCAGCTCCAGAACTCCACCTGCTCTTCCGGTTGCTGTGTGTTGAAAAGCAGTAGAGTTTATGAATCTGGCAGACTAGAATTTGAATCCCAGTTTGAGGAAAGTTCTTAGCTTCAGTTACTCCCATACTTGGAAGAGGGCATCTACCTTGTAGGGTTATTTTTGTCAATACCAACTTTGTGGTTATTTTTCATTGTTGTAGAAAAAATAGCATGATGCCTGTAAAGTATGAGCATGAGGCTTCGCAAAACACAAAACCTTCAACATATGGTGGCAATTGGTGGGAGCTGCAGTACCTTGAAAGAACACCAAAAAGTTGGCTTTTTTTCCCCCTATAAAATGAGAAATGATAATCCCCCTTTACAAAAAGGAAGTCATTTTCTTTTGTAAATTAAGTTATATAAAAAGAGAGATAATCTTTTGCAGATATCCAGTCTTTCAAAATGTATGTGAAATTTAATGTTTTAACAAAACCCTAGAGATATTTATGCTTCCTATACAAAGAGGCAGCTTGCTATTTCTGTAATGAGCCCAAAGAGCAATAACTGAATTAAATATTGACCAGAGATTAGGAGAATACTAAAATTCTCTCTTTTTGAAGCTTTTTTTTAATGCTTCTTGATTTCTTGGTAACAGGTTTTTTATTTTTGCCTGTGTAGATGTGTGTGTGAGTGTGTGTGTGTGTGTGTGTGTGTGTGTGTGTGTGTGTGGTATTTATTGCCTAGAGAGTTACGTTTTCTGCTTTCTTTACATTTTAAATGAATGAATTAAAGTTTTGTGCTCTTTGTTTTGAAGTGGCAATAAAGATTAATTATGTTGAATATAACTCCCATGGCCCTTAATTGTCTCTTTCTTGTCTGTCAGTGGCCTTTAATAGGACCAAAAATTCTCTTTATTTGTCCAAAATAATTAAGAATTGACTACATAAAAGCTTATAATATATGCTCACCACATGGATTTGCTCATTAACATTAATAATGGCTGCTTCTGTCATTGCCAGTGAAGTACCACCAGCTTGCAGGGGAGGTCTAACTCCCAGGAGAAATGGAGCAGGAACAGCAGGGCAGGGTGAGGGAGATGCTGACACAGGAAGAACAGAGTCACACAAACCAAACTGAGGGAGTGGAGAGTTCTAGGGAGGCAGTGATGATGTTGTCAAATGGGATAGGCAGGCCAAGGAGGGCAAAAACTAGATAATCCATTACACTGGGAAGTCAGGTTTCATTTGTGGCTTTTACAATAACAACATTAGGGGAAAGGAGGTGAAGAGTATCTTGATGTTTCTGTTCTCTCTAAGTCATCACATCCATCCAGTCTCATGTTCTCAGCCTCCACACTGAAGACTTACAAATCTGCTTTGCCAGCTCAGCTCCATTTCTCAGTTTTCAGATCTGTACATGCTTTCTGGATTTACTTGAATGATCCACTCAACAAGTCCGATTTCCCTTTGAAACCTGTCCCTTGTCTTATGTTATCTGTTGGGTGACCATCAAGTCCCAATACCAGGATCCTGTCATCCTTTACTCTTATTTCTTACTCACCTTCCTCATCAAACCAACTGCCCGGTCCTGTCAACTTTGCCAGCTCTTTCTTAAATCTAATCTCACCTCTCTTCCATGAATGGAGCATTTATCAGGCCCTCATCCATCTCTTAGCAGACTACAACAGTCTCCTTATTTTTAAATATATATATATATTTTTTATTGATTTCAGAGAGGAAAGGAGAGGAAGACAGAGATTGAAACATCAATGATGAGAGAAAATCATTGATTGGCTGCCTCCTGCACACCCCACACTGGGGATCAAGCCTACAACCCGGGCATGTGCCCCGACTGATTTGGAGGTCAATGCTTAACCACTGAACCACACTGGCTGGGCAGAGCAGTCTCCTTATTCATATGATCCCTGCCCCCAAAAAATTTCTTCTTCACACATCCTACAGTGATATTTCTAAATGTGAATATGATCCGGCCATAATTTTGGTTAAGGTTCTTCCCTGTCTGCTCTCTAATTTACAGGGGGAAGCATGCAAGTAAGGCCTCCCGTTGCCTGGCTACAGCCTCCCTCTCCAACCCGTTGCTTCTGTTCTCCAAGTGTCACCAGTCTCTTCCTTGCCTCTAAGCTCAGGCTGTTTCCTCTGTCTCATATGCCAGTTTAAGATTCATCTCAACTGTGACCTCCTACACAGTTTCCATTCTTCTCTCACTGGCAGTTACCTCACACTCCTCTGTGCCTCCATGTGACCATAAGTACATGCCCAGAGTTGCACTTACCAAACATATGTGATTATTCTTTTCAGGCATCTTTGTTAAGTGCTTATTTTATTCCATGAAAACAGAGGTTAAGGAGCAAGACACTAGACTATGAGACTTGGTCTATTTAATCTTTAAATGAGTGCAACGTTTGGATCAAAGTTAGGATCTCATTAAGTATTTGTTGCATAAAAAATTATAATAGGAATGGTAAAAGTGGATTATAAAAATATGTGTGCCAGATCATATAGGAACACAGTATAGGGAAAACTAAGCCCGCTTAGCTGAGTGATCAGGGAAGTCTGCCTGACAGAAGTGTTTTGCTAAAGATACGACTAGAACAGAAGCCCTAACTGGTTTGGCTCAGTGGATAGAGTGTCGGCCTGCGGACTGAAGGGTCCCAGGTTCGATTCCAGTCAAGGGCATGTACCTTGGTTGCGGGCACATACATCCCCAGTAGGGAGTGTGCAAGAAGCAGCTGCATTGATGTTTCTCTCTCATCAATGTTTCTAACTCTCTATCCCTCTCCTTTCCTCTCTGTAAAAAAATCAATAAAATATATATTTTTAAAAAGACTAGAACAGGACCAATTTGGACTTTTTAAATGATAAATTGACTCTAGAAAACAATTGAGGAACTTTCTCAATAGTTTGTAGCTACAAGCTATATGTGGTGGAGTCGGATTTCAAATCCAGTCTTGCCTGATTCCAACGTTTATAATTTTCCGATTATGACTAGATGTGGGAAACAGATCCCAGCTATACCATAAGCTATCTTCTCTTTGGTTTACTGACCTAGTAAAAAATTTGTACCAGTATTGCCCTGGCTGGGTGGCTCAGTCAGAGTGTCATCTTGTATACCAAAAGGTTACAGGTTTAATTTCTGGTCACAGCACATACCTAGGTTTTGGGTATGTTCCCTGGTCAAGGAGCATACAGGAGGCAGCCAATTGATGTTACTTTCTCTCTTTCCCCCCTCTTCTCTCTTTAAAATCAATAAAAAACACTTACTTGGGTGAGGATTACTAAAAAAATCTAAAATCTTTTATTAGTATGTAAGTCTAGATGAATACTATTCAAGCAATTGTTCACACATCATATTGATCACTCTCCATAGACAAGCTAATACCTTTTAAAAATTACCAAAAATTTTACTAACTAGCAGTTACTAAAAAAGAAACACAACAACAAAAAACTAAGGCAACCTATGCATATACATGAACACACACACACACACACACACACACACACACACGCCTTAAGAATAGCAGCGTTATTAGCAATTTGCCCCGAATGCCTAGCAACAATAAAAATTAAAAACATTCAAAGCTATGCCCTGGGCTGTTGACTCCGTTGATTGTGTGTCAATGCGTGCACCAAAGGTTGCTGGTTGGATATCCTATGAGGACACATGCACCAAAGGTTGCTGGTTGGATATCCTATGAGGACACATGCACCAAAGGTTGCTGGTTGGATATCCTATGAGGACACATGCACCAAAGGTTGCTGGTTGGATATCCTATGAGGACACATGCACCAAAGGTTGCTGGTTGGATATCCTATGAGGACACATGCTCAGGTTGTAGGCTCGATCCCTGGTAGGGGGCGTGCAGGAGGAGCCAAAGGATGGTTTGCTCTAGCATCAATGTTTCTCTCATCTTCTCCTTTCCTTGCTCTCTAAAAATCAACAAAACAATTTTTTAAGAAAAAATTTTAAAGCTGTGCCTTTATATTCAGCTTTCACTTTTTCCTACATTACTCTTGGAGTTATTAGCTTATTTTCGTCAAGTAATCATGAATATCTAAATTAAAGAACATTTTCATTTAAAAAAATTGTAAATGCAACTGGTGTCATGAAGAATGTGGATAGTGAAGTGCCATGTCTTATAGATGGAAATGAATAGCTGTTATCCCAATATAACAGATATAACCCTTTCTTCTAAGACAATGACAAATGCTAAAATAACCTTGCTGTTTCAAATGGGGAAAAAATGATTCAGAAATGCCTTTGTACAAATTGTTGCTGAAAAGATCTGTATTTTAAAGCAACAGCAGTAATATTTATTGTTTTCTAGGATAAAATGCCTCGGTAGTTATTGTAGTTGCCATCTTTCCTCGGGGGGGAAAAAGAGCTCATCTCTGAAACACATTTGATATTTCTAAAATGCACTAGAAAGGTTTATAAGCATTCCCTTTTCCTACAGCTGCAATCTTGTTTTACGCCACCAGCACCGGTCTGGCTCCACACCTCCCACACCAGCTCACAGCTCACTGCTACTGAGACCTTAAAGTGTTGGACCACAAAACCTTCCCCTCTGTGACTGCTGATATAAGACTGGCACCAAGTCTTAACGATTTCTCCTCCCAGTGTGTCTCCTTCCCCATCCCTCCTAACAGTGCCTTTTCATCTGGGTATTTTCTAATTACCCACCTCCCTTGCTTCTGGTCACAGGTGCCAGTTGTTACTCAAAAGCAAAACTCTGAGTCACTCACTTCCCTGCTTAGGAACATTTAAGGGACGGATGTGAATGGGATGGAGCCATGGAGACTAGTGTGAAAGGCAGATTCACAATCCAGATTCTCTAGGTTAAGGCAAGTTCTCAGAGTGTTTTTCTGGACTAAAAGACAATATGCAAAGCATATTTAAAGTATTTTTACATTTTATTTTATTTCATTTTTTATCTACTTTTTTGACTGTATACTTGAGGAAGGGGCTACTTTGTTCTCTCACCTTTGGGTCTTGGCACTGTGTGCCTCTGAGTAGGTGCTAGGAGGAGCTCACGAGCACAAGCAGTCAAGAAGGAAGGGGGATAGGAAAGGAAGGAGGGAAGAAGAAAGGAAAGGAATAAGGAAGGGAGGAAGGGTAGAGGGAGGAAGGGGCAGCGGGAAGGGAGAGAAGGAAAAGAGTAAATGAACATCATAATTAGAAGCTTGCAATTTACCAAGTGTATAAATAAAATCATTTTTACTCTATTATTTTTAAGTTGACTCCTTTCTCACCAAAGATAATTATCAACACTTGTGTTAAACTAAAGAATTTTAAAACATTTTATTATAATGTGTGCAAAATAATTATCTATTTGAAACAGCTTTCAAACAAACTTGGAAACACTGTCTCATGCACATATTTAAAGGGATTCAAAGGAAGAGCTTCTAAGAAACCAGCCATTCGGTGATGCCAGCTCATTAGATAATCAGCCCTTCTCCCAGCGGAATCCACTTGTGCCAGTGTATGGCATCAATAACCCTCTCATTGAATATTTATGATTTTATATGAAACTTTTCAGGAAAACAGTTTATCTTTTTAACATTCACAAGCAACTCATAATTTTTTATTCGTGGTGCAAAATTAAACAGCTTATTTCTTATGTTTTCTAGGGAGCTGCTTTAATATACAGTTATTCACATTCATGGTGTTTTTAATGTGTCCTTGATTTTCCAAGCCAGAGCATAAAGGTGATAATAAAACACTAATACCAATTATAATAGCTGGCATTTGTATAGCACTTCAGAGTGAGCCAAGTGCTAAAACATATATTCTCCTTGAACTCTGCTTTAGGTCCTTGCTCTCAATAACCATCGAATTTAAATCTTCTTCCCTGATCCTCCTGGGACCATTAGAATGGGTTCAAGGTTCTTCTCTGATTCACTCCCTCCTACCAGGCAGCCTCCAACTGTTATCACTTGTCACCGTTATCTTTCCAGAACACGAGTTGACAGTGCAGAGGGAGCAACAGGCCGCAATAAAAATGGCTTCGTATCAGACAAAACTGAATGTGAATGCTGGCTCTGGCACTTACTTGGGAGATGACCTTGTAAAAGTGAACTTCCTGAGTTTTCTCACCTGCAAAATAGGAATAATAATACCTTCCTGCAACATTGTTGCAGGAACTAACAATGATATATATTAAAATCTAGTTTAGTGCCTTTCACATATTCACTAACAAGTGTTGACCATCTTGATATTTGTCACTTCCCTGTATAAGAATAACAGAAGATAAGAAGATACCATGTGTCAAGCATTGCATTATATACTGAAGAAGCCACAGTGACTGGAGAAGCTTACAGTCTAAATAATCCCCGAATAGGGACATCTAGACTTCGGTGGGAATAAATACAGAATTGTATGAAAGTGCATGGGTGGAGCATGTAAACTGGTCTTAAGCTGTGATCTTAAAGTTGGGGAGGCCTGAGCTTAGAGGAGGAGGGAGGAAGGAGGTGGGACAGGGTGTAGTGGAAAAATAGTTTCAGCCGGAAACCTGGCATTTGCAAGGGCCAGGCAGAGCATGGTGAGTGCAGAAACTGGCAGCTGCCTTGTGTGGCTGGAGATACGGTAATGCGGGACCAGAGAGGGGAAGGTGTGAGGAAGAGACAGGGACAGGGGAACGGCAAGGTGAGAACCTGGAGAGATGAAGGGCCCCAGTAAGAAATGTGAACTTTATTCTGGAAAAAAGCAGAGAACCATGAAAAAAGAATGAGCAGATGGACCTGATCCCATTTGCATTTTTAGAAGTGACATTTCATGACCCATCGCAGCAGTCCTTAACCTGGTCCACAGCCACGCATGGGCTCCCAGTGATTTGCTAGTTCTTTGAAACTGGACGCAAGTGTGTGTGTGTGGGGGGGGTATGCACATGTGCACACCCGTGTGAATGCATGCATAGGCATGCATGTGTGTGTGTTTTTCTGGAGGCAGCATTCACAAGGCTGACTGAGAAATGAATAAAAATCATCATCTGAACACCTCCTGTAGGATAAAGCCCAGACTCTGACATCTTTTCACATCCTGGCTTAAACCTTCCTTTTCCATTCCTTTCACAAGTTTAAAATAGAGCCTCTTTTAATTTTTTGCCATTCCTAACATTTCCCTGAGTCGTTCCTCCTGGTACAGCTCTCTGGACTGCCCTGCTCTTCCCAATCTACCCCTCCCCACCCCACCTTCTGCTCACAGAACTGCCCCTCTCTCAAACCTTGGCTGACCTTTTTCTTCCTTCCCCTGGCATTCTCTTACCTTCTTTCCCCTTCTTCTCTAGCTCAACCACATTTCCCAGTCATAGAGTTCAAATGACCCAGCTGGAATGAGAGATGGATAGAGAGCAGTGGACTAGAAATAGAGAGTACAGAGGTGGACCCATACTTATGTGGAAATCAGATGTACAATGGAACTTGTACTGCAAATCAGTGGAGAGACAATATGTTGTGTTTAAAATGGTGCCAGAACAACTGGTCATCAATAAAAGGAAAAGAATGGACTCTTACTTCATATCAAACTCAGAAATAAATTCTACATGAGGCAAATCAAAACGTAAAAACTTTCAGGAGGAGAAAACTGGAGACCATGTGCACATATTAAAACAGAGCTAAGTTTGACTATTATAAATGTCTTTTTATTGAAAGATTAGAGGTCTAATGCATGGATTCGTGTGCAGGTGAGGTCCCTCAGCTTGGCCTGTGCCCTCTCACAATTCAGAAACCCTTGGGGGATGTAGCAGTGTTTGAAGCAGGCAGGCAGCCAGGGAGGAGCCCGAGCCAGATGGGGCACCAAGCGTCTCCTGCTCATCCCGGCCCCACTGCGCCCCATCTCCATAGCCCTGCCACGGAGGTGGGAGAGGCTCATGCTGCCTCAGCTGCTCTTGTCAACCATGAGCCCAGGGGTGCTGCTCCCTGACCACCAAGGGGCAGCTCCTGCGTTGAATATCTGCCTCCTGTAGGTCATTGTGTGTCATGGCAACTGGTTTCGGTCAACCTATCATAAAGGTCGCTTAGGATTTTATGTATATAGATAACATAAAAAGAATGGAATGTTGAGCCATATATTGAGAAAACTGTCCAAAAATTAGTATCCAGAATATGACAACATTTTTCAAATGAATAAAACAAGAAAAAATATTATATTTTATTAATAATTTGGCAAAAGGGGTTACCATTTTACAGACCAAAAATTGGAAAAATTAATGTGTGTGTGGTTTTGTTGCACTGAAAGGTTTTTCTTTGATGATTTTGTCCAACATACTGCTGAAGACAGAAGTTGACAATAGCTTTTATTTTTCATTTTCAGTGCTAAATGTCGACAATAGCATATAATTAGTATCCCATAAATTTATTTAAAATGCAGGTAGCTGTTGTAGACCCAGAGCATTCCCACCAGGATGTAAGTCTCTGCATATATCAAGCAAATTTCTGAAACTAGTTTGAGGAACACATATTTTGAATGTGAGTATCTTTAGATACTACAAGAAAGGTGCAATATTATCCCTCTTTGGACTTTATCTGCTTACTAGTGCTGGCTTTTGGGTGATCCATTTTTTATCACCACTTTTAAGAAAACTTTCATGAGTCAACCCCATCACCACCATGAACATAATCTGGTGCAGATATCCTACCTGTGTGTTTTTACCATACCTAATATTTACTTTGGCTTTTTCCCACTGTAGTTATTGTCTGAATATTAACTTATAAGAAATCTGAGCTCAATAGCTATTGCTTGTTTGCTTTGTGCCTCTTGTACTTGGCATAGTGTCTAGCCTGTAGCAGGTATCAATTAATGGTTTTCCATGAATGAATACATAATTCCTTTTAGGATATACATTTTTGACCCACATATATTTTTTTTTTAATCTTCAGGCCTTTCTCTTTTGTGAGCTTTCTTAGTAAACACCTAACCATTACTTTCTCAAGTCAGTAATTTAAATTGCATGCTCTTCACAAACCAATTTCTGTCAGAGTTTAAATTGCTTCCATTAGCCCCAGAAAAAAGAATTTTAGTACAGAAATATTTCAAGGCTCAAAACAACTTCATTGTTTTTGAAATGTGAAATTTCAATAGCAAATGAAAGGCAGGGTAACTATAAACATTAACAGTCTTACTCTAATTAGCAATTAATTAATTTGATATTTTATACTATATTGAAGAATTATGGTTATTTCATAATAACCTTGACTTCATTTTCATTCAAAGCTTGAATTTTGAAAGAATCATTAAAATGTCTCTTTAATTTTTTTCCAAGTTATAGACATCATAACTCACATTCAGAAGGTCACTTTGTTTATGAAATTAAATTCCACAAGATTTTTACCTCTCTGAAACTTCTAATACTGTGACGTATTAGCTGGAACTGAATAGTTAACTGATTTTCCCCCCAAATTACCTAAGTATTTGTTAAAATATATTTATTAAGCACACATTATGTATTATGCCAATAATTGAATATACACAAAGGTGAAATAAATTGCTAACAAGATGAATTAGATATGACTTCTACCTTCAAAAACCTCATCATCTAGAAAATAAGAAATAGGTTATATATAGAGAGATGTGCTTCTGTATTATTTTTATAAATATTAATAATGACTAATGGTTATCAACTCTTACTATGTGCCATCCCATTTTTACATATTCACAAGTAATTCATTTAATCAAATCAAGGCCATTGATTATAAGACATCATTATTATAGTAGCACTAAGAAACACTCCTTGAAAATTGTAAGTTGTTCTTGATTGTAATATGCCTCCAAAATATCAAAGATGTTAATATGTAAAAAATGCAGAACTTAGAACTGATGAATAATAGTAACTCATTTAAGTTAGGTAATGTTATTGTCCTAATTTTACAGAGGAGTAAATTGATAGGGTTCAGAAATGTTAAGCAACTTTCTCAAGACCATACAGCTAGTAAGTAGATAAGTGGGGATTGAATCCACATCAGTCTGATTACATATACCATGCTCTTAGCCTCTATACCAGAGAAGTCTTGGATTCTCTGTGTAATTGAGTTTTAAAGAATTTCCATATACACTGAGTGGCTAGATTATTATGATCTCTGAATACATAATAATCTGGCCACTTAGTGTATATCCTATATAATAAAAGGCTAATATGCAAATCGTCCCCTCAACCAGGAGTTCAATCAGCAGGTAGGCTGGCCAACTGCCCATGTCCCCTTCCCCTGGCCAGGCTGGCTGGACCCTATCCATGCACGAATTCATGCACTGGGCTTCATATATATATAACTCAGTATATATATATATATATATATATATATATATATATATACACTGAGTTGCCAAATTGTTATGCATTCAGAGATCATAATAATCTGGCCACTCAGTGTATTTTGTTCCTAACATGGTTGCATTTAAAGTTGGATAAAATACAGGAATATATTTTTTAATTTATGGGAGAAATGAGAGTTTAGTTGAAATGATGAGACTTAAATTTCAAAAACAAAAAAAAAGCCTTTCTGTTTTGAAATTTAGTTGTCTAAATTTGGCATAAAATGATTATAATAATCTATTAACTAAAGAACAGTTAAAATACTTGACCAATAGTAGTCATGAGGCAATTGATTTTTAAAAATCTATGAATTTATAATCTTAAATATATGAATTTATAATATTACATTGCATATAGGTGTAATCCTTGCAGGATGATCTAGACAGACAAACATTTATTTAGCTTTTACCATGAGTATAGACATTTATTTTTCTATTTTTAAAGAAAAATTGTTTGTTAATAGGAACTATCAAAGTTCTATTTTTAACTATTACTAAGAAATTAGCAATATTTCTATACAGCATATTGACATTCTAGCACTACATGAATTATTGCAAATAATCTATGTAAGGAGCTACAAGTGACTAACCAAAAGCAAGAAAATATATATTTCATCTTAAGTATCAACCAGTACAATCTATTTTTAAAAGACATAATGAGTTAAGAAATAACAACTATGGCTTACATCATGTCTGCCTATAAATAATGAATTACATGTAAGAACAAGTGGTAGTTAAATGTACTGTGGGCCAATTGCATCGTCATGGATACCAAAGATTTCATCTGTGGAAATTTAGCAAAACATAATTAGAAATGTCAAACAGAAAGGATCTCATTAAGATAATTTTTCCAGAAAAGAATAAAAATTCTGTCCCAGCTGTTCATATCTTGAGTAATCAAGATAAGAAGGACATAGCTAAAAAATCTTGTTTCCCAAAATATGATACTGTAAACACATACATCAGAATAACCAGATCACTAGAGTTCTTGTTTAAAATACAAGATGTTGATGCCTAGCTGGTGTGGATCAGTGGCTGAGCACCGACCTGTGAACAGGGAGGTCGAAGTTCTCTTTCCAGTTAGGGCACATGCCACATGCCCGGGTTGCAGGCTCCATCCCCAGTGTGGGGCGTGTAGGAAACAGCCAATCAATGATTCTCTCTCATCATTGATGTTTCTATCTCTCTCCCTCTCCCTTCCTCTCTGAAATAAATAAACAAACAAACAAACAAACAAACAAATAAATATTTTAAAAAATACAGATGTTGACTTCCATCCCAGACTCACTATATTAGTATGTCTTTGGGTACAGCACAACAATTCACATTTTCAACAAGCACCTCCACCCACCAATGATTACAAGCATGTTGAATTTGAGAACCGTTGTTTTAACTTTAAATATTTCCCCATCCAGTACTTTGGACTAATGGCAGAAATTAACCAATCACTAGTGATTTTTTTCACCAAGTATCAGAGGTTGTATGTTTCATTTATTATATGTTTATGAGCAGTGTGGAGGGAAACAAAAGAAATGTGAGCTCATGTACTCAAATATATATCAATTTTTACATGCCATATAAACAATTCTTTAAAATAATTAAAGTGAAATGCTACTTTCTGAAATCTAACACAGTGACAGGAAAAGAGAATTGAAGTAATTTTATAGTTGTAGGAATAGAAAAGAAGGGACAACTCCAGAAATTATTTCAAAGAATAAAATCAATAGGGTCAGTGGCAAATTGGACATTAATGGTAAACAGAAAGAGGAAAAGTAGAATACTTTGGTTTTTTAATCTGGGCAATAGGGAAGAGTGAGGTACTAACATGAGGATGAAAAACTTTCTGAAAAAAATAGAGAGTTTTGAGGTGGAAGAAGGTGAGAGTTTCTAACTTACCCTTTCACTACTACATTTATAAAGATGTATTTTGTTACTGAGTTTACATATGAATGGATTTAACCAAATTGAGTTCTAATTAATCATTATTTTTTACAGCAATTGTTCAACTGTCAAGCTTTACGAAAACTAAGTATTCCTGACAATGACCTTTCAAGTCTGCCAACCACTATTGCTAGTTTAGTTAACCTTAAAGAACTCGACATCAGTAAAAATGGTAAGATTTCATCTCATCTCTAAATAATTTTTACTGAAAATGTTTTAATGTTTTCTCTTAGAGAATAGTATGATATTTTTCTTTTATTTTGTTGCAACTCCAAGTTAACTTTATTGAAAAGTTAAATCTTTATCAGTTAATGACAGAAAACCTCTCTCCCCTTCTCTTATTGGTGTGCCTGATTTCCCTTTGCATTTAGATATGTTATTTAATCTTTAGAATATTTTACTGCCTTTACACTGTTTACCTCATTCTCTGAATATGTGGTGGAGGACCAGGGGTATTGTCTATAAAAATAAAAACATAAATCCTTTCTTTAAAACTTCATAATGGACTGAAAATATGCTTGATATTAAACCAAGTGCTTATAATTTACAATATGATCTTGTGAACTTCAAAAAATTTGTTACAAATGTAACTTCTGTTAAGTGTTCACACATACACACACACACACGCAGACACACACACACACACACACACACACACACTTACTCATGAAGTAAAAAACAAAGAAGAAACATAAAACCAACAAGGCGACACAGGAAACTCTGGGAGATGTTGGATGTGTCTATTAACTTGATTGTACTGATGGTATCACTGGAGTTTACATATATCCCAAACTCACCAAATTGCACATATTAAATATGTGCAGTTTTTTGTGTATCAATTATACCTTAATGGAGCTTTTTTTTTTAAAGGAAAATATCAATTTAAGCACCCTAAAACAACAAAGAAGTTGGATAAGATTTGCCTTATTCTCGGTAAATAGGCATCTTAATCTGTTTTGTTAAGAACCCTAGGAAAATCTCTTGATCACATTAACTATGGTATCTCTAAGAATTCCTGGACTATCCTGTTTAAAATTAAGATTTTTCCATTGTTATTTCCTAGAAGCAAACCCTATCTCTTTCTGCTTCTATTTTCTTAATATTTATGACAAACTGACATACTATATATTTATATCATTTAGGTATTGTCTGCACTGTTCTTACTAGAATTAAAATTCAATGATGTCTCAATTTTTTGTTTGTTAATGGTGTATCTGTATTGCTTAAAACAGTGTGTGGCAGATTCTAGGAACTCAACACATAATGATTAAATAAATTCATGAATGAAAGGTTATTCTGGATGAACATGGAACACTTGTTGAAATGTAACAGTGTGAATAGCTAGTGAGATGGCTAGGGTGTAAGTCTATGAGAGTCATAGAGAAGTTTAGTGTCACTGGGGAAAGAGAAGTAACCCCTATTCGTAATCAGTGAATATCATAAAAAAAAACACTAACAATGAAATGTTTAATTACATAGCACAAATTACAATTGCAAATTCTTAGAGAATAGAAAGATTAATTAAGACTGCTTTATTATTAGAGAAGAACTCAAGTAAAAGATGTAGCCTGAGGATTCCTGTGAAGCACGGTAGCATCTGGATAAAGGAGAACATTTCATTTAAAGAAAACAATCAGAAATACAAACAGTAGACACACACATTCTTCTGTCCAACTTAACTTACCACTTAGAGTGTTCTCAGGAAAACAATTTTAAAATGACCAGTATATGCAGACTTAGAGAATAGCAACTAAACTTAGGCCCATTAAAAGATGTAGAACTTAACATACATTAAGTTCTACATTTATTGTTTTAAGATTAGATTTCCAGGCCACATATTTAGACGGATTGGTATTTCTGCACTTTATTAACAACTAATACTGTTTATTTATTTCCGTACACTCACACATTAAATTCTGTTTTCAAATTTTAATTTCTGATAAATATTGGATGAAGAATATACCATATCCCTTGATCTTCAGGAAGGTTTGCCTGGAAAGTCCAAATAATTAAAAATCTATCTTAAAGAGGATCAGGAAAAAAATTCATCACCAGGTATAAACACACAACTCCTGATAAATATGAGATATGGGGTCCTTAAATCTGTGAGCACCCTTAAAAATCCTTGTGAGTATTACTTAGGGACGTTTAGCTATGTTTATAGTCTCTATATTCTGGAAATATTTATTCAAAATGACACGCAAAACATGGCAAGTCACTCTGCAGAGTTAGTACAGGACAAAAGGTTAGGTGAGCTATTGCTGGAAATTACTCAAATGGTGAAAGATTTTCATACGTGACCCATTTCAGAAATCATACCTTACAAAGCTGTCACTGACTTCTATGGCAGAGACCTTGACAGTTACTTAAGGAGCATAATACATCCTTTGGGGATCTGTCAAGTGCAAAAGGAGCAGATAGAAGAAAGTAAACGCAGTGTCAGCATCACAGTTAGCAAGGCTGGAATAGCCATGGTGGAAGAGAGTCGAGACACTAGAGAATACTACTGTCAGTATTGGTATTAGAGACAGAAATAGAATGTTAATTTTTAGATAGACTCATTTAAGTACTACTTAATCTGGTAAAAAAAATTGCCTGAAATGTGCTTGAAATTGATGGGTAACTCCATACAATGAACTAACTCCATACAATGAACTAACTCATCTGAGTTTAAAGCTGACCTTGGTCGTCCCTGTGGCCTCCAATCTTTACTTTTCATTTTCCATTCTTCCATCTGCCACCTTGATTCACAAATTTTTCATTTATCATTCAAAGATACCATTTTATAATGAAACCTTGAATAAGTGAACTACTGAGTACAGAAAGATATCTACATAATTTGCATGACTAGCTTTCATCTACCTCTCCCAACACATCTGCAGCTATCCTTTCTCCCTTCCATTTCATCCACAGGCAATTCCCAAATGCATCAGCTATTTATTTGTGACACAGGGAACTCTGATTTTTTTTCTCTTCTCAAAATATTCCTGCGCCCCCCCCTCTGCTGCCCCTCTTTAAGCAGACCAGGTCATCTTCATCTTTCAAAAAATGTTTCAGATGCCATTTATTCTGGGAAATTTGCCTGTATACAACATAACTGATTGCTACTTTCCATTATGTGCCTTATGTGTGTTTTTGCTTTAAACTTATCTCACTTTGTAATTAAATATCTATATATCCCTATATATTTGTCTAGATTGTGAAACCCTTGAAATCAAGGATTATTTTATTCATATCTCTGTTTTGGCAAGTTAATAACATATACAGAAGCATTCTTTTAAAATATTCAATGTGCATTTATACATGGTGGGGCAAAAGTAGGTTGACACTTCTTAATATGGGAAATAATGAAATATGTAATAAACCACACTCAACAGCCAGTCAGGAGAAGATTATGCAAATAAATCCCAACCAAGATGCCACCACTGAGAACAGGAGGAAGGCTTGGGTTTCCATGGCAACAGAGGAAGCCAAGCTTTCCACCTGCCATTGCTGGCCTAGGCCTCCACTCAGTGCTACAAAGTTTCAATTATAAAAGATACAGAAATGGCAACAGTCATTGAGCTGGAGAGAACAGAGGCTTGGGTTTCGTTGGCAACGGAGGAAGCCAAACTTTCCACCTGCCGTTGCCAGCCTAGGCCTCCACTCCAGGCTACAGAGTTTCAACTATAGAAGATAAATAAATCCCAACAGAAATGGCTATAACCACAGAGTGAGCAGCAGGCTTGGCTATGCTCCAGGCTACAAAGTTTCAATTGTAGACATAAATTAATCCCAGATCCCAGGGCCTCCACTTGGGTCACTAGGGGGCATGGCCGGCCTGCAAAACTCTGCAGGCCTCTCGCCCAGGTCGCCCCTCACCCCAAGGGAACCCCCACCCTTATCCAGGACACTTCAGGGCAAACCAGCTGGCCCCCACCCATGCACCAGGCCTCTAGCCTATCTAATAAAAGAGTAATTTGAAGATTGACCATCCCTCCAACACACAGGATGGCTGCCCCCATGTGGTCAAAGATCCTCCCCCCATGTGGACACAAGATGGCCACCATAAGATGGCCATCAGGGAAGGGCCGTTGGAGGTTCCAGGCCTGCAAGGGAGGGCAGCTGTGGGCCATCAGGCCAGCAGGGGTGGGCAGTTGAGAGGGACCAGGCCTGAAAGGGAGGGCAGTTGGGGACAAACAGGCTGGCAGGGGAACAGTTAGACATCAATTAGGCTGGCAGGGTAGTGGTTAATGGGTGATCAGGCTGGCAGGCAGAAGCGGTTAGGGGCAATCAGGGAGGCAGGCAGGTGAGCAGTTTGGAGCCAGCAGTCCTGGATTGTGAGAAGGATGTCCGACTGCCCATTTAGGACCAATCCTACCTAGATCGGGCCTAAATGGGGAGTTGTACATCCCTCAAATGGTCCCAGATTGGAGAGGGTGCAGGCTGGGCTAAGGGACATTCCCTGCCTTCCATGCACAAATTTCATGCACCAGGCCTCTAGTAAATAATAATACAAGAGTAAGCTGTGTTTTCCAAACAGCTCTTTACCTTAAAGACCCTATGTAGGCTACGGACTTCACCTCTTATACTGAGGACATGTTAAATGTTGTGACGGAGTGCTGGAAAATAAGAAATGACACTGCAGTAAGTAATGAGTAACCACAAAAGTCAGCTTTAACCTGTTATGTAGCAATATTTTCTATATCCTTGGTACTTTTGATAGTGACTACTTCATGTAAAGTTTTGGCCTCTCCCTTGAGCTTTAGACTGATATAGCCAACTGCATGCTGAACATAACTATAATATGCCCCACAAACATAATATATTTAAAACCAAACTCATCATCCACCCCAGTCTGATTTTTCTCCATTATCTATCTCTCTGCTAATGTTACTATTATCCACACAGGCATCCAGTGCAAAACTCCATTCTTTCCTCTGTCTACATATGCATTCAGTCACCAAATCCTGCCAAATATACCTTCTAAATATATGTATAGTCAAGTCTGTTTTCTCTCCGATCCCATACAATCTTAGTCTCTTTCTTTTTCCTAGACTATTTAAATAGCCTCCTAATTGGTCTCCCATCCCCATTATTGCCATCACATTTATCCATAAAGTAGCTTTAGCAATTTTACACATTGCAAATATTACCAGGCTGTATTTACTTAAGACTCTTCAACTGACCTAGGATAGAGTGTAGGCTTTCTAACACAGCAAGTCCCCACAATTGACCTCTGCCTACACTTCCATTCCATCCTCTCATCTCACCAAAGATGATATGCATTTTTTTAACCTTATGGTCAAGGTACTTAAATATTTAATGCAGTCTCCATCTCCATGACTCTGTATTATTTTCTCTGCCTAAATTATCTTTCACACTCTTGTATTTGGCTCAATCTTACTTGTCATTTAAAACTCAATTTAGTATTAAAAACATTTGACATTTATATTAAAAATAATTATATAGTCTTAATATTTAAGCTGTTAAGCATTTTAAGCATGAAGAAAATAATGAGACCACAATGTGCCTACCGTGAGATTAAAATGTTAACATTTATTATAGATATCACTCTAGTTTTTTTTTAATTCTATCTAATAAAAGAGTAATATGCAAATTTGACCATACCTTTACTACGCTACCAGCCAATCAGGAGTGGGGGGTGGGGCCAAGTGGCATGAGGAAGAGAGCGGGGCTGGGCCAGGCAGCAATGGTGCCCCCCCAATCAATCCCAGCAGTGTGGTGGCTGGCCTACAGAGTCCGGAAAAGGCCTCTCCCCACCTATTCAGGACCCTGCTGTAGACCAGGCCGGGCTGGGGACATGGCCAGGCAGTGATTGGCCCCAATCTCGGGGTGACCGCTTTGCTGGGTGCCTCAGGCTGGGGGCAAAAGTTCTCACCAGGCGGCCTTTTTGCCCCTGGCCTCTGCCAGGCCGAGCCGGGCTGGGAGCATGGCCATGCAGTGACTGGTCCAAATCACACAGCGATGGCTGGCTGGGTTTCCCTGGCCAAGGTCCCCTGCCCAAGGACAGAAAGCCTGCCAGAGGCTTTTGGCCTTGGGCAGGCCAGGGGTGAGCCATCAGTAGGACATCTTCTGAGGGCTCCCAGTGTGTGAGAGGGGACAGGTTGGGCTGAGAGGCCACCCACCCCCCGTGCACGAATTTCATGCACCAGGCCCCCAGTAAATAAATAAAACCTTACAGAAACTTGTATATTCTCATTGTCATTTCCTCCCTCTCAGAGTTAGTATGTTTAATATTTCAATGAAGTACTAATACATTGTACATATAATTCTGCAAGTTTTTTATTCCACATTATGTTTCTGAAATCTGTCCTTGATGGCCAATGTGGATCTAATTGTATAAGCAAAGTACCAAATTCCAACTGCTTTGTATCTTTGCCAACACGTGTGATTATTAGATATTTTAAATGTTGCCCAATCAGATGGAAGAGTAGCTCAATGTTTTAATTTGTATCTCCCTAATCACTAGAGGAGTTGGATTTTTTTTTATTCCATCTTATTGTAAGATATTTTATTACTTCGTAAGTGTAAGATATCTTTCTCTACAAATTGTCCTTTTGGGTACATTTTTATTTTAGATCGTTTATTATGTATGTGGACATTAGTCTCTTGGTTAAATGATTTACAAATATCAACTTCCAACCTGTGGCCTGTCTTTTCACTTTGCTTGAGATGCCATTTGCCATAGAGAAGCTGATATTTTAATTTATTAAAATTTATCACTCTTTTCTTTATATTATGTATTTTCATAGCTTATTTAAGAAAAATTTCCTACCCAAATATCACAAAGGTATTTTCTATATTTTCTTCTCAAAGAAGAGGTCTTTGATTCACTTAAAACTTATTTTTTGTGCTATATATGATCAAAATTCCATATGAATAGATGATTAATTGTTTCAGCAACACTTATTAAATAGTTTTTTTGTTTCCCCACTAATTTATAATTCTACCTGTTTTACATTCAAAAGACATTTTCCAAACTCCCCATCCTGCATCATTGGCTTATTAGCCTGTTCCTGTGCCAAAAGCACGTTGTTCTAATCGTTAAAATGTAATATTGAGTTTTAATCTCTGGTAATACAAAATCTCCTTTCTTTTCTTTTCAAATATATCTTGCTGTTCTTAGTATTCAACTCTTCCATGTATATTTTAGGTTCAACTTATTGAGGTTCACAAACAATCTGTTGGAATTTTTAAAATTAATTTAAATTTAAAGATTAATTTGGGAAGAATTTATATTTTTGTGATAGTATGTATTGTAATCCATGAACACTTACCCTTATTTAGGTTTTATTTGATGTCTTGCAATAAAGTTTTCCATTTTTCTCAAGAAAGTCTTTCATACATTTTATTAGAGTCATCTTGCCAGAGGATTATTTACTCTGCTAATTGTTAAAATATTCTTTTGGCTTATTAGTCTCTCTGTTGTTTGGTTGTTGTTTTATTTTCCAATTATTAATTTCTAATTTTTTACTTCCTACTACAGCTATTTTTATTATGACTTCTCTTCTTTCTTAGGGTTTATTCAGTTGTTTTTATTATTCCAACATATACTTTTTGCCATTGCATGTACTTTTTTTCCTTTTCATTGAATTTATTGGGGTGACACTGGTGAACAAAATTATACAGATTTCAAGTGCACAATTCCACCACACTTCATCTGTACACTGTATTGTGTGTTCACTACTCCAAGTGAATTCTCCTCCCTCCCCATTTTTCACCCTGTACCCTCTGTAATAACCCTCCCCTGGGCAGTCATCACATTGTTTGCATCCATGAGTTGTTGTTGCTGTTGTTGTTGTTTTCTTTTTTGCTCAACCCCTCTACCTCCCTGCCACCAGCCCCAAACTTCCCCCAACCCAACAGCTATCAGTCTATGAGTCAGCCTCTATTTTGCTTGTTGGCTCACTTATATTTAAAGTTTTTTTGTTTTCACATTTTTATTGATATACATTGCAGATTATATGGTCGGAATTATACTAATTTCTCATTACTTATTGACTTTCACATTGTGGCCAGGTATATGATCAATTTTTTAAATACAGAGTGTCCCAAAATATGTCTGCACACACTTTGAATAATTATAAAGGCAGTGTTTATTAAAATACATTTCATTTTCATTTAACAGCTATCAGCTGTTAAACTGTGTATACATTTTGGACATCCTGTATCCATTTCTTCTTATAATATAAATACATAGTCTCTTATTATTGGGTACAGGCTAGGAATCTAATAATTATATACTCTATTCTCCATTACACTATACATTTTTAAGGACAAATGTTATTCTTAAATTTTACATACTTGAAAGATTGAAAACACACAGTGCTTGGAAAATTTGCCTACTTGGAACACTGAACACACCTAATGAAATGGAAAAAAAATGAACTGGAAAATGAGATTTCAACATCTTGTGTTCAGTAAAAGATTCTGTTCTTTCAAAAAGATTCTGTTCTTTCATTTTCAAATAAGTACATTAACCTTGATCTTTTTTAAAGAAAATTTCAATTTTCTGAAATGAGATTATATATATATATGATATCTATACCTATATATCTGTATCTCTATAGATAGATAACCTTATATTTAAAGCTTTTTTGGTTTTCACCTTTTTATTGAGATACGTTGCAGACTGAATATATATATGCATATATATACATATACAGATATATATATATACATATATATATGTGTATATATATATATATAGAGAGAGAGAGAGAGAGGGGGGGGGCGGGTAAATAAATATCTGTGAATTACTTTTTTCTATCTTAAATCTTCCTAATCCTCAAATTACATGCAGCAATCCGTGGGTGAATGCATCAGTTTTCTATACCAATGCATCTTTTATCCTTTATTATTCATATCCTAATTCAATAGTTAAATAAAAGCCCATGTCCATCTGTGATGAATGCATTTTATATAGAGTGATCTCTGAATAAATGTTCTCTGCGTGTTTAAAGAGCTGATTCATGGCCATAACAGAGTAAATTGTTTTATATGGTAAAGCAAAATAATAAATGACAAGGTTTAATTAGCTGGTGATTCAGTTTTAAGTATGAATGTTGATTTGTCATAGTTCAAAGGGACTATGACATTATAATTAAATGACTTTAATGAAAATATATTAATGTGAAAGCCCTTCCTAATTCTGCAGCAATTAAGTGATATTTCTCTTGTCCTCTAAAACTTATTTCTATACAAGAATAGATTTTAAAAGCATCATAGTGGGCAAAATTACTATTGTTAGTTGTAATGAAAGGCAATCAGAGTTGAAGGCATTATTATGTGTTTTACCAGCTTGCCAATTATTCCTCCCTTTCCCCAAATGCATGCAAAACACTAAAGATAAATAAATAATATCTTCAATTTCCAGTAAAGAAAGGGAGTTTCTCTCAAACACATTTAAGAAAACATCTGAGCAACCAGTTAAATGACAAAAGTATTTTAAATGTTGAACATATTAAGAATGGACACTCTGTTGGATGGATAGATACACACACACACACACACACACACACACACACACACACACACTAGAGGCCAGGTGCATGAAGTTCATGCACAGGTGGGGTCCCTAGGCCTGGCTGGTGATCAGAACTGATCTGTGGGCAACTGGCAGGGTGATTGTGTGTGGGGGGGTGTCTCTGCTTGCACCCATCTTGGCTGGCTTGGCACCACCTGCTCTCCAGCCCTGCCCCCCATCGCTGCCACTGTTCGGGGCCTGAGGCTGTGGGGCAGCAGCTCCTTTGTTGACCATCTGTCCCCTGGTGGTCAGTGTGTGTCATAGCAACTGGTCTTTCCACTCTTTGGTCAATTTGCATGTTAGGGTTTTTTATATATATAACTAATATAAAAATGTTACCCCTGGGAGTTCAACCGGGAGACCAGGAGTTCTATCACTTGCTATGACATGCATTAATCAACAGGGGTCGGTGTGGAAATAAGGGAGGCCCTGGCCAGCAGCCAGAAGGCCCTGATTGGCCCTGATCATCACCAGTCAGGCCTAGGGACCCTACCCATGCATGAATTTCATCCACTGGGCCTCTAGTGTATATATGTATGTGTATATATATGTATATATAATCTATTTTGGGATGCCTTAAGACTCAGTGGTGGGAAAACTCATTAGACAACAGAACCAAATATCAATAGTACTACTATTAAAATTTCTTTTGAGAGCCAAATTTTTTAAACTTAAACTTCTTCTAATGCCCCTTCTTCAAAATAAACTTGCCCAGGCCATGTTATTTTGTAGAAGAGCCACACTCAAGGGGTCAAAAAGCTGCATGGGGCTCACAAGCTGCAGTTCGCCAGCCACGGCCTTAGGTGGATTGGGGAGAACACGTTACCGTGCATCTGCTCTCAATTAGCAATAAATATGCTCTTTGGTGTTTGGTAACTCATTAGGCCATTTGTTTAGAGCAAAGCTTATTATTTTGTCCTATTAAATGTCTGACTTTCAGCACTCTTAATGTGTTACTTATCTGAAAATTACTAACAATTCCCTCACTATAAGACTTCTTTTCTTTTCTTTTTTAATATATTTTATTGACTTTTTTTTCAGAGAGGAAGGGAGAGGGATAGAGAGCTAGAAACATCGATGAGAGAGAGACATCAATCAGCTGCCACCTGCTTACTCCCTACTGGGGATGTGCCGCAACCAAGATACATGTCCTTGACCAGAATCAAACCTGGGATCCTTCAATCAGCAGGCTGACGCTCTATCCACTGAGCCAAACTGGTTGGGGCAATATAAGATTTCTTTTCTACATATATCCAAGATCATAGTGTTACAGGAAGCCTGGATTGATTCCCTCCATTTCTGTTATTAAATCAGATGGCAACACAGACCCAGTCTGTTCTGCTGCCACCTTCTTAGCCTTGTGCCAGGACTTTATCTCTTTCCAATGTCTTTATCAGCAAATACTATTAACAAATAATGTTAGTAATACTTACTCCATGGGGGATACAGTTTACAATCGGGCAATATATCTAAATATAAGGGAGAAAGAAGTTGCTGTCACTCCCTCATCTTTCTGAAGTCTGTGTTGGGCTGTCACCTAGAATGGTACATTTCCCTAGAGTTGCAGCAGAACCTTTTCTGAGCTGAGTGATTAAGCTGTCTCTGTGTCTCTGTGAATCCTAGAAAACTGTAAGAGAACAAAATCGAACTGGTATTGAAGCATGGTGAGCACTATCT
This sequence comes from Antrozous pallidus, assembly GCA_027563665.1. Taxonomy (NCBI): domain Eukaryota; kingdom Metazoa; phylum Chordata; class Mammalia; order Chiroptera; family Vespertilionidae; genus Antrozous; species Antrozous pallidus. The sequence continues at coordinate 161,099,292 of CM050508.1, read as the reverse complement.
TCACAAGGCCATGCTCCCTCCCAGTTTTAGTGTAAACTCTTTGAAAGCCAAATGAGAATGGCTGCACATTAGTTACACTGTTTCTAGATCCACAATAGCCATTTTCAAAGTATAGGCATAGTATGTGCTCAGTAAAGTGGCTAATTGATATTGAAGGATAAAATCACTAGTCAGATATGAAGTAAGATTATTAAATGAAGTAAGATTATATAATTTTACATAATAGTGAATTATTTAAAATAAATGCTGTTGAAGCAGAGAGAGTGTTGGGGAAGGAATCTGGTGTCATTTTAACTAAATCAAATTCATTCCTCTAGGAATGAACTTGTTGGTCAAGGCCATAAAGACATCTCAAATTTTTCTATAGACATATCTTTAAGGCAGAATTAATTGCATCACTGCTCAGACTATTGACTACTTTACCTGCCTTTGTTTTTCTCTCTATAAGACCACTACAGGAGGCAGAATCTTTGCAGAAAACCTTTAGCTCTTTCTCCTCCTCTTACTCCTCCTCCTCCTCCTCCTCCTCCTCCTCCTCCTCCTCCTCCCCTCCTCCTCCTCCTCCTCCTCCTTCTCCTCCCCGTTCTCCTTCCCCTCCTCCTCCTCCTCTTCCTTTTCCTTCTTCATCTCTATCTCTTATCTTTTTTTCTCCCTTCCTCCTTTCCTCCCTCCCTCCACTCTCTCCCTCACCCTTTTGAAGATGACAGACCTGTACAGTTTCTCCCAAATTTGCTAACCTAATTGCTGGATGCTTTTGTTTCCTCCTATATAATATATTGCCTCTATGAAATCCCTCTCTAATCAGTACTTACTATTCAGTAGAGCATTGTCTCAAATGCCAAATATCCTTGGGGAATGGGGGCTAATATACAAAATAAGATTACAGCTTATCCTTTTATTTATTTTATTTTTTTAATATATTTTATTGACAGAGAGGAAGGGAGAGGGATAGAAAGTCAGAAACATTGATTAGCTGCCTCTTGCATACCCCTTACTGAGGATATGCCCAAGCCAAGGTACATGCCCTTGACCAGAATCAAACCTGGGACCTTTCAGTTCACACACAGGCTGATGCTCTATCCACTGAGCCAAACTGGTTTTGGCACAGCTTATCCTTTTATACATAAAATTTTTTATTTTATGTGGATCATTCTTAATGGAAATTACTAAAAGATGTTTTGTATCACATTATTTTTGTTAAATAAGTGTAATTAATGCAATTAAACTTTCCCAGATTGACTTGAGTTCATCATAGGTTGTGCTTTTGAACTTTCTTTTAGTATGTGTAGCTTGCCTCTACACAAAATAAATTGGTATAATTTAAGAATTATGCTATTAACATCATAGTTTTCCCCTCCCCATCTTCATTATCAGAGCATCAGTTATAATTTCTTCATATTGACACCCTGCTATTTCAAGTAGCCCCTCCTTTCTCCTTGTTCCTTCTAATTGTTATCTGTTGAATTCTATGTAATAAAAGAGTAATATTCAAATTGACCATACCTCCGCTACACTCACTAGCCACACCCACCAGCCAATCATGAGCGAATATGCAAATAAATCCAACCAAGTTGGCTGCAGCCACAGAGAGCAGGAGGGAGGCTTGGGTTTCCCTAGTGATGGAGGAAGCCAAGCTTTCCACCTCCCCTTGCCACTCAGGCCTCCACACCAGGCCACAAAGTTTCAATTATAGAATCACAACAGAAATGGCTGTAGCCAGAGACCTGGAGAGAGGCAGGAGGCTAGGGTTGCCCCCAGCGATGGAGAAACCTAAGTTTCTGCAGTCTTGGCCAGCCTAGACCTTCTCCAGGCTACAAAGTTTCAATTATAAAAGATTCATCAATCGCAACAGAAATGACTGCCACCATGGAGCAAACAGAAGGTTTGGCTCTGCTCAAGGCTACAAAGTTTCAATTGTAGAAGATAAATAAATCTCAGATACCAGGGCCTCCACTTGGGACACCAGGGGGCATGGCCAGCCTGCAAACCACCATAGGGCCTCTCACCCAGGCTGCCCTATGCCCCAAGGGAACCACCACCCTGATCCAGGACACTCTTCAGGGAAAACCAGCTGGCCCCCACCCATGCACCAGGCCTCTATCCTATCTAATAAAAGAGTAATATGCAGATTGACCATCACTCCAACACACAGGATGGCTGCCCCCATGTGGTCAAAGATCCTGCCCCCATGTGGACACAAGATGGCCACCACAAGGTGATCAGCAGGGGAGGGTATTTGGGAGGGACCAGGCCTGCAAGGGAGGGCAGTTGTGGGCAATCAAGCCTGCAGGGGAGGGCAGTTAGGGGTGACCAGGCCTGCAGGGGAGGGCAGTTAGGAATGACAAGGCCTGCAGGGGAGGGCAATTAGGGGCAAACAGGCTGGCAGGGGAGCAGTTACGCATCAATCAGGCTGGCAGGGGAGTGGTTAGGGGGTAATCAGGCTGGCAGGCAGAAGTAGTTAGGCGCAATCAGGAAGGAAGACAGGGGAGCAATTGGATTGTGAGAGGGATGTCTGACTGCCCATATAGGCCCAATCCCAGTGTGATTGGGCCTGTACAGGCAGTCAGACATCCCTTGGGGTTTCCCAGATTGGAAAGGGTGCAGACTGGAGTGAGGGACACCTCCCCCCTGATGCACAGATTTTGTGCACCAGGCCTCTAGTTATATATAAAGGTTACAAAGATTCTGAACTTGGCTTATGACACATATTGGCAACATGTTAAATTCAGAAATAACTTTATTACCTGAACATTACCCTCAAAGTCCAGAAAATTCATTCATACTATCTGAAATTTGACCAAATAATTATAGAAAAAAAACAGTTTACAATATCCCTGTAAAAATGCTACATGGCCAACCTTTAGTGTACCTTACACTCAGAGTTTCAGTTGTATTTGATACCTGCAGAGTATGTTGGAAGCAAATGCAATATGTAGTGATTTGTTATAAGTGTTGCATTGTCAATCTTGAGTAGTTGAAATGTATACTCACAAGTAGTTCAAATCCTAGATTTAGTAGTGGGAGCTAGTGTAATAATGTGTGGAATAATGTTGACCTGTTTTCAAGCTCTGGCTAATCTTAGAGACTCAGTTTTTTCGTAAGTTAAAGAGAATAATAAACCACATTATAAAATTATTGTGAAAATGGAATAAAGTGATTATAACATTTTCTCAATAAATTTTATTCTTTCTGCTCTTAAATATATTTCCATTTATTTTCCATTTATTAGATATTCCAAAACTGCCTGCCTTCTTAAAATTGAAAAGAATTATAAAAGTTGGTATCATAATTAAAATATCACATTAATGTCCCATAACTATATTTTCCCTTCTTTTTGTGCAAAATGTAACATTAAGATATTTTTCAGCATATGGCATTTATATCACAGAGTAAATCATTTCGGTTGATGATATCTCTGAAATTCATAAAGCGAGCATTTCAAAATTCATTACCCATAACTATTATCAAGTATACTGATTTATATAAACATTTATAGGTAATCAACATAAATGTTAATGTATTTAAGAAAACACAAAGTCATTCAAAATGTGGTATTTTTAGGAAGTCTTTTGTATTATGCTTGCATGAAAGAGTTACCTTTTTATCTTAGAAAAGTTCATTTGAATCTAAATCTTTGTACTAAAATCAAATGTTTCTATGCTTGTAAAGTTTTTTAGTTCAGTGCTTCAGGCTATTGATGCAAAAACATAATTAAATGCAATTTAACAAGCACTTGCTGAGTTACCATTGTCTTCTTGAGTCTGATCGAGATCATGTCAGGAATATCAAGATATTGAATGTCAACTGAAAAATTTACTTTCTGACTCTATCCTGTCTTTCTAGAATATCTCTTCTACTACTCCAGCCACCCTTTGACCCCAGCAGAACCACCAATCTATTAATGCCACCACCTTCTCAGGATTTCTTCCCTTTTGATATTTTCTCTGTCCTTTTTTGCATGCTTAATCATTAGATGACTCCCTTTGACACCCTTGCTTTTATCTCAGGTCACTGTGTATGCTCAGTAAAATTATAATTCTGGCTGCACCCAACTCGAACTATTGCTGAAAGGATTTGGGAAAAATCCTCAGTCATGCTGGTTGGTATCACTTTAAGTTCATGATTGCAACATCTAAGTACAGCCTTTATGGTTCCTAACTTCTTTTATTCACTGATGTTCCTTTTGTGGTGTCTATGTCACATGTTTTCTTCTGTCTTCAAACCTTCCACATTTCATCACCATCTTCCTGGCTATTCATCCTACTCCACTGAGAATATTAATGCTCTCAGACTGTAACCATCATATCTACCCATAAACCAGCATCTACACTCATATTCTCTGATTTCTGCATATAGTACAGATGAACTACGCCTGTTCATTTCTGAAACCAATCTTTCTACTAGATAACTCTCCCCTCTTGCACACTCACAGACATAATTGTAGTAATTCTCCTCAGTCTCTACTAACTACATCATCAAGACTTTTCTCTCTACTTGTTTATTCTAATCATCATACATCCATGCTGTTATTTCTTCTATTGCAAAGAAAACTTGGTTCTTCTTCCCTCAATAGTTCCCTACCTCCTTACAGCAAAAGCTCTACATGAAGTTGTCTATATTTTGTGTCTGTAATTCCTTTCTCCTATTCCTCTCTTAAACCCACTCCAGTCTACTACTCCACCAAAGCAATTTCAGTCGAGTTCATACTCATCTTCACATTACTAATCCAAAATCAATTTGGCATCATCATCTGACATGATATCTCAGCATCATTTGAAACAACTGATCACATCTTTTTACTGAATACATTTTCTTCATTTGATTTTTAAGACTCAATGTTCTTTTTTTTCTCCCATCTCACTGATTGATCTTGTTCAGTCTCCTATGTTGGTTCTTCCTCTTCTCTCCTTTCTCATTTTGGAGTACTTCATGGTCAGTTCTTGATCCTCTTTTCTTTATTGTCTCCACCTATCTACATCATTAGAGTTAAGCTTTTGTCTTGATTTAAATTCTATTTTATAATAATGAGTCCCAAATTTTAAAATCTACATTCTAGATCTTTCTTCTAAACTTTGGGTTTATATACCTGCCTGACATCAATTTTTGAATCTAACAGACATCTCAAATTATACATGTCCAAACATGAACTCTTCTCTCCAAAACCTATTTCGCATATTGCCTTCCCCATCTAAGTTAAAGACAAACCCCTCATTCAAGTTGCTTGGGCAAGAAAACCTGGAGTCATTCTTGATTTCTTTTTCTTTTACACTCCACATACAATCTATCAGAAAGTCCTACTGGTCTTACATTCAAAACACATCTAGATTCCATTCACTTCTCATTCCTCCACTGCTCCCACTCAGATTCAGGGCATTTTTTTCACAATTTATTTTCATACTCTCTTCATAATTTAATTCAATAGACTCTAATTGCCCCCCCTCTTAGAAAGGCTATCCTATTCAGAAGCCAGAGTGACCATTTAAAATCAGACCATATCACATTTATGTCCTTCAGTGTCTCTCTATTTTATTCAGAGCAAAAGCCAAATTTCTGGCAATGGCCTGGGAGGCACTACATAAGTTGACATAGCCATCTTTCTCACCACACACAGCCTTGTTACCTCTCTGACATAATTTTTTGCTGCTCTTTTTCACTGTGTTGCACTGGTCTCTTGCTTTTCTTATTCCTAGGCATATACTTAGGCTTTATAGCATTTTTACTGTTTTTTTTTTCTTCTGTCTGAAATGCTCTTTCCACCCTCAGACATGCAGGCATCTGTATCCTTATCTCCCTCACCTTCTTCAAGTCTTTGCTCAAATACCATCTTCCCAATGTAGCTTACCCTAACCACCCTGGTTGAAATTCCCAAGCATTTCTGATTCATCTTTATTCTGCTTTAAATACCTTTTTCTGTAGCATATCTCATTGTAAAAATCATATATATATATATGGGGCCTTATGCATGAAGTTTGTGCAAGAGTAGGCCTTCCTTCCCCCAGCTGCCAGCACCAGGAACCCCTCTGGCACCAGGGACCTGGGCTTGCTTCCCTCCAGGTGGTCATAGGCACCCGGGCTGGCTTACCTCCATCCCCAGCTTTGTCTGGAAGAATGTCCAGAATGACATCTGGAAGGACATCATCGGTCTTATTAGTCTTATTAGCAAATTGCATATATATATATATATATATATATATATGATGGATTCCTCTGCTACAATATAAACTGCACAGGTGATGAAAACATATTCATTTTTCAACATTACATCTTCATTGTTTATTAAAATTCCTAGCACAGTGTAGGAATTTAACTAAATATTTGTTGAATATATGAATGACTTCCCTTTTAAGGACTTTATAATTAAAGTTATTTACTCAAATATAAGAGAGCTATTCAATAAGATATGATGATAAAGCAGTGATTCTTTGCTTTATAACCACATATTGTCTCAATTTTTAGTATTATTTAATTTCATAGAGAATACAATTTAACATGCTAGGCATTAAGAAGACGGAGCCATATGTACTAAAATAGTTTAATGAATTTTCATGCAGATGATAGAATTTAAATGTATTTATATGAATGATATTTAGATTGAGGATTTCGAGAGAATGGATGGACACAGATAAAAATAACACATTGAACTAATACATTCAGAAAATGAGATTACAAAACAGCATATAACTTATAGAAATATCTTATACTCGTGTTTGCCTTTTAAGGATCCTTTATTTATGATCATAGGGATCAGTGTTGCTGTTGCTATTGTTAGGCTCTATATTTGATAACGACAAAATTACTTGGTACATTTAGTTTCCACATTTATCAATTGCATTGAGAAAAGCATTTTTTTCATACTTGAATATCAACTTAAAACCAAGTTTAACCCTAACAGATTTTAAACAACACTTCAGTTTGGGTTTTTATTTTTACACCAACAGTCCTTTTTTATAATTAAACTAGAGTCCCGGCACATGGACCCATGCACCAGTGTGGTCCCATGACCTGGCCCTTAGGGATCAGGCCAAACCTGCAGTCTCACATGCCCTGAGGGATGTAGTAGTGCACAAGGTGGCAGGAGGCTGTACTCTTGCTGGTCCCCCTGTGCCTGCTGCCACTGCTGCTTAGTAGATTCACTGCTGCTCCACTGTGGTGTCTGTGCATCCATCCTAAGGTGATATTGGCATGCCCATGACTGAGAAGTGGCTGTGGGCTCATGCCCAGTCAGTCCCAATACCAGTCCCGGTCCCTGTCCAGATGGGGAAGAGGTGCAAGGGGGAATGGCTCATGCCACCGCAGCTGTGCTCACTAGATGTAATCTCAGTGTCTGGCGTCTGTTTGACAGTTGAGCAGTGCTCCCACTGTGGGAGTACACTGACCACCAGGAATAGCTCCTGTGATGAGTGTCTGCCCCTTGGTTGTCAATGTGCATCATAGTGACTGGTTGAATGGTCCAGTGTTGAACAGTTGCTTAGGCTTTTATATAGAGAGATAAAGTTGAACAATATATTTATTACTGACTTAAAATCCTTTTGTAAGACCTGTTTGTCTATATTAGTAATAAACAGGGTAGTCCAAGTGAAAACAGTTAACTGAACATACTAAAACCTAAATTGAGCCATGACTTTCAACTTTTCCTATGCTAGGCAGGAAAGATTCATAGTGGATTGATTTCAAAATTCTTCCTTCTCTCTTCCTCTGCACAGCAGTGAAGTGGTCAAATGGAGGCAGCAGGAAAGTGAATAAGAATGAAAACCACACAAAGTGAAGTAATTCTTGAATAATTGAAAGTTGAATCAGAATTTTTCAACCTAATTTTTTAAAAAGGGAAATGGCAAAGAAAACAGATATAGTCTATTACGCCTTTTCTTCTTCAAGATATTTTGTTAATATAATTATCAATAATTCCATTGCATTAGGATCTTTGTTTCTAAGATATTTTAGTTCCAAATGCAGAAATGTCATTTCTCATTTGACAGTATTTCTGTGAACATATTCAAAAGAGATTCTGTGGTATAGTTACTGAAGTAAACATATTGGGAAAATATTACCACAATGTCCTAATTTGGATGGTAAACATTTATTGATGTCATCTGCTATTTGTGAATAGGGCAGTTGTCCATTTTTAAAAATAAATATACCATTTTGCTTATAAAACACAGTGCTTCTTGTGTAAGTAGTTTAGGATACATTCCTCATTGGTGTTCAGCCTAGGTTTGAATCTAGTCTGAATATAATGAGCTTAAATCTCCAGGGACTCCCAAAAGAATGCAATTGTTATGCCCTTAAATAAGGACTGTGTCAGAGGGCCTATGTAATGTGTCAACTGAAAAACAGAAATTAGAACTTGCATTGTATGATCTATAAATATTTTATCTGATTTTCTCCAATAATCACAAGTAAAAATAATTGTAATAAGATAAATTGTTAAAGCAAAAGATATTTATCTCCTTATTTCTAAATAAATAAATTTGAATATCAGTACATAATACATCTCAGAAAATGTGTATGTATGTGTTTTTAATATATAATTTAAAAATACATATGTGTGTGTGTGTGTATCCTCTTTAATTATTCAAAGATACCATGTTTAAGAGAATCAGACCAACCAATCTCAAAGATTGGTAATAAAAATATGAGTTCTACAATAAATTAACATCATTTTAATAGAAAGTAGCATAATGGGATAAAGAGGAATGAGAGATATGATGTTGAATTAAATTCCACCTATATCCACTTCCATCTATAAACACTCATTAAGTATTTAAGTAAGTCACTTAATCCTTATGAATGTGTGGTTTTTCATCCATGAAATGAAAATAATGTTGCTGAATATATCTTCCTCACAAGATTACTAGAAGAATGAAATTATTTTATACAATGGCATGGAGAAGTTTACCTTTGATTTTATTAATATGTGAATTTTATATAGTATTTATTAGGTGCTTATTAAGTGCCAAACATGTTACTAAGTGCTTTACATCAATACCAGATAATACTCATAACATTCAAATATTATAATGTCTAAGATTATATGACTAGTTAAGTGATAATACAGAAATTCAGTCACCTTGCCAACCTGTGTTTTAACTACTATGCTATCTTACCTCTCCATGTTTAGATTGAACTACAAATAGGTTTATGTTCTAAGAACTTTTTCTAAATTCAAAATCCCAGTTCTCATAAGCAAATTAAGATAGTTATAAGAACCTCAGCAAAAATGTAAAAATATTGCTTAGTACAAACTAGTTATACAGGGTGTCCCCAAAAATATGAACTTTAACAGCTGGTAGCTCAATTTTGACAATGAAATGTTTTAATAAACACTGCATTTATAATTATTCAAAGTGTCTGTATACATTATTGAGTTACCTTATATTTTTATATTGTAAAATATAAATATGCATATTCTTTTTATAACTTATCCCCCATCTGCTCATTTTCACCTGATTGTTGGTTTCTTTTTGACTGCTACCCTCTGCTTCTATTTACTTCTAATAACTATAGATAACATTTATGCAGCACTTTCTGCCAATTACTTTATCTGATTTATCTCTTTCAACTCTCATTGCAACTCTCTATTGGAACCATTCATTTAGTCACCATTTTTTTAGAATAGGAAATTAGAACTTTATACATTTAAATGACTTGCTTAAGATTACCCAACCTGTTTGAATAATAAAGTTAGGATTATATCTTAATCCACGGACTGTGCTCTGAACAATTTAAAGTTTAAACTGTGAGCAACATAATACAGGTTTTATAAAAAAAAATAATGTAGTAGCATTTTTCACACAGCAGGGAATTCCATTTTCAGTAGAAGATAAGGAGACATAGCCTTTGCCTTAATATCGTGTTCTATTTTGCTCTGTTTTCATATTTTGGTTAACACATACTTTCAAAAAATATCATTCTATAGCAGGGCGGACAGACAGCATCAGGCACACAGTGTGTAATGAGCCCAGTTGGTGTCTGAACAGAAAAAGCTAAAGGGAGGGAATTAGAAGCCTTACACCCTGTTGGGGGCACACATCCAAAGTAAATATAAATGCTAAGGAAAAACGTTGAGGATAGTTTAAGGGTTAGCTTATTGACTTCTTTGCCATTTTGTTAATGTCTAGTAAATGAGGGCAGCTCTGGGTGTTATATCTTTCCAAAAAAGAGAGTAGTTCTTTCTCATACAGTTCATACCTGATGGAGCTCCTAAATGTAGGTTCTCATTTAAAAAGCAAAATACTTGAGCAATAATGTTAGGGCAGCATACTTTCTGATGAACTTTCACACAGGGAAGAATGGCATGAGAAATGCCCTCAAACCCTACTTTACACTGAATCAACCACCTGCTGCTTCCTGGGCATCCAGGTCCTGTGGTCACGTGGTCTAGGTCTCTGAATCTAGGCAGGTGGAGTGTTTTCTTTATTATCTATCTACAAAAGTTCAACTAAATCCTATCGCAAAATGTTTCTCATCCTTCTGTCAGATATGAAGTACTCAGTAGGACTAGTATTTTGTGGACATTTTTCTATCTATCCTTAGTAACAATTTTAGAAATTGAAAGCAGGTAGTAGGCAGGCATATAGGAATTGCTCCATATAGCTGTTTTCTCTTCTAAACTTCTGCAGGTGCTACTATATTTGATTCATTTGTATCAATTGACTGAAGTGCCCTCTCCATCTTTTATTCCTGACACTCGTGTTTTGGATTAGGTTTTGTGCCTTCCTGATTTTCAGTAAGAAAAATGTGTGTTTTTCTGTCACCTCGCCAAAAGCACAGCTGTGACAGCAGATGAGCTGTTCTCCAAGGGCACCAATGGAAGCTGTTATCTCAGAGCCTCCAGAGAGGACCTGAGAAGGGCTGCTCACCTTTCACCCTCCAGGCAGATGCAGAGCTGCATCGGTGCCGACAGGAAGAATTGCATAAGATTCATTAGAGCACAATGTTCATTTGGGAATAGCCATGGGTTTTGTGATTTGTCCTTAGGTATTTTTCAGATGCATGTGTTCACTCTTCCCAATCTAATAAGATGAAGGGAGCAAATATTTTAATCTTCTGTTTTCTTGCATCTGCTGATTTCCCCTTTCTCCGGTAGTGGCTCTATAATCCTATCTAATAAAGAGGGAATATGCAAATTGACCATCGTGCCATCATAAAGATGGCAGCACCCATAGCCACAAGGTGGCAGCGCCCAATCACTTCAGCCCCACCAGAGTCCCCCAGTCCTTTCAGCCCAGATCGGGGCCAGCAGGAGCACACTGCGAGTGGACCTGCCCTCAGCCACCCCAGCCACCCAGGGCTGGCCTGAGGTGCAGGCAAGCCTCAAATGGCAGCTGCCCAGCTGCCTGGGGCCAGCCTAAGGCACAGGCAAACCTCAGATGTCAGCTTCCCAGCCACCAAGGGCCACCCAAGGCTCAGGTAACCAGAGCCGGCTGCAGAGGTAGCAACAGAGGTGTGATGGAAGTGTCACCTGCCCCTGAGCACCAGCTCACCTCTGATCCCTGAGAGGTCCTGGACTGTGAGATGGGGAAGGCCAGGCTGAGGGAGCCCCGCTCCACTGCTTGAATTTTCAGGCACTGGGTCTCTAGCAACTAAATAAATCCAAACTACTTTTATTTCTTTCAATATGTAAAGAGCCAAGATCTATTTTATACTAAACACATAATTGTCCTCACATATTTATCCAATTTCTAATTATTACTATCATAAAATATTTAACATTTAAATTTTTATTTTTAAATGTATGTATATATGATAAATTATATGACATTAAGTTATTATTTATACTTAAATAATAATACCCACAGTATTTATGCTGTTTAATTAATTATTCTTAATATTATCATTATAGCTTAGAGAATTTTTACTGAAACATTTTCATGTATTTTTTTCTTTTACATTTTAGGTGTACAAGATTTTCCAGAAAGCATAAAGTGCTGTAAGTGTTTAACAATTATTGAAGCCAGTGTCAATCCCATTTCTAAGTGAGTATGAGTGATTTCATTTTATTTATTTTATGTTTCCAATGGAATAATGTACCAAAAAAGGAAATCTACACAATAAATTAATTTTAAATGCTACACTTAAAACTTTATTCAATAGAATGATGGGAAAGGAATAATCAAATCAGAGTAATTCAACAAAAGATGATTAAAAGCACTGATGGATAACAATGAAGGCCTAATTGGTGCAAATGGGCTTTACTTTGAAGCAAACTGTGTCATTATCTTTCTGTGGATCTCAGGCAACATTCTATGGAAGAACACTGAAACTAAGGAAACTTAGTTGTATGGCCACGGTGGAAAAATAGCATCAAGGATATAAGGAAAATTCAAACCAGTGCAATAATTTTATGAAAATAGCTAATCATGCACTTTAAGCTGAAAAAGGAATTAACTATGATTTTTAAAAAGGTAGTATATGTGTACCTGAGATTATAGGAAGAGCAGAAAGACAATCCTTTGAGGATAGCAGAATGGAAGAAATGGATGTAAAGATGCTGTGATAAGACATAGGGTATTTGTGGCAAATTAGTCGTCACAGTGATAGAGTGTACAGTGGATCAAATAGGTCTTTAAACCATGAGCTGAATGAACTGGAAGAGCCATGAACCTCAATGTTATAGTCACTTAGCAATGTAAGTGGACTGTTGTAGTAATATTTGGAAGAGACTGAAAAAAGTAGTGAAATTGGGATGCAAAGAATTAGTTTCAGAGTAAGAATAACATTTTAATTATACAAAAATTGGGAGTAGGATTTGAGAAAACTTCCTTAATCCTTTGTCCACGTGATGTTGGAGAGACTGAGAGAAACTGAAGCTCACTGGAAAGTCACTTGATAAATGAAAGGAAGTTTGTTCTAGGAAATTTGGGGAGAAATATTTTTACCAAAAAAAAAGTAGTGAGCATGATTTCTCTATGGATCATGAGAAAAAAACTGTACCTGAAAATAGGAATGGAATGTAAAAGGATATTGAAGTTAGGAGGGAGATCTTTACACCAGCAATTTATTAAAGTTTCCTTTGTTTCTCATATTTCTCTGAATTTGATACTTTTTTTGCCCCTTTTAGCCAATCTAGTAGATATGATATCTCATGGTAGTAGCTCACACTAATTTAATTTACATTTTAATGTCCAAGTAACATCTTTCTATGTACTTATTATTTACAATCTGTATTAGTGCTTTTTTGTTAATATGCTACCAATTTTATTTTTAATAATTTGATTTAAAAATACCCAATCCAGCCGAAACTGGTTTGGCTCAGTAGATAGAGCTTCAGCCTGCGGACTGAAAGGTCCTGGGTTCGATTCCAGTCAAGGCATGTACCTTGACTGCGGGCACATCCACAGTAGGGGGTGTGCAAGAGGCAGCTGATCAATGTTTCTCTCTCATAGATGTTTCTGACTTTCTAGCCCTCTTCCTTCCTCTCTGTAATAAATCAATAAAATATATTTAAAAAATAAAAATACCCAATCCATTTATGTACAGCATTCTCTTTATTTTTTTATTTTTTAATCTTTATTGTTGAGATTATTATAGAAGTCCCTCTTTTTTCCCAATCATTGCCCCCCTCCACCAGGTTCCCACCTGCCCCAGGCTTTTGCCACCCTATTGTCTATGTCCAAAGGTAATGCATATATGCATGTAAGATCTTTGTTTAATCTCTTCCCACCCGCCCACCCCCTTCCCTCTGTGAATCATCAGACTGTTCCATTTCTGTGCCTCTGATTCTATTTTATTCACATGTTTACTCTGTTCATTGGATTTCTTATTTGTTAATTTTGATTTTTAGACTCAATTGTTGATAGGTATGTATTTGTTGCCATCTTATTGTTCATATTTTTATCTTTTTTCTTTTTATTCTTCTTCCTTTTTTAAAGAATACCCTTCAATATTTCATATAATACTCATTTGGTAGTGATGAACCCATTTAACTTTTTCTTCTCTGTGAAGCTCTTTATCTGACCTTCAATTCTAAATTATAGCTTTACTGGTGGAGTAATCTTGGGATGGTGGTTGTACTGTATTTCAGTTGTAATTTTGATGTGGTTGTGGAAGGTGGCAAGTACAGACTTTAATTATCCCGCCATCTTAGACAATCTGTATTAGTTCTTAAATAAAAGTTCAGAATTTTGTTCATTTATATTGACTTGTTTTTTATTATTGATTCATTAGAAATTATTATATATTCTGGCTAAAAATCCAATCTATATTTGTTTGCAAATCATTGCTCCTATTCTGTAACATGTATTCCATTTTCTATTGATTTTCAAAGATAAGTTTTTAATTTTAAAGAAGTTCTATTTATATAAATTTTAATGATTTATATTTCAAGTTCCTACCTAATGATCTTAGCTAAATTAATAGTCATAAAGATTTTCTCCTGTTTTTCTCTGGAACTTTTATAGTTTAGATTTAACACTGAGGTCCATGATCCATTTAAAGCTGAATTTTATATATGAATAAAGTGTGTGGGTTGTTTTTTTTTGGGGGGGGGGTTGTTGTGGATGGGTTGGTGATTTGCATATGGTTTTCAACTGTTCCACTACTGTTTGTTAAGAAGATTATCTTTTCTTCATAAAAACACCTGATCATTTTTTTCCAAATTTCTTTATTGATTAAGATATTACATATGTGTCCTTATCCCTCTGTTAACTCCCCAACCCTCCCCCCACTCATGCCCTCACGCCCCTGGGGTTCATGTCCATTGCTTAGGCTTATATTCATGTATACAAGTCCTTTGGTTGATCTCTCCTCTTCCCCCCCTCCCTCCTATACCTACGCCCTGAGGTCCAGCATTCTGGTTGATGTTGCCCTGCCTCTGGATCTGACACTGTTCATTAGTCTATGCTGTTCATTATATTCCACAAATGAGTGAGATCATGTGGTATTTGTCTTTCTCTGACTGGCTTATTTTACTTAGCATAATGCTTTCCAGTTCCATCCATGCTGTTGCAAATGGTAAGAACTCCTTTTTTACTGCAGCGTAGTATTCCTTTGTGTAGATATACCACTATTTTTTAATCCAATCATCTGCTGATGGGCACTTAGGTTGTTTCCAAATCTTAACTATGGTGAATCATGCTGCAATGAACATAGGGGTGCATAAGTCCTTTCTGATTCGTGTTTCTAGTTTCTTGGGATATATTCCTAGAAGTGGGATCACTGGCTCAAATGGGAGTTCCATTTTTAGTTTTTTTAGGAAACTCCATACTGTTCTCCACAGTGGCTGCACCTGTCTGCATTCCCACCAACAGTACAAAAGAGTTCCTTTTTCTCTGCATCCTCACCAACACTTGTCGTTTATTGATTTGTTGATGATTGCCATTCTGAGAGGTGTGAAATGATACCTCATTGTTGTTTTGATTTGCATCTCTCGGATAATTAGTGACTTTGAGTATGTTTTCATATGTCTCTTGGCCTTCCTTCTTTCCTCCTTTGAAAAGGGTCTATTTAGGTCTATTGCCCATTTTTTTTATTTGATTGTTTATCTTCCTTTTGTTAAGTTGTATGAGTTCCCTATAAATGTTGGAGATTAAACCCTTGTCTGTGGTTACATTGGCAAATATGTTCTCCCATGCAGTTGGATTTCTTATTGTTTTGTTTATGCTTTCTTTTGCTGTGCAAAGGCTTTTTATTTTTATGTAGTCCCATTTGTTTATTTTCTCTTTAGTTTCCATTGCTCTAGGAGCAGTATCATTTAAGAAGTTCCTTCAGCATATGTCTGAGATTTTTCTGCCTGTAAATCCCTCTAGTATTTTTATGGTTTCCTTTCTTATGTTTAAGTCCTGTATTCATTTTGAGTTTATTTTTGTGTATGGTGTAAATTGGTGGTCTGGTTTCATTTTTTTGCATGTATCTGTCCAATTTTCCCAACACCATTTGTTGAAGAGATTATCTTGACTCCATTTTATGTTTATGCCTCCTTTGTCAAATATTAATTGGGCATGGTGGTTTGGGTTGAATTCTGGGTTTTCTATTCTATTCCATTGATCTATGTCTGTTCTTGTCCCAGTACCAGGCTGTTTTAAGAACAGTGGCTTTGTAATACAGTTTGAAATATGGTATTGAGATCCCACTTACTTTGTTCTTCTTTCCCAAGATTGCCTCAGCTATCCGGGGTCTTTTTTTTGTTCCAGATGAATTTTTGGAAAATTCGTTGTAGCTCAGTGAAATATGCCATTGGTATTTCAATGGGGATCACATTGAACCTGTAGATTGCTTTGTGTAGTATGGACATTTTGATGATGTTGATTCTACCAATCAATGAACACGGTATGTTCTTCCATCTATTTAGGTCTTCCTCTATCTCTTTTTTCACATACAGGTCTTTTATCTCCTTAGTTAACTTTATTCCTAGATATCTTAATTTTTTTGTGTGCGATGATAAATGGGATTGCTTTTTTAGCCTCTCTTTCTATAAGTTCATTATTGGTGTAAAAAGAAATACCACAGATTTCTTGGTATTAATTTTGTATCCTGCTACATTGCCAAATTCATTTATTAAGTCTAATAATTTTTTGATGGAGTCTTTAGGGTTTTCTAGGTACAATATCATGTCATCTCCAAATAAGAACAGTTTTACTTCTTCTTTTCCAATTTGGATGCCTTTTATTTCTTCTTCTTGTCTGATCACAATGGCTGGTTCTTCCAGTACTGTGTTGAACAGGAGTGGTGAGAGTGGGCAACCCTGTCTTGTTCCGCTTCTTAGGGGAAGTGGTTTCAGTTTTTGTCCATTGGGTATGATGTTGGCTGAGGGTTTTCATATATAGCTTTTATTATGTTGAGGTATGATCCTTCTATTCCCACTTGTTGAGCATTTTGATCAAGAAGGGGTGTTGGATTTTGTCAAATGCTTTTTCTGCATCAGTTGATATGATTATGTGATTTTTATCTCTCCATTTGTTTATGTGATGTATCATGTTTATTGATTTGTGGATATTGAACCATCCTTGCATCCCTGGGATAAATCCTACTTGGTCATGGTGTATGATCTTTCTGATGTACTGCTGGATCCGATTTGCTAGAATTTTATTAAGGATTTTGTCATCTATGTTCATGAGGGATATTGGCCTATAATTCTCTTTGATTGTGTTGTCTTTATCTGGTTTTGGTAATAAGATGATGCTGGCTTCATAGAATGAGCTAGAGAGTGTTCCTTCCTCTTGAATTTTTTGGAGTAGTTTGAGGAGGATAATTTTAAGTTCTTCCTTGAATGTTTGGTAAAATTCCCCAGTGAAGCTGTCTGGCCCCGGGCTTTTGTTTGCTGGGAGCTTTTTGATGACTGCTTCAATTTCTTCCATAGTTATTGCCCTATTAAGATTTTTGGAATCGCCGAAACCGGTTTGGCTCAGTAGATAGAGCGTTGGCCTGTGGACCGAAAGATCCTGGGTTCGATTCCGGTCAAGGGCATGTACGTTGGTTGTGGGCACATCCCCAGTAGAAGGTGTGCAGGAGGCAGCTGATTGAAGTTTCTCTCTCACTGATGTTTCTGACTTTCTAACCCTCTCCCTTCCTCTCTGTAAAAAAAATTCAATAAAAAATATTTTTTAAAGATTTTTGGAATCTTCCTAATTGAGTTTTGGAATGTTGTATTTTTCTATGAATATGACCATTTCTTCTCGGCTGTCTAGTTTGTTTGCCTATAGTTGTCCATAGTATTTTTTAACAATCCTTTCTATTTCTATGGGGTCTGATGTTATTTTGCCTCTTTCATTTCTGATTTTGTTTATTTTATTCCTCTCTTTTTGCTTCCTGTTGAGCCTGGCTATAGGCTCATCAATCTTGTTTATCCTTTCAAAGAACCAGCTCTTTGTTTCATTGATCTTTTGTACTGTTTTTTGTTTGTTTGTTTGTTTTTTGTTTTTTTGTCTCTATGTCATTTATTTCTGCTCTGATCTTTATTATCTCATTTCTTCTGCTCACTCTGGGCTTTTATTGTTGCTCTCTTTCTAATTCATTGAGTTGTAGAGTTAGATTATTTACTACCATTTTTGCCTGATTTTTGAGGTAGGCTTGTAGAGCTATAAATTTCCCTTTTAAGACTGCTTTCATTGTGTCCCATAGATTTTGGGTTGTTGTGTTTTTGTTGTCATTAGTTTCCAGGATGCTTTTATTTTCTTCTTTGATCTCATTGATAACCCAATCATTGTTAGATAGCATGTGTTTGTGATTTCCAAGTGTGAGATTTTTTAATTGTTTTTATTGTAGTTTATTTCTAATTTTATGGCATTGTGATCTGAGAAGATGTGTGGCATAATCTCAATCTTCTTGAATTTGGGGAGACTTTGCTTTTGACCCAATATGTGGTCTATTTTTGAATATTCCCCATACGTTGAGAAGAACATATATTTCGTGGCTTTTGGGTGAAATGTTCTGAAGATGTCAGTTAAGTCCATATGTTCTAGTGAATCATTTAGGATTGCTGTGTCTTTGCTGATTTTTTGTCTAGAGGATTTATCCAGTGTTATCAGTGGTGTATAAAGTCCCCTACGATGATTGTATTGTTGTCGATCTCTCCCTTGATATATTCTAAGAGTTTTGTTATATATTTGGGTGCCCTGGAATTGGGTGCATATATGTTTATCAGGGATATATCCTTTTGTTGTATCGATCCCTTTAGTATTATAAAGTGGCCTTCCTTATCTCCTATTATGGCATTTAGTTTAAGGTCTATTTTGTCAGATATAAGTATTGCTCCCCCAGCTTTTTTTTCATTTCCATTTGCCTGAAAGATATTTTTCCATCCCTTCACTTACAATCTGTGTAAGTCTCTTGTTCTGAGGTGGGTCTCTTGTAGACAGTATATATATATGTGTTGTGTTTTTTTATCTATTCAGCCACTCGATGTCTTTTGATTGGGGCATTTAGTCTGTTTACATTTAAAGTTATTACTGAAAGGTATTTGTTTATAGTCATATCTATTTTTGTGTCTGCATTCCTTCTTACCTGTTTCTTTCTTTCTTTTTTTTTTTACAGTATTCCCTTTAGCATTTCTTGCATTGCTGGTTTGGTGATGATAAACTCCCTTAGCCTCTTTTTGTCTGTGAAGCTCCTGATTTCCCCTTCAGTTTTGATTAATAGTCTTACTGGATAGAGTATTCTTGGATTCAGTCCTTTGCTTTGCAACACTTTATATACCTCCTTCCAATCCATTCTAGCCTGATGTGTTTCTGTTGAGAAATCACTTGATAATCTGATGGAGGTTCTTTTGTAGGTAACTCTCTGTCTCCTCTTGCTGCCTTTAAGATTCTCTCTTTTACATTGATATTTGCCATTGAAACTATGACGTGTCTTGGTGTGGGTCTCTTTGGGTTGATCCTGCTTGGGACTCTCTGTACTTGTGTAACTTTTTTCCCCCCTCATATCCAGGAAGTTTTCGGTCATTATTTCTTCAAATAAGTTTTCTAATCTTTGCTGCTTTTCTTGTTCTTCTGGCAGCCCTATCATACGTATGTTACTTCGTTTCATGTTGTCAGAAAGCTCCCTTAGACTTTCCTCCTGTTTTTTAATTTTTGTCTCCAATTGCTGTTCAGTTTGAGCTTGTTTCTGTACCTGATCCTCTAACTCACTAATTCAGTCCTCTGCTTCTTCTAGTCTACTGTTGAGACTTTCCATGGTGTTTTTGATTGTAGCTATATCATTTTTCATTTCTTCCTGATTCTTGCATAGGTTGTTGATTTTCTCATCCATCTGATGTATAAATTCCACAACCATTACTCTGAATTCTTTTTCAGTCATGGTGCAAGCTTCAGTTTCACTAATTTCCTTTCTTTGCATCACCTCATTTTCTTTCTTCTGGGTATTGTGTCATCTCCCCATTCTGAATATTACCAGAAGGTTCAAACTTTGAGTTGCGTGGACCTGGGCTGTGTGCATGGGAACTTTACACCACCTGAGTGTCACTGAAGTGCTCCTACACTAGGGTGTGTGGGTGCTGTGGGTTGGTGGGAACCAGGCTTTCCCAGGGTCAGTGCTCCCAGTGTTCTGTGTGGTCTCATGTGCACACCTAGAATCAGGGACCCCACCTGCACCACACTCTTGGCATGTATTGAAAATGGTGCCAGGAGTCCAAGTTTCCCTGTGTCTGCACCAAGAATCGAGTATCAGAGTCTGTTGCCTCATGAGGTTTCCCATTGAGGGTCAGAGTCCCCGTGTGTGTATGCTCCAAGAATTGGAGTCACTGGCTCTTAGTGTGGATGCACTGTGAGTCGGGGTTTCCAGGCGCATAAGGTAAGAAACAGAGTCAAGTCAGTGGTGCTCAGTGCTGCCTCTTGCTGGGAGAATTTGGGTCTTGATCACCATGGGGGACTGGGTTGCACAATAGCTCTGTGGTGTGCCTGCACTGTGGAAGACTGACTTCTGGGTGTGTTTGCCCTGTAACCAGGTCAGGTGGCACTGATGCCCTGCAGGTTTGGTCACCTGGTTGAGATTGCATTACATGAGGCCACCTCCAGGCTCTCAAATTCCCTTAGCAGTTCTGAGGCCCCTGAGCGAGCTCTCAAGCTCCACGGCCTATTCCCTGTCTGGGAGTTTCGGCCACAGGCATGCACAGGAGCGCAAAGTGTGTTTCCAAGCCCAAGTTAACCTGAGGTAGCTGGGAAACTGAGTTTTTTTAAGTTCCAAGCTGCAATTTCTATCTGGGCACCTCGGCCACGGGCATGCGCAAGCGCCGAGCATGTTCCCAAGCCCAAGTTCCCCTGGGGTAGGTGGGAGAGCGAGTTTTCAAGTTCCAAGCGCACGGTTCTCTGTCTGGACTAGGGGAGTTGGGTCTCCAGCAAGGGGCAGGTCTATTGGTTACTATGGGGCTGTCCGTGATCCTGCAGGGAGGGGGATAGGCTCCTTGACTCACAGAAATCTGCTGCCGGGAAGTCTGGACTCCTGTGTCTGTTGGTCTGAAGCTGTGGCTGCAATTCTCTGTCCGCAGCAGCTGCAGGTCCCCGGCCTGCGTCTGAGATGTGACTGGGTGAGGGCAGGGTCCCAGTCCAAGGCAGTTCTGCTTTTCAAGATGGAGTGGTCTCTACCGCCACGCCAGTGGCCATCCAGGAGTGTCTGCCTTGTTCTCGGGCTCCGCGGTCCAGGGATGCCCGGCTTGCAGGCCCTACAGAGGACCTGCAGAGTCTACCTGTCCCTAGTTCATACACACACACACCACACACGCTGCACTCTCCTCTATGGGTGCCTCACTCTCTCACACTCTCTCCCTCCCTACCTTCCTGCCCTTCGCCATCCTCCGACCCATCACCTGATCATTTTTTACAAATCAGGTAATCATATGTGTTTGGTTCCGTTTCTGAATTATCTGTTTTCTAAATTGATTATATGCCATATTCTTACATCAATTTTATACACTTAATTACTACAGCTTTGTAGGAATTCATACAGTCAGGGATTGGGAGTCCTTCAACTTTGTTCCTCTTTATCAAAATATTTGGATGGTCTGTGCTCTTTGGTTTTTCACATAAATTTCATAATCAGTTTGCCAATATTTACAAAAATTTTTAAAAAAACCTGGAAGTTTCGATAAGGATTGCATTGAATCTGTGATTCAATTCAGACAGAGTTGTTTAGGAAATATTCAGTATATCTATCGCTAAGCATAATTTATCTGTATACTTATTTTGATCTTAAAAACTTATTTTTTTTGAAAATTTATAGATTTCAGCATATGAATCTTATACATGTTTTGTTCATTTTATTTCAAGTATTATATGCTTTTTGTGCAATTGCAAATGAATTTTTCATTATTTAATTGTTTATTGCTGCTGTGTAGAAATTCAATTGATTTTTAAATATGGACCTTATGTCCTGCAACCTCACTAAATTCATTAAATAGTTCTAGTATATATTTCATAAATTTGGAGTGATGTCACTAGTGCATAAAGTCAATTTTATTTTATATTTTTAAATCTTCATGTCTTTTTCTCATTTATTTTTCTTCTTCATTGTTCTGTCTTGGACTTCTTGTACAGTGTTGAATAGAAGAGGTGAAAAGAGATATCATTATCTTGTTTCCAGACCTAGGGAGGAAGCATTAGACTGTCACCATTACGTGTAATTGTTACTTGTTGTTTTTTTCATACATGCCCTTTATCAGGTTGAAGAAATTTTTTAATAATTAGACCCTCACTTCCTTTTTAGTTTTTTTCAGCAGTGTCCTCTAAATTTAGATTTCTACTTTACATTCTTTTCAAGGAAACCTAGGCTTTCTTTGTGATGTTTTTCAACAATTGTTCAGTCTCTGACCACTGCCTGGTTCCAAAGCCACGTCACATGTTTAGGTAATATTAGAGCAGATTCTCAATTCCAGACACCAAAGTATGTGTCAGTTTTCTAATCGTGTATAAGAAATTACCAGCAGCGTAGTGATTCAAAACAACACACATTCATTATCTCTCAATTTCTGTGAGTCAAGAATCCGGCCTTGGGTTAGCTGGGTTCCCTGCTTCAGAGTTTCATCAGGCTGTAATCAAGGAACTAGTCAAGCTGTGTTCTCTTCCGGAGGCTCCTCTGGGGAAGAATTCACTGTCAGGCTCACTCGGGTTATAGGCAGAATTCCTATGCTTATTGTTATAAAGTGAGAGCTCAGCCTTTTACTGGCTATCAGCTGGAGGCCACTTTGGGATCCTAGAAGCTAGTTCAGTTCACAACATAGCAGCCTTGTTCTTCAAGGCCCGCAGCTGAATACAGTGAGTCTCCTAGTAAGGCAGAGTCATCTACGGTTAAGTTATGGGAGTGACATATTATACTCACCACATTCCACTGAGCAAGTACCAAGTCCTACCACAGTTAAAAGACATGACCATCAAGAAGTGAAGTGGGGCTATCTTAAAATCTGTCTACTGTGTCTATGGTTTCCTGAGACTTTTCATCGTCAATGGATATTGAATTGTTACAAAGCTTTTCTTTTTTAAGCATGTACTGACACAATGATATGGTTTTTCTTATTCAATTTCATGATATATTGAATTACAATGATTGTTTTTTTAAATATCAGTTTAACTTTCCTTTCCAGGTATAAATGCTACTTGGTCATGAATTATTACTCTATGTATAAATTAATGGCTTTGATTTGCTAATGTTTTGTAAAGGATTTCCTCATCTATATTCATGAAGCATATTAGTCTGAACTTTCTTTTCTTGTAATTCCTTTGATTTTGGTATCAGGGTAAAACTGGCTTCATAAAAATAGTTAGAATATGTTCCTTTCTACTTTTTACGAAAGTTTTTATAGAATTGGAAGTATTCTTTTCTTAAATATTGGTAGATATTGCCAATACAGCCACTGGGGCCTGGATGTTTATGGGAAAGTTTTTAATTACAAATTTAATTTCCATAATAGCTATAGAACTATTCCAATTACTTATTTGTGTGGTGTTTTTTTGTTTGGTTGGGTTTTTCTTTTTTTAATAATCACTGGTGGTTTGTGCTCTTCAGGAATTTGTACATCTCATTTAAGTTTATAAATTTATTGACATCTCATTTTCTGTTATCTTTTCATTAGCCATTTAATATCTTTAGATTTAGATCTTCTATTTTGCTCTTTCTTTCTTTTTTAAAAATTCAATAAATTTTTATTGTTCAGATTATTATAATTGTTCCCCTCCAGCCAGTACCCAACCCTCCTTTGCTCCTTACCTTCGCCTCCCCCCGCCACTGTCCTCATCCATAGGTGTATGATTTTGTCCAGTCTCTTCCTGCACCTCCCACATCCCTTTTCCCCTGAGAATTGTCTATCCACTCCCTTTGTATGCCCCTGATTCTATTATATTCACCAGTTTATTCTGTCCATCAGATTTTTAATTCACTTGATTTTTAGATTCACTTGTTGATAGACATGTATTTGTTGTTCATAATTTTTATCTTTACCTTTTTCTTCTTCTTCCTCTTCTTAAAGAATACCTTTCAATATTTCATATAATACTTGTTTGGTGGTAATGAACTCCTATAGCTTTTTCTTATCTGTGAAGCTCTTTATCTGACCTTCAATTCTGAATGATAGCATTGCTGGGTAGAGTAATATTGGTTGTAACTTCTTGCTATTAATCACTTTGAATATTTCTTGCAATTTCCATCTGGCCTGCAAAGTTTCTGTTAAGAAATCAGCTGACAATCGTATGGCTGCTCCCTTGATAGGTAACTGTTTTTCTCTTGCTGTTTTTAATATTTTCTCTTTGTCTTTTGCCCTTGGCATTTTAATTATGATATGTCTTGGTGTGGTCCTTTTTGAATTCCTTTTTTTGGGGGTTCTGTGCGCTTCCTGGACTTTTAAGTCTATTTCTTTCACCAGGTGGGGGAAGTTTCCGATCACTATTGCTTCAAATAGGTTTTCAATATCTTGCTCTCTCTCTTTTTCTGGCACCCCCATAATTCATATGTTGGTATGCTTGAGGTTGTCCAAGAGGCTCCTTACACTATCTTCAATTTTTTGGATTCTTTTTATTTTTGCTTTTCCATCTGAGTGTTTTTTGCTTCTTTGTATTTCAAATATTTGACTTGATTCTTGTGGTCCTCTAGTCTGCTATTAGGTCTCTGTATAATATTTTTTAGTTCAGTCATTGTATGCTTAATTTCTAGTTGGTCCTTTTTCATATCCTTGAGAGTCTCATTAAATTTATTGGCCTTATCTAGGAAATTCTTGAAAAAACTTATAACCATAGTTTTGAACTCTATGTCCAGTCATTTGTTTTCCTCCATTTCTTTTAATTGTGATATGATTCCTTGTCTTCGCAGTTTCACTGCTTCCCTGAGTTGGTCAAGTAGCTTTGTATGGTAGGTGTCCTCCAGGGCACAGTGGCTCAGCCTCCCCAGTTCCCTGAGGTGGATACTCTTGGTGCACCCCCTTATGGCCTGCACAGTCTTGTTGTAGTTAACCCTAGATTGTTGTTGGTAATTACTGGGAGGGGTTGACCTCCAGGCCAATTGGCTGGAAGGATCATTTGTGTTCTGTGCTGGGAGAGCTTCTGTGTTCAGCTGGGATGCGGTGCATTCTTAAGACTGAGCAGTCAGCCTTGGTTTCCCATCAGCCCCACCCTAAGGGACGCCTAGGTTTCCATATCCCGTGTCAATGGCTGCACACACTGCTGAGAGAGAACTGCCCTCAAGTTTTGCCCACTGCCAGACAGTCCAGTTTCTCCCCGAATGAGTCTGGATAACCAAAGTCTCACCCACAACTGGATTACAGTGCAGTCAGAAGGTTTTGTTTTCCTCCTGAACAAGAGAACCAGCCACATGCTCAGCTGTATGCCCTCTCCCCGAGCTCATATGCCTCTGCAGCGCCCAAGTCTCAGTGTGCTTCTTCCTGACAGTCCAGTTTCACCTCGTATGAGTCTGGGTTCCCCAACACTTGCCCAGAACTGGAGTTCAGTGCAGTGGGGAGCCTTTGTCTCCATCACCATTAGAGAAAACCAACTGCATATTCAGCCGCCTGCCCTTTTCGTGCGTCTCTGTGTCTCCGTATCTCTGCCCTCTGCAGCTCCTGAGTCTCAGTGCTTTTCTCTTTCCTTCTAGTTGTATAATTTCCACCCAGCCAGCTTTCCGGTGGTTCTGGATGATGTCCATTTTGTCTTTTACTTGTAGTTTTGAAATTGTTGTGCAAGACAGCAGTATAGGTGGTTACCTATGCTGCCACTTGGTTCCTTCTTTGTGTGCTCTTTCTTTTATTCCTGGTCTCAGCAATCTGTATCTTCTTCCTTTTTTTCATTTTCATTTATTCATCTGACTACAGAGTTATCCATTTTATTGCTCTTTTCAAAAAATCAGATTTGGGTTTCATTGATTCTTTTAACCTGATGTTTTTCTCTTCATGTTATTTGACCCAAGTAATCTACAAAGAAGTAAATCATGAAAACTCTGGAATATAAAAGTTATACTTTTGAGTGTTTTCATCACAGTTTTACTTTTAGATACGAACTTTACAATATAGTCTGAATACCTTAACCAATTCATTGGTGAAAATTACCACAAGAAAACCAAAAACAACTACTCACTGAAAAAAAAGGATGAATCAAAATTTCTTGAGAGCCTGTTATGTCTCATGCATTTAGATATATCATTTCATTTTCACCTTATCTGTATAACTTTTTACAAATGAAAACACACAAAGATAGTATTTGCAAATCTAGATTCCTTTGACTATATCTCACCAATTCCAAAGAATCATTTTGGGTTTGATTTAAATTAAAAGATACATTTTGAAAATTTTGAAATATTGTTAAAGCACAATGATAAGGAAATTTCAAATAAATTAATGGCACGTGGACTGGCTAGATGGGTTCAATAGTATGTAGGAAGTAACCATATGGCTCTGTTCTCAAATCATCCTATTTACACCTCTTAATGTTCCATGATTAATAATAGATCCCTTTTAGCTTTCAAACATGTCCCTGTTTGAATGATAGATTATACAAGAAAATTAAAAGATAATTACAAAGTAAAGGGAGACTTCTTGATACAAGTTTGCAGTGATATTAAAATAATTAATTGTAAATTAAATTAGAAATACATGAAATGGTAATGATGTTGCGTTAAGGTGGAATTATGAGCAGTATTGTTTCTCTTTATGTTTCAAATCTTCTGTAATATTGTTATATTAATTTTATAAATTTAATCTGCATAAATTGTAAAAGATTTTACATTGGTCTTTCCTTCTTTCTCCCTTCCTTTCTTTCTTTTTGCACCATTTTGGCTGTTTGTTTATTCAAGTTTACAGAGAAGGTTAAACATCTGTGGAAAAACACCAAAGAGTTATTTCTCTTAAGTCCATGTCTTTTAAAAAGTGTTAAATACATGGTATTTAACTTTGTACACCTGATAAAAGGGAAAATGCATAATAGAAAGGAGGTTCAGGAATGAAACAGAAGAATCAGGCAGTAAATCAATCAAAGAATAGCTCCTTAATCACAGCATGTAAAACGTTAATTAAATTTGGTCTAACTATTTAGTGGAGTGCAAATGCTTGTACTATGTTTTTATTTACTTAACTAAAGTAGTGGATGGGATTAGAAAAGAAAAGGTTGAAACAAGAATATTCACAGCCTATCTTTTTTTTTTTAACAAAGGTGGAGATTTACTGAAGAACAGACTCCCACATGGGGAGAGGGAAAGAGTCCCACAGGATGGACTCCCACATAGGGAGGGGGAAAAGGTTCCACTGAGTTCCTTTTCCCTACAGTTTATAAAGACTGCAGATCCTGGTGCCTTGATATCCCCTCTGATTGGTTACTATTCCCTCAGACTAGTTACTATAGTAACGCCTAGGCTCAAAGACAAACCTCACATGGCTCATGTGAGGTTCTCCTCCCTGCCTTCCTTATTGTTGTCATATTCCCTTTGGGCTTTCTTCTTCTCACAGCCTATCTTAATTTGCCTATTCCAACAAAAAAATTGGCATTAATAAAAATATTTAAATTAGTGTTATAGTTAATATTGAAAGATTAGAATAAAAACAATACTGTGCCACATAAAAGCAATATAATTACTCCCATTTACTGTGTTCTTGTCTGTGGGGCATTTAATCATTTAATTATTGGAACAACTCTGAAAGTATATGTTAGCATCATCATTTTAAAAACAAGAAAACTTAGTCTTACAGTTGCAAAGGTCAAAGAGATAATAATTGATAGAACTATGGTTCAAACCCAGGTCTTTTGACATTGATGCTCATGTGCTCAATCTCTAATTCATTTCGTTCTATTATCCTTTTCTTTCTTATAGTTTGAACATGTCACTTTTAAGTTCATAAGTAATAAAATGAAAGTGTTTTCTTAGCAGAAAGATTATTTACACAAACACACATACATATATATATATACACAATATCATTTATTTTTTTAATTTCTTAATACATCAAATGTGCCAGTTATTTTACGGTAGTAAAATCATTTCATTATTAAGAGTTCCTTAACTTAGTGTAAAATGTTTGATTTCATTGAATAGCTTAGAGGAGTATAAAGACAACCCATCTTCATTAAGTTCATCTTCTTTCTAGCTGATCCTTGAATATTCCTCTGAAAATGGTGATCCTGACAAATGGGGCCACTGTTTCTATAAGAAACTACAAATTTTTACCATAAAGTTAGGAATAAATAAAACTATCTTCTTTACGCGTTTTTTAAATATGTTTCAAAGTATTAAACTAGATCATTGAGGAGATTATAAAATTCCTTGTCTTCAATAAATTTTTAATTTATCCTAGGAGTAGAAAATATCAACACTTGTACAAAAAATAATTGGTTTAAGCATGTTGCTAAATCTATGAATAGATTTCTATGACAAGAGTAAGGAAGGAGATATTAATTTTTAGTCTAAGATAAGAGTAACCATTCAATACATTCTTGTTGAAGTGAATTGAATTAAAAAATACATATAGTATTAAATAAAAAATATTGTATAAATATACCCTTTAACTATGTTTTGGTTTTTTTTTTAAATGGTTCAATATAAAATGTCAATGCATCTTTGTTTATAACCAGGCTAAAAAATTACCTTACTTTGCATTATGGTTTCTGATATAATTTATTTTTTGGCAATCCAATTGGAATCTGCACAATGTGGTCAACCCTTAAATCTTCAACAAAATATCCTATATAATAAAAGAGTAATATGCTTATGTGACCATACCTTTGCTACACTACCAGCCAATCAGGAGCAAGGGATGGGGCCACGTGCTGCACAGCCCTGCCCCTCATGCCTCCGCCTCCGCCGCTCCACAGGGCAATGCGGGCTGGTTGGGACTGCTGGCATGTAGTGTCCACTCCCCAAGCCACTGTGCGGGGTCCTGTGGGCAGACAGAGAAGGTGCCCTGGTCTGGCCGGGACCGCCAGTGCACAGTGTCCGCTCCCCAGGCCTCTCCACAATGAAACGGGCGGCACAAGGTACGGCGGCACAAGGAACAGGGTGGCAGCACAAGCAGCAGCAGTGCAAGGGGTGAGGTGGTGGCACGCAAGGAGTGGGGCTGCTGCTCAAGGGGCGGGGGCCTTATCCAGCTCTGGGGGTAGGCCATATGCTCTGTGGTCCTGGGTGTCTGAGGCTGCCTGTGGCTGGGGCAGGCCTGAGTGAAGCTGGCCCAGGTCCTGGGTGCCTATAGCTGGCCAAAGGAAGGGAAGCCTGGGTCCCAGGTGTGGGGCAAGGCAGAGGCAGTTAGGGGCAATCAGGCCAGCAGGGGAGCACTTAGGGGTGATCAGGCAGGC
Organism: Antrozous pallidus; assembly: GCA_027563665.1. Lineage (NCBI taxonomy): Eukaryota > Metazoa > Chordata > Mammalia > Chiroptera > Vespertilionidae > Antrozous > Antrozous pallidus. The sequence goes on along the minus strand of CM050508.1, from coordinate 161,070,112 downwards.
AGGCAGAGGTGGTTAGGGGTGATCAGGCAGACAGAGGTGGTTAGGGGCGATCACACAGGCAGGCAGAAGGGCTAGGGGCTATCAGTCAGGCAGGCCAGTGAGCAGTTAGGAGCCAGTGTTCCTAGATTGCGAGAGGGATGTCCGACTGCCAACAGTCAGACATCTCCAAAGGGGTCCCTGATTGGAGAGGGTGCAGGCTGGGCTGAGGGAACCCCACCTCCGTGCACGAATTTTGTGCACCGGGCCACTAGTTGTATATAAGAAGCCAGATATTTTTGCAGCATAAATTTTGCCAAAGAAGCAACAACTAAAAAATATATTTTTAATCAAAGAAGTAGTACAATGTAATACAATTTAGTGCATGCATATACAGAATAGTAAACTAAGGGAAACTGGAAAATTCAGGTTGGACCTATAACTAGAAAATTAGTATTTTAAACACTTTTTTACTTATTAGTAGTTTCAATGTTAAAATAAATTATTACATCAAAGGTTTTAACACTTTTCTCATTTACTATGTATTAATCTTCTTTTCTAAAAAATCACAAATGATTACTTCTTTCAAGTGAGTATAGTAACCAAAAGGACATTAAAGTAAAATAGTGTTTAAATGTGGATTAAAATCTATTAAACATCTTCTCACTATTATAAAAAATGATCATAGTATAAAGATATGAGCTCTAATGTATTACAACAAAGGAAACTATAGAAATAATGATCTCCCATATATATTTTTTAATCCTGCAGGATAAAGTTTAAATCTTTGAGTCAGATAGTCAATAGCCTCTAAACCTTGTTTCCTGCTGATATTCTCAAACCGCATCTCCTAATAATCTCATACATGAAATATTTTCTTTAGAACTTCCTGGTCACCAATCTCAGATGGATTCTTACTTCTGTATTATAAAAAACTCTCACTCTCCTCTGCCTCTTTTCTCCTTCTTTTCTAATTTTCATGAGTCCTGTATTTCTTTTAGAGCAAATTTGTAGAAACCCTCCATGAAGCCACACGCAATTAAACTCCAAAGTACATACTGCAACAAGATATTTGCAGCAAAAATAGTCAATATATGATTAGGATCCTAAGAATGTATAAAAAATTCCTAGAAATGAATATAAAAATCTTAATTGTGTTTAGTCTGTATTCCCCAAAAGCAGATGTTTAGAATATAATTCAAGCAGTATATTTAGGAGATGGTCTCAGAAAATACTTGTAGAGAATGTGTTGTCACGCTATTTACTAGTGTGGACCATGGAACCTTAATCTCTCGGGGGAGCTCTGGCAAACAGTGTAAGACACCTGTGAGGGAGCTAAGTTAGTTATGTTCCTACCAGTCATTAACTGAGGGCTGTTCCTCAAGGATATTAACCTCATGTAACTAGGGATGTCTACACTAATAAAAGAGCAAAATGCAAATTGACCATACCTTCATGATGCTCACCAGCCAATCAGGAGTGGATATGTAAATTAATCCAACAAAGATGGTGGGTTAATTTGCATATGCAGGTGCTTAGCAGCCAGGGACGCAGGCATTCCACACAGCCCCAGCTGCTCAGGGCCTCTGGGCATGTGGGAAGGCAGGGCCAGAGTGGAAAGAGGCAGCTCCAGGCTAGAGCGGAAAGGCAGTACCAGCAGCCAGGGAAAGGAAGGCCCATTCTTGCATGAATCTTTGTGAATCAGGCTTCTAGTAACTTAACTAATCTCTTGTGAAAAAAGGTATATACAGTATGTTCAATAATATTCACAGGCAGAATGTTTATAATAGAAAACAAATAAGACACCAGAAACAACTATAATGTTCTTTAAAAGAAGAATAAGATATAAATCATAATATATTCATACAACAGGATATTATGTAATGGTGATCCATCATCTACATCAAAATGAATGAATTTCACTAATTATGCCAATTTTTCTGCTTTTCTCCTACCCCTGGCTCATTTATATTTCAATTTCACTTTGTCAAAATATTCATAAGTGGATTTATATAATGTCCAAAAACATACTAAATCATTACTTTTTTAAGTATTTAAAGAGGTATAGTAAAACTTTTTTAAAGCTTTTAATGAAACAGAATAATAAACATCATTCAGGAATTTGGGGGGGAAATAGAAAAATGTAGTCCAGGAGGGGCACCCAGAGGATTTGAAAGGTACTTGTTATTTGTTAAATTATATTGTAGGTACACATATTATTTTATATACAGAAAACATTTTATAACAAAAGATTGGATAGAGAAAGAAAAACCATGGAGTGAAACTGAGATATAATGTCCCAGGGGTAGGAGAAGTAGGAAAAGAAGTCTACAAGAAGGAGAGAACAATTAATGATAGCAACTGTTGCTAGGCAGTGTGGGATGCAAAGTGAAATGAAGTTAATGGAATTTGAACTTAAGTCATTGAAGGCTTTGGTGACTGCGGTTTTAGCAACAAAGCTGGGGCATATGTCAGAAAACAATGCTTCAAGAGGTAATAAAAGGTGTGCAAATGGGTAGCTCTTTAAATAATCCTGCCAGTAAATGCAAGTAGGGAGCTAGGTCATAATTTGAGGGGAAGGGGGGAGGAAGAACGATTTGAACACTATTTAAAAGTATATTTTTAAAAGAGCATAGTCTTTTTTAGACCATGGATTAAAGACATTAAGATCTTTAAATAGAAATTTAATTATAGGGGGAAAGTCAGCATCCTTTTAGGAGAAAGTGTCCTGGAAAATCTTTGGGTTAAGTCTTTTTGGTGAAAAGATGTAAATATCCTATATAATAAAAGAGAAACATGCAAATTTGATCATACTTTTGCTCCTGATTGGCTATGCTACCAGCCAATCAGGAGTGGGGGCGGGGCCAAGTGGTACGAGCTCAGGTCCCCAGGGGTGAGAATGAAATGGTAGTGGCGAGCACCCAGCCCCTAGGCACTGTGCAGAGAAGCAGCAGCAGCAGCAGCGGTGGTGGCGGCTGCAGCAGAGAGCGCCTGGCCCTCGGGTGCTGTGAATGGAAGTGGCAACGACCGCCCAGCCCCCAGGGCCGGGTGGTCGCAGGCAGCCAGGGCTGAGCTGAGCAGGGCAATGGCTGGGTGCCCAAGACCTAAAGTCTCACCATTGGTTTTAGGCCTTGGGCAGGCTGTGGGTGAGCCATCAGTTGGACATACCCTGAGGGCTCCCAGTATGTCAGAGGGGGCAGGTTGAGTTGAGGGACCACCCACCCCCAGTGCACGAATTTCGTGCACTGGGCCTCTAGTCTATACTAATAAAAGGGTAATATGCTAATTAAACCAGATAGACCAGATGTCATTTTGGTCATCCTTCCTGTAAAACTGAGGCCTGGGCAAAGCTGCCCAGGATCCTGGGTGCTTGAGGCCAGCCCTGGGTGGCACCGCCTGGGGTACTGGGTCCTAGGTACCTGCCCAAGCAAAGCTGGCCTGCGGTCCCTACTGCCTGCGGCCAGCTGGAGGAGAGAAGCCTGAGTCCCAGGTGCAGGGGCTGAGACAGAGGCGGTTAGGGGCAATCAGGCAGGCCAGCAAGCAGTTAAGAGCATCAGGCAGGCAGAGGTGGTTAGGAGCTATCAGGTAGGCAGGAAAGTGGTTAGGGATGAATGGTTTGGGGCAATCAGGCAGGCAAGTGGTTAGGAGCCAGCAGTCCTTGATTCCTTGATTGCAAGAGGGTGCAGGCCAGGCTGAGTGACACTGCCCCCCCCCCTCATGCAGGAATTTTGTGCACCGAGTCTTTAGTTTTAAAAAATTATTTTATCTAATTGAAAAATTTTCCCTAAAGGATATTTTCTCAACTCTTTTGATAACTCCTAAAGCCTTTAGGATTCTGTTTATTATTGTTTTCATGTTCTTACTAATTTTCACTGAATAAGAATTAGACCAATTTGAATTATAAGAGACATGCATGATAAGCCTACTTAGAAAAATTATCAATTAAGGAGACAAAGATTCCTTTCCCATATTGGGCAGCTTTCATCATCATTATAATAAAATGTAGGCAAATTTTTATGATTACATGAAAGAGTAAGTAGATAGCCTTGCCTGACTATACTAGTATATGTGAGTGTTTCATTGAAAAAGAACATTATATTTAAAATTTTAAAAACATGGCATACAACTTGAAATTTCAATTTAATAAAATGTTGCTGGTGTGCATAGGGCAATACTGAGTGATGCTGCTGGCTTTGGCAGTGACACAGTCTCTGCATAGTAGAGCAGCAAGGAGGTGGGTGACTGCCATTTACTTTAATAGCAGGAAAAAATATCAGGCTGTAGCAACATGCTCAATAAATTCTTCCATTACTGTAATACCAAAGGAGAGTTGAAAAAATTTATTACACTTCTAGTTTTTTCCTTTGAAATATATATTCTTGTTCTGTTTCTATGGCAACATTGATGGAAGTAACTAAACCTTTAACTTCTTTCTAGACTCCCCGATGGCTTCACACAGCTTCTCAACCTGACTCAGCTCTACCTGAATGACGCTTTTCTTGAATTTCTTCCAGCCAATTTTGGAAGGTAAGAATAAAAAATTTAAATGATTCTATTTTATTTCACTTTAAGGTAAATACTTTACCTGAACCAGTTGGTGAAGCTTTAAAGTGACCGTTGTGATAAACCTCATTATCATTCAGTTAATGAGACAATGTTAACCTATGAAACATTTTGCAAAAAATAAAGTAAAATTAGGTCATTAATAATCAAAGAGCCCAGCCGATGGTTGCTCAGTGGTTGGATGTCAACCCATGAACCAAGAGATCCCCATTTCAGTTTCTAGTCAGGGCACATGCAGGCTCCATCCTTGGTGGGAGGGATATAGGAGGTAGCTGATTGATGATGTATCTCTCATTGATGTTTCTATCTATCCTTCTTTTTCTTTCAATTAAAAAAATAAAATATTTTTAAAAGTAATATATATATATATATATATTTCCTTTTTAAAAAAATCAAATAAATTACATGTTAAATATTTAAAAAAATTAAAAGATATAGAAAAATATGCCATGAATATTTATGGCTCTTGAATTAGAAAATACCTTTATACAATAGAAACAAAGGGAAATATAAATGGATTCATAGATGTGAGTACATAAACACTTTTGAAATAAAGTAACATCAGAAAATATATAACAATTAAGGAAAAATAATAAACTGGGAAAATATTTCCAGTAAAATATTTTCAATAAACTGGGAAGCGAATTATATCCTTAACTATTAAGAATTCTTACATATGAGTATGAAGGCAAAACTTTCATTAGAAAAAAATGGGTAAATGACGTGTACAAGCAATCCATAATAAAGTACAAATTTCCAATGAATGAAAAATGTTTATTCTGAGAAATAGTAAAAATAATACAAGTCAAAATGACAATAAAGTGTCATTGTGTTCTAGCATATTACAGAAATAGTTTCTAAAGAATAAGGAAAGATAGCCTCGCTCTGCTGATGGAATTGCAGAATGATATGAGCTCTGTACAAGGCAGTGTGACTTAAAAGGTTTGAAAATATTTACAACCTCTGCTTCTGCCATTCATTTCTAGAAATGTATCATACCATCATCAAATATCAGACTAGGATTTATGGACAAGAATATTTATCATTATTTATAATATGAATAAAGTGGAAGCACACATCCATCTTCTAGGAGATGGGTTAAGCATATTAAGTTGCATCCACATGACAGTCTGTGGAGATTTATAATGTTGGTTAAGGAAATAAGTTTATAGATCATATGATATGCTATATTTAGGAAAATGTTATAACAAAATATATAAACTATGTTCACAATATTAATATATAGGCATGAAATAAAAAACTGGTTCCTTGAAATAAAAATTAGGGAAATTTTTATTTTCATCTCTGTATTTACAATATTTTTCAGGTATTCTGCAATACATCTTTTTTCTCCATTTTTTAAAATAAATTGATACACAGCACTATCCAAGTTTAAGGTGTAGAAATGATCACTTGACTTACATATCTTATGAAATGGTAACCATAATAAGTTTAGTTAACAATCATCACCTCATATAATTACAAAAAAATGTTTTTCCCATGAGTTTGTTGTTGTTTTTTGTGGGGGTTTTTTGCCAGGGGCAGGGGGAGGGCAGGGAGAGGAGATTTCTCATATAAATATGATCATATCATATTTCTCTGTCTAGCTTATTTACCTCAGGCTCCATTCATTTTGTCACAAGTGGCAGTTTGTCCTTTTTTATGGCTAAATAGTATTTCATTATATGTATTTACATTTAATTTTTTTATTAAGCTATTGATGGAGACTTAGGTTGTTTTTGTGTCTTGGCTATTGCAAATATGAAAAATATATCTTAAAAGTTAAGACAATTTAAGTTTATTAACTGTTTTTCCAAGTGATATCATTGAAAGTGCTCCAATAATAGACTGAGTATAACTTGACACCTATCTGTTGGCAGAAGCTAGTGCAGATGTTAAGAACTCTGGAATAATGATGTCCCTAAGCATGTACTAGCCCCCCATTTGCACATAGATTGTGTTAACATTTCCCAAATTCCCTTAATTTTGCAGACCAGATCACAGCACCAACAAACACCCTGTATTGAACAGTTTTTAAAATTCACAGATCTTCGAAAGAGCATTTACCTGGCTTCTGAATGAGCTAGTACTTCACCATTCACTCATCTAATTTAACATTGTCCTCCTGGCAGTGAGCACAACTGCAACGATGCTTTTGATTTGTCAAATGAGAAAGTCTTAATTGTCACCTGAAGAAACTCTTTTGTCTTGAATTTTTTTCAGTTCTCTTTTAGCAGTCCTAATATGAAAGAAGAAATTTGGCAAATAGAAAACATAATACCAAAATTGAAACCACTTGGAATTAGATTTTAATTTTGGGTAAATAGCATGCCAAAATATGATCTATTTTATTATTGTTATCTAAACAGTTTATTAATTTTTTTATTGATTAAGGTATTACACATGTGTCTTCATCCCTCCATTAACCTCCCCAACCCTCCCCCCACTCATGCCCTCATCCCCCTGGTGTTCATGTCCATTGGTTAGGCTTATATTCATGCATACAAGTCCTTTGATTGATCTCTCCTCCTTTCCCCCACCCTCCCCTACCTTCCCTCTGAGGTCCAGCAGTCTGGTCCATGCCTCTCTTGCCTCTGGATTTACCATCAGTTGGGTAGCTTGTCAAAAGGATACTTAAAAGCCCTTTCAAAACCTGAGATTTCGTGTTCCGAAGAGCCAAAATAAGTCACAAAATATCATCACACTAGTACAAATATTAAAAATATTTGAGACATATAAATGTTTAAGAAATCTCTTCTACTAGCAATATATCTATGTGCTGAAGGACTGAATCACTGTATTTCATATGGAGATTAAGAGTTATATAATTAAATTAGAAATTTGATAGGAGTCAAACAGAAAAGAAATGGGCAATTATAGGTGAAATCATTCAAATCATGAATTATTCCCCAAACACTTAAGTATTCAGAGAATCCATTTAATGATACTCTAAAGAAGCCGCAAATGAGTACATTTTAAAACTCAGTTATAGACATTGGTAACAAAAATCCCCCAGGCTGCAGACCTTATGGAAGATGCTGACGACACCTCGCCATGCTAGCAGTCAGCAGTTGTGCGTTGCTGCAGGTTGCCCAGGACCAAACCAGAGAGGGTGGGACCTGCATTGCCACCACTTGTCCACCATCCAGATATCATTGCTGACATGTACACATAGGAGCCATTTGACATAACTGGGACTCAGAATTGTTGGACATTGAAACTGAGACTCAAACATTTTTTTGCTTTTATATGTTTATTTCTAGTATGCAGATGCAAGATGTTTTTTTAAAAAAAGAAATGGGAAAAAAAGATATAGAGGCAAAGAAGCATTGAACAGACTGTCAAACTTCTGTGGGAAGGCAGGGGTGGGTGGGGGGCAGGGCTGTAAGAGATCAACCGAAGGACTTGTATGCATGCATGTAAGCATAACCAATGGATACAAGACACTGGGGGAGGGGAGGGCAGGTGAGGGCATGTGCTGGGGGTAGGGAAGGCCAGGGCGGGGGAGGTCAATGGGGGGGAAAAGAGGAGACATATGTAAAGTATTTGTAATACTTTAAGATATATATATAGATATATAGATATATATAGATATATATATCTATATAGATATATATAGATATATATATAAACAAAAGTAGTTAGGTGTGAAATGCATTCCTAATCACGTGTTACACAGCAACAGAAACTGCCAGCATCTTTTACCTCCTCCAGAATTCCCCAACCCCACTACTGTCACAGGACAGATGATACTATATATTTTTCAGGTACATCCAGTTTCAAAATGTTAAGATGTTCATCTTAGAGTCAATGAAATATGGTCTATTAATTAGATCGTTTTTTTTCACTATCCAATTATTAATAATAGTAATATCTAATACATATTAAAACTTATAATGTGCCAGGCATTATGCTTTACCTGTGTGGCATTATTTAAGATTCAAAACTTTATGTTATGATATTATCACAAACTCATTATAGAGCAGGAAGCTTAAATTAAACAGGATTAATTTGCCCAGAGTCACAGAGGTAGAATGTGAGAGGCTGGATTTCATCCAAATTTGTCTGACCATAAAGCTCAAGCTCTTAATCCCTTTGCTTTTTATTTGCTTCATAAGTTCATGTATAGTCTTTTGAGGGAAAGTGTTGCTATGTTTCAGTGAACACAGCACTTGGAGTTTAGTAGATAGTCAGGAGTCTGTTGAATATATAAAATTAAACAGTGAATATATTTTTATAAAACATGAAATGTAGAAGTGATATCCTTGAAAGATATTTATTTCCTGGAAATTTTGATTTTACAAATTACTTGTCAAATTTGCTTTTGACAAATGATATTATAAATGTTATTATCTAATGTTGATATGACCCTATTCATAATCAATTTGTATAATGTTTTAAAGTATGTAACAAAGGTATATAATGTTGAACATAGTTGTTTTGATAATATAATAATTATTGACTCTACCATAGTAATATTGTTTTATAGAAAAAAATAAGAAGCAATTTTTAAATTTATTTCTATAGACTTGTTAAATTACGGATCTTGGAGTTAAGAGAAAATCACCTGAAAACTCTACCAAAGTAAGTGACTGTGTATTTTCTAAATTTTGAATTGTGATTTTTTTCCCCGCTGGTATTAAAAAAAATGACTATTTTTATATTGGATGGGATTTGTCATTTTGATTGAGTCAATTTTTCTATATTTTTTCCTGGAGACTGAAAAGTATAATATACTGTAAGAATTTTGCATTAAGTAAGAATGAATTCGGTGTTATAAAATCATATAGTTACAAGGTGGGAAGAGTCTATTTAAGGTCAATCTCATAGCTAAACTAACATACCAGGAATGTTAGTCTGTCAGTTTCATTGAAACTTATGAAATTGATATTTTTAAGCACAGAAACAATCAAGAGTTTCAAAAGGTTCAACCCAATGCTAAATGTTTCAAGTTAATTTATGGATTGTGCTGGTTTTCAGTTTTAAATCAAGACTATGTAAAAATATTACATAAAAACTATTACTTTTTTCCTAGAGTTCCTAAAATGGTTTGAGAAAATTTATATTTATACATTCTTTCAAACTGTGCCTTTTTTACTAGCTTATTTAAATTTTGGTTTATATAAAAACACAGGATTTTTTATGTAAAAATGAATACCTAAAATGTTATGCAACATTTAATAAAATGCTTTGCTTTACTCTTCCTTGACCTATTCATGTCTAATAATAGAATTTTGTGTTGTACAGAAAAAAATGTTTCGAAAACAAAAATTATTTAAAATGTAGTTTTTATTCAAATAAATTAACATGATATGTATATGTTACAACTAACTTATTGAAAGTACCATTGCTATTATTACCTTCCTGTAGTATTGCAGAAAAAGATTGAGTACAGTGTTTCATTCTTCAAAAATCAGCAAGTCTTAGAGATCTTTTCTCTGCTAACCAAAACTCAATTATATTTTTTACTTTTTAAAATATTTCTCCTAAGTAAACTGTACTGAATTTCATTGATTTTTAATCAATATTTCAATAAAATACCTTCAAGTACATTTTATGTATGCTATAATGTATAAAAATGTTGTCAATTCAAGACTTTCAATAATGATATTGATTTCATTTAAATATATACATAAAGATAAAACATCTATCCATTCCTCCATAAATGGAAGAAGACAAGGAGAGAACATGAAAAGGAGGAAATATCCCTGTATCTAGCTATCCTAAACTTTTGAATAGCCTTTCTATAAACTAAAGTATTAGGCACAAGTCTAATGAAATGCATCTCTTTCAGGTTGGGAGAATAAACAGAGAGGGGAGAATGATGGAGAGTGTTACTGTTTTAGCATCAATCTCCTGTAAATGCAGTTGGTGCCACCATTTCCATGCCAATGGTTTTAAATGTTACATTTAAAGTAGAATGGAAACATGGCTAAGCAAAAACTGAACCATGGGAAATAGCATTGTCCCCTTCATCTAATATATATATTTAGATCAAGTCTCCTTGAACATACTGAGTGTATAGAGGAGAGTCCTTTCCTCTGCTCTCAAATAATGGTTTTGATGTGAAATATAAAACAAATCTATACTAATAATCTATACTAATTTATACTAATATGCTAATTAGACTTGGAGACCTTCTGGACATTTTTCCAGACAAAGCTATGGTGGTGGGGCTGAGACAAAGGTGGTTAGGGGTGATGAAGCCAGGAGGGAAAGGCAGTTGGAGGTCATCAGGCCAGTGCGGGAGGCAGTTGAGGGTGAGCAGGCAGGCAGGCAGGGGCCCAGTTGGGGTCAAGCAGGCCAGCAGGGGGGCAGTTGGGGACAATCAGGCTGGCAGGGGGGCAGTTAGAGGCAAGCAGGCCGGCAGAGGGGGCAGTTGGGGGTGATCAGGCCAGCATGGAGGGGGCAGTTGGGGACGAGACAGCTGACGGAGGGCCAGTTGGGGATGAGAAGGCTGGCAGGCAGAGCAGTTAGGGGCAATCAGGCAAGCAGGCAGGTGAGCCGTTAGGAGCCAGCAGTCCCAGATTACAAGAGGGATGTCCCAGATTGGAGAGGGTGCAGGTCTGGCTGAGGGACACTCTGCCCCCACAAACACAAATTTGGTACACTGGGCCACTAGCCAAATATAAGTTGTCAGATTTTTAAGTATATATGTTGACATACAAATTTTAAATATAAATTAAAACCTGACTTAGTTTGCATTTATGGACTTTATAAAAAGATAGCTGTGAGAACAGTTCAGAGTCATGTGTAACAATGCTCATAATTGGTGCATAGGTATTGTGGTCCAGTATCAAACAATTAAATTTAGTAGAATAATATGCCATTCAACTGTGTTTGGCCTAAAAAATATTGTAAAGAAGTATAGAAGTAACACCAGGTCTCTTTGGTAGACAGATTTGCATGTATGACTTATATAGATGTTACAGTTTTTACATTTAAAACTATGTTTGAGTCATTTTTAATCTTGTGTATTCATTTTTTAGCTTATAGACAAAAATATAAAGAATCAAAATATGCATAAAATATGGAGAATTGTATCTTAGTTTTTTGTATCTATAAAAAGAGAATTGAAGACAGAAGTTCTGTCTTAAATAAACTGTGTTTTCTCTGTGTATTATACAATATACCTTCTGATCCCCACTCTAGACCTATAACTGAGATATGTGAGAGCTTTCTATTGTTCTTTACTTCAGACCTCCAATGAAAATAAAGGAAGAAATTTAGTTTTAGGAAAAATAATTTAGTTTTATAATAATTCCTCCAAGAAGAGATAGTGCATAATTTTCTCAGTGAAACAAATAAGATACCAAGTCTTCAGTGGGTTCTTAGTGATTTTCTCTTCCTTTTACCTTCTGTCTTAAAATGTGTATGTCTGACAATCTGTGCGAAAGGTAAAAATGTGTAAGAATTATGATATGCCATCCATTCAAATGTGTAGCCCTTAAGTAAACTGATAGAGACATTCTGATCTATGCAGATTCTAGAACAATTCTTTCAGTTACTACCTAAAAGTCAGTATTATATACTATTTTGTGATCATTCCTTTAGATATCAAGGAGTGAGGAAATTAAATTTCTCAGATACACATTTCCTAAAATATAACTGAAACAGTCTTAATTATGAGTAATAATTGAGGATGTTGAACAACTGAAAAAAACCAAATAACCAAAAAGAAAAATCTTTATATCCCAAGATACAACTTTTCGTAACAGAATTATTTTCCCAATTATAGCTTTTGAGGGCTGTATCTATTTCCAATATTTTTGTGGCCCATTGTGAGTTTTCACAAAAAGTAGATTATTTGGCATTTTATATAAAATAAGCCACATCAGAATACATAGTATACTATGAAAGAGCATCAAAAATAGGAACGATGCTGTCAGTTTTAAAGTATCAAAATTTATCAAGTAGATAATTTTAATTATACAAATGTTTGTCCAAAATAGAATGTTTTATTGAGCAAAATTTCATGTGGTTCATAAATAGAACTATATTTCCCTATCATCTGTGAAATTTTTTGAACTCTCCATAGGAGAACATTATTAAGGAATAATTTAAAGAAAACATTTGCCAAGTACACGCATGAATAATATTCTAGAACTATTAAGCTATGTGTGCTTGAAAACTAGTAAACAGTGTGTTCATTATTTTATTCCTTAGATGCCATTGTTTTTATTTAGTGATTTTATTCCTTAGATGCCATTGTTTTTATTTAGCGATTTTCCCCCTGAAAACAAAGGTTCAGAAACTATAGTATTCCTCTTCTATGAATTTCTAAGGACCCACACACATATTCACAGGTGTCAAAATGTTTTTACTTTATCTAGCCATACTCTAAGAGTAAGTATCCCTTTGAATTATAAATATAAATCAAAACCAGAGCTACAGTAAAACACTACCAATGAAAGACATTAGATCATGAAAGTCAAGAAAAAAGCTTAACTATTTCAGATTGAAGAAGACTAGAGACATACTAACTAAAAATAGTTATCTGAATTGTTTATTTTTCTAAAAAAAATTATTGAGACAACTGACAATACTTGCATGGGATCTGAGGACTGAATGATGGTCACGTATCAGTGCTAATTTCCTAATTTAGATGGCTGTATTTTGGTTTGGTAGGCGGATGTTTTAGTTTCTAGCAAATGCACACTACAATTGGGGGTTAATGGGGCACCAGGTTTGTATTGTACTCACAAGTATTCAGAAAAATTGTGTATGGTACTTTGAAACTTTTTATGATTGTTTAAACGTAATAACTTTTAAAAAATAGATTTTCAAATATAAATTCTTTAAAGTTTAAAAAAGGCACTGTCTCATGGATAAAATTATCAGCTTCATTTCTGAAATACTTGTAAAAGGGAAGAGTTTGCATTCATGTACTAAAATGCCTGTTTGTTAATATGAGCATTTGTACACATATGATAAAGGTTCTACAAATGTGAATAATATGTGTACTGTGGATTTATTTTTTCCTACCTAAATGTCAATGAATACTCTATATAATTTATCAGTCAAATTTCTATTCATTTGCAGATAATACATTTTAATTTTCATAGAAGCTCGTTTACTCTTTTTAAATAAGATTTTCTATAGGCAGACTTACAAAAAAAGACTGTACTTATCAGGTGTTTTTCTTTTGTTTTTAAACCTCTCTTCCTTTGTTATCTATTTCACTACCAATTATCATTGCCAGCATAATGAAAAAAATTGTATAAAATAATATGTATTCTGAGTTGGACAGATCTGACTACAGTCTTTTTCTATTTTCATTTTAGTAATTCTATTAACAGATTTATTTCACTTGGCATTACTGTACTAGTTACTTCAATAAAATACATCAGTAGGTTCTATGGTTTTATTGTAACACAAAATTCTATTGTCAAGCCCAGCTTACAAAATAAATTGTTGATGTTAACTCTGGTTTTGTGATTATAAAACATAATTGGATACAATGTGTTTTTATAATCATACTAGAGGTCCGGTGCACAAAATTCCTGCACTCAGGTTGGGGAGCATCCCTCAGCCCGATGCAAGAATGTGCAGGCCTGGCTGAGGGACCCTTTGGTGCATGATCAGTGCTAGGGAGGGACACAGAAGGTTGGCCAGCCAGGGAGGGATCAAGGAGGGCTCCAGGGCATAACCAGCCCATCTCACTCAGTCCTGATTGGCCAGCCCCTGGCAGCAGGCTAACCTACCAGTCGGAGCATCTGCCTTCTGGTAATCAGTGCACATCATAGTGACTGGTCAACTGGTTGATTGCCCCCTAGTGGTCAGTGCACATCATAGTGAACAGTTGAGTGGCATATTATGCTTTGATTGGTTGAATGACCAATCTGACACTTAGCATATTAGATTTTTATTATATAAGATTACCTTATGGTTTTACCAATATATATAAATTTTTAAGACATGGTATTTTTATAAATACCTGGTACCATCCCATTCTGAGTTATCTTTAAGGAAAGTGACAATATGACAAGCTAGCTAACCGAGATAATAACACTAGTGACTTCTAGTAGAGAATTGTACTTAGAACTAGGTATTTTCTTTATTTATTCTTACCTAGTATTATACTTTAAATTCAGATGAAATAAGTGCTAATTATAACATACTATATTAAAAACATCCTGTAAATTATAAAACATTATAACAATATAATTATTAGAGGTCCTTCTAAAATATCAAACATATACCTTCCAAAGATTCACAAAAAGAAAGGCTAGAACTCCCAGTCTGGTGAACTAACTGTATTTTTTTAGCTTACTTTCAACATAAAATTAGGATTCAAATATTACAATTAGTTAAGGTTGAGTCAGGTCGAATGAGGAGCTAGGGAGAGGGCACAAAAGCAAAAATAAAACAAAACTATGATATAGAATTGCTCTTTTCAGAGTACTCCAATCAATACCCACTCTGATCCCTGATGATTAAATTTACCAAAATACAAGAACTGCTTGATATACAATAGTGAGGTTCAAAGTGCTGTGGCTTCAGTTTCACTGGATCTCGAAACTTAGTCTCTAGAGAAGCAATTAAACTGTGCTTCATTATTTCACCTGGGAAGAGCTGCAAGGTACTTGAGTGGGTATCTACTTTACAATCAAACCAACCTGGATTTGTATTCAGGCCCTTGCTGCTCCTTTATGAATTATTTAACTTCTTTGAACTTAAGGGCCATTATTCTTAAAGAATACTCAATGGTTGTTAACTCCTTTAAATGGTAATTTATAGTTTGGGTCATAGTTGATGAAAATTAGTTTTGTGATCATTAGAACCAGAAAAATACTTAACAAAGGTAGCCTGTTGTGTTACTTGGAAAACATGAGTGTGTGCAAGAAAATATTGGCCTGAGTAATATATTTTTTTATTTTATCTCATAGTTATATCTTTATTAGAGGCCTGGTGTACAAAATTTGTGCACAAGGGGGTAAGGATGTCCCTTAGCCCAGCCTGCACCCTCTCCAATCTGGGACTCCCTCAAAGGATGTCTGACTGACCGTTTAGGCCCTATCCTTCTCACAATCCAGGACTGCTGGCTCCAAAATGCTCACCTGTCTGCTTCCCTGATTGCCCCTAACTGCTTCTGCCTGCCAGCCTGATCAACCCTAACCACTATCCTGCCAGCCTAATTGATGTCTAACTGCTCCCCTGCCAGCCTCTCTGCTGGCCTGGTTACCCCTAACTGCCCTCCCCTGCAGGCTTGATCGCCCACAACTGCCCTCCCTTGCAGGGCCTGGAACCTCTCAACTGCCCTCCCTTGGTGGCCATCTTGTGGTGGCCATCTTGTGTCCACATGGGGGCAGGATCTTTGACCACATGGAGGCAGCCCTCTTGTGTGTTGGAGTGATGGTCAATCTGCGTATAACTCTTTTATTAGATAGGATAGAGGTCTGGTGCAAGGGTAGGGACCAGCTGGTTTGCACTGAAGTGTGTCCCGAATCAGAGTGGGGATTCCCTTGGGAGGTGGGGCAGCCTGGATGAGGGGCCTGTGGTTGTTTGTAGACCGGCCACTCCCTGCAGTGACCCAAGTGGAGGCCCTGGAATCTGGGATTAATTTATGTTCTACAATTGAAACTTTGTAGCCTGGAGCAGAGCCAAGCCTCCTGCTCATTCCATGGCCACAGCCATTTCTCTTGGGATATTTACCTTCTCTAACTGAAACTTTGTAGCCTTAAGCAGAGACCAAGGCAGGCCAGGGCTGCGGAAAGCTTGGCTTCCTCCATTGCCTGGCAACCCTAGTCTCTGTTCTTTCCAGCTCCATGGCTGCCACCATTTCTGTTTGGATATATCTTCTATAACTGAAACTTTGTAGCATTGAGTGGAGGCCTAGACCAGCAAGGGCAGGTGAAAAGTTTGGCTTCTTCCATTGCCTGGGCAACCCAAGCCTCCCTCCTGCTCTCTGTGGCCCGCAGCCATTTGGTTGGGGTTTATTTGCATAATTTGCTCCTGATTAGCTTATGGGCATGGCTATGGGTGTAGCTTGATTGGAGGTATAGTCAATTTGCCTATTACTCTTTTATTAGATAGGATTAGAAGGGGAATGGAGAGTGTTGTTAGTATTTTCTTTATAATAAATGCTTAAAAATAATGTGATGCTGTTTTGCTTTTCTTATTTTTAAGCAGTACTGTAATGAGAGATAGAAATGATTCTCTCTCATCATCATGTATGTAAAAATTAAATATCTAGTTATCAATTCTTAAAGACTGTTATTTCTTCTTTTAAAAATTGGTAATTTCTTTGGATAAATTGGACTAAGATACTAAAAGGCATGATAAAAAATAAAGCTTTCAGCAAGCACCCGGAAAAACATATCCACCATCTGTGACTCCATGTACTTTTATAAATCCATTCACTGAGCTTTGAAAATTTAAATAATTTAACTTGCATGATTAGTCTCCCCTTTATGGATAAATGTAATTCCTTTACTAAAGATATATTCTAAACATCATACTAATGTTGATCTTGGTCTCAAAATCTTGGGCTAGAAAAATAAAAAAGTCACAAAGGAGCTCCTTAATAGACCTACTCCTATGCTGTCAGATATTACCCCTCTGGTGGTGAATTTGCAAAGATTTACTCTAATTTCAATTCCGTATTCCATAGTCAGATCTCAAGTGGAATATTCACCACATATCAAAACTGAAATAATTTTTATCTTTCTCCTCTACCCACCACTCCATTGCAAACCAAACCAAACAGAAATCCCAAGCTTCTTAGTATACACTGCCTAGTCTAGTGGTCAGCAAACTCATTAGTCAACAGAACGGCAAACTGCGGACCACTGGCCTAGTCACAGTACCTTCCACCTAATCACAGAAATTAGAACTCTAAATCCTCTCTTCCTTTCCTACCACCCTCAAATCCACCTGCTATCAACATATTCCCTACCTAAACACTCCTCCCTTCCTTCCATCATTGTCCTACTTGAGTTTCTTAATATTACTTGCCTCCCCTCCAGTAACTAACTCCTCCTTCCTCCTATCTCTCCCACTGGAATGCACACCTTTATTGTTGTCAGTGCTTAAATTGCCACATGTCAGTATAAAAGCTCACAATGACTGCTCATGGGGGCAGGAGATACATGCCAATTCCTTTATAGTTTGTTATAGTTTGAAGTTAGCATTTCTTCTGTGATTATCTCCCAACATTCACCATCCCATAGGGTCTCTTTGCTGCATCCAAAATACTATACACCTTTGTATCCCCAGACATCTTTCTTGTAACCTTTCTCTTTTCTTTCTGAATAACTCCAAATCATCCCTTAATTTTTACATCACTTTTGCTTTGAAATTGGTAATAGATTCTGCATTCAGAGTGGTAACTTTGAAAATTTGTTAAGTTTTTCAAGGTAACATTTTCATTAAAAAATTTATCTACTTATAGTTTGACTCAGAAATTGAATAAGCTTAATTTTGTGAGATTTTAATCATCTTGATTTTGTTATTTGAAGTTCCAACTGTCTAGTCTAGCTGTTAGATAAGTGAGGCTGAATAATCTACTTTTCTTTTTCAGGTTTTGTAATAGCACAGCCTTAGCAATACTGGCTCCTCAAGAGGTATTGGTGAATTGATTTTTACCAGAGCCCTTCTATAGATGATCAAAGACTTTTGATGGTTCAACTTTACAATGATGCAAAAGCCATAGACATTCAATAGAAACTGTACTTTGACTTTCGAATTTTGATCTTTTCCTGGGCTAGTGATAATGCAGTTCGATAGTCTCTTATGATGCTGGGTAGCAACAGCAAGAAGATTTTGCCCAACTGTAAGCTAATATAAGTATTCTGAGCTAGACTAAGCTAAGTTAGTCATACTGAGTGCATTTTTAACTTATTGACAATGAGTTTATCAGGCTATAACCCTATTGTAAGTCAAGAGCATCTGTATTTTGGCAAGTGCAAGGAAAAAAACTGAACTTCAGGAGATATGTTTTATTTTAGTATTTTCCAATATTTCTCTGACATTCATGTTTTAATTTTTACTTTTATAAAGAACTCTTGAAAAGTAAACAATAAATTACTTTATTATTGATAGTTGGCTCAATAATGCACACTAAAACAAATGAAGTGTATCTAATTCTCCAAATGTATCTTACTGCTTTCTTGTGTCTCCACTTTCCACTCTACTCAAGTCTGGGTTAATTCAGGTCATTCAATATGCAAACGACATCCTAAAAAGGCTTGATTTCCTCCCAAACAGATGCCAAGGGAATATTTCTCAGTTGCTTTCATTTTGGACACTTTCTGTGACATTTAAAATCACTACTCAAACAATATTGAAAATTCACATAAGATACTAACTTTATGACATTAATTTCCTCTAATATACATTTTATATTTCCTTTTAGTTTGTCCTTTCTTGGCTTTTAAAAATTATTATTTCTTTCCTGCCATACTACAAATTTTATTATGTTTAGTTTTAGCTCATTTATACTTCAAATAATCCCAAATCTTTATGTAACTTTATTGTACTGCTACTCATTTTTTCTTTATAGTTAACCTTTTTAAAATACATTAAAAGGACTTCTGTTAACATTTAGTAGATAATAACAATCTTTTCCAGTTGTAAATCCCCTATAATTTTCTAAATAAGAAATAACATTAATTCGATTAAAATGCTATGACTCTTATCAAACATTAACTGTTTAGATTTATGTTTGTTCTAAAAAGATAGACTGAAAATATTATGCTACACGAATTGGTAAAAGTAAGAATAATACATTTCTCTATTAAATATTCAATGATGTCGTGGTTGGTGTCGCTCAGTGGTTTAGAGCATCGGCCTGCCCATGGAACGGTTGCAGGTTTGATTCCTCGTCAAGGGTATGTACCTGGGTTGCAGGTTCATCCTTGGCCCTAGTTGAGGCACACGTGGGAGGCAATCAATTGATGTGTCTCTCTCACATCAATGTTTCTCTCTCTCTCCTACCCTCCCTCCCTTCTACCCTCTCTAAAACCAATAGGAAAAAAAATCCTCAAATGAGGATTAACAAAAAATATTCAGTGACAATTTGAATAAATTAATTATGTTTACTTACATTAAATGTTATTAATGCCCTAGCCAGTTTGGATCAGTGGATGACCTGTGGACCAAAGGTTCCCAGGTTAGATTCCAGTCAAGGGCACATACATTGGTTGCAGGCTTCTCCTCAGCCCAAGCCTTCATCAGGGCTTATGCGGGAGGCAGCAAGTCGATGTGTTTCTCTCACATCAATGTTTCTATCTTTTCCTCTCTTTTCCACTCTCCCTAAAAATCAATGGAAAAATATCCTCAGGTGAGGATTAACAACAACAAAGTTATTAAGGCTATTGACTATAGTAAAACATTTCTAAATTAAATAGATTTCTAATAGCAAAAACTTTACTTGGATTAAATGAGTCATGCAATTTCTAAAAGCAAAAGGAAAAGCATTTCCTATATGAAATAGAATCTTAAAGAGTATCTCTTTAATTATTATATCCAACCAAATAGACACATATTTTAAAATAACTTATTTACTTTATAATTTATTAAAGAAAGATTTTAAACTTACATGTTTTATTTCAGAGAGAATATAAGATTAAAAATATTTGGCTTTTAATATTATATGATAGCATCTAAATCACTAAGTATGGCATTCAAGACTACCCTTACCTTCCCTCTAACCACTCTCCTGCTTAATTTCCTAAATATGACTTGCAGGTATATACTTCTGTACACTTACTGATACATTCTTACTTTACATGACTTCATATCACATAAGACTTTCTCATAAACCACTTTAAAAATAACACCTTGTAAAAGGTATACCTAATGTATACCAAATGTGATCGATACTACTCCAGGCACAAGAAGATATGACGATGAACAATAGATTCTCTCTTCTTTAATGACTTTCAAGCCTCACAGAAGGAGACAAGCCATTAACACAAACAAATATGCTAATAAGATAGGTAAATGCTATAAAGAAAACAGAATGGTGTTATATAAAATTTTTAAGTTTGGGGGTTTACTTTGTTTAATTGGTTAGCTGTTAGTTTGTGGTTTTTTTAATTTTTTTTTTTTTTTAGTTAGGCTGGTCAGGGAAGACCTTTATAAAGGTGGCGTTTGCATTTAATCAAGTAAGACGGGAACAAAAACTGAGCATTGGCATTAGCGAGATAGCGTTCACTGATAGGAGCTTGGTAAAACTATTTCAGTGATGCATTAGATGCAGCCTCATTGGAGTGGTTGAAGAGAATGGAAGGATTCACAAAAGAAGATAACAAGATAAAAAAATAGAAATAGGTAGATAAGTTCAGACAACTAAGATATAATGATGACATAGGAGACAGCAATATTCTACACATAAGGAACTGTTTGACATTGAAACTGGGACTCAGAACTGTTGGAGATTGAAATTGGGACTCAAACATTTCTTGTTCTCATATGTTTATTTCTAGTCTGCAGAGGCAAGATTTTTTAAAGAAAAAAAACGGGGCAAAAATAGATACAAAGGCAAAGAAGCATGGACCAGACTGTCAAACTATAGCGGGAAGGTGGGGGTTGGGGGGCTGCTGCAAGAGATCAACCAAAAGACTTGTATGCATGCATAAAAGCATAACCAATGGATACAAGACACTAGGGGGGGGGCGGGAGCAGGTGAGGGCAGGTTCTGGGGGGTAGGGGAAGCCAGGGGAGGTCAATGAGGGGGAAAAAAGGAGACATGTGTACTACTTTTTGTAATACTTAAAACAATAAATAAAAAATAAATAAAACCCCGGTTTCCACAGTCACCCCCAAATTCTCTGAGTACTAATGTAGGGGGAGGCAGGATTACTTTACCAAAGTAGCATAACTTCATATCAATAAACACAGAAATTAAAATTGAGTTCAAGTATGACATTTAAAAAAAATAAAATAAATGCAGACAACACCTTCACGAAGTTTAGTTGCAGAATGGAACCAAGAAAAGGCAGCAGTTAACTGGATGAGTATATGATGTCATGAAAAGGATTATTTTTCTTTATTGATTAAGGTATTACATATGTGTCCTTATCACCGCATTGCCCCCCCACCCACCCACCCAGACACTCATGCCCTCACCCCCCTGGTGTCTGTGTCCATTGGTTAGGCTTATATGCATGCATACAAGTCCTTTGGTTGATCTCTTCCCTTTACCCCCACCCTCCCCAACCTTCCCTCTGAGATTTGACAGTCTCATCAATGATTCTCTGTCTCTGGTCTTTTTTTGTTCATCATTTTATCTTGTTCATTGTATTCCATAAATGAGTGAGATCATATAATATTTATCTTTCTCTGACTGTCTTATTTCACTTAGCATAATGCTCTCCAGTTCCATCCATGCTGTTGTAAATGGTAAGAATTCCTTCTTTTTTATCACACCATAGCATGGAAAGGATTTTTTAAGATGTATTGTGTTGCCTGGCTGGCATGGCTCAGTGGTTAAGAATCAACCTATGAACTAGGAGGTCATGGTTTGATTCCAGGTAAGGGTACATGCCTGGTTTGCAGGCTCGATCTCCAGTGTGGGACATGCAGGAAGCAGCCAGTCAATTATTATCTTTCATTATAGACGTTTCTGTCTCTCTCTCCCTCTCCCATTCTCAATGAAATCAATTTTTTTTAATGATGTAGGATGTTAAAGCATATTTGCAAGCTGATGGGAATGAACCAGTAGAAATTGAAGAATTAATGATGCAGGAGAGGAGGTAAATAATTACAGGACCAAATTTTTTAGGAGAGGGAATGGGATGAAGAGCACAGGTGGAGGAGGGGTCATAGAAGCAAGGATGCTTCTAACACTGAAATATAAGGATCCTAGACAAAATGGGCATTATATAAATTGGTGGCTTGGGAGTAGAAAGGTGAAAACATTCTCAACTAATTGCTCTGATTTTTCTCTATGAAGCCTGAAGAAGAATCACCACTGAGTGTAAGTAGGGAATGTTGGAGATTGAGGAAATGAGAGAAAGGGCGAATGAGTAGTTCTCTTATAGAAGGGGAAAGTGAAAATATGGGGAGTGATCTTAGAATCATCTGGCATTGTTGACTGCCCATATGAAATTTAAGTTTATATATTTGAAAGAAATCCATTCAGCAACATTGAGCAGTCTTCTTCAAAAATTCAGGTACATTGCTGCAGGCACCAGAGCAGGCAGCTGGATGTATTTTGCCAAGCATGCCAGATGGAGGAGGAGAGGGGCAAGGGAACTTAGGCTTTTTACAGGTGCGTGACTGGGGCATTGGACTACAAAATCTAAGATGGTAGATGAGGCAACTGGAGAAAGAGAAGAAATGTTTCATTTGTCCTTCTCTCCTTTCGGATATACTATGAATTTTTAAAGTACAATCCACATGTCACTTTGTAAAGTGTCTCTTGACACTTCAGGAACAAGTTAATTATTCCTTACTCTGCTACCACAGCATTTTGTATATTCTTTACCATAGTCTTTATCACATTGTACTAGATTTCTTATTTATGAGTTTATTCCCAAGAAAACTGTGAACTACTAAAAGAAAGAAAGTGTCTTTTCTTTATATTGACAACAGTGTGGCGCATAAAGAAAGTTTTCAAAGAATGTTTGCAAAAATAAAGGCAGGCCATGTTTTAATGCCTAGGAAAATACCAAGAAATTGTGGACACCTGACAAATACTTGATTGATTGTAAAGACCAGAAATGAATAGGGAGTTAAGCTCTGGTATGTTTTCTCATTAAATAATTTGTCCACTGTCCCTGTCTCTTGATTTTTAAAAAATTAACTGTACACATAAAGAACTATTTGACATTGAAACTGGGACTCAAACATTTTTTGTTCTTATACATTTATTTCTAGTATGCAGAGGCAAGATATTTTTGAAGAAAAGAAACAGGGGAGAGTGATTGATATAGAGGCAGGGAGGCATTGAACAGGCTGTCAAGCTACAGGGGGAAGGCTGGGGAGGATGGGGGTCGGGTGCTGGGGGAGATTAACCGAAGGACTTGTATGCATGCATATGAGCATAACCAATGAATGAAAGACACTGGGGCAGGGGAGGGGGGAAGGGGGGACATGTGTTGGGGGTAGGGGAGGCTGGGGGGAGAACAATGAGGTGGAGGAAATTAACTTAAGCATAATGCATTGTTTTCTTTCTTCTCATTTCACTTGCATAACTTTTAGCCATTGCACTCATTGCTAGCTTTAAGAGAGTACACTACACAGGTCAAATTGATATTGCTATCTTATCTTGTGTCTTTAAAAAATGTTGGCAATAAAGATGTGGCTTAAATGGACACTTTTAGTTATACATGATCTTCATTTTCCTGGGTTAGTTAATTGAATATGTTATTTAATTGAAAAACTATATGTCAACTTTTAGTATATTCTTGGGCTATGTTTCTTTATAAGAAAATGTTATAATATTTTATATAGATTTTTGAATTTCCATACCATTATGCACAATGAAAATGTGTTCTAAAGAAAGGAATAATGAAGGTATAATGTATTATGAGGCAATATGGCCTCTTTTAGATTGCCAAATATGGTTGCCTGGGAAACAAACCATTTAAAACACTTTGTATACAAATATTCATAATGCAATTATAATTTGCTATAAATGTATTTTATAACTTACTAAATGCATTCTGCTTGGAATGTCTACAAAATCTCTCAATCTCTAATACCTAAATGCAATCACTGCCCGTCCCCTGATGAAACTGATGTCATGAAAAAAAAGGCAAAAAAAACACTCCATCGAGAGATGATAAACAGTGTGTCCCATTGAAGGAACCATTATTTGATGGTTTGTAATCTATCTGAAATTGTAAAAGAATCCACTTTTAAATAAATTCTATTCTACTCGAGTTATCATTAAGAAATTAGTACCTCTTTAGCTATAATTCCTTATAGAAATTTTTGAATTTAAAAATAGTTATTCAGACTGTCATAGAAAGAAGTATTTTGAAAGAATCTATTCCAAGATTAGGGCAGAACCAAAACTCAGTAAATTGTGGGGAAAAAATCAATGATAAATATGAATTCAATTGACTTGGACAGTGGATAGCTATTACTTTTTATAGTAACAATGAAGTTCTTGCTTCATTATAACTGACTTAATCTTTTTTATATTTTTATCAAATATAATGAATGGCATTTAATATTTGGTTTATAAATGAAATTTATTCCCTTATAAAATATTGTAGACATTCCATTTACAAGGTTTTGAATAGATGATACAATATCCCATGAAATAAACTGATTTTGTTTGCTATTCATATTCTCTCTGCAGAAGAAGTATTAAATAAGTAAATCAGCATAGTTCTCTTTTAACTCTACCCTGTTTTTAAGTTGAAACCTTATATATAATTATAACAAAGATAATTAGCTTTTCTAAAATTTCTTCTGTTGTTTCCTGACACATTTTTCCATCTGTATTTTGAAACAGAAATGAAGACTAATTTTTTCCTCTGAGATTACTAAATAAGTAAGATGAAACAGGAATATCAATGTTTGGTATATCATAAACTTTTTATAACTATCACTAGAGGCCCAGTGTACAAAATTCATGCACAGGGATGTGTGTCCTTCAACCCAGCCTGCACCCTCTCCAATCTGGGACTGCTCTGCGGATGTCTGACTGCCAGGTTTTTTTAAAAGGGGACATAGTTAGATATCCCTCTCACAATCAAGGACTGTTGGCTCTTAACCACTCATCTGCCTGGCTGCCTGATTGCCTCTAACTGCTCCCCTGCAGGCCTGGTCACCCCCAACTGCTCTCCCCTGCTGCCATCTTGTGATAATGTGGGTGTGGCCATCTTATGGTGGCCATTATGTGATGCTGTGGGGACAGCTATCTTGTGATGTCATGAGAGTGGCCATCTTGTGGTGGTCATTTTGTGATGATGTAGGGGTGACCATCTTTAATGACCTAGGGGGCAGCCATCTTGTGATATAAGGGTGTGAGGGTCAATTTGCATATTACCTTTTATTATATAGGATTGGGTAACCTGATGCAATGGGAATTCAGAAATACTTATTAATCTCACACAGAATAAAGTTATTGCTTGAGAAGTATGTAATGAAATATAAATATTGCTTTGAAAAAAAGAAACTGTGAGGTGAGTTGCTTCAACAGTTAAATAGCAAAATAAAAAATAAAAACTTTTAAAATCCAGTGCAAGTTACCAAAGCCTACCCGTATTTTAAAAAATAAAAATATCCTATTGATAATACGGTGTTTTTTTTAAGTTTACAAAGTATGCATTATTTTTTTCTTAACTCAACCTATGTTTCCCTGTCCACATCAGAATTAGCAACATAGCCCAGTGGAGGGGGATTTAGAAAACATGAATTCACATTTCTTTATGTACCAGTGTGCTGCAGAGCAAGTGAGTTGGCGTCTTCAAACTGCAGTTTTCCTAGCATGTATTTAGGCACTACAAATAATATAATATGCATCATATATCCAATGGTATTTGCACATACTTTATGCATGATAGATGGACGTGATTCTTAAGTTTTCAAATGGAGGGAACAAAGCAAAACAAACAAACAAATGAAGCCAAGAGAAGTTCCTCAGGGGGATTCAACTATTGCTGTAGTCCTTGCTCAAGATAAAAAGCAATTCAAAAAGATGAGGCCAGGGTACACCAATAATTCCATGCCCAACTTCTCCCTGGATATTCTCTTTTCTCTTTTTCCTTCCATCCTTTGAGTTGGGAAATTTGAAAGAGCCTCTGGGTTCCAAGTTTACCAATTCTGCTCCTGTTTTGTCTGCTGGACCTCACAATGGCAGCTGCACAGCAAGATCCAATAGTAAAGCTCAGGAAGTCAATGTGCTGATATTAGAATCACCCCACTCACCCTAAACTGTGAGTCATAGATGTTTGCACTGAATTGCCATGGCGCAAAAGGGCCCATTTTGGATTTGCTGGGTTATCTGACCTCTAGTTACTGAGGAATTGTCCTCTGAGGCCTTTTGCCTTATTTATCATAGTAATTTGGCAGCCTGCCTTGAAAATCAATAATTTTTGAATAAATGTCATTTGTTTTCACATCATGAATATTTTAACTTGGAACCAAAAGGCCTAGAGTTACATACGGCATAATTGAAACATGATGTGGTATTGTATGTGTACCACCATATTCCACCACTCTCAAATCGGGTATTATGTGTCCTATATTCTCATGCTAAAACCTGGCTAACTTATTCAAGTCAAAACTTAATTGAAACCTTAGGTAGATATATGGGTTATTAATGTGATTGAAGAAAGATGTGTTTATTTATAGAAACAATATTTGAAAGTTTTCAAATTATTACTTCTTGTTCACACAGTGGGTAATGAAGATATATATTTTTTATTATTTGCTAATATTTATACATTTTATTATATTTGTAAGATCAAGGAGTCAACTTTCTTTGTTATTTTTATACTTACTTGATAATAAACATAATAGCATGGTTTATGCCAAGGTTAAGGTCTCTTATGTTTTCAAAGTGTTCTTGTCTTAAATAAAACAATGTAATTGCCTGAATATCCATGAAAATCACATGAAGTTCAATTAAAAACCATTAGAATTATTTCTGTCCAATTTAGAAAAATTGTTCTTAACCAGAGTACTATGAGAACTCCATCGATACTTCACAAACATGCCAATTCCAGTTAACTTATAAAGGTTATTTTTGCAACAGTGGAGCATTCTTATCCTCGTGGCAATGAGTGTTAGGCAGAACATTGCTCTGACTCAGGACTATGGTACTGAGTAAAATGAGACACAAATTTCCATAAATAAGAGATCAAAGCATACATAGTCAAACCAGCACCAAAAGAAGATGGCATACCTATTGAAACAGGATACTGTTTCTTCTCAACATACGCTAGTGCAGGTAAAAGCAGTAAACACTATTTTTAAAAAAATACATAAGGATGAATAAGGAATACCTTAACATTGTGTATGCTTTCATAAGTAGTATATGATATTGTTAAATTATCATAGTATTCCGTTGAATTATTGCTGACTTATTTAATGTCGCCATGAATCTTTTAATACATTCAAAGCATGCCACCACAACTTAAGGTATGAAAAAACCTACAAGAACCCAACAAAATAATAATTTCTGCTTAAAAGAATCCATTTGAATTTATAAAAATTTAAGAAGTAGTTCTAGACATTTTACTTAATTGGATAATCCAATCCTTCCCTATTGCGTCTGTTTCCTTATTGATTTTTCTTATAAGGCAAGTTTAATAGGCGATCACTGGTGATACGGAAAATATTTAACAAAAGTCCTTTTACCTAATTATGTGAAATAGAGAGAATAGAGTCATTAGGATGAATATCCTGCCTCTCATAGCTTTAAAGAGGCAAAATAACTTACTATTGCTTTGTATAGGAAGACATTCTTTAGACATTCTTTTCAATCAATATACACACAAAGCACAAGTCAGTAGAGTTTCTATGTCAATATTCAACAAAGAACCCCTGTAGTCTGAAAAAAAGAAGAGTAAAATTTGGGTTGTATTCATATCCCAATCAGGTATTTAATAGAAAATGGCACTAGTGAGATAATCAGGGACAAACTTTATATAGCAATGTGGAAAGGGTAAATGTTAAGGAAATGGTTTTGCAACTATAAATCGCACTCTTAACTCTAGGTAATGGATCAGGAAATGAATGTCACTATTTACAAAAAAATAATAATTTCCTCTGCTTCCCACAAAAAGTTTTCTTGGACTATCCCAAAAATAAATTCACTACTTCACATCCAACCCCTAATATTAATGCATGTTTCTGCTGAGAGTGGCTTGGTTTATATCATCTGTGTACATGAGGATTACTTTAAGAGAATGTACTAGAATTAAGAGTTATGCTAATTTTCAGCAACTAGATGAAGGCAAATTTAAATACTTTTAAATATCTAGATAATAAATGCATGCATTGTGATTCCTACATTATGCAGGTTGAAATTTATTTAATAGCCTTCCTAAAAGTTATATTCATACTAAAGGCCCAGTGCACAAAATTCGTGCATGGGGAGATGTGTGTGTCCCTCAGTCCAGCCTGCACCCTCTCCAATCTGGGAACTCATGAGGGATGTTCAACTGCACATTTAGGCTCAATTGCAGTAAGATCAGGACTAAACAGGCAGTCAGACATCCCTCTCACAATCCAGGACTGCTAGTTCCCAACTGTTTGCCTGCCTACCTTCCTGATTGCCCCTAACCACTTCTTCCTGCCAGCCTGATCATCCCTTAAACATTCCCCTGCCAGCCTGATTGATGCCTAACTGCTCCCCTGCCAGCCTATTTGCCAGTAACTGCCTTCCCCTGCAGTCTTGGTCACCCCTAACTGCCCTCCCCTGCTGGTCTGATTGCCCACAACTGCCCTCCCTTGCAGGCCTGGTCCCTCCCAACTGCCCTCCCCTGCTGGCCATCTTGTGGTGGCCATCTTGTGTCCACATGGGGACAGCAATCTTTGACCACATGGGGGCAGACATCCTGTGTGTTGGAGTGATAGTCAATCTGCATATTACTCTTTTATTAGATAGGATGATATACCAATATAGTAGATTTACTATATATCTGTTATCAAAAATACCATTATACAGTTATAATTCCCAAATCCATATGCTATTGACAATCAGCTAATCTGAACATTCTGTCTTGTCTTTTTGGTTAGTAATGGCTTTTTGTAAGTTGAGCCAAGATCTTTATTCCCTTTTGTCTTTATCTGCTGGCAATTGGGGTTAATGGTCTCTGATATTAAGTCTCTTTCTTCTGACAAGTGTAATACAATCACTTTGGGAAGCTTTTTTTAAGCTAAATTGTAAAAATATAAATGCTACCAACCTTTCTCACATGTTATGTTGTTGTTAAGAGCTAGTAAAGTTGAGAAAAGTGATAAGGAAGCCAAAACAGTGGAATATTTTATTATATGTGACTATTATATGTTCATTTTGATCTATTTTTACATCAACAAAAACTTTCCTAGAGAACCTACTCCAGTTAGTTATATTTTATTAAGAAGTACTGATATTTGAAGAAACTGTATTAATCTTTCTTTATTAATAAGTTAAAATGAACTAAATAGTGTGAGCAGGCATTTATACTGAATGTACCTGTTTCTCCTACAGTCTGCTTATGAGCTCAGTTCTGTGTTTTTCCAATGGTTTCCACAATTCATAAAATTTAATTCACCATTTATATTTCTCTTTTATTTTTTTGTTGTTTGTTTATGTAGACCTCAATTCTTTGAGAGTGTTTTTAAATTGTTGTTCTTCAACTTTAAAAGGCTCATTAGATGACATACATATTCTGTGTTGGGTTCTATTTTGCTAAATAATTGGCTGTCATTGTATTTTGGGGTCATTTTTTGTTGCATATTATTCTGGAGAATCTCTTGCTACCCAGAAGAATCAAAACTATTCTAGCTTGCCTGTTTAAAATCATATATATATATATATATATATATATATATATATATTCTTTAAAAATTGTTAAAGAAACAATACTGGATAATTTACACTTACTCCTTAAGCTGGTTTTCTGCCTGTGACTACTCTGCAGCTATCATCGCAACAGTGGCCATGACTTCCCGGTGTTTCATACCTGCCAGCATTACACTCACTTACATATTTATCACTACATTAATTACACTAACTACTACATTCATCACTATATTAATCCATATGGATCACTATCATACAGGTATTGGTATCAATTTCAATTTTATAGATGAGGAAAATAATGAATAAATAAAACAGAAACAGCCTCATAGATACTAAGAACAGACTGATGGCTGCCAGAGGGAAAGAGAGTTGGGAGACTAGGTGAAAAAGATGAAGGGAGTTGAGAAGTGCAGACTGGAAGTTACAAAATAGGCATGGGGATCTAAAGTACAGCCTAGGAAATACAGTCAATAATATAATAACTATGTGTGGTGCCTATTGGATACTGGAAATATCAGAGAGAACACTTAAGTAATATGTGACTAGCCTCCACTATGTTGTACAACTGAAAAGAATACAAAATAATCTTGAAAGGAAACTGTAATATAATTTTTAAGTAAAATAAAACAATGAAAAAAAATTATAACAAAAAGTATTAATGATAGGCTTGCCTTGTCCAATATCAGAACATCCTATCTAATAAAAGAGAAACATGCAAATTTGACCATACCTTCGCTACACTACCAACCAATCAGGAGCAAGGGGCGGGGCCACTGTGCCAGAGGCCTCCTGGCAGTGGGAGGACTTGGAGAAACACCAGCTGAAATGAAATACATGTCTTTGTATCTTTGCATTTAATTCATTCCAGTGTTGAGGGGGTGGCTGGGGCCAGTGGGGGCAGGATTTCAGGAAAAGGAAAGAGGCAGGGCAGGTGAGGGTAGGCCTGCCCATGGGGGTGCCCGCTAGGCCCAGGATTGCACCCTGCAGCCAGAGGGCAGCATTTTCCAGAGAGCCTGAAGGAGGGAAGAAGTATTTGGCCTGGCCTCTGGCACTCAGCATCAGAGCAGTACCTGGCAGACACACGCATCCCCCTCCCAGGTCCGACTGTCACTGGAGATCCTGAGCAGTTGTGTGAGAACAATCCGGCCAGTGGATCCCAGCTCTTCCCGCTGGACCCTTCTTCGCATTCAACTGCTGCCTTTTGTTGGCCTCACTGATTGTAGAGGGGTGCAGACAGGACCGTCCCCACCCCACCACAGAAATAGCGGGCCCAGTGTGCTCCTCTCCGGGGTGGTACAGAGGGGCAGCTCTGACCCGGATTTGAAGGGGCTGGGGCTAAGGCCTGGACTGGGGGGGCAGGGCCGAGGCATCCTGCAAGCACAAGGCCCCAGGGGCTGGGCAGTGGCTGGGTGGTTGCCAGCGGCCAGGGCTAAGGCCAGGGCCGGGTAGGCAGGGCTGAGGCAGCCAGACAGAGCCAGCCATCAGCCCCATTGCGGAGTGATGGCTGGGTGCCCAAGGCTTAAAACTTTGGCCAGGGGTGAGGGGTCAGTAGGAAATCCCCTGAGAGCTCCCAGTATGTGTGAGGGGGCAGGTTGGGCTGAGGGACCACCCCCCATGCATGAATCTTCATGCACTGGGCCCCTAGTTTGAAATAAAAAGAAATTAGTCTCTGGCTTATCCAGTATACAAAAACTGTGGATGATTGTTTAACTTACAAGGTTAATTGCAGCAATGTTTGGAGTGACCTAAACAACAAAAACAAACAGGAAAAATAAAAATTCATTAACAGAGTAAAGGTTAAATAATGATATAGTAACACCATAAAGCCATTAAAATCATGATTTTTATAAATTATTACTGAGGAAAAGAAGAAAGATTCAGAAAACTGCATATAATATAGTTTTATTTTCATGAAATAAATAAGGCCACAACCGCTTTTATTTGTATGTGATTAGGTAAGCATCAAGAAAAATATAAAAGGTGAAATACTGGCATATATATATATATATATATATATATATATATATATATATATATATATCACTTGAGGCTGAGGTCAGAATGAAAAGAGTAAAAGAGTAGAGAAGAGGAAAAGATGAAAAAAGTAAGTAATTTTAAAAAGTTAAAACTATGCTAAAAAAAGCATATCATATTTATAAATTTAGAAAAGTTATATTTTATTTTTATATATGTAAAACATTTTTAAATAGAAAATAAGTTGAAAAGGACTGCCAATTAATTACTTCATTTGTTACCAGCAATTTGTGAATCTGTATTATAATTCACCACATCTTCAGCAGGGTCAATAGGTAGCTTAGTTCATACAAAATGTTCTTTAAATAAATTCTGGAGTGGGATTCTTAAACAATATTCAATGGATGCAACTTAATGTGACCTTCTGTCAACATATTGCTTTAGAAAAATGAGAGTGTCAGTAAAAATCTAGCAGTGGTGACTTGAGAATTGCAAATGCTCTTTAATGGACTTTGACTCTTAAAATGTAACAGATTCGCTCTACATGATGAGACCTGCTAGATATGACAAGCAATTTAACCAGTCGATTTTACAGAGAGCTAAGATAGAAATCAGATTAAAGAGGAGGAGCCCTAGCAAACAGGTTTCATAAAAGCTATGTACATCCAAGGAAGTAGAAAATCAAGTTCAAGGCAGTCAAGTGTTAAAACTGGTACAATAGGACAAAAACAAACAAGCAAAAACAAAAACAGCAGGACTCAGCTGCCAGTGGAAGTAGCCATAGCATAAAAAGCTCATTGAGAATCTCAATTTCAGACTAGAGGCACATTGCTTTCTGCTTTTATATCATGCAGTGGCTATGTGTGGTGGAGCTGAAATCACATGGGTTCTTGCAGTTCAAAAACAAGTGACAATCTATCTGTTCCTACCCATACTGGATAAAATCTGTTGCTGAAGTCTAGCTTTCTGGCACTTTTTAAAAGTTATCTGACACATAGGACAGGTTTATCAAGTTGAATTCCTTGCAGTTGAGCCTTCTTTATTGAGAATATCTTTCAGTGTGAAGTTGCAGTAGCTTTGTATTTATGTAGCAGGACAGTCTCTGGCATGTCTGTGTATAAAGGGCACTTTCTACCTTGAAAAGTCATTAGTCAGTACAATACCTTTCAAAGTTAACCACAAAAGTATCCTCAGTAAAGAAGTCCTTTTTTTTCTTCCTCTCTTTTATGCTCTAAAGGGATCTATATAGCCTGTGACAGTATTAAAACATATTTTCAGTGTACTACACAGGTCTAATCCATACCCCACGCCCCAAGTCTAGGTTGAATATGGAAAACTGATAGTAGATTATTATACTGTATATTCCATATAAATTATTTTGTTGGGCAAAAGTAGTGGATAAGATCTCAAAATAATGGAGTCTTTTTTTTAAAAACAAGAATGAAACTATTTTTACAAGAATACAGAAATCCAAACAGTATTAAAGTGTGATAGTGAAGAATGCAGTAAAGTCCAGATTTCTGCCTAGAAACAATTAGTGCTGTCTATAGCTTACCAATAGTTAGTAACCATGTTACTTTTGGATGATCACATTAACAGAAAATTCTGAAACACAACAGGGTCTACTGAACCTGAATAACAGGAGGTATTGGAAATAATTTCAGCAAGTGTAATTAACTAAGGATATTGTCAGTTAAGAAGTTTCACATGGAGAATGCTATTGTAACAATCCTTTAGAGTTGTGGTCCACATCCTTTGGTTCCTAGGATCTTGCAGGTAAATTATCATCTACATGTGGCAGTGCATCATGCATTCTTTAAAGGCAACAGTTCCATGCTGAACTCATCATTTGTCACTATCTGTACTTTTACTAGTCTCCCCAAGGTCATTTGAAAGAATAGAAATAACATTCTAGATCCTGTGAATCATCCTAGTTCTATTTCTTACTCCCACATCCAATCAGTCAACAAATTCTGTCAAAACTGTCTAATTTGCTTATTCATTTCCTTTGTCTGGAACTCTCTGCTCCTAGATCCATCCGTAGCTGGCTCCTTTTTTATAATCCGAATCTTCAATCAAATGTCACTTGTCTAAAAAGTCATTGACGGCCTAGCCACTCCCATTCCAGCACTTTCCAAGTCCCTTATTTTAATTTCTTTGTAACACTGATGATTATTATTCAAATTCTAGTATTTCTTGTCTCTTTTCTAAAATTTCTCTTTGAGAACGTGAATCTTGTCTAGTTTGTTCGTCACTGTATCCTCACTGTCCATTGTACTGTCTGGTTCATAGTATACATTTAATATGAATGTATTTTTATAATATTATTTTATTTCATTATTCTTTGTTGATTAAAGTATTACATAGGTCTCCTCTTCCCCCATTGACCTCTCCCTGGCCACTCTCACACCCACCCCCAGCATATGCCCTCACCCCCGCTAGTGTATGTGTCCATTGGTTATGCTTATAATGCATGCATACAAATCCTTTGGCTGATCTCTCCTTCCCTGCCTTACCTCTGAGTTTTAACAATCTGTTTGATGCTTCTCTGTCTCTGGATTTGATGTATTTTTTTATTCGTTCATTATAGCATTCATGTAACAAATACTTATTAAGCGCTTGTGTGCCAGGCACTGTATTATGCACAGGAGATGTAGTAGTGGGCCAAACAAACCCTATCTTTGTATTCATGGAGCTTAGATTTAATTTTAAAAAGACAGCCATTCATCAAATAATCATGTAACTAAATGTAAAACTACAGATATGAATAGTTACTTTCAAATCTGTATTCCTCTTTTAATCTTCATTACCTTTGCTTTAGTTCAGGTTATCGTCACCTCTTGTCTCAATTCCCTGCATTTGGTCTTGCCGCCCTCCACTCTATTTTTCCAAAATTAAAGTGCAGATCTTAAGTAATTTTCTACCTTAAAATTCTTAACAAATTCAGCCAAAACCGGTTTGGCTCAGTGGATAGATCATCAGCCTGTGGACCAAAAGGTCCTGGGTTCGATTCCAATCAAGGGCATGTACCTTGGTTGCAGGCATATCCCCAGTAAGGGGTGCGCAAGAGGCAGCTGATTGATGTTTCTCTCTCATCGATGTCTCTGACTTTCTATCCCTCTCCCCTCCTCTCTGTAGAAAATCAATAAGATATTTTTAAAAATTCTTAACAAAGTCAATGATGTTCAATAAAAAAAAAAAATCTACACTCCTTAAGATAATGTCTCTTCAAGACCTGCCCTCAACTATTTCTCCCTCTCCTAACCTCCTCTTTCCCCTCCTCACACTCTATATGCCAATCATCCTGAATTACAATCTTATCTCTTCATGCATGTTGTTCCTGCTACCTGGTCATCTTTTCCTACTTTTTGATTAATTAATTTACATATTCTTCATAACTCAGTAGAGATAAGCACCTCAAGAAATTTTTTCTAAACCCACTCAGAGTATCTCAGCCATGCCTTTTCTGTGTTTTCTTAGCTCAAAAGAAAAGTATACCATTATTCTTTAATTGTTTATTTCCTTGCTTGTTTCCCTTGCAGGCCTGATTTCCTTTTGGTCAAAATGGCTTTCATATTTTTATATCCATTGCCCAGAGTAGTAACAAGATTGTAGAACAAATTTTGGAAGGGTGGTTGGATGGGTACATGGATGGATGAGTTTATTTGCCAAAATTAAAAAGTGTAGGATGGCATTCAACACAACTTCAAACATATACTATTAAGAATGTGTGTAAAAACATACTGGCCAGACTAGAAGGCTAGTAAAGCTCCTTTTGGGTTTTCCAAGCACTATGACAGGCAGCACTCGGTAATTTACTCACTAAATTTATTCCATATTTGTTGGTGTTAAGAAGAGAACAATTATTCACACCCTGCTGCGGAAGAAAAGGCAGTATGGCAATTACATCATCAGACTGAAGGGCAGTTTGCAAGATTTCTTCTGCTGAAGCACTTTAAACAAAGGGTGTTAACGTCCTCTAGCATTCAGTGAGGAACTTTGTAACCAAAGAAGAAAGGCAGTGGTTACACTCTTTTTGTCACTGGACACGTGGAATCATGGAGGCAATACCATACCACATGTCAAAGAAACTTGAATATTTGGACTAACAAGTAAAATATAGTATCGAATAAGACCAATAAATATATGGAAACCATTGCTGTTCAAAGGGAGTTTGCTGTGTTTTCTAGAGGAGAGGAGCATGAGGGCAGAAAGGTAAGCTGGTTCTCAAGAATCCCTCTGGATCCATTGGCTTGCTGCAGTTAGCCAGTAGGGAATAGAATGAGTGTAGACCAAAAGTACAAAAATGAGGTGATTCTAGTTGGTCTACTAAGAACATCCTACCAGAGGGGAACTGCTTTCACCTTACACCCAATGAACTAAATAAAATAACTTCCCTTACCTGCAAAGGGTAACTTAAGGACCAAGGCAAGTACTTACATATCAGCTACTATCCTGGTAAAGATGTCAGTGACTATCTGCATAGTATCTGTGCAATAGGAAGCAAATATTTATTAAATACCTGCTGTACTTTAGGCAGTAGCCTACATGAGGCCTCATTTCCAGAAGGAAAAATGAAAGGTAACTGGTGAAATGAAGCCACAATAAATGTTAGGAGTTAATAGTAGTAGCCACCAGATTCTGATAGTCAAGGAATTAAGGTCCTCAAGAGCACCAAAGTAAGTGAGCTACTGATGACAGTTCCATATCCTATATAATAAAACCCTAATATGCAAATCGACTTAACAGAATGACTGGCCTCTATGATGCACACTGACCACCAGGGGGTAGACGCTCAATGCAGGAGTTGACCCCTGGTGGTCAGTGCGCTCAGCCAGAAGCCAGGCTCACTGCTGGTGAGTGCAGCAGCAGTGGTGGGAGCCTCTCCCGCCTCTGTGGCAAGCAGACATTCCTGGAGGAGTCCCAGACTGCAAGAGGGCACAGGCTGGGCTGAGGAATGCACCTCCCCCCCAACCAGTGCACAAATGTCATATATATATATATATGAGAAAGAGCTACTGAACAAAGTACCTGTCACTTTATTTATATATATATATATATATTTTATTGATTTTTCATAGAGAGGAAGGGAGAGGGATAGAAAGTCAGAAACATCGATGAGAGAGAAACATCGATCAGCTGCCTCTTGCACACACCCCACTGGGGATGTGCCTGCAGCCAATGCACATGCCCTTGACCGGAATCGAACTTGGAACCTTTCAGTCCACAAGCTGACAGCTCTATCCACTGAGCCAAACCAGTTTCGGCAAAGTACCTGTCACTTTAAAAGTTACCTGAAAAAAATCAGCCTGTGACCAGAATAATTTCAGATTCACCAGCAGTAATGAGTGAAGACATCACTCCTAGGTGCTTGCCAAGTGGAAGAGAACATACTTAGTGGTAGATGGAATGTTTGAAGAGTAATAATTGTGCCTAAATGCATGTCATCTAACTTGTAAGTAGATTTGCAGTTGTCAAGACGGCAGATTCTTAAATGGAAAAAACAATGAAACAAGATAAATTCAACAGGATGCTTTTGCTCTAGGTATGTTACTGTTTCTGTAGGATCTGGAAATCAAATAGAAAGCAGGAAATAATGTGGAGAACCAGTAATGTGTGACAGACACCAGCAGGCTAGATGGTATAAAAAGTATATTCCCTTATTTTCCCAAAGTGAATTCAAAGAACTTTTAAAAATTAGGATCGAAGGGCACCCAGACTTTTCAGACATGGACCTTCTGATTTCCAGGATCATCATTTTCCATTTTAGTTCTTACTGTACTCCTGCCTAGAGAATTATATGTATTTCCATCTATTCCATTTAGCAAATGCAACAGAACGTTTTTAAAACTTATAATAAAAAATCATAACAATAAGCATTCCTTATAGTGATGTTATTCAAAGCAAGATTTGTTGTCAATTAGCTTCAAAATTAATTTGTTAGCTCTAAATATCAATTCTGCATTAGTGCTCCTATGGTAATTATTGCTTACCATCAAGGCTCCATTAAGTTTCCATGTTTAAAATGATAAATATGTACCTCTACTGATTACTGCTTGTGATTTAATGAGTTATTCTTAGAATAATAATGTTTTTAGCAATATGTTTATTGTTTTCAAACATTTGTGAAATGACTTAAACCTTGAAAAGTTTGTATATATTTAAACTCACAGTAGAAGTACAAAAATCACATTTTTCAGGCTCTTTGTAATTCTGGTATAAACTAATAAAGGCTCTATTATAGAAAACTTTACAAAGTTATCATACATTCCCATGGCAAAGGTATTCAGAAATGTAAACTAAATATTTTATTTCCATTTAAGTCATTAATTAATTAAAACATATATTTTATTAATCTCCTCTTTCTCTTTTAATATTTACCTACCTGAAGCTAGAGTGAACAATTTGCCAACATAAATATCTAGATCATTTAGCAATTTTTATTTGTTCTTCAAATTTCCAGTCTGGGGATGGAGTCAGGCACACAAACACATAAGTATAGTTCTTCAAGAAGCACTGATATAAAATGGGAAAGTCATGCTGACTTCCACAGAGGGTTCCAAGTCGGATTGCATTAAAGGATATATATAAAATACCTACTACAATGCCATGAGAAAAGGTTGGAACATGGTTTTGAAGAATCCAGTGATCCAAAGAAGAAAATTAAGTTAACCAGTGACATGATCAGATTTTCATCTTTAATAATTATGGTAACAGTTATGAAGCAAAGTTGAGGAAGATGTTATTGAGGAGTCCAGAGGTATGAATTTAGAGACCATTTCAGCAGCCTAGAGAACTTGCAAATCAGTTTAAAGCAATGACAGTGGAGTGACAAGGAAAGATCAAAATATACTCAGGATATACTTAGTGATATAAACACTTTAGTCAATGATGAAATTTGAATTAGGAAAGGTTGAAGGAAAAAGAAAGTTTAGATGACCCACTGGTTGTTATCATGGAAGCCTTTTTGAATTACTGTACTATAAATGGATGATACAGAAGAAGGCTCAGGAGATATGGGAGGGGTGGATCAGGTACTAGGTAGAAATATTGAGTTTAGTATTATACCAATTAAATTTTCATGAAAGGAGATGGTAGTGAGGTCCAACTGATATACAGATCCAAAGACCAGAAAAAAAGTCTGGAATTAGAAGTTTGGGAATCACACCATTCAGTTAAGCCCAGGGTAGTCAATAAGGACTCCTGAATTTCTAGAAGAAGGATTAGATTAATTGAGCTAATTCAACATGCCAAAATATCTCTTAAAGTCATTGAAATTGTGTTTTAAATAATGAAAACATTCAAAGAATAACACCAAGTCCAAATAAACTCAGAATGTAAAATTTCTTGTACAGTAAAATCTTAATTGTGTGAAAATCAGTCTTAAAAGGCTAAAAGGAAAAGCATGAAAGAATTACAGTGGTCATTTTAGGCTTACAATTTCATGGTGATTCCACCCTCTTCTATATGCTATATTTTACAACTTTTATTTATACACTAGAGGCCCAATGCACAAATTCATGCACAGGTAGGGTCCCGTCTGCCCGCCCTGATTGGAGCCAATAGGGGCCAGGCCAGCCGGGGGGAGGGCATGTGGGAGATTGGCTGCCAGCTCCACCCCCGATAGGGGCTGGGCTGGCGGGGAGAGAGGAGGGGCCATTGGAAGTTGGCCAGCCATCTTCAACCTAACCTCCTGTGGCCCCTCCCCCAAGCCAGCCAGCCCCACCCCCAATTGGGTCAGTTGGCTGGCCACAGCTTGTGTCATAGCAACTGGTCATGCCAGTCCTTCCAGTTGTTCAAGTCACTTGGCTTTTATATATATAGCTTACTTAAAAATCAATTTAGGGTAAAGGTGGCATCCTAAAAAGATAATTATTAAGCTGGATCTAAAGTACAACATAGAAATCAGCCAGGTGAAGAAAACAATAATAGCAAAGTTACAAAGATGAGGAACATGCTGTGTACAGGGAACCATACTCAGTTGGAGGTTGTTGAAGCATAACATGATGACAGACAGTGTCCAGAGAAGAAGCTAGATAAGAAAGTGTGCTAACCCTGTGCCCACTTGTTATGTTGAGGTTCTATTCCATGTACTGTGAGAATTTGTTAAAGAAATATACACAAGGTAAGGTAAAGTATTCGTTGGCTAGGGCCACCATAACAAAGTATCACAGACTTGTGGCTTAGACAACAGAAATTTATTTACTCACAAGTCTGGAAGCCAGAAGTCCTACATCAAAATTTCAGCAGAGCTGGTTGCTTCTGAGGTCTCTCTTCCTGACTTGGTCTTCCCTCTAGGAATTACCTCTTCTCATAAAAACACCAGCTATATTGAATTAAGGTTCTTCCAACTACCTCATTTTTATTTTATTACCCCTTTAAAAACCATATATCCAAATACAGTCCAATTCTGAGGTATTGGTGGAGAAGACTTCAACATATAATTTTGAGGGTCGGGAGGAGACATAATTCAGCCTATAACAGAGGATGATGTGTGGTTAAATTTCATTTGGTAACCATGTGGAATATGGATTTAAGTGAGAAGAGATGGATTGATAGTCTATTGTAAAAAATCACGATGTTCTGGAGAACTATGGCTGTAAATCAATGAATTTAAAATGAATGCAAAAACCCAGAGACAAATAAATTAAATTTTGAGAAATTCTATTATATAGCTATAATAGAGTTAGAGATAGGAATCTAAAGCTCAAAGATAGATAATTGGTTTGGAAATCTAGATATGGATATTGTCAATACATGTTATTTCAAACTATAGGACAAATCCTATCTAATAAAAGAGTAATATGCAAATTTGACCATACCTTCGCCACACTCACAGCCACGCCCACCAGCCAATCAGAAGCAAATTAGGCAAATAAACCCCAACCAAGATGGCTGCCGCCACTGAGAGCAGAAGGAAGACTTGGTTTCCCCAGCAACAGAGGAAGTCAAGCTTTCCACCTGCCTAGGCCTCCACTCAATGTTACAAAGTTTCAATTATAAAAATACAGAAATAGCGGCAGCCACTGAGCTGGAGAGAACAGAGGCTTGAGTTTCCCTGGCAACAGAGGAAGCCAAGCTTTCAGTCTGCCATTGCTGGCCTAGACCTCCACTCTAGGCTACAATGTTTCTAACAGAAATGGCTCCTGCAAGCAGAAGGCTTGGCTCTGCTCCAGGCTACAAAGTTTCAATTTTAGACATAGATTAATCCCAGATACCAGGGCCTTTGCTTGGGTTTCTGGGGGCATGGCCAGCCTGCAAACCTCCATAGGCTCCTCGCCCAGTCTGCCCCTCGCCCCAAGGGAACCCCCACCCTGATCTGGGACATGCCTCAGGGCAAACCAGCTGGCCACCACCCATGCACCAGGCCTCTATCCTATCTAATAAAAGAGTAATTTGCAGATTGACCATCACTCCAACACACAAGAGGGCTGCCCCCATGTGGTCAAAGATCCTGCCCCCATGTAGACACAATATGGCCACCAAAAGATGGCCAGCAGGGGAGGGCCATTGGAGGTTCCAGGCCCTGCAAGGGAAGGCAGTTGTGGGTGATCAGGCCAGCAGGAGAGGGCAGTTGGGAGGGACCAGGCCTGCAAGGGAGGGCAGTTGGGGGCAATCAAGCCTGCTGGGGAGGGCAGTTATGGGTGACCAGGCCAGAAGAGGAGGGAAGTTGGGGGCAAATAGGCTGGCAGGGGAGCAGTTAGACATCAGTTAGGCTGGCAGAGTAGTGGTTAGCGGGTGATCAGGCTGGCAGGCAGAAGCAGTTAGGGGCAATCAGAGTGGCAAGCAGGTGAGCAGTTTGGAGCCAGCAGTCCTGGATTGTGAGAAGGATGTCCAACTGCCTGTTTAGGCCTGATCCTGGTAGGATCAGGCCTAAACGGGCAGTCGAACATCTATGGAGGGGTCCCAGATTGGAGAGGGTGCAGGCTGGGCTGAGGGACACCCCCTAACCCCGCATGCATGAATTTCGTGCACCGGGCCTCTAGTTCTTATATATTGAGTGATGAGAGCAATGAACCAGGAATGAAAAACCAACATTTACAGAACAGAAAGAATAAGACCATGAAGGAAATATTAAACTCTGAGGTAAAGAAGAATAGTGCCTTAACATTGGATCTAAGCAAATAGAGAGCTTTAATAAAGAAATGTTAGTTGAATTTGGAATGAGAATTTTAGACATTGATACTTAACAACAATTTTTTGAACACCTGTATGAGAGGCTATGGGTAAACCACTGTAAAACATGCATTATATTTCAGTTCAAAAGCTAAGAAAAGTGTCATTCTGTCTGTTTTAGAAATTTAAAGAATGATAGCTCAGGAAAGTCAAATTACTAGCTTAAGGTCAGCAGATAAGCAACAGATGTTCTAGATTTCTTTACATGTCACCCATCACTAGTAATGCTAACTAACTAAGAGCAAGACAGGTTTATTGAATTAAGGCTAGAGACCCAAAGATCAGTGGGTTAATGAGTGAATGTTTGGTGAGGAAGTAGGATAGACTGCCTTTTGTAAAAGAAAAGAAAAAAGGACAGAGAGCAACTCATCTTACACTTTTTTTTTTACATTGCCTGAAACACAATAGCTGCTCAATAAATTTTAGTTCAGTAAATAATAAATGAATGTCAACTTGAGCTAGGAATAAGGTATATATGTTTGGTTTGGAAGAGGAGGTAGCAGAGGTGTAGATTATACACAGCCCAAGAAGAAGGAACCAGTAAGAGAATAACACTAAAGAAGAAAGAGAGGAAACTGAAGAAGCTAAATCCTTCCTGGAAAAGGCCCAGGATCAAGTGCACAAGGAAGAATTTGACCCAACTAGGTGAAGAAATACCTTCTTTAAGGTTGAACAAAAAGAGTGAGGTATAAAAATAAATGTGTCAGGACACATAACACATGCTTCATCTCCCAACAATCCCCTCCATATTAAGCTCCCTGATCAAAAAATATCTCACCATTCTCAATAAGTTTTGTGTTTTAAAATTTTAATATACTTATACCAGATATATGCAATTTTCTGTGCCTAGCATTCTCTCTCTTACTGTATGGAAATCTCAGAAATTTTTGAATTCTCCAAACAGAATCTGTCATTTCCTCTCTTTTACATCTCTTAACCCACTCCTTCCACAGTGACTTGGAGGCCATAGGTAAATCACTTTCACTTATTAAGCTCCTTTGAAATATCATATATTCCAAAGATTTAGCTTGAACACAATTGCATTTCTTTTATTCAACCATTTATATCCTATATAATAAAAGAAAAACATGCAAATTTGACCGTACCTTAGCTCCTGATTGGCTATGCTACCAGCGGTGGCAGCGAGTGCCCAGACTCCAGGCGCTGTGAGGGGAAGCAGCCGCAGCAGCAGCAGTGGTGGCGGCAGCAGGGAGCACCCAGCCCCCAGGTGTTGTGAGCAGAAGTGGCAGCGAGTGCCCAGTTCCTGGGGCCGGGTAGTCTCAGGCAGCTGGGGCTAAGCTGAGCAGGGTGATGGCTAGGTGCCCAAGGCCTAAAGCCTAGCCAGAGGCTTTAGGCCTTGGGCAGGCTAGGGGTGAGCCATCAGTTGGACATCCCCTGAGGGCTCCCGGTATGTGAGAGGGGGCAGGTTGGGTTGAGGGACCATCCACCCCCAGTGCACAAATTTTGTGCACCAGGCCCCTAGTATAAAATAATGTATATGATTCAAATTTACTAGTCAGCTAAAGACTATTCTGTCAGATGACTGCATCTATAATAATAAGAGCGTAATAGGCTAATTAGAGTGGACATCCTTCCGGATGACCTTTCAGACAAAGCCAGGACTGCAAGGGAAGCCTGGGTCCTGGGTGCCTAATGGAAGTCTGGGTCCCCTGTGCCAGAGGGAAGCTGAGCCAGCAGCCCGGGGAAGGAAGGCCTACTCTTGCATGAATTTCACACATAGGGCCTCTAACTTTATAATAAAAGTACATTCTTAATTCATTGAGTTTTAATAATCTCATATTGAAAATGACATACTGATTTGAAAAAAATTATGTGTATTTAAAGAGTAAAATATTACTTGT
The DNA here is from genome assembly GCA_027563665.1 of Antrozous pallidus. Classification (NCBI taxonomy): domain Eukaryota; kingdom Metazoa; phylum Chordata; class Mammalia; order Chiroptera; family Vespertilionidae; genus Antrozous; species Antrozous pallidus. Next base: position 161,026,144 of record CM050508.1, on the reverse strand, counting down.
CAGTATAAAGATTTATCTATCGATCACCTTGGTATTGAAAGTAAATGATTTGTTCTCAGGCCCTATCTTCAAAGCCAATTTGTGTGCTGCAACACTATCAGCTTTCAGGTGTTGAACTGTGCCTGGTTCAATAACGGAATGAGAAAGCTGACTGCTCTATTGCTCCTCTGTTAGGAAAATCCATTCTTGAATAATCTGTAAGCCCTGTGAGAAGGTCAAATGATGAGGCCTGGAGATCTGAGACAAAACACTAAGATTTCATTGTTTTGATTTGCCAGCTATCCAGCTGCACATTTAAAATTCTCCAAGAGAAATACGCAGAGTGCAAAATTGTATTCAAGTTGAGCTTGAATTTTACCTATATAACATCATCTATATCTAATTTTAAAAATATGGTAAGATATAGAAAATATAATATTCTTTGTAATATTTGCACATACTGTTATTTTTCTTGTGTCACTAAAATAATAATGTAAATGTAATAAACATGAATTAGAAGAGTTATGTTAATGATGTGAAATAGCTATATTGATGTGTAAATAAATACCTCATTTAAATGACTATTTTAAAATACAACCCTAAATAAATAAAAACTAAAATTCTAGCAAAACCTATGAAATGAAATATTCTCACAAGGCATTTGTATATGTATTGCCTGTCAGTTAACCATGCAGATTGGTAATGTTTGTTCAAATAGCCTATGTGCAATCCTAATCTGCCTATTGGAAGCATTGACTTGTTCAACTTTTAGAGCATTTACCAAGTTTTTCTAATGTAATTAACAATCAGATGGTTTTGAGGACTTTACTTTTTGCCTTCTACTGTGAAAATATTTTAAGATTATTGTGCACCAATTTCAGTTGTATACAAAAATATTGTAATGTCAATTTTTTTCATTTTTAAATTTAAAATATTAAAGTCTCTAGAGAAATTTTTAATGCAACTAAAGTATTGAACCATCATTTAATATTATGTATAACCATAATTGCATTTTATATGAGATGTCATAATTTTCTGTTTTGTTATTTAAACATATTTAATTTTTAAATCATTATATGTTAGCAAAATTGTAGCATTTAATTAATTTGAATAAAATTTAATACATTGAAAATTGTAATTAAATATGTATGTATCATTCATTGAAATGTGATTGGTGCCTTTTCTGGAACAAATGGAGAGCAAAATTAAAGTAAAATAAGAAGATGATGAATTGATTCAGTATAAACAAGGTGGTTTCTGTTGAAAAATTATCTTCAATAAGAATTTGTCATCATAATTTGTGATTATCACTTTACAGTATATCAAATCTAATGAATTCAAGTGCACAAGCTATATAAATTACTGCCAATGTTTTAAATATAAAAGATCGTTATTTAAATCAAAATAGCCATGGCATATAAATTTGAACCACTGCTATGCTTCCAGATATCATAAATTATTTGCTCTAATATATGCATTTAGTGTTTTGCATCTAAGTCAATGATTTTTTAAATGTTTCAAAATACAAATACATGTATTTTAATTACAGCATGAAAATGCTGGGCAAAATTTGCTCTTTTAAATAATTTATTAAGAAATAAATGGAAAGTGATTATTTTTTATAACCCAAACATTCTTCCAATCAATATAATAAAACATACTCTTCTCTATATTTCCACTTACATATATGTCTTTCACTGCTTACTTTCAGTGTTGTTTTCACACATAAGGGCTTTTTTCAAACATTACACAGATTAAACTTAATTATTCTAATATGATGGGAGCTGATCTTTGAGAAAAAATAAATTTACCAGAGGACATTCATGAACCGAATTTGTTATTTTCAGAAAGAAAAAGAGACACTGAAACTCAGAGTAAAATATCAATAGGTTCATTTATATTCTGCCTTAAACAGCTTGCATTGATAATGCTCATTATTGTAGAGTTCATTTAAATGAGCAGGAACAATTTTGGAAATGAAAGTTATAGCAAGTTTTTTAATAAAAATGGCTTATCACTTAGTAATCTTTATATAAATATTTTTGCTTTCTCCTTTCAGGAAGTATGCATGTTTTTAGTCATCTGGTCCAATTCCACTCAAGTTTAACTTTCTGTCTCTATTTTATATAATAATTTTTCCTAATCCTGGAGCTCTACCTCTTTACAGAAATCTTATTTAACACCTATTTCTATGGAATTATGCTAAAACAATCAAATGTACCACCTCCCTTACTGTAGACCAAGTGGTATAATTTTAGTCACCTTCTGCATTAGGAGTTCCATCTTTTGGGCATTGAAATTGATTTTTCTCATCTTAGCATCTGAAGATCCAGAGTGCCCCTTGCCCAATCGCCTGAGACTATACAGTGACACCTACAACAGAGGATGTGGAGGCAGCAGCTTTCGGTCACCAGAAATGGCAACATCAGGAGCATCAGCACGAATAGACTATGTAGAGGTAGTTCTCCCAAACTGTTCTGAAACCAAACATTCTTGGTGTGCTACCTGCTATGGGGACTGCCTTCCTCCTGCCTAGTGTTATACAAAATGTTTGGTCTTTGTTAAAGTTTAGCAATGACATTTCTCACTAATAAGAAATGTGATTTTTCTTCCAAGTACATTCAGTTGCCTTAATTTTCAATGAATATGAATTTTATAAGTCTCGGAAAAACATTAATACCCAAATTTTTGTCAAGTTTATTTCCTTATTATATAAAGCTGCTGTCACATGTACTTTTTGTGTAAATATTTTTTAAATATATCAGAATAATCCATAATTTTAAAGGTCATCCTAATGCAGTAAATAAGAGTATTTCTCTGACCAGTTATATTCTCCAAAGACTAAATACCACAGCCCAGTTTTCTGTTATGCTCCCTAATGTGTACTTATTTTTCAAGTGAAAGATTATTCCCACATGGCCCCAAGTCAAAATATGAGCGGCTAATGACTGACTGGTCTTATGTATGTTTTCATTGTGTGAATTTTAATGTGAAAGAGTTATTTTGTAGCTATAAAACACATTTGTTAATTAACCACATTGGCTTAATCTATATAGTTCCATGACTTACAGCATTTCAGTTTGAATGTAAAATGAGTCTCTGTAGTGATGGATTTGCAAAATAAATAATTTACATAATAGATGACTTTAAACACTTTGCATGTATGACTTAGAAATAGGACATATTTATCTTGAAATTTTAAAGTGTTTGAAATCCAGCATACAGAGGTCTTCATGTTAGTGTAATAGCAAATTCACAAATTCATCAGTCACCCCATCTTAACCTTTTTTTAATGAGGCAAGAAACAAAGAATTTATATTAGGTCCATTGGAACTATTACTTGGTTAACTATAATTTTAAGGTTCTTTTCATAAACCAGATATGAGCAGGATATATTAAGCTTAACAGTTTTTCCTCTTTTTTTGAGGTGGGGGGGATTCTATTTCATTTTGTTGGTTAGGAAATGGCAAACTATTATTACTCATTCTGTGTGTGTGTGTGTGTGTATGTGTGTATGTGTGTGCTTCCAAAATCTGCACTATGGATTTGAAATGTATGTTTCTGAATATTCCTATTAATTTTAAAGCCACTTTAATTATGTGAAATATATAATGGATATATATATAATATATATTGGATATATATATAATATATATAATGGATATATATATAATATATATATATCCATTATATATTACATAAATATGGTGTAATGAAATTATGTACTAAAATATGTAGCCCTTCCTTTGTGAAAAGCACATATACATTTGCAAGTGTATATTGTTATGTTTTTAGCTCAAATTATGTAAATGCTGATTTTTTTCATAAGTACTTGTAAAAATTCATACATCTACTTTTTGAGTTTGTACAACATTATTTTTAGCTGTGTATGCCATACACTGATTGACTTCTATCATTTTCATATATTGCTTATATCTCTAGAAACTATGTATCAAAAGGTGTATTGATAATTCTAAAAAGACAAAAGTAAATTTCTGGCTCATCTTTAAAATAAATTATACTATTTTAATGTAGTTTTATGTTTCACCATGTCCTACAAATACCATTTTAGAGATTGTTTAAAACATTCTACATGGAAGTAGTGTTAAAGATTAAAGATATACTTCTGTTTTGTTTTTATCATATTCCAATAAGAAACTGGACGTTTCATTGTTAAAGTTTGAAAGTAGAGCTGCAAGTAGAATCTGAAGCAATATGCAGTAATTCTGTTGTATAACTATTTTGTTTGCATAACCTTACTGCAGTAAGCTATATTGCTTTACTGGTCTTATGATAACACTAGAGGCCCGAAATTCATGCATGGGAGGCAGGGGGTGTCCTTCCACCCAGCCCGCACCCTCTCTAATCTGGGACCCCTCGAGGGATGTCTGACTGCCCTACTGGGATTGGGCCTAAATGGGTAGTCAGATATTCCTCTCACAACTCAGGATTGCTGGCTCCCAACTGCTCACCTGCCTGCCTTCCTGGTTGCCCCTAACTGCTTCTGCCTGCCAGCCTGATCACCCCTAACCACTCCCCTGCCAGCCTGATTGATGCCCAACAGCTCCCCTGCCAGCAGCCTGTTTGCCCCTAACTGCCCTCCCCTGCAGGCCTGGTCTCCCCCAAATGATCTTCCCTGCAGGCCCGGTTCCCCCAACTTCCCTCCTTTGCAGGCCTGGTCTCTCCCAAGTGCCCTCCCCTGCTGACCATCTTGTGGTAGCCATCTTGTGTCCACATATGGGCAGGATCTTTGACCACATGGGGGCAGCCATCTTGTGTGTTGGAATGATGGTCAATCTGCATATTACTCTTACATTAGATATAATAGAAGCCTGGTGCACAGTTGGGGGCCAGCTGGTTTTCCCAGATCAGGATGTCCCAGATTAGGGTGGAGGTTCCCTTGGGGCATAGGGCAGCCTGGGTGAGGGGTCTGTGGTGGTTTGCAGGCTGTCCATGCCCCCCAATCCAAGTGGAGGCCCTGGTATCTGGAATTTATGTTCTACAATTGAAACTTTGTAACCTGGAGCAGAGCCAAACCTCCTTCTGGCTCTGTGGCCTCAGCCATTTCTCTTGGGATATTTACCTTCTATAACTGAAACTTGTAGCCTTAAGCAGAGGCCAAGGCAGTGCAGGGCTGCAGAAAGCTTGGCTTCCTCCATTGCCAGGGACAACACTAGCCGCCTCCTCTCTCCAGCTCCATGGCTACTGCCATTTTTGGGGGATTCTATAATTGAAACTTTGTAGCATTGAGTGGAGAGCCCACTAGAGTGTACACCAGGGTGTGCAGAAAGCTTGGCTTCCTCCATCACCAGGGAAACTCAAGCCCCCCTCCTGCTCCCTGTGACCACAGCCATATTGGTTTGGGGTTAATTTGTATATCACTCCTGATTGGCTGGTGGATGTGGCTGGTAGATGTAGTGAAGGTTTGATCAATTTTCATATTGCTCTTTTATTACATAGACTATTGCAATTGAAAGCTTGTGTATGTAGGATAAAGGGAACTTTTCTCAATGACAAAAGATTAACAGGTAACTTGAATAACTGTTGTCAATGCTGGAGTGGTTTAAGTCAAATTAGCAGAAGTGATTACAAGAATAAGAAATTAAGTACCATTGAATAAAATAACTCGATTTTTTGTTGCCCAGTTACTGCTATATACTACCTTAGCATTTCAAGTATAAAAGGTGTAAATTTATAATGTTTATGTCACTCTAACACTAATCTTTTTTTAAGAGGAATCACACATACAATGTAACAAAATGTGAAATGTGTTTATTTGATAAAGTTACATATTTTTAACCACTAGATATATATTTTAAAATTAGGAAAAATAGAAAAAAGAAAAAATGGCTTATATGCATTTGGAGTTATTGAAATTATAATAACGGCCTATAGTGTAGTCTTTTACAGATTTAATTATATATATATATATATATATATATATATATATATATATATATACACATATACATACTAGAGGCCCTGTGCACGAAATTCAAGGGAGTGTCCCTCAGCCCAGCTTGCACCCTCTCCAATGTGGGACCCCTTGAAGGATGTTCCACTACCCGTTTAGGCCCAATCTCCAATCTGGGACAACTTGAGGGATGTCCGTCTGCCCGTTTAAACCCTACCAGGATCAGGCCTAAACAGGCAGTTAGAAATCCCTCTCACAATCCACGGATGCTGGCTCCAAACTGCTCACCTGCCTGCCTTCCTGATTACCCCTAACTGCTTTTGCCTGCCAGCTTGATCACCCCCTAACAACTCCCCTACCAGCCTGATTGATGCCTAATTGCTCCTTTGCCCCTAACTGCCCTCCCCTGCAGGCCTAGCTCTCTCCAAACCATCCTTCCCTGCAGGCCTGGTCACCTCCAACTTCTCTTCTCTGCTGGCCTGGTAACCCCTAACTGCCCTCTCCTGTAGGATTGATTGCCCCCAACTGCCCTCCCTTGCAGGCCTGGTCCCTCCCAACTGTCCTCCACTGCTGGCCTGATCACCCACACTGCCCTTTCTTGCAGGACTGGTCCCTCCCAACTGCCCTCACCTGCTGACTATCTTGTGGTGGCCATTTTGTGTCCGCATGGAGGCAGGATCTTTGACCACATGGGGGCAGACATCTTGTGTGTTGGAGTGATTTTCAGTTTGTATATTACTCTTTTATTAGATAGGATAGAGTCTTGGTGCATGGATGGGAGCCAGCTGGTTTGCCCTGAAGGGTGTCCTAGATCAGGGTGGGGGTTCCCTTGGGGCATGGGCCACCTGGGCTAGGGGCCTGTGGTTTGCAGGCTGGCCATGCCCCCAGCGACCTAAGTGGAGGCCCTGGGATCTGGGATTAATTTATGTTCTATAATTGAAACTTTGTAGCCTGGAGCAGAGCCAAGCCTGCTGGCTCCAGGGTGGCATCCATTTCTGTTGGATTTATTTACCTTCTATAATTGAAACTTTGAGCCTTCAGTGGATGCCTGGGCTAGTCAGGGCAGGTGAAAAACTTGGCTTCCTCCATCTCTGGGTGCAACTCAAGCCTCTTGCTCTCTCCAGCTCTGTGGCTGTCATCATTATCTTCTATAATTGAAACTTTGTAGCACTGAGTGTAGGCCTAATTAGGCAAGGGCAGGAGGGAAGCTTGGCTTCTTCCATCACTGGGAAAAACCAAGCCTCCCTCCTGTTCTCTGTAGTTGGCAGTCATCTTGGTTGGGTTTATTTGCATATTTGCTCCTGATTGACTGGTGGGTGTGGATTGTGGGTGTACAGAGGTATGATCAATTTGCATTTTACTCTTTTATTAGATAGTACTAGAGGCCTGGTGCACAAAATTTGTGCACGGGAAGCAAGGTATGTCCCTCAGCCCAGCCTGTACCCTCTCCAATCTGGGACCCCTCGAGGGATGTTCAATTGCCTGTTTAGGACCTATCCTGGTAGGATCCAGCCTAAACAGGCAGTCAGATATCCTTCTCAAAATCCAGGACTGCTGGCTCCAAACTGCTCACCTACCTGCCCCCTGATTTCTCCTAACTGCTTCTGCCTGCCAGCCTGATCACCTGCTAACCACTACTACCCTGCCAGCCTAATTGATGTCTAATTGCTCCCCTGCCAGCCTATTTGCCCCCAACTTCCCTCCTCTGCCAGCCTTGTCGCCCCTAACTACCCTCCCCTTTAGACTTGATCACCCTCCCAAATGTCCTCCCTTGCAAGCCTGGTGCCTCCCAACTGCTCTCCCCTGCTGGCCTGATCACCCACAACTGCCCTCCCTTGCAGGCCTGGAACCTCCCAACCACCCTCCCCTGCTAGACATCTTGTGCTGGCCATCTTGTGTCCACATGGGAACAGGATCTTTGACAACATGGGGGCAGCCCTCTTGTGTGTTGGAATGATGGTCAATCTGCAAATTACACTTGTATTAGATAGGATAGGGGCCTGATGCATGGGTGGGGGCCAACTGGTTTGCCCTGAAGAGTGTCTCAGATCAGGGTAGGGGTTCCCTGACACTGCCTGTGGGGCAGCCTGGGCAAGGGCCTGTGGTGGTTTGCAGGCTGTCCACACACACACACCCCAGCGACCTAAGTGGAGGCCCTGGGATCTGGGATTAATTTATGTTATACAATTGAATCTTTGTAACCTGGAACAGAGCCAAGCCTTCTTCTCACTCCATGGTGACAGTCATTTCTGTTTGGGTTTATTTATATTCTATAATTGAAACTGTGTAGCCTAGAGTGGAAGCCTAGGTGCTAGGGCTGCAGAAGCTCCGCTTCCTCCATCACCCAGGAGGCTGCAGAAGCTCCGCTTCCTCCATAGCCTCTGCTCTCTCCAGCTCCGTGGCTGCTGCCATTTCTGTTGAGGTATATCTTCTATAATTGAAACTTTGTAGCATTGAGTGGAGGCCGAGGCTGGCAATGGCAGGCGGAAAGCTTGGCTTCTTCCATTGCCAGGGAAACCCAAGCCTCCCTCCTGCTCTCAGTGGCCATAGCCATTTTGGTTGGGGTTTATTTGCTCCTGATTGGCTTTTGGACGTACCTTGTGGATGTGGCTTGATCAGAGGTATGGTAAATTTGCATATCACTCTTTTATTAGATAGGATATGAGTACTGAGATATTCACATTAAATGAGAATTTATCCTATCTAATAAAAGAGTAAAATGATATTTGCCCATACCTTCGCTCTGCCCTCAGCCAATCAGGAGTGATATGCAAATTAAACCAAGAAAGATGGAGCGTTGTGCCTAACACTGCCTGCAGGGTCCAGGCTGCAGCTGACACGGTGGGCAGGGTCCAGGCTGCGATAGGTACCCTGGCAAGCTGAGTGGGCTTAGCCTGACACTGCCTGTAGGGTCGAAGCTGCCATGGGGTCAGGTAGTTCTGGCCTGCTGCAACTGACACCCCCTGCAGGGTGCAGGCCATGATCAGTAAGCAGCAGGCTGGGTGGGCAGAATGTGACACTATCCGTGGGGGTCCAAGCTGCCGATGGGACCAAGTAGGCCAAGCAGGCAGAACCTGATGGCAACCCTGGGGTCCAGGCTGCGATTGGTAACCGGGCAGGTAGGGTGGGGGTGTGCAGAGCCTGACACCGACTGCGGGGGTGAAGGCTGCAATCGGTAACTGGCCAAGAAGTGGGGAGAGGGGTTCAGCGCCTCCCACTGCTATCAGCAGGGTCCGGCTGCTATCAGCATCTAGGCAGGCATGGCGGGCAGCACCAGATGCCACCCATGGGGTCCAGGCTTCCATCAGACACTGAGCAGGCCAGGCAGGCAGCATCTGATGCTGCCCGTGGGGTCCAGGCCACCATCAGGGTCAGGTAGGTCTGGCTGGCTACGCCTGACACCACCTGCGGGGTCCAGGCCACCATCGGAGACCAGGCAGGGCAGGTGGGCAGCACGTGATATCGCCTGTGGGGTCCAGGATCCTATTGGTAACTGAGGTAGCCTGCCAAGCTGACCCTGACGCCATCTGCAGGGTCCACGCTGTGATCAGAACCAGAGCAGGCCTGGCGGGCTGCACCTGACGCCACCTGGGGGTCCAGGCTAAAATCAGGGTCTGGTCGTTCTGGCCAGCTGGGCCTGACACTGCCTGCGGTGTCCAGGCTGCCATCAAGGATCCGGCAGAATGGGCGGGCTGCACCTGACGCTGCCCACAGGGTACAGGCTGCGATCGGTAACTGGGCAGGCTGGGCAGGCGGCGCCAGACACCACCCGTAGGGTTCAGGCCGCCATCAGGGACCGGGCAGGCAGAGCAGGCAGCAGGTGACACCGCCCGGGGATCCAGGCTGCCATTGGCTACAGGGCAGGCAGGGCGGGCTGAGCCTGACGCTGCCCGCAGGTTCCAGGTCCTTATTGGGGATGTGGGCACGCGAGGATGGCTAGTGTCTCTGGGATCACTGTCCGCCCCCGGGCTGCCTGTTGACATGGTTGGAGCAGGCCTGGGTTGAACATTTTAATGAACATGGGATGCCTGTGCCCTGGTCCACCAAACCCTGTCCCTGGCGAGGAGAGGGCAGTGGGCATTTAGCAGGCATTGGGGCTCTGAAGGAGCTGTAAGCAACCTGCAGGCATGCTACCAGGAAGAGGTGGTGAACAATGATGACACAGAGGGCTGGCTGATGGAGGCATGCAAAGGTACAGATAAGATGGCTCTTGCTGGAGCTGAGCTTGAAAAGCAAGTCGATAGTCTGATGGACTAAATAACCTTTCTGAAGAATGTGCATGAAGAGATCGCAGAGCTGCAGTTGCAGATCTAGTATGCCTAGATCTCCATGGAGATGGACGTGTTTTCCAAGTCCGACCTCTCTGCTGCGCTCAAGGACATCTGCACCCAGTAAGAGAAGCTGGCTGCCAAGGACATGCAAATGCAGAAGAATGGGACAAGAGCTGCTTCACCATGCTGACCGAGAGTGCTGCCAAGAACACCTACATGGTGTGCACAGCCAAGGAGGAAGTGTCTGAAAGCCACCACCTGCTCAAGGCCAAGACCCTGGAGATCAAAGCATGCCAGGGCATGAACTAAGCTCTGGGAAAGCAGCTGTGAGAGCTGGAGGATAAGCAGAACACCGACATTAATGCTATTCAGGATAGAATCAACAAATTAGAAAATGAATTGAGAACTACAAAGAGTGAAATGGCATGATATTTAAAAGAATGCCAGGACCTCCTCAATGTGAAGATGTCTTTGGACATTGACATTGCAACTTCAGTAAACTCTTGGAAGGTGAGGATACCCAGCTCAGTTTCACCAGCGTAGGAAGCAGAGGCTACTCTGAAAATTCCCAGATCTTTGGTCAATTTGCCCACGGTGGTTACAGACTAGCTCCTACTTGATGTCGGCTTGCTCCTTCCCTTCTTAATACCCCTGCCACATCCAGGAGGAGCAGATCGAGGTGGATGAGATCATTGAGCTGCAAAAGCCAAGGAAGCTAAAGATGAACCCCTTTCTGAAGGAGAAGTTGAAGAGGAGGAGGAAAAGGAAGAGGAAGAGGAAGGAGAGGAAGAGGAAGAAGGTGCCAAGGAAGAATTTGAGGATGCAAAGGAGGAAGAAGAAGGAAGTGAACGTGAAGGAGAAGATGCCCAAGAAGCTGAGGATGAAAAGAAAAATGAAGGTGCTGGAGAGGAGCAAGCAACCAAGAAGAAAGATTGAGCCCCCCTTTATTTAATTATTTCAGGAATAACCCTCCTGAAACCAGGTCAATCCCATCACCAACCAAGCAGTTGAGTTCCTGATATTATATGAATTAAGAAGTCAATATATATAACATTCTAATTGACTCGGGTTGGACATTAAATGTTGTGCTATGACTTTTCTCCTTATACAGAGTATCTGTTTGCTTGCAGAGTGGCTTCCTGGCTTGCTGCCAGCCTGTGCGTGGTCCATGCTTATGAGTTCAGTATCTATGACAATATGAATAATTCAGATGTTTATGATAAAAACACATGAATTCCCTGATGTTAACGTTAAACTTCATGGGGAAAATAGTCCTTTGCATCTTTGGTGGTTATGTGCAATAAACAGGAAATAAAGTTACACTGAATCACAAAAAATAAAATACATTAGGGACCAGAAAATGTTCAAAGAACCATTCCCAAATTAGGAAGGGAAGTCACAGGGTGCATATTATTGCTACAAATACAGTATGTCCTACTACTTACAACATATACAATGTAATGTGTCAGATGCCTTCCTATTGCATGAAGTATGTATTCTCATAGAGTAATACTGGTACATATATTATAGTTAATATCCTATCCATATTAATAAAAGGGTAATATGCTAATTAGAGCAGTGGTTGGCAAACTGCAGCTCGCGAGCCACATGGTGGCTCTTTAGCCCCTTAAGTGTGGCTCTTTCACAAAATGCCATGACCTAGGCCAGTCTATTTTAAAGAAGTGGCATTAGAAGAAGTTTAATTTTAAAAAATTTGGCTCTCAAAAGAAATGTCAATCGTTGTACTGTTGATATTTGGCTCAGTTGACAATTTACCGACCACTGAATTATACCATGAGACCTTTCAGACGTCCTTCGGGACAAAGCCATAGTGGTGGAGCCGAGGCAGAGGCCGTTAGGGGTGATCAGGCCAGGAGGGGAGAGCATTTGGGGATGATCAGGCTGGCTGGGAGGGCTATCTGGGGGAGCAGGCTGGCAGAGGGGACCAGTTGGGGTTGAACAGGCTGGCAGAGGGGTGCAGTTGGGTGCAAGCAGGCCAGCAGGCAGAGTGGTTAGGGGTGATCAAGCAGGCAGGCAGGTGAACAGTTAGGAGCCAGCAGTCGGATTGTGAGAGGGTTGTCCAACTGCCAGTTTAGGCTCGATCCCACAGGGATCCCAGATTGGAGAGGATGCAGGCCAGGATGAGGGACACCCCTCCTTCCACCACGCCCCCACACACGAATTTCATGCACCAGGCCACTAGTTTAAATACAATTAATGGTAATCAAAGTGAAAAAAACTCATAAGCAGACAGCACAATATACTCTTACCTATCCCCTAGGATACCAAGGACAGCAGAGTCCTTCCCTCCTTCATAAATGTCACTCCCAGGAACCTGGGCCACCAGGCGAACAACATATTGAATTGCCCTTCAACATCTTTTTGACATGTCATGAAGAGAAGTCATTTTTTAATGACGTGCAGGAGTGCCTCAGAAAATAGGGTGCATATTTCCTGTTTCTCAGAAGTTATAAGTTCTTGCAGGTTTATTAAGAATTTTAAATACTCTCACATCCTTGTTTTTTTGTTATGTTAAATTTTACTGACAAGGGTTTCAGTAGTTGTTGTTTTTAATCAACTTAACTTTCCTGTAGCAGAACTTGCAGACCTACATTTTGTCACACACAAAAATATAACTACTCTATCTATTTTTAGTCAAAAACAAAATTTAAAGAAGTCATGTTAGCTGTTGTAAGTTTCATTTTATATTGTTTGCTTCTGTCATAGCAATCAATATAAATTAGATAAAAACTGATAGTTTATATGTATTGGCATAAAAAGCAAACAATATTAGTAAAACAAAATTATTGCATCTGGATGTTGTTACAGTAAAAAACAGTTTCAGAACATCAGGGAATTAGAACACCCTGAGGGTGTGGAAACTTCAAATCTCATTGAAGTCAGAATCTTCTACCAGACCAATAATTGCTCCCATCTTCTCCCAACGTTGACTTGCTTTGATGTCAGCTGTATAGTAAGTACATACAGATATAACATTTGCAATCCAAAGTCTTATTCACCTCTTCTGCTTGGCAAATTTTGAAGAGAATAGATATCTTTAATTCATTCCAGCCCAATAAACATTTGTTAAGGGCTTACTGTTTGCCAGGCATTGTGATTAACATCGGAGACACCAAGTGGAACATAGCCTCTGCCACGAGGCAGATGACAGTCGGGTAAGGAAGGCAGACATGCAAAGCATTACGTGCAACATAGCACGTTACAGGGGATTATGGAAATGTGCTAAATAAACGGAAATAGTACAGAAAGTACTTAATCCTATTGGCCAAGTCCAAGAAAAAAATTTGCAAAGGAAATGAAGCCCGAGGAGTCTTGTGAACAATAAATTGAAATGGAACAAGTGGGCAGAAGGAGTGTTGCTTAAAGTGGAAACCTGTCACAGGGATTAAATGTGCAAAATAGTAGCATGTGGAGGAGTCATCATGAGGTAGATGCACACTGTGAAGGGGCTTGTGTGCCATGGCTGGACTTCATTTTGTGAGCAATAGTAAAGTTTTAGTGAAAGGATCATAAGCAGAGAAATGGAAGTGAGATTTGTGAGTGATGGGATGAAATTTATTAGTAAGAATTCACAGCTACCTTCCCCTCTATAGAGGCAAAGAACAAAAGCCACACAGTAGATTTTTGTTTGTCTTTGTTTTTCAGCTTTATCTTTATTGTTGAAAGTATTGAAGTGTATATTGCATAACATAAAATTCACCCGCATTAAGTACAAAATTTAGTAATTTTTTGGCAAATTTATGGGGTTCTACAATCATCACTACAATGCAGGTTTGAACATTTCCATCACCCCCACCAAAAATCCCTCTTGCTCATTCACAATTAATCCTCATTCCCACTCCAGCCCCAGGCAACCACTAACCTGCTTTCTGTACTGTAAATATGCCTTTTCTGAACATTTTGTATAAATGAAATCATATATCTGGGGGTCTTTTATCTGGCTTCTTTCACTTAACATAGTGTTTTTGAGGTTTCTGTCCAATTGTTCTGAGGCAAATGGGATGAAGTATTTCACTGCCAAGAAAACCATAAATACTCAGAAAAAAAGACATGTCAGAAGGATGTTATGTGACCTTGGCCAAGGTATGGAAAATACATAGGACTGAGATACCAAGATCATGAGGACAGGACAGCAGAGAGAGAGAGAGAGAGAGAGAGAGAGAGAGAGAGAGAGAGAGAGAGAGTCCAGTTATGGTAGAGGAATCAGAGTGTACAGTAACGTGAAAGTAGAAGATAACATGTCAGGTTATTTTAATTATGTTTTCTGAAAACTAAATCTTAAACTTCCATTTCCTCCCTACCTTCAAGATTTGTAATGGGTATTTGTAAATTACCTGTTCATTTGAGCTTCCTGTTTGTGGTTACTACTCTAGACATTACATATGCTTTGTTAGGTTCTTGGATTAAAATCATTTCTCAAAAAAAACACATTAGAGAATGCCAACAAATCATGTCAGACTGACATCTGCAGTTAAAAGTGAATCTAGAACAAACTGTATTTTTCTTGGAAAACCATTTGAGACAATATAGTAGTCTCAGTGAGACTAGAACTGCATTTTTTTAGAGAATGCAGGATTGACTTAGGAATTCTAGTGCAGTTGGAGAGACACAGGTGAAATTATGAGACCATGCAAGTCATAAAAAAATAAAGATTTATTTTCTGTAAAGGAAGACAAAACTACTGGCAGATTCTCTGGACCTATTGCAATCCCCCCTCCACTTGCTGAAAGGGCTGTTCTGCTGATTTAGCTGCTGCTGTAGAATTGAAGATAAAGCAAGTTTTGGAGTGGCTTGTATAGACTATTAGTTACTAGAGAAATCATAGGGTTGCAGTGCAGCAGATGGAATAAAAAGGCTGAGTCTGGCCGGAATATAACATGGGTGTACCAGGAAAGACAAGCTCAGAAACAAAGAAGCACTGCGAGCCTGACAGAACACTTTAGGTGTGCTGTCATGACTGGCCCAGAACCAGGAAAACCCAGGTTAGAGTCTCAGAATAATGCAACCAAGGCAAGCTGGTTCTCATGCAGGAAGGAGTCCTGCCATGCCCCACCTCTCAACAGACTCTGTGGTCCATTGAGGTGATGAGGGACTTCTTATGGGTAATCAGAGACCCTCTGGAGCCACCCCAAGGTGATGAGTGGAACTGAATCCCTAAACTACTGAGTTAGGGTCCCCTGGCTTGGCCCAAGATGTATAAGACAAATCCTAAACCCTGAATGTCGGTGTGATCTGTTAGCTTCTGTTAGAGGAATTAGGAGCATCAATCAGTTGTAAAACTGAAACTCTGGTCTTAAAAATAGAGAAGAGATAAACTGTATTAATGTACTCAGATCTTAAGAATTGGCTATACTCTGTGAAATGTCCAGAGACATAGGATAAGACTTTGCATACTCTGGGTTTGGGGTGAGAAAAGGACACTTTCAAATGGAATGGGATAAGATGGGGGTCTTTGTATATTTCCTCCCTCTTTGCCCACTTAGCTTCTTCTCCCACCTCCATATTCTGATGGGGGGAAAAACAACAGTCACTGGAAGGCTCTTTCAAGAAATGCCATCAAAGGAGTAGAAATTACTCCCCTGTGGGCTTCGTATAGAAGCTTGCAGTGATGGGACATGACACATCAGGAGCACAGACTGTGGGACTTTACCCAGCACTGAGGAGAGGGAGGGTGGAAGGTAGAAGATGGGTGAATGTGTTATCAGGAATGAGAAGATTTATAAGAGAGTAAGCTTTGGTGTGTTGTAGAATAGGACAGGAAATATCACTAAAAAGTGCTGTGATCCAAGTTAGTAGATCCCCTTAAACATTTAAAATAATTTGAGGAAAGAAATTGCCATTTTGAGGCTATGTTTCTTTACAGCAGGAGAGGATGCATAAGAGTGAATACTGAGGACTGGGAGACCAGTTGCTGCAATTGGGCCAAGAGAATATGAGTGCCATGACAACAGAGTGAAGAAGTTTAAATAGGATAGGGAGACATTTTTGGAAGTGGAATTCAAAGGCCTTTCATCAGAGTGTAGTTTATTCTTGGCATATATAAGGAACATGGGGAACGGTCCACAAAAATCAAACTG
Source organism: Antrozous pallidus (assembly GCA_027563665.1). NCBI lineage: Eukaryota > Metazoa > Chordata > Mammalia > Chiroptera > Vespertilionidae > Antrozous > Antrozous pallidus. The sequence goes on along the minus strand of CM050508.1, from coordinate 161,009,882 downwards.
CTTCCAATTTATGTCTTCAATCGGGGACTCAATCTGGGGCTTTATGATTTGATTTGAAAGGGATTTCCCAGACAACAGACACAGGCATGTTCAAATGCAATGAATAACAAATTGCAAGCCAAACATAAAGCATCTTGTATTAATACCTATTTTTGATTGAGTATGGCTCTGCTTCTATTTATTAATTTGATTGAAGTCCAAATGTCAATGCTTCTGTGAAAACTCAGCAGGTTGCACATCCCTAGTCACTCATAACATAGGAATGTAATACTTTGAGTGTATTATTGCAGAAAAATTATCATGTTATATTATAATTAGTTGTTTGAGGGTCTGTTTCCTTGAGATCTTTGAAAATAGCACTATATCTTCATCATTCTGCCTCCCTTCAGTGGCTAATAAAGTGCTTTGTCCAAAGTTAGATTTGTTTACTGAATAGAGAAGATATTGCAATCAGGAAATATAATTTTCTGCCAAGTATTTAAATACCATTATATGTAATAAAAACAAAACAAATGTCATAAATAGTTAAACTGTCACAAGAATTATGACAAATGCATCTATTTGCTACTTAGTCTCAGTTAATCAGGCTTCTAGAACATTGTTAAGTTTGAAATTGTTGGGATCGCTCAGCTAATATGTGTATAGTATAAGTATCACTTCCTATTGAATTATTAAAGTGTAATTTTAGTCCATTATTCTAAAATTTGACAAATATATTTTAAATTAGGAATGATTCTGGCCTTTCTCACCAAACTTTACCTACTTGACAGGTTGTCCTAAAAATCCATCATGTCATCTTCCAGTGTGTAAGGGCTATGGGTGCCTATTATGTTCTCTCCATCCCAACTAGATTTTAATAATCTATTTATACACATACCTTCTGTGTTTTTCTAAATTGTCAAGTTTTTATGTGTTTTTCTGTTTGTTTGTTTTTTAGGACAGGTATGGTGTTTTATTCATCCTCCAGAGTACCTAGCATAGTGGCTTGCAAGTGGTATGCATAATTAATAAAGAAAACAAGAAAGATAGAAAGGAAGAAAAGTACTCCTCCAATAAGGATACTTAGGAAATAACATACTCCTGGTTGAAAGGAAAAGAGGGTGAATTTGAGAGCACTTGATTGAGACTTTAAAGAGGAAGTTGTACTTCAGTTGTGAAGGGAGCAGTAGCACACTGGGCAGAGGAAAGTGGCCATGTCTGTGGAATAAGGAGAGTCTTGGTTTTGTGGATAGTTGGAATAAGTTGAATTGAGTAGTGAAAGTAAAGTGGAAAGGTAGATTAAGGAGTTTGAAAATAGCTAACTGGTAGCTATTAGAAATTATTTCCTTATGTGAGTAACAAGGAAGAGTTGATATTTAAGATAGAAGCAAAAAACTCAAAGAAGAGAAAATGTTAAGACCAATAACACATAAATAAAGCAAATAATATGTTTAAACACAATGCAAAACACATTTTTAAATCTCTGTAGAGCAGCTAGTACTTATATAGACTTAAAGATACATGAGGGCGGGAGAACCAAGATGGCGGCATAGGTAAAACACCTATCTTGCCATCATACACAGCAACTTTAAAACTACAACTTAACGAAAGAACAAACACCATCCAGAATCACCGGAAAGCTGGCTGAGTGAAAATTCCACAAATAAAAGAGAAGATAAGACACTGTGACTCAGAGGAGTGGTGAAGGACAGCATTGAAGATACGAGTGGAGAGAGGTTTGGAGGAGCGCGTGCCAGTGGATAGGGCGGGCGGCTGAAAACCGGCCAGTTTTCTTGAACGGGGGAGACAAAGACGTCCCACTGGACTGATTCTCCAGCTCTGGGCAAAGTCCAGGGAACCCACTATCATACGGGGTAAAAACTGGACAGTGGGAGGGCACACTGAAGCTCGGGTGCTGCAGGGGTCTGCCGGCTTGTGGAGAAGGCGAGCTTCTGTGGAGTACACGTGAACTTGGGAACAGCTCAGCTGCGTGACCACGCAGAGAGCACTCATGACTTGCTCTTTCATTCGGGAAACCATCAGACTGCTTTGTTTTACGACCCTGGGTGAGACGTTGGATGTGCAGACTCATTTGGGGAGAGTCTGAATTCCTCGGCAGCAGCTCTCTCTCTCAGAGGTGCTGGCGGCCATTGCACCTGGCGGAGCTGACGCTGTCTGCTTGGCCCAGAGACTCCACCCATCCAACCTGAGCACAGCTGAACTTCACAGACAATTGGCCTGGAGGTCAACCCCTCCAAATGCTAACCGTTAACCTGAGCTTAACTTCAGTAAGACTGTGCAACCCATATCCACCTCAGGTAACTGGGGAGGCTGAGCCACTGTCCCTTGTAGGACGTCTACCACACAAAGCTAATTGACCAACTCAGGGAAGCAGCCACCATGCAGAGACATGGAAAGAAATCAGATGTGAAAGAAATGGAGGAAAAAAAACGACTGGACATGGAATTCAAAACAATGGTTATAGGGCTTCTTAAGAGGCTCCTAGAAAAGGTCGAGACCTATAAGGAAATAAGAAAGACCTACAAGGAAATGAACGAGACCCTCAAGGATATGAAAGAGACCTGCAAGGAAATGATCAAGACCAACGTGGAAATGAATGAGTCCTACAAGGAAATGAACGAGAACCACAAGGATATGAACGAGACTCTCAAGGATATGAAAAAGGACCAATCAGAAATTAAGCATACACTGACTGAAATATTCAAAGACCTAAAAGTACTCTAAAGCACCCAAAGAACCAAGTTAAAGATTTGAAATACAAAGAGGTAAAATCCACTCAGCTGAAAAAGCAAAAAACCAAAAGAATCCAAAAAATTGAAGATAGTGTAAGGGGCCTCTGGGACAACCTCAAGCATACCAACATCCAAATTATAGGGGTGCCAGAAAAAGAGAGAGAGCAAGACAATGAAAACCTATTTGAAGAAATAGTGACCAAAAACTTCCCACACCTGGTGAAAGAAATTGACTTAGGAGTCCAAGAAGCGCACTGAACCCCAATATAAAAGAACCCTAAGAGGACCACACCAAGACAAATCATAATTAAAATGCCAAGGGCAAAAGAAAAAGACAGTATCTTAAAAGCAGCAAGAGAAAAACAGTTAGTTACCTATAAGGGAGCACCCATACGATTGTCAGCAGATTTCTCAACAGAAACTATGCAGGCCAGACAGGAGTGGCAAGAAATATTCAAAGTGATGAATAGCAAGAATCTACAACCAAGATTACTCTATCCAGCAAAGCTATCATTCAGAATTGAAGGTCAGATAAAGTGCTTCGCAGATAAGAAAAAGCTAAAGGACTTCATCACCACCAAACCAGTATTATATGAAATGCTGAAAGATATTATTTAAGAAGAGGAAGAAGAAAAAGATAAAAGTGTAAATTATGAACAACAAATACACATATATCAACAAATGAATCTAAAAATAAAGTGAATTAATAAGCTGATGAACAGGATAAACTGGTGAATGTAACAGAATCATGGACATAGAGAGGGAATGGACTGACAATTTTTGGGGACAAAAGGGGTGTGGAAAGTGCAGCAAGAGACTGGACAAAAATCATGCAACTATGGGAGAGGACAGTGGAGGGGAGTGAGGGCGGAAGGTGGGATGGATACCAGGTGGAGGGGAGCTATAGGGGGAAAAAAGGGAACAATGTAATTAATAAACTGAACAATAAAGATTAAAAAAAGATACATGTAGTCATATATACTACAACTCAATCATTCTTTTCCCCTTATTAAAACAATAATCTAAGCATAATTGATCTAATCTATAAGTGATCTCATATTTCTTGACAATGAAGGTAAACTAATACTTATTTAGTGGATATGCATCTCTTTGCCCACAACATTATTTCATTAGATGTTGTAACAATTGTATAAGTTATGTGTTGTCATGTTTTTACCAATGAGTAAATTGAGTCTCAAAGAAATTAAACAATTTCACAGAAGGTCACTCTGATAGAAAACGGCAAGACTTGGACTCAAATCTGCTTTTCCCCAGTGCTTCCACAATGTACTCACTTCACTGTTTTGCCTATAGATAATATTTGCCTACTTACATTATATTTTTAGCAACTTCAAAACATTTATGCTAATGTTGCTCATTTGACTGGCTTACCTTCAAGGCACTGGGATAGGAATCAAATTCTATTAATACCTCTTATAGATTATGTATATTTATCCCATAATACAAGAATAGGTTATTCTTTTGAGGTGCTTTTTATTTTAAAATATTTCAGGTTCTTTTTGGGGTTCTGGAATTACAAATTAAGCATTCCATCCTCATTATGATAAAATGAGATAATCAATGAATTTTATATGGTTATAATAATGTCAGTTTATTTGTAATAATGTAAGACATTCATTGTTGCCTTTAACATATGTTTCAGTGTCTTTATTTGCCCAATAGTTTAAAATGAAGATGGTTTCTTCTTTTGTTAATGTGAATTAAAATTTTCAAGGCTCATCAAAAGTACTCTCAACAGTATTTTTTAATCTACAGATTAACCTGTAAAGAATGCAAAAAAGATATTTCCCATTCAGCTAATAAGAACATTAATGTTATTTGCTACCATATAAATAATATCTGTAGTGCCATAGGCAATGCTCTAATTTTTGTGTCAGCTTATGCTATTTGTTCTGTATTATGTTTCTTCTTGAGGACAAATGTTTAGAATTGTAATTTTTATTACAAGTTGATGCTTTGCAGAAGGCTTTCACACAAACTGGTAAAACTTTGCAATATAAGTCATCCTATCTAATAAAGAGGGAATATCCTAATTGACCCTCACACTGCCGCAAAGATGGCGGTGCCCACAGCCAATAAGGAGGGAATATGCTAATTGACTGCCATGCCTTCAAAGATGGCGGTGCCCAGTCCCCTCAGCCCCTCCAGGGCAGCGAGGATATAGCCTGGGGGAGGGCCTGGCTACTCTGTGCACTTGCTTCTGGAGTCCCCCAGTCCACTCAGGTCCCAACCACCCAGGGCCGGCCCAAGGCACAGGCAAGCCTCGGATGGCAGCTACCCAGCCACCCAGGGCTGGCAGCGGCAGCAGCAGAGGTATGATGGAGCATTGCCTTCCCCTGATGGCTGAGTCACCTCCAGCCCCCGAGGGCTCTAGGACTGTGAGAGGGCGCAGGCTGGGCTGAGGGACTTCCCCTCCCACGCATGAATTTTCAAACACCATGACTCTAGTTTTATATAATAATCACCATGAAATATAGTTAAGCAGTTCAAGCTGTTTTTATACAGTAATTACTGAAAAATGTCCTTTCAATATTTCTTCATATAGGAAATATAGACACTATATAGCTTCTAATATCAAAGTTGTTGTTATTCTAAGAAATTTCTAAATTTACATTTTATAAAAAATTTAATTATACTTGAAAATAAAAAATTTGTATATGATGTACATAATTGATATAAAGGAAGTGGATAAATTTTTAGGAAAAAGCAAAGAATAACATTCTCATTATTCTTCTCTTCATCAACAGGCTTATGTGGGTATTTATAATTATAAAAGAAGACATAAATAAAGAGGATTAAAAAGGAAAAATAAACATGATACATTGAGATGAAGATCTAAAAACAATCATCCTAGTTTTGTCATTTAGTAATTCTAACAGAAGAGCAAATCCATATATTCTATTAACATGAGGCTTAGCGGACAGAATAAAAAATAAATGTAGTTAACATTAGTGGCAGAAAACTCAATAAGAGAATGAAAATTAGAATCAGGGAAAACTTGCCCAACATTTGTTGAAAACTTACCATGTGTTTGAGCACTGCACTATGTGGTAAAAATGTTAAGGATATATTTGATCCTTTCAGTGAGTTTTTGTGTGGTAGAGATATTCCAAGCCCAAAACTCATGTGCAAAAGCCAAGAGATGAATGAGAAACTGATGAATTATGTAAAGTACTAGGAGATTCATTTGTGCTGGATGCATTGGCTTGTGCGTATCCAGAGATGAGGTTTGAAAAGTAGAACAGGGCCTATTCAAGTAAGGTTTTGTATGCAGTATAATGGTTAAATCAATGAAGAAAAATAAGCCTAATTTAGTCAATTTTGCAAGAAATATTATCCATTTGATTTTAGCTAACATGGGCACCAGAATCTTAACTCTAAACTCTTTGCATGTAATTGCTCACATAGCCCTCACGTTAACTCTCTCCACTTTAAAAATAAGGAAACTGAAACATAAAAGAATAACTTCCCTAATGTCACAAAACTTGGAAGGCAAGGAGGGAGGATTTGAACAGGGGCAGCCTGACTCCGAAGCCTTGTTCTTGATTACTATGGCACAGCTGGAAATGGCTTTATTGGAGTATAATTGACATATAATAAACTGCTATAAAGTGTACAATTTGATAAACTTTGACATGTACACCAGTGAAAGCATCAACACAGTCAAGACAATGAGCATATCCATCGCCCCCCATGGGCCTGCCTGCTCGCCTGCTCCCCACCCAGACAAATGCTGTTCTGCTTTCTGTCACTATAGATTAGTTCAAGTCTTCCAGAACGTTTTATAAATGTAATTATTTCATATATTTTCTTCCTTAGTCTGATTTCTTTTACTGACACAATTATTCTGAGATTTGTCCATATTGTAATGTTTATCAATTCTATTGCTCTGTCTTTTCACTCTCAATTTATATTTGAATTTTCTTCTTCCAGTTTTGGGCTATTGAAGATAGGTTGCTATGGATATTCATGTAAAGTCTCTGTATGAATGTTCAGAGAAAGAAGTCAGGCATAAGGAATATATATGTTTTATTTATGCAGAATGCAGCATGAGGAAAATCTAATCTGTGCTCTCAGAAACTGTAATAGAGGTTATCTTTTGGGAGGCAAGGTCGTGATGAGAAGAGTGCCTGAGGGGGACTGCTTTTGGACTCAGGAAATACTTTGTTTCCTCATCCTGATATTGATTACATGGGTAACCAGTTTAGTACATAAAAATACAGTGAACATTATGTTTCTGTGTATTATTTTATTGGTATCTTATAATCTGATTAAAAGTTAAAATAAACATGAGGCTAATGAATTGGTTTGGTTCAATCTAGATGATTTTTTTCATGTTATCCAGCAGGTCTGTTTTTTACTTCATAGCCCTTATTACTATCCCAATTATATACTCCTATAGCATCCTCCTTGTAATCTTATAGCATTGCTTTTATACATTTACTGTGATTGCTTATTTCACTATGTCTTTCTTAATATACTATAAGCTTCCTGGAAAGAATGTTTAATTTTATCTTATTTGTGTTCATTATCTGGCATTGTGCTTGATACATAGTAGTTGACAGATAATTGGATAACAACGTGAAGTTTTCCTTGGTTGTTGCTTATGACCTGCGCAAAGTTTAGCCTCTAGGTCTTCACTATTTGGTTTCTACTAAAGATTTTGCTTCCTTATTGTCTGAAAATTACTGATTAGACTGTGATATTGAAAGTTTTTGTTCCAACCTCAATGCTTTTTTTAACATACATTTTTCATAATAATTATAATTTCTCTTGTTGAGAATTTATCATGTGCTCTGAGCACTTTACATCTACTAACTTATTTAAGATGCACAACCCAACCATATAACTACTCATATTACTCCCATTTTATAAAAAGGCAAACTGAGGCATTGAGAAATTAAATATCTTGCTCAAAATCACAAGGCCTGTGACATATTTAATCCCAGAGAGTCTAACTCCAGAGCTCATACTTTTATCCAGTATAGTCTTCTGTGTTTATATATACTACCTTATATCATTGCATTTCCTAACTTCCTTCAGAATTTTGACAAGTTATTAGCTTTTCAGTGTGGCTTTCTCTGACCACTTTTTGTGTTATAAAAGCCCACCAAATACTCTCAGTCATCTCACCCTGCTTTATTTCTCTATAACTTTTAGCCCCATAGTATAGTTATGTTTATTTCTTTCTCAGACATTTCTCTCCAGTAAAATGGTAGCTCCATGAAGGATAAGATTTTATCTATTTTTCTTTCTGTTATAGTCTTATGTCTTAGAATACGGCCTAGTGCATAGTAGATGCTTAGTAAATATTTATTGAATAAATAAATAAATACTTCATAGAATCAGCTTATGCTATGGTGTTAGAGGAATGTAAAATGTTTTAAATTTTTTTTTAGCATAATCACTTTCTGCTTAGAGACCAAAAAGAATCTCCATTAGACAGAAACATGGACAGCATTATACATTCCATATAGCACACTTGAACATGCCCTGGAAATCTTAAATCGAGAGCATTTCTGAACATTTCATGTGACTTTTTATTCAAGAAGCAACTTTGTTCTGGCAAAAGTGAACGAAAAGAGAGTTTCACAGATGACATCATACTAGTATGGCTTGCATTTTTAAAAGCCTCTGTGGCCGCTATGTGGAGGGTGGATCATAGTGGTCACAATGGAAGACACAGTAGCAGAGTTAATGAAATAATGGCAGTCATCCATGAAGGAAACAAAGCTTTGAACTAGAGCAATAGGGCTAACTGTAGAAATGCAAAAAAAAATAGACTTCAGAGTGTAGACTACATAGGGCTTGGTGAATAATTAATTATGGGTTTCTGATTCAGGTAATATCAGTTACATAGACAATACATAAAGGAGGTCTGGGAAGATTACTAATTTTGTTTTCAACAACATAAATTAGAAGTTTGTGTGGTATAGTCAAAGGATATTTTCAGTAAGCAATAAAAAATTTGGACCTGGAACTTAAAAGAGCATCTAAGACTAAAATTATATTTCAGTCATCATGTGCATGAAGTTGCATAGGGAGACTTTGCAGAATATTGTTCCAGAATCAACAAGTTCTTAGCTGAGCACACAATAACCAACACTATGATTTAAGCTATAAAATACTTTAATGAGAGGACATTGAGTAAATAAAAGAATTGACAATAAGACAACAAGTATAACTGAAAACAGGCTAAAGCAATTGTAAAAAGCACAATGTGCTGCAATGCCATTGTTGCCACCACTGAACACTAAATGTCACAGTTTGAACTGGCATCCTACTGGGTACTGACCACTGCTACTGTACCCTCAGCTGCAACCTCTGTTGCTGTTGCTCGAGCCATAATGAGTTCCTCATAGTCAGTAACTTCTATGGAAAGTAGGGAGCATATGCCTGAATTGCATGCCTTGGATGCCCAATTCACTGGTGCCAGAAAGTCTTGAAAACCAGGTGTCTGGCTTCTAAAACCAGGTGTAAGGCAAAACCACCAAAAACACCTACTCACCAATATTATGTTTATGTATTGCAGCAAGGGAGACTGCACACTGTGGCAAACCATGGAGAATCTCCACTAACGGAGTTAGAAGGGACTTGTGACAGGTGTGTTTTGGAGAAGATTTAAGAATGTGGTTGTCTTTTCTGAATTGGGTATTTTCTGAAAGTGAGACATAGTTAATGGATATTTTAGTATTTTTAACTTATGAAATCAGGGTATGGAAAAGAGCTAGGGTTGCCATTAAGGAAGAAGTAGACCCTCGCTGTAGTAGAAGTACAAGTTCATTGTTTTTATCTCTATCCAGTTATGATTTTGTAGTTGTCTTGTTTTTGCTTTGTTCCATCATGATGATGAAGATTCCTTAACTAAGTTGATGTTTTATAATAAGCAGAAAAATACTACAGCCTAGGAAACAGCAGCCAGACTAGCTACCAGCTGTCAGGGCTGTTTTATCCTTTGTTGGTAGGCAAGCTTTACCTCCTACCAAGACCCTTAAACCAGGAATTATCAATTGCCAGATGCTGGACAACCAATTTAAAAATTACCCAACACTACAATTTTCAACTATTAGTTAACTCAGGCTTCCATAACGAAATACCAAAGACTAGCTGGCTTAAACAACAGGAATTTATTTCTCAGAGTTCTGGAGGCTGGGCAGTCCAAATCATGGTGTCAGTCAATTCTGTTCCTTCACAAGGGCTCACTTCCTGACGTGTACATGCCACCTTGTCACTGTGTCCTCACATGGCAGAGAGAGAGAGGGAGATCTAGTCTCTCTTCCTCTTCATAAGGATATTGATCTCATTCTGGGGGCTCTATGCTCATGACCTCTACATTGAATTACCTCCCAAAGGCCCTACCTCCAAATACCATCACATTGGGGGTTGGGCTTTGACATAAATTTTGAGGGCACACAAACATTCAGTTCATAACAGGCATCACTTTCACTTAAAAATCAACAAACTTGTTCCTACAACAGGCCAAATGGTAACTATTTTAGGTTTTGCAGTCCATAGGGTCTCTACCGCAAATAATCTGTCCTTAGAGCACGCAAGCAGCCAAAGATAATATTTAAACAACTGAGCATGACTGTGTTTTAGTAAAACTTTATTAATGGACACTAAAATCTGAATTTAATATCATTTGAATGGGTAATTAAATATTATTTTTTAACTGTTTAAAATAGAAAAACCATTCCTATTTTAGATTATATAAAAAGTTAACTCATTTATAGAAAATAATGAACAACATAAACTGAGGGGAAAAAACAGATCCAGAGACAGAGAAGCATCGATCAGACCATCAAACCTCAGAGGGAAGGTAGGGGAGGGTGGAGGCACGGGGGAGAGATCAACCAAAGGTCTCATATGTATGCATATAAACATAACCAATGGACACAGAAACCAGGGGGGTGAGGGCTTGAGCAGGGGGCGTGAAGTTGTGGGGTAGGCAATGAAGGGATAAGGACATATATGTAATGACTTTAATCAATAAAGAAAACACACACAAAAGTTAATGGACCAGATTTGACCTGTTGAACATAGTTTAAAAACCCCTGTTATAACCGAAATGCAATAATTTTTTAATTTAGATTTTATTTTTTAATTTAAATTTTATTTTTCAGTTGCAGTTTACATTCAATATTATTTTGTACTAGTTTTAAGTGTACAGTACAGTGGTTAGGCAATACTAGTATGCTCCTCCCAATATTTTATTGACTATATTCCCTATGCTATACTTTATATCCCCATGGCTGTTTTGTAACTATCAATTTGTTTGAGAAGCAATATTATTGATGGGCTGGTCTGAGAGAGAAGGGCCTATGGTATTGATTGGTTCAGAAGTGTACACGATGTGAAATTAGAAGAGAAGTCACCCTACTAGAGATCCCATTATATCTAGGTCTTTATTGGAAAACTCAGAATCTGCATCTAACTTAATAGTTCTTACATTAGGAAACAGTGACAGACTCTTCTTTTGAGTTCTAGGAACTACTTCATTGACTACTTCCTAGAGTTCTAGGCCAAGCTGCTTTATATAGGTGTTTTAAGTTTATTTTCCTTTCATTTTAATATATTATTTATATTTATTACAAGCTTTTTCTTCTTCAAAGCTTTTTCCTTCAAGTTTTTTTATAGTATCATTGAGATATAATGACATACATAATTATGAGTTTAAGCTGTATAGCATAATGGTTTAACTTACATGTATTATGAAATTATTATCTCAATAATTTTAGTTAGCATCCATCAGGTCATATAGATGCACTGAAAAGAAAAAAATTCCCTTATGATAACTCTTAGAATTTACTATCTTAACAACTTTCGTATATGCCACACAGCAGTCTTAACTGTAGTCATCTTATTGTACATTAAATTCCTTCCATAGATTCTTAAAGATTATTTCCTACTGATCAGCTTCACATGACAGACCTCATTTATTTTTGCATACAATCCAAAAGTTTCAGTAGTTTATCTATAAAAGTTGACAGGTTTGTTTTTTTTTTTTTTGATAACATAACATTCTTTCAAAAGGTGAAATCATAACAAATATTCTCCCTAGTAATTCCCAATTTCTTCTCATAAAAATGAAATTATTCTGCTGGGTGCAAAAGATGAAGGGATTAAGAAAAGAACTCAGACACAGATAATAGTATGGTGGTTAACAGAGGGAATGGGGGATGGGAGGAGATAAAAAGGATAAAGAATGGTGGTGGGAAGAGACTTTACTTGGGATCGGGTGGTGAACATACAGTACAATATTCAGATGATCTATTATAGAATTGTACACCAGAAATCTATTTAATTTTAGTAATCAATGTCACCCTAATAAATTCAGTAAAAAAGAAAAATTAAATTATTCTCAGTTGTCTTTTTTTTACCTCTGAGGAATTCTCTAAAATGTGTTTTGAAAAGTGAAGTTTAATCTCATGGTCTCCAAAGCTAAATCTACCAGAGAATGACTCCCAGTAGAGATCCATACTTATGACTAGATTATAATATGTATAGGGTTTTTTCAAGCACAAAAGATAAGAATGTAATTTGACAGGTGTCAAATTATAAGGTTTTTTTAATGCAATGTTGAAGAGCTTAGACCTTTTCTTAAAATAATTTGTATCTGAGCCCAGAAATGACATAATCAAATTATTTGGGGGATTACTCTGTCACAGTGATGAGTACATCTTAGAAGGAGATGAAAGGAGAGGCAGACAAACCAGTGAAAGGCTGGTTACCACAGTCCAAGAAGTAAGAGGGACTAAACTAAGAAGTTGGTAGACTAAGAAGTGGAAGGGGCTAAGGGACTCTTCATCTCTTAATCCCTAATTCTAATATTACCTGATATGAAGCCATCTCTGAAATTTGGGTATGACAGCAAGAATGGAAAAAGAATATGCATTCAAGATATACAATGGGCTCTAACCGGTTTGGCTCAGTAGACAGAGCGTCAGCTTGCGGACTGAAAGGTCCCAGGTTTGATTCCAGTCAAGGGCACGTACCTTGGTTATGGGCACATCCCAGGGGTGGGGAGGTGTGTGCAGGAGGCATCTGATCAGTGTTTCTCCCTCATTGATGTTTCTCTCTAACTCTCTATCCCTCTCCCTTCCTCTCTGTGAAAAATCAATAAAATATATATTTTTAAAAAAGATATACAATGGATGTAAAATAAGCAGGTGCTTGTAATTGACTAATATGGAGAGTGATCAAAGATTTAGAGTGGCTTTCAAGTTTCTATTTTATGTTACAAGAAGAATAGTGGTAACGTTCATCAAAGAAGTAAGAGACAAGTTCTGTGTATCATTGCTTTATTGCCATACTCAACCCATACTTTACTTCTAGGGAAAGTGAGCTCCATCTTTTTACTTTGGCACTGATGGTTCTCCATCCTTAAGAATGAGTCCCTGCTTACAGTGTGAAGGTCCAGTGCTTTATACTGGGGGAACATGGCCTATTACAGCCTGATGGGCAAATAATTCTCTGAACCAGTCTTCTCCATGAGTGGGTTGCTCTTGAAGAAGAACTTCCTGTTTCTTCTTTGAGCATTAATGTTAAGCATTCAAAGAACTCCTCTTATCCATTTCATTTTGCCAAAAATTTTTTGAGGAAATACTCCTGAATATGTCAAATGCCTAGGTGAATGATGGTGCATTTTCTTTTCTTGGAATTCCTTTTCTGCCTTCTCTATCTAATGAACTCTTAAACCTTAATTCTAGTGTCACCTGATAGGAAGCCATCTCTTGGTCAGGCCCTAAATTGCAAGTTCTCATAGCAGTCTGCCATCTTCTGGGTAGCATGGATCTCAATCATAATAAATTAAGGCATTAATTTCATAATCATTTAATTACTAAATTTTCTAGTAGAATGTAAGCTTCTTCAGGGCAGGGTTTATATTTTGTCAATCATTTAATTTTTACCACACACATAATAAAAACCCTTCAGTATGCATTATTACTGGTAATTATAAGCTTTATGACTGTTCCACTAGGTTATGAGGTACCTGAAGGCAACAATCACATCTTAGTCCCAGCACCTATATGTGCTTGATATATATTAGTTACATTAATGAAAGAAATATTTGGTTAATGAATTTAAAAGCTTTGATTTACAGAGAATTTGTAAAATGAAGTATCAATGTGGTACAAAATTAAAGAACTTTGATCATTAGCTTGCTATTTTGGCCACAATGATAACAATAATATGATTAGATGTTTCTTTTTCTTTGTGCAATTAGCTGTTTTGTCACATTAACAGAAAGTTAATCTTTTTCAATGAAAGTCAGGTTCAGAAATGTAATTTTTCATGACAGTATGTTGAGAAGCAATGGTTGAATATGTGAGTATTTTAAAGCAAGATTTACTTTACATGAATATAATTATCATGAGAAATAATGCAATTAGACTTTGGTGTCTTTTATAGTTCTTTGAAATGAGTTTCATTATGAGGAACATTTCACAATGGTCTCATTTAGAGGAGATTTCTTACCCATTGTTATTTCTATTGTACAATCTATTACTTCTGATAGCTATTTTATTATATTTGATATCACAACTTCTAAGTGCTGATTGTTATAATCATATTTTAGCTTGATAATCTTTATGCCAGATTATATCCATGGAAAAAATATTTTTAGTTAAAGCCAACCAGAAAGTTATCCTAAATAAAATTTGTTCTTAAAATTGCTATTTTAAATGAACATATGGAGCCAAAAGTACACATTCCAATTTTTAAATAAAACCTAATTGTATTCCATGTATTGATAGACACTATCAAAAAATGTGCCAATAATGTAGGTTTTAACATTTTAAATTGTAAGGGAAGAATCTGTGGCAATAACTTTATATGAAAGACAAACTCCCTAGTTGAGTCTGAAGCAGATATTATTATAAGGAATAAATAAACTTAGAGAAAGGATTTCTGGAGCAATTTTTTTGAAGATATAATAAATATAAAAGGGACATGAAATGCAGATTTTAAAAATATTTACATCTTTACCTAATTCTTGAAATTCTAAATAAAAGTAAAAGAATCCTGAAACACCAATCATGAAAAATATATGCACCCCTATGTTAATAGTAGCATTATTTGCAATAGCTAAGATCTGGAAACAGCCCAAGTCCCCATCAGTAGATGAGTGGATAAAAAAGCTGTGGTACACTTACACAATGGAACAGTATGCAGCTCTAAAAAGAAGAAACTTGGAGACAGCATGGATGGACCCGGAGAATATTATGCTAAGAAAAATAAGCCAATCAGAGAAAGACAAATATCACACAATCTCACTTATATGTGGAATCCAAGAAACAAAATAAATTGATCAACAAGATAGAACTACAGACATGGAAGAATGAAACAAACTCAGAGAGGGAAGGTGGGAAGAAGAGCAGAAAGAGATTAACAAAATAATTTACAAGCATATATGTGTAGCTCACGGACACAAACAATAGACAGGTGAAGACCTGGGATGGAGTGGGAGATGAGTTGAGGGGGACAAAGAGGAAATAATGGGATACATCTGTAATACTCTCAACAATAAAATTAAATTTTTAAAGTAAAAGAAACAATATATATAAGATTACAGTCATGCTTTCTGAAAAGCAGAAACTATATATATATATATATATATATATATATATATATATATATTCAAAAATCACACCAAAATCCACACAATCAATGATTGGCAAACTAAAATATTGAGAAGTTAAATGCAGAAACTAAAAAAACATAAACCACTCTTAAGTTTAAATGCTTTGTAGACATGTTTTTTAAATTATGATTAACATGAAATTATGCATATACTTTTCTGTATATTTTATATTTTTAAAATTATTTAAAATATACCTTTGCAGTCAATTTAAATAGTAAGATATTTATTTCTTTGTTGCTTAGTATTGTCAAAATTTTTAAATCAAGATCAGAATTGTTAAAATTATTTGTTTTTTATTTATTTTTGGTTAAAATCTATTAAAACTCACATTATTATACCAAAATTTTTTACTTTATTTTTATTTTTGACATTATTATCAACATCCCTATTCCCACTCCACTTTGCCCACATCCACCTAGCCCCCACACTCCCTTCACTCTGGCCATCACCTCACTATTTTCTTTGTCTATGGGTTATGCATATATGTTTTTTGGCTAATCCCTTCACCTTCTTTCCTTTTAAAATGTGAGTAGTATCAGGCTCTTCTGGGACATAAAAGACCTCTATTTTTGCTTTAGCTCTGCCACCAACAAGCTATGTGACACCCTCTGAAGGTTTCTTATGGTGAAATAGTGGGAGTGTACTTGGAAATAATGTTTTTGGCTACAAGAAACAGAATTCTCAGGAGCTTAATCATTTCATCAAAAGCCTGGGCTTTTTCTATATTTTTATACTGCTATCTACAGCCTGTGGCTTTCAGCCTTGGACTTGTTACCTCATGGTTGCATAGTGTCCACTGCCACTCCAGACATCACATTCTCATCCAACTCTGAACAAAAAGGGGAAACAGGGAAAGAGTTCTTATGGCTTCCTCCCTCTTTTTAAATCAAGGAAGAAGTTTTTTTCTTAGAAATCTCCTCCCAGTAGATTTCTCTTTTGTTCTAGTCACCAGAACTGAGTCATACGTTCACGTCCTAGCTGCAGAAAAAGGTTTACCTACTGACATTCTAGCATTTCCAGTTTCGGATGCAGGGCAGGTACTGCTGTCAAGGAAGAAAGGAGAGGAAAATTACAGTTGCCTAGGAAGCCAGCCAGGGCTATCTCGCAGATTATTTTCAAAGGCCTGCATTCTCTAAAGTTCACATTTTTTGATGTGTTAGTCACAGCGTTGTGTAAGTATTATACATCAGTTAGACGGAGGTTTAACAATCTAATGCCAAGTCTACATAGAAGTAAATGAATCAATATTCAGAAAGCTCAATGTGACAAGTAATAGGTTTTTATAAGGATGAATAGGAATAAGCAATGTGCTTGAAACACCTGTGTGTGCGCACCTGTGTGTTAAAGGAGTCCCTTAGAAGAGAAACGTCTTATTGCAGTTCCCCACTCAGTTATCTATAAAGTTTGAAAATAGCCTGACTATGCCTAAGCACTTTTTCAGTGGCATTCAAAATGTCTTCATGAGTAAATAATGTAGATTGCAATATACTCTAGTGAAAATAAGCATCTTCATCCCTGATTGTTTCTCATCACCTTCTGATTGTTCTGCTGCAGTGTAAACTGTGAAAATGAGCTTTGGTGATGTTGCTCTCAGAGAGATAATTGGCATAGCTCCTGTTTGCATGGTGCCTTTTCCCCCACAAAGAACTCAGAAAAGCTTAAAGTGCAATTATACTTTTTCTTGAGTTAGGGAATGCACAATGATTTTTGGCCAGTGGGAAAATTTATGTATAGAGTGAATGAATTATTGGTTCTGATTATAAACCCAAGAATACTAGAGAGAGAAGAATGAAATTCAGGCTTCTCCTCAATCTAATTAGACCTTACATTAGAAGGAATTAGTGCAGAAGTTGTCTCAATTTGCTGTTCTTAAGGTTCTGTTTTTTGGGTTTGGGTTTTTTTTGTTTGTTTGTTTGTTTGTTTGTTTACCTTAATCTATGTCACTGAATAAGTATGCCTTGCAGTATAAACTAGAAATATCCTTGGGAGAATACTTGAGTTTATTTCTTCATACAGAATCTTTTTTTCATGCTGTGAAATAAATTAGAGATAAGTAATTAGGGGAAAGAAAATGTTTTCTAGAAGACATCACAAAAATCAATTTAAAGCTTTAAATGTTAAGTTTTTAAAAGGAAAAAGCATTTCCAAAGCAAATACTCAGATTTGTGATAGCTTGATATTACATGCCAGTGGCCCAGTGCACAAAATTCATGCATAGTAAGGAGGAATTAATTAGAGGAAATATTTTAATATTGCTGTTTGCATTTTCTCTACAATAGAAGTGTCAGAGATGAAAGAAAATTAATAGAATATATCTGAAAATCTTCCTCCTATAAGAGTCTGGAGTGTGGGACCCAGAGTCAAGTCCCCGCCCACTCATGTGCACCTTGAAAATGCATGAAACCAGACCCAACTGGCTCTACCTCCATCAAGCCCTGCCTGATGGGAGTGCAGCCTCAGGTCCCCCGGCCTAGCACTGGTCTTGGGGCACAGACTCAAGTACCCTGTCAAGCCTCACCAGGTGGGAGGGGGGTGCAGCCTCAGATCCCCATCAAGCCCTGCTGGACGGAGGGTGTAGCCTCAGGTGCCAAGCTGAGGGGCGCACCATAAGGTCACCAATCAAGCCCCACCAGGCAGTGGGTGTGGACTGAGGTCCTCAGTCAAGCCCTGCTGGGCAGGAGGTGCAGCCTCAGGTCCCCCGCCCCGGCCTGGCACCATGCAGCCTCTGGTCCCTGCTGATTGCTTGTTACAGGAACCCTGCCTCCGCTGTGGGCACAGCCATCTTATAACAGTGTGAGGGCTAATTTGCATATTACCTCTTTATTGTATAAGACTAGAGGCCCAGTGCATGAAATTCGTGCATGGGGGGGGGGGGGCAGGGGATGTCCATCAACCCAGTCTGCACCCTCTCCAATCTGGGACCCCTCAAGAGATATACAAATGCAGTCAGACATCTTTCTCATAATCCAGGACTGCAGGCTCCAAACTGCTCATCTGCCTACCTCCCTGATTGCCCCAACCACTTCTGACTGCCAGCCTGATAACCCCCTAACCACTACCCTACCAGCCTAATTGATATCTAACTGCTCCCCTGCCAGCCTGTTTGCCCCCAACTTCCCTCCTCTGCCAGCCTGGTCACCCATAACTGCCCTCCCCTACAGGCTTGATCACCCCCAACTGCCCTCCTTGCAGGTCTGGTCCCTCCCAACTGCTCTCCCTTGCTTGCCTGATGGCCCACAACTGCCCTCCCTTGCAGGCCTGGAACCTCCCAACAGCTCTTCCCTGGTGGCCAGCTTATAGTGGCCATCTTGTGTCCACATAGGGGCAGGATCTTTGACCAAATAGGGGCAGCTCTCTTGTGTGTTGGAGTGATGGTCAATCTGCATATTACTCTTTTATTAAATAGGATAGAGGCCTGGTGCATGGGTGGGGGCCAGCTGGTTTGCCCTGAAGAGTGTCTGGATCAGGGTGGGGGTTCCCTTAGGGCATGGGGCAGCCTGGGCGAGGGGCCTGTGGTGGTTTGCAGGCTGTCCACACACACCCCAGCGACCTAAGTGGAGGCCCTGGGATCTGGGATTAATTTATGTTCTACAATTGAAACTTTGTAGCCTGGAGCAGAGCCAAGCCTTTTGCTTGCTCTGTGACTACAGCCAATTCTGTTTGAAATTTTGTAGCCTAGAGTGGAGGCCTAGGCTAAGGCTGCAGAAGTTTGGCTTCCTCCATCACCCTGGCAACTCTAACCTCTTCTCTCTCCAGCTTCGAGGCTGTCGCCATTTCTGTTGGGATTATGTATCTTCTACAATTGAAACTTTGTAGCATTGAGTGGAGGCCTAGGCCATCAAGGGTAGGCAGAAAGCTGGGCTTCCTCCATTGCTGGGGAAACCCAAGCCTGCTTCCTGCTCTCATTGGTGGCAGCCATCATGGTAGGGGTTTATTTGCGTAATTTGCTCCTGATTGGCTGGTAAGTGTGGCTTGATCAGAGGTATGGTCAATTTGCATATTACTCTTTTATTACACAGGATTATATACTCTAAATGTTCATTATAATAAATTAAATGCTGTAAAAAAGTAACATCTTAACTGAGAAATATTAACTTATTTGTCTAAAAAAATTGCCTTTCCAATATTTTTTGACAAAATACTGTCTGTTTAGTTTGGTTAAATATACTTCTGCAAGATTCCAAGAAGCCAGGTTAGCCTTTTGTTGCTATTGTTCTTAGGAAGAAGAGGAATTAAAGTGATAGGGAGTACACAAAAATAATAGCTGTGACATTGGTTTTAGGTACAGTAATAAAGTAAAATTTTTATATTAAAAAATATGATCATAGAAATTATATTTATCTGCTATTGGACAAGATATTTTTAATATTTCCTGGTGTCTAAAGGTGATGTGTTTATGTTTTTTCAACATTTGCATTTTAAAGAATGTCAATACCTAGGCATTCTGGTATTGGTTATCTGTACTATAAAGAAAAAATTATTTCAAAAATTTATAATATGAGTTTATTTCCAGAGAGATTATTAACAAGGGAAGAACATGATAATATAGTAAAATTGGCAGGTCTTAGTTATAAAATGTAAATATCCATTAAATATAGGTTATAGATTAAACAAAGTGAAAAGACAGTATATTCTTTCTCTAAGTTTCAATGCATTGGACCGTAACAGCAAAAAGGAGTTTTCTGATCCTTGTGCTATGTATCATCACTAATGAGAGATAATATTTGAGCACATTTGAAAGACAAGTTAAGAGCTGAAATGCATGAGCTCATAATGCATAAGCTTATGCCGAAAATTTGTAGGATCCTGCAAGAGACAGCAAACCCAAGTACTGTGCTGGGAATTTATAGGCAAACAATAGTCCTGCCAACTCTATATGGCTTCAGAAGTAATGATACATTTAAATACATAAAACCTCCAAGTTTGATAAAAAGACAAAATCATAGATTATATAATTTCATTGAAGTGACAGATGAACCTAGATATGCATTATTTTCCATCATTGTTCCAATTGGAATCTTGTTCCAGATTTTCAATTGGATAGATGCTAGAAAGTAATAGCATGCTAGTAAAGACTGACTCATAAATGCAATCGAATAACAGTGTTTTAAAAAATGTTCCTGAATTCCAGTAACAGATACCCTAAAAATAGGAATTTCAAATAGCATATAAATGGTTATTATTGGCAATTCTATATAATAAAGTAATATCTATATAATAAATGCAAATTGACTCTTACAAGATGGCTGCCTGCAACCAGGCCAGCAGGGAGTTAGTGAGGGATGACCAAATGACCAAACAAGCAGGGTGCGTGGAATGACCATGCTAGCAGGGGGGTTAGTGAGAGATGACCAAATAACTGACCAGCAGGCTATGTGGGGCAATCAGGCCAGCAGAGAGGTTAGTGAGGGACAACCAAACAACTGAACAATAGGCTGCTTTAGGCAACCAGGCCAGTGGAAGAGCCGTGAGGGTTGACTAGGCTGGCGGGGGAGCCATGGGGGAGACTAGGCTGGTGAGGGGGGGCAGTGAGGGGCGACCAGGCCAGCAAGGGGGGCAGGTAGTGTCAACCAGGCTGATGGGGGAAGGGAAGTTGGGGGTGATTAGGCTGGCAGCAGGGGCAGTGTGGGGCAACTGGGGCTAGTGTGGGGGGCAATTTTGGGCAAATAGGCCAGCAGTGGAGGACAGTTAGGGGTGACCAGGCCAGCAGAGGGGGGTAGTTCTGGGTGACCAGGCTGGCAGGGGTGCAGTAAGGGGTGACCAGACTGGTGCGGGGGGGGGGGGCAGTTTGGAGTAACCAGGCTGGCAGGGAGGGGACAGTTGAGGATGACTTGGCCAGCTGCGGGGGGCAGTTAAGGGCAACCAGGCCTGCAGAATAGGGCAGTTAGGGGTGACCAGGCAGGCAGTCAGGTGAGTGATTAGGAGCCAGCGGTCCAAGATTGTGAGAGGGATAGCTAGCTGTAGGCCTAAACTGTCAGTTGGATATCCCCCAAGGGGTCCCAGATTGAAGAGAGTACAGGCTTGGCTGAGGGGGACACCCCCCTCTGTGCACTGGCCCTCTAGTTCCCTAATAATAAGGATCCTCAGTCCTAATTTATCTGCCATATCTGTATTTAATGATTTGAAAACCTGAAGATTCTTAGGGACCAATCTTATATCATAAACCCATAAAGTCATCTCAGTGTGAATTTTTAAGGATGTGATCAGAGGTTGGGAAACTATGTCTGTGGTCCAAGTCTGGCATCCCTTTTTTATAAACAAAGCTTAAATGGAACACTAGAGGCCCAATGCACAAAATTCATGCAAGGGACTCAGCTTTTACCACTGCTGCGGCTGCCTCTGCCTCAGCCCTCACCTGCCTCGGTGGCCACCACTGCCTCAGCCCCTGCCACTGCAGCTTTGTCCAGAAGATTGTCTGGGAGTATATCTGAAAAGACGTCCAGAAGAACGTCCAGTCTGATTAGCATATTACACTTTTATTATTATAGACTAGTGGCCCGGTGCATGAAATTTGTGCACAAAGGGGTGGTGTCCCTAAGCCCTGCCTGCACCCTTTCCAATCTGGGACCCCTTGGAGTCTGACTATAGATTATAGAATCAGACCTAAACCAGCAGTCAGACATCCTTCTCACAATCCGGGATCACTGGTTCTAACCACTCACCTGCCTGTTAACCCCTAACTACTCTGCCTGCTGGCCTGATCACCTCTAACTGCCCCAACCTTGCTGGCCGGATAGCTTCAACTACCCCCCTTGCTGGCCTGCTTGCCCCCAATTGCCACCCCTTCTGGCCTGTTTGCCCCCAAGTACACCCCCCCCCCGCCAGCCTGCTCATCCCAAACTGCCCCCCGTTGTCCTACTCATCCCCAACTGACCCCCCCCCATGCTGGCTGAATCACCCCTAACCGTCTCTGCCTTGGGCCCACCACCATGACTTTATACCGAAGGATGTCTGGAAGGTCTCCCAGAAGGTCTCCTTGTCTAATTAGCATATTACCCTTTTATTAGTATAGATAGCCATGCCCATTGGTTAACATAACATTTGTGGCTACTTTTGTGGTACAGCAGAATTGTGACAGAGATCATATGGACAGCAGATCCTGAAACACTTACTATCTGGCCCTTTACAATAAAAGTTTGCTGACTCCTCTTAGACTAGAGTGAGCTGCAGAGCACATACTTTTCACAAAAACAGTTAGATTTAATCATTGGTGAAGCAAACAAATTAGGCCAGATTTAGATGGAGATGATTCCATGTCAGCTCTGTTACTAACTTTCTGTGTGAGCTCAACCAAGTGACCAATTCTCCTGTCCCTAAAAAGTGAGCATTTTCTTTCTGAGGTTGCAGTGAATAATGCCAGAACAAACACCAATGTGGTCTTTATTTTTAATATATTTTTACTTATTTTAGAGAGGAAAGGAGAGGGAGAGAAAGATAGAAACATCAATGATGAGAGAGAATCATTGATCAGCTATCCTCTGAAACCCTCATACTGATGATCAAGCCTGTAACCAGGCATGTGCTCTGACCTGGAATTGAACCGTACCCTCTGCCAGGCGCAATATGGTCTTTAAAGGGAATGTAAAAATCAGACCAGGATGTCATGTCCAAAAAAGTCAAAAATGCAAGAATATCCTGAAGTGAATATTGGGAGCTGAAGTGACAAGAAACTCTAACAGGTCAGAATTTCAAGCAGACAAAGGAATATGATCTGATGGAATTTAAATACTTAGAATAAGATGCTTAAATACACTTAGGCCCATATTTTCATGACCAAGTATGTACATAATTTCATGGACTGGAATGGACAAGAATTCAATTTCATCATCTTCAAAAAGAAGTTTTTCAAACTGTGGTCCTAGTCTAAGAAATGTACTAGAGGAAAGTAAAGAAAAAGGTTCTTGGTCACATAAAAAGGAAATATCTCTGAAATGTTTCCATCTGTTAGAGAATCACAATGAACATCTGTACATTTTATGTGAGAAGTCTTGCCAATAAAAAATCAAACTCTTTCTTTTTCTAAAATGTCCTGTCCATTTGAATTTTTTAGCTCAAGCAACACCTATAATTCCTTAGAACTTTAGGATACTCTGACTTAGACAATTTCTTAGGTTATTTCTAACTTTAAACACATTCTCAAAGTATTTTATTTTTTTATTTTTCTTTCCGAAGTATTTTAGTAGCTAACTCTTACAGAGCACTTATCATGTGTCTGGCACTATTTATGTGCTTTACCTATACTATCTTAATCATCACAATAACCCTATGATATAAGGATTCTTATTAGCATCCCCATATTACATATGAGAAAACTAAAGTGCAAAGGTATCTTTTAATTAGTTCCAAGTCAAATAACTAGTGAGTAGTAGAATGGGAATTCAGATCAAGGTAGCCTGAATCCAATTTCCACGGCCTTAACTACTCTGCACACATAGTTTTGTTGCAATATGTAAGATATTCAGAGAAGTGAAAAACATACCTAAGCATTTCACCTAATATTTATTTTATTATTTGAATTTCTAAAAAGCATATTACTGGAAATGTCAGAAAGTCCACTTACCAGCAGATGTAGGTATCCAGGAACTGGTGATCCTCAGACTTATCTACCTTTATTCATCATGTATATCCCACAGTACTTGAATGAATGTATATTCATTATAGTTTTCATTAATACTCTAGTAAACAAAATGAAATGAAAAATATCAGGATATCTCCATGGCAACTGTTAATTAATTGTAGATGCCTGGCAGAAATGTAAATGTAAAAATATACACTCCAATCCAATATTCCCACAACACCCAGATAATAATGGTGTTTCTTTGTAAATATTCTAGTATTCAGACTTCTCACTGGCAAAGAATAATTCATGTATGCATATATGAATATCTTCATTAAACAGTGAATAGGAAGCTATTTATGATATAGATAAGATTGGCAA
The DNA here is from genome assembly GCA_027563665.1 of Antrozous pallidus. NCBI lineage: Eukaryota > Metazoa > Chordata > Mammalia > Chiroptera > Vespertilionidae > Antrozous > Antrozous pallidus. Next base: position 160,985,548 of record CM050508.1, on the reverse strand, counting down.
GTTTCTTGCCCTCCTGGAGCTCAAATCTAGCAAGGGAAAATTAATCGCTAACATATAAACATGGTATTTTTCAGTGGTAAAGGTTAAGAAGAAAATGAAAAGGCTAAAAATATACAAAGAGAAGGCAAAAAGGAGACTTTAGTTTGGGTGGTGGGTATGGCTATGTTAAAAGAAAACATGAACTGAGATGAGAAAAAGGTATTAGCTCTGATATTTATCGGGAAAGAACATGAAAGACAGGAGAGATAGCAATGATAAGAGAACAATCACATTTTACACAATTCTACCATTTTACATATATAATATGACCATAGGTCAGTAAACTTTATTAAATGCAACCAATTATATTAGAATTTCTCCAGTAGATAACTAGGTAAACTTACAAATCACAAGATATTAGGTTCAGCTAGATAGAGGTCAAATTTTCACCGTTACTGACTGAGAGCATGGCCCAAAGTTATGACCAGGTCCTAATATTTGCTCACTGACCTAGGGTGACCATTGAGTCTTCAAGGCTAGTCATTTGTAAGGAGAAATCACACCAGTTGGACCCCTGTGGGGACAAAAAGATAAGACCAAATCCACATGTGCTTGCTGTAAGGAAGTAGGTGCAAAGTCAAACGCATACATCTCTCCAACAGGCTGGCTTGAATTGTACAAGGACAGGCAACATGGAACCCACCTAGTAAGGAGGTAAACAAATGGAGATAAAAAAGGTCACCTCCTCCTAACCAGTAAAGTGAGGAGATAAAGGCCTAAAGTATTTCTCTAGCAAAACAGATCATAGCTCAAGGTGGTTTTGCCCTCTCACTCCAACCTGGGGCACTTTGAAAATACCTGGAGATATTTTGGTTGTGAAAATTGGGGATGGTGCTACTCCTGTCCAGTAGGTAGAGCCCTTGGATTCTGCTAGCCATCTGATGGTGCACAAAATCACTACAACCCAGAAGTCCCCTTAGCCAGCCATGAGGGCAGGACCATAGGGTTTTTTGCAACAAAATCTATTGGGGATTTTTTGAGTTACTGTGGAGCAAAATATTTTATTTTACTTCCTTTGAGGACACGTGTTAATATTGTACTCTTATTATTTTCACTGTTTCTTTTTATATGTGTAGATACATGTGATTCATAGAGCACAGTTCTATAAAACCCAGTGGAAATGTCAGCTCTTCTTGAAGTTTCCCCTAATTACTCAACTGCTAGGTGTTCTTTTTTTTTTTTTTTTTTTTTTTTTTTTTTTTTTTTTTTTTTAGCTCTTATGGCAATATATACATACTTTTATCCTAGCACTTATCACCCTGTGAAGTAACTATTCATTTAAAGGTCATTCCCATTTGGAAAACAAGTCTTTCAGAGTGCAGACTGTGTGGGATGTGGTAAACATTCTACAAAGCTCACAGTAGGCCCGTGTATTAAAGAAGTAATCAGTCAAAATGTCAATCGTTCCGCAGTTGGGAAACACTGAGTCCCAGAAATCTTTGAAACTGCAATATCCACATGGTACCTGCCATAACAATCACAAATTGAGTGAATGAATGCTCAGAAAAGGACACTGCTACCATAAAAATGCCATGAGTTCTATTTTATTTATCTGGCAAAGCTTTACTTACTTGTATCCTGATGGAACTAAAAACGTATTTCATATATTCGTCTGAAAGAAACATATTTTTTGGACAATTTGACAGAATGATTATAGTTTAGCAACTAGCACATGATCCAGAAAAGCAATAGGCTATGTTACAGACTGGATAAAATCTTGGGGTAAAAACAGTCCATTTGAAAGGTGCGAAACATAGAAATAATATTGAATGACATCTTCAAAATCAAAAGTAAAAGTGTAGTAATTTTAAAGATATAGTCATATTGGACAGATAACTTCAAAAACAGAAGTGAGAAGGTAATGATGGAAGGAAACTTTGGTGATAACAATTAAACAATGATGGAAACTAAGAGCATAAAAAATAAAATGAGATAAAATTAAAATAGAAGAAAATATATTTGAAGTAACTGAACTTAAGCTTCAGAATATAATTCAGAACACCTCTTGGGGCATGAAGCCCAGTAGGGAGTATGAAGAGGCAGCCAGCCAATCAATGATCCTCTCTCAGCATTGATGTTTCTATCTCTCTCTCCTTCTCCCTTCCTCTCTGAAGTCAATAAAAATATATTTAAGGAAAGAATTATGGAACACAGGCAGGCTTATTTGTTAATGTATTACCTGGGGCTATGTTGCCTGGCAACAACAGAACCGAGACACCGGTTAGATCACAGAACCTCTGATGACCAGGGGGCACTCAGGTTTGAACACTATTCTCTAGTGCGGGTCTCTAAGACAATGTTGAAAAAGTGATTATTTTTTACACTTCCATTACTGTTGTTCAAGTGTGATTCCTTCTGTGAGAGGATAGGTAACCTCTATGCCACCACTAAGCCTTTTTCTTTTGAAAAACTGTGCTTCATAAATTCATACATAGGGAACTATATTTCAAATGTATTTGCTATACATTTGAATGTATATGAAGTAGCAATGAAAATAATTTTATGGCTGAGGGTCACCACAACATGAAGAACTGTATTAAAGGTCGAGGCATTAGGAAGGTTGAGAACCACTGGAGATGATCAGGTGTTTAGGGGGTTGAAAATACTATCACACAAGGGATGATTAAGCGGTCACTAATATTTAACCTAGAAAAGAGGTAAATCCTTTAACTAATGAAATTTGCTTTAGGATACCCAAGTATAAGGTATAACTCATTTATTCATTTTAAAAAATTAATTTTTTCTTGGTCATCAATCACTAGAACTAGGGGAAAAAATCTGTTCTCAAGTTTATACAATGCCCTCCCAGGATACCACGAGAGCCCCAAAGTTCATAGAATCCAGAAAATTGTGGAAGGGCCTCTGGTTTTCTGGTCATTGTGGGTCTAACTAAAATATGAGCTGCTTAAGGCCACAGGATCAAGTCACATGAAGATGGCTCTGTTGCTCCTGGGCTCATTTCTCTCACTTGCCACGCTTGGACACTGGATCCTTCTCCTTGATTTCCAAGGCCTTGATGCTGATTGTTTGCTTTTTGCTAGAAACAATATTCACAAGAATTTGCCATTCTCTAATGTTTCCAGGCTCAGAAGAAAATGTAATTTTCTCTTTATGTGGCCCAGCCACTTTTCCCACTAGATGCACCTGTTCAGTGGCATAGATTTGGCAGGAGGCGAGGCAGATGTTCTCTTAGATGTTGCCAACAGGGCTGCACAGCCTCTGGATGGCTGGATGGCTGGATGGCTGGATGGCTGGCAGTCCCTCTGAGCATTTTAAAATGTATTTTAAGATCTGGTGGAGAAAGGAGGCATGTACACACGAAAAAACTAATAATTCAAGAAATTAAGTGATAAATATCAAATAAGCCCTGGAAAAGAAAGCAAATGGTATGTGTATTAAAAAAAAAGGAGATATAATCTTTAGGTGGACAAGAAATATTCCACTTACTTTTTAAATATTTATTTCCAGTCAAGACTTTTATCTGAGCTCTTCTCTCTCTCTCCCTCCCTCTCCCTTCCTCTCTCTCTCTCTCTCTCTCTCTCTCTCTCTCTCTCTCTCTCTCTCTGTTCCCCCCTCTCTCCCCTCCTCTCTCTCCCCCCGCTTGCCTCTCTTATGCCGCCATCCTTTTTCTCAAACACACACACACACACACTTTCCTTAATAAAGGTCTTTCACATTCACTTCAAAGTCACTATAGTATTTTAAATAGCATTTACTACATCCAACCTATCTCCACCTTAGATCCACTCCATTCCAATATTCCCACAACTGCTACTCAATCAAGAAATTATCTTTAGCCCTAACCAGTTTAGCTCAGTGGATAAAGCGCTGGCCTATGGATTGAAGGGCCCCAGGTTCAGTTCTGGTCAAGGGCATGTGCCTTGGTTGTGGGCACATCCCCAGTAGTGGGTGTGCAGGAAGCAGCTGATCAATGTTTCTCTCTCATCGATATTTCTAACTCTCTATCCCTCTCCCTTCCTCTCTGTAAAAAATCAATAAAATATATTTTTTAAATTACCTTTAATTTTTCCTCTTTTTTACCTCCCACATCCCATCAGTCATCATCATTACCACATGGTTTTCAGAGCCATTTTTTATTTAACCTCTTTGCTAGCACATCCTCTCCCCATTATCCACACCGTTCCAAGCTACTGGAGTGAGCTTTATAAAGTACATGTCTGATAAGTCTTTGCTATCTAAATTTTAAAGGTTTTATTGCCTTTAAATGAAAACTCAAATTCCTTGGCCTGACATGTATGACCTTGTTATCTGGCCCTTTCCTACATATTATTTCTGATTTCTTATTATTTGTCTCATTTTTTATTATTTCCTTCTATTGTTACTAATCTGTTGTTTCCTGAATAGGCTATGATCTTTTAACAAGTCACTTCAGTCCTACCTTTGATCAAGACCTTTCAATGACCCTCCACCTCACTCAGAATCAAAGCCAATGTCTCTATTGGGCTGTTAAGACCCTCTTTTATCTACCTCCTCATTATCATCTCCTTGCTCTCCCTCTTCCTCCCTCTGCCTCAGCCACACTACTCTCCTGGGATATCTTCAAGCAAGTAATAGGTCCCTGTTTTAGAACTGATGCACTGGCATGCTCCTTCATTTCTTTTAAGCCTCAGTTCAAATTTTATCCTTTTGAGTAAGACCTTACCTGACCCCCCTATTAAAAATTGCAATCCTCCATGTAAATTCTTCCTGTGTACCTCAACTACTTGAGTTTCCTCCATAGCATTTATAACCTTCTAGTATATTATTTTATTTTATTTAACATTAATTGTAATCCACCCCCTCCCCCACCACCACCACCACCATCACTGAAATATAAAGTCCTTTTGGGCAGGAGTTTTTGTCTCGTTTATTCACTGCCGTACCCAGACCTCAGAAGATTGTCTGGTGCATCTTTCAATAACAGTTGCTGAGTGAATAAATGGTACACACAGTTTTGCATTTTGGAGTCTGACAGTGTCTAGGTTATAGTATTTCATTTAATGCTCATAAAAGCCCTGTAAGATAATTGCTATATTCATCCTAAAGATGAAGGCACTAAAATTTCTAAGATTTGAGTCAATGATGTCCCCAGAATTTCTGTATAGTCAGCATATGTAAGGACAGCATCTTGTCAGTGAAGAGGTAAAAACTTGGCACTCAAATACACTATCTTTTCTTATGTTGCATGTTGTACTTGAGAGTGGCTTGAGATATGCAGGTGCATATAGAATGTGCTAAGGTATCTCTAACCTTTGACAGCATCTCTTGCCCCAGGTTCTGCAATTATTCAAATCATCCCCACCAATATGTTTAGGAGACAGTGAATATAACATTTGCCTATAGCAGAAATTCATGTAGGGAAGTAGAAAAAGACAAGATTGATGGTGCTATTGTGTCTATATTGTGGCTTTTTAGAATACTCTGCTAGGAATCGGGCTATCATTGGTTTCCAAACCTGTAGTGACTTAAAAATATAGTTGTTCAAAACCAGACCTCCTACTGGTGTAGATGCTTAACAAGCTTCCCAGGTTTTTATAAAGCAGCCAACCTTGTACTCTAACTAGACTGGCTTTTTGGAACATGGTGAGCTACTAAAGGTTTTCAGGTGGCAGTTTGCATAGTTTACTGTTATTTGCAGTTTAATTCTTGCTGGAAAGCACCCCTGTTGCTGTGCACTGTACAAACAGGTAAATCTAACAGGGATGTGGGCGAGATGTTTCTTGGAGTAATGTGCCATGCTTTGCCTCACAATGGTATTTTTCTCCATCTGTTATAGGTCAATGCACAAACTGGCCCAGCTGGAAAGACTTGACCTAGGAAATAATGAATTCAGTGAGCTGGTAAGTGAATGCATTTTCTAAACTTGATAAATACATCCCAGGATTTTTTTTCTTTGTCCTTGTAGCCCCAGGTATCAAGTCAGCAAATGTACATTTGCATTTGCTAAACATAGAAACAAAATAAAATCCGGGGATGAAAATAATTGTTTGACTCTATAGTAAGCCACAGAAAACTGAATAATTCTAGGATTCACTACAACAAGAGGGATAAGCAGATGCAGTTTGACAGTTTTGAGCACTAGGTTCAGTGTATGACAAAGGTTATCTCATTTTATCCCACTTTGACATGTCTCCATGGTAACTTCATGGAAATGAGCTCAAAGTAGTCATCGACTTACATGGCTTTCATGTGGTTTAACCAGAGTTAAACCAAGACTTACCTCAGAATCTAAACCTTAAAAACTTCTGCCTTGGAGGCTTCTTGGTGAAAAGGAGGCATCAATTGTCTTCTATTCCTAATTGTACTGAAAGTATCTTTCTAGTGAACACATGTTACAACCTCACTACAATCAAATATGAAAGAATTCTGATTTCTCTTTACAGACTTAAGTGTCCTTTAAAATTTGCCTGAAGACTAAAGTCTCAAATGCAAATTAGAAAGCAAATGCTCCTTTGCAAGCACACCCAACTTTCTATGTCAGAAGTCTTCCACTTGAGCATCTTCAAATATCAAAAGTCCAATTCATCTAAAATGCACTTTATATAAATAAAGTTAGGACAATTAAGTAATCAGCTTTCCTCTCCCAGCTATGTTGCTAGCGATGTGACCATTTGTGTGAATTACTGAATCTCTCTAGGCCTCATTTTCCTCTTCTATAAAGTGGAGATTATAATGGTTCCTCCCTTACAGGGCTTATGTGAGAATTAAATAAGATAATGCAGGTACCGGACCTGGGAAACGTGATTCTCTGTAAATGCTAATGTACAAGGGTGCTGATGTAAATTACACTGCATGTTGAATGTGCAAAGAAATTAACTTTTTTTTTTACTTTAACCATAACTAACCTGATCATTATCCCACACTTTACTAGCTGTTTATGGAAGGCAAAAAAGTACTTTTACACTTGTGTGATTAAAAGTTGAATCTTCTTTAAAGGTTACATAGTTCCTCTACAGTGTGCTCATGTTCTTTGCATAAAATTTCTGTCTCTCGTAAATCCTCTTGCCTTCCCTACTTTTTCTCCTTAAGATGGAATTGGATATGGGGAAAGGAGGCTGCATGTATTTCTGACCTGAGGAAAGAGATTATCCTGGCCTCAGATTGGTTTTCAGAAGCACGCTGACAGCACATGATCTGGGCTGCTGTTTGCAGCTGGGCCTGTCTCCCGTGTTAAATCTGTGGTTCCGAACCTGTTGTCACTTCTCTGGGCTCTGGCGATATTCCCTGGAAAACAGTGGCCATCTCCCTTTTGCTGGACCTGCCACCACTCAGCTCTCATTGGCCATAGATACATGTGTCTTTCCCTAGTCTTCCTTCCAGCATCAGGCTTGGCAGTTCATCTGGTTTCTGTTGTGAGGGTTCTTCAACAACCATAGCCCCTATAGCAGCCCCATAGCTAGTATACATGGATTCTAAGTGTACACATGATGTGCAACCTGAGAGAGGCCAAGAACAAATAAAGTTCAGAGCCTCTCTCTGCCTGCTACATCTCACTGTCAAGTTTGCCCTGCTTTGCATGCATTCAGCGTAGTTATAGGGCAGCCTGGATAGTTAATAACAGTGCCAAAACTATTTAATATGGGTAGCTTTAAAATTAGTCCTTAGGAAGCTAGGATCTGCCCATACTTTTATGAAGAGATGTAGCTTGGCCTAGTAGTTGAAAGACCATAGACAGTGGGTCACGACAACTGAGATTTTATTCTCAACTCCATCTCCAGTTAGGTGGGTTCCTTTCGGTTTGTAGCTCACCCTCTCTCATCGACACCCTCTTTACTAAAGCAAGGATCTCTCATCTCTTTTGTAGGCTTTTTGAGAGAATTTCATGCACAATACTCTATAATAAACACTTAATATGTGTTTCAGTGAATTTTAATTTCATCAGGTGTATCATTTTGCAAGCCTTTCATTTGTATAGTTTGTGAATCAATGTTTTATTATAAACTAGAGGCCCAATGCATGAAATTCCTGCATGGATAGGGTCTCTAGCAGCTGCCAGCTGCCAACAGGGGCCTTCCTTTGTCCTGCACCATTCCTTGGTGGCCAGCACAGGTCATAGGGAGCGAGCAAACTCCTGTTAGGTCAAAATCCCAAGGGGAAATTTTGTATATTAGGCTTTTATAGAGAGAGTTACTTGGAAACAAATATGAATAGCATATTTTTTTGAAAATAGACTTATTACAAGTAAATTTAAACTAAATATGTTTTAACTTATGCTTTATGGTATCTAAGAAATCATCCTAGCAAAAACATTTATTTTTTTACTTTTGAACTCCCAATATCCCATAATGGTCACAAAGAAAACCCTTATTAATTTTTTTCAGTTACCCCAGAACAATTAATGTGATAATACACAGTTATTTGGAGTAGTGGAGGAAGTATAATTATGGAACTTCATATTCCTAATGTTATTCACTTTTAATCAAATGTCTGGCTTTTATTAGTGATATGTGTGGGACTATTATTTCTCTGACAATACAACCTTTAATGAAAAAATAAGAGCATTATCTATGATAAGAGGCCTCTGGATATAATGTAATATAAAATAAAGGGGATTAAATTCTATTCTACAGCTAGATGTTGACACCCAGGAGATTACTGTTAGGTGATTCATTTGTGTAGCATGGTAATAAGACCAATGTGGAGAGAAAATGACAATAAGTAACTTTTAAAAACCTTAGAATGTGAAAGCCTAATCAAAATAACAAAAATTTACTTGCTTAGGAATCAATATAAATTTTCCAAATGGGATTCGAAGTTGAAATATCTCTTTATAGATGCTCTTATTATAATGAAAATTCTAAAGAGAAGGTATTATTTTATGTTTCTAACAGCAGTAATCACCAAATACCCTAGGCAAACTTCTAGGGACATAATAGGTTGTTAATGTTTGAATGGGGTTTTTATATATATTTTTATTGATTTCAGAGAGGAAGGGAGAGAGATAGAAACATCAATAATGAAAGAGAATCATTGATTGACTGCCTCCTGCATACTCTACCTTGGGGATAGAGCCCACAACCTAGGCATATGCCCTGACCAGGAACCAGTTCATGGCCTCCTGGTTCATAGGTCGATGCTCAACCACTGAGTCATGTCAGCCAGGCAATGTTTGCGTGGATATTTGTGGTTTTTTTTAATTATTTCTTTTAAGGCTTTTTTTTCAATATGAAATTAATAAATGAATGGCTTTCAAAATTTATAAGTTTTTTAAAAGTATAAAATGATAGTAAAAGTCATCCACAATCTCATCTCCTCTTCCTATCTAATAAAAGAGTAATATGCAAATTGACTGCACCTCCACTACACCCAAAAGCCATGCCCACAAGCCACGCCCATCAAACAATCAGGAGCAGATTATGCAAATAAACCCCAATCAAGATGGCTGAAGCCACTGAGAGCAGGAGGGAGGCTTGGGTTTCCCCGACAATGGAAGAAGCCAAGCTTTTTGCCTGCCCTTGCTGGTCTAGGCCTCCAGTCAATGCTACAAAGTTTCAATTAGAGAAGACACATAAATCCCAACAGAAATGGCAGCAGCTACGAAGCTGGAGAGAGAAGAGGCTAGGGTTGCCCCCAGCAATGGAGGAAGCCACAGCTTTGGTGGGCCCAGGCAGGCCTCCACTCCAGGCTACAAAGTTTCAATTGTTGAAGGTAAATAAATTCCAACAGAAATGGCTGCTGCCATGGAGGGAGCAGAAGATTTGGCTTCACTCCAGGTTACAAAGTTTTAATTGTAGAAGATAAATAAATCCCAGATACCAGGGCCTCAACTTGGGTGGCTGGGGGGATGGGGCCCAACTGTAAACCACCAAAGGCCTCTCTCCCAGGCCACCCTATGCCCCCAGGGAACCCCCACCCTGATATGGGACACCCTTCAGGGCAAACCAGCTGGCCACCACCCATGTACCAGGCCTCTAGCCTATCTAATAAAAGAGTAATATGCAGATTGACCATCACTCCAACACACAAAACAGCTGCCCCCAAGTGATCAAAGATCTGGCCCCCATGTGGACACAAGATGACCAGCAGGGGTCGGGGGACACAGTTGGGAGGGATTAGGCCTGCAAGGGAGGGCAGTTGTGGGTGATCAGGCCAGCAGGGGACGACAGTTGGGAGGGACCAGACCTGTAAGGGAGGACAGTTGGGAGCAATCAATCCTGCAAGGGAGGGCAGTTAGGGGTGACCAGGCTGGCAGAGGAGGGAAGTTGGAGGTGACAGGTCCTGCAGGGAAGGGCAGTTGCGGGGATGCAGGCCTGCAGGGAAGAGCAGCTGGGTGAACCAGGCCTGCAGGAAAGGGCAGTTAGGAGTGACCAGGCCTGCAAGGGAGGTCTGTTGGGGGGGGGACCAGGCCTATGGGGGAGGGCAGTTGGGAGGGACCAGGCCTGCAAGGGAGGGCAGTTGGGAGTGATCAAGCCTGCAGGGGAAGGCAGTTAGGGGTGACCAGGCCAGAAGAGGAGGGAAGTTGGGGGCAAACAGGCTGGCAGGGGGGCAGTTAGACATCAATCAGGCTGGCATGGGAATAGTTAGGAGGTGATTGGGCTGGCAGGCAGAAGTGGTTAGGAGCAATCAGGAAGTCTGGCTGGTGAGCAGTTGGGAGCCAGCAGTCCTGGATTGTGAGAGGGGTATCCAACTGCCCCTTTAGGCCCCAATCCTTTGAGAGGTCCCAGATTGGAGAGGGTGCTGCTGGGCTGAGGGACACACACCTCTCCCCCCCCCATGCATGAATTTTATGCACCAGGCCTCTAGTATGATCATAATTAATATTTTTGTATTGTCTTCTTCCAATTCCTCCCCCCACCCATTTTCTTTTAATGAGATCATTAAATAATGAGATCATTAATAATATGTATTATTTGGAGCCAGGTCAGATGGGACACTATTAGGTTGATTTGTGGAATTAGATCACATCAATCTTTAAAATCCTCTGTGTCCTATCATATAATTATCCTGATCTTTCCTAAGGTCATAGAATGGTCAGGGAGGACCAGTAAAACAGATTCAGTAATTATTAAAGGGCCCAGAAACCCTATGGTAGGTATAGATTTCAGGTATATAAAGATCTATCCAATGAACTGAGTCCCTATTGTTTTGAATGGGTGGAGAAAATAATGGAGCCCTGTAAAGCAAATTGCCACATGTGAGAATATAGAGCAGACTGAGCAGCAGACCCTGGAGGATGATAGCATCAGTAGGTGGATCCAGAACCAATATGAAGCCCTACTGACCATCCCTCTAATTCAGCCCCAGCTTCTTAGCTCCCAGCCTCTCTCACTACCTCGCTGTTCCCCTCCCTGCACTGGAAAGGGGAGGGCCACAGTATGAAGGAAAGTAACACTTAGACCCCTCAGCAGCTCTCAAAAGAGTCAGTCCTAAGAAGCAAAGTAAGAAAGTCTTCTGCAAGGCATAAAAAGGAAAGAGTTGAGCCCAGAGGAGACAAATAGCAGACTGCAATGTGGTCTGTGTACAGTTTAGAGTTCAGCAACTTACAGCGACATGGGCAGCAACCTGGTGACAATGGACAGTGGGAGACAATATCTCCTGTTAAGTGAGTTTCACTTGTCTCCCCACCCCCACCACAATGAGACTCCTAAAAGAAATAACTGGAGAGGATGTTCCCAAGAAAGGCTAGACTTCGTGATCTCCTGCTAGAGAGGTCAAAAAAATGAGATTTGAAATTTCACTTTGCTCTGATGTAATATACACTGGTTATATGTTTTGTAGAGATATTTCTATTTACCAAATTGGAGTTATAGTATGCATTCTATTTTATATTAAAGCATTATTATCCAATTTAAATAATTATATTCTTTATGAGCATTATAGATTATAAAATTTCTCTGCAGCTGAACTAGGAAGACTGACAAATAATAACCAAAAAATAAATATTGAGTTAAAGCTCAAATTTATGATAAAATAATAAAATCAAATAGCCTTCAAATTTTATTATGTAAAATTTGATTCATCCTAATATATACACTGAGTGGCCAGATTATTATGATCTCTGAATGCATAATAATCTGGCCACTCAGTGTATATCTTATATAATAAAAGGCTAATATGCAAATTGTCTCCTCAACCAGGAGTTTGACCAGCAGGCAGGCCAGCCAACTGTCCATGTTCTCTCCCCCTGGCCAGGTTCACCAGATCCCACCCATGCACAAATTCATGCACTGAGCCTCTATATACACACGTGCGGGCAGACAGATACTGTATGGCCAAGTTATTATGTGTTCAGAGATCATAATAATCTGGTCACACAGTGTAAAAACCCTTGGCCTGTCACATCCACAACAACCACAGGCTTGACCGATCAGAAGTCAGTCCTGCAGTCAGTACCAGCTTGCCAGGGAGACCCAGCACTGACTGCTGCTGCAGGTATGGTGACCTCCTGAGGGGGCTGAGAATATGGCTTAGAGAGATACCTGAAGAGAGAAGCAAGGTCTGACCCTTAGCTTCTGTGGCAGCTGTTGATCTGCACTTGCCTCTCTCTTTCTTTCTGGGCCTGGCCAGCAGCCAGGCCTCCATTTCTTTCCAGGCCTCCACTGGGGCTGCTAATCAGCTCTACCTTTCTGATCAATCCCTATTGATAGGCCCAGACATGTTGACTGGCATAGAAACTGACCAATCAGAACCAATCTGGGTGAACTGTGAGGAGGCATTGGTTGCCTAGGAGGCAGAGCTTTTGACACTGACTGGCATAGAAACTGACCAATTAGAACCAAATCTGGGTGAATTGTGAGGATCCAATGGCTGCCTAGGAGGTGGAACTTTTTATGCTTACAGGCATAGAAATCAACCAGTCAGAACCAAATTGGCTGGTAGAGGAGGGCAGTTGGGAGCGAGATCAGGCCGCCATGGGAGGGCAGTTGGGGGTGATCAAGCCAGCAGGGGAAGGCAGTTGGGGGTGACCAGGCTTGCAGGAGAGGGCAGTTGGAGGCAATCGGGCTGGCAGGGGATCAGTTAAGTGTTAATCAGGCTGGCAGGGGAATAGTTAAGGGGTGATAAGGCTGGCAGGCAGAAGCGGTTAAGGACTATCAGGCAGGCAGGCAGGCAGGTGAATGGTTAGGAGCCAGCAGTCCCAGATTGTGAGAGGGATGTCTGACTGCCTGTGGGATTAGGCCTAAACCAGCAGTCAGACATCCCCCGAGGGGTCCCAAATTGGATAGGGTGCCGGCTGGGCTGAGGGACCACCCTCCCCCTCCCACAAATTTTGTGCACTGGGCCTCTAGTTTAAAATAATATAGCTCATGTATACTTTTAAATTATGAAACATAATAAAATGTATCCCCATGAACTCACCACCATATTCTTACAACCTAGAACATCACCAAGCCTTTACAGCTACCTGTATGCTTTTACCTAATTCTGCCTCATTTTCAGAGGTAACTACAATCCTCAATTTTGTTTAACATTCCCTACATTTGTATGTATCTCTAAATGTTATATTATTTCACATTTCTTATTCTTAAGCTTTGTAAAAATAGGACTACAGTACAACTTATTTGCCCTTTCTTCATGCACAATAATTTTTGTCCAGTTTTTTTTTTAATTACACTGCTGCTATAAATACTTTCATAAGGGCACATTTGCAAAACTTTAGCTAAGGCGTATGTGTAGAAGTGGAATTTTCTGATCATAAATTGTGTACATATACAACCTGAAAAATAGTGCTTTTTAAAAAAATAGTTGTATTCATTTACCAGCAATGTGCAAGAGTTCTCATGTTTCACATCTTCACCTACACTTGACATTGTCAAACTTCTTGCTGTGCCAATGTAATGCCTTTACAATGGCATCTCATTATGATCTTAATTTGTCTATCTCTGATTTCTGATGAGATTGATGATTTTTTGTAGGTGTTTCCTCTTCTGTAAAATAAGTGGTTAGGTACTTTTGCCCATTTTTCTATTGTTTTCTTTTTCTCACAGATTTACAGGGATATTTTATATATTCTAGATACTAATTTTTTGTTGGTTATATATAGTATAGATATCTCTTTCCAGTATCTGAAGTCTTTTTACTTTCTTCATATTTTCCATTAATGACGAAAAGTTCTTAACTGAAATATAATAAAATATGTATTTTTTATGTTTATCACATTGTTTGTCTTGCTTAGGAAGTTTTTACCTCTCCAAAATCAAATAAGATCTTTTCATATGTTTTCTTCTAAAAGTTTGGAGATTTTGTTATACATAGTCAACTTTATGTTCATTTGAGCTTAATTGCTTCACATTGCATATATTATATTTTTCTTAACATATACTCAGTTTTAGAAATAGCATTTATTAAATAGTCCTTCCTTTTCACCTGAATGTGAGTGTTACTTAACAACATATGAGGTTACTTTCTTCATTGGTCTGGAAATTTGTTTTTTTATATAAATTTTAGAATTACTTTATCAAGTTTTTTAAAAATTCTTATAATTTGATTTTAAATGCATTGACTCTATTAGATTCTATAAATCAAATTAACAATGGAAATTTTTAGATATTGATTTCCATTAGAAACCAGCATGAATATCTCTATTGGTCTATTTCAATATTTCAGCTAAGTTTAAAAATAAGTACCTATATTTTTATTATACTTATCAGTATACTTTTCAAAGGTTATAGTCTCCAACTTTTTTGTTGCAGGTGTACAGTAATCCATTTGATTTTTTTGTTTTTTGCTTATATCCTGCTACCTATTACTCTACGAGTAACATGAATAATTGCCTTAGATTCTTTAGATTATTGTGTAGTGAATCAAAAGCCTATAAATATTTGAATAGAAGTAGTTGTTATTGTCTGATTCCTGATTTTAATGGAAATTTACTTAATGTTTTGTTGTTAAGAATATTCTTTATTATTAGTTTGGGTTAGCTTCAGAATTTACCTTCCTATTTCTAAGTTACTAAGAAAATTTATCATAAGGAGATGCCAATCTCTATAAAAAGCTTTTTGACCTTTATCAAGGTAATAACATTTTTTCTCCTTGAATTTATTAATGCTGTGACTTATATAGAGACAGTTTCTAATGTAAGACCACCTTTGAATCTCTGAAATAGATCCAACATGATCATGATATAACAATGATAATGACCTTCTATATAAACTGTATGCAGTTCAAGCCTATCTAGGATTTTTAAAAATCCTTGCTCATGTGTGAGATTTGTATAATTATTCTTGTGTACTTTCTCTACCAGTAATTTTATGTTTCTCATCAGTTTTGGAAAATGATAGACCTTATCTCCTTACATGTTGCTTTTTACCTATATGGTCTGTCTTTCCTGCTGGAATTTGGGTTAAATATGAATATGAGTTTGATATCATGTGATCTTAAAATTCTATTTTCTTAATTAATTTATTTTTCTGAATAAATAATCAGATAAGTGATAATTTTTAAATGTTTAGTTTGTATCATTAATGAAAGCATATTGGCCTCTCTACCAAAAATATTCATTCCTCGGGATTTGAAGCAGAATGTTGAGGCCATTTTAAGGATATTTTAACTCCTTAAACTATTCAATGTACCAATTACTAACAGATATTTCTTATTTATAGACAACTCAAATTCTGCATTAAAAAAAACCCAAAATATAAATTGTAATAAACAAATACCTAA
This sequence comes from Antrozous pallidus, assembly GCA_027563665.1. Classification (NCBI taxonomy): domain Eukaryota; kingdom Metazoa; phylum Chordata; class Mammalia; order Chiroptera; family Vespertilionidae; genus Antrozous; species Antrozous pallidus. The sequence goes on along the minus strand of CM050508.1, from coordinate 160,969,909 downwards.
GTGATAGCAAGAAAAAATATTTAAAGAGTAAAAAGAATTATTTCACATGAAATATTTAAGCACTGGTCGATTTTGCTCAGTGGATAGAGCATCAGCCTGTGGACTGAAGGATCCTGGGTTCAGTTCTGGTCTAGGGAACATGCCGGGGTTGCAGGCTCAAGTGGGGGGCATGCAGGAGGCAGCCAATCAATGATTTTCTGTCATTGTTGATTTTATATATATATATATATATATATATATATATATATCCCTCTTCCTTCCTCTCTGAAATAAATAAGTAATAATTTTAAGTTTTTAAAAACATAACACAAAGATAGATTGGATTTAAAAGTTCAAAGAACTCTTTAGGAAATGCTCAGTAAATCTACAAAGCACTAGAAGTAAAAATTTCTAACCTTAGTATTCAAAATGAATTAATTTTTGTTAACATTGTTCACTTTATCTCATAGAGTTCAACAAAAAATTCAAATAGATAAAAAAATGGAGAAACTCTGAGAAGAAATACCAACAATTGTATAGATTATGTGCTTGGATTATCTAAATAATACCAATGTACTTTCATAGAAATTTAAAACAATTGAATACTTATGGTAATGTTTTAACTTGTAACTACAATTAATTTGAATTTAATTAAAGAATTTAATTTAAGAATTAAACTCATTCTACTAAAAAGTGTAGCTACCAATGATTTCAGCTCCCTAGTTTGCCCAAAGTGGGCTCATTTTTAATTACCTGAGATGCATGTATACCTGAGGCAAGTACTTTATTTACATATGCAGTAATTTTCTTTCTGAGTGATTTCAGCATAGGTTTCCCACACCTATTAATCATATTTGTCTGTTACTCTTCAAGTAAAGTTTATAAGAGAAGATAGTAATAAAATACAATTTGTCATCAAATAACTGGCTATCACAATTTTAAGGAATATATTGGAAGCATCTTAGTCACTAACTCTTCCATTTCTTACATTTATAAGATGTCCAAGGACACATATTGTAGATATATATCATAGATGATGACAAATGTTATTAATATATCAAGAATTTTTTGAGAAATGAAGCTTGTTTTTTGAATTATTACAGGCGCATCAATTTCTGTATCAGTCAAAGTCCAGGCAGGAGGTGAAAACTATACCAATTATTTCACAAAGAAAGTTTCACATAGAGAATGGTTGATCGTGCATCAGAGAACTAAAAGAGTGAAAAGGAGGTACTGAAGAATTACAGACGTTACTCTAGGAAGTAGCTAAAATCGCTAGGGTAGGGAACAAATACGAGAAGATAGTGTAGGGAATCGGGAAAACCTAAATCTGCGACTAAGACATCCACAGAGGACATGAGCCAGCTAGCTAGGAATGGTGTCACTTAAGGGACCTGATAAGTTGGTTCTAGTTGTGTGGAAAACTACAAACTAACACAACTGTGGTTGCTGAGGTGCATTGTTGCTACAAGTAGAACTGTTGCCATTGATGCTACTGTTGAGATGCTAAAACAACAAGTAAAATAAGGAGCAAGTCCCATCTTCTTCCTCTGGCCTCCCAGTCTCTCTCTAGCACACTCAATTGTCAGTGCCTGTCACAGAGCTGCCTGTCCAAAAAGAAATGTTAATCTTGGAATTACAAGCAGAATATAATGGGCCCACAGCTAAAAGGCAATAGCTTAAACATTTAAAGTAAAACAAATGTTTATTTTTGCCAACTCACTTATAAGTATCATTCTCTCCAGAAAGCTTTCCCTGTTCCTAGCAAAGCACCAGGTTCCCAACTGGCACTTGATAAATATTTCTGAATGACTGAATAAGGAATGATTTGATTTTAAAAGTGAACCATTTGGCCCAGTGATACCACTTCTAGGAATATATCCCAAGAAACTAGAAACACCAATCAGAAAGGATATATGCACCCTTATGTTCATAGCAGCATAATTTACCATAGCTAAAATTTGGAAACAGCTTAAGTGCCCATCAGCAGATGAGTGGATTAAGAAATTGTGGCACATCTACACAATGGAATACTATGCTGTGGTAAGAAGAAGAAGAAGAAGAAGAAGAAGAAGAAGAAGAAGAAGAAGAAGAAGAAGAAGAAGAAGAAGAAGGAGGAGGAGGAGGAGGAGGAGGAGGAGGAGGAGGAGGAGGAGGAGGAGGAGGAGGAGGAGGAGGAGGAGGAGGAGGAGGAGGAGGAGGAGGAGGAGGAGGAGGAGGAGGAGGAGGAGGAGGAGGAGGGGGAGGAGGAGGAGGAGGAGGAGAGGGAGGAGGAGGAGAAGGAGAGGGAGGGGGAGGAGGAGGGGGAGGGGGAGGGGGAGGAGGAGGAGGAGGAGGAGGAGGAGAAGAAGAAGAAGAAGAAGGAGAGGAGGAAGAAGGAGGAGGGGGAGGGGGAGGGGAAGAAGAAGAAGAAGAAGAAGAAGAACAAGAACAAGAAGAACAAGAAGAAGAACAAGAACAAGAACAAGAACAAGAACAAGAAGGAACTTTTACCATTTGCACAGCAAGGATGGAACTAGAGAGCATTTTGCTAAGCAAAATAAGCCAGTCAGAGAAAGATAAATATCACATGATCTCACTCATTTGTGGAATATAATGAACAACATAAACTGATGAGTAAAAAAAATATCCAGAAAAAGATAAGCATGCATCAAACTGTCAAACCTTAGAGGGAAGGTAAGGGAGGTTGGGGTAAGGGGTAGAGATCAACCAGAGGACATGTATGCATGCCAATGGACACAGACACCAGGTGGGTGAGGGCATGAGTCGAGGTTGGGGGACAATGTGGGGGGATAAGGACACATGTGTAATACCTTAATCAATAAAGAAAATATATAAATAAATAAAATAAAAATGAACAGTTCAGCTAATTCTCTTCTTCAGAATTATGCCTACATAAGTAGGAAATTAAAGTATTTCCTCCAATTCTAAAGTAGAGGAAACACTTTATCTGAAAAGCAGTCATTCTGTAATTAGCTATCTTTTGAGGAAACAATTTCAATTCACTTTGAGACACACTTCCAAATGAGTTTCTCCATGAAAATTGAAAGTGCAAAATTTGTAGCTGTTCTCAATAAATAAATCTGTATTTCCATTAACTCTGAAATTTGAAAGGAATCCTTGATGAATCATTCAAACAAAATGTATTTTCTGACTGAAAAAATTCGTGAAGGCATTTTATCACAGGAAGATCACATTGGGGTGTCCACTTTTATAAATGCAACATCTGTCTACTTAGGATTTAATAAGCAATTTCCAATGTCACACATACAAATAAAGAAACTTACTGTCTTGCTTTCAAACTTTCCCTTTCGTAGCAATAAAATAAGTCACCTTTGCCTTTGTTTTCAAAGGAAACAGCTTTTCCCTCATTGCTATTTCTTATTACTTCAGTATCATAACTGGGCACTATGAATGAAACTAATTAGCTCTGTTTGCCTTTCCATAAATAAATTGTCCTAAGGCTGGCATATATTTCAATGTAGTCAAGTACCTTGGTGATTCTATCAACAATTCTACCAGATAAATTAAAGAAAAAACAAATACTCTCTGATTGAACCAGGGTAAACTACATCAAATAAGAGTACAAATTTAAAATCGAGGCTTCACAAAGAAAATAGGAGATTATGTAATCATGGAGCACACTCAGGAGAACATTCTTGAGTTGTGAATAGGGATTGTGAATCACCTAAATAAGAAACATAAATTGCATTTAGAGTAATTAAATTCAAACTGGAATCTTCCTGACTTGCATACTGAGTTGGTAATATCTGGATGTATTACCTGAAATTGAATTAACCGAAAAAAAAATTATTTGATTTTAGGTTTCACAACAAACCAAAACTAAAAGAATGAAAATGCCAAGGAGAAATATAGAAATATAAAGAAAGGGTTATGAAGAATGTGTGTGTGTGTGTGTGTGTGTGTGTGTGTGTGTGTGTGTGTGTGTGTGTTGTGTGTGTGTGTTATAATTAAGGCAATATGGCCAGATAAGCTTCACTCAGAAAGTGATATTTTACTAAAAACTTAAAGAAAACTAGACAGGAAATCATGCAAATACTTGGGTGGAAGATGGTTCTAGAAAAAGGATGCAGGAAAAGTACAAACATCAAAGATGAGAGCAGGCATAACATGTGGACATCAAGAAGACTAGAATGGCCCTGGCTGGTTTGGGTTAGTGGATAGAACATCAGCTCACAGACTGAAGCGTCCTGGGTTTGATTCAGGACAAGAGTTGCAGGCTTGATCCTTTGACCTGGTCAGGGTGTGTGCAGGAATCAACCAATTGATGTGTCTCTCTCACATCAATGTTTCTGTATCTCTGTCCTCCTCCCTCCCACTCTCTTTCAAACTCAATGGAAAAATATCCTTGGGTGAGGATTAACAATAAAAAAGAAGACTAAAATGGCTGGAATAGATTAAGTGAGGAGATGGGGTAATAAATTATTAGGGAATGGAGTGAGTTGGGGTAGGGAATAGAGAGAATCCTGTAAGACATTCTAAGATTTTGAACAAGTAGAACCATGGTCTGATTTACATTGTTACATTATATTATACTAGAGGCCCAGTGCGCAAAATCCATGCATGGAAGGGGGATGTGTCCCTCAGCCCAGCCTGCACCCTCTCCAATCTGGGACCCCTTGAGGGATGTCTGATTGTCTGTTTAGGCCTGAACCCAGTGGGATTGGGCCTGAACAGGAAGTTGGACATCACTCTCACAATCTAGGACTGCTGGCTCTCAACCACTTGCCTGTCTGCCTGCCTGCCTGCCTGATTACCCCTCACTGCTTCTGCCTGCCACCCTGATCACCCCCTAACTACTCCCTTACCAACCTGATCAACACCTAACTGCTCCCCTGCTGGCCTAACTGTCCCTAACTGCCCTCCCCTGCTGGCCTCGTCACCACTAACTGTCCTCCCCCGCAGGCCTGGTCCCTCCAACTGCTCTCCTCTGCAGGCCTGGTCTCTCCCAATTGCCCTCCCCTGATGGCCTTGTCACCCCTAACTACTCTCTTCTGCTGGCCTGGTCACCCCCAACTGCCCTCCCTTGCAGGCCTTGCTCTTCCCAACTGCCCTCCCCTGCAGGCCTGGTTCCACCCCAACTGTCCTCCCCTGCAGGCCTGGTTCCTCCCAAATGCCATCCCCCACAGGCCTAGTCTCCTCTAACTTCCCTCCCTGCTGGCCCAGTCACCCCTAATTGGCCTCCTCTGTAAGCCTGATCACCCCCATCTGCTCTCCCTTTCAAGCCTGGCCCCTCCCAATTGCTCTCCCCTGCTGGCCATCTTGTGATGGCTATCATGTGTCCACATGGAGGTGTCCATTTTTTACAATATTGGGGCGACCATCTTGTATGTTGGAGTGATGGTCAATTTGCATATTACCTCTTTATTAGATAGGATTGCATTAGGTTACAGTATGTTATATTACACTAATTGACATTATAGTACATCACATTATATTACATTATATCACATTTCATTGCCAAGATCACTTTGACTATTGTGGATAAAATAGTTAGAAAGTGGGGCAAGGTAGAGTTTAAGGGACCAATTAAGAAGTTATTGCAATAATATAGGCAAGAAGTTACAGTGTCCTGGATTGGGATAGTATCATTGAGGAGGTAAGGAGTTGGTTTCTGGGTAAACTTTAAACTTATAGGCCAGAAGTAGGATCTGAACTTGCCAATTAGGGATATCCTCTTTCCAAAAAAAAAAAATACACACACACACACACACACACACACACACACACACACACACAATAGGAATACACAATTGAGTTCATAAATGAATGAAAAAAGAAACTATGAATTTTAAATTACAAATTAAAATTAAGAAAATATAATGTTTAAAAGCCTATAAGTGCCATAAACACCACTTGATCCAAAAAATAGCATAACACACATTTATGATGCTCCTTTCCCCTTGCATTTTGATTTCATGCTCTTTGACAGACTTTCCACATGACAAATACTTTGCAATATCATGTTGTATGGAGATAATAGACAAGTATTCCAATCTTTTATCTGCCATGGATTTTATCACTGCTAGTTAAGAAACATTTATTTTAGACTTACAATTTTCAATGTCACACCTTGTAAAATTTTAAGATTATTGTCAGATTTTGGAAAAGCTGTGGCCCAATATATTTCAAGCCTTGTTTCTCCTCCTCCACATAATTCTTCTGGTGCTGGGAACCAATGGACCCTTCATGTCCCACTATGCCTTCTGGCCCTGCACCTTCATGTGCTAATGGTCAGGGAAGTGTCACAACGAGCAGTGGGTGTATTTCTGGAAGTCATTTCTACACTAGATGGCTAGCAATAAGTTACCTATATGCAGACATAAGTGTAATTCATATAAATATATTCCACTACACCTATAATAACATATTCCTATACAACTTCCTTTTATCTAGTATCCCAAAATGTCTGTGACATGAGAAAAATTACAACAGAGAGGAAGTCAGAATAGAAATTATAGTTAAAATATTTTTACTTTTAAAACATTCCTGGCTAAGCATATTCCGGTATTCCTATTGCTGAACTATAACAAATGACCATAAATTAAGTGGCTTAAAACGCAAATTTATTATCTTACCATCCTGAGTTCAGAAGTCCTAAAATCAGGGTGCCATCGTGGCTTTGTTCCTTTGTTTCATGGGAGAATCTGTTCCTTGCCTTTTCCAGCTTCTGGAGGCTGGTGGCCTCTTTCTCGCTTCACTTTAATCTCTCTATATCATTACATCTCCTCCTCTGGCTCCTCTTTCATCATTACATCTCTTACTCTGTCTTCTTGACCCTCCTGCCTCCCTCTTAGGAGGATGTTTGTGATTATATTAGGACCCCGCCCCCGCCCCCAGCTAGGATAATATAGGATAATCTATTGCATGATCATTAACTTAATCATGTATGAAAATTCTATTTTACCATTTAAGGTAACATATTCACAGGTTCTGGAGATCAGGAGATTAACATATTTGGAAGTCCATTATTCAGCCTTCCATAGTCTGGTCTCTGCCCCCAAAGATTCATACCTGACCCACATGAAAATGCACTTGTCCCAACTAAAATTTCCCAAAAGTCTCATCCATTAAACATCAACTCAGGTATAAAAATCTCATGTAAATCTCATCATCTCAAGTCTCAAACTTCATTGTCTAAAGCAAGCATGTCAAACTCATGGCCTGTGGGCCATATGCCTTATCTATTTGGCCCATGTTAGCCTTTGAGTTTGACATGCTTCATCTAAAGCATCTAAGTAGTCATGGGTAAACTTTGGGTATAATCCATCCTTGGGCAAAAATCCTCCCATCTATAGACATGTGAAACTGGAAAACAGTTATCTGCTTCCAAAATAAAGTTGTGCGATAGGCATAGAGTAACAGTTACAGACATTTCCAGACCAAAAAAAAAAGAAATAAAAGGAGTCTATACTCAGAACCAATTTCAAAATCCAGCCAACCAAAATTCATTAAGTTTAAGGCCTTACAATAATATCAGTGGCTTAAGACACGGATATTATTTTTCTGTGCCTTTGGCTTCTGAATCATCCTTCCTTTTCTAAGAAGGAAAACAACTTTCTACAGCTGTTTTCTACCTATAGAATTTTAGGAGTCTGGCAATTTTATTTTGTCCTATCTCTGACCTTTTCAACCTATGCTGGCAATGTTTCTGTTGATGTAACACTCATAAGAGCCTTGTGGGTGTCTCATATGTATCATGAGGATATCCCCATTGTACAAGAGATTCCTCCACAAATCTTTCTTGTGTAACTCCATCTCTATTCCTGGCTTCCTTTTTTAATTTTTAAGTTTTTATTGTCTAAAGTTTTACATATGTCTCCCTTTCCCCTGATTAATGCCCCTTCTCCCCACATCCAGCCATTCCCACCCTAGGGAAGTCCCCATTGCCCATTGTCTGTGTCCATTGGTTATGCTAATATGCATTCATACAAGTCCTTTGGTTGCTCTCTAAGCTCCCCTCCCACCTCTCCTGCCATTTGTCTCTGGATCTATTCTTGTTCATCAATTTATGTTGATCATTATATCCCACATAAGAGTGTGATCATGTGATATTTATCTTTCTCCAGCTTAGCATAATGCTCTCCATTTCCATCCATGCTGTTGCAAATGGTAAAAGTTCTTTCTTTTTTATAGCGGGATAGTATTCCATTGTGTAGATGTACCACAGTTTTTTAATCCACTCATCTCCTGATGGGCACTTAAGTTGTTTCCAAATATTGGCTATTGTAAATTGCGCTGCTATGAACATAGGGGTGCATATATCCTTCCTGATTGGTGTTTCTGGTTCCGTGGATATAGTACTAGGAGTAAAATTACTGGGTCAAATGGGAATTCCATTTTTAACTTTTTGAGGAAACTCCATACTGTCTTCCACAATGGCTACACCAATCTGCATTCCCACCAGCAGTGCAAGAGGGTTCCTTTTTCTCTGCATCCTCGCCAGCACTTGTCATTTGTTGATTTGTTGATAATAGCCATTCTGACAGGTATGATATGGTACATCATTGTCATTTTGATTTGCATCTCTCAGATGATTAGTGACTTTGAGCATATTTTCATATGTCTCTCAGCCTTCTGTATGTCCTCTTTCAAAAAGTGTCTATTTAGGTGCTTCACTCATTTTTTGCAAAGATTAGAACACATTGAATAATTGAAAGGATTGGTAAGACTCCAAGGAGCATATGCATGTAGGGCTTTCAATAAAGGCCAGTGACACAGTAGAGTAGTGAAAGAGAATATAGGAAACATCAGGGCCCCAAAGCCTTCCAAGTACAGCTTTTCAAGGTCTTCTTATTCACACAAGAATGTGCTTCATCTCTGCATGAGACCACTAGGATTTAGATGATAAATCTTAGTGTCAGGAAAGCTCCCTAAAAATTTCCAGTAGCATCTCTCATGCCTTCTGCACACATTGCCATATCAGGCTATTTAACTGGTGATGACAGGTTAGTATTCCCACTAGGGAACTTGCAGTCTTAAAATAGTATTATAGACCTTTAATTAACCACTTCCCTGATCTTGGCCAAGAGTCTAGGCTTTCCTAGAGAGAAGTTTAGAGATGAATCACTCCACCTGTAAATTAATTCTATACCATACAATTCTGTTTCCCTTTCCCTTTCTCTACGTTACTACCCCATGGTCCCCAAACAGGATATTACATATTGGCTATGGTGGATGAGCAGTCTGTGGTCCATGCCTGGATAATCAAGGTTGTGATTAGCTACCCAGAGTGAGGCCCTCTGGTTAAGTTCTGAAGTCTGAAGAGTGCTTCTCAAGCCATCATCTCTTCCTGCCATTGTCAGGGTATTTGTAGGGGCTAAAGCTATACTTGCCAACAAGTTGTAGAGGAAGAACTACTAATGATAAACACATTATAGGATTTCACTGCTATTTTGATTGTGCCAACCTGAAGTTAGTGAAACACTGCCTTCTGCTCTATCTGACCCCACACTAATGAGAGAAGCCAGTTAGAAACAGATCTTCATTGAACAGTTCAACTTAGTGAAATAATTCTAAGTGCTAATGCCTGACTGCCCAAATGTCCTCCAATTGATCCTTATGAACTTATTATGGCCTCTTTTGCTCCCAGTCCCTGCTTTCCAAGTCTGAAAATTATATTTGTTTAAATTGTTAAACTCTTTACATTACTATTTAGTTGTAGTACAGAAGTGTAAAAAGGAAAAAGAGAAAATCCCCTTTAGCAACCTCCCAGTCCCATTTCCCATAGGTTGGCACAGTTTAATGTCTGCCACCTACTTCTTTTCTAACTAAGTTTGTAAATAGATATTCATTTTCCCCCTTAAGAATATATCATGAACACTGTACATCTTTGATTCATTTTTAAAAGTTATCAGTCATTTCCTTCATTAGGCATCATGTTATTTATTAAATATATAGTCTATTGGTGGACATTTATGTTTTTCCAATATTTTGCTATTTTAATGATGCAAAGACTAATGTTTGACACATTCATGCAAATATTTTCAAAGAATGGCTTCTCAGAGATAGAATTTCTGGATCATTGAATGTGCATATTTTATTTTAATGGATATTGCAAATTTTTTCACAAAAGCAGTATTAATTTACATGTACTTTTGGAACTCATTAGAGAAACCAAACAATTCTGACTTCCCAGAGGGACCCCTTTCTGTTTGAATTAAGTCACAGGTAATTGGTATTGAATATTTTTTACAAATATAATTAAATCTACTCTGTATCTTCTACAAGATTCTTTAAGTCTCTAAGTCTTATTTTACTCTTTTCTGTTTACTAGCAGCAGCATTTTCCCCTTGCATTTGTTTTCAGATTTTTTCTTTTTTTACCATTTCAATGGAACTTGGAGAGAGATGAGATATAAAACCATTTTGACATACTAATTAGCTTGCTGTTTATCATCATATGTTTATGCTATATTTATATAGGTACTCTGCAAGCATGGAAAATTCAAAGATGAATAAATTTTACCTTTCACATATTCAAACCTAATAATAGTTATGCACATGATAACACCATAATTAACAAATAAAAGATGGATTGATGGATGGATAAATGATACATAGATGATAGATAGATGATAGATAGATAGATAGATGATAGATAGATAGATAGATAGATAGATGATTGACAGATAGATAGATAGATAGATAGATAGATAGATGATAGATAGATAGATGATAGATAGATAGATATATGATTGATGATAGATAGATAGATGATAGATAGATAGATAGATAGATAGATAGATAGATAGATGATAGATAGATAGATGATAGATAGATAGATATATGATTGATGATAGATAGATAGATAGATAGATAGATGATAGATAGATAGATGATAGATAGATAGATATATGATTGATGATAGATAGATAGATAGATAGATAGATAGATAGATAGATAGATAGATGATAGATAGATGATAGATAGATAGATATATGATTGATGATAGATAGATAGATAGATAGATAGATGATAGATAGATAGATAGATAGATAGATGATAGATAGATAGATGATAGATAGATAGATGATAGATAGATATATGATTGATGATAGATAGATAGATAGATAGATAGATGATAGATAGATAGATAGATAGATAGATGATAGATAGATAGATAGATAGATGATAGATAGATAGATTGATGATAGATAGATAGATAGATAGATAGATTGATGATAGATAGATAGATAGATGATAGATAGATAGATATATAGATAGATGATAGATAGATAGATAGATGATAGATAGATAGATGATAGATAGATAGATAGATAGATAGATGATTGATGATAGATAGATAGATAGATAGATAGATAGATGATAGATAGAAAGATAGATAGATAGATAGATGATAGATAGATAGATATATGATTGATGATAGATAGATAGATAGATAGATAGATAGATGATAGATAGATAGATAGATAGATAGATAGATAGATGATTGACAGATAGATAGATAGATAGATGATAGATAGATAGATAGATAGATAGATAGATAGATGATAGATAGATAGAGATAGGGGGTCGGAAGAGTGACTTTTGAGGGGAAAGACAGAGAGGTTTACGTAAGGCAAGACGTGAAAGCTAAGTAAGGGAGAAAGAAGAGCTGGTAGCTACAGAGGGATGAAACAGAAGGGTAGGCTTGGAGAGCTTGAAAAGGTGAGATATGCCTGAATACAGATTCTTTTATAGGATAAAGGGAGACAAGATTAGAAAAATAAACTAAAACAAGAGCATTAGAGTCTTTTAATGTCACGTTAAAAATTTGCTATTTACTTCATGAATAACCGCCTGAAAAATTTTAAGCAGGAAAAAATATATTTAAGTGTACATTTTAAAATTTACCTCTGATATGAGGATAAATTAACCACTCAAGAAATAATTTTTGTTGGAGAACACCAAGATGGCGGCATAGGTGAATACCTATTGTTCTGCCCCGCGCAACGATTTAGGAACTACAACATAAAAGCAGAACAGACAGCACCCAGAATCTCCAGAAAGCTGGCTGAATGAAAACTCCACTAACTGGAGTGGAGGTGGGACACTGAGACTCAGGAGCGGCGGAGCGCAGCCTTTCAGACAGAAACAGGTTAGGAGCCGTCCTGGCCGCGCGCGCGCGGGCTGGGGCTGGAGCAGCGACGACCGTCCCACTGCCCGGATTCCCCAGCGCCAGGCAAGGTCCATCCCACTGCCAGGATCCCCCAGCGCCAGGCGAGGTCCGGCTGAGGTCCGGGGAACGCACCCTGGAAGTGGGGCGCAGCAGAGGCTCCTGAACTGCGAGTTTCCGCAAAAGGGTCGCGCAAACCCGCGACTTGCCCCCTGGAAACTTGTCTCCTGGTTCCGGAAACCATTTATTTTACAATTCTGGGCTAGACTTTTGGTGTGCAGGCACATTTGGGGAAAGGCGGAGTGGTCTGGCAAGGGGAAGAGACTAGCGGCTTTCTCTTGGAGGTGTCTGCAGCCATCCCCATCCAACAGAGACCCGCGCGCGCGAGCACTGCATAGGACGCAGCTGATGCTGACGCTACCTGCGCAGCTCAGAGACTCCGCCCATCCAACCTGAACACAGTCTCCCTTCACAGCCAATTGGCCTGGAGGTCAAACCCTCCTAGGGCTAACAACAACAGTCTGGGTTTAAATTCAAAAATACTGAATACAACCCATAAAGGATTGCAGTAAGAGCACCCACCTCAGGTAACTGGGGAAGCTGAGCCACTGTCTCTTTGAGGATATCCACCACATAAAGCAGCCACCATGCAGAGACATGGAAAGAAATCAGGTGTGAAAGAAATGGAGGAGAAAAGACGACAAGACATAGAGTTCAAAACCATGGTTATAAGGCTTTTCAAGAGGCTCCTACAAAAGGCCAATCAACTTAATGAGAATTACCAGGAAATAAACAAGACCAACCAGCAAATGAATGAGAATTACAAGGAAATGAATGAGAACCTCAAGGAAATGAACAAGGCCTCTCAGGATACGAACCAGACCCTCACAGATAAAAACAAGGACCAACTAGAAATCAAGCTTACACAGACTGAAATAAAAAATATTACACAAAGTCCTAAAAGCAGTCCGGAGGGCCACAAGAACCAAGTCAAAAATTTGAAATACAAAGAAGCAAAATCCACTCAGCTGGAAAAGCAAGAAACAAAAAGAATTCAAATAATTGAAGATAGCGTAAGGGGCCTCTGGGACAACCTCAAGCATGCCAACATCCAAATTATTGGGGTGCCAGAAAAAGAGAGAGAGCAAGACAATGAAAACCTACTTGAAGAAATAGTGACTGAAAACTTCCCCCACCTGGTGAAAGAAACTGACTTAAAAGCCCAAGAAGTACACAGAACCCCAAAATATAGGAATCTAAAGAGGACCACACCAAGACATATCATAATTAAAATGCCAACAGCAAAAGATAAAGAGAGAATATTAAAAGCAGCAAGAGAAAAACAGTTGGTTACCTACAGGGGAGCACCCATACGATTGTCAGCGGATTTCTCAACAGAAACGATGCAGGCCAGACAGGAGTGGCAAGAAATATTCAAAATAATGAAGAGCAAGAATCTACAACCAAGATTACTCTATCCAGCAAAGCTATCATTCAGAATTGAGGATCAGATAAAGTGCTTCGCAGATAAGAAAAAGCTAAAGGAGTTCATCACCACCAAACCAGTATTATATGAAATGCTGAAAGATATTCTTTAAGAAGAGGAAGAAGAAAAAGCAAAAAATATAAATTATGAACAACAAATACACATCTATCAACAAATGAACATAAAACTCAAGTGAATTGATAGGCTGATGAACAAGATAAACTGGTGACTATAACAGAAACATGGACATAGAGAGGGAGTGGACTGACAATTCTTGGGGAGAAAAGGGTTGTGGGAAGTACAGCAAGAGATTGGACAAAAATCTTGCAACAATGGGAGAGGACATTGGGGAGGGGGAGGTGAGGGTGGAGGGTGGGATAGGTACAGGGTGGAGGGGAGATATAGGGGGATAAAAAAGGGGAAACAATGTAATTAATAAACTGAACACTAAAGGGAAAAAAAGTAAAAAAAAAGAAATAATTTTTGTTGATAACCTACTGTGTGTTAGAAATTATGATAGAACATAAAACTTTAATAGACTGGATTAAAATCAGCGATAAGTGATTATTATAGTAGTAGATTCTACTATGGTTCAGTTATTATAGTAGATTCTAAAACACAATAAATAGCCAAAATTAAAAAATGAATACAGAAGAAATAAAGAAGAAAAAAAAAGAATGGATTTAAGAACTTGAAAAGAGGTAGGTATATTAAAGGGAGAAAGAATAAGGTATGTTTATTTTAGTTATAATTGGGATGATTTAATGGATAATGTTATTAATTGAAATAAGAGGAGTAGAGGAAAAGGTAGAAGTTGGGTAGGAAAAGGTGGAGGTTCTAAACATCCTGAATTTCAATTACCTTTGGAATATGTGGGTGGAAAGACCCAAAAGATAGTTAGAAATACAGATCTGGAAGTTAGTAAATGTGACAGAGCTAGAGATAGAAGTTAGAGAATCAATGGCATGAAAAGAGATAATAATAAAGGAAAATGCCTAGAATCAGAAGGGGAATTGTGGAAAATAACACAACAAACTTGGAAATGTTTTACCAACTTTGTACTGTTACTATTGGAACAATTAAAAAAAGCTACTAGAATGTAAGTTTCATAAATCTAAGAATGTGTCCCTCCTGTTCAAGATTGTATTCCAGAACCTAGAATATTTTCAAACATAAGATAGGTTTTCAGTAAACATTCATTCCTTGTTTGGATATATTTATTATTTGTCTTAGACATATAAATTTTTATAGAGGTACATCAGGGTTGTGACTTTTTCTAATGCAATATCTCACAGTCCTTCAATAGTCACACAATCCATGAAGAATTTGGGTGCCAGTTCTTTAACTTTAAAAAAAGTTTCTTCCTTAAATTTGTAGCTCAAATAAAACTATAACAGTCATTTTTAAGTGTTCTAACAGTTTGATTTTACAGGATAGTTAATATTTTTTCCATTCCTGATGCACATTTTATATTATGTTAATAACACAGACATAGAAATTTAAGAAAATCTTTATAGTTGATATCGAGAAAATAAGAAAGAAGCATGCATCTGTAATAAAGCTCACCATGGGCTACAATTTCATTATTCATTTTTTATGCCTTCAGTATATTCACAGCATGACCTTTGTGATTGTCAACAATCACAGTCTTTTCATATGCTTAATGTGGTGCCAACAGAGGGGAGAAAACCCCAGTGGGTGCATAGACCTCTTGTATGCGTGAAGCCCTCCTTCTGAGAACAAAATCAGTCTCTCTTAATCAGTCAACAGACATTTTTTGAACTCCTGCTGTGTGCCAGACATTGCACTATATTCGAAGAAGCTTATAAAGGTACAAAATGTGCCAGTGCCTTCAAAAAAGTATGAGCCTGTTTGAGGGACAGGGCATAAAAAGTGGTATAAAACATCAAATGAGGTGTCCAGGGATTAAATGCTACTCTGAGGTCAACTTTCAAGGTCTCCAAAAATGTGTCCATTTACCCATCAAAAGTAACTGCCCAAATCCACAACTATAAGAAAAAGAAAAATTATGCTTCTTATCACCTTCACTAGGCCAAATTTTGCTGCTTACTGTTCTCCATACTTGCAGCTTGTGTCCCTGCTTCTATGTCCTTGTTTGTACTGATTCTTCCTTTTGGAATATCCTTAGCTTTCCTTCAGCCCCCTCTCTATGCTGCATTATACTAGTAGTTTGTAAATCCTACCCTTTATCAAGGTTCAGCTTAAATGCAGTAGTTTCTCAAAAATTCCCTGATGTTACTACCTAGAAATGATCTTCCCCTCCTATAAATTACACTCTAAAGAAATCTTCACTGCAACCATTACTTTCTTTATAATGCCACAGTTGTCCCTATTCACATAGGAGCATGATTACAGGACATGTCTCTTCTCTCTCCCCTATTACTTGATGAATATTGTCCATACATGAATTGGAATCCCTCGGAACCCAATGAAGCTAACTTGTGGTTTCAGTGCATCCAGTACTCTTGAGTCTTTCCATCCTCTGTGGTTTATAAAACCATCTCACAAGCCTATTCTATTTTTAATAAAATAACTACATAATATTTGATTTTTGTTGTGATTAATCACCTTCCCTAACTAGGATGTGAGCTCCTTGAGGGCAAAGAACTTATGCATTCATCTTAGTAACCCCTATGTCCAAGTGGTGTATATTAAGAAAGTTTTCTCAAATTATCATCAACACTTGTTTAAAAAATTAGATTTCTGGGTCACACTCAGAAATTCCAATTCAGTAAGTTTCATATAGAGGTCAGGAAGTTACTTTTGTTTAAACTCCCCAGATGACCGTCAACTGCAGTAATTTGAAAATGGTCACCGTTGATGAATATGTGTGAATGAATGCTGACTTTTTACTCTCTAAAGCTACAGCATTATAAGAAAAAGACACGTAACCACCTAATCATAAGCTATCTGAACACAATAGATTCTCAAACACTTTGGAATTGATATATGTTAATGGGATGACTAATGGCAGGGATAATTTTTTTTTCAGCTAAAAACTTTTTTGTAATCTTTATTGTTCAGTTTATTAATTATATTGTTCCCTTTTTTTTCACCCTATAGTTCCCCTCCACCTGGTACCCATCCCATCCTCCGCCCTCACCCCCCTCCACTGTCCTCTCCCATAGTTGCATGATTTTTGTCCAGTCTCTTGCTGCACTTCCCACACCCACTTTCTCCCCAAGAGTTGTCAGTCCATTCCCTCTCTATGTCCGTGATTCTGTTACATTCACCAGTCTATCCTGTTCATCAGCTTATTAATTCACTTGATTTTTAGATTCATTTGTTGATAGATGTGTATTTGTTGTTCCTAATTTACACTTTTATCTTTTTCTTCTTCCTCTTCTTAAAGAATATCTTTCAGCATTTCATATAATATTGGTTTGGTGGTGATGAACTCCTTTAGCTTTATCTTATCTGCGAAGCACTTTATCTGACCCTCAATTCTGCATGGTAGCTTGGCTGGATAGAGTAATCTTGGTTGTAGATTCTTGCTGTTCATCACTTTGAATATTTCTTGCCACTCCCATCTGGCCTGCATCGTTTCTGTTGAGAAATCCGCTGACAATCGTATGGGTGCTCCCTTATAGGTAACAATCTGTTTTTCTCTTGCTGCTTTTAATATTCTCTCTTTGTCTTTTGCTCTTGGCATTTTAATTATGATGTGCCTTGGTGTGGTCCTCTTAGGGTTCCTATGTATTGGGGTTCTGTGTGCTTCTTGGACTCCTAAGTCAATTTCTTTCACCAGGTGTGGGAAGTTTTTGGTCACTATTTCTTCAAATAGGTTTTCATTGTCTTGGCCTCTCTCTTTTTCTGGCACCCCTATAATTCGGATGTTGGTATGCTTGAGGTTGTCCCAAAGGCCCCTTACACTATCTTCAATTTTTTGGATTCTTTTGGTTTTTTGCTTTTTCAGCTGAGTGGATTTTACCTCTTTGTATTTCAAATCTTTAACTTCATTCTTGGGGTGCTCCAGAGCACTTTTTGGTCTTTGTATATTTTTTATTTCAGTCAGTGTATGCTTAATTTCTGGTTTGTCCTTTTTCATATCCCTGAGAGTCTCCTTTATATCCTTGAGGGTCTCCTTCATTTCCTTGTAGGACTCATTCATTTCCACATTGGTCTTGATCATTTCCACGTTGGTCTTGATCATTTCCTTGCAGGTCTCGTTCATATCCTTGAGGGTCTTGTTCATTTCCTTGTAGGACTCATTCATTTCCTTTGTGGTCTTGCTTATTTCCTTATAGGCCTTGACCTTTTGTTGGAGCCTTTTGAAAAGCCCTATAACCATGGTTTTGAATTCCATGTCCAGTCATTTTTTTCCTCCATTTCTTTCACATCTGATTTCTTTCCATGTCTCTGCATGGTGGCTGCTTCCCTGAGTTGGTCAATTAGCTTTGTGTGGTAGACTTCCTACTAGGGACAGTGGCTCAGCCTCCCCAGTTATCTGAGATGGATATGGGTTGCACAGTCTTGCTGAAGTTAAGCTCAGTTTAATCATTGTTAGCACTTGGAGGGGTTGACCTCCAGGCCAATTGTCTGTGAAGCTCAGCTGTGCTCAGGTTGGATGGGCGGAGTCTCCGGGCCAAGCAGACAGCGTTAGCTCTGCCCTGTGCAGCCCCAGGGACTCTGTTCCAGGGGCAATGACCGCCGGCACCTCTGAGAGAGAGCCACTGCCAAGCTCCACCGGCTGCCGGGGAATTCAGACTCTCCCCAAATGAGTCTGCACACCCAATGTCTCACCCAGGGTCGTAAAACAAAGCAGTCTGACGGTTTCCCGAATGAGAGGGCAAGTCGCAGAGCGCTCTCTGCGTGGTCACGCAGCTGAGCTGTTCGCGCAAGCTGCCTTCTTCACAAGCCGGCAGACTCGGCAGCACCCGAGCTTCGGCGTGCCCTCCCACTGTCCAGTTTTCACCCCATATGATAGTGGGTTGGTTCCCTGGAGTTCGCCCAAAGCTGGAGAATCAGTCCAGTGGGACGTCTTTGTCTCCCCGTTCGAGAAAACTGGCCAGTTTTCAGTCGCCCGCCCTCTCCGCTGGCTCGAGCTCCAAACCTCTCTCCTCAGGAATCTTTCAATGCTGTCCACCGCCACTCCTCCGAGTCACAGTGTCTTATTTTCACTTTTATTTGTGGAATTTTCACTCAGCCAGCTTTCTGGTGATTCTGGAAGGTATTTGTTCTTTCGTTAAGTTGTAGTATTAAAATTGCTGAGTATGACGGCAAGATAGGTGTTTTACCTATGCTGCCATCTTGGTTCTCCTGGCAGGTATAATTTTTAAAAGCTTTCCCTAACACACAGAATTTGTTGGGCCTTGAAGAATTAGTTTGATATGGTTCGTGGGGAGTAGAGAGAACATCTTGGCCAGGAGAGTGACATGAACATAGGAATGAATGGAGATGAGGAAACAAGCATAGTGAGTGAGGGCTGATGATTAGATTAGCTGAATGAGCAGAGGTCCTTGTGGCAGAGGACTGAGAGAGAGGCTGCCTCCCCACTGCATAAAACAAACTTTGGTTAGCGGAACTCTCATTTTCATTTTATCTTAATGAAAGCAAAAATAAGTGGGTTTGATGTGATTAATGACCAACAAGGGAGATACGGTGCTGACTTGGCAAGCATCCACTTCCATGGCATGTGTAGAAGTACAAGATTTAGTGCAGAATAAACCTGCCCAAGCATCTGTTCACAGCTCCATATGACAATGAAAAAAAATAGACTCCATATGAAAATGAAAAGAAATATGTTACAAGTAGAAGTCAGGGCAACTTTTTTTTATATCATGTTGTTAGGGATTCACATTTTTAGAAATTTGTTACTGACTTATAAGTGGAATTTGAATATTAAAAAAAGCAAAACTTTTTTTAAAAGCATTCTGTTCACACATGAAAAATAAATAAACTTGTTATCAAAATGATAATAAATTTGCAGAGGAAATATAATCCTTTGGTCTTATGGCATAGCAACATCAGCCTATACATCTATAATTAATCTACTTGGACATTAGTTCATTCATCAAGCTGGCAAATAATTATTAGCAATTTACTAATAGATTGCAAAGTACTGTACACACAATGTTAATGATGAAGCACCATATGCATGACACAAATTGAAAGATTTATTCTTACCTGGAAGAGATGTTGATATGGAATGATTAACTTAGACAAGTTATTATTTATTCCTTCACTTATTCAACAACTCCTGAATGAATAAATGTGGCTCTACAACTTTATTTTATTCTTTTTTATATCCCCCACACTAAGCACTATGTTTGTTCAAACATCTGTTGAATGATTACATTTATTGATCATTCTATCTGGTTCTTATATACAAAAGTAAAAGGAATATTATGCCAAGTGAAATAAGTCAGTTAGAAAAACATAATTATCATGTGATCCCACTCATATGTGAAATCTAATGAACAAAGTAAACTGAAGAACAAAATAGACCCAAAGATATAAAAGCATAGAACAGAATGCAGAATCTCAGCGGGAAAGTGGGGAAGGGTGGGTGGGTTGGAAGTAATCAACCAAAGATCCTGTATGCATATATGCATAACCCATGAACACAGACAATATGGTGGTAAAGGGGGGGAGGTGAGGGACAGGTCTCAGAAGAGTCAATGGAGGGAAAAGCAGACATACAATTGAGGCAATCTGGCCTGCCTATGTAATACTTTTTAAAATAATTTTTATTGTTTAAAGTATTACAAATAATAGTATATATGTCACCTTTTTTCCCCTATTGACCAACCCCCGGCCTCCCCTACCCCCCAGTACATGCCCTCACCTGTCCCCCACCAGTGTCTTATATCCATTGGTTATGCTTATATGTATGCATACAAGAACTTCGGTTGATTTCTTTCAACACCCTCCAACCTCCTCTGCCTTCCCACTGTAGTTTGACAGTCAATGCTTCTTTGCCTCTGTATCTATTTTTCCCCATTTCTTTTCTTTAAAAAAATCTTGCCTCTGCAGACTAGAAATAAAGATATAATAACAAAAAATGTTTGAGTCACAGTTTCAATGTCAAACAGTTCCTTATGTGTACATATCAGCAATGACATCTGGATGGAGAACACATGGTGGGAATGCAGGTCCGATCCTCTCTGGTTTGGTCCTAGGCAATCTGCAGTGACACACAGCTGCTAACTGCTAGCATGGCAAGGCACTGTCAGCATCTTCCATCTCTGGACTGTTTCTCCTCTTGTCTTTGTGGTTGTAGCAGACCTGTCAATTCCTCTCTTTTACAGGATTTCACATGGTCTTGGAGTTCTTTTCTGAAAATATACAAACATATTCTCAACCAAAAGTTAACAAAGGAATCTTTTCTATAAAATTGACTTGGGATCTTTTTCATTTTTGCCCAAACAATTTTTCTTTGGCTTATTTTGACACCATCTGTGTTTTTCATGAGTGTCTTGCTATTAGCATTACAAATGAAAACTAATTTTTGTAAAGTAAAAATTTTCTACATGTAATTTACTTACAGGGTATTTTTCCTTAAGTGATATTTCCCTACTATCCCCCCCCCTTTTTTTATAGTGTAAAATTTTTATATTTAGCAATAGGCAGCTGGACTCAGTTTAGATAATTCCAATTTTGTTGACAACATCCAAAGCATCATAGTCAGGAGCCAGTCAAACATATGTCTTCTTCTCACCATCAGGCCTGATCAGGGTGTTGACCTTGGCCACATCAATGTCATAGAGCTTCTTTACAGCCTATTTGATCTGGTGCTTGTTGGCCTTGACATCCACAATGAACACAAGTGTAATTTTGTCTTCTATCTTCTTCATGGCTGACTCAGTAGTCAGGGGGAACTTGATGATGTCATAATGGTCAAGCTTATTTCTCCTGGGGGTGCTCTTCCGAGGATATTTAGGCTGCTTCTGGACCCTTAGTATCTTTGGCCATCGGAAGGTGGGTGATGTGCAGATCTTCTTTTGTTTTGTGGCTGTGGATACCTTTCAACACCACTTTTTTTGCCTTCAAAGCCTTTGCTTTGGCTTCAGCTTTGGGAGGGGTAGGGGCTTTCTTCTTAGCTTTCAGTGCTATCTTTGTAAAAATCCCCCCCTATTTTTTAATAATGGAGGTTTTTGTAAATTTTATAATGCAGCCTTGATAACTATAAATTTTAATTTTTTGCACAAAAATATGACTGCTTTAGGTTCATTACATGTTAAGCAATTTTACCATGAGATGGACTACCAATAGAAATTTTAGTTAATACTTTAGAGTCAGCTTTTTGTCCAGTACAATTAAATTTTCTTGGATATTCACTTATTTCAATTAGCCAATTTAAATTAATCTGAAAACTTAATTACTATTTTACTGTCAAACGTAATACTCTACCAACAATCTTAGTTTACTTTGTAAATATTAGTGGAAAGGATTATTTGCATTTTTGGGTAGGCCCTGAGCATTCCTGGTACTAGGCTGGATTTAGATATAGAGCAGCTACTGTAAGCCAAGTCTCTGTTACCTCGGTCCCGATCAGAGCTGGGCATGGGAAGCAAAGCAGCCATGGGGGCAGAATATCTCCCTCACAAGGAGTGAGGGTTCAGGCCCCTGTAAGTGAGGGCCTGTGCTCCACTTCTGTTGACTCCCAAATTCTCTCCTAATGGCCCGTCTGTGTCTGTACTTGTCTTAAGTTGTTCCTTCCCTGAGGAATCTTACCTGTCTCTAGCTAACCAGTCATTTTTCTGGGCCAAGCAGGGTGAAGTGAGGTTCAGTTCTATCTCCTTGGTAACCTATGCCCCTGTGGCCTCCATGCCCAGTACCTACCTTGGGATCCCCTCACCTGCTGGCGGGATCACAGCACTGATCACATATCTTGGGGAACATAGGTTTCTTCTCCAGGGAGGGCCCAGCTCACACCTTTGAACCAGGGACAGATCCATGGTACCAGCCACAACGAGGCTTCAACCTCAGCATGAAACAAAAGCTCAGGCAACAACTGAGGGCAATTGGATTGTGAGAAGAAGGTCTCTCTTGGCAAAAAGGGCAAGAGGGGCCAATATAGAATGCTCAAGTGCCTTCCCAATGCCTTAACTCCTTCTGAAATGGATTAAATTCTTTCATGTCCTTTTTTAAATTGTTGCCAAACATTCAAAGAATTAGTTTGTAAGTTTGTTTGGGATAATTGTACAATATGATGCTGTAAAATATCAAAAATTATAATAACATTGTAGAATAATATCATGTAAGGATATTCTTTGCTCTAGGCCATGTCAATTCAATTTCTAACTGGCTGTCAATTTATTTTTGTAACTTTATATAAGCTTTATCAGGGAGGCAAAAACAAAAATTACTTACTTTAGTTCAAGGTGCCAAATATATTGACTTCCAATTACAATCTTTACGAATTTTGAAGGAAACTTCTCTCTTTGCTTCCCAAATAATTTTCAGGCTACAGAGAGTTTCATTTAAAAATCTTTGTCACATGAAACAATTTCTCTCAAGGTTATCGTGACCACTAGTATGGATTAAATTCACTATTTTATTTTTTCCCTTATAATTTTTTTAATTTTTATTTTTACATATGTGTCCTTATTTCCCCAAAAAACCCCACCCTCCACTTATGCCCCACACCCTGTGGTCTGTGTCTATTGATTAGGCTCATATGCATGCACACAAGTCCCTTGATTGATCTCTCCACCTTATACCCACCCTCCCCTACCTTCTATGTAATACTTTCAACAATAAAGTTTTTTTTTAAAGTAAAGAAAAACTCATGGAGTTTATAGGCTAATGAGGAAAACAAATATTAATCAAGTACAGGCAGAAATGTAAAATTCCAACCATGACAAGTGTTGAGGAACTTCTAAAGGAGTTTGGCCAAATACTTTCCCAAAAGAGAAATCTAAAGATCTTGGAAGTCTAAAGGATGAGTGGAAGCAGGCAAAAATAAGGAGGAAGGGAACTTCAGGCAGAGGAGCGGGAGGAAGAAGCATGATGAAAGAACAGTGACTGCAATATAGATCCAGAATGGAAACCTAGGTAAGTAATGTGAAAGTATGTAAAGACAACTCTTAGGGAATTCTAGAATTATAAATGTTAGACAAGGTCATATAGGTAAAGAAATACCTCATTTAAAGTTGCTATAATACAAATTGGTTTGAGCTACATCCTCAAGACTCATTGCTCATTTGTAATATAAGAGAAAAATGTGTCTGATAAAGCATACTAATTTTTTTACACTGAAAAGCAAAACAATTGAGCATGTAATTTCAAATTACATAACCTTGATCTTTGTAGATTGCACCAATAAATATAATTTTACTAAATTACACAGTAGCAATTAACCCTCAAATGGTGGTTAATAAAGGAATCAACACAGTATCATAAGAATAATTTGAGTGTACTGATGTAGAACTATATTGACAGATTAATATACCCTGGCAAACAGCTCATTCAACTGTTGTATAAAACTAATAGAAACTATATAATTTATTAGTGTAGTTCACATGATAGAATTTATGCATAAAAAATAAAGCTGAGACTTTTAAAGAGCTTTAAAGCAAATGTAGAAACAATGAAATGTTGAAATCTGACCAAAGAAATAATTGACTATTATCTCACTAGTTATTATGCTCAGGTAAATTAATATTATTTTCCTCAATTCATTTTGGTTTTTCTTTGGCCTTGTGTATTACTACAATTTTTACCACAGTATTTATCTCTAAATCTGATGACTCTCCATTGCCCTGTATCTACATTTTGCCTGAGATCAAATTATAATATTTTTGAGGTTTCCTTCCCCCACATGCATGTGCACCTGTATCCCATAATAGTGCCATACCTAAGCTTGGTACTTGGTAAGTACTTGTTAAATTTTCAGAAGTGGCCAGTCAGAATATTTACAAAGCAGTATTACAAGTTTTTTTAAAATATATTTTATTGATTTTTCACAGAGAGGAAGGGAGAAGGATAGAAAGTCAGAAACATCGATGAGAGAGAAACATCGATTAGCCGCCTTTCGCACACCCCCCACTGGGGATGTGCCCACAGCCAAGGTACATGCCCTTGACTGGAATCGAACATGGGACCTTTCAATCCACAGGCCGAAGCTCTATCCACTGAGCCAAACTGGTTTCGGCCAGTATTACAAGTTTTAATACTAAAATGAGAATTATTATAAGTTGCTAGGTTTAGATCATTATTATTTAGATAATAAGTGTTCAAATAACCAGGTTTAAAGATAAATGTTGTAGAATGTTAAACATATTCTTTACCAGCTTATATTATTTATGTGGGATATGGTCAAACAAATCTAATATATGTCCAGTGATATGTATACCATTGGTGTTCTCATTCAATCCTTAATTGAGAATAAATTTATAAATGGAGTAAATATTAGAATGTATTATAAAAGTAGAAGATGAAATATTCAGAAGTAATAAATCAGACATTAAAGAATCATAAAATTAAAATATGCAAATTTAATAACTCAAGTCTACTTAAAATAACCCACAGAAATCTGAGATTTGAAAGTATTTATGTCCCTCAAAATGCAGTTTAAGTGCCCATGATATGAGCCACACAAGGTTTTATTAAAGTACATAACCTACTATGCAGTAAAGTAAGATAATTATGAGAAAATTAAAGCACAGTAAGATAAAATCTTGTACTGATTATGTAATCTTTTTCTTTTTTAATTTAACAAATATTTATTAGGGATCTTCTAGGCTAGATGATAGGGATACAATGGTGATGACTCTGTTTTATCATTTCCTAACTGCTACAAATCAAACACAGGATGACTTTGGAACCCAAACATAAATGGGCCTTGCCTTGGCTCAGTTCTTAGCAGCCTCTAATGAGTTACTCTTACGACCAAACACATAATAAAATGGTCTTCACATGGAAAGATTTACAATTTTTAAAGTAGCTCCTCACTTCTACTGGACAAATTTAAGATACTGACAAGACATAATGACCTGCCTTATCATTTTTTGCTTTCAGGCAGAAATGATAATGCATGCACACCTGGCAATTCAGTTTCTTACTGTTTGGCAGACTGGTGACATTAATTTCTCTGTTGTTTTCTGTTGAAGTAATGGGGCATTATACAGTTTAAAAGAGAACTTATATACCAAATATTGATTATTGGTTTTTCAAAGAATTTGAATTCTGAGTTGCATTGTAATTACTCTGAATAGAAATAGTCTTGTGATTCAGAAGGTAATTTGGTTTTGTACTACATCTTTGTGACCTTCAAGGGTCATTGCCGGTATTTTTGCAACAGACACACAGCTAAGTGTCAGGATTCAGAAATGCAAGCCCCGCTCCAGAAGCTCATATTAGTAAGGATGGAACTAACAGCTTAAAGAGATTTCAGGTTATTGATTTGCCAGATAAACTAACTTTCACTGTATTAAATAAGTAAATCCAATAATGTCATCATCAAGTAGTAATACAACGAGAATTCTCCCAGTCTCTAGAAAATAAGACTAATGCTACATATAGGTTCTTACATAAATCTTAGCAGTTCTATTAAAAACATTTCTCACTAATTCGCATTAGGGGTTTGAGTAACAGTGGTAAATAAAAATAGCGACTCAGCTTTGTTTTCCATTCAATGAGATAGCTATATTGAAAAAAATGTTTGATATAGAAAAAAGAGAAGTTTTAGATACTTTCAAAGCTTAACTTATATGAATGTGTATATTGTAGAATATGGTGTATCAAAGAATATGAATGTGATGAAATAAAGTACATGTATGTGTTGTCAACATTTCAAAATGTAATGAGATAGAGAATTAGATATAACATTGAATTATACAGATTACTCTAATTATAATTTACACCAATTAACACCCATACATTACTCAAAGATTCCAGAGTTTAAAATTACATTAGCAATTGCTTATTTTTTCTCTATCTTGAGGAAAAATAGGGTGGGGAGAGGTAGAAGAGGGTAAAAGATAGATGAGTGGTGATGGAAGGAGACATGGGGTAGTGAACCCACAATACAACATGCAGATGTTGTATTATAGAATTACATACCTGAAGCTTATATAATTGTATTAACCAATGTTATCCCAATAAATTCAATAAAATAAAAAATATATTTGTACAATTTTCTTTACTCAACTGGGCTTTATTATAAATTTTGCATTTCTACATTTAATATTGTTTTTTTCTTCCCTGATTTGCTTTTTGTCTGACTTAGCAGCTTAAGTACTGAGTTGACTAATACAGCCATATTTTACCTCAACTTCAAAACGAGGGTGGTGATGACTTACAGAAGAGTGGTTTTCAGTGCCACATCAGAGTGTCTGAAAGGGTAAACTAAAGACCAGGAAGCAAAGATAAATAGTGGCCGTACTTTTTACAAAACATCTCTGAAAAAGAGCAGACAAATGGAAAAGTAATTGGAAGAGCCTGAAGAGGCAATAAAAATAGTATTTTTTAATAATGAAAGAAACTAAAGCTTATTTGCATGCCCTTGGAGTGACCTGGGAGAGACAGATCAATGTGTGTGGAAAAGCGTTAACTCCAGGTCTGGATCCCTGCAAAGACAAGAAGACGTAGAAGATATGTGATCTAGACCTCGAGTGAGTGGGAAGGGGACATGAACTTGGGAGGGCCAAAGTTGGTTATCTAAAAAGAACCACAAAAGTGACTATAAAACATATCAACATGTTGCACTGAATCTAAACTTAATGCATCCCCAACTCAACTTCAACTAAGCCAGATCCCAAGTGGGCCACATTATACCCAAGGAAGGATGATGGAGTGCAAGTCTATGCATCAAACTCCAGCAATATTAACCAATTGCCTTTAAAGTATATTTCTTTGTAAATGTTTCTCACCATGCATGAGAAAGGCCTGAAGCTTAAGCTTAAACACCTTTGGAGTAAATGCACTTCTGCTTGTTTGTTTAGGGTAAGTTATAAGCTGAGATAAGAGGAGAATACTTTTGACATGGTTGAAGGACTATGAACTAGTTCAGAGATTTGATAAGCAACTTCTTGGGGCAAAATAATAGAGTTGCCTGGCAGAATGCAATTCACATTTCAAGTATTTGTCATAAATTTAAAATGAGACTAGTCAGCCAAACTGATTTTTCTCAACAAAGATTGGTGCTGTAGCAGAAAAGGCAGAAAGATGGATTCAACCTAGGTTAAGTTCAGGTAGGTGATGTGACACAAGGAAAGAGGGCAACTTTTCTGAGTGACATTTGTGAGAAACTGTGTAATGATGATAGAGTGTTTGCCATTACTCTCAGGGAGGCAGGAAAGGTAGATGAAGAAAGACAAATTGAGCGTATTCATATTATATATTAAGAATCTCTGCAGGTACTGGATGCATGAACTGGAAGGCTAGGAGGTGCTAGTCAGACATTGGGATATCTACAATTGATATTTCAGAGGTGATACTGGTATTTGTGGTGACAAAGTTTAAGTGGGATCTTGGGAGTGAACTACTGTGACGCAATATAGGAAGGAACTGATTATGGATGTGCATTATTTTGTTCAATTCAGGTGGAATTTTTGAAGTGCTAGAATGTACAAGTTACCACGGAAGGAGTTGGTGATACAGATTAAATAAGACTCGGTTCCTGCATCAAGGAACTCATAGTATAATATGTAAAGCACTATGGTAAGGATCCAACATGGAAGAAAGGATTCCTCACCAACCGAGAAAGAGCAGAACAGGCTTAGAACATGTGCAAAGGCAAATTGCAAGATAAAGTATGATGCCTTGAAGAAAAGCAGAGTTGGGGTTTCCTGGAGGCTCTAGTTCGAACGGAGGTATAGTCAAAGAAGAGGCTAACATGTAAGCGGGGGTCAGATAAAGAGTTCTTTGTGATACAGTACAAGCATCAGGGTTTTATAATCTTTGGATAATGGGATAACTGTTGCAGGCAGGAGTGGACATGATGAAATGTGGAGACAGAGGATGGAGGGAGGAAGGAAGTGACTGCAGTTTCTTTGGATAAAGAAGACAGCACGGCCAGTTTGGATTATGCAATGAGAGTGCATGTGTTAAACAGTTTTCACTCTTACATTTGGATTCAGACAAGGTCATCCAAGTTTGCAATCTAGATGGACAGTAGTATCTTAAAGTGGAAATAATGAAACCAGCATTGCTTCCCTTGTCCATTTGTTAACATTTTGTAGGAAGTAGCCTAGGAAATATGAAACACCACAATGTAATCTCCATGAGGGCTTCTTTGTTTTGTTCCCAGTCTTTCTCCAATGCCTGGTATTTAATAGACTCCTAATAAGTACTAATTAAATGAAATTGTTGAATGAATTAAATCTACCTTTAACATCTGATCTCCTCCTTTGGTACCTTCATTCTAAGGTAGCATTATGCTATATGTGAGCCACTTATACCTTTTCTCTGGAATATTTCTCTCCTTCTAAACATTATTCATCATATAAAATGTTCAAAATCAGGCTCTTGCCATCCCCAAATATCAGCCATATAATTTGGAGCCCAGTAATTTCCTTCTTTATATCTGAATCTCTTTGTAAGGCGGGGCTAATAGCTAACATTCACTGAGCATTGAGTATTAGCATTTAGAGCCAGGCAATATTCTAAGCACTTTAAATATTTTAACAGAGTTCATTCTCATTATCCCCTTATGTGACCAATACTACTGTCATTCACCTATTACAAATGAGGAACCTTAAACCAAGATCTTACAAATTAAATCTGAACTGTCTTAAATTGTGCTCTTAACCATTCTAATCTGCTCACTGCTTGTCCAATAGTATGTAAAGATTCAAGAATAATTTAGGTACATACAGTTTGAAAGTACCTTACTATATATGAGTAAGTGTCCAATAGAAGTTGATGTTATTATTTTGTTTGTTATTATTTCTATCTTGTTAGGGAGTTACATGTTTACTTATTATCACGTGTAGGAAATAGACTTTTATTTTAAACAAATCTAACTAGGAAAAAGCCACTCCTTCTGTGATGCTTACTTACATCTACCTTCCTACAACTTTCCTCATTGATTCTGAACTGAGGATGAAGCTAGGACAAATATCTTCCTTACAACAACCCCCAGATATACGAAGATGATGTCTTCGACACCTACATCTTCTATTCTCTAGCCTAATTTTAAGTTTGAGGTTTTTTTAGCCATTTCTTCTATAGCATGTTTTCCAACTATTCTTTAGAATAATCTCTTATTTGTTGAAGACACCTTTACTAGCATACTTGGAAACCTAAAGTACTGTAGTCCATATGTGGGTTAATGGTTGCATATAGATTAGGATATTGACAAAAAAAGATTTGGAGACAGTCTTGTCATAGCCTGAATAAAATTCCTAGAGACCATTTTAATGCTTTCTTTGCATTGATAGGTAGTATTTCTTTACTGAATGAATGTACTTATTAACAAATGAATCAATGAATTCTGAGCTTACTCTTGAGTTAAATCCCCAATTATGTTCACACCCACTTCTGCCACTGTTTATACTTGTATGCTTGGTTTGGGGGATATATGGAAGGACTTTACATTTGTCCCTATTAAACTTCATGTTGTTAAAACTATCAAGTCTTTCAACATTTTCAGATGTTTTTATTGATTGTTTAGAGAGAGAAGAAGGGAGTAGGGAGAGGTAGAAACATTGATGGAAGAGAACCTTAAATCGGTTGCCTCATGCACATCTTCTACTGGGTATGGAGCCCACAACCTGAGCATCTGCCCTGACCAGGAATCAAACTGGTGACTTCTTGGCTCATGGGTCAATGTTCAACAACTAAGCAACAGCAGCTGGGCAACATTTTCATAACATTTTAGATATTATTTTCTTCACTTAATGTTTTGTCTCTCCACATCATGTAGATTTTTTCTTTGTGCCATCAATACACTCATCTGAGTATTTAAACAGAATATATTACACTCATGTTCATATTAAAATATTCATAAGAGTTTATGGCTGAAAGTGTTTTTAATTAATTATAAATTAATCACATTTTCCCAGCAGTGCATTTTATTAACTGTCACTAAGAATATCTATTTTTATTCAATAATCCCTAAATTATACAGATATTTTTCCTAAATATCCTGAACTGGAGTAATTAAATTTAAAAGATAGTTAGAAATTTTGTGAACTTTTTAGTGGCATCAACATGTGAAATAAAATTGAGAAACATAAAACTAAAGTAAACTGGAAACAGACTTAGACCCTGTGGAGCTAACCTTTTCATCACCAAAAAATTAAATGAGAAAGTTAAACAGTCCCAAGGCATGTAAGACAGGACAATTGAGAGAATTAGCAAGAAGCTTGTCATTAAGAGATGAACAATTTCAGTCATCCAATTTTGTGCATTAGAAAGAATTTCAGTTGTGTACTATGAAATTAATGAATAAAAGATTTCCCCTTTGTGAGAGCTAAAGGGCTAGTAATAAGCTAGTGTATTACTAAATGAAAGCTTTCAAGAAAATGGGAGAAAGTTTCTTAAAATGTCATCATGATTCCTTGGCAAATTGCATACTCCAAAAGTCATTAAAGAAAAATGCTAAAAGTAAAAGTACATAAAAAATAATACTTTGAATTATGATCTCACATTTTAGAAAAATATAATAACTGGAATATTTCAGTGAATATCATGTCACTTTAGTGAGAGAATATAATATTTAAATTTGCATTGGCTATTTTATATTTACTGATTTGAGAAAACACCTTTATGTTTATTTGTATATATTTTGAAACAGGTTCCATTCTGTTGGCTTCCTGTGCCATCCTTTTGTGTAGTCTCTGGGAATTGCAAGATTTTTTTATATCTGCCAGATAATATCATTAATTTTAAGACACTTTACAGTTCTATTTTTAAAATATAAAGTTCCCTAGCTTAATTTTGACATTAGACAAAAGTCAGATATTATGATTTTTATACTTAACATTTCTCTTAACATCATCAGAAGAAAAATTTAATAGGTATATACATAAATATAATCTAACTCTATTATCAAAATTAATGAAATAAAAGTAGCACATTTGTCAAATCAATAGGACAGCCTAAGATTGCATACACATGGTACAAGTTATAGAAATTTGTTGTAGTCATGCAAAATATGTTCTATTTATGTTAATACTGATGTAACTATTTTCATAGCTCTTTCAACTAATCAAAGTAAGACTCCTTCAAAAAGAATTCTAAGTAGTTAAGTGTCAATTTGAAGAAAAGACACAGATATTCTCTAATGTTTTCTGACTACTAAATGTAGTACCTACATACTATAGGAAATTTGGAAACTATAGAAAATGCAAAAATAAGAAAATTAAAATCAATAATAATTTCACTACGGAGATTTTTTAAATTAATATTTTGATATAGTTTCTCCTGATTTTTCTAACGTTTTGAAGTAAATATAAATATAAAAATATTTTCATAAACTATGAAAATGTTTACTATATTAAACACTTGCTAACCAAACTGAACAAATGTTATTTTCATATTTGAGGTAGATTTTTAAAGAAGTAAAACACTGTCGTTCAATGAGAAGTCATCTGTCCTCCCTTCTAGTCTTATTCCAATCCCTCCCTTCTAGTCTGATCTCAACTTCAAGGCAACTGCTACTTTGAATTTGGTGCGTATCTATTCCACATATCACTATTTTCAACTGTATAAATATGTTTTGTAAATATGTAGCAGCGAATTGTCAATAACTGCATTTTCAATCAATAGTGTTTGCAAGATCTATCCATCTTCATAAAAATAATTTATTTTTATTGTTGTTTACTATAACAATGTATGACTTTATTATTATTTGGTTATCTATTCCTTATGCAGTTGTGTATTTGGATCATAATCAAATTTTTATTTTTATTAATTATTCTATAATGCAATAGTACAATAAGATTTTTCTGTATTTCAGATAATTTTAGTTGGACAGTTGCCTAAAAGTAGATATGAATGTTTTCAAGACATGAAACATATTTGAAAATGTTTTCCTAAAAGATAAAACTCATTTATATTCCCCAAAGGAGTTTATGTGAGTGCTTAGCTTATAGCACCTTCACCAGCATTAAAAACAACAAGCCATTCTTGAATTAATTCATTCATTTTTAATGGAAACTATTGACTCTGGGATGAAATTAAGTAGCATGAAAAAAGCCAATTTATGTGTTAGTTTGGGTATAAGCCATTTAGCTTAATTCCAAGATCCACTTTAACACGGTCTATTAATCATGAAATGCCATTTCATCATCTTTAAGTTGTGGTTTTTGTTTCAGAAAGGTTATGTATTGATCTGCTAAATATATTTTATCTCTGCTATTATTAGGAAGTTGCTGAAATTTCTTCTGTGGTACATTTTATTATAATATCCAGTAATAATAAAAATATTATCTTTTTTAAAAGGCCAGCATATGATTTACTTTATTTATAGGGCATTTGTGATCACCAGCATTCTTTATTATTTCAGGATTTTAATTTTAAGCTGTAATATAATTGGCATCTTTGAAGCCAGAAGACCTGAGAAACAATCCTAGCTGTAGTTTTATAAACTTTA
The DNA here is from genome assembly GCA_027563665.1 of Antrozous pallidus. Taxonomy (NCBI): domain Eukaryota; kingdom Metazoa; phylum Chordata; class Mammalia; order Chiroptera; family Vespertilionidae; genus Antrozous; species Antrozous pallidus. Next base: position 160,936,799 of record CM050508.1, on the reverse strand, counting down.
CTAATTCATTTTCATTTTCCCCAGGAAATAATTATCAGATTCTTCATTCATAATGTAAGATGATTACTTTATAATAAATAAAATAAATCAAAATGAGAAATTTTGAAATAAAGTAGAAATATAGGTTAGCGTTGGTTATCCCTTTCTAAGTAGTCATAGATGTATAGGGTCCCTAGTAGGGCTCAGTGTTAGAGATACTTTAGAGGAACAAATGTTCAGCTGTGTCTGCCACTTTGTCTGAAATAGCCAAAGGAGCAAGTTACACAGTACATCAAGGGCTACCCAAATCATTAGAGATCATGCCATGCCTTATATTTCCACAGCATCCTCTTCTGCCCATACACAAAGATTTCATGCTACCTAGGCTTACAACCTGAATTTTGTCATTGCCTGAAATCCCTTCAGAAATCTTAAATTCCTAACTTCTGTTCTCTCCTATTTTTTTTTCATTTGTCTCATTCTTTCAATCTCTCATTCTTACTAGTCTTCTTTGACCTCCTGGAAACCTGAATTATTTTGTTTTTTCTGCTTTTTCCCCCTAGACTGTCAGGCTCCTAGCTGGCCCTCCAATGAGTTAAAATAATTATAATTGATGGAGCTATTTTCATTTTCATTGGCTTCCTCTTTAATTCCCCTAAATGATTCAGCATATACCATAATCCCCAAGTGTTCTATTTACACAAAATTCTTGCCCCTTTCTGATCAACAGATCATCTTAATCCTTACTTCATCAAGAAATTTTGAGCCTGGTCAGCATGGCTCAGTTGTTGAGCATCAACCTATGAACCAGGAAATCACGGTTGGATTTTTTCTTTTTGATTAAGGTATTACATATGTGTCCTTATCTCCTAGTTGTTGATGTCTTTTAAAGAAAATTTGAGGCCTTTGGACATGTTCTCTCTTAACTTCCAGCCCGTTCCCATACAACATGCCCATCTACATCCACACCATCTTTACTTTGAACTCCAACGAATGAAGTGTCTCACTTCTTTTCAAAGCCAGCCCCTTCTCTTGTGCTATCAGTCCCATCTTTTTTTCGTATTTTTTGGAATTTACTACATTAATTTTATACTATTTTATGCCTTTAATCTTTCCCTCTTTGCTGGTGTTTTTCTATCAGCTTTCTTTTCCTTTGACTTCCTCAATTTCTTTATAACCCCTCAACTTTCTCTTCTCATCCAAACTTTACAAAAAATATTCTACATGCATTGTGCTCATTTATTTGCCTCTCATCTTCAACTCTGTATAATATAGTTATAGCATGAAATAGTTATCACTAAGGTTCCCAGTGTCCTACTATTTCCAGAATTGAATGAACATCTTCAGTCTTATATTTCATTGGACACCTCTCCTCGGTGTATGAGACCCCTGTTTACTTTCTTATTCTTAACCCAACTCTATTTGTTGGGTTCTAGTAACCCCTTACTCTCCTAGACTCCATAATTTTTTGCTTTTTTCTATAGGATGCTCTTCCTGTTTTCAGCGCTCAAGTGTTAGTGTTACCCAGGGTTTCTTTCTCAAGTGAACTGTGTTTATGATGCTCTTCACATTCCCCTTAGGGAGCTTCTCCACATAGTTTCCATTTCCAAAAAATAATATCATATCTTTAACTCAGACTTATTTTCTAAGCTTCAGATTTTAATAGCCATCTAATTCCTTGAGATATCCACCATGTCTCACATAAACTTAAAGTTAATCATGATCTAAACTGAATTCAGTCTTGAATTTGTCCCAGAGGCTCTTTACACTCTTTATATTTTTGGATTCTTTTTTCTTTTTGTTCTTCTGGTTGGGTGTTTTGCTTCCTTATATTTCAAATCATTAATTTGATTCTCAGGATCCTCTAGTATACTGTTGAATCCCTGTATATTATTCTTTATTTCAGTCAATGTATGCTTAATTTCTGACTGGTCCACACCAAAACACATCATAATTAAAATTCAAAGGGCAAAAGACAAAGGGAGAATCTTGAAAGCAACAAGAGAAAAACAGTTACCTACAAGGGAGTGCCCATACAACTGTCAGCTGATTTCTCAACAGAAACTATGTAGGCCAGAAGTGGCAAGAAATATTCAAAGTGATCAATACCAAGAACCTACAACCGAGATTACTCTACCCAGTAAAGCTATCACTTAGAATTGAAGGTCAGATAAAGACCTTCACAGACAAGAAAAAGAAAGGAGTTCATCACCACCAAACCAGTATTATGTGAAATGCCAAAGGGTATTGTTTAAGAAAAGGAAAAAGAAAAAAAAGGTAAAGATAAAAAATATGAACAACAAAGTGACAACAAACACATATCTATCAACAATTGAATATAAAAATCAAGTGAATAAAAAATCTAATGAACAGAATAAACTGGTGAATGGAATAGAATCAGAGGCATGGAAATGGAACAGAATGATAATTCTCAGAGAGAAGGGGGTGTAGAGGTGTGGGAAGTGATTAGTCAAAGATCTTATATGCATATAGGCATTACCTATAGACATAGACAATAGGGTGGCAAGGGCCTGAGGTTGGGAGGGAACCCAGTGGAAGGGAGCTATGTGGGAGGGGGGAGAAGGATAACAGTAATAATCTTAACAATAAAGATTGATTTTAAAAATGACTGGGTCTTATTCATATTGTCATCACCTCATAGTAATGAAATTCCTGGATGGGGTATGTAAGGTGCTAACACATATGATAAAAACCTACTGTGTGTCAGGTACTGTAGCAAACAATAGGTATATGAGGTATTAGTGATTAAAAAACAAACATTGTTTTGCCCTTCAAAAGTTTATCTATATATATAAAAGCCCCACAACTGGACCAGTGGAACGACCAGACAACCGGAATGACTGGTGGCTATGATATGCACTGCAACAGCCAACCACCCTGATCCATTCCCTGATGTCCCCCCATCAGCTAGCCTGGCCCCCAAACAGCCCCACACACACACTCAAATTGAGGGCGGGGCTGGCTGGCCAAGTGCCCACAGCCCCTCCCCCTGGCCAGCCCCAACCCCGACTACCCCCCCACCACCTAATCAAGGGACAACCTCCCATGGCCCCCTCCCCCTGCCAGCCTGGCCCAATGGGCCCCCTTTGGAGTGGGCCTCCAGAAGCCACCTGTGCATGAATTTGTGTGCCAGGCCTCTAGTACTCTAATAAAGAAATAATATATTTATTGAATAATGTGTAATAAATGTTCCATATGATAATTATAGGGTGTTAACGGAGAATACATTTTCATTTTTATTTTTTTTAGAATTCGGGTAAGAGTTTGAGTAAATAAAAAATGCAATTGTCTCTGTATTAAGAACTAGAATGTGAGCCCAGCCAGTGCGGCTAAGCGTTTGAGCATCGATCTATGAACCAGGATATCACGGTTCAATTCTCAGTCAGGGCACATGCCCAAGTTGTAGGCCCAATCTTCAGCAGGGGATGCACATGAAGCAGCCGACTCTCATTTTCTCTCTTCCTCTTCCTGAAATCAATAAATAAATTAGGAGGCAATTTCATACTAACACCCAGCAGCATGTTTTTTAAAGGTCATTCTGATTGTTTTCAGATTAATTCTAGGTTGCTTAAATCAGGGACAACCAGTTTTGCTGAAGGTTTGTTAAATTTGGAATTTCTTAGAGGATTAACATTAGATTCCCAAATATAAGTTCCAGACCAAGAAATTATATCTGATACTATAATAATAAAAGACTAATTTTGTTTCTTCTCCTTTTTCCTTTCTTCCCACTTCTCTCCCAGCCTGAAGTTCTGGATCAAATACAAAATTTAAGGGAGTTATGGATGGATAATAATGCATTGCAAGTACTACCTGGGGTATGTAAGTTTTTATTACACCGTTGTTCAGCATCTGTGTTATATATTAACTGCAATTGAAGATACTCTTAAATCTCAGTGTTTGCATTTCAAAATAGTAACACATTTGTTAGGAGTGTTCAGTTACCAAGTGTTTCTCAGTAATTTGTTTTTGAGTATTTCATGTACCCTTCAGGGCTGTTACAGGTATGTAAAATGTATGAAAGACTTTTCTTGTTTTCTTAGGAGTATATTTGTCATCTCTTTCTGCATGTTTTATATTGTTATATCGTAAAAACAGAAATGCTATATACAATACCAACTCTTCGATTTGTGCAATCATCCTTATTCTTCTCAGTAATTAGATAATGGTTTCTGATCATATTGTTAGATCTCTTCTACAAAATAAAAAATTTCTCTTAGTTCCGGTGATATTTAGTAAAACCCATTTGAATTTTTGAAAATGGCAAGGATCATATAGTGTTAACAACAGAAAGTAAAATTATAGTCAAATTTTTCTCTCAATTAATGGGCTGTCCAGTATCTCCTGAGCAGTAGATTTGCCAATCAACTCATTTAGTGTGACCATTCCTTCTTTTCCCATCCAGTGAAAGAATTACTTTCCATAAAACATTGCCTCTGCCTATCACAATGCTGACCTTCAAATAAGCATACGTAGGCTGGCCACCATGGTTCAGTGGTTGAGCATCCATGTATGAACCAGGAGGTCACGGTTCTATTTTGATTCCCAGGCCACATGCCTGGGCTGCAGGCTCGATCCCCAGTGTGGGGTGTGCAGAAGGCAGCCAATTAATGATTCTCTTTCATCATCGATGTTTCTATCTTCTCTCTCTCCCCAACCCCCACCACCACTTCCTCTCTAAAATCAACAAAAATATATTTTTAAAATAAGCATGTGTACACACAGCAGCAGCAGCCACAAGGTCCCCAGTAGTGATAGCCAATTTCAAACTTCCTCCATTAGGCTAATTAGCCAGGGCAGAAGAATTTATAGTACTTCTTCCAGCACTGAGATTTAGGTGCGCATTCCTGAAGCCAATTTTATTCCTCTTTAGAAACTGACGTTGAAAATTTCTTTAAATGGTTACAAAAGCAACAGGAACAAGAAGCTTATTCTCTTTTGAACAAGCCTGAAACCACATAAAGCAGAAAATCTGCCAAACATTAGGGGGGAAATGCTTTCTTTTCTTATCAAAAAAAATACATTTCTGCCATCATCACAGACACAAACTAAAAAAGCATGCATATCTTCTATTATTGAGTTATTCAAAAACCATTTACAAATACACCCGTCTGAACCAGAAACTATCCTAATGTCAAGCTTAAAAGATAATATATTCAATGATCTTGAATATATTTTTTTTGAGGAGCTCACTCACACATAACAGAGAGAAAGATCTGGATTCCACTACAGCCTGATTTTTGCCATATTAAAGGTATGTACACATCCTGGGCAACATAGGTCAGATCCTCATCAATTTCCTGTGCAAGACTGAGGAATCAAAATGTTTCTACATGTTTCTTCAATGTGTTCATTTATTTATTTTAAAAAAACATACAGCATTTATCATGGGCTAGGCATCTAGCTAGGTGTTTTACAAATACTGACTCATTGACTCTTCATAATAACTATGAAATTGAGATGAGGAAACTGAAATGGGAAGAATAAGTAACTAAGTGACTGGCCTGAGGTCACACAGCCGGTAAATGGTGGAACTATAATTCCTACCAACTCCCCAGGCTGTTGTTCACTATGATGTTCCAAAATTTTATCACTAGAGAATCAGTAGAAGGTACAAATGAGAATTAGGTTTATATTACTTTTCACAATCCTTACATTCCCAAGATCTAATCTTGCAAACCAATTCAGGACTCAAATTCCTTAGTAAGCTTATTATTTAAATGGCAAGGTAATATGAAATCTGTAAAACAAATAATGCTGCTTAATTTGTCTGTTTCAGTAGTAGATTTTTTTGTATACTAACAACTTTAAGCAGATCTCTTACGTTAGTGAGCACACTTGAATTTCACATTTTGCTATACTCCTTGTGGAAATACCCCACGGCTCCCCTGTCAAACAGGTGTGGCTTTCTCATGTCAGTGCTGGCAAACAGCTGTTACACAATTACCTAGAAGCACATGACTTTGAAAGACTAATCTTGAATGTGGTTTACAGCCTGTGCTTGTTTCACAAAATGATTAATCCTAAATATTTAGTGTCATAAGACACAGGAATAAAAGCAAGTTTATTTTATTATTAGTTCATCTATCATAATACATTAAGGTAATTAATGTACTTTTTAAATAATTGTAGAAGCTGGAGCTATCATTTTCCACTGTGGTTTTCATACATCAGAGAAGCAAATAGATAATGATGAAAAACTATTCTTCTACATAACTCTGTCTTGTGACCATCAATCTGAGATCATTCAACCAAAACATGACTAGACAATGTATTGAGTCCACATTTGTTTTTAAACAAACTTCAGTGTCTTCTTTTGCTTGTGATGGCTTCTGCTTTTCCCCTTTGCTCTCCACTGTTCACCATGGCCTCGCTGTCCAGAGGGCTGTTGGAGGGACATTCCACATCCACAAGGACTCTGAGATACTGGGACTCAAGACCTCTTTCACTCTAAGATACTATTGCCTTTATAAGGTGCTTGAGAATGAGAGGTTAGAAAAACTAAAAAGAAACACCAACGAATTATTTTGTTTTCTTTTGTGTAAAGGTGTTTAGAAACTTTAAACCAAAATATTGAGTTGTCCTGGAGATAGCAATGAAAGAAGCTTCAAAGAAGAAAGTTGCTCATAATAAAGGAACAAAGATACACACACACATAAACACATATATCATTTTTTCCTTGCTCACCGGAAGAGAAGGATGAGATAAGGCAACATAATAGTTCCTCAGGGTGGAAAGCTGAAAGTAAAGTGACAGTATTTTTCCAAATGACATATTGCTAGGCATGGGGAGAAGCTCAGCTCTCTGGCCTGACTCACCTAAAGTACTCAATTCCTAGTCTGGCAAGTATTAACCTACTCCTCAACTTTGTTCCTACTGTTGGGAGCTGAGGGAGCAAAGCTAGAGCCATGTGCTGTGTTACTTTGGGAGTTAGAGGGCAGCACTGCCAGTATAATCAATAGGCTTTGTAGTGGGTAACCCAATAAAGGTGAGTTTTAAGTTTAGCTCTACCCCTTATTAATGAGGTAACCTTGGTAGGTTACTTGCAGTCGATGCTCCCATGCATCACTTTCTTCCTGAAATGAAGAGCTTACTCTATTTCCCCAGCTTCTGGAATTACTGCTTGCAGCTCCCCACCCTCTTCAGAAATTGCTTTCAGCTGAAGAGAACCTCCTCACCCAGGGTCACACTATTCTGGGAGACCTCAGTCCAATAACCGATCCCTGCAGGAGTGTAAAAGCCTGGCCCTTTTGCCCCACTCGGGACAACTTTAAGGCAGTTCCCATTTCAGTGCTCCGTAAAGGGTCAGCTGAAAACTTCCTCAAAACTTGATCACAGCCCACTTCTTCATCTGCCCAGTCCTATACTTCCTGCCTTACCTCTTTCTTCCCACTGTTAATGACTCTAAGAGCACTGTCTCATGAACTTCTCTCTGTCTCTGCTTCTCAGGGAATCCAATGGGTAACATCCCTGAACCCCTAAGCTTTAATGTGAATGAAAGGGCAGATTCTGACTCAGTAGATCTCGAGTGGGTCTGAGCAGCCAAAGTACAGACAGGCCCCCAGGTGGTGCCAGTGCTGCTGGTCTGCAAGCACATCTTGAGTGGCAAGAATATAAAGTATTAAATCAAATAATAAATATCAAATGCTTAGCACAGTGCCAGCTGTGAGCCTGTGTTTGTAATAAATTTATTTTCTGTATTTGGTTAGGTATACTTTGTCAAATAAGTAGAGATACTATAATAAAGAGTACACAGGTAGAGACTAAGCAGATGAACCACTAAACACTAGTATGTGTGAGACATTTATTTGCATGACATGCCCCTAAAGACAAGGTAAATTAAGACTTTCATCCTGCTTTAAGTCCTAGTGTCCATTGTCTCAACTAAGCCATTACTATTCGCTTTCTGCCTAAGGAATTACTTGATTCCTGCTCCGTCCTCAGCAATTAGTTACTCAATCATTCCACTCCGACCTCTTTCTGGAGCCCATTCCCTCTTCATCCTCACTCCCCCCTGCATGAATTCAGGTCCCTCTCACCTCCTCAGCTAAGCTGCTTCCAGATCTTCTTAATGAGTCACTCTGACTCCAGTCACGAATCTTCTCCTTTCAGTTCCCTGAAGTTATTATTTCAAAGCAGAAGTCTAGTCATGTCATTTTTCATCTGAAAAGCCCCGAACAGCTTTCCGTGCCTGTTAGATAGAGTGCATATCTCCTCGCATAACATGTAAGGCCTTTTAACAGCTGGCTTCTTATCATCCTAACTTCATCGCGATATGCTGTCACTTTGAATTTCTCACCTTCCACAAACATGCCATGCTTTTTCACACTCCTCTGGGAATGTATGCTCTGTTCTCTCTTCCATGTACCGGTTCTTCTCTTCTTGACAAGCAGTATCTTCCAGGCAATTTGCAGCACTTTGCTTCTATGGCATTCCCTACATGCTTTTTTTTCAGTGCCATATCACAGAGTATCATAATCATTTGTTTATTTGATGGTTTCCTTCATTACTCTGAGCTCCTTCATGATAAAGACTTTGGATCATGACAAGTCTCTGCCCATCCTTAGCTGACTTTGCCACAGTTGTTCTCTGGTATATAACGCAAGCCTTACTTCATAGTAGATTCTCAAAAAGTATTGTTGAGGGAACAAAAAATTGAATTGGCTGAGTAAAAGTCCAAAGCACAGTTCGAAACACTTCTTATGCATTTGAAATTTTAAGAATCAACATGTCAACATATGGTGCTTTGGAAGCAACTTGTGTTATGTAATTCAGTGGCAACTCTGAGATTATTGCTGTGTGTGTTTTTAATTGCTGTATTGATATATAATTCATGTACCATAAAATTCATTGGTTTTTAGAACACTCACATAGATGTGCAGTCATCACCAAAATCTAAATTTAGAACATTTTCATTACCTCTAAAAGAAACCCTGATGCCATTAGCAGTCACTCTCATTTCCTTCTTCCCCCAGCCTCTAGCAAGCCTAATCTACTCCCTATAAATCAGTCTATTCTGGATATCCATATAATGGAATCATACAATGTGAAGTCTTTTGTGACTAGCATATGTTTTCTCTTCTCTTTCACTGCATATGTTTTCAAGGTTTATGTATTTTGTAGCATGTATCAGTACTTTTTTTATAAATAATATCAATATGCAGATATACCACATTTCATTTATCCATTTGTCAATTAATGGCCCTTGGATTGTTTCCACTTTTTGGCTATTGTGAATAATACTACTTTGAACATCTGTATTTTTGTGTAAACATATGTTTCATTCTTGAATACATACCTAGGGATTACTGGATCATATAGAAACTCTAATTTAACATTTCAAAAAACAAACTGGTTTTTTCCAAAGTGGCTGCACCATTTTATGTTTCTACTAGCAATATATAAGCATTTTACTTTCTCTACAGTCTTTCCAACACTTATTATTGTTATAGCCGATTTTTAAATTAATTTAATTTGTGATTTTTACAACTTTAAATGTCTTTTGAAAGTTTCTCAACTAACCCTGAGTTTATGCAATGTCATCAAGTCTATAGGGAAGTTAAAGATGTTGGTGTACCTGGATATGTCAAAAAACAGAATAGAAACAGTGGACATGGACATTTCTGGATGTGAAGCCCTTGAGGACCTCTTACTATCATCCAATATGTTGCAACAATTGCCAGACTCTATAGGTGAGAATATATTTTGTCATAAATGTTTGTCAAATATGTAATTTTCTTTCTTGGCAGTATAGTTTGTCTGTAGATGTGGAAAATGTACTGTTAGCTTGATATTAATAAATTAGCAAGTTCATTATTCAAGATGATATAATAGTATTTTGCTGTTATTTTAAAATGAGATGATAACTCTAGTTATCAAATTTAAGAAGACTGTCTTATTAAAATGATCTTACTCAATTGATATATTTTTTTCAGATCTCCTAACTGAAAATGTTATTGTAAGAAGTATATATTTTAGACTTAGAGTAATTTTATTACAGTAGCTTCTATTCATATTGTGTAGATATATTCTATTTTTAATATTATTATAACATTGCTATGATCTATGATTAACATAAAGATATATAATAAATATAAAATATCTTACACTTCTATTATTTTAAAAAGATACATTGTATTTTACATGCTGAGATTCATGAGGGCAGATAATTTGTCTGTTAGTATATATTAAGCATTCAATCCACTTTTGTTTTAAATTTATATATTAGCAGAAAAATAAAATAATCCAATTTAAATGAGTAAATTTTTTGCATGGCTATCTTGCTATTATTTATGAGAGTACTCATCAAGTAGGGTAATCATCAAATAACTTAACTTTGGAATATAGTTTTTAACATGCCGTCATATGGTCTGGAAGGTATTAATCCTTCTGAAAATTAAGTCACAATCAAGGCAGCCTGATTGAAGGAAAGCTAGAAGACAAGATGGTTTCACAAATTATTCTTCAATATTCTGTTGCTTCCATGTTCAGGCTAATAGAGGATATAATTTTAACAAGACAGGATAGCTTTTCTTTTCCTCCTCAATTTTATGACTGTTTGATTTATATAATCACATATTTTATAACAATATTTCTCCAATCTACTCTGTAATAAGACTTATCTGAATGCTTTATTAAACACACATTTCCAGGCTCTCACTCTGAAAATTCTGATTCAGTAAGTTTGGGATAGGCCCTCTAATCTGTAGGTTTATTAAACATCCTAAATCAAACTTATGATCAAGGAAGTTTAGGAAATATTCTTTGTGTAATAGAAGTTAAGGAAGTCTAATGGTAAAAAAATAAATAAATTAAAAAAAAATAAAAGCATTCTCCAGTCAAGATACACTCCTACTCAAACATCACTCCATACCTCTTCAAAGACATAATGAGAATAAAAAAATAACTCATATCAATACTGCCTCGTTAATACAAAGAACTATGCCTGGTATGTGGTAAGTGCTCTTCAAATATTCAGAAAATAAAATAATTTAGACATACTTAAGAAAAATGAACACCTACCTGAACCTGAGATAGAATAAAAACATACCAGTGACCCCAGACCTGAGAGACTCCAGACCTCAAACAGCAGTAGCAGCCTTACCTTCCTTTCCTGCTGTGGGGGGAGAGGTGGGGAGAAAGACCCTAAACATAACAAGGGAACTCAAAGTTACAGGGGATTTTAGAAGGAACTCCTTATCTGTGAAGAGAGACTGCGAAAACCTACAACTAATATGTGGAGCTAGGGTGGAAGGCAAAAACATACAAAGATTCACTGCTGGAAACTGTGGCTAGTCACAAGCTAGTTTGGACAAGATTTCCAATATCCACATGGGATGAGAACACCGTGTTGCTAATATAAGACCTAGTTCTGAACTCCAGAAACATGAGGGTCAGAGGGAATCATAAAACTGCTAGACAGGCAGGGGTGAGCATAGATGAGAATACATTCACCCTCACAAATGAACAAAAATTTAATATTTAAGCTAATATTATTATGGCAACCCAAGTATTCAAATAAGGAGGAAAATCTACCCAAGGGAAACTGAAGTCATCAAGCAATGTGAAAAAAGAGTTTAAGTATATTTAGATCTTCAAATAGGTAAAAGGAAGAAAAATATTTCCCTAAAAATAATAAGAACTTACAAAATAAAAACAGAAGCTATGACTAAGAACAGGTAGTTATTTTTAAAAATAACCGATTAGAAATCCTGGAAATAGATCATATAAAGAATTAAACATTTGTTGGAATAAACTATTTGTTTAAACTATCTTTCTTTAAGAAAGTAGGATAGGAAAGTTGCCTGCTGGTCTGGGAAAGGTAGCTTCTGGCTTTTTTGCTAGCTGTGTGACCTTGAAGAATAAATGAATTAATCTATGTAACATTGCTTGCATTAATACCTAGAACATAGTAAGTACTCAATATTACCTGTTATCTAATCTAATAAAAGAGTAATATGCAAATCTGAGAGTATCTTAGCTATACCCTCAAGCCACGCCCATAGCCACGCCCATCAGCCAATTAGGAACAGATTATGCAAATAAATCCCAACCAAAATGGCTGCCACCACTGAGAGCAGGAGGGAGGCTTCCCCAGCAACAGAGGAAGCCAAGCTTTCTGCCTGCCATTGCCAGCCTAGGCCTCCACTCAATGCTACAAAGTTTTAATTATAAAAGATACAGAAATGGTGGCAGCTACTGAGCTAAAGAGAACAGAGGCTTGGGTTTCCCTGGCAGTGGAGGAAGCCAAGCTTTCTGCCTGCTGTTGCCAGTCTAGGCCTCCACTCTAGGCTACAAAGTTTCAAACAGAAATGGCTGCCACCATGGAATGAGCAGAAGGTTTGGCTCCATTCCAGGCTACAAAGTTTCAATTGTAGACATAAATTAATCCCAGATCCCAGAGCCTCTGCTTGGGTCGCTGGGGGGCATGGCCAGCCTGCAAACCTCCACAGGCCCCTCGCCCAGGCTACCCCTTGCCCCATCCTAATCTGGGACACTCTTCAGAGCAAACCAGCTGACCCCCACCCATGCACCAGGCCTCTATTCTATCTAATAAAAGAGTAATTTGCAGATTGACCATCATTCCAACACACAAGAGGGCTTCCCCATGTGGTCAAAGATCCTGCCCCTATGTGGACACAAGATAGCCACCACAAGATGACCAGCAGGTGAGGGCAGTTGGGAAGGATCAGACCTGCAAGGGAGGGCAGTTGTGGGTAATCAAGCCTGCAGGGGAGGGCAGTTAGGTGTGACCAGGCCAGCAGAGGAGGGAAGTTGGGGGCAAATAGGCTGGCAGGGGAGCAGTTAGACATCAATTAGGCTGGCAGGGGAGTGGTTAGGGGGTGATCAGGCTGGCAGGCAGAAGCAGTTAGGGGTAATTAGGGAGGCAGGCAGGTGAGCAGTTTGGAGCCAGCAGTCTTGGATTGTGAGAAGGATGCCCAGCTGCCCATTTAGGCCAGATCCTACTGGGCAGTCAGACATCCCTTGAGGGGTCCCAGATTGGAAAGGGTGCAGGTTGGGCTAAGGGACATCCCTGCCCACTGTGCACGAATTTCATGCACCAGGCCTCTAGTAATAATATAATCACTATTATAATCTTAGATATCATGAGTGTACAGTATTTAGGCTCTTAAATTTGTATTACATGTGTATAAATTTCATGTAAATATCAGCTATTATATTAAGTAAATTATATTAATATTTAAATATATTTAATACTAATTATATATTTATAGCTAAAATCATAGCAAAAGCCCTCCTTTTTCTTTCTCTTTAGTACTTCCCAGTTGGGAGTATAAGATAAAGAGGTTGGGACTTGGGAAAGGGTGCCAGTAGAAGGAAAAGAATAGGATGATACTTTTGATTCCTGTAGGTCAGGCAAGGAGAGTCCAAGCAGATTTGATATAGAAATGCAGTAAAGGAATTATCTGCCAGAGGAAAATAATGAGTAGAAGTGATGGTGAAGCCACTGGCCTAATTCCATTTGAAGGGCAATCAGATGCCTACAAAAGCTCTAGTATCTGCCCAAGAAGCACCCCTTGGATGGAAGATATGAGTGACAAAATAACCACATCACAAATGAGTGAGGTGCCAATCCAGGGAGGCCTAACTTGCTTCAACTTTCAAAGCTGTAGAAATGTCTGTCAATTGTCAGAGCCACTACCTCATTCTTTAGAAACATCTGTTACATCAACCTTTCACCCTTAACTCTTAACCTGACTCATAATTTCTCACTGCTACATCACACCTGGGGACTGTGATTTTCTTAAAGAAGGCTTTGAGACCTAGCTGGCTTTCTGGTGTTGGCTCAGCCCAAAACTTCTTGTGACCCAGTCAAGTGATGATGAGGAAATCAGCCTTCCTCTAGCTCCACAGGTGGGCAAGGGCAATTGTTTGATCAGAGTTAACAAGTCATACAAAATTTACCCATGATTCATAGTCTTATTTCCTTTTCACAATTGATGAGCAAACTCAGGAGTTCTTTCACACGTTCAAGGTTGATATTTTAACCTACACACCAGAGAAGCTAAGGTGACTCAATCACCCTTTGAACGGAGATGAATATGGCAGTGGGTGTCCCAGCTTCAGAGATAAATGACCGCTATGTGGATTGTCCTCTTTTTCAGATGCTGGGCTGTTTTCAGTACTGTGTCCTGGGGTCACAAGCTGATGTATTAAGCTCTAAATATTATAGGCATTTTTTCAAAGCAGTCTGACAGCAATCACATTTCTCCCACTCAGAGTAGAGAATGTGAGTGCCTCTGAAGACTGTGTAACTGAGCATACTGCAACTTAAAGTCCAGCCGCAGCTTTATTTCAGAATAGTTGTGACTTACTCTAAGCCTTTAAGGCATCCTTGCAATACTTGCAGTGGGTGGGCATGGTCTTCTCAAAGCCTGTTCACAAAACACTGCCTGTACGAAATACTCCTCAGGAACACACACAAATTCTATACCTTTGGATAGATACAATGTTACAGTAATATATTTTAAAAGCCTAGAAAAACTTCATTAAAAAATCTGTTTTACTTTGTTTAACGTCATTTCCCAAACACAAACTTGTACCCATCGGAACAAGTTTTCTGCAAAACAAGTAGTCTAGAATATGTGTGCATTATTTCTAATGTAAAATAAAAAATTAGCTATTAATGCTTTGCCCTTGGATTTTGGCTATAACCATGGTGATATGTTATGCTATGGCTAGATAAAAGAAGTGGTTCTCAATTACTCTGTGGCTAATATTCATTAAAACCCTGGGAGTAGAGCAAGCAATACTGGTGTGGAAAGCATAAATCAGACAGCAAAGATAATAGTGGAAATTTCATTCTTGGCAAGTTCTGTATAGTGTATTAAAAATTTCAAATTTTTGTGCTTACTGCTGATCTAAGTCAAGGTTTTATGGTAACAAAACTAGTATGATGTCATACGTTGTAATTTTCCCAGTGTATAATTATAACCACTGCATTGTCCTACTTCAGTACCCATTTGTTAATTATTAGGCTTAATTCAGATTTGTTTTCCATTTGTATGACAACAGGAATGTTAGTTATTAGTGCTTAGGAGTTAATTAAATATTAAGTCACAGCTGCCTTGAAAAATTTCATCTGGTCCATTTGTTGCATAATAGAAAATGGAAATGTGGCAGTATTACTGTCAACTCAAGTTTCTATGGTGTCCTATGTTTTGTTTACTTGTCTTTATTGATGAACTTGAACTACTGTTGACATAAGTAAATTTTTGCAACTGGAAGGTCAGAACTAGACTGCACACAAATATCAATTTGTAGTTTTTATATATGCAGAGTGCAGCCAAATAGCTTAACAAACATTAATCACAAGTAATTATTTTATTTCTTTTATAGTGCATTTTCCATCAAAACTCTGTCCTTGTGTATTAATAAAACTTCTCTGTTTTAGGATTGTTGAAAAAACTAACTACTCTGAAAGTGGATGACAATCAACTTACAGTATTACCCAATACAATCGGAAAGTAAGTGCCAAAGTTTCACACCAGTCAGCCTCTCTGAAGCCAGAAACAGAAGGATTGGTTGAGTTTTTTAATTCAAAACATTTTCCACTACAGATACCAATAATTTTATTCATATGTAAGCTTATATTTTAGACCATATTTTATTTAGTTATAGATTGTACATACCTTAATTTAGTTTTATATCTAAATATCACATTGACACCCAACTATATAAAATCATAAAAAATGATTAACCATGACTCTCATAAGAAAGTGATCGATTACTCAACCTTCAATTATACTCTAGCCCTTAATTTTACACATTACTAATTTGATGTTTTGACTGCATAGTACTCTAAATTCACTTGAATATGTCTTTAAAAATAAAGACAATTTAATGTGCATTATGTATGTTACCATTACATTATTAGTAATATTTGATATTTATATAATTACAATGTATTTTAGCAGTTAAAGAAATAACCATCTGTCTTAGCTATCGCTGTTTAAAAGTTTCAAGATAAAAGGTTAGCATTGCATTTTAAAGATAAAGCATATGTTATTTATTTGAGAGCAATTTATATCTAATTTTTTGTTGACTTTAGCATTTGGTTCTCAATTATTTAAGAAATATATATTCTTACCAGTATTTCACTGAAATGCTTTTGTCTACAACTTATATAAAGTGAGAAATCAATAAGATGGTCTTTATTCTGAAATTATGTAAGACCATTTTATAAGGATCTTGCTTCACATCTCAATGAAGAGATATAAATCTGTAATTTAACAGATTTGAATGTACTTGGGGTGGGGAGGCTTTTTTTAAAATAAAACACAGATTTATTAGGCATAACTGACATGCAATAAGCTACATATATTTGAAGTTTACAATTCAATAAGTTTTGACATAGAAAAAAAGCCATGAAATCATTGCCACAATCATGATAGTGAAAATATCCTTCAATCCCATAGGTTTTCTGGTGCCCTTTACATTTTACTTCACCCCAAGCTGGCAAATGACCATAGATATGGAAAACTTCATTGGCTAAATTCAAATTCCAATGTTCAGACTTTGGAGAGGAATAAAAGTCTCAATCATTTTTTAAATATTTTTGTGTCCTTATCATACCATATGTTTTGTTCTACAATTACCTCCATTTTCTCCAATGTAAAGTAGAGCCAAATTTGCTTTCTTCAGGGGTCTACAAAAGTAATTATCGTTATCAGTCTGATGCATTTTAAAAGCTTTCCTATCTTATTATTTTCTTAGACACTAATCTTTCCTGTTAGATCAATAATGAATTCAACTTCATTTATCTCTACAAAAGTTATGATTGGTATTTTGCCACTTATGTTCATATTTCTTTTATAAATTTATATAAACTAATAACTATAGCTCTGTGAAAATAAGTTAAAGAGGTTTAACAATGTAAAAACAGACCCCCCAAAAAAGTTACTTTTCAGTATGCAAGTAAATTTTATGCTAGGTTATTTAAATATTTAGTTTTCATTTTAGTTTTTCAAAATTGATACTTTTTGAAGAGAATCAAGATGGTGGCATAGGTAAACACTGGAATGCACCCTACCTCCCACAGCCATATCAAAATTACAATTAAAATACAGAACAACTATCATTTAGAACCACCTGAAGTCTAGCTGAAAGAAGTCCTACAGCTAGAGAAGTAAAGAAAGTACATCAAGACTGATAGGAGGAGTGGAGGCTTGGGAAAGGCAGGTCGATACCCACATGTGGTGTTTTTTTCAATCATGAGGGATATCTTGGCTGAGGATATGTCCTGTTAGGAGTGAAGGGTCCCAGCTGGCCCATAGCATTACCTATGGACAACAGAGTGGTGAAAGCTTGGGGCATGGTGGGAACTGGATGGAAGGGAGTAATGGGGGAGAATAAAGGGAACATCTGTAATATTCTCAATGATGAAAATTTAAAAATAAAATAATTGGAAAAATTGCTACTTTTTTTAAGTACGAAAAAATTACCAAAGATAAATGGGCCTAATTAATTCAAAGGTTGATACTGGTTTAGAGGGATAAAAGTTAATAATCTTATCATAAAAGCTCACTTTTTAAAGTTATTTTCAGTGCCATTAAAATCCTCTGATTATTGTTTCAGGGAAAGTAAAAGTGAAGTGTTAGATTACTCCAATCAAAAAAGTAGAACTTTTTTATAAAGCAGTAGGGAGTATATGGGAAAACTCTAGCTCATCTGCTCAATTTTTCTGTGAACCTAAAACAGCTCTAAAAAATAAAGTCTTTTAAAAAAGAAGAAGAACTGACAAACTGGGTTATTTAGACTTGGGTATTTGGCACATATTTTGCCAAAAATGAACAAACTGAGTTTGACAGTTCAAGAAAACAACTGACAGTGTTTGTTGCCAAAAATAAAATTAGAGCTATTAAGCAAAAATTAGAATTTTGGAAAATTTTATCTGCTGCTGTGAGCTTGAAAGCTTCCCAATAGTTAAAGGCTTTTCTGATATTATAAAATGAGCCAACATTTGGAAAATTGGTTTGATTCAGTGAAGCAGCATTTTTCAAACAACTAATGCATTAGTTATAAAATAGGGCATGAGTAAGAGACCCATTCAAAATGGAAAATAGACCAGTTAATTTTAATGTATTGGTATAAAGAGAAAAAAAAAGTTCATTAGTATGGTTTCAGATTTCACATTGCAATTATTCCCAAAGGAACTGCCACTTGTTGAGTTTTGGCGTAATAGCAAAAAATATATATATATATATATATATATTATTATTATTATTTTAAAAGGCTTTAAATTTTTTCTCCCTTTTGCAACTACATATCTATGTGAGGCTGGGTTTATTTTACATAATTCAATCAAAACAATGTACCCCAACATATTGAATACATAAGCATGTAAGAGAATCCAGTTGGCTTTTATTAAGCCAAACATTGAAGAGATTTGCAAAAATAAAAAGAACGTCACTCTTCTCACTCAATGTTTTTGTTTTAGAAAATATAGTTACTTTGTATAAAAATGTTACCTATATTAACATGTCATTGGGTTTTTTGTTATTTAAGAATCAAAACATAATTATTTTTAAAATTACTGTTTTAATTTAAATATGGTAGATACCAATAAACATAAAGCATATAAACAAAAGTTCTTAAGGGTTACCAGTGATATTTTTTAGAATGCAAAAGGGTCTTAAGATGAAAAATTTTGAAGATTTCTGTTCTATATCATACCATGGATTGGAGAGTAAATTATGACAACTATGTCTAACTCATGTTCTCACTTAAAGATAGCACCTGCATATAAATGTTTTGCATCTACACATATGGCAAAAATTGTTTCTAAAATTTTATAGTACACTTTAATAAGAAATTTGTATGAAATAAAAATAATAATAATAAAGTACTATTATCATTTTGTTTTCCTTAGAAAATTCAGAAATGATAGATCAGAGGTTTAGTTCAAGGGCTAGAGTTGAAATTTTATTATGATCTTATTAAATGGCAACCCAGATCCCATGCAGAAAGTGTTTTAGCCTATATTTTATTATGCACCATTCTAAGACTCTGTGTGTCAGCTATAGTGACCAAAAATATTCATTCTGCACATAGAATGCTTCCATATGTTACTAGATTTGTCTTTAGCAACTTGAATAGTCCAAATGCTAAAAGCTACTAAAAGAATTCATTTTTCAGTATTTTTCACAGTTGAAATAGATTCCATTACTTTTTTACCAATCCTATATAATAAAAGGCTAATATACAAATTGACCAAACAAGCGGAACGACAGGTCGCTATGCTGCAATGACCACCAACATTGCTTTATTGTACTCTGTACCTCCTCTTGCCCTTAATGAAAGAGCTGCCTCCTGGTGGTCAGTGCACTCCCACAGACAGAGTACCACTCTGCCAGAGGCCGGGCTCACAGCTCTCCTGCCTCCACTGCAGCCCTAAGGATGTCTGACTGCTGTTAGTCAAACGTCCCTCAACGGTTCCCAAACTGCAAGAGGACACAGGCCGGGCTGAGAGAACCCCACCCACAAGTGCATTAATTTCATGCACTGGGCCTCTAGTGACTTACAAAATTGTTTATTTTTCTTGTTGAGCCTGGTAGTTCCAGATGCCCTAAGAATTGGATATGCAATGAAAATAATAATAAATAACTTTTTGTACGTGATCACATTGCACCAGACACCAAGTTTGGTGATTTGCATGCCTTCTTATGTAGTTAAAGTCCCATTAATACTATATTCAAAAGCTTAGCTTTGAAATCTAGTAACTTCTCTTAACCTAAGTTTCTGCATTTGTTGTTGGGACATGTATGAGAGGCAATTGAATGATGTTTTTCACATTGATATTTTTCACTCTCTCTCCCTTGTTCTCACTCTAAAACAATCCATTTGAAGGAACATATCCTCAGATGAGGATTTTTTTTAAAAAGGAATATATCACAGGATAACTTTTACATGTTTCAGAAACTTCCTGTTCAAAATGTGGTTTTGTGGGGGGTTTTTTTAGTGTACTTTTCTACCTCGTGACATTTCAGTGGGGCACTATATCTATACCACAGGCTTTGCATACATTTAATCCTCATGAAACTACATATTTGGCATTACCAACCAATTTTACAGATGAAAAATCCATTCATAGCAAAGTTCACTCATTTATTCAGGGGTCACACTGAAATTGGAACCCAAGCCTGTCTGAATATTTTCCACTGAATTATATCACTGCTGTGTAAGAATTAAAAATGAACTAAGAAAGTGAAGCCCAAAGCCATTTATTTTTATATTTATTAACATCTACATTAATATAAGATATAATGGCTTCTAATGGTCATAAATGATGTTTAAGTGAAGTTATAGATTATCTATGTAATATATTCACAGTACCTCTTCCCTATTAGCTAGGTAATTGAGGGTTAATGAGACAGCAAGATCTTCCCAACCAATACTAATTCATGGAAACTAAAGTGGAAAAAAATGTAGAGAAGATTTTTAGAAAATTAAGTGTTACTATTATTTAATTTAAAGCATTACTACCTCCAGTTCTGACACTTGTACTGATGCATGAAGAAAAGCAAAGCCTTACTAAATACAACTCTCATAATATTTATATGGATTTTAACTACTATTAACATTTTGTGTGTGTGTTTAAATGTTTCTCTTAAAATGTTTTCAAGGGCTTTATGTAAAGCCTTGCAACTTAATGTGTGGTCCCAAGACTAGCAGCATCCACATCACCTAGAAGCTTGTCACTGGATAACACAAACCACTGAATATGAACCTGCATTTTAGCAAGTTCACCCAGTGATTCATATGTATAACTGAACATATGAATGAACAATGTTTAGGAAAAATTGCTTTATTGTATTCTATACCTCCTTGGCAGATATTTTTCACTTTGAATGGTACAATAAACTATAGATAAAACTGAAAAATATAAAGAAATTTTTGGCATTTTAAAAATAGTTTATGGATATTTTTAAAGATAGAGGAAGGGAGATGGGAAGACAGAGAGGAAAGAGAGAAACATCTACCAGCTGTTTCCTGCACGCCCCCTACGGGGGATCGAGCCCACAGTCTGGGCCTGTGCCCTAACCGGAAATCAAGCCTGTGACCTTTTGGTGCATGGGACAATGTGCAACCAACTGAATCACACTGGCCACAGTGAGAATTTGTTTGTTTGCACAAAGTACAATTAATATGTTTTATTTATTGAGATATAATTGACATAAAACATATTAGTTTCAGAAGTACAACATAATGACTCAATTTGGGTATATTTAAAAATGATCACAATAATAAGTCTAATTAATGTCTATCACCATACATACTTATAATTTTTCTTGTGATTAGAACTTCCATATATGCAATATATAGTTATTATGCTATACATTATGTCCATAAGACTTCATGATTTTGTAAGTGGAAATGTGTACCTTTTGACTGCCTTCTCCCATTTTTGCCCACCTCCCACCCCACCTCTGGCAGCCACCAATCCATTCTCTGTATTTTCTTGGGTTTGTTTACCTATTTGTTATTAGATTCCACATAAAAGTGAGATTATATGGTATTGTCTTCCTCTGCCTGAGTATTTTTTCACTTAGTTGGTCTATGCCAAATATGATACAACTGTATTCATGTAGAACTGGAATTAAAATACCTTAGCTGATTTCTAACAAGATAGCCATCAATAGACAGTGTAATGTTAAATTATTAATTAGAATCTTTGAATTTCAGAAATCACTGAAGAATGTGTGTTTCACACCTAATATTTTTCCTCTGTATCTCAGAGATGTAAAATACTTTCAGGCTATAAATTATGAATACAGTATATCCACAGTATAGGGGAAAATGTTGTCTTTTTTAAATTTTTTATTCATTTTATTGTTTACAATATTACAAATAGTAGCACATATGTCTCCTTTTTTCCCCCATTGACCTCCCCCTAGCCTCCCCTACTCCCCAGCTGCTGTAAAAAGGAATTCTTACCATTTGCAACAGCATAGATAGAACTGGAGAGCATTATGCTAAGTGAAATAAGTCTTTTAATGCAGAAAGTTCTTGCTTTGCACAGTAATGGGAGACCATAAAAACAAGTATGTTGCAACCTGAAACTGTTCAAAACAGTCCATGAGGAAAACTATGATTGTTCTCAAAAGATCTTTCAGAACTTGTTTCAAATCATTAAATACTTGTATGGTTGTTTAATAAATGTATAGGGAAATGAAAAAATAGTAAAGCCAATATTTATTTATTTATTTATTACACTGTCATTGTAAGCATTAGGAACATCAAGAATTATGATGTTTCATTTATTTGAAAAAAAAACTAGCAAACAAAAAACACACAAAAATCTACCAAGCCTGGTCGGTGTGGCTTAGTGGTTGAGCATTGACCTATGAGCCAGGCAGTTCTTTACTGGTCAGGGCACATGCCCGGGTTCTGGGCTCCATCCCCAGTAAGGGCCATGCCGGAGGCAGCCCATCAGTGATTCTCTCTCCTCATTGATGTTTCTATCTCTCTCCCTCTCCTTTCCTCTCTGAATTTAATAAAAAATTTTAAAGAAAACAACACTATCGAGATTAATCTGCCTTTTTTTTCATCATGTAAATTATAATTTGGAGTGAATTTTTTTTCTATGTGACAGGGAATTGTCATACTCCTTTTTAAGCTTGGATTAGCTTCCAAACCTTTATCCTTTGTACTTTCAATATCTAGAAACATCTCTGAGAGTTCCTTTAGGCGAAATTGGTTCCCAGCATCACTTCCTCTGGGACATCATCATTTTCATCACAACCACCTTCCTCATTTTTGTCAACAGGTTCGCCTCCACTAAGATCCACTGGCAGTATATCTAGTCTCTCGAATAGTGGCAGGCAGCAGTCAGCCATTTCTTCTACAACTCCATTTAGGTTTGATTTGAATTCTGCAAAGTTATTTGCACAATGTACTAAAAGTCTGCTATACTGTACCCATGTTACTTGCTGTTCCTTCCTGCCATGATGCTTGAATATCTTCAGTTTTATGCTTTACCTCATATTTCTTCAAAGCACAGCTAACCATAAGGCTTGGTATTCCACTGAGGCATCAATAGCCTATTAAAAAGCCAATGTAAGATAACAGGCTTTCAAAGCTGAAATAATTCCTCTGTCCATTGCTTGGATTGATGAAGTTCTTGATGATAAAAGCAAACTTTCACATTTTCATTTAAATACCCCAAAGAATTATGGTGACCAAGAATACTATCCAACAGCAGTAGTGCTTTAAATGTTCAGTATTGTGCCTGTAGTATCTATTTATTGCTGATTGACAAGTAAGCAACACAACGATGTGATTTACAGTCTGTGTGTGACCTAAGTAACACTGTGCAGAGACTGGTCACTGACAGACTTTGAAAGAAGAAACGTGACTAGTCACCGTTCAGACACGCATCTGTTATTTACATTGTGACTCTGCACTGAAGAGTTAGCAGTACGTTTCATATTTTACACAGTTACTCACAGTTAGTATATGAGGTAACTGAAATTTGAGTCATTTTGTTAAGGAACTAATATTATTTCATGAAACCATAATAACTGAAAGTTGTGCCTATCAGAACTATAGAAAGTAAGGACTGCCTTACTGTGTAACTCAAGACTAACTTCAAACATGTTTTTATGAAAGAAGAAAAATCAGAAACTTTAATTATATTTTAATTGTTTAATTCTTTGGCATCTACCTGGAACATAATCAGAACATTTTTTTTAAATCCTGGTACTTTTATCACCACTTGCTGAGTACATGACAAAAAGCTATTGATAGCAATGTCTTTTAACAAATTCTACCAGATATATTAAGTGCATTATGTGTAAGACACTGTGCCAGACTTTGTTTTTAGAAACAAAATGTTATACATTTCCCAATACATTCACCCCTGTGCCCACCAACACACACACACACACACACACACACACACACACACACACACACACACCAGTCACATACCAGTCACACAGCCAGGCACATTTAGTACTCAGCGACATGACCACACCTGCATGTGAGGGTTTCAAAAGATTTTAGAAACAGATTTATCAGGGTTCACTAATACAAAGAAAATATATATCCTGAGTATGTATTTTGTGGCAGGCACTGTGCTAGATTCTTTACTTAAAATAGTTCATGAACTACTCAGAGCAACTATAGGAGGCAAGACATATTCATATCCTCTTTGCAAATATAAGGAAACTAAGGATTAGAGAAAAGTTATAGAATTGGTTTGTGCAAAAGAAAAAAATTTCACTTAAGCAGCACTTGACGAAGAGGTAATACTTAAAGCGGAATGCTGT
The DNA here is from genome assembly GCA_027563665.1 of Antrozous pallidus. Classification (NCBI taxonomy): domain Eukaryota; kingdom Metazoa; phylum Chordata; class Mammalia; order Chiroptera; family Vespertilionidae; genus Antrozous; species Antrozous pallidus. The sequence goes on along the minus strand of CM050508.1, from coordinate 160,912,506 downwards.
CTCACCTCATCTGGTTCTAACCCGTTGAAGCTTTAAGGACCACGGATGGTGAGTGACTTTGGTCAGGGTCAGACTTGACCTGACTGAACTCATTTCTTTCTTGACCCGTGGATAACGGGACTTGATTTACCTTAAACACAGACTTGTGAAGGTATTTCACTCTCTACACAATGCACATTTTTAATCCTTAATTAGCATAACCCACTGCTAGCTCCCCCTTTTGGCACTTAATTTTCCCCCTCAGAGCACTACTCTGAATTTCTTCACTGCTATGTCCCTTTGCCTGTCCAGTAAATAAAATCAGCTTTAATTTTTGTTCTGTGGTTTTTGTTTTATTTTTTGATACCCAAGATAATACATCTAGTAATTGACAGAGCTCGAGTACAGATCCATTCTGACTGACTAAACACCCACATGCTTAATTTCTGTGAAACTAAATGAGGGGAGTAAATGGCAGTCAGCCCAGCCAGTTCCAAGGTATAAAAAAGAAAGCTGATTCTACAATTTAGTCCGGAGAACTCTAATTCAATCTTCTCTTTACTAGGGCAAGATCTTCCCCTTTGGGGTTCCTTCCTATTACAGTAATAACAATGATATGAGGAGTGATGACAGTATAATAATATTAAAACAACACCACTGACAACTTAAACACAGCTAGTGCTTCCTCTGTGCCAGGCCCTCTTTCTTTCCCGGCTGTCTCAAACCAGCCATCGGAATGTCTGGTTCCCTGGTGATAACTTGAAAGTGCATTCATGCGAGTCCTTTCTGTAGATACAGTCAAGCTGGCTAATATGGAGCAATAGTGGTTGTGACAAACTGAAGAACTGTGACCAGAGACAACAGCCGTTACTTGTGGAAGACTACATGCTCAGCATTTCCAGGTCTTCCTCTTTTGTAAGAGGTACCAAAAGTCACCCGGCCAGTGTGGCCAAGTGGTTGAGCATTGACCTATGAACCAGGAGGTCACATTCAATTTCTGGTCAGAGCACATGCCCAGGTTGCAGGCTAAATCCCCAGTGTGGGGCATACAGGAGGCCGCCGATCAATGATTCTCTCTCATTATTGATGTTTCTCTCTCCCTCTCCTTTCCTCTCTGAGATCAATATAAATAAATAAATAAATAAATAAATAAATAAATAAATAAATAAATAAATAAATAAAGTTACCAAAAGTCTGGGTCATTATGTAGAGTTCACCACTTTAAAAACAAAAAACAAAAAACGGTGTAAACCAAACACATCTGCAGGTTGAAATAAGCTCTGTTTGCAGTCTCTGCTCCAGAGGCACAGGCAAAGAGGCAGGTCGTGCAGGGTCCATGTTGTCGGTTTCAGCTTTCCTACTGTGTGTGACCTTAGGCAAGTTATTTCACATCTGTAAGCCATCATTTCCTTATATGTACAACAGAATTTAAAATAATAGATATAGAAGTATTACAAGCAAAAGATGAGTTATTTATATCTCTAAAATGCTTAGCAAAATGCCCTGCATTTCATCAACATTTTGTTCTTACTGTATGGCCCCTTTATTCTCCCTTTCTTGGGTGCATCCTCTATGCCCTTCTATCTACCCATACCAGTTATATGTATTCATTCCAAGGACATACTTTATGAACACCTGTCTATAAATGACACCTATGTTGTATTAAAAACAAACAAAACCACCTCTCATTTCCAATGGTTTGGTTAAATGACAGGTGAATTTAAAAAGGGGGGAAATAAACTATATTTATTTTACCAAATAGAACCACTTATTATATGGTATTTAATCACTTGGCTAAACTGATAAAATAAATTTATATAAATTGTTCAGTCACTAGATAAATATGTTTTTGCTGAATCTGAACATGTGGCTTTTTCAAAAGTTTTTTGCCACCTGACGTTTTAAAATGTCTAACTAATGTATTTATCTTTTCAGTTTATCTTTATTAGAAGAATTTGACTGTAGCTGTAATGAACTGGAGTCACTACCTCCCACTGTTGGCTACCTTCATAGTCTTCGAACATTAGCAGCCGATGAGAATTTTCTTCCAGAATTACCCAGAGAAGTAAGGAATGAACTTGTTTCTATTAATTAACCTTTAACGATTCTGTTTTATGATTAAATTTTAAGAAATATAAAGCAGTTTAGATTCATGAGTTGAGTTTCGAATAGTCATAGGAATTGTCTATATATATATATATATATATATATATATATATATATTTGTTAATCATTCTCTTTTAAATGACAAGTGATGAGTTATTATAGTCAACCTAGGAAATGCATTTAAACATTGCTCGTAATAAAATATTGTAAATTAATTAATTCTAAGGAAAAATTTTTTGAATAATTTATATATTTTGCTTTTAAGAGAATTAAATATATTGAGATCATTATATTTCCATTCCTAAAGTGAAAGATTTTTAATGTAATTTTTTAAAGTATCATGTTGTATAATGATATTATTTTAGCTTCAGGATACACCAAGAGGGTCTGTTAGTTTTTATTTCTAAACGGAAGTTTTATTCATTAATGTCAAGGAAAAAGTGTAAAGTATGTTTTCAATTTAACATTTTTACAAAATGCTTTCATGACAATGGAGCAATAATCTATATATCATTTCTTTCCAGTTTTTTTCTTTATTGATTAAGGTATTACATATATCATTTTAAAGCCTGAAATTATAAGTAAAAATGACAAAAAACATTGTAATTAGAAGTAAAACTAACTTTACCAAAGAAATGTCAACAGTACTTCACATTTGAATATGTATGGTCTATTACAAGCACAGATATGTTACTATTCACTTGGATGGGCAAAAACAACATGACATAAATCATTTAAGTGTTCTAATAATAAAATTATAAAGAAAACTAGAGGTGCACAAAATTTGTGCGGGAGGAAGGAGGGTATCCCTCAGCCCAACCTGCACCCTCCCAATTGGGGACATCCCTCTCACAGTCCAGGACTGCTGGCTCCCAACCGCTCACCTGCCTCTGCCTGATTGCCCCTAACGACTTCTGCCTGACATCCTGACCACCCCCTAACCACTCCCCTGCCAGCCTGATCAACACCTAACTGCTCCCTGGCTGGCTCATTTGCCCCTAACTGCCCTTCCATGCTGGCCCAGTCATCACTAACTTCCCTATCTGCTGGCCTGATTACCCACAACTGCCCTCCCCTGAAGCCCTGGTCTCCCCCAACTGCCCTTCTCTGTTGGCCTGGTCACCCCTAACTGCCCTTCCTGCTGGTCTGATTGCCCCAACTGCCCTCCCCTGCAGGCCTAGGTCCCCCAAACTGTCCTCCACTGCAGGCTTGGTTTTCCCCACCAACTGCCTTCCTCTTCTGGCCTGGTCACCTGCAACTTCTCTCCTTGCTGGCCTGGTCACCCCTAACTGTCCACAACTGTCCTCCCCTACCAACCATCTTGTGGTGGCCATCTTGTGTCCACATGAGGGTAGCCATATTTGACCACATGGAGGCGACCATCTTGTGTCTTGTAATGATGGTGAATTTGCAAATTACTCTTTTATTAGATAGGATTATCCTTCCTAATATGTAAAAAAATATGAGATGTACATTGCCTTCATATCTAAAGCAATATATGAATAATGATACAGATATTTCAAAGAGTAAGATTATAAAAATTAATACACATATTAAGAGGATCATAAAAGCGGTAAGGAAATGTATAAATTACTCAAATTATTTTTTAAATTATAAAAATTAATATAAAAATATAGTCTACATTGTGATTCTTTACACTTTGTTGTTGTTACCTATAGATTGGAAGCTGTAAGAATGTAACAGTTATGTCTCTACGCTCCAATAAACTGGAATTTCTTCCTGAAGAGATTGGGCAGATGCAGAAACTAAGAGTCTTAAATTTGAGTGACAACAGGTATTTCCGCAACATATCACAATCCCATATTAGTTACCTACTATAAGCAAATTATTATTTCTTATTAATAATTTTGAAAACATATTCGATGTAAAATGTGTATAAAGAATAGGAATGCAAATGTCATGCAAAAATGCAAATATCCATTTAGAAAATGCAAGAACTAAATTGTTTTTAAAGAGATATTTCAAAGTTTAATTATTTGATTATATTAAAACTATATATTATATTGTATTTTTAAATTATATAAAATTTATACACCTAAATTTATGTACTGAAATCCTTCCATATGTAGAAAGCATAACATTATGAAGACATGAAAAATGATTGAAATAAAAATTACAAAATTTATTAATAAATTTATATGCATAGATATGTATGTATGCAGACATATATGTTTTCATGTATATTTTTATGTCTCCAGTAGATTAAATTGGCAATATGTATATAGTCAACAGCACCAAAATGCTGGTAAATATATTGCCAGGAAGCTAATCCTAACTAGTCATAAGAGTTTTACATTATGGTAAGGATAACCAACTGGTCATTTAGTCATGTTCAGAACAGGACAAAAAAGAAAGGATATGACAAAGGTGTTATATTGGTTGATGGGTAAATAGAAAAAGTAAAACTGCGGTTCATCTTTATTTTCACCAAAATTGTCAATAAACAGAAAATGTATTTTCCCTACCTGTATTTTGTGGCAGGCACTGTGCTAGATTCTTTATAAGGATAAAAAAAATGACGAAATCCCAGCTGGAGTGGCTCAGTGGTTGAGCATCAACCTGTGAACCAGGATATCACTGTTCAATTCTCAGTCAGAGCACATTTCTGGGTTGCAGGCTTGATCCCAGTAGGATGCGTGCAGGAGACAGCCAATCAATGATTCCCTCTCATCATTGATATTTCTATTTCTCTCTTTCTCTCCCTTCTTCTCTGAAATCAATAAAAATAAAAACTATATATTTTTTAAATTGACTAGAGTTAATTACTAAGAAGATAAGTGATTATGCAATAAAATGCTTGAACTTTTTGTTTTCAATAAGTTTCAATCAGACTAGTAATAATATGAGAAATTGAGAGACTTTGCAACAAAATTGTTAAGATTAGCTTTTATGAAGTAATGAAGATGTTCAGATTCTGCAAGTTTACGAAGTGTGGAATTTCTCATTTGTTTATTAATTTAAGAAAAAAATAATAATGTGAATTTCAAAAACCATTCACTTAGCAGATCAGTAATGTTCCCATTTAAGATAATCAAACATTTTATGAAAAGATTTGGGATTTTATTTTTAATTCAAGATAACAAAAAAACCTCATAGTTTGGTGCAACAAGAGTAAGTCACGTCAAACCAACATTGTTTCCTGTTTTATCTGCATTACTAAACAGGAAAATGAGGGAAATGCATTAAATGTTGTACCTGATTTTCAATAAGGCATTTTTCAAATTTTTTCAGTTATATTCTTGTAAGATAGGAAATATGTCATGGGGATATGATAGGAAGATGGAGTTCCAGTGGATTCAATTAGAGTTTCCCAATAAAACCAAGCTCCACAACTGTCACCTGGAGGGAAGTTTTATGATGAGCTCTGGAAGTCTCTCCTAAATATTAGTTTTGCTCAGCTTTTATACATTAATAATCTGTGTGATGAAATAGAAAATATATTTATCAAATATTTTTAAAGGATCCATAAGTTGGAAGGACTACTAATGGAACTATATATTCAACAAATATAGCTTATTTGAGTTCCTACCATGGAATAGACACATTATTGAATGCTAGTGCAAAAGATATGAATAAAATACTGGCAATTTCATGACATCAGGAGTTTAAGTACTTATCAGGCCAGAAATGTAAGCTTAACTTATCTCTTAATACAGTGACTAAAACATAGTATGAGCCAAATTAATATTTTTAAATTAATGAATTACTCAACAAACCTTAACCTGAGATTAAAATTAAAATTTAGTCAAAGCTGAGGACAAAGTTGAACATTGTCATTAGAAAATTAACTGCTTAGATAAAAGATTAAATATGAAATGTTATCCAAAAGTCACAATTATACCAGTTCAATATTTAAAATGAATGATTTTTAAAAATCTGTTATAAAATAGATTTGTAAGACAGCTTCTGTGGTACTAAATAAAGGCTCACTTTCAACAACTGAAAGAGCAAAGAAAAATGAGGGTAATATCCTTCACTAACATTCTTCATCTTCCACATTTATGGCTGGATTGATGATGATTTATCATGAATGTTGTTGTATATTATACTGGAGAATTTTTCCCTCGTGTAATATTGATGCAGCTGACTTTATATTCTACTTTTAATTCATTGGCACATGATGCAAAAAATTCTCCCCATAAGACCTTACTTGATAGTTTCTGGCTTACATGAAATTAAATAACTAAAAATTGGAAATAGTTTTTATGTGTAATTAGAGTTAATGTTATAAATGCTACTATAACAAGCCTATAAAAAGAGAATTATAATATAAATTAATATATTCTTTATATTATTTATGTTTATAAATATTAATAATCTCAGGAAGGTTATTATATTCTTCCTGAAGTTATTTAGCTAATACACACTCTGTTGGTATTTGTATTGGCTCTCCATAACTTTGCATATTTACTAAATTATATGAAAGTGTTAACTGCTTCCACATACAAAAATTAGTTTCTACAATCCTTATTAATTATTATAACATTTTTTACTTCCATTATCATAATATATTTATTCATCAATTGGCTAATAGAATTTCAGCATATTAAAGATGTAAGGAAATTTTCATTGTAAGTTATATCTAAAATGTTTATCTGTATTCAAAAGCAAACATGAAAAAAATAACAAATCCATTGGCATGCCTTGTTCGTAATACTTTGCTGACTAGCTATCATGATAATCACTATTTATTGACCTTGCAGAATGTAAGGAATGTCAGACAGTGTTTTGAAGCAGGCATTTGGCTATTTAGCCTTCCAAAGGCTGAAGGCAAAACTAAACAAATAGTTTTTATTGAATACTGAGGTTGATGCCAAACTTCATTTATCTCAAAATGACATTTTTAAAGATTCACACAATGTATGAATGCTGAGGGAACCTAAGGATATACTTTCAGGAGTCGAAATAATGTTGGGAGCTGTAAATTCTTTTAACAGTAAGAAAGACATGTGCCCTTGCCTTCATGGAGCCTACAGTTTTGTGAGAATATCTAATAGTTTTGTCTTTTTAATCACAAAAGTAAATATAAAATACAAACTATGATATGTTTAAGGAAGGAACATATGAGGTGCTTTGTGACTAGATTGAGTAAAATAATTTAAATGAGTAGTCAAGAAAAAGCCTCTTGTCCGGCTGGTGTGGCTTAGTGGTTGAGTGTCAACCTATTAACCAGGAGGCCCTGATTCAATTCCCGGTCAGGGCATATGCCTGGGTTGTGGGCTCAATTCCCATTGTTGGGACACACAGGAGGCAGCCAATCAATGATTCTCTGTCATCCTTGATGATTCTCTCTCTCTCCCTTCCTCTCGGAAATCAATAAAAAGTATTATTTTAAAAAGAAAAAGCCTCTTTAGAAAAATGGCATTTAAGCTAAAAGCTAAGGGATATACGGGATTTTGTCAGTGACATCTGGGAGAAAGAATATGTTTGAGAAAGAGATAAGCTTGGCTCACTTTCATAGCAGGCTGCGAGAATGCCAGTGGTACTGATGGGACTAAGTCAGGAAGATAGCAGAAGCTTATGAAGAGACTCGGGGGCCAGATCTTGTAAAATCTTAAAGGCATGGTTAAAATTTTGGATTTTATCCTAGCTCTGAGAGAAAGCATTTATAGGATGTAAAAATGAGATTTTTTACTTTTTAAAGATTGTTCAAGATACCCAATGGAGAAATAATTATGAGAAGAAGAATTAAATCAATGTTATAGTACTTTAAACAATTATTTATCAAAATGGATTATATCCATCTGTACCCATGCTATTAAAATTTTCTTGCTTTTTGCAGGTTGAAGAATTTACCATTCTCATTTACCAAACTTAAAGACCTTGCAGCTTTGTGGCTTTCTGACAATCAGGTAACAACTTTTATTACCTGATTTATTTTGTTTATTAAGATGAACTATAATTGAAACTTTGAATTACTAACTTTTTTTAACAATAGATACTTCTGACAATTAGTATAAAATATAGATTCTTTATCCTCTGGAGGAGAGATTTGTGTAAAGGTAGCAATTCAAATATGTATTTCATTGCTGCACACAAAATAGAACTATAACTCCCAACCACTTTTAATGCTTCAGTTTAGTAGCTATTTCATTCTCAGAGATCTAATATACAAAATGATCATTTTTATGTCACTTTAGCTCTAGATGATACATATATGTCCTTAGAGGACATACTTTAATTATACCTCTGAAGGTAAAGAATACAAAATTATTACTACAAACCCCACAATAGGGAATTATTATCCTCCATGTTCCTTTTTTCTCATATTTTTAATTATAATGAACTTATTTCTAGAACTTTCTTCAAAAAATTTGCAGGTGTCTTTTGCAACTATTATCAGTATTTTTGGGTAAAATTGCTTTGATATTATTTTTATGAAGTTAGATTATAATTGATAATAATTTTATTAACTGCAAAGTAACAAGAAACAGTTGAAGACATCTGATTTGTCACCAGAAAAAAATGATGATAGACAATTTTGACATTGTTTATTAGTCCTCTTTTACTCTTTTATTATAATCCTAAAATTTTGAAACACCTATCCCAAAATACAAATAGCCAAGTGGAAAACAAAATCACGTTGAATTTAGTTTGTCATTATTTCTTGAGCATGAAAACAGCATTGTTTATAGAGTTCTAGGGATTGGGCTACTTTTGTGAAAAATTAAAATAAACCTTTACAAAGTGTAGATGTAAGTTTAAGAATAATGTTTGTGTTTCTATAGTTATTTTAGAACTTGCTTCCATTTACTAACTAAAAATTAGATTATCATTCAAAATCAAATCTTATCAATGAACTACAGATCTTTCCAGGCATCAGTATATCATTATAAATAAAGCATTTCTGGAATCAATGTGAATTATGGTAATGGAACAGTCTATTCAGTCTTGCCTTGTGGAAAAAAAATCCCCTAATAATCATGATTTATTATTTTTGTAGGAAAATAAACAGAACAGTGATTGCATCATTTAATTTTTATTTAGAACAGTGATTTAATGTGTTTCTGATTTAGTTTCATGAGACAAGTTGATATCCCAAATCCCTTTGTGCTTCATTCCTATTAATAAATGTCATGAAATAAGCCAATTTTAACACATTATATAAATGATAATTTCCAGTATATTTCCATAGATATCTATCTATATATACAAAACGTTAATATGCTGTGTCCCTCTGACCATCCTACCGGTAGCTATGATGCACACTGACCACAGGGGGCAGATGCTCAATGCAGGAGCTGCCATGATACACACTGGCCATTTACAAGGAAACAGTACCTTGGGTCTGGCACCGACAAAGCAACACTCAGCTTCCCCCAAGTGGGACACAGGCACCGCCACCATCCTGGAATGACACCTCACCAAATTGCAGCCAATGCTGTCAAGAGCCCGTGGCACAAAATGCAGCCCACAGCCCAGCCCAGCCCGGAAATGGTCGCTGTGGGTGCCGAGTAATGACATTACATAGGAACACCTGGCTTTCTCTCACTAGCAGCTAGCCTCCTTGGAGTTTCTTCAGCCCAGAAACATGACTTGCTTTATAGCCAGATGCAAACATTTTACACTTTAACCAAATGTCTGTGAAGCGTTTTCCCGCGCCCCATCTCATTTGATCCTCATAGAAGTCCTGGAGTAGGTAGATAGGAAACTTGGTAGAATCCTATTTTCTTTGCATTAGCCGGAAAACTGAGACTTAGAAAGTTTAGAAACTTGACCTGACTGAAAAGAAGAAATGGTGGACCTTGAAAATGACTTCAGGTTTTCTCACTGTGCAAAATATAGTCAGACACTACTACAGTTAAATATTTTACCCTTTGGTCTCCCTGCATGATCTACATAATAATCTACTTCATATTTATTGCTGTGTTAAGAATTACTTGAAAGAGAAGTTGGAGTGCTTCATTGGGCAGGAAAAAGTAAATCAGGAAGCAGGTCTAATTAAGCAAATTTATTCTATATATACATATAAAAGGCTAAATTGACTTGCACATGCATGATACATATAAAGCTCTCACTGGTGCCATTTGCACACATTTGTTTCAATCTGTCATTGTCTATTGTGAATTTGGTTGAAACTCCTATTACAGAGAAAGGGCAAATAGCAAGATTTAAATATTTCTCCTAATTAACTTCCTTTCAATGTGCACTAATCCTGCACCAGGCCACTAGTATATACATTGTGTGCCCAGATTATTATGATCTCTGAACACATAATAATTTGGCCACTCAGTGTATATCCTATATAATAAAATGCTTATATGCAAATTGCCCCCTCCACCAGGAGTTCAACCAGTAGGCAGGTCAGCCAACCACCCATGTCCCCTCCCCCTGTCCAGGCTGTCCAGACCCCACCCATGCACGAATTCAAGCACCGGGTCTCTAATATAATACACACACACACACACACACACACACACACACACACACACTCACACACACACTGAGTGGCCAGATTATTATGTGTTCAGAGATCATAATAATCTGGCTGCTCAGTGAATATAACAGGCTAAGCAATCTGCAGGTAGGTATGATGCAGGCTGACCACCAGGGGCAGATGCTCAACACAGGAGCTGCCAAGTGACAGCAACTTTGCAGAATGCCCTCTTGCACTCTGGGACCCCTCGGAGGATGTCAGACTGCTAGTTGCAGCCTCATCCCCACAGGACAGGCCTAGGGACCCCACCTGCTGAAGGGACCACACTCACTCCACAGCTGCCCTTCCAGCCCCGGCACTACCCTGATGTGACCAGCCATGGAGGGACCACAGGAGGTTGGCTCCAGGACATGTCCTGCCCATCTCACCCAGTCCTGCCCCACTGGCCACCTTCTAATTAATTTCTTTTCAATGTGCACATATCTGTGCACTGGACCACTAGTAATATATAGTATCAGCGTTCTAAAAACCCCTTTAAACTAGTATTTTTGGCCTAAATTGGTTTGGTTCAGTGGATAAAGTGTCAGCCTGTGGACTGAAAGGTCCAAGGTTCGATTCCGGTCAAGAGCATGTACCTTGGTTGCAGACACATCCCCAGTGGGGACTGTGCAGAAGGCAGGTGATCAATGTTTTTCTCTCATCGATGTTTCTGACGTTCTATCCATCTCCCCTTCTTCTTTGTAAAAATTCAATAAAATATATTTTATAAAATAATAAAAAATAAATAGTATTTTTAAAATCAAATTAATTACTAAAGAATGATATATTACCATCCATAGGTCATTATATTATATCAGATATAAGTACTGTTGCTTAACTGTATGTAGACCCTGTCTTTGGTTACAAAATAGCTCTTAAATATAAATGCTTATGCTTTAACCTAACTAATTTCATTGATTATCTTGCATAGCTTGAATTTGATAGCAAATTCCATTTGGTGCTTTTTTGGACCATAGCATATGAAAATGAATGGATATATAGAGCCATACCAAAAGCTTACTTAGTTCAAACAATTTGGTATGGCTCTATATATCCATTCATTTTTGGTCTCTTCAGGATTAAAACTGACATTGCTCAGTGAGGATGCATAATTTTATAAAAGAGTATACTACAGAAAAAGAAAATTTCATTATGAATAACTTAAAATTTGAAAATATTCCCCAGCAATAGTCTTAGTTTATGTTATAATTTCTATTTTCATTACTTTTTCCTTGATTTTCTTTTAATTTTTCATTTAGCGTGGTGAGTCCAGACTATTGATCATAATCATATATAAAATAAATATTCTTCATATTTTCTAACTTATTGAGCTAATTTACTTTTTTTTTTTTTGCTTCTAGTCCAAAGCCCTTATCCCTTTACAAACTGAAGCCCATCCAGAAACAAAGCAAAGAGTATTGACAAACTACATGTTTCCCCAGCAACCTCGTGGTGATGAAGGTAAATTGTCAGCAGAAATGTCTCCCAAACATATAATAATGGACCAAAGAGAATCATTTTCTTCTGATCTTTGGCCAGGAATACTAACATGTGGGCAAGGCTATAAAGATAATTACATGACTTACATCAGTCATTTAGAGGTTACCTATTAAGTATGAATCTTATCTTCACACTAATATTTTAAGCAATATTCCAAAAACATAACTCTCTTTGTCATAAGAATATTGACTTTTTGGTTCAACTTCTCTTGGTGAATTACAAGGCCCAGGATTAGTTGACCAAATGTGGTACCCAGCTCGTTTAAATGAGTGAAGAAGAGTCAGATCTTAAGGAAGATTCAGAAAGCTAGTTTAATTCCTGTGTTCACTAATTTCATGAACAAAATTTAAACATTTAATCCAATGATTCAAGGCCCCAAATTATTTCATGTTAAGGGTCAACCATAAAAAGATGACCTGCAAATGATGACTGTTCTTTCTTTTTCAAGTTGAGTTTCCCCTAAAATCATCAGCAATTATGATAGGAGTGCTTATTGAGAAAACTAAGCCTTTTGCAATAATTAAATCTTCTATACTATGGCCATATTATTCATACAATGTTTAAAACAGTATTGCCCTTTAGAATTTGGAACTCAGCATAGGCCACTTAGCCCCAAACAGCATAAGCTTTCCTGCACATTTTCTAATCTTATGTCACTATCATTCTTAGAAGAGTAAATCCACTTTAATCCACCAATCAATTAAATTCATTCAATCCACTTTAATGAGACTAACTTTAAAAAATAAATTATTGGTGTATGTATTTCTCATTATTGGGGATAATTATGAGAAGTATATTCAGTCTTTGATATATGAACATTGGAATGAATCATTTTGGAATATTTTAGGATATTTCTATTCATACTTGACTTACAGAAGTAGGATAAGGAAAAAGTCATTTTAATATGTGTTTTTCAGACTTTAATAAAATTGATCTTTTGTATTTATGAAAGAAAAGTCGCTGTGTTTATAGATGGTATAAGAAGACACTTTTAGAAGAATTACATTTTATTCATCTACCTTTACTTATATTTATGTTTTAATATCCCTATGGTATTAAAGTATTTCTCTTAAAAAAAAAGATGTAAAGAAAAATGAAACTGCCTTATATTCACTGGTTATTTCTGAGATTCAGTTTCACAGATTAAATCCCTAATTTGTTACAGAGAGTGAGGTAGATGTAGTTAGGTAAGGTGATGTTAAGGAATTAGCCTTGTTTTTCTTTGGTTTCCTTTGGAAAGAAGAGTTAGTATTAGAGAACAATTTTCTTGAACTTTAAGCAACTCACCCTCTGGTTTTTCAGGCAGAAGTATATTAAATTAATTTTCAGAATTCTTTGCAACAGAATATTATCATTAGCCAACAATTTGATGTAAAGATTTATAAGTCATTTATTTTCAACTTAAGTTGAAACACATTTAGACCTTCGTGTTAAAGTCTAAATTTTTCATGTTTGTTACCCTAAAAATAAACTTCCTTCCATTACTCTGACCTCTCCTTACCCACTCCACTGCCCCAACACACACAATGGTGCAATCTTAGACACTTTACAAAACCATTGTTATATAGTTAGTACCTTTTAAAAAAAAAACCCTGACACAGTTTAGTAGTTACAAATATGAGCTTTGTAATTACACAGGCATGGAATAGAATCCTGTATACACAGAAAACTGCACGACTTTGAGCAAGTCTTAAAATTCAGGTATAGTTTTCTCGTTAGTAAATTGAGGGTGATGTTAGTACTACCACTGTGCTATTGTGAAGATTAAAAAGATAAGCCTGGCCCCAGTGGTTCAGTTGGTTGAGGCTTGTCCTGTACACTGAAAGGTTGCTGGTTCGATTCCAGGTCTGACGGCAACCAATTGATCTCTCTATCTATCTATCTATCTATCTATCTATCTATCTATCTATCTATCTATCTATCTTTCTCTCATTCCTCTCTCCTATCAGTCTTCAGATGATGATTAAAGATTAAAAGAGATAATATTTTTAAATGTTTAGGCCAATTCTCTCTTATTTTTGTCCTATGAGGAGCTCATTCTGTACACTGGAAACTTCTCAACCTCAATATATAGCTAATGTATACTTAGGAAACCTGAATTGTGTTAAGATGTTCAAAGACCACCCTAGCTGGTTTGGTTCAGTGGATAGAGCATTGGCCTGCAGACTGAAGGGTCCCAGGTTTGATTCTGGTCAAGGGCACACGCCCAGTTTGACAACTTGATCCCCAGTAGGGATGTGCAGGAGGCGGCTGATCATTGATGTTTGTATCTCTCTTTCCCTCTCCCTTCCTCTCTGAAATCAATAAAAAATATATATTAAAAAAATACCATGTAACAAATATCAAGGGAATTTTATTCCCACTTTCCTCCTCCTTTCTTTTTTTTCCCTTTATCTCTTTATATCCTTTTTTTCTTTGTTTTTTCCCTTTTAAAAAAATTTTGTATTTGTTTGTAGTACCTATCACCACTGTTTGCATAGTGTAGTGAGCTCTATTAAAAACACTTTATATAAAAATAAACAATAATCTTTTGGAATCTAACTGTAGATTTCCAGTCAGACAGTGACAGCTTTAACCCGACACTGTGGGAAGAGCAGAGACAACAACGCATGACTGTTGCCTTTGAATTTGAAGACAAAAAGGAAGATGACGATAATGCTGGGAAAGTTAAGGTGAACCTTTTAATGGTTGTTTCTTCTTCTTTCTCATTACTTTTGCTTGTTCAATGTTCTTATTCAAATAGATTTTGAAACAAATGGAGTGACCCCTGCTAGATGGTCAGATACATCTTTAAGTCTCAAGATGGTACCTTTCATTATAGCAGAATGGTAATTCTGAAAACATTGTTTTACTTCAGAATGAGACTAATGTCCTGATTCTGTCTGAGCACATTTTATAGGCCACCCTTTCTTACAGAACAGCATGAAAGAAATTCAAGTTGAGAAAAAACTGGGGGAAAAAAATCTGGGTGATGGGCTTTACCTGAGTATCTTATATAGCCTTTGAAACACTGAAATGTGTGTGTTTTTCATCACTAAACAAAAACATCATGCAGACTGTTGAAACCAAATTACACATTTATTGAAGAGCTGATGGATGAATATAGTACATTGGTATTAAATTCTCTGAAAGAGTCTATGTTACTGTTATATTTTAGAAGAATTGGTGAGTTTTCTTTAGGACAAGTCTTAAAGGAGGTGAGGGCTAATAACAAGTGATGTTCTTTAGAGAAAATAATTTCAACTTTTTTTTTTAACTCCAAAGCATATTATTAAAAATCTTTTATTGGAACCAACCTAAGTCAAGTAACAAGGTTGAATTTTAAGATCCATATTTTTCATTAACTTTAAAAAGATTAGAATTGATATAAGTTTTATCAATATCAGATCTTTATATTATCATTGTAGCAACATCTTGAATCTCTCATTTTTATGGCATTATATGTACACTCTTTTATCAAGGGTACTAATTTCCTAGGTGATTGTATAGTTATCCTATTAATAGATCTAGATTGTATAATGTGTTCTTTTCTGTCCTCTCCACATTTTTATAAACTTCTTTTTAAACCAACACACTATGAAACCTTATTAGAATTAGACAGTAAGGTATTAGACAGAACATATCTATATGGATTTCCAAATCAAAATGACAATTCTGTTAAAAATCTGAGTTTAAAAATCTTTCTGGTTTGTTAATTAGTGCTATCTAAGAACCAGAGACATTTTTATTCTGAATTCCCAGAAAAAAATAATACCAAACTAAAAATAAACAAAAACCTTTAGAAATGTTTTTAAGGATTTTATTCATTAGATCCAGAACCAGTGGGTGATGCATTCTATACTGGACCTTTGATTCATTGCTTTGCTCCACCGAATGTAAAAAACATACACTTCTTCCTAAAAACCTATATTCAAAGGATCCAAGAGGAAAAGAGTATATTTAATATACTCTGTTATATGTGACAATGAAAACATAAAATACAATCAATGCAAATTATTTAGAAGCTCTGTTTGTGTGTTATATGCTCTGGTCTGTTTTATAATCAAATTAGATGCGTTATATTTTAGAGTGCATTTTTCTCTGTTCATTTAAAATTGCTTTATTTCTGTTTTGGTAAAACCATATGTGTTTTTCTTAATCTCAATCTACTTTACTTCGACTAATTTTAATATTTCCAATGCCAATCATTGACTTTTAGACAAATTAGAACACAAACAAACTTCTAAATAAATCATCATAGAAATATGATGTATGGAATATAATGAACTCTTAAACTAAATCATGCTTTTCTGTTTCATTACATGTACATTCAACTTAGCACAATTTTACCTTCAACTTACATAAAATTTAAAAAGGAACCAGTTTCCTATGCCACCAACTTCCAAATGGACTAAAGTATAATGCCCTAATTATAGTATGTACAATGTAATATGAATGCTGCATTGTGTGAAGAAATTGCAACACTTTAGCTTCATATGATATTGGTACCATTTTATTACAGGAATTAAAAGTAATTTTCTGATGGTTATTTTAAATGCATTACCCAGAATGAAAAAAATCAAAAATAGAAAAGTGATAAAGTGAAAGTATTGCTACAGTGCTCCTCTTTCTCCCAGAAAATGGAGATTCCTTCTCCCACAGGATCACTCCTGCCAAGCCCCCTGGGAAAGGGGCCAGCGTGGGATTACTCTCCAACCTGCCAGACTGTCTGGCGATTGCTGCACACCATGGGCCAGGTGTGATCAGCAGATCCAAGATATGCCTGTCCCCCAGAATGACCCACAGCTGGCATGGGGTTGTATAACTGGCCTCCAGCAGGAAAGGAGCATGTGTACTCCATTGCCAGTTGCAGCACAATCCACCACTCTTCCCTCTCTAAGTGGCAGACAGGTAGGCCTAGGTGTTTGGGGTAGGAGAATCCCCCATGTAGAGGCAATCTTGGAACAGTGGTTTAAGGGGTATATTCTGCATGATTTGAAGTAAGTTGATCATAGTAACTTACCAAATGCCAATGTTTGATCCCTGTTTAATTTTTGTTCATTAACATTGGCAATGGGGCGGGGAGACCTGAGTCAGAGGGGAGGGAATAATATGAAGTACCTAATGGTGGGGATAACTGGCATGGTTTTTGAGGTGGGTGCTTCATTTTTTATTTATGTTTTTATTTTTAAAGACATTTTTATTTAAAGTGTGGGAATACCAATAGTCAAGCAGAATGTTGATGACGCTACTGAGAAAAATCTAAATTGTCCTCACACATACATACATTTTTTTAAAATACTAATTCTGGGGGAAATTAAATAACTAAACTTGATTCTTAAAATAAATTGAGACTTAAATTGAGATTTGCTGACAGTGAACTTTAAGCACAAAGATGGTACCTGTTGAAAAGCATCAGATGATGAGAATTCCCGTAAGAGAAGATTGGTTTGGGAGTTGTGGCAAACAGGATTTTTTGTGTTGTTTTTTTTACCTCTGTGGTTTGGATTTAAGAGTTTAGTGGGGAGAAAACGTCTTCATGGGATATGAAAGAACACTGCATTTTTTGTAAACTTTACCATTCACATGTAATGGACTAGATTCTTATTGTCTTATATTCTTTCTGCAATATAAGGCAAGCTGAGAATGCATTTTCCCAGCTAAAATTGCTATACGTTTTCTTTGTGTGTGAAATGTTCTCATTAATTCCTAGAATAAGATACTTAACAATTAATAATCAAAGGATTAACTATTATTTCTCTTACTGGAATTTATAACCAAATCAAAATAGTATTTAATCATTATATAAGAAAACCACAGTTCTGTATGAATTCAAGTATCACTTCTAAATGCCCTAGCTATTAACACTAATTCTTTCTTCATTGCTAAATTTGAAGGAGTCTCCAACATCTTGCAGCTGCTATTTGCATTTACTGCACTTTATTTAGTTCTAAGATATGTAGAATTTTATGAAAAGCTTCTATTTTCCAAAATTAAAATAAAATAGCATTTCAGTAAAAATTTTGCATTTTAGTAAAATGTATATGTGAAATGAGCAAATACTTTATGGTGAGTGATATACACAACATTTTGGTAAGAGCATAATTGACAGATTTTTCCCACCTATATGTATAATAAGTGAATTTACATAATAGAATAAAGGAATATTCCTAGCCTAAATATTTAGAAATATAAAGAAACCACTTTTGTATTTGGACATTGCTGACCTATTAATATAATTTGTTTATGATCATGTTTGTTCATTTCTGAAGCATAGCACACATGAGTTGAAGAGTAGAAAGGAAAAACAATCTGGAAAAATGGTATAAAATATGCTTTTACAGAGTTTAACGAATATAACAAAATTATAAAATTATAGTTTGATTTAAAAATAAATTATAAACTATTATCTTAACTTCATATTGTAAATATTGAAATTATGTTATTTAACTCAATAAAAATTAAAATTTTAGACTTATAGCATTTCTTCCATAAGGGAGTACAAATATGTGCTACACCTGTACCAGAGAATAGCTCTGAGTCAAGTAATACTTGTGTAGCATAAATTTTGTGAGTTTGAATTTGGGCTTTGTATCTACTAGTAATGTGATCTGGGGCAAGTAACTAACATTGTCTGAGCCCTGGGTTGTTGTTGTTTTCCATTAAATGGGAATAGATGCTATAATGAATTGTGAAACTTAAATGAGATTTAATTGTAATTTATCATCATTATTAATCAACAATAATTTAATATTTATATTGGAAATTGTGGTAAATGTGTATTATTAGATGAATAGCTAATAATAAGTTAAATATCCTTATAAAACATTTTGCCTGGTACCTGACACATGGCAAATACTAAATAAATGATAGTGTTGCTGCATGCAATCTGAAAAAAAAAATGATTCAGACAGTTATAGCACTGCAGGTAGACATATATAGTAGAACCTATATTGCCAAAGAAATCCAGATTTTAAAAATACATAAATGGAATATATTAGAAACAATATCTAACCTCTGCACAGAATCTATAAATTTTCAAAGAGCTATCACATTTATTATCTCAGTTTGTTCCAGATTAACACAAGCTTGTGGGAGAGACATTATCACTCCCATTTATATATATATAAAAGCCTAATATTCAAAGCATTCCCTCGGGAGTTCTACCAACTGGAAGTTCAGTCGCTCGCTATGACATACAGTGACCACCAGGGGGCGGCACAGAACAAAGGGAGGCCCTGATGGCGGCCGCTAGGCATCCGACCTATGTACAAATTTGTGCACTGGATCTCTAGTATTATATAAGTAGAAATTGATAGCTGGTTAGGGTAAATCTGCTTAAATTTAAGTTTTCAGACTCTAAGTCCAGTAAGTTCTGCTGATAGACTAATAAATGGAAAGCAAGGAACTTATTGTTTAGGTAGAACAAATCCAAGTTTTATGAGACCTGAAGTTTCCACTGTTTTGAGAGGGGCCTCTTTAAGGAAAAGAATATAAAGTAACTGTGTAAATACATAAGTAGGGCCTCTCACAAAGCTTTGGAAGGAACCCATGCAAGTGACAGGCCCTAAAGCATAAACTTCATTAACTTCATGGTAAATCCACTCTGTTTCTAGATTTTAAAATATTTATAGAGATGAAATACTCAAACATATTCTGGTAATGCAACCAAAAATATCGCATTAATTTGTTTATAAAATAAACAGAAAATATTGGTACTATAGTCATTAATAAATAGCCATATAATTGTGTCAAATGGGACATAGCATCTACAAAAATATATTACATTATTCAGTGAAGTATTTAATTCAATTAGAGAAGAATGCTTCACATTTTTGCCTTTGATTTAATTAGAAGTGCAATTTCAGCACTGAGTATATTTTAAGGAACACAGAATTTTAACTTAATGCCCTACTTGAGAATTATTTTTCATTCATGTGTTGCTAATTATTAAAAATTAAAAGATGTTTTTAATTGGCCTTATAGTTGTACCATTCTATACTTTACATTTTTAAATGTAGTATTTGGTTTTTAGCGCTTTCATATCAAGTGCTTTTAAACAAGTTCAACAATAAAATTTAAAACTTAGATTTAATTTGTGATTAACATTTCTACATTTTAATAGCAGATCCAAGATGCATGCATCCCAATAGACTTTGTCTAGCATTGATATCATGCATTTTATGTTTATTTAAGAATGCATTATAAATTTAAGTGCCCTGGGATATATTTATATTACACTCTAACAACTTACACTTTTTCTGTAAAGTCAAACTTTTTAAGTTATACTTTTATAACTTTATTTCTACTTATTATTAATGTCATCCTTGTTTATTTGGGAGTATAAGAGATTAAATTACATTTAAACATTACATACTCTAGCAACATTATCTGGTTTTTCATCAGCTTTCCAAATATGTATTGGGAAAATAATTTTGTTTTGTTTTTTTACTGTAAGGAATGTTAGAAATGATCCGATGTCAATATTTGAGAAGGAAAACGAGCCACAAGAAAGACAAAACATTAAAATTATAAAGTTGGTGGATTTGCTAAAACTGCAGATGAGCAAAAGTGTTTAAGTTCATATTCATACTCCTCAGCTCTATACCACCACCATGGTTTCTTACATCCCATGAATTACATGGGTGTGAAGGGGTGTATATACCTGTCCCTTCCCTCTTTCTTTCTCTCTCTCATTCCCACTCTTCCTCCTCAGCTTCTCTTCCACTTGCTCCTCCTCAACCCTCACACACTTTCCACAGACACATATTCACCACAATCACATAAACCATTCCATTTTGTAAAGTTGATTCTACTCAGATACAAAACAGCATAATTTTTTAAACAAGCCTGGCCAAGTAAATCCGCCCCTTGTTTTTCCTTTCACTCCCTTTTAATCAGCATGAAGTTTATATCTATTCCATGCAAGTACTCTGATGTTTCAATATCCTATATGGAATATCTTATATTTTCTCTAAGTTAAATGGAAAAAATAATTATTAATACATGTTTCTAAATTCAGATTGATACACCAAAAAGGAGTTCAAGTATAGAAATAATATCAGGATAAACATAAGCCAGACTTTATGTTTGCCTAGAATGTCTTAGAAAATGTTCACAATTTTTTATTTCTCTTTAGTGTAAGACATTATCTACAAAGCATGTTACTTCATTAGAGTAAAATCTAATTTAATTTAAATTTAAACACCCTGAAATATGTTTTTTTAATGTCAAGAATTAGCTACCCTACCTTTTGATATAACATACCAATTAACAGAAAGCTGAAACACATTTGGGTAGCAGATATTGTCTCCTCCTTCATCACCTGCATTGATATTTTTAATATCAAAATAATTACTTATAAATAATCCATGTAGGGAAAAGGATATACTCTCAAGAAAATATAAAAGCAAATAATAGTCACAATTACATTTTTCAGATATTCACTGTCACTTAAGCGTTAGATGTACTGCTATTTCAACCATTATAGGATAGGTCTAAAGATAGCATATAATCCAAAAATTGTATTTAATCTAAAAGGGTGGGCAGGGTGGGAAGAAATCCCACAAGCAGAATGAGAGAAGAGCACTAAGTGTTCTCCTTTACAGCCAGCTCAGCACTCACTATACTGCATTTGGTTCTACTACTACACATAAAGTGGAGTAGTTTTGTAAACATGCTTGCTGAAGGTATTTTGATATTAAATTTCTTTTTATAAACTTCTAGGTTGAAATAAACCTAAAACGATATCCAACTCCTTACCCAGAGGATTTAAAGAATATGGTAAAATCTGTTCAAAATCTCGTGGGTAAGCCAAGCCATGGAGTACGTATTGAGAATTCAAATCCAACTGCTAACACGGAGCAAACTGTGAAAGAAAAATATGAACACAAGTGGCCTGTAGCCCCAAAGGAGATTACAATGGAGGTATTTCAAGGTTATTGGTAATTGCCAGTGTGGTTTGGATTTTCCGAATTACTAAATCATACGTATGTGTTTTTTTTTAACAGAATAGATCTTCCTTTAAAAGTACATTTTGTTTCCCAAAATATGAATTGGAGTCTCTCTACTTTTTCAAGCTGTGAGAGTTGCATTTAATAAATCACAGATAAATGATACCCTCATGGCCTAAAAGCATTGATACAGCTCCAAAAGTTCCAATATACACACAAAAAATAATTTTTCTCACCCAGCCAGTACAGGCATTATATCATTTTCATGATAGTCTTTTGGCAACCTCAAACTTTTATTGTATGTGTCATTAGAAGAGACTAACTGAAGATTTTTTTTTATTCTGCAAATGTCAGTAAAATTCCTGATCAGATTTAGAGCCAATTTTTGTTTCAAATATTTTTGTGTTTAGGTTACAATCTTCTAGGAAACACTACTATAAACAACAAAAAAGGGGAAGATAATGTTGGAATTTAGCTTTTTTCACTTTAGTCATGTGAGTTTAAGTCCCATATTTTGAAATAATTAGACATTCATACTTATCAATCTTTTTGGTCTGAAAAGAATCCAACTACATGTATGTCACCTCTGTACTATCTCATCAACACTTCAGATAATTTGCTTATCACTTTTTATCTTCATTAGATACTTAATTTTTATGAAAACATCTAGAAATTACTATAGCTATTTCTCTAAAATCTAGAATGGTGAAACTCTTTTACAAATCTGCATTTCAGAGCATCAATTTGTTGTGTTGATTAAACACCAACTGTATATTTAGCACAATGCTAAAATCACTGTGAGAGGGAAAGAAGAAATATAAAATGTATGCATAGTCTACAACTAATTTAGAGCCTTGCCAGGTAAACTTAAGAAAGATGAAGTAGGTAGAGAATATGTAATATGAAATATGATCACATGGGTACTTGTGTGAAGGAGAATGTAATACTCTACGAAATCAAAGAGGTAAGCAATCATTACCAATCAGTTAAAAAGTTACTTGAAGCAGTTACTGTGATCAAATATCAAGTGTCCCTAGAAAATCAATGTGAAACAGAAATTAGAGAGGTACTATCTAATATGATTCCAAGGTTGTAGAAGGTATATGTGGTGTCCAATAAGTATATGCATTCCATTAATAAGTAGTTTTGGTTATTTAAAAATAAAGTAAAAATATTATATCCTCTTTAAATTTATATATATTGTTTTTAAATTATCACAAAGTAGTCATAAACATATATACAAGTTTGCACCTAATTACTTAATAAATGGGATTGTTAGGTATTTCTTTAGTCTAGGGTCCATGTATCAAAATTAAAACACCAAAGGCATTTGTATAACAAGAATACAGGAATTTCAGGCCCTTAATTGTTTTATGTCAGAGCTTTATTCACACCCTTCTCCCTCCTTCCTTATCTCCTCTGCCTTTCTCATTCCACAATGTCCTCCATCACTATATTTTAACTTCACTCATAATATTATATTAATGTATTAATATCCATAATATAATGTATTAGATCATCACAGTTAAGAAGGATTTTATTTTATTGGCCATATCATAGATTGATGTTGTGAAAATACATTTGATTCAACAAATAGGTGATAACATGTATACAGGTAGGGCAGCCAACACTTAATTAAAGAAAATTTCAGAGAAATTGTCTTGGCCTTCAATAAACTTCTAATTGGATGAAAACATGTTACCAGGTTACAACACTAGACCAGATTAGTCATTCACTTATTCAACAGATATTTATTGTGCCCCTACTCTATAGTAGGCATTGTGCTAGACATTGGTGGGCAGTAGTGGATAAAACAGATGTGGTCCCTGCCCTCATGAAACTCAGTCTGCAATTAATAAATTAAATAAAAATATATGTTTTATTATATTTAATGCAAATAAGCAGGGTGATCAGAGGGTCCTATTGATCACGGTGACTAGGGAAGGCCTTTCTGTTGAGGTAATAATCTTTATCCTGATAATTTAAAAATGAGAATTTCTAGCTACATAAAGAACTGGTGCTACAGACTGAATTTTTGTATCTCCACAAAAATTAATACGTTAAAACCTATGTGATGGTATTTGGCGGGCGGCCTTGGTAGGTGATTAGTAAGAGTAGAGACCTTATTAATGAGATTATAAGAGACCCAGATTGCTTCCTAGCCCCTTGCATCCATCATGTGATGTCACAGAGAGAAGATGGCCATCTATAAACCAATTAGGGTATAAGTGTAAAAGTTTGATCTAAACATATAAGATAATTATTGAATATCTAAGGCATAACAGAAAAAAAATAGTAAAACCCTTTATTATATTTACATTTCTACATTGTACAACTATTTGGTTTGTTATTTTGACTAAAACCAAAGGGCTATACTTCAATATTAA
The DNA here is from genome assembly GCA_027563665.1 of Antrozous pallidus. Taxonomy (NCBI): domain Eukaryota; kingdom Metazoa; phylum Chordata; class Mammalia; order Chiroptera; family Vespertilionidae; genus Antrozous; species Antrozous pallidus. Next base: position 160,888,165 of record CM050508.1, on the reverse strand, counting down.
ATGTCATAAGAGTATTTTAATATTATTTCAACACATAAGTTACTTACAGAATATTAGTACTATACAGAAATTTGCACTATTTCTTATTTTCATTTACCTTCATTTTGTTGATGAACTGAATAAAATCTAGAGAGCTACACTTACTTTCCCAAGGTAACCTGGTCAATAAATGGTAAAGCAGGAATAAAATGAAAATAGGCCACCTTGTAACTAACACTTTTTTGAAAATCTATATATTTTATGCCTTTCATGGTACCATTTTTCAAACTTGCATTTGTTTCTATTTATAAATTTCTCCAAAGATATGTAAACTTTTATTCTCTGTTCTTCCAACTTAAAATTTTGTCATAAGTTTCTTTGAAATAATTTTCAAGATCTACAAAAACACAGATTTTTCTCTTCATTTCCAGTATTTCCATCAATCCCACTCTTTCCTATCCCTCTTCAAATCTGATACTGCATTGGAATTGTCTGATGTTCTCTCAGCTGAGCTCAACAGGAAGCAGCACAATATTCGTGGAGATCATTGGACTAGAGCCCAGTAGAATCATGCCTCCCTGCTGGATTTTTGTCCATTTGTGTCAACCTGAATCCACTTCTAGGAAATGATGAAAAGATCAACTAGATGATCTTTAGTCTTCTTCTCCTCAAATACTCTTTAAACACAAAAACAAAAGTATCAAATATACCCAGTTTTTTCACAGGCAAATATTCCCATATCAATCCAACCATAAACAACTCAAAAGATAGAACTTAAGCCGAGATTTAAAGAAGTGGATGTTTCTCTGCAATACCTAAAGCTCTAATTCTGTCACTATGGAAACCTTAACATCCTATATACTATAAAGGGCAATATGCAAATTAACCTTAACAATGGAACACCGGTGGAACAACTGGTTCCTATGATGCACATTTACTACCAGGGGGCAGACACTCAATGCAGGAGCTGCCTCCTGGTGGTCAGTGCATTTCCACAAGGAGAGCTCTGCTCAGCCAGAAGCCAGCTCATGGCTTACCAGAACAGAGGATGTGGCAGTAGCCTCTCCTGCCTTCAAGGCAGCCCTAAGGGTGTTCAACTAATGCCTTAGACCTGCTACCCACGGGCCTAAGTCATTAGTGGGACATCCCCTGAGGATTCCCAGGCTGCCAGAGGGATGCCTAACTGCCAGCTTAGGCCTGATCCCCCAGGGAGCGGGCCTAAGCTGCCAGTTGGACACCCCCAAAGGACTCCCGGACTGTGAGAGGACAGAGCCTAGGCTGAAGGACCCCCTTGAGTGCATGAATTTTCGTGCACTGGGCCTCTAGTTTATAATAAGAGCTTCTATCTGATCATTACTCACAGATTAATTACCAGGCAGGACTCATCACATTTTTATATTTTTGTCCTCAAATACATTCTTTCTCTGAATTAATAAAATATTTCCAAATATGTTACATTAATATTCCAAACTAGCAAGTACTAATAAATGAAAATTATTTTTTATTTCAAGTTAACCTAAAGATTAAGGGACAATAGACATAAACATAACTGCTGTGCATAAATTTACATCAGTACATACATAAACAAGCCATTTTTTATATGGAGGAAAAAAGTGAGAATTTGGTATTTTTGTCTTTCCTGTTCTCTATCACTACCTGGTTACCTGGGAATAATAATTTGAATTATAGAAGTTGTAAATTTATGGATTTTTTACATGTTAAACTGTCAAAGTTCTATTCTCATGCCAATGTTACTCATTACACTCAATGAATGGATTTAGAATGAAGATTTAGCAGGCTAGACTGATATGAGGAAGCTTAGGAACAAAGCATGATAGAATGAAAGAAATTGGGATCACTTGGGAAACAGTAGGAATTAAAAGGGAGATTGGTGGTAAAGGCAAGACTTAGAGGACCCAGTGTTGCATTAATATAGCTAAGGATTCAAAATAATTCCAGTTATTCAGAGATACATTTTCTTTTTAAAATTCTTACGACATTTTCCCTTTAGAACTCCTACATGGCTTATATTATATATATCATATTACTCATAGAAGGCTTATCATAATTGGATCCTGTGCTATGAGTTATATCTCATCTCCACAACTAGATTATAAATTCCCAGCGATATGGGTAACATCTTGTCTTTCTTTAGAACCTCTACAGTTCTTTGCACCGTGGCAGGCATATAAACAGCATTCAACAAATGTCTAGTGAATAAATGTACTCATTTAAATTAGAAAATAATTAGGGCTTACCTTAGAGATACATAGGATTCACTACTCCCAGTGCTCCACAAGGATTTAAGTTTTAGAACCCCATCTTTAAATCTGAACCAAATAAAATATTGCCATCTTGGTTAACCATTGTTTTAAATGTTTACTTTCCTTGTCCTATATTATTATATCTCTCAGGATTCTTTTGTTCATCCAGCTAATGATATGAGGATTGGGGAGCTTCACCCTTCATTAGCTGAGACCCCTCTGTACCCACCCAAACTTGTTCTGCTAGGGAAGGACAAAAAAGGTAACATTGTGACCCTGATGTGTAAAATACATCACAAATGCATGTGCATGATGAATCACCAATTGTAAATGATGATACACCATAGTCTATAGAAAAACTTTACAATTATATATTTTTAACATTTATTGATATGCTTTCTGTTACTTTTCTGTGTTTATAATTACCATGTTCAGAGCATTATAATATTTTCCTTTTACATTTCAGAATCAACTGATGAGTCTGAAGTTGACAAAACTCACTGTCTGAATAACAGTGTTTCCTCAGGCACTTACTCAGACTACTCGCCTTCCCAGGCTTCCTCAGGATCCTCTAATGCCCGGGTTAAAGTGGGGTCCTTGCAGACAACAGCTAAAGATGCAGTACATAATTCTTTGTGGGGTAACAGGTGTGTTTTCAGAATTCTTTTCTGTTCCCAAATGCTTATCTTCAGCAATTTATTAAAATGAAATCATCTTAACTTTGAAATTGTATCAGCACAGGAGTGACATAGAAAATAGAGGCCCCTGGGATTTCCAAGAGCACCTTGAATCCATTTTATAAAGCAAAGCCATTGTTTAAGGGAGATGTTATGAATTAATAACAGGTTGGGATGATAGAACAAAACTTTTTAAACAAGAAATTTTCCCAGTACTTATTATATTTATGTAGCCATTTCACCACCCATAATAGTGTTATGGATTAAAGCGAGATGTATATAAAGCCCTTATATGCCTAGTATAATGTTCAATAAATTTTTCATTTCTATCATCATCATCATTTTATCACTACCTGGAAAAGTTACAATATAGGTGAAAGTATTTAATTTTTCCAAAATAGATCCTACTCTATATTACCTCCATTTTACACATGAAAACAACTAAAGCCATAGACCATAATAAAGTGACTCAATGAGGTAGTATTAGCCCAGTTCTGATGTCTTGTTTTGTAATTTGTTGCTGTTTTACACTACAAATAGCAAATAAAAATTATCAAATGTTATAACTAAACAATGACATTCATTCATATTTTACTGATAATATCACTACTGTTGTCCATAGATTGTCTGGTAATTAATAAATAACTTTCTATTCACTGATGCTATGATAATATTAATTCTGAACTCCTTATAAATTAATTATTTTTTCCATAAGCTGAGATTAATTTAGGTATTTTCTTTATTAGCAAAAGCACTTAAAAGTCTTTTGCTCACTGATTAAAGATATATAATTCAATATTATTATTGTGCACATTGTTTTAAAAAATGAGCATCTTCTAGACATACTGTGGTCACTGGTAAGAAAATACCAATGATCCCAAAAGTCATCCTATCTAATAAAAGAGTAATATGCTAAATGTCTGGTTGACTAGTCTACTGTTCAACCAAAGCATAATATACTAATGATATGCTAAAGCCACTAAATCTGAAGAAGAAAAAAATCTCTGCCCTCGTAAATTTATATTCTAACAGAGAACACAAGATAATATACAATATAATAGATAACTAAAATATATAATATGTTAGAAGTTGTTGATTACTAGGAAGAAATTAAAGTCAGAGCAGGATAAAGGATGGATTTCATGGAGGTGAGGTCTTAATCATAAGAGGGGTGTGGGTGAATGAGCAGTTCAACAAAGGACTGTGGTGTTCTTGGCTGCCTGTTCGCTTTCTGGCAGGACCCATTTTCATACTTCTTCCCGCTGTCTTCACAGGATTGCACAATCTTTCCCACAACCTCTCGATTCAAAGCCATTACTCAGCCAGCGGGAGGCTGTTCCCCCGGGGAATCTGCCCCAGCGCCCTGACCGGCTGCCAATGAGTGACTCCTTCACTGACAACTGGACTGATGGCTCACACTATGATAACACGGGGTTTGTCGCCGAGGAGACCACAGGCGAGAATGCCAACAGCAATGCTCTCTTGGGTTCCAAATCTAGAAACCCACCTGCTCACGGACGCAGGCCTTTGATCAGGCAGGAAAGGATTGTCGGTGTGCCCCTGGAGCTCGAGCAGTCTGCAAACAGACACACGCCAGAAACAGAAGTGCCTCCTTCCAATCCTTGGCAGAACTGGACCAGGACCCCTAGCCCTTTTGAAGACAGGACCGCTTTCCCTTCCAAGCTGGAGACCACCCCCACCACCAGCCCGCTGCCGGAAAGGAAAGACCACATGAAAGACTCCGTGGAGATCCCTAGTCCCTTCTCTCCGGGACTGCCGTGGGAGTACCACGATTCCAACCCCGGCAGGAACCTCTTCGCGCAGATCCACTGCCGTCCGGACGCGGCTAAAGGCATTCCCATCAGCAAAAGCACAGAGAGGCTTTCCCCGCTCATGAAAGACATCAAGTCCAGCAAGTTCAAAAAGTCTCAGAGCATCGACGAAATCGACATTGGGACCTACAAGGTGTATAACATCCCGCTGGAAAACTACGCTTCTGGGAGCGATCACCTGGGCGGCAGCCACGAGCGCCCGGAGAAGCTGCTGGGACCCGAGCACGGCATGGCCAGCATGTCCCGCAGCCAGTCAGTCCCGATGCTGGACGACGAGATGCTCACCTACGGAGGCGGCAAAGGGCCTCAGCCGCAGAAAGCGTCCGTGACCAAGAAAGTCTATCAGTTTGACCAAAGCTTCAACCCCCAAGGGGCGGTGGAGGTGAAGGCCGACAAGAGGATGCCGCCCCCCTTTGCACACAACGCCGAATACATGCAGCAGCAGCAGCCCGGCAAGAGCCTCGCCAAGGACCTCATCAGCCCGAGAGCTTACAGAGGGTACCCGCCCATGGAGCAGATGTTTTCCTTTTCCCAGCCATCCGTCCACGAGGATGCTGTGCTGAACGCCCAGCTGGCCGGCCACGGCGCCAGGGCGGGCTTCTTGAGAAGAGCCGACTCGCTGGTGAGCGCCTCCGAAATGGCCATGTTTAGGAGGGTCAGTGAACCTCAGGAGCTGCCCCCGGGCGATAGGTACGGCAGGCCTCCGTATAGGGGCGGTCTGGATCGCCAGAGCAGCGTGTCCGTGACTGAGTCCCAGTTCCTGAAAAGGAATGGCAGGTATGAAGACGAACACCCTTCATATCAAGAAGTGAAAGCTCAGGCGGGAAGTTTTCCGGTTAAAAACCTTACCCAGAGGAGGCCACTGTCTGCAAGAAGCTACAGTACAGAGAGTTACGGTGCCTCCCAAGCCAGACCAGTCTCAGCTAGGCCGACCATGGCAGCTCTGTTGGAAAAAATACCGTCTGACTATAACTTGGGTAACTATGACAAGCCGTCAGATAACAGTGATATAAAGACGAGGCCCACTCCTGTGAAGGGAGAGGAGAGCTGTGGTAAAATGCCTGCAGACTGGAGACAACAGCTGCTTAGACATATAGAAGCTAGAAGGTTAGACAGGGTATGTTTGGCATTTCTCTGTAAGAATATCCCTCCTGCCTTTAGTTTCATTTTATTGGCATTCCTAAGTCCATGTAGTGACGCATGAACTGCATGGATGAATAGATGATCAGCATTGTGTCTATCTTTATATTGCGGGGGAATTGGTCATTATAGTTTTTCATGGATGTTGTTTAATGCGCTTGGAGAGTCCGTAACCTGTAGGTGAGTTGTTCATCAAATTCTAGCCTACATGTTGTTAGCAAGAAAGAATTTCACTTGATTCATATGGGATGGTGATTCAGTCACTTTCTAGCCATTAAGGCAAATTGTCTCTCCAAAGGCACAAAACTGTTCTCTGGTGACCTAAAGAGTATGATTTGTATTGAATCCATTAAAAAAGTGAGTATTTTTCCCCTTTCTGCATGGACACACTTTTATTAAAGTCAGGTCTAATTTGTTTATAAAATTTGCATATAGTTACCGCTATGGGGCTACTAAAGTTATTACTTCAAAGTAGTAATCTTCCCCACAAGAAACAGAAAAATAAAACAAGCAGGCATGCCATCCTACGTGTTATTTTATTTAATAAAAATCTCACCATTTAGAATGGTAGTCTTTATGTAGAAAGAAATGTTTAAATTCAAATTATACAACAGACAACAGAAATGATTAAGTCTTTATAAAGACTACAAATGTACAAATTAGTGTGTATATTGCAGCAAAAAAAGGAAATGAATACCATTTCAGATAAAAAATTAAGTCAGAATAAAGCATGGAATGCATAATTATTGAGGAGTGAAAAATATATGAAGCCTAAAATTATTTTTTGTTGCCTATTGTTCCTCTTTAAGAGGAATCCGGTCATTCATTTTCTAGAACTGTGACCAGTGACCATCATTATGGAGTGTCCTTTCTGGCTTTGGTATAGAGACCTTTGTGTGCCCTGCACCGAAAAAAAAAAAAAAAGATTTTTTTTGTGTGTGAAAACAGGGCCTGGCCTTTTCTCATTTTGTAAGTTTAAAAACTTCAGTGTAAATTGGGAATCTACATCATTGGAGTTTTTCTCTCAATACTTTTATTATTTTATTTGGTGTCCTACTGAAAGCACAGGTCACTGAATTTATCATATATATTTCCTTAACCTTGAATTTTGTGTTTTCAGGTGTACTTTTTCTAAATAATTATATTGTTTATAGGTCGTGTCTACATGACAAGAAAACAATCATTTTTAGGGACAGAGTGAACTAATAAGTGTGGGTGTGGGTGTTAGTTTCTCACTATGGAAATTGCTTCTGCCTTGCCAAGTATTTCATCAGAATGTCTGTTTCAAATAGGTGTACTCAGTCCCATTGAAGGGAGCTCATCAAAGCCTCATGACTGGCTGTCAGTGGGAGACACCTGGTCAGTTGTCACCATGCCTTACCTCAAGTTATACCCTCCAGGTAGACAGATAACTTGGAGGGCGAAAAATTTGGGGCCAAATAATACAATACAGTTTGGAAACTCTGGCCTTGTGTAGACACGACCATACTTAAAAGGGTAAGATGAACTAGTTAAGAAAGGTTATAAGAAACTTTTCAGAGCATATGTACAATGACTAGTAATTTGAGGCAGCATAGGACTGGATAGAAACAAAGCATAAAAAAAGAAAAGCAAATTCTGAACATTTGATACTATCATTCGTTTACTTGTTTCCCAGCTAAATGGCTTCTCTCCTTTGATCAATGCTTCTGACAAGTAGGCGACTCCTCTAACTGGAGTAGGAATTTAGAGGGAGAAAGATAAGACTGTGGGAGGGGGGTTTGGATCACCAGAAGTCCGAAGGCCCTGCCTGTCCCAGGGTCCAGAAACATAAAAGTTAACTCATATATTTCCTATTGCTGTAACAGCACCTCCCTTTTTAATTAGCCTCCATGTATCCCTTGTTTGGTTATCATTTTTTATTAGTGTCTTTCATTTTTCAGAGCAACCTCAATGTATGTTAATAGCTTCTCCATTAATTCTGACATTAAATTGCTTTAGAGAATTGCTTCAAGCCATTGAATCCTAGAAGCTCTTCCTCTAATTTTTTCCAAATAAGATTTCTTCTTCCTCTCAATTGACATACTGAGTTTTTCAGGCTGTATCATACTTAAAATTCTCAGCTACTCGACAAGAGGAATTCAGCACAGATGTTGCCTAAAACTAGTTTTGACATAGTTGTGCCACTGAACATTCTGTCCAAAGTCAGATTGTACCAGAGACATGCCATGCTTCTTTCCTAGTAAAATTTAATTGAGCAATTTGAACCCTGGAAATCAAATAGTTACATTGGAAACTGTAAGATCTTTGTCCAGTCGTCATAAAACAGAACTGTCTTAAAGCTCTCTCAGTCAGTACTTGGAGAGGCAGCTCCAGGTACAACCCTGGATAAAAGATGCCTATTTTTTCCTAGAGTTTAACCTTAAGGCTCAAGCTTGCACAACAGAGCCCCACTGTGACTGAGAGAAATTAAAACATGAACTCATGTCTGAGACTGCTACCCTTCCAGAGGAGCTGATAGAGCACTAGATGGGGTGATTTCAATCCAAGGGTTAGACTGAACTGTCCAGTGTCCTTTTCAATTTTGGTATAGTGATAGGGAAGAAACTCTGGAGAAAATAATCAAAAATCCATAACAAATCTGATTGGTCAGTGAAACTCTGATGCTAAAAACCATTGCTTTGGAAATAATGTCCTAGATTAGAGTAGGTGTCTACTGTTAGTGTTCAGTTTTGTAAAAGGATACTAAATTAACTTCTGTAGATTTTTTTTTCAAAATAAGAGAATTACCTAAAGGATCAAATACAGTTATTACATTTCCATTATAACTGGAAAGTAGAGATTTTACCAATGAAAACTATTTGATGACCAGACATCCAAAATGTCTTAATTTTTTTAATGAAGTTCTGTAGAAAAAATTAACTATCAGACACTTGGAATAACTTTAGAAGGGTAACCACAATTAAAATAATACTAATTTTCTAGAGTTATTTAGGTGTAGCATATAAGTAGCACTAATAGTTCAAAACATAATTCTTTTAGTTTCAAAATGAAACTTCTCCAATTTAAATGTAATTTTGAGAAATAAAAACATTAGAGTATTTGGATCCTCATACAACTTATTTGACTAGTTTGACTAAATTAATCCATAAATTCAGTCAGACAGTGGTCAAATTGAATGGCTTCTGACCAGCTCTTTTTCTGAGTTGCTGTAATTAAGCCTATAAACTGAGAAGTAAAAAAAACTGATTTGGGCTGTAACATTGAGTGCATCCGTTTTAAGGAAGTATCAGAAGCTGGTATTTGTCTTTTGTATGTGATGAACTCATAATGTGAAAAATTTGCAGCAGACAAAAGTTTACTAACTTCACTGTTTAAATTTTTAATTCATAGACTTCCACAGATAAACCACATCTGTCCAAAATTACTGCTGTCATGGTCTGTGAGATAGATTCCATGCCTTTAGTTAGCAGCAAACATAAAGCAGGATGTATCTTGGCTTTTTGTCTTTCCTGTAGTTTTGGATGGTACTCATTATGTGCATAACTAACACTGTTTCCTGTTTGCTTCTGTCTGATCGAGTGCATGTTTTGAAAAGAAAGTTACTGTTTGCTCGCTTAAAGTTAAATGTGATAAATTGAAACATGTTCATGTTATAATCAGTTTGTTGAGCATGTGTTCACACCCTGTCACATGATTATCTCCTCTACTCAGAATGCTGCTTACAAACACAACACAGTTAACCTTGGCATGCTGCCCTATGGAGGTATTTCAGCAATGCATGCAGGCAGAAGCATGACTTTAAACTTGCAGACTAAGTCTAAATTTGATCTACAAGAACTACCTCTTCAGAAAGTAAGTATGGACTGCCCTACATGTGTCAGCATACCAAAGCCAATTACAGTTTGCTTACTTACTGTGTTTAGGCTTTGCATACAGCCCTGCTTATAGACTCTCACGAGTCCCTAAAGCACAAGGGCAAATAATGTAGAGCCTGAACTCTTCTTAGCTGCTAAATGAGTATTTGTAGCGAGACTGATTGTCAGGTTCCTGCTTTACAGCTTTGCTTTTTGGATTGAGCAGGTACATGGCTTTTTGTGTTGCTTTAAGGCTCATTTTTCATGTTATTCATTTTCTTTTTATTTTATTCTTTTTTTCTCCATCTTTTTTTTTAGATAGCCTCTAAATGGCTGATGCATTCTAAGAACAGAGCTAAAAATTATAACTGGATTTCTGCTCACTCTTTTGGAAAAGACAGAGTCCTAAATTGAAATGGAAATTAAGTGGTCAATACCTCTAAGAGCTTTTTCAGCCTGTTTCCCCTGCAGGAAATATTACACAAAAGTAAAACACCAGCAACAAGTTTGTGGCTTCCTAAGTAAATTGTTACTCAACCTCAGCTAATAAAAGAAAATGTAGGCTCATTTGAAAGAGAATACACTATAAGATGAAATATTTCCATTGGCAAAGGAACATTTCTGCTCATTTTATTGGCAAAGGAACATTTCTGCTCATTTTATTCAAGCAAAACTGAGAATGTACATTTACCTGTTTAAATTAATTAATGCCTTCTGTCTTGGTTACATTTTGATGGATACTAATGAGTCATTTTTATACAATATATCACTAAGACTTTATTGTAAATATAGTCATTAGCCTAGTAATTTTTAGGGGGAAAATGCAATGCAAAGTGGGGATAATGACCATATGGAACAAACTCCCATCCTAGCAAAATAAGGGTCAAAAGACCTCAAGTTCAGGTTTTATTGTCAAATTAGTCTTAAAAACAATCTCTACCTCTGTATTGTTTGCTTCCCACTGTGAGTAGGGAGATAAAATCAAAAAGATATTTATATTCACAAATCTATCATCACTTTGAAAAAAAATACCTAGCTAAATTAAGAACTTTTGAATATTGTTTGTCCTTGGTCTCCTGTTGCAGGACTGGTAGTGTGTAAGTAACCTCCTCTGCAGGGAGAAAAACATGGCCATGATTTGTGATGTTTGCCAACGTCAGTGATATAAATACTCCCTCTACAGTCAGTTTCAAAGTACTAACATAACACCACTGAACTCAGAACTGGGGCTTGAGTACAGATGGTTCTCCTGAGCTAACACAAGTGGGCTTCCACTTACTCTACCTCTAAGGCCCTTTTTACTGGAGCCCCAGCTCTTACGGAGCCTGTTCTTCATGTTCTCTGAGACACCCAAGGCTCTCATCCTCGGCCTCAAGGAAACCAGTTTTCCAAAAGGCCTTGAAACTTATTTGCACTAAGTAATAGAGGAGATGTCACAATTTTAATAGGCACCTTTCCTGGAGGGCTTGACAAGTAATAGAAATGAAACCCTTAAACTAAAATGATCAAATTTCAAAATTCAGTGAAATTAGAGTCTTGGCATGAAGGAAGCTATTACTTGAATCCCTTAAAGTTGTACCATATAAATAGCTCTTTATTCTGCCTAGTTTTTAGCCCTATTTACTTATCACTTTATAGAATAATACAGACATATTTAGTGCTAAAAATGATAATATACTTTGAAGCACTCTTTCTGAATGTCCAGATTATCTCCAGATATAATTTAGGTGCCTCTGTATTGCTATATTAACTTTCTGATGTTGTTCGGGGCACCCTAGAGAATGGATTCATTATTATTTCTATAGTTTTAGGGTGATCTATAACAGAAATATTCCAGAGTTATATTTAGAGACTCTTCAACCTTCCTCCACTGGGCACAGAGATGACCTAAAGGAATTTTCTTTGGAAGCTTCATTCAACTGCAAATCAAGAATAATTCAGTTATTGCAAGACTCCATTAATTAATTATTGTCAATATTGCATTATCCACACAGAGAAAGGGAGAGAGATAAAGAAGGCAGGGGATGGAAAAGGAACACAGGCAGGGCAAGTATTCTATTACCACCAAAAGATTTCATGACCCCAAAGTATCGGTTTAAGATGTCTACATGTTAGGCCTTTAGGCATCGGGAACAGCTCTCCTACCCTGCCGCCATTGTAGGAACTCCATCATATGTGACATTGGGTGGTGCTTACCCACTTTTGAGACTTCTCCAGCCTCTGCTTCCTCCCATGGATTCCAGTCTAATTCTCTGCCCCTTCACCTTTGGCTAGGTGCATCTGTTCTGCAGAGCGTCCTTAATTAGAAAACCTGTCTGGTTTTTCTGCCAGGCTTTTCCATCATCACTCTTAAAAGGCAGACTCTCAGAATCACCCTTCTTGGATCCACTGACAGTTGTTGCTAAATGATCTCATGTTTGAGGCTCACTTTCCCTGAACTCTTTTCTACAGGAAAAGCGATGGACAAAAATGATTTTCCTTTGATTTACAAATGCATAAAATTCATTACAACACTTTTGTCTTGCCTCTTAAGATAATAAAAGTATCATATATCTACAATTTCTTTGCAGCCCCTAAATATTTGTTGGCCACAAGAATTTCACTGAACTACAAAATAAAGTCAATTTATGAACACGCATTTTTCAGCAGATAAAATTGACAAAGCTGTCCATTCTCCTGTGGAAACATTGGCACTATCTTTTTATTCATAAAATTCCTGAGTGATAATATTAGTCATCTCTAGTCAGGTACTAGGAAAAATGAATGCAGTATCCTAAGAAACCTAAATTGAACTTTTTCACATATTACAAGTTAAGCAGTGGAAATAAAGGTACAGCATACTTTTGCGTGGTCGTGCCCTCCCAAGGGGACATTCAGGGGCTGAAATCCAGATTTTTCCCATGCTCCCTGCTTGCCAAGTCTTACCTTTGGTAATTAGAAGAAAGGGGCACCTTTGTATATTTCCTCCCTCAATTGAGACTGTCGTTTTGTAAGTTATGCACCCAGAGCAATGGGCCTTTTTGTGATTCCTACCTTCCCTACCACCTCCATTTTGGTAATTGACAGAAAGGTGCCATTTGTGTAAGCTGAGATCCTGACCCAGCACATTACTTCATTGTTGGTTTGGGGTTTTTTTTAGTTTGCCAAAACATATCTAGTTTGTTTGTCTTCTCAACTTCCTTTAAATAAATTTGTAGTAAATTAATGAAAGGATATAACTATTTGTGAATGAAGATTGAAGACTCTGTACTTGATAAGTATTTATACAGTGAATATTTACGTGGACAGAAAGGGAAGACTCCCAGATTTTGCTGTTTTTTGAGTAGTTCCACTTTCATATTTTTCTATGCTAGATTGAGAAGTGCATATTTTTGATGAATTACAAGCTAAATATAGACTTTCCATCTGATAAACAGTAAATTATATTTTCTAATTAAATTTTATGGAGCCTCAAGATATTAAAAGAATGTGAATAAATATAACAACATTAGTTTAATAAATTTAATTTTCTTTAATATTCTCATTTATTGATGATTATTTTAATTTTCTAAAAAAAGGAATGATACTTATGATCAGAGCACTTAGGGCATAAATCATCTATTAAATTAGAAGCTTTTATATTTTCTATCTAATTATTCATTCATTCATTCATTCATTGAATCATTTTTTTTATTTACTGCCACTCCAAAAAGCATTTAAGGCAACTTTCTATGATGTTATTAATGGTTCTATGTGCTTCTTCAAATGTGTTCTGTTGTAATTGAACTTAGCTATTGTCTTGAAATGTTATGTTATCAGAGAGAAATATGATACAGTTGATCCTGTACAACATGGGTTTGATGTGTACAGGTCCACTTATATATGGATCTTTTTCAGTAAATATTGTGAATGTATTTTCTCTTCCTTATGATTTTCTTAATAACATTTTATTTACTCTAGTTTACTTTATTGTACAAATACAATATATAATACATATAACATACAAAATATGTGTTAATCAACTGTTTGTGTTATCAGTAAGGTTACCGGTCAACAGTAGGCTATTAGTAATTAAGTTTTGGGAAAGCTAAAAGGCATATGTGGATTTTCATCTGCAAAGGAATCGGCACCCCTAACCATGTGTTGTTCAAGGGTCAACTGTATTGTAAATTGTCAATTCAAACTACCATTTTTATTATCCAGATTAAGGGTAGAATAAATATTTTGATAGAAGAAGGATAAAGTATAGCCTTTATTGAGAATCTACTATGCACCTGGTACAATGAGGTACTTTAAATAAGTTTTTTCACCCAACTCTAACAAAAACTCTCATAGGAAGTATTTATCTTCATTATATAGATGAGAAATCTGAAGTTCATGTGTCACAAAAAAATAAGTCACTTGTATTTTTACCGCTGTCCCTAGCATAGGGGCAGCTAGAATTAGAATCTGACTCTGCTTGGCACCCAAGTTCCTGCTGTTTACTATATAACGATGCCTTCTCCAATGTTTATAAAACCTGGCATTTCCTTAGAACATAACTCATAAGAGTTGATGAAGGTCTCTTATACACATTATTATCCCACATCATCTTCCTAACAATTCAGAAAAGTAGATATCATGGGGTGAAAGAACACTAAGTAAAATATATTCATTTATCCAAAACATATCATGACCCAAATCATCCTCTATGTGGTACAGACACAAGCTTTCTGAGTTTGCTGAGCTTACTAAATGCTAATAGTTACCTTACACTTATTAAGATCTTCTTGCATTTCCTAAGCATTTACTACCACCGAGAAATATGGTTGGTAGCAGTCAAAAGCTGAAGGTTGTGAACCCAAGAAAATAATAAGTTAATCATCCGTGCTACTGCAACCCCAGGGATAAGCAGGAATATGAAAGAAATCATTGGCCTTTTCTCACTTCCATCTGCAGGTTTCCGTCTGCCAATATTCATAGAGTGGTCTCTTCCACACTGGAGCAATTCATAATTTGCTTCCTTTCCTTTCTTTTTTTAACTTCTCCCACTATGATATTATATCATAGCACCTAATGTTTATTGGATTATTAAAATAGATATTAACATAAATTATAATTTCAAGAGGAGGGATGCTGAAATTATGGAAATATATGTATTAAATTTTCATAGAATTTTCCCAGAAGAAACTGTTATCTGTTTTATTGGTTAATACTCATTCTGCTATATTTTAAATTAGATAAGTTTAGATAGCAATACTTGCACCTAAATGACTTTAAAATTTCTAATGTCCTTTATTACTGCATCTAGGCAAATGACTCAGGATCAAATAGTGCCAACATTTTACATGCCTTTATTTACCCCAGTTCCAGGGATTACTTACTTGATACCATTTAGGTGGCACCTAGGAGCAGTTTATGCCTACAGTTTCTATTGATCTTGCTGCATTTATTATTGGCTACCTAGCCTCAAGAAGGATTCTCTTAACTTCCTAATTATGCAAAGTGCTTTCATCTTATAAACCACATACATTTTCATCAGTAGAAGCTAAAATTATCAAAATAATCTTAGCACCCATACAGAAGCTTCTTCATCATTGTAATAAAATTCTGGTTTAAGCATCATGAGGACATGACCTTACCACCTTCAGATTGAATCCTGTGATATCGTAATAGTTTAATTCAAGGTTGGCATATAGTTGTCTTTATAATATCTAATTTTTTCAACAATATGCAGGAAAAAATAATATAACAATTTTGTCATAAATATTTTGAGGAAAATTAATGTTAAAGCATTTTTTTAATCTATGATAATGCCCTTCATGAATCATGTGACAATTACTGAGCAAAATATATCCTTGAGATCTTAAGGGATGTATTCCAAGACCTTTACAAAGTGCCAAATTGTAATACCCCACTTATATAATTTCTCCAACAAAATGCACTAAGCGTTTATTGCACCCATTAATTAGCAGACAACAGCAAAGCCATTGGACCAGCTAAATTCATTTACTCCTACCTGTGAATCTTGTACATACACGTACTCACATATGGAGACATATAGACACACCTGCATGCACACACTCATATACATACACAGATACATAGACACGCATACTCATGCACTTTTATGTCTCAGCAAAATTAAAAATTACTTCTTCCAATAGACACGTGTGGTCATTCACAGCAGTGTTAAATCTACAAATGTCCACAGCAGTCATTGGGACCAGTATCTATTGAAAAACATTTTTATTAACATTACTAAATTTCTTAAATACAATTTTTGATTTTTCACTAAATCACACTGACCATTTTCTCTATTATTTTGAAATATTGAAGATCTAAAGAATTTAGAAGCTGAGAGAAACCTGCAGGTGATGATTTTCCATGTCCTTTAGATTTAATTGGTTACATGTGGTAAGGATAAGAAAATTTATTCTTAATCTTTTAAAATATATAAATAAAATATTTAGAATGTGATATAAAAATAAATGAATAACTGAATTTTGATTCAGTTATTTTTTCTAAAATAATAAATTTTAACAGTGATAACTTCATAACATTTTTTATACTTTTCAATTGCTCATTTTTATCTTCTGTAGAATTTAACAAGTGAGCAATTCCATTTACAGTTGGTTCATTAGCACTTTATCAAGAGTATAATTTTTTGTTAATGTCTATGCTCATTTTGAGGAATAATGTGAATCTACCATATAACTCTCTTTTGGGTTTTCCCATCCCAAACAATAAATTATTTCCATATTCTATTTCTGAAAACTAAAGTCACCCCTAGGATGCCTTACTTAGAAACAAAAAGACCAAAACATTCTTGTAATTGATAAAGTAAATTGCATTCAGAATATTTCTTTAATTTCATTGTCTAGTAAAAGTATTTCTTTATGTGTCTGCATGTTTGTTTCCTTTGGCCATAATAGAGAGAAACTGGTATGCTTGCTGATCCTAATTTTAAAGAGAGATTAATTTCTAAACTAATGAAGAGCCTATATTATCATAATATTAGAAATTTAACTGAAGAGTTTTAGCCCTCGGGCCCCCTTTTTTTTACGGCAGAAAAATTTTGCAATTATCAGTTGCTCTCTGTGATTAGAAGTCATATCTGGCCAGTTGAACCAAGTTTAATGGAGGAAAAAAGATGGCATGATATAGAGGAAAGAAAAAGATACCTGTGTTGAGCACTCAAAAAAGTCTGTGTTGCACAGACATATCCAGATGAACCCTTTATTATCCCACCTCACTGGCACAGAAACCTAGCCAGACGAAAACATGGGCCTGTAATGCCTACCCTGAATAATTATATTTTAACTGCTTAATTTGAATAATTTGAGTTGTCATATTTTAATATCTAGAAAAAATGTTTGGGGGCATACGCCCAAATAATAATCCAGAAAAGGTAAAAACTAGAAAATTAATTCCTAAAGACAAACAGACGGACCCTGAATAGTTATCTGGTTATTTTTAAGTAATATGAACTTTAAATGTGTTAATGTTTGGTTTCCAAAGAAACACAAATTCATTTCTAACTAACCCAGAAGCTTCAATTCAATACCTTTTCTCTTTTTTCACTCTTTCAGCTAGGATCATGAGAAAGAAATTCACATGACCAAAGAATAAGAAGAAAACTGAGTTATCTTCTTACTTTTCCCTATGTCCGTTAGATCTCAGGAAACCTTCATCTAGTTTTATAACATAAATCTGATTTTCTAATAACTCCAGGCAATGCTTTTAAAAAATGCATGCAGTCAGAATACAAATAGAGTGGTTATATAATTGTTTTCTAGGAGAACCCTGGGACTGTTCCATGTAATCAGAGGAAGCCTAGCAAGCAGCTCGTTTCTGCCATGTTATAAAGAGAATGGTCTCGTTCTCCCACTCTGGGTTTGGAAGACAATACTTCACACAGAGTAGAGCTGCACATACATGCTGTAACTCAGCCTTTTTGTCTGTAGTGATCCTTCAAAGTATCCACATAAAGTGAAATAGGGAACACTAAACATAGTATCTCACCCATAAGAATTCCTTAGGAACTTCCTATTTATCCCGTAGGTTCGGGAAGGAGAAAGACTTTTGTGAAAAGTTAATCTGCTTTCAGAAGAAAAATAGCCCACTATTATATCTCTATGTGGTGTGTGATTCCTTCCTATTATTCAGGTTGGATTATGGAGGACCCTCCAAATATCTAATATTATAATAATAAGGGGAAATTATTATTTGTTAAAAATAATAGGCAGTAAATCAGCAAAATATATATATATAGTTTAAACTTTAATGCATGTTACCTATATAAATAAATTTCTAATTAAAAGTCATTATTTATTTATACTGTTATTCTAATAATACAATATTTTGTGTTGTTTTAATTTCCCCCGCATAGCTATCTGTATATAATGTCATATAACCATGAATCTTACATACACTATGCTAGTGTTAACACTCTTTTGGTTTAGTGCAAGGTATATGTTCCCAGAATCCATACAGCCCTATACAATTTGTGTTAGGCTATGATTTCAAATATTGGGAATTACATACTGTGTTTCTATGGTTTCAATTTATATTCTAAATGGTAGTAGCATACTTAAAAAATAAGCAAATTTTAAATGTAGTTTTTATCAGTTGGTTAATTTTATTTTTTTATTTTTATTCAGGTACTGTAAATAATCTAAACTTTTCTGTAAATTTTAGTATGTAACTCTAAGATTGTTACTTTAGTTTAATTTCTCACTCCTTCCAGAAAGCTGTCAATTTAGAATTTTTTACTGAGTAAAAGATGTATAGTATTACTTCCAGTTCAGGATATATGGGGGTTTTTTGCAGTTAAACAAAATTAATTTTACCATAATCATTAGGGACTCTCTTCAGAAAACTATGATTAAACTTCTATTACATCACTAAAGAATGCCATACCATTTTTGCAATAGACCCCGTCCCAGCAAAGCAACATTTTAGACAATGGACAAGAAGATGTATCTCCTAGTGGCCAATGGAATCCTTATCCTCTTGGGAGGCGGGATGTACCTCCGGACACCATTACTAAAAAGGTAACCAATTTTAACTTGATGACACAAACCTTGAGCCTTGCACATTCATTGTAATATGCAATCTATATCTTATAGCTTAACATCATTTCTAACTTTGTGACAAATTTAGGCTAAATATTATTTTACTATAAGTATTATACTTGCACTGAAAAAGATGATTAAGTATACATGGACTAAAAAGGATTAAAAATGAACATTGCCAAATGTTCAGAGCTGGTAATAAATTTTTACAAACATTCTGCTGCCTCTCTACAGATACTAGCACCTCTTACTAGTGCCTGACACCCATCTTTGACATGCAAGTACAGGAAGGTGTGCAGCATATACTTCTGATTTTCTTGGCTTCAGCATTAAGATACAGCCAATTTGTATGAAATGAAAATTTTTAAACATTTAGACATTTTTTTATTTTTAATATATGTTTATTGATTTCAGTGAGGGGGAGAGAGAGAGAGAAAGAGAGAGAGAGAGAGAGACATCAATGAGAGAGAATCATTGATTGGGTGCCTCCTGCACACCCCCTACTAGGGATCGAGCCCACAACCCAGGTATGTGCCCTGACTGGGAATCAAACCATGACCTCCTGGTTCATAGGTCAATGATCAACCATTGAGCCATGCTGGCTGGACATGAAATAAAATTTGACTACAAAGAGATTGATTTGAATTTCTAAAGGTCATTCATTCATCCAATCACTCATTTAATAAACACCTAGTGAGTCAAGTAACACTATGTTTGGAACAGTTACTAGATGTTGAGGAACAAAAACAAATATGATATGATGTCTTACCTCCAGGATCTTTTAGTCTAGTGATATAGGCTGGGTGATATGTAGGTAATCATAAGACTACATGTTAAATTACCTACCATAAAAAGCATTAAAAAAAACTGAGAGAAGATAATTGTGAGATGTATGCAGGACAGGAATTAGTATTCCAGAATATATGTTTTTAAACTCCTACAAATCAATAAGAAAATACATAAAATATATTATTTTAAAATTATAAAATGCAAGAGAAATCAGAAGAGTAAATAAATATTTTAAAAACTGAATCATTTAATCAAGGAAATGCAAAAAAAAGATGCTATTTTACACTGGCTAGATTTGGGAAAATTATGAAAAATGAAGCTGTTTGCAAGAATAAGAGCAATGGAAACTTTTATACTGCTTGTGGAAATAAAAATCACAGCAGTTTGATAACAAATTATCTTATAAAGCTAAACGTGCATAGACCTTACATTCCAACAATTCTCTTCCTGAGATATTTTTTAATAAATCTGTATTGTTCAGATTATTACAGTGTAATAATCTCACCCGCCATTGCTCCCCTCACCCCAGTACCCATCCCACCCTCTGCCCTTACCCCCCCCCACACTGTCCTCATCCATAGGTGTACGCTTTTTGTCCAGTCTCTTCCTGCACCTCTCAAACCCCTTTCCCCACAAGAATTGTCAGTGCATTCCCTTTCTATGCCCCTGATTCTATTATATTCACCAGTTTATTCTGATCATCAGATTTTTAATTCACTTGACTTCTAGATTCACTTGTTGATAGTGTGTATTTGTTGTTTATAATTCTTATCTTTACCTTTTTCTTCTTCTTCCTCTTCTTAAAGAATATCTTTCAGCATTTCATATAATACTGGTTTGGCAGTGATGAACTCCTTTAGCGTTTTCTTATCTATGAAGCACTTTATCTGACCTTCAATTCTGAATGATAGCTTCGCTGGGTAGAGTAATCTTGGTTGTAGGTTCTTGCTATTCATCACTTTGAATATTTCTTGCCATTCCCATCTGGCCTGCATAGTTTCTGTTGAGAAATTAGCTGACAATCGTATGGGTGCTCCCATGTAGGTAACAACTGTTTTTCTCTTGCTGCTTTTAATATTCTTTCTTTATATTTTGCTCTTGGCATTTTAATTATGATGTGTCTTGGTGTGGTCCTCTTTGGATTCCTTTTGTTTGGGGTTCTGTGTGCTTCCTGGACTTTTAAATCTATTTCATTCACCAGGTGGGGAAGTTTTCGGTCACTATTTCTTCAAATAGGTTTTCAGTATCTTGCTCTCTCTCTTTTTCTGGCACCCCTATAATTCGTATGTTGATATGCTTGAGGTTGTCCCAGAGGCCCCTTATACTATCTTCAATTTTTTGTATTCTTTTTGCTTCTTGATTTTCTGGCTGAGTAGGTTTTGCTTTTTTGTATTTCAAATCTTTGTCTTGATTCTTGCAGTCCTCTAGTCTGCTTTTAGGTCTCTGTATAATATTTTTTATTTGAGTCAGTGTATGCTTAATTTCTAGTTGGTCCTTTTTCATATCCTCAAGGGTCTTGTTAAATTTATCGGCCTTTTCTAGGAACCTCGTGAAAAGTCTTATAACCGTAGTTTTGAACTCTATGTTCATTCGTGTGTTTTTTCCTCCATTTCTTTCAAATGTGATTTTTTGTTTCCTTGTCTTCGCATTTTGGCTGCTTCCCTGAGTTGGTCGAGCAGCTTTGTGTGGTAAGTGTCCTCTAGGGCACAGTGGCTCAGCCTCCCCAATTACCTGAGGTGGATACTCTTGGTGCACCCCTTTATGGGCTGCACAGTCTTGTTGTAGTTAAGCCTAGACTGTTGTTGGTATCACTGAGAGGGGTTGACTTCCAGGCCAATTGGCTGTGAGAATCAGCTGTGTCTATGCTGGGAGAGCCTCTGTGCTCAGCTTGGATGGAGCGGAGTCTCAGGGCTGAGCAGTCAGCTGTGGATTCCCATCAGCCCCGCCCTAAGCAGTGCCCGGGTCGTGTGCCCCATGGCAACGGCTGCACACACCTCTGAGACCTAACCCTAACCCTAATCCTAATCCTAACCTTAACCCAAGCTCTGCCCACTACCAACCAGTCCAGTTTCTCCCCAAATGAGTATGGACACCCAAAGTCTCACAAAGCAGTCCAGAGGTTGTTTTGTTGTTGTTGTTGTTGTTGTTGTTGTTGTTGTTTTTCCTCCTGAACGAGATAGCCAGCCACGTGCCCTCTCCTTGAGCTCACACACCTCTGCAGCTCCCAGTTCCAGTGTGCTTCCTCCTGACAGTCCAGTTTCACCCCGTATGAGTCGGAGTTCCCCGAGACTCGCCAAGAACTGGGGATTAGTGCAGTGGGGGGCCTTCATCCCCCTCCCTGTTTGAGAAAACCAGCCGGTTATTCAGCCGCCCGCCCTCACTGCTTACGCATGGTTCCGCACCTCTGTCTTTGCACATCTCTGCAACTCTGCCCTGTGCAGCTCCTCTGAGTCTCAGTGTCCTTTTATCTTTCCTTCTATTTGTAGAATTTCCACTCAGCCAGCTTTTCCATGGTTCTGAATGATGTCTGTTTTGTCTTTTAGTTGTAGTTTTGAAATTGTTGTGTGGGGCAGCAATATAGTTATTCACCTTGGTTCCTCCTTTTTCCTGAGATATTATTCTAGAAAAATTTCCTGCCATCTTGGTTCCTCCTTTTTCCTGAGATATTATTCTAGAAAAATTTCTGTACATGACATTCGGATACTTTAAATATTGAGAATAGTTGAACATTGAAAGAACACAATATCTACCACCAAGAAAGTATATACACAAATTCTGCTATCCACACAAAAGAATATTTTACAGTTATGGAAATTACTTAACTTTAATTATGATAATGTATATAAGATTTTAAAATATAACAAGAGTGAAAAAATTAGTTTCAGAAGATGTCACACATCAAAAATACCACATTTATAAATCTCAAAAATAAGCAAAATTAAAATATATTGTTTAGGCATAATTATATGAGTGAGAAAACTAATTTTATAAAGAAACAGTTAACAAAAAAATTTAGGATTATTATTATCTCTAAAGGAAAAACTGGGGTAGGATGAGGAGGGAAACTGGTATTATTGTTACTATTCTATTTCTTAAGTTGAATTGTGGTTCTTACACTCTAGTTTTTAAGCTCATGAGTGTTCATTTTATAACTGTGATTTGTAACTTACATATGCACTACATAATCAAAAACCCTTTGTAACCTAGGTGATGATTTTCCCCTTGATGGTGACTTCAGTACTTTTAATATGTATAAAACATCAAATTATTTAACACCAAATAATTGTGAGCACCCTGATTTGCAGGTGTCACACATGTTATTAATCTGCCTTTTGAGCAATATTCAGCAGTGAAAATAATTGTAATACAGTGTGATCAGTGCTGTGGAGATGGGATACAGTGCTCTGAGGGCATGCACCTGTGTAGTAAAGAAACTAAAGGAAGTTGAGAATGAAGAGTGGTGTAAAATAAAGCTGAAGGGATAAGCAGAAGCCAAATCATGCTGAGCCTTACAGTGAAGGAAATGGGAAGGGAAACATTGAACTATTTTATATTTTAGACAGGGCAAAGACATGATTAAATTTTTCTTTAATGAGCACTGATAGCTCTTCAGAGAATGAATTAGAGAGAAGATCAACTAAAAGTAATTGAGCCAGTTAAGAAATGTCTATTGTAATTCAGGGGAGAGTATATGGAAGCAATAGGTGTTGGAGAGAAATGCATAGATTCAATATATTCTTAAATGTTACACTGGACATGAGGCATAAGGATAAAGGGCAGTTCCAAAATTGATTGATACGCAGGTTTCTAATTTGGGCAAGTGAGTGATGACATGCACTGAGATGAGAAATACAAAAAGAATAATAAGTGGAAATTGAGAAGAGAGAGAGCTTAAGTTTAATATGTTGATTTGATGTATTGTTTGGGGCAACTGAGTGGAAAAATTTAGTGGATATCTTATATAATAAAAGAGAAACATGAAAATTTGACTGTACCTTTGCTCCTGATTGGCTGTGCTACCAGCCAATCAGGAGCTGGGGTGGGGCCAAGTGGCACGAGTGCAGGGCCCCAGAGGTGAAGATGAAACGGTTGTGGCGGCAAGCGCCTGGCCCCTGGGCACTGTGAGAGGAAGTGGCGGTGAGCACCCAGCCCCCAGGGCCAGGTGGTCACAGGCAGCCAGGGCTGAGCTGAGCAGGGCGATGGCTGGATGCCCAAGGCATAACGCCTCACCAGGCTGGGGATGAGCCATCAGTTGGACATCCCCTGAGGGCTCCCAGTATGTGAGAGGGGGCAGGTTGGGTTGAAGGACCACCCATCCCCAGTGCACAAATTTTGTGCATCAGACCTCTAGTTTATATATATTTATCTGAAGTCCAGGAAAAATATTTTTAATGTTTTTTTATTGATTTGAAAGAGAGAGAAGAAGGGAGAGGGTTAGAGAGATAGAGACATCGATGAGAGAGAAACATTGATTGGCTGCTTCCTGCAACCATCGCACTGGGGATCAAACAGTTGACCTGGCTCATGGGTCGATGCTCAATCACTGAGCCATACCAGCTGGATCAGGAGAGAAATCTTAACTGGAGATTCAAACTTAGCAATCATCAAACTGAGCCATGAGTGAGGTAGATGGGTGACATAAAACTCCACAGAACACCAACATTTAAGAGATGTTCCTTGGAAGAACCAAGAAACCGGGGGTTTTTTCAATAGAGAGAATAAAGCGTGTTTAAATATCCAAATTTAGTCCTTTGCAAGGTATAGAAAACTCAAGGGAAACAGCCTTGAACATTAAGGAAATGGTTAGCTAACATAAAAAAACAGTCAAAATGTAGGGAAAAGCTGAGATCTATAATAATAAAAGAGAAATATGCAAATTAGACTAGACATCCTTCCGTCCCTCTGGAGGAACCAGGGGGCTGTGAGAGAAGCCCAGGTCCTGGCTGCCAGAAAGAAGCCGGTGCCAGCAGCCAAAGGAAGGAAGGCCTACTCTTGCATGAGTTTCATGCATCAGGCCTCTAGTTTATAAATAATATTAAATACTAAAGTTATTTCCCTCTTCACTCTTCCATTTAAACTGTTAGCTTTATCCTAAAATCAGTTCCCCTCATTACAGAGTAAATAGGGACAGAAATCTAGAAAATTCAAAAAAGGATTTTCCTTCTGGAAAAAAAAAAGATAGAATTATGGTGGACTCTGGAAGGGAATTTTTAAGACAGCAGACACCTGATCATATTTAAAGGCTGAAGGGAAGAAGCTGTTTGTTGAAAGTCTCAGACAAGCTAGGAGGAAAATTCCTCTTTATGAGAAAAGAGGAGAGGATGAACTGATGGCAAGAAATTAAAGGAGTACCTCTCAGAGCCTAATGCAGATTGCCTGCCGGAAGGAGGGAACCGTATGCACATAGAGAGCTGCAAAGGACTACTATAATTTTCCCATACAAGGGAAAGCTTTATTCATGTATTACTCTAGATGCAACTAAGAGATGTTTACATTTTATAGTCATACCTCAATTTTACATGAAATCTATTTTCGGTGTCCATAATGTCATGTTTAATCATACCATCAATACTAATCATGATGGTCATTTTCTTGCTTCTCTATGTGCTTTCAGAACCACATGCAATCCTATTTTTTGATTAATGGGCTGGGGTAATTGTTTAATCTAGTTGAAAACTTTATTAACCATTTATACTTTTTGTCAAATGTGGAATAGTGTAATATGTCTTTAAATATGTATCATGTCTTCCATGTGTAAACTCACTTGTGTATATTCTTTCTACAATAATAAGCATTTTATGATTCAGCCCATGTTACAGTTCTGAGATTTTAGAATCTATAAATACATATGTCTACCTATTACCTCACAGAATAGAGAGAATAAAGCGTGTTTAAATATCCAAATTTAATTTTTTATTATATCTTATATTGAATATATCAAATTAGTATTCAGTGAGAATTAACCTACGGTAATGAAAATGGTATAGGATTATTTGCCTGGGCTGCAGGATTTACCA
Source organism: Antrozous pallidus (assembly GCA_027563665.1). Lineage (NCBI taxonomy): Eukaryota > Metazoa > Chordata > Mammalia > Chiroptera > Vespertilionidae > Antrozous > Antrozous pallidus. Next base: position 160,862,596 of record CM050508.1, on the reverse strand, counting down.
AAATAGGTGTGAAAATTATACCATTATTTATTTGGTTTATATTTTATTCTGTAATAAATGTGTGGGGATTTTTCATCATTGTTACTTTTGCAGTTGTCATGAAGTGAGTAGTCATTAGCTAGACAGGCAAATGAGACATTGAGCTGCAAGTGCAATGGAGACCCGAAGGAGACTAAGTGGTGAAGAGTCTTGCCAGCATCCACTTGAGTCTCTTTCTCAAAGTCGCTGCAGATATTTTAAGAGTTAGCTCTGTGCCCAGAGATACTACTACGATGGTACTACTGTGTAGACTTAGTACCATGACACTACTGTGATCAGAACTACTGTAACATTGCAGAGATTCAGTGGGAAATCTCTTTTAGAAAGGCTTTGGTTGAACTTGTGGCTCTCTGTTCTGGCCATCACAGCTCGTTGCTTGAACTAATATTGGTAATACTAATGGCTCTGACTAGTGGTACTCCAAGTGCCACAGCAGAACAAATGTAGGTACTCTCTAAACTGAAGATCCAGAGACTGAGATACATAAAATAATTAGATGAAAAGTATTTATCTATCAGAAATAATTTTGTTCCTGTATTTGTCACAGGCCTATGTACCATAGTAGCTAATCTATGGCAAAATGTTGACGTTGTTACATGGTGACTTGTGTTTTTTTAATGGTGTAATAGAAGATGGTGTTTTAAATTTTCTCTTGTGTCAGTCTCCAATATTTTAAATTCTGATTTCCATTAATTAAAAAAGTCTGGAAATCACTGCTAGAAGAACATGTCACAGCTATGTAAATCTCCTCCTGACTTCAAGATAGGACTATACTTGAGCACTTTATGAATTGTTATTACAGCCTTGCAATGGCAGAGAACTACAGTGTTTTCAGGAGTATTTGTATTTTGCAGTCCTATCACCTCACTGCCTTCACTACTGCAGTCTATTGGATTATGCATAGTCACCATGGTAAGAATTATTATGTACCATGTATTATTAAATATTACTCTCTGCCAGACATTGATCTATATGGTTGCATTTCTTCTAATCCTCACAACCATCATATGAGGTAAGCAGTATTATTTTTATCCACTTTATTAAAGAAAATATTGAGGTTAGCCCTCCTGGCTTGGCTCAGTGGTTGAGCATCGACCTATGAACCAGGCGGTCATGGTTGGTTCCCAGTCAGGGCACATGCCCAGGTTGCAAGCTCAGTCCCAGGTTGGTAGTGGTTCTCTCTCATCATTGATGTTTCTATCTCTTTCTCCCTCTCCTATCCTTTCTGAAATCAATAAAAATACATTTTAAAAGAAACAAAAGACTGAGTTTAGGTTTCCTCAATTAGAGAATTAAGGGTTAGGTGCCCTACCCAGTTTTGCTCAGTGGATAGAGCATCAGCCTGCAGCCTGCAGAGTGAAGGGTCCCGGATTTGATTCCAGTTAAGGGCACATGCCAGGGTTGCGGACTTGATCCCCAGTAGGGGACTCGCAGGAGGCAGGCAATCAAAGATTCTCTCTCATCATTGATGTGTCTATCTCTCCCCCGCTCTCCTACCCTCTCTGAAATCAATAAAAATATATTTTATTTAAAAAAGATTTTAGGTTAGGTTACTTGCCAAGCTTACAAGAGGTGACCAAATATTTTAGATTATTATCCTAAATGTAACAGAAAAGAGAATGAAGGTCATAGTATAAAATGCAATTGGAAACAATTTTCATTTTAAAGTCAGTCAGTAAATGACTTGTTAGAATCCTCCACAGGAATTACAAAGCTGTTTTTCCCTAATTCTAAAATGACAAACTCTCTTAAAAGTATTGAGAGTCTTAAATAGGTTACATATCTCTGAGGAGATTAAAAATTGAAGGATAATGTTGTCAGAATATGTTAAGATGTTGGAGCAGAAAACCATTGCAGCAAAAGGCTAAAGTGACATATTCAAACAAATGAAGCAAAATATTTTCCTTCTGGAAAGAGTAACTTAGAGACTTAAAATCCTAGTGGTGTTAACACTGAAAATTCTTTAGTATGGAGAGAGTGGACTTTCAAAGGTCTCTTTCTGCATTATCTCTCTTTTTTTAATATATATTTTTTATTGTTAATAGTATTATAGAAGTCTCCCATTTCCCCCTCTTGCCCACTTCTTTCACCCCCTATTCCCCTCCCCACCACCACCACCACAGGTCTTCACCATCCTGTTGCCCGTGTTCACGGACCATGCATATAAGTATACTAGAGGCCCAGTGCACAAATTCATGCACCAATGGGGTCCCTCAGCCTTGCCTGTGGGATTGAGCTGAAACCAGCTCTCTGACATCCCTTGAGGGTTCCTGGATTGCTAGAGTGCACAGGCCAGGCTGAGATACCCATCAGTGCACAATCAGGGCCAGAAGGGAGGAGGGAGGTTGGCCAGCCAGGGAGGGACCACGAGAGGGCTCCAGGGCATATCCAGTCCATCTCACTCAGTTCTGATCAGCCAGACCCCAGCAGCAAGCTAACTTACCAGTTAGAGCATCTGCCCTCTGGTGGTCAGTGTAGATCATAGCAAACATTTGAGTGTCAGCATATCATTAGCATATTGTGCTTTGATTGGTTGAACAGACAACCAGATAACTGGACACTTAGCATATTAGGCTTTTATTATATAGGATAAGTTCTTTAGTTTATCTCTTCTCATCCCTGCATCTTCACATCAAGTTATGTCAGACTGTTCCATGCCTCCATGCTTTGGATCTTATTCTGTCAGCCAGTTGATTTTGTTCATCAGCATTGTCTCTTTAGCATGACTCTTCCTGAGTGGCTTTTATTTTAGGTTAAGTGCCTAATGACTTAGCAGTTAGAATAATAAAGTTGGGCATCAAGGGTCAACATCAGGAGGGATATAGTTGAGGAGAAAATATTAAGCATACAGCTAATTTAGTTGGCTTACCAACTGGTCCCTTAGATGAATTTGTCCATGATTTTCTCCCACCTGCAATGCCAGCTCACCATTAAGTGCTTCAGGATTGCTGGTTGCTCCTCATCTCTGATGTTTTTTTAGTCACTTTTATTTTCTTTTTATTATTTCTTTCACAAGCTCCCAAAGAGCTTTTTCAGACCATATTAAGAAATTTTTTTTAAATAGTGGTGATTGTGGGTGGAGTGGGTAAGTGATGGTGGAAGAAGGTATAGAGGGCATAAATGGTAATGGGGAAAATAAAATAAAATAAAGAAATACATATATAAATTTTTAAGTTTCTAGAAAGGAATTTTTATTTCTCATTTTAATTTTGGCATTTGTTATATTTTTAATATAATACATTTTGTACATATTTAGGAAGATAAGGCCTAAGATCTCTTTTGAAAATCTTAAGATGTGATATTATGTTATGTTATGTTATGTTATGTTATGTTATGTTATGTTATGTTATGTTATTGATCCTATGACTAAGTCATCAATTCTGTTTTTAAAACAACTGAATCAAATTCCTTCTGGAATTGATTTTTCACTTGAAAACAAGTCAGTCTATCACAGAATTTCTCAGAGAGTAAGAATAAACTGATGTCATTTTTTATATATATTTTATTGATTTTTTTACAGAGAGGAAGGAAAAGGGAGAGAGAGTTACAAACATCAACGAGAAACATCGAGCAGCTGCCTCCTGCATGCCCCCTACTGGGGATGTGCCAGCAACCAAGGTACATACCCTTGACCAAAATTGAACCTGGGACCTTTCAGTCTGCAGGCCAATGTTTTATCCATTGAACCAAACCAGTTAGGGCTAAATTGATGCCATTTTTAAATGAGAAGTAAATGCTTAAAGGTACTACATTAAAAATCAACCTATATAATTAGTGATTTAAATAAAAACATTTTATTGTTATACTATAAAATTTTATCTAAATTATAATCGAGTTTTAATCATAGAAAAATAGTTTTCCCCAAACCTCTTGCCATTAAAAACAAACTACTGTATCAGTACTGTTAGTGGAACTGAAGTAAAAATAGCTACAATGCTTGGCTTTTGTAATTTAACTCAAACTGGGCAATTGTGCGGTTGGAATCCCTTACATCAAGAGTGGAGAGAAGGGTGACAGTAGCTCTCTTTCATAAAAATAGAGGAAATTCTGGGATGGATATAAAAGGTGAAGGTTTAAATATTGAAGAACATCAGGATGTCAAAAAGCAGAGTAAATACTGAGGCTAAAATTGAGCAAGTCAAGATATAGAAGAAGCAGAAATGAAAAGCAACTGGGTAAACTGTACATATAAAAGGTAAGACAGGGTAGCGGAAATATTTCTTATTTCCATCAAAAACATCAAAGTCGGGAATATCTGTTACATTTAAGGTAAAATTGAGTTAAAACATTATTTTGAAACTTTAGTGATTTTCAGTGTCACAAACTCTCCTTTTGTACAGAAGGCAATACCTCAGGTAGTTAACTTTTGCCTGAGGCTTTGTTGTTTTTTCCTCCCAAAGCAATATTCATTATTACTGAAGAACCCCCAAGAGAAAGGCCTTGCTTTCACCAGTCCCTAAGCAAGTGAGAACCATCCTCTCTATCGCTGTGAGTGATGCAAAGCACAATCCAGGCTCCCTCTTTTCTGACTCTCTTCTCTCTGCCTAATTTTTCACCTCTGATAGGAGCACAGTTTGACTGGTTTGAATGAATTTTCCTTCTGGTAGTCTAGGCCATCACTGAAACTCAGAAACAGATTGGGATCCTATATATGGAATTATTTGAACTCAAACATTTTTCTAAATATTAGGAAAAGAGATCTTTCTGTGTCAGTGGGCAGGTTGAGATTCTTCTTGTTTCCCTCATCCTTTTCCTGTCACCCTCTCCCCACCTCTTCACACACACCCCTTCACACACGCACACACGCACGCACGCACATCACTCAGCACTTTTGCATTAAGCACATTCCCCCTAGGATGCGGAGCTTCAGAAAGAAATAGTAGCCAAATGTATTCACAGTCAGAAATGCATTCACAGTTCTGACCAAAAACCAAGAAATGAGTTCGTGGAAAAGCAGATTGATGAAGTCATACAATTACAGATTTTTAAATTTAAAAAATATCTATTATAGCATAATCTATTGCCCCCAGAGAGATATTTTTTACACAAATATCTGCAGAGTTTTTCTCTTGATCAAAAGCCACTTTTTTCAGGAGGCTTAAATTTTAAAAGGGTGGAACAGTGGGGAAACCGTAAATGTGCTCAATAAACAGAGAGTCCCTATCTCTTGCAGGACTTCAAAAATGACATTCTAGATCTAAATCAGTGCAACTTTACTTTCCTTGGAAGTGTCCAGAAATTATTTATGTGAATTGTTAAGTACTCCTTAATTTTCCCATTAGGTTGAAAAGTGGGGTTTTAAGCAACAGATCCATCCCACCAGCTTCCTGGGAGGTGGAAGCATACCACAGTCATTAATATCCCTGCAGGGTAGGAGTGTTTGGAGTAGGAGAGGTAGGTGGGTGAAAATTATACCTCTGTGACCTATGTGTTGAGAATCAATTACTGATGCTATTGTTAAGCATCTGCCAAATACTGATAGGGGGCTCTTTAAAATTTCTAGTGCTGATATTTAGTGATTATTAAGACATCCACTAATTTCCCCTTGCTAATAAATATACAACTCTGTCTTTACTAGAATAGCTTTAACATGGTCTTTATGGAATAAATTGCAGTTATTGTTTGTGGTTGTACAAGTTAAAATATGTGGAATCATCCAGAGAATTATTATAGGAATTAATAAGCTGAGGGCTCAAATCTAGTCTTGAGAATTTCAGGTTATACCCATTTTATGTTACTAGTATCCTAAACTGTCATTCAGATTAATTAAAACATAGTTTATTGATTGATTATCATATTACCTTTTCTAGTAAGTCAGTGCAGCCATACCTGTTGCTAGATACTAAAGAAATAAGAATACATTCAATTAGATTCAATGCCTCTCATAATTGCAAGTTGTTGATATAAGAGGGAGGAGGCTAAATATATATGTATAAAGACTTGTTTGTTAAACAAAAAATTAATTGCCAAGGGAGAGTACATGGCCTGTACAAGATCAAAAATTTTATGAAAACAGGACCCTTTAGAGTTAGTTACATGTTCTTAGTAATCGCTAAAGCAGGATTTAAAGGAATCAATGAAATAATTTCCTCTATTTAATGATCAAATATTTATTTCATTAATCTGAATAGTTGGGATAATGCATTTTAAGCTGATTATTTTAGAATTACTTAAGTCATAGGCACTTTTCAACTTACTCTGTTTTATTATGTAACTAAATTTGTTCTCAAAAATAATGCACGTAGGAAAATGCAAATGGAAAAATTCTTCTCTAACATAAAGCTAAAGTGACAACAGAATAAAATATTGTTTAGTTTTACAGTCACTTCTTAATTGAATTTTCTACTTAATACAACATTAATTTTTTTTTAATTTCTTTATTGATTACAGTATTAAATATATGTCCTTATTCACCAATTATCCCCCCCATTCCTCCTCATGCCCTCACCCCTCTGTTGTCTCTGTCCATTGGCTTATATGCATGTATACCTACCTTCCCTCTGAGGTTTAGTGGTCTGATCGATGTTTCTCTGTCTCTGGATCTATTTTTGTTCATCAGTTTATGTTGTTCATTATATTCCACAAATGAGTGAGATCATGTGATATTTATCTTCCTCTGCCTGCCTTATTTCACTTATCATAATGCTCTCAGTTCCATCCATGCTATTGCAAATGTTAAGAACTCCTTTTTTACTGCAGCATAGTATTCCAATGTGTAGAGGTACCATAGGTTTTTAATTCACTCACCTGCTGATGGGCTGTTTCCAAATCTTAGCTATGGTAAATTGTGCTGCTATGAACATAGGGTTGCTGTATATGTCCTTTCAGTTTGGTGTTTCTAGTTTCTTGAGATGTATTCCTACAAGTGGGATCACTGGGTCAACTGGGAGTTCCATTTTTAGTTTTTTGAGGAAACTCCATACTGTTTTCCACAGTGTCTGCAGTGGTCTGCATTCCCACCTGCAATGCACAAGGGTTCCTTTTTCTCCACATCCTCCCCAGCACTTGTCATTTGTTAATTTGTTGATAATAGCCATTCTGACAGGTGTGGGATGGTATCTTATTGTCGTTTTGATTTGCATCTCTCAGATAATTAGACACTTTGAGCATGTTTTCATATACCTCTTGGCCTTCCGTCTTCTTTCAAAAAGTATCTATTTAGGTCCTTTGCCCATTTTTTATTGAGTTGTTTATCTTCCTTTTGTTGAGTTGTATAAGTTCCCTGTAGATGTTGGAGATTAAGCCCTTATCAGTGATAACATTGGCAAATGTGTTCTCTCTTGCAGGGGGCTTTCTTCTTATTTTGTTGATGGTTTATATTGCTGTGAAAAAAGCTTTTTATTTTGATGTAGTCCCATTTGTTTATTTTCACTTTAGTTTCTATTGTCCTAGGAGCAGTATCAGTGAAGAAATTGCTTTAGCATATGTCTGAGATTTTGCTGCCTATGAATTTCTCTAGTATTTTTATGGTTCCCCATCTTATATTTAAGTCCTTTATCCATTTTGAGTTTATTTTTGTGTATGGTGTAAGTTGGCGGTCTAGTTTCATTTCTTTGCATGTATCTGTCCAATTCCCAACATCATTTTTTGAAGAGACTGTCTTGACTCCTTTGTCGAATATTAATTGAGCATGGTGGCTTGGGTTGATTTCTGGATTCTCTATTCTATTCCATTGCTCTATATGTCTGTTCTTCTGCCAGTACAGGCTGTATTAAGAACAGTGGCTTTGTAATACAGCTTGACACTTGGTACTGAGATCCCACCTACTTTTTTCTTCTTTCTTTGGGTTGCTGGAGCCATTCAGTGTCTTTTCTTATTCCAGATTAATTTTTTGAAAGTTCGTTCTAGGTCTGCAAAATATGCCATTGGTGTTTTAATGGGGAGTGCATTGAATCTATAGATTGCTTTGGGTAGTGTGGACATTTTAATGATGTTGATTCTACCAATTCATGAACATGGTATGTTCTTCTATCTGTTTATGTCTTCCTCTATTTCTTTTTTTAGTGTCCTATAGTTTTCCGTGTACAGATCTTTTACCTCCTTAGTTAAGTTTATTCCTAGGTAACTTAATTTTTTTGGTGCAATGGTAAATGGGATTTCTTTTGTAGCCTCTTTTTTGATAACTTCATTATTGGTGTATAGAGATGTCATGTTTCTTGGCATTAATTTTGTATCCTGCTACATTGTCAAATTCATTAACTCTAATTATTTCTTGATGGAGTCTTTAGAGTTTTCTGTGTACAGTATCACATCATCTGAGAATAAGGACAGTTTTACTTCTTCTTTTCCAATTTAAATGCCTTTTATTTCTTCTTCTTATCTGATCACAATGGCTAGTACTTCCAGCACTATGTTGAATAGAAGTGGTGAGGGTGGTCATCCCTGTCTTGTTCCTGTTCTTAGGGGAACTGGTTTTAGTTTTTGTCCATTGAATATGATGTTGGCTGTGGGTTTGTCATACATGACTTTTATTATGTTGAGGTATGATCCTTCTATTTCCACCTTGCTGAGAGTTTTTTTCAAGAAAAGTTGTTGGATTTTGTCAAATGTTTGTTCTGCATCAATTGATATGACTATGTGGTTTTAATCTCTAATTTGTTTATGTGACATACCACGTTTATTGATTTGCGGATATTGTACCATCCTTGCATTCCCGTAATAAATTCTACTTGGTCATGGTGTATGATCTTTCTAAGGTACTGCTGGATCTGATTTGCTACAATTTTGTTGAGGATTTTGGTGTATATGTTCATGAGGGATATTGGCCGGTAATTCTCTTTCATTGTGTTGTCTTTATCTGGTTTTGGTATTAGGGTGATGTTAGCTTTATAGAAGGAGCTTGGAAATGTTCCTTCCTCTTGAATTTTTTTGGAATAGTCTGAGGAGGATAGGTTTTAGTTCTTCCTTGAATGTTTGATAAAACTCCCCTGTGAAGCCACCTGGCCCCAGTTTTTGTTTGCTGAAAGCCTTTTGATGACTGCTTCAATTTCTTCCATAGTTGTTGGCCTATTAAGATTTTTAGAATCTTCCTGATTGAGTTTTGGAAGGTTGTATTTTTCTAGGAATATGTCCATTTCCTCCAGGTTGTCCAGTTTGTCAGAATAGAGTTGTTCGTAGTATTTTTTAACAATCCTTTGTATTTTGGTGGAGTCTGTTGTTATTTCACCTCTTTCATTTCTGATTTTGTTTATTCAAGTCCTCTCTCTTTGCTTCTTGGTGAGCCTGGCTAAAGGTTCATCAATCTTGTTTATCCTTTCAAAGAACCAGCTCTTGATTTCATTGATCTTTTGTATTGTTTTTATCTCTATGTCATTTATTTCTGTTCTGATCTTTATTATCTCCTTCCTTCTACTCACTCTGGGTTTTTCTTGTTACTCTCTTTCAAATTTTTTGAGTCATAGAGTTAGATGATTTATTGCCATATTTTCTTGTTTTTGAGGTAGGCCTGTAGCGCTATAAACTTCCCTCTCAGGACTGCTTTCATTGTGTCCCATAGATTTTGGATTGTTGTATTTTTATTGTCATTAGTTTCCAGGATGTTTTCAATTTCTTCTTTGATCTCTTTGGTAACCCAATCACTGTTTAATAGCATGCTATTCAGCTTCCAAGTGTTTGAATTTGGGGGCTGTTTTTATTGTAATTTATTTCTAATATTATGCTATTGTGGTCTGTGAAAATGCTTGATATGATTTCAATCTTCTTGAATTTGGAGAGACCTTGCTTATGACCCAATAGGTGATCTATTTTTGAAAATGTCCCATGTGTACTTGAGAAGAATGTATATTACATGACTTTGGGGTGAAATATTCTGAAGATGTCAATTAAGTCCATCTTACCTAGTGAGTCATTTAGGATTGCTGTTTCTTTGCTGATTTTTTGTCTAGAGGATTTATCCAGTGATGTCAGTGGTGTATTAAAGTCCCCTACTGTGATTGCATTGTTGTCAATCTCTCCCTTGATATCTTCCAGGATATTTTTGTGTATTTGGGTGCTCCTGCATTGGGTGCATATATATTTATCAGGGTTATATCCTCTTGTTGTATCAATCCCTTTAGTATTAAGAAATGGCCTTCTCTTTCTCTTGTTATGGCCTTCACTTTAAGGTCTATTTTGTCAGATATAAGTATTGCTACCCCAGTTTTTTTTTTCATCTCCATTTGCCTGAAAGATATTTTTCCATCCCTTCATTTTCAGTCTGTATGAGGACCTTTTTCTAAGGTGAGTCTCTTGTAGACAGCATATGTATGGATCATGTTTTTTTTATTCATTCCCTCACTCGAAGTCTTTTGATTGAAGCATTTAGTCCATTTACATTTAAAGTTATTATTGAAAGGCAATTGTTTGTAGCCATGTCTATTTTTTGTGTCTGTGTTCTTTCTTACTTTTTTATTGCTTGTTTTTATAGCAGTCCCTTTAGCATTTCTTGCATTGCTAGCTTGGTAGTGATAAATTCTCTTAGCCTTTTTTCTGTCAGTGAAGCTCCTTATTTCCCCTTCAATTTTGAATTATAGCCTTGCTGGATAGAATAGTCTAGGATTCAGTTGCTTGCTTTGCATCACTTTGTAAATTTCCTTCCATTCTTTTCTGGCCTGATGTGTTTCTGTTGAGAAATCATTTGATAATCTACTGGGAGCTCCCTTGTATGTAACTTTCTGTTTCTCTCTTGCAGACCTTAGGATTCTCTCTTTGTCCTGAACTTTTGGCATTGTAATTTTGATGTGTCTTGGTGTGGGTCTTTTTAGATTCATCTTGTTTGGGACTCTCTGAGCTTGTGTTACTTTTTTCTTCCCTACATCAGGGAAGTTTTCTGACACAATTCTTCAAATAGGTTTTCTAACCCTTGTTCTTCTTCCTATTGTTCTGGCAACCCCATTATTCGAATGTTACTTTGTTTCATGTTGTCCCATAGCTCCCTTAGGCTCTCTTCCTGTCTTTTAATTTTTTTTCTCCAATTGCAGTTCAGTTTTGGTGTGTTTTGCTTCCCTGTCTTATAATTTGCTAATCTGGTCCTTTGCTTCTCCTAGTCTACTGTTGAAACTTTCCATGAAGTTTTTGTTTGTTTGTTTGATTAATTTTTTCAGCTATATCACTCTTCATTTCTTCTTGATTCTTACATAAGTTATTGGTTTTTTTCATCCATTTCTTCTTTATTCTTATATAAGTTGTTGATTTTTTTTTCTCCATCGGTTTATGAACTATATGACCCTTATTCTGAATTTTTTTCTAACATATTGTTTGCCTCTGTTTTGCTTAGCTGCTTTTCTGGCGATTCCTCCTTTTCTTTCCTTTGAGGGTTTCTTTGTCTACCCATTTTTGGCCTCACCGATTAATCTAGATGTAGAGTTGTGCAGGGGCTGCTCCTTGAGTGGCAGTGGCTCCTCCGGTTGCAGTTATTCCTCAGGCAGTTGCTGAAGTGGCTGCTCTTCAGGTGGCAGTGGCTCCAGTGGGTGCTGTTCACAGCAGCAGTGTCTCCTCTGGCTGGTGGGAAAAGGCTGCTGGCACAGCTGCTGTTCCTTGGATGAGGGAGTGAGCAGCTCACCTGGCTGCTGCTCCTCAGACAGGGGCAGACTGCTCGCGTGGCTGCTGCTCCATGGAGATCAGGGCTGGCTGCATTCTGATGCTGTTCCTCAGATGGGGCAGGCTGCTCATGCCCAGGTTGATGCTCCTTGTACGAGTTCAGGCTCCTCACACAGCTTCTACTCCTCGGATGGGTGACAGGCTGCTTGCTTGGCTATTGCTCCTCAGGTGGGAGAGAGTTGCACGTGTGCCTGCTGCTCCTCAGACCAGTGCAGGCAGTGCAGGACTGTCACTCCTCAGACGTGGGCAGTCTGCTGGTAAGACTGCTGCTCTTAGGCCTGGGGCGGGCTGCTCACGTGTCTACTGCTCGTGTGGTTGCAGTGCCCTGGGCCACTGAGTCTCCTTCACCAATTCGGGTTGGATATTATTCATTTCAGCTGTTCTTTCTATCTGCTCCAGGACAAGGCATGGGACACATCTGTCTGTTCCACCATTTTGTCTCCTCCTCACAACATTAATTCTTTAACTAACAGAGAACATCCCCTTATCTTCTAATACCAGGGTAACAATACAGCTATGTCCAGTAGTGAAGGATTTCGCTGTCATAAAATCAGGAGATTGTCCTCATACAGACTGGCTCGAAAGCATGTCCTTAATAAAAGTATTTACTGTGTCTATCAAATGGCTATTAACTCAGAGGTAACATAAAAATTTGTCATAGACTGAAGCAACAGAAAGAATGACAGGTTAAAACTACTTCCATCAATTCTTGACAGAGGTGTTCCTTAAAACTATTCTACTCCAGTAAATTGAAATAATTCAATCACATTTATACTGTCTCCATTTTGGAAGAAATCTAAAAGGGGGAGAAAAGCAGACCTAGTCTAATGCAATAAAAATGTCAATGATTGAGTATGTAATTTGAAGATCTAAACTACATGACAACTGGCAGATGATCAAGGATTGTTGCCAAATAGAGACTGTCAAAATGATAAGATTCCATTTCTTTCACTTGATTGTTACCACTTACTCTAATACCTATGGTTCTAAGAAATCTTATGGGTGAAAGACATTATTGTAACACTTGTATTGTTATTGTTAACAACTTTTATTTTAAGAATGCAAAAATCAGCATCATCACAAAACAAATTATAGGTTGAAAAGTATAGACTTCGCTTTAATCTAATCATCTTTGCTGTTATGGATACTCCTTTTTTTTCCTTTCAGTTAATAATTTCTAATTCTGTGGCTATTCTTTATAAGTTGACATTTAACCATAGAAGAATGTACTTATAGAGATACCATAAGCCAGAAATAACTGTCTGCACATATCAGTCAGCTGCCATTCTAAGGCATATATATGCTCTGAAGGGGAACATCCTGTTGGCTCATCTTTTCACCTGTCATTTGATGCACTGGAATATATAATCAGTATTAGACTCTTAAAATTTAAGATGAGTGAATATTTTAATGTCCCTTCCCTCTCAAATACTGCATTGTACCAACAGAATGCAGCAATGTCACCAAATTCCTATGGCAGGAGAAAGAACATCGTTCTACCCCCTCCCTTCCAGACCTCAGAGCTCTCTCCCCTGTATTTGTTCAAGTCTGTCCTCTAGTGCCTAAATGGGAGAACAGAGACCTTTTGGCATCAAAATTACCCTAACTAAATACAAATAAAATGAAAAAAAACAAGCTTAACCATGTGGTCATCAGTCATAAAACAGTATCTACAGTACATATTTGACACGGGAAAGATGCTTAACATACACACACTCTTATCCTCAGAATATCCCTAAGGGACAAAAAGATAGGGGCAGGAATTGAGGAACCAGGATTGATACCATAGCATAGTCTAACCACTATGTTATACCACTAATATAGTATACTCCACCCAACCAAAAAAAATCAGAAAACTACTACCAAAAAAATCAAAAAAATTATGGCATAGACCTGTTGCAACAGGAATTCATTTGGTATATATTTGGCTAGCACTTTTTGCCACAATTTGGTATTGTTTTTTCTGTTTCACCATTCAAAAGTGAGAGAGAGAGAGAGAGAGAGAGAGAGACGAGAGAGAGAGAGAGAGAAAACTTGACACCAGTCATACACTTTAAAAGAATTTTTAAGTCCTCTTCAACTTGCTCTTTCTGACCTACACAAATCAAATATTTTAGATATTCTTCAAAGGGCTTGTTCATTTTCTTTAAAATATTTACAGGGTCTTTATTTACCTCTATGAATCTCAAAATGAATAAAATTGGGAGCCTACCTACAGATCCTTCTATCATGAATTTAATTTCTTTTGTTAATTTAGTCCCTCAACAATTTAGCTCATCAAACCACCAGATATATCTGTAAGATTCCTACTGCCAAAAAAAATTTCTACTACCCCTTTCTGTTTGATAGTTTCCATTTTCCACAAAATAACCTAAGCTCTGTTACCCGAATCACTTGTGAAAGTGATAAAACTGCACTGAATATTGAAGCAAGCCCCACAAAATGACAATTACATTGATACACAAAAACTAAACTATGCACCAAGCTGCAGCAGAGTGGGGGAAAGGGGTGTGGAGACATGTATTTCTCATTTCTTAAGATCTCACTTTTTATTTCTTTTAAGAAGCAGTGCAGGAGAAAAAGTGAGACTTAACTTTGCACCTTAAACTTCGCTGTTCAGTTCCTTCCTCTGGGAAGACAATGATGTGGACCTTGTAGAGTGGCTCTGCAAATGAAGATCATGATGTTAGACATTTATCACAGCACCGACCATATAAGTGTTTAAATAATGGTAGCTACTATACTAGTAATATGTATTATTTGGGATTAAAATGTGTAAATTAGAGACAAGCAAAATCTTTATTTAGCTTTGTTTCTAACAGCAGGTTGTTAATGAGGTCATGAATTTGAGTTATTTATACATGAACAAGGCTATACTCCTCACTTGGACAGTTGTCTTGAAACATATGCAAGATGGGGAAAAGGGTGTGTAGGAGCGGGGGGAATGAAGGTGAATCATGGCAACCTAAAATATTAGCTATATTAGTGAAGAGTAAGTAATATCATTACTACCGATGGCAGAAGAGTTTTTGAAAATTTTGTATATTAAAAATTTTGTCTATTTAAAAAAGGCTACTTTCCTTCCGAGACCAGTTTGGCTCAGTGGATAGAGCATCAGACTGTGGACTGAAGGGTCCCGGGTTCGATTCTGGTCAAGGGCATGTACCTTGGCTGCGGGCACATCCCCAGTAGGGGGCGTGCAAGAGGCAGCTGATCGATGTTTCTCTCTCATCGATGTTTCTGACTTTCTATCCCTCTCCCTTCCACTCTGTAAAAATCAATAAAATATATATTTTTTTAAAAAGCTACTTTCCTAAACCTGGAAAAAATCTATAATTTACTGTTTTGCTAACAAATAACTTGTAAGACATAGTCTTTTTGAGTAAGACAGAGTTTAGGAGAAGCATGGAGTGCAGGTATTGGTAGATTTTCAGAAGTTGGAATATTTGGGGGTTCATTGACCTCAAACTAGAGAAGCATGGTTACTTGAGTGAGATTGTTGCTGATTGTCTAACTTTAAAGTGCAATTTCCAAAGCAAGCTGCCATTAACTAATTACAAGTTTAAAACAAGTCCTAATTGATGATTACTTATTGCTATGGCCATGGGACAGTCAGAACTTTCCTCAGCAGGTCACGTTGCCATTATTGAGTACTTTCTGTGTACCAGCAGTATGCTGAATGTATTACGTTATATTTGTTAATCCTCATAATATTCTGTGAAGCACTTATTATTATCTACAGTTTTTACATGCTAAGCAAAGCACTTAGATGACTTGTAAAAGACTGCATAACTAAAAAATGACAGAGCAAAGTGTAAAACCCAGATTCGTCTGACTCCAAAGACTGTGTTATCTGTACTGCTCTATTAAACTTTTTAATTAACTCCCAGCATTTCTATAACACTTCATTCCTATAATTTTGTCATTTCAAGAATGCAAATAAAATTACAACCCCTTTGGGGTTGGCTTTTTTTTTAACTCAGTATACTTCCCTGCAGAGTCACTCAAGTTGCTGTGCATATCCACAGTTTCTTCCTTTTTGTTGTTGATTAGTATTCCAAGGTATGGAAGTATCACAATATTTTTAACCACTCACCCACTGAAGGAAACCTAGATTTCTAGTTTGGGGCTATTATGAAGAAACTTTCTCTAAACACTCATGGGCAGATTTTTGCATGAACTTATGTCTTCCTAAGTCTCTGGGATAAATGCCCAGGAATGTAATTGCTGGATCATATGGTGCTTGTATGATTAGTTGTTTTGTTGTTGTTGTTTTATCTTAGTTATGTTTTTTTAATATATTTGTATTGATTTCATAGAGGAAGGGAGAGGGAGAGATAGAAACATCAATGATGAGAGAGTCATTGATTGGCTGCCTCCTGCACGCCCCCTACCGGGAATCGAGCCCACAACCTAGGCATGTGCCCTTGACCAGAATCAAACACAGGCCAGTCCTCTATCCACTGAGCCAAAACCAGCTAGGGCTGCATGTTTAATTTTTTGTTTGGTTGTTTTTAAGGAACTGCCAAATATTTTTCCAAAGTCGCTCTACCATATTACATTTCCTGCAGGAGACTATGAGTGATCCAGTTTCTCATCATTTTCAGCATTTGTTGTTGTCACTATTATTGCTTTTAGTCATTATGAAAAGTAGGTAGTAATATCTCATTGGGGTTTTAATTTGAAATTCTCTAATAGCTGACAATGTTGAACATCTTTTCATGTGCTTATTTGCAGCCATCTGTATATCCTCTGTGAAACGTATTTTCGTGTCTTTTGACAGTTATTCTAAATGAATTGTTTAATCTCTTACGACTTTTGAGGGTTTTTTTAAAAATATATTCTAGATACTGTCCTTTGTCAAATATATGGTTTGCTAATATTTTCTCAAACTTTATAGCTTGTTGTTTCATCCTCCTAACATTTCACATTTAAATCTATGATCTAATTTGAGTTAGTTTTTATGTAAGATGTGAGACATAGGTCACAGTTCATTTATATTGCCTATGGATGTTCAATTGTGCCAGAACCATTTGTTGAAAGGCTCTCTTTCATCCATTGAGTTGCTTTTGCACCTTTGCCAAAAATCATTTCTTGTAGGTCTATTTATGGGTCCTCTGATTCATTTCATTTATCTATATGTCTGTCCCTCTGCCAGTATCACACATAATAATCTTTAAATCAATCTGATTCTTCTTACTTTAATCTTCTTTTTCAAAATTTTGTTAACTATTCTAGTTTCATTGGCTTTTTATTATTATGATTATCTTTATTTAAAAGTGAAAGATAGATTTTTTCTTTATTGATTAAGGTATTACATATGTTTCCTTATCCCCTTTTTCTCCCCACCCATGCCCTCACCCACCTGGTGTCTGTGTCCATTGGTTAGGCTTATATGCATGCATACAAGTCCTTTGATTGATCTCTCCCCTTTACTTCCACTCTCCCCTACCTTCCCTCTGAGGTTTGATGGTCTCTGTTTCTGGATCTATTTTTGTTCATCAGTTTATGTTGTTCATTATATTCCACAAATGAGTGAGATCATGTTATATTTATCTTTCTCTAACTGACTTATTTCACTTTGCATAATGCTCTCCAGTTCCATCCATGCTGTTGCAAATGGTAAGGATTCCTTCTTTTTTACCGCATTGTAGTATTCCATTGTGTAGAGGTACCACAGGTTTTTAATCCACTCATCTGCTGATGGGCACTTAGGCTCTTTCCAAATCTTAGCTGTGGTAAATTGTGCTGCTATGAACATAGGGGGGCATATATCCTTTCTGATTGGTGTTTCTAGTTTCTT
Organism: Antrozous pallidus; assembly: GCA_027563665.1. Taxonomy (NCBI): domain Eukaryota; kingdom Metazoa; phylum Chordata; class Mammalia; order Chiroptera; family Vespertilionidae; genus Antrozous; species Antrozous pallidus. The sequence continues at coordinate 160,845,177 of CM050508.1, read as the reverse complement.
GGGGTATATTTCTAGAAGTGGGATCACTGGGTCAACGGGGAGTTCTATTTTTAGTTTTTTTTAGGAAATTTCGTACTGTTCTCCACAATGGCTTCACCAATCTGTATTCCCACCAGCTGTGCATGAGGGTTCCTTTTTCTCCGCATTCTTGCCAGCACTTGTCATTTGTTGATTTGTTGATGATAGCCATTCTGACAGGTGTGAGATGGTAACCACATTGTCGTTTTAATTTGCATCTCTTGGATGATTAGTTACTTTGAGCATGTTTTCATATGTTTCATGGCCTTCTTTATGTCCTCTTTCAAAAAGTATCTATTTAAGTCCATTGCGCATTTTTAATGGGTTGTTTATCTTCCTTTTGTTAGGTTATATGAGTTCCTTTTATAAAGTTTAGAATAGAATATATGTAGAATACATACAGCTAGGGTTTTTATAGGAATTTGTTAAACCTATGTGTCAATTTGGAAAGAACTGACATCTTTACTGTGTTGTCTTCCAACCCATAAATATGTCTCTCCATTTATTTAAGACTTTGATATCTTTCTTTAGGATTGTGTAGCTATCAGCATATAAATCTTGTGCAAGCTTTGTTTGGTTTATACCTAAATATTTTACTTTTTTTAGTTACTGTGCATGGTATTGCATTTAAATTTGGTGTCTGCATCTCATTGCTAACATACATAAATACACTTGTAACCTTGCTGAATTCATTTGTTAGTTCTGGGAATTTTTTGGTGGTTATTTTGAGTTTTCAATGCAGATAATCACGTAACCTGTAGATAAGGACATTTAATTTCTTCCTCTCCATCTGTGTGCCTGTTATTTTCTTCTCTTGCCTTATTCTACTGACTAGAACTTCCAGCATTCTGCTGAATAAGAGTGGTGAATTTGGACATCTGTGCCTTGTTCTTGATCTTGGAGAAGATGCATTCATTTTTCTCACATAAGTTTTAAGTTAGCTTTATGTTTTTTGTAGATGTTCTTTATCGAGTAGAGGAAGTTCTACTCCATTTATATATTTCTGAGTTTTTATCACAAATGGATGCTAAATTTTGTTAAATATATTCTGCTTCCATTGATATGATCGCATAATTTTTCTTCTGTAGCCCATTAACATGTGCACTGTGGTTGTTGATTTTCAAACATTCAACATGCTTTGTATCACTGAAATAAACTCCACTTTGGCATTGAGTTTACCTATTTATGAATTTTATTTGCCAACATTTTGTTAAAGATTTTTGTATTTATATTCATAAATGGTAGTGCTCTATAGTTTTCTTTCTTCCTTGTTTTTTTTGTTTGTTTGTTTGTTTGTTTTTGTTGCTTTTTTTTACTATCCTTATCAGGTGTAGTGTTGTTACTGAAGTAATACTACTAGCTTCATAAAATAAAGTGGATGTGTCCCCTCCTCTTCTAGTATCTGGAAGAGAGAGTGTAGAATTGGTGTTAATTGTTATTTAAATATTTGGTAAAATTCTCCTGTGTAACCATCTGTATCTGGAGATATCTTTCCTGGGAATTTTTAAATTACATATTCTAATCTTGATGATTGCAGGGCTTTTCAAATTATCTATTTCACATAGGGTGAGTTACAGTAGTTTGTGCTTTTCCAAGTGGCCTATTTCATATAAGTTGTCAAATTTGTGTGCAGAGTTATTTGTAGTATTACTTTATTACCTTTATGATGTTTGCGGGATCTGTAGTAATATTCCTGATTTTGCTCATCTGTGTTTTCTTTTTTTCTTTCTTATTCAATCTTGCTCGAAGTGATCTTTCCAAAAAAAAAAAAACAGCTTTTTGTTTTATTATTTTTTCTGTTATTCATTTTCAATTTCATTGATCTTTGTTATTATTATTTCCTTCTTTCTGCTTGCTTGGGGTTTATTTGGCTTCTCATTTTCTAGGCTCTCAAGATAGGATTTTAATTATTGATATGAGGCCCAAAAAAATGTATTATTATTGCTAGATGGAAATATATGTTCTAAGTTCCCAGATGGCCTCCACTGGTATCTCAGAGAAGGTAGCCTTATCATAGACCCTCTCTAACCATCTCACTGGGAAAGCAGAAGGGTGCCTCATTACTGCCGTGTGGGAGAGTAAGTCCATACTCCTTGTGTTCTCCAGTGACACCATGGGCATTGGGGAAGGGCTCCCTACTGGCCACAAGAGATACATGCAGCAACCTTCTCTGATAGCACACCAGCAGGAGTGTTGGTGTGCCTTGTTGCATCCTTATGAGGGTAGAAGTCTAGGATCCCCACTTGGACTTCATGGGACTACAGTGTTTCCCCACTGGCTACATATAGTAAGTAGGGTGGTCTATCAAAGTTTTCTGCCCCTTTTTTCTGGTCTTCTGGGTAGACAGAGTAGGCTTTTGCTAAGGCTTTTCTTCTCTGTACGTTTAGGCATTTGCAGGCTACCCTCTTCTTCAGCCCCAAGTCTGGGATATACGACACAAAAATAAAACTCGGTGAATGCACCACTATGCTTTTACTTGGTTCCTAGGTCCCTAGCTAATCTGCTGTTTTCTGGCTACTTTCCAAAGTTCTCTTATATTTTTTAATATATGTAATGTCCAGGATTTTGTATTTTTATTCATGGAGAGAATAGAGAAAAGTAAGCCTACTCAATCTACCGGGAAGCAGAAGTCCTACTGCCTCGATTTTTAAAACTTAACCTGCATGTTAAAAAGGAGAACATACAAAATACATGGTGTAGATAGAAAGGGACGGGGCTTTTTGTTGTTATTGTTTTACAAAATTATTGAAGCTAACTCATTCGAATGACTGCTGCTGATATCTTGAAATCAATTACTTGATAATCAAATTATCCTTTATAGATCATTCTGAGTTGTTGAAATTGCTCCCAAACATTTTTTGAACTCTTTTGGATGTAATTTGAGAAGTTGATGGTGTCCAGTTGCATATTCTCAGTGACATAAATTGTCATCCTTTGAAGCTATGTTTGACTTTTGGAAAGAACCCTAAAATGGTTATAGAGTCAAGATAGGTAGTAAGACAAATGACCAAACTGGGTAATACACTTCTCAGTCTAACACTTTTTTCTAAGAAACAGTATGAACCAAAGTATTGTTGTCATGAGAAAGTCATTCCTTTTATATCATACAAAACCTCCCAAACACTTTAAAGGTAGCAAAATCAACATTTCTTTTCTGTGGTGTTGACAGTAATGTTTCCTTGGGCCTAATGGATATTGGAGCTTTTCCCTGTAAACATACACTTTGACAGTATTTTTTTCAGGTCAACTTGAAAACACTGCATTCCATCACTATTCTCCTGAAATACATGTTATTTTTCCAACCTCCCTTTGAAAATTCAAAACAAATGTCAAATCTTCTCTATTTCTTTTTATCATTCAAAATGTGTAGCACAGGCTTTACAAAAACCTTTTTGTTCAAATTCCCCTTCAGTATGAGTCAGTGTTCTCATAGCTAACCCATCTGCCTAAATAAATGCCATCTCTGACATTTTCTGCGTTTTCATCAGTCCTTTGTACTTCACCGTGAGCACCCTTATTACCTTTCTTAAGCCTTCGTGCCAGTCAGAAAAACTTCCTCATCACAGTCCCTCCACACCCATAATTGTTCTTTTAGATATCTTGTGTCCTGTGTGTCTATTTAACTCACACAAAACTTAGTGTTAATTCTTTGCTTTCTATAGCTGTCATTCCCATTCTCTGCAGCATGTAGCCCAAATACAAACTGAAAAAATTGCTGCCGATGCAAAGAGAATTGTTACAGATGTTTCCTCCAAGCCTGTGTTATATTTTGCCAAGCCATACAAGAACATGAGCTCTGTCACTTCATAATCATAGCAAGATTGTACGTGCACAGAGCATCAGCCTATTTCGTTAACTATAAAGCTCTAAGTCCCATACATAGGATCTAAAATAGGTGATAGACCTAAATCAGTAGGTAGGAATGGCCCTTTGGCAAATCAAAGAGCTGCTAAATATTTTAATATATTCACCCTCAACAACCCGATTCTTTTGTTCCTGTGCATGACTCCTTTTCAATTCACTATGATAGTCATAGTCAGACAGCCTTTCTTCAGATCCTGGTCCTGCCAGCTTACCAATTGCCAGATGACTTGGGAAAATTACTTAACCTTTGTAAGCCTTAGTTTTCTCCTCAATAAAATTGGATAATAATAATTATCTCTAGTGCTGTTACAAGGATGAAAGGAGATAATACACATAAGTTTTAACACATTGCTTAGCACCTAGTGTTTGGATGACAGCTATTTTTTATTAAATGCCAGTCATTAACGATGATAAATAGGATATGGTGCTTGCCCTCAAGATCCAAATTGAAACAAAATTCTGAGCTCAAACTGTCCCATCAGAAGAAAAAAAATAAACCAAAAAGAAAAAAGAAACCTAAAGGCTATTACAGTTATATATTATATAGAATTAATTTTGCACCCATGGATAGACCATTACCAGAATATTCTAATCAACGAAGTGATTGTTAAGCAGTCATTATTGATTTTCTCAGGCAGATTACGTGTTTTGGAACTCTAGCTATATGCTGTGTCTCTCTAAGTTGTTCTGGGTGTTAAAAATGCTTTGTCTATGTGATCACTTCCAATGTGTCCACTGACTCGAGTACTGACTGAAGATCCATGGATAATATGCCAGTGGAGGTGAGAAGCAGGTGTAAATGTAAAACAAATGGACTATTCAGAAGCCAGGCCAGTCTGCCTTTGCCAGCCTATGCTCCCAGCTCCTCAAACTCCAGGAAATACTTTTCTCTAACTAACTCAGCGTGCCAATGACTTAGCAGTTCACAATGTGATACTGTGTTTATCATGGCTTTTCTCTCCTCCCAAACAAGAGAATGTAAATTCCACAGAGGTAAGAGAGATTCATTTTGCAATAAGGAAAAACTTGACCAGAGGGGTGTGCAGTCTTCTAAAAAGGCTGAAAAGGGAATAGATTCCATCAAGAAATATACATTTGCCCTGTACATGGTTATCTCAGTTGTGTTGGCGTTGTAGTGTTCTGATTGCTGGTTAATTGTGTTGTGCAGTGCTGGATTGCGAACTGTTTTTCACTGTGCTGGAATAGCCTGAAACTCTTTTTTTTTTTCACCTTTTTCCTCAAGATTCTCATACTAAATATCTTTGCTGTTTTTTAATGTGGAGAACTGTACATGATACCACAGCAACCAGTTAAACACCTAAAAAGTATAATCAAATGGTTATTTCCTTTGCTCTATATATGGCCAAATAATAACTTTTGAGTATTTTCTTCACTCAATTACCTCTTGTTTGGAATCAAGAAATATGCCTTTCATCTCCTTCAGATGATTTTCCATGATCAGTGTCATTTCCTGATGTCTCTTAAAAATTAAAATTAATCTTTTCATTGACTACTTGCTTAAAAATTATTCTTTTATTCCTGCAACCTGACCTTTTCATAATCAAAATCTTGATTAGGTAGGCAAATTCACAGGCTTTCTTAGCTAATGAATTCTAAGGTGAAATTCATTTTTGAGTTCCAAATTAACTTCCCTTAAAAAATCAACAAGAAAATGAATTTGTGAAGTGAACCCTCAGATCCTTTCATAATGATGAGTGAAGTACCAACCATAGCACTATACTAATACATATGCTTAAAAGTATCTATGATAAGCTTTCACTGCTCATGTTAGACTTCCATGTTAAGCCCTACCTGATATTAAGAGACATATTCTAGATTACCAACTCACAAATAGATCTGATTGCTTGGTAGAAAAAAAATATCAGGTAGAATGACTACAGGAGCTAATGCTAGAAAGAAGGTGAAAAAATAGGAGTAAACAAAGGAGCAGGGATTTGCACCATATCATTCAAAATGGGAGATCAGAGTGAGCATGCACTCTGGCCTCCATAACTGCCTTTAAGAACTAAGAAATTATCATTTTAATTAGAGGTACTGACAAATCTCTCAAAGTTCAACATGAGGTGATCTCCTTACAGAGCTCACTCTGAAGACCCTTCCAGATCTAGTGCCTCCACAGACTATCGATACTCACAGGAATTTATCTCATGATTAAATTTAATGTAATTTAAAGATTTCCAAAACCATACTATTGATTTTATTTTATTTTTTAATGTCAAAACACAAATTTTTTAGTTTTCTTTAATAAATACTCTTGATTTTAAAATGCAGAAAATCAATAAATATTGACTGTACTCATGTAAGCAATCTCACTAAGCACTTGTGCATAAAGGTTCCATAAATTACATCTCTCTCCCTGGTATATTTCAAAATAAAATGCCATATGGAACTTGACTTTATTTTTAAGTAGTGACTTCTTTTTCTTGGACTGAATTTTGTTCCCTTCAAATGGGAGTTAAAATAAACTTTGGCAAACCACCAGCTGAGACTGCGAATGTATTTAATGCAAGCTTGCTTCAATATTAACATTTTCACAAACCATAGTAGGTGGCCCCTTGCTGTCTTTTCATTATCTTTTCCAGCCATGGCTGCAAGCCCAAATGATGCCACTTTACCAAAGAGATGTCTGTACGTGTTTTCTACTTTAATCACCTCCTTTCCACACCCCGAATCGCCATCTGACAGATTATCTTCTCCACAGGCAGGCAGCCATATCCAGACCTTGATGGGGTCCCAGAGCCTTCAGCATCGTAGCCGGGAGCAGCAGCCATATGAGGGAAATATAAACAAAGTGACCATCCAGCAGTTCCAGTCACCATTGCCTATTCAGATCCCCTCTTCACAGGCCACCCGGGGACCTCAGCCTGGACGGTGCTTAATTCAAACGAAAGGGCAAAGGAGTATGGATGGCTATCCAGAGCAGGTGAGAAGAGATTTCACAACTGATGTATTTTCAGGAAGTGTTCAGGAAATCCTAATGAATCTATGATTTGTTTTCTCTCATTAATGTAGTCATATTAATGCTGTCACCATGGTGAGTAGAGTGCAACACACTATTTTATCATTATTTTTAGTGGACACCAACCTACAGGAATTGATGGTTGGTAAAATGCCCATTTTACATAAGGAAAAGGTGATGAATTGGAACAGTTTTTCTGGTTTATCCTATACCCCCCCTCCCCACTCCCCACTCCAATTTAACTCTACAGCACAGCTTTGGGATCTTACAAAGAGCTTCAGTGGACTAGGTGTGGTTACCAAGGCCTCTGGTGAAATGGACTGTGTGAAACAGAAACTGTATATTCTTCTCTGTTTGTGGCATCGTTCTTTAAAAGTCCTATCTTCTGGTTGCTCAGTAGTACAGAGATAAAGTTTGCTATGAAGAATATTATAAACAACAGTTAGAAGGGAAACATTTCTGAAATGCTCCAAAAGATAAACGCCTTGTAACACACACACACACACACACACACACACACCACACACACACATACACACACATACACACACACAATGCTGCTCTTCTGACCTATCTAAAAGTAGAATTTGCTTTTCCATTATAAGGACCTGTTTTCTTCCTTAGGACCAGAAAACTGAATAAGATGGCACCTATTGAGTTACATTAAGCTTAAAAAGTAAGACATTAAAATCTTAATGTTCATACAAAATTAGTGTATCTTTTTTGATAATTCAGATAATTAGGCAAAGCTGACTTTGCCCACTGACTTCACTAAATCTGGTATAAAAACGTTTCACTTTATTATTAACTCAAAGCTTCACCTATTATCCACCTTATTTTCTGAATGTATCAGACAATATTATCTTCATTTTCTAGTTTTTCCCTTTTTGTTGTTAAGAGCCATTTATTATTTGGATCCCAATCGTCTAGACAGATCCTCTATTTCTTAATACCCTCTTGAAGCTGAGATTATGTATTAATCATTCTCTGAATTATAGATACTTTTAAAAATAATATTTTCTCTATCCTGCCTTGATCTAGGCTAGTGGTCAGCAAACCACAGCTCGTGAACCACATGCGGCTCTTTGGCCCCTTGAGTGTGGCTCTTCCACAAAATACCACATGCGGCGTACACGTACCATGCGATTGAAGGAGTACCCTAATTAAGTTAATAACAATGTACCTACCTATATAGTTTAAGTTTAAAAATTTTGGCTCTCAAAAGAAATTTCAATCATTGTAGTGTTGCTATTTGGCTCTGTTGACTAATGAGTTTGCCGATCACTAATCTAGGCCAAGTGTTTGATTTAAGGGAAAATGTATCAGACAGGTGCCTTTAATGAGGTAATGATGTGAGGCTTTTAATTCTCCAGAGAGTCTAAAAAGTTAATGAAGTTTTAAATAATGTTTTATTAAAGACATCTAGAAGGTTTCAAAGTACTCATATTTTCTCCCTCACAAATATTATAACCTCAATTCTGTTCTCTGAGTTGGTTAGTCCTCATAGCAGCTATGTATTTGTTTTCTGAAGAATTAATGCATTTAAAAATTCACTGAAACAATAAAGATTATGTTTTTAAAAATTCACAGAAATCAATGCCCTCTATTTTCACCTACCTTGAAGAGTAAGTTTAGTATCTGAACATTCTAAATTTAAAGACCATTTTTATATTATCCCTCCAATAACACAAAAATTTTATAGTTTGACTAAAGAGAGGATTATTAAGTTTTAAGGTTTACATGTTTGTTAAATTTATTTATTTGGCGGGGAGGGGAGGAAGGGAAAAGGAGAGAGAGAAAAACATCCATGTGAGGGAAGCATCTACTGGCTGCCTCCTGCAAGCCCCCTGCTGGAGATTGAGTCCAAAATCCAGGCATGTGCTCCTACCTGGAATTGAACCAGCAACATTTTGGTGCATGAGATGATGCCCAACCAACTGAACCACACCAGCCAGGGCATTGCTTATTAAATGTAAAACATCATGATTCAGACATTGTATTTAGAAATCACAATTGTTTAGATTCACCCTTCTAGAAACATCAGGTGCCTTTCAAACTGAGAAGTAAAAACTTAAACATTCTATCTTTATGTTAAAGAAGGGACTTAAGTATGAAAACAGTCCTGCACTTAGAAGAGCCCCATACTTGGTTTAATGCTCTGCTGTCTCTAACTCTTGATTCTTAATAATCTTTGAACAAAGAGCCTCACAGTTACATTTTGCACCAGACCCCAACAATTCTATAGCTGATGCTGCTTATACATACTACTGCATTTAATCCTCACCATAATATTATTTTCTTTTTACAGATGAATAATCCAGAGTACAGAGAAAATAAGTAACTTGAGATAAATATAACTGGTCAAGCTGTGATTTTAACCCAGGTTTATCTAACCCAAAGCCCAAATTCTTTGTCCAAACCTTCCCATTAAGTTAGCAACAAACCCAGCCAGTGTGGCCCAGTGGTTGAGCGTTGACCTATGAACAAGAAGATCATGGTTCGATTTCCAGACAGGGTTTCAGGCTGGATCCCCACTGAGGGGCATGCAGGAGGCAGCCAATCATTGATTCTCTCTCATCGCTGATATTTCTCTCTCTCTCTCCCTCTGCCTTCCTCTATAAATTTAATTTTAAAATAAAATACATTCGTGCATGGCCTAAGATACTGCCTATTGTGGCACAGACCAGAAGTTTCAAGTGAAGTCACATGATGAAAACAGACTCTGAAAGAAACAAATGCACCACTGACTGCCGGGCTGCCGCTTATATCTTCTTTCATTGTTTTCAATATCTTAATAAAAAATGGAAATGCTGATCCTCACTAAATAAGCTATTTATTGGCCTCCTAGATCTGACTTTTTGCTAGAACGCTGCATATCCTCCTTGATAATTCTATTTAGTTTCTGACTGTTTCTTGGCTGTGAGATATTCTCTCATCTTTTCATGGCCCCTTTGGGCCTTACCAGGCAGGGGGGATACTTTATATGTGAGATGAATACTCTCTCTGACATGCTTTATGGGACACAACAGTCACAACACAGCCTATTAGCCATACCACAATATACCCAAGGGGAGTCTAGCTTCAGATAAGAATTTATGGTTGTCACATTTATAAAATCACAGTGTCATCTTTATTATTTCTAATATTAAAAAATATATTGAGGCAGTTCTTCATCTACTTGGCACATGTGAAATTTATTTCCTTTAGATTTTTAGTGTCTTCCAGATTGACAATAATATAAAATGGATATAGTCACTACCTTGTAGGAGAAGGACTAGGAAGTATTTGCAACAATTTACCTTATAAATAAATACGTTGCATACGTTTCCTTTCAGGTTTTTTGGTGGCCTGGGGAAATATACCTTCTATATATTACATTGTGCAATATAAAATTTTTATATTGGAAAGAAATAACCTAAATCTTAAATAATGTAATTGGAAACGCACAGAAATATGGGAAAACACAAAGATAATATATTTAAATCATGTAAGTCCCATTCTTCTCATTTCTAATCTATATACCAGTAATAAAAGCATAAGTGACCATTATGGGAGAACGACCAGAACAACTGATCGCTATGATGTTCACTGACCATCCGGGGTAGATGCTCAATTCAGGAGCTTCCCCCAGGTAGTCAGTGTGTTCAGCCAGAGGCCAGGTTCAGGCTGGCAAGTACAGCTGCCATGGCAGGAGCCTCTCCTGACTCCGTGGCAGCTCTACTGAGAGGTGGCAGCAGGTGCAACGGGCTGGAATGAGTGTGAGTGGCATGGCACCTGGCCCATATTCGGGCTCCTCCCTGGCCATCTGCCACTTGGCACATTGCTACATCCTCCAAGGGCTCTGGACTGCAAGACAGATATTGGCCTGCCGGCTAATGCCTGATCCCAATGCCGTTCTCTGTAGAAGGCAATCAGTTTGAACAACTCAATGACTCAGGGAAGTGCAGGGAACTCAGAGTCTGCCTCCACACTTGAATCACCCACTCAATGGTGTCCACAGGACAGAATGTGGTGGCCCAGCCCGTGCACATGCAGTAGCTACTGAAGCTCAAGCAGCAGACCATGCAGCTGCAGAAGGCCATCCAGCCACAAGCCGGCAGTCGGACATTCCCTGAGGTATCCCAGACTACAAGAGGGTGCAGGCCAGGCTGAGGGAGCACCCCACACACACATACACACCCCTGCACCCCCCACACACATACACACCCCTGCACAAATTTTGTGCACCAGGCCTCTAGTTAACCAATAACAACCCAAAAAGGACTAAACTGGTATACTAAATAAAGCTAAAATATTCAATAAACAGGGTAAACTGATATATTGAATAAAGCTAAAATATTCCTTGGAGCTGCATCAAGTTATCATATGTTCATATTGAGTCTTATAAATACAAAACTGTTATAAACTGTACTTTCTATCATAGAATAATAACCAGTTTTAAGAAATCTAGCTCAATTCAAGGAAAAGTTGTAATTAAACATATCTTTAAAATAAAAATCTTGGAGAGTACTTCTGGCAATTGCAGTTTCCCATAATTTAGAAACTATTCATTACTGACTCTACCATAAAAGTTACATTAGCAGATAGTTTTTGCCTTTGTGTTGCAAGTGAACTGTGTAATACTTAAATGTTCTATTCATTATTATGAAATATGATAGTGAATTCAGAATAGTTCCGTTAAATGGCCAAGCCTAATTGACCTAGCTCCTAAAGACTCACAATATGCTGATTAAGTCAAGACTAAGGCTCAAATTTGCCTTGAACCATCTAAATGTTAGCAATTAAAGATATCTCAAAAATAAAAATATAGAGACCATTTGGGGCATTTGCATTTGCCCATAAGCAAATTAATAGGCTATGCAAGATTGATGGAAAAAACATCAAACTACTTAAGAAAGTAAACACTTCCAATGATCTTTAAGAAAGAGTTTTCTTAACAGTATGGAGTTTCCTCAAAACTGGAACTCCCACTTATAGGACTATATCCCAAGAAACCAAAAACACCAATCAGAAAGGATATATGCACCCCTATGTTCATAGCAGCACAATTTACCATAGGTAAGATTTAAAAACAGTCTAGGTACCGATCAGCAGATGAGTGGTTAAAAGCCTGTGGTACATCTACGTAATGGAATACTACACTGCTATAAAAAAGAAGGAACTTTTATCATTTGCAACAGCATGGATGGAAATGCAGCATTATGCTAAGCGAAATAAGCCAGTCAGAGAAAGATAAATATCACATGACCTCACTCATGATGATCAACATAAACTGATGAACAAAAATAAATCCAGAGACAAGGGGCAGGGGGTAGGGGGGAAAGTAAAGATTAATCAAAGGACTTGTGTGCATGCATATTAGCATAACCAATAAATACAGACACTGGGGGAGGGGGGCCTTGCCCTCAAGGGTGGGAGTGGCTGGGGGGATCAATGGGGGAAAAGGAGACACATGTAATACTTTAAACAAACAAACAAATAAATAAATAAATAAAAGGGTTTTCTTTCTTTACCCAATCAAAATTTATGCTAACTCTGGGTTCTGTCTTTTCAGTCATTACACATAGAAAACTAGCATTTTCACTATAGACCACACACACATCCCCAACCCACGATAACTAAGAATTCCTAAGTTTGTTATACAGTAGTTTTTTCTAGATCATTCCTGGTACTTATTTCCCTCCAATGGAATTCTTGATCTACATTCTTTGTATCAATTCTTATCGTGACGATCATTCTTACTACAGTCTTATCTCAAGGTGAACCTGCTCCAATGACATCATTTCCCCATCGCTCTATAAAGCACAGGATCTTGTTTTAACAGACCTCCCTTGATAGTTTTGGATTTGGGAAGGTAATATAGCACAGAATACTAAACTATTAGCCCCCCAGTCTTAAATATTTCTTGACTATTCCTGTCACAAATTGTTTCTCCATATTCTTGACCTCTTTCTTTTTCAGTGTCTCTTTCTTCAAGACTCCTAATTGATTTGCCAGAAACTGCTGCTAAATCTAAAACTCTTTTTAGGGAGTATTTTATTTTTCCTTTGTTTAACCCAAACTCAAGTTATAGCCAGAAGTTTTCCCCTTTCTCAAGCTAAAAGTCCCGCTGTTTCTAAACAAAGGAATTCTCTACCAAGGAGATGAATTGTACGACTCACCTAGGAAGCAGTAGCAACTTATTTAAAGAGCCATATTTCCCCTAACTACATTTGCAAATTTTCTTTTATTATTTATATATCCTTTCAAATTAGATAATTTAAATAATTAGATAATTTAAATAATTAGATAATTTAAATAATTCACAAGCTTTTGTTATAAGGCTTTTAACTTTTTAATCTGCTAATCGAAATTTAGTCTTGCACATGTAATGAATGAATACTTACTAATGTCTGCTTGCCATGTAATTTCAAGCTAGTTTCATTTATAACTTATGCCTATAGATGCACTAAATACTATTTTGTCAGGGTTGATTCTGTCTTAATGTACCAAATTAACATAAACTATCACTGAGAACTTAAGTGAAATGTGAATTTTTCCTACTGGGGTGCAGTTATTTGAAGATATTTGGTTTTTATGTGCATTTGATTGCCTTTTTATATCTTTTTTACGTAGTTTTGTGTGAGAATAGAAAAGAATCCTGGCCTTGGATTTAGCATCAGTGGTGGAATTAGCGGACAAGGAAATCCATTTAAACCTTCTGACAAGGTAAGAAGTGAATTTCTTATTAACAATTTTAATTAGAAAAATAGTCTTTTACTGCAGAAAAAAAAGGTTGGAAAAAATGTTAAGATTTTTACTGTGCTTTAATAAGCTAGCTGACTATAAAGCCAATTAGAAATTTTTTCTAATTCTTTTTCCTGGGGAAAAAAATTCACTGCAGTGCTTGACGAATCCTAAGAATAAAAATAAATAAATTTAAGCATTTTCTTTGAAAGGAAACTTGTTTTGCCTTTTGTTTTGTTCACAATTGTATATATTTATAAAGGAAGTTATTCAGGCAATTTCTAATAAGTTTTGTCCAAATGTTTATTTGTAGACCACTTATTTAGAAAGATGTTTTCTTGTAGGAATAGAATAATTAAATTATGATTCAATGCCAGGGCCAGCTGACTGACATCTCTTTAATTCATCATGTTTGTAAAGTATTTCACTAATAGAATCATTAAACCACAAAAAATAAAAATCCTGTGAGAAAATCAGAATTAGCTATGGTGAGGAATCTGGTCCTCCTTTGTTGCTTACCCCTGTTTGTCAAACCATAGATAAAGTTTGGCCACCACCCCCAATTCTAACCTCAATCATTGCCTGAACATCTGACATGCAGCCCATGCTCACATGTGGCCTGTCTGATCCTGTGGTGGGCCACCTGACTTTTTATTTTAAAATGTTTATTCCTCACCACATAACCTGTCCTGCTACCATCATTGTTTAATACTCTCAGCTTTGAGTCAATTAGTAATTACAATCTGATGAGAATTGAAACTATTTGCTTTTGACCTAATAAAATTTAATTGCATTAAGTGGCGTGAGAAAACTTTAGAGTGATGAAGAAAGCCAGAAATTAGATATGAATACAACCTCCACAGTGCTCTATCTACTTATAAGTTGCAACCTGGTGCAGATCCTTTCTACTCACCATTAAAAAAAATAACCCACACATCAATTTCTGATCATAAGACCTGCTTTTGAAAAATCTCTGATGTCCTTACTCTGGAAATTTCTGTAGCCTTAAATAGGGCTCATAATCCCTTATTTGCCTCCACTTCTTCCCAATCTTGCTTCCTACCATTCTTTTTTAAATATTTTTAATTGATTTCAGGGAGGAAGATGAGAGGAAGAGAGAGATAGAAACATCTATGGTGAGAGAGAATCATTGATCGGCTGCCTCCTGCACGTGGGGATCAAGTTTGCAACCCAGGCATATGCCCTGACCAAGATTCAAACCATGGTTTATGGGTCAATGCTCAACTACTGAGCCACACTGGCCCAGCCCTACCATTCTTTCTGTCCTTCTTCCTTTCCTTTCTGGAGGAAAAAAAGAGAGGGAGGAAGAGTTTGAACCAAAAGGAAGACACTATACACACTAGAATGGAAGAGACCGGAAGGAAATCCTCAGTGGCCATAAATGGGAGCTCCTTTATTCAGCTGGTTGGAGCAGCTATCTTATCTAATAAAAGAGTAATATGAAAATTGACCATACCTTCGCTATACCCACAAGCCATGCCCACAAAGCCATGTCCACAAAGCCAATCAGAGCAAGTATGCAAATTAACCCAACCAAGATGGCAGTTAATTGTCATATCTGCACACCAAAGACAGTGTAGAAGGAAGCCAAGCATTGAAGAAGGGAGCAAAGCTGTGGAGTAAGCAAGCAGGGTGGGGGAGAAGGGAGGGAGTGAGGCAAAGGAGGCAGGAGCGAGGCAGCGGAGATGGGAGCGAGCAAGGCAGTGGAGAGGGGAGCGAGCGAGGCAGCAGAAAAGGGAGGGAGCTTTGCTCAGGTCACAGGAAGCTATATTCTTGCAGGAATCTTCCTGCAATGGGTCTCTAATCCTATATAATCAAAAGCTAATATGCAAATTGTCCCCTTGACTGGGAGTTTGACCAGGAGTTCAACCAGAGGGTGGGTTTAGCCAGCCATCTCCCCTTGGCCCCTCCCCCTGGTTGGCCACACCCCCAATCAACCCCTCTCACCCTAATCAGGGGCGGGGCCTGCTGGCCAACTGCTTTCAGCCCCTCCCCCTACCAGCTCTACTCCTATTTGACCCCCTCCACTCCAATGAGGTGTGGGATCGGCCTGCCAACTGCACAAAGCCCCTCGCCCTGGCCAGCCCGGGCCAATCAGCCCCAATTGGGGTGGGCCAGCCAGACCTTACCCATGCACAAATTCATGCACTGGTCCTCTAGTCTGTCCTATATCCTATATAATAAAAAGATAATATGCAAATTGACCCTAATGGTGGAACAATCAGGAATGACCGGTTGCTATCATGCACACTGACCACCAGGGAGCAGATACTCAATGCAGGAGCTTCCCCCTGGTGGTCAGTGCTCTCCCACAGGGGGAGTGTCACTCAGCCAGAAGCCGGGCTGACAGCTGCAAGCACAGCGGTGGTGGTGGGAGCCTCTCCTGCCTCCTCGGCAGCACTAAGGATGTCTGACTGTGGCTTAGGCCAGCTCCCCACAGAGAGTTGGCCTAAGCCATCAGTTGGACATCCCCCAAAGCTCCTGGGCTGCCAGAGGGATGTCTGACTTCCAGCTTTGGCCCAATCCCTTGGGGAGTGGACCTAAGCTGGAAGGTGGACATCCCCTGAGGGGTTCTGGACTGTGAGAGGGTGCAGGCCATGCTGAGGGGAACCCCCTCCCCGAGTGCATGAATCTTCATGCACTGGGCCTCTAGTATATATACATAAAAGCCTAAGCAATCAATTGACCAGTGGGCCAGTTGCTATGACATGCACTGACCATCAGGGCACAGATGCTAATGCACAGGATCGAGCTTTCTCCCATATGGATCGGGCCTGCAGGGTTCGGGCTCCATCCTGTCTGGATCAGGCCTGCAGGTTTGGGTCGAAACTGGCTATCCAACATCCCCTGGTCCTGGATTGTAAGAGGGCACAGGCCAAGCTGAAGGATCCCACCAGTGCACAAATCCATGCACTGGTCCTCTAGTTCATGTATAGAAAAAATGTGTATGAGGCAGCCCTATATATTTAGGGGAATATCAGTTATAAAAGTCTGTGCATGAGCATTTTTATTTTGAAATGCTATTGAGGATAGATTTTAAATATGCATGGTTTAGTAGGACCACTTGTTTACTGAATTTTAGCAAATTATTAATATACATTAAAGGGGATGGATAGGGTCTGGGAGAGGGAAGTAAAGGGGAAGAATGGGAGATATCTGTAATACTATCAACAATAAAAATATTTTTTTAAAAAAAAAATATACACACACACACACACACACACACACACACACACACTAGAGGTCCAGTGCATGAAATTCGTGCATGGCTGGGGAGGGTGTCCCTTAGCCCAGCCTGCACCCTCTCCAATCTGGGACCCCTCGAGGGATGTCCAATTGCCCGTTTAGGCCCGAGCCTAAACGGGCAATTGGACATCCTTCTCACAATCCAGGACTGCTGGCTTCAAACTGCTCACCTGCCTGCCTCCCTGATTACCCCTAACCACTTCTGCCTGCCAGCCTGATCACCCCCTAACCACTACCCTGCCAGCCTAATTGATGTCTAACTGCTCTCCTGCCTGCCTGTTTGCCCCCAACTTTTCTCCTCTGCCGGCCTGCTCCCTCCCAACTGCCCTCCCCTGCTGGCCTGATTGCCGACAACTGCCCTCCCTTGCAGGGCCTGGAGCCTCCCAATGGCCCTCCCCTGCTGGCCATCTTGTGGTGGCCATCTTGTGTCCACATGGGGGCAAGATCTTTAACCACATGGGGGCAGTCTTCTTGTGTGTTGGAGTGATGGTCAATCTGCAAATTACTCTTTTATTAGATAGGATAGAGGCCTGGTGTGTGGGTGGGGGCCAGCTGGTTTGCCCTGAAGAGTGTCCCAGATCAGGGTGGGGGTTCCCTTGGGGTGAGGGGTGGCCTGGGCGAGCAGCCTGTGGAGATTTGCAGACTGGCCACACACCCCCAGCGATCCAAGCAGAAGTCCTGGTATCTGGGATTAATCTATGTCTACAATTGAAACTTTGTAGCCTGAAGTGGAGCCAAGCCTTCTGCTCGCTCTGGGATGGCAGCCATTTCTGTTTGAAACTTTGTAGCCTAGGCCTCAGCAGGCTGAAAGCTTGGTTTCCTCCATTACCAGGGAAACCCAAGACTCTGTTCTCTCCAGCTCAGTGGCTGCCGCCATTTCTGTATCTTTTGTAATTGAAACTTTGTAGCATTGAGTGGAGGCTTAGGCAGGCAACAGCAGGCCTTGGCTTCCTCTGTTGCCAGGGAAACCCAAGCCTTCCTCCTGCTCTCAGTGGTGGCAGCCATCTTGGTTGGGTTTTATTTGCATAATCTGCTCCTGATTGGCTAGTGGGCGTGGATGTGGATGTGGCAAAGGTATGGTCAAATTTGCATATTACTCTTTTATTAGATAGGATCTTAAGATAAAAAATATGAAAGTTCAAAATTATTAGAAACATCTGACAGTATTTTTAAAAGCCTCAAATAATTCTTTCTCTGCTTAACCCCTCTTTTGATCTTTGGTTTTACATGTCCTCCATAAGTTTCTTCAATGAAAAATTAATAACCTTATCATTCTGAAGATAGTTGAAATTCAAAAGACATGTTTTTGTCTTCCTTTCGCACCAGCATAAACATATTTTCAGTACAGTATTAGAAGTCACAAGGTAATAAATATTTTTAAATTAAGGGTGAACAGATTGCTAAATTGTCAACAGCACTAAATGCTATTCCTTTTCTACTGTTATTTTCAACTGAAGGAGACAGTAGATGTGAGGCTTTCAAATAATCGCCTGTAATTCTTCCACTATGAGGAATCTGAACACTTTATAACTATTACTTTAATTTCTCATTTGTAACAATTTGATGGCTCTAGTGAGACAGAACTATTTCGATCATTTTATAGTTTGCTCTTTTAGTTAAATGTAACAGATATAGACTTGAATTGTATAATGTGTCCATTGAAATATTTTTCCTCAAAAGCACTTTGCTTTGCCTGATTGCTCTCTAAAACACTTCACAATCTTAAAAGTGAATCTCTATTATTGCAAAATTGGTAATTAAAAGTTCCAAACCAATAGAAGAATCTCAAAACTGCTCTGAATTTCTTGACTACTTTGGTGTCATGCCAAACACATAGCAAATACTTACTTAAAAGTGTTCAGAGGATTGCCCTGGCTAGTGTGGTTCAGTTGGTTCAATTCCCCATCAGGGCAAATTATCTGGATTGCGGCTCTGATCCCCAGTTAAGATGGAGGCAAATAATCCATGTTTCTCTCACACACTGATGTTTCTTTCTCTCCCTCTCCTTTCCTCTCTCTCTCTAAAATCAGTAGAAACATTTTTTTTTTAAATGAAGAAAAAGAAGAAGAATGTACCAAGCAGTAAGAAAATGAACTTTAAAATTACCTCTCTCTGGACCAAAAAAAAAAAAAAAAAAAAAACATTGTTTTTTTTTCAGGAGTTAGCCAATTTACAACTGGGGATGAGAGAAGCAAATTAAACAGATGTTTAAATTCAACAGATACTACCTGAGTTGGATGTGGATCCTTTGTAAGAAGTCCTAGTCATGCAAAAGCTTAAATTTAATATGAGTCATATTCCCTTCCGGTAAACAAGTCCTGGATTAGAAATATCCTCAGAAGCAACTATGTTATTTTACTTACTGTTCATGAATGTTTGAATGCTTTATAATGCCACTCAAAATTCTAAGTATCTGAATATCTGAATTTCTTAAAGACATTTGGACTTTCTCTACTAATGTAGCCAAGTAGATTTGTTCCATTCTTTACATTATGATTGATGGAAACCACTGTTTCAGCCAAATGCCAATGGTCTTTGTGAGACAGCACACAAATGATTACCCTGCGTACAGCCAAATAAGGAAAACATGAAGTTGTCATCCCAAAAAGTAGAGAGTGTGGGACTATAGCAAAAGTGAGCTGTGTTGTTCTATCTGGCAGAAGCCCCAATTTATATTCTGTGGTAGCATTAAAATCTTGCAGAAAAACCTTTGGGACAGCCCAAAAGTTAACTGAGGCTTTAGGAAGAATTCAGGATTAAGACTATATGGGAACTGTTTTGAGCCAGACTGAGAGCTTAGAACAGCATCTGATCTTGCAAACCTAACTTCTCTTAAAGAACCCAAAGCAGTACTAGTCAATTATTGTCTCTGGTTAAATGGATGAAGTACAATTAATCCTGTGGTTCATATCATTGTCAAAACAATGTCCAGTAGTTGAACAATCCAGTTCACTCATCATGGAATTCCTTATTTTCACTTGGAAAGAGAAAACTGATTAAAACTAGCCCTCCCTAATGCTTGCCTCTGCCCACCCACTAAAGTGGATAGAAGCCAAGGTCAAGTTCATTATCACAGAGAAGCATTGCTGTCAAGATAGCAAGCTACTAAAGAAAGGTGAGAGATTTTTGCCAAAACCGGTTTGGCTCAGGGGACAGAGCGTGGGCCTGCAGACTCAAGGGTCCCAGGTTTGATTCTGGTCAAGGGCACGTATCTTGGTTGAGGGCACATCCCCAGTAGGGGGTGTGCAGGAGGCAGCTGATCGATGTTTCTGACTTTCTGTCCCTCTCCCTTCCTCTCTGTAAAAAAATCAATAAAATATATTTTTAAAAAAAGAAAGGTGAGAGATTTTGATCCAACAAATATGATCTTAGCAATAAAAGAAATAAAAATAATCTTGTATTAAGTGTCTACTGTATTAGGTTCTTCATATACATGAAGTTACCTGATCTTCATAACAACTTGTATTAGTTGAGTGTTATTATTCCCCATTTTTCTGAGGCCCAGAGTGTTAATTAAGTTGTGCAAGATCATTTAGCTGACTGTGGCAGACAAGATTTGAACCCAAATTGATCTGACTCCAAATCCTTTTCTCTTAATAAGCACTATGAAGCAAATGCAACTTAAAGGAAGAACCACATGACAAATTTACACCTATAGAGTTGAGACTAATGTGATATCCTAATATTCAAAGTGTTACAGAATCCTCTAATTAGTTGTAGTCTAGATATTTGCTTCAACAAGTCCTTAGAAGTCAGCATGTATTCTCTAGGTAATTGGAAGCATACTGTACACAGTGGATTGCTAAGGAATTATAAAACTTTTGGACTAAGGTATAATTACAGTGGTGATTATGCCAGTGGAACAAATCACAATAATATTTGCTGTATTTAGATGTTCATAAAATAATAGTTCATAATTGCAAAATGCCAGTAATTTACCAATACAATTTTCATGTTGTTTTGGTTAATTTGAAGCTGTTAGAAACAACATAAAGCAGCCCAAGACTCTGCATTTTAATGAATTTTTAATGATGTATTCACATAGTTCTTCATTCAGGGACTGATAATCCTCCTTGCCTCATTTGAGGAGGTAGGACTATGCTCCTCGAGTTTAAATGTATTAAAGAAAATTCAAAGCACCCCCTTCCTCTATATACTTTAAATGTACAGCACTGAACAGTACATGAACAGTTAGTTATCTAGTCATAGGATCAAAGTAAAAGCTATATTATGGATATCCTAAAACACTTGACAACAGGAAATATATATACTTGGGCACTGGGGTCAAAGAATCACTTATTCTCCAGTGTGATCATAAACACTCATACCCAAAAGGTACTTAGAGAGCCAACCTGTACTTCCACTGATTTGGGCACTCTACATATAGATGCAGAAATAATAGATGAAACAAATTCATGCTCCTTTTTAGGTCTTAATTTGCCTGTGGTACAAGTAAAATTCCAAGCCAAGGAAGAATACTGGAGGCATGGCAAACATAAAATATAATCACCAATAAACCAATAAATAAATATTCTGGAATATTTTATTTGACATAACTTCTAAAAGAGTGACTCCAGATGCCAAAAAGTTCAGCAAAGGATTTAAGTCACTGTTCTTTACATCCCACCCCTAAAATTAAAATAGGACATTTTTCTGTGTCTCCGGAAATGCATATTTCATCAAATAAAATTATGCTATAATTTTACTAGAGCTTGGTACATGAGATTCATGCATAAGGGAGGTGGGGGTCACTCAGCTCAGCCTGCATCCTCTCACAATCCGGGACTCCTTGAGAGATGCTGGGCCTAAACTGGCAGTCGGACATCCCTTTCACAATCTGAAACACTGCATGCACCAGTGACCATACTTTTCATACAGGGGAAAGGCAGGTACATTTTTTTGCCCTGATTATAAAAAGTAGTACATAACATGACCATTCTGAGTCAGTAGTACCAGAAGGGTCATGTTATTTAGTGTCAGAATCAGGACTGAGCACAAAATGTGCAAGCCAGGGTCCATGCATGTCATCACTGCATCATCCTGTTTTTTCAGTGTTAGAGTAGCCTTGCCAGGTTTTACTTTTTAAATCTAAGAGACTATTCCCAATATATAAAGTAGAGTCGCTAGGCCTGGCCAGCGATTAGGGCCATCTGTGGGGCAACTGGTAGACAGGACAATCAGGGATCCCACTGGCACCCACATTGACTGGCTTCCTGATGCCACCTGCTGGCTGGCCCCACCCTCCAATTGCTGCCACTGGTTGTCTCCCTATCAGGGGACAGAGTGCTGCCCCCTGGTGGTCAGTGTGCTTCATAGCAACCAGTTATTCTGCCAGTCATTCCACCATTCAGTCCGTTTGCATTTTAGGGTTTTATTATCCTATCTAATAAAAGAGTAACATGAAAATTTGACTGTACCTTTGCTCCTGATTGGCTATGCTACCAGCCAATCAGGAGCGGGGGCGGGGCCAAGTAGCATGAGCACCGGACCCCTGGGGTGGAGATGAAATGGCAGTTTGTGGCGAATGCCCAGCCTCTGGGCGCTGTGAGGGGAAGTGGCAGCAAGCGCCCAGCCCCTGGGGCCAAGTGGTAGAAGGCCACACCCACCAGCCTGGGAGAGGGTCCTGTGGTGGTTTGCAGGCCGGCCACACCCACCAGTGACCTAAAAGGAGACCCTGGTATCTGGGATTTATTTATCTTCTACAATTGAAACTTTGTAGCCTGGAGTGGAGCCAAGCCTCCTGTTTGCTCCGTGGTGGCAGTCATTTCTGTTAGGATTTATTTAAGGTGGCAGCCTTGAGTGAAGGCCTGGGCCTGCCAGAGTGTATGGAAAGCTTGGCTTCCTTCATCATTGGATCCAAGCCTACTTTCTCTTTGCTCCCTGGTCACAGCCATCTTGGTTGGGGTTAATTTGCATACTCTCTCCTGATTGGCTGGTGGGTAGTTTGCGGGCATGACTTGTGAGTGTAGTGGAGTGATGGCTAATTTGCATATTACTCTTTTATTAGATAGGACTAGAGGTCCGGTGCACGAAATTCATGTATGGGAGGCGGGGGATGTTTTTTTTTCTCTCAACATACAAGACAAAGACAGAATAGGCAAAAAAACATTTTTTATTTTTTAAAAATCTCACTTTTACTGTCCTCAAACAACTAAGTGGCATTGTGAACCTCAAATTGCAATGCAATCAAAATGCAGCTGAAATAACCAATTGTGTTGTAAAATAATTTTGCTTGTTATTTATTTAAAAAATTCACTTTTACATATAAAAACATCTATTTCAGTACCTTCCTAAATTTAGTCCAAAATGCAGTATATAAACAGTATTATATTTATCCCTTGATCCTGAATGTTACTTTTATATAAAGCATAAACTCTACAGATTACTTTGTATTATGTAATCACTTGAATTAGAATTAAGGATGGGGCAGACGATAACACATATCAATAAATGAATTTATATATGTCTATATACACACATATATAAAATCATATTTGTCTAATAGTGGCACAAAATGAAAGAAATGTGCTTTATGGAGTTTAATATGTATGTAGCAAATATAAATCATAGGCTGTGTAGAGTTGTAGTTAAAAGTATTTGCTAATCTTGATTTTTATACTTCTGGAGAATACATGACAAGAAATAGACATATGGCATGTCTATTTTCATAAGCATATCTTTTGAAACCTTTTGTTTATGATTCATCCCATGTCATGAGTCTGAACAAACCTGGAAAATTATTCTTGTGTATTTTTGAACTTGCTACTGCCAAAAATGCCTCTGGGCAATGCTATCCCCAAGTAAAGGTATCAAATAAATGCTTTGATTTTGAATTTCTAATCCTTCTTAACATAATTATTCTATACTAGCGGCCTAGTGCACGAAATCCTGCAGGGGGAGGGACAGGGAGGTGTCCCTCAGCCCAGCTTGCACCCTCTCCAATCTGGGACCCCTTGGATTGGGATCGGGCCTAAACGGGCAGTCAGACATCCTTCTCACAATGCAGGACTGCTGGCTCCAAAATGCTAGCCTGCCTGCCTCCCTGATTGCCCCTAACTGCTTCTGCCTGCCAGCCTGATCACCCATCACCCACTAACCACTACCCTGCCAGCCTGAATGATGTCTAACTGCTCCCCTGCCAGCCTATTTGTCTCCAACTTCCCTCCTCTGCTGGCCTGGTCACCCCTAACTGCCCTCCCCTGCAGGATTGATAGCCCCCAACTACCCTCCCTTGCAGGCCTGGTCCCTCCCAACTGCCCTCTCCTGATGG
Organism: Antrozous pallidus; assembly: GCA_027563665.1. Classification (NCBI taxonomy): domain Eukaryota; kingdom Metazoa; phylum Chordata; class Mammalia; order Chiroptera; family Vespertilionidae; genus Antrozous; species Antrozous pallidus. The sequence goes on along the minus strand of CM050508.1, from coordinate 160,821,052 downwards.
CCTGATGGCCCACAACTGCCCTCCCTTTCAGGCCTGGAACCTCCAAACAGCCCTCTCCTGCTGGCCATCTTGTGTCCACATGGGGGCAGGATCTTTGACCACATGGGGCAGCCCTCTTGTGTGTTGAGCTGATGGTCAATCTGTGTATTACTCTTTTATTAGATAGGCTAGAGACCTGGTGCAGGGGTGGGGGCCAGCTGGTTTGCCCTGAAGGGTGTCCTGGATCAGGGTGGAGGTTTCCTTAGGGCATGGGGTGGCCTGGGCGAGGGGCTTATGGTGGTTTGCAGGGAGTCCAAGCCCTCAGCGACCCAAACGGAGGCATTGGGATCTGAAATTAATTTATATTCTACAATTGAAACTTTGTAGCCTAGAGCGCAGCCAAGCCTTCTGCTCACTCCATGGTGACAGCCATTTCTGTTTGAAACTTTGTAGCCTAGAGTGGCGGGCTAGGCGCTAGGGCTGCAGAAGTTTAGCTTCTTCCATTGCCCGGCAACCCTAGCCTCTTCTCTCTCCAGCTCCGTGGCTGCCTTTGGATTATGTATCTTTTATAATTGAAACTTTGTACCATTGAGGCCTCGGCCGGCAAAAGCAGGCAGAAAGCTTGGCTTCCTCCGTTGCCAGAGAAACCTAAGCCTCCCTCCTGCTCTCAGTGGCTGCAGTCATCTTGTCTGGGGTTTATTTGCATAATTTGCTCCTGATCTGGGACACCCTTCAGGGCAAACCAACTGGCCCCCATCTGTGCACCAGGCCTCTATCCTATCTAATAAAAGAATTTTATGCAGATTGACCATCACTCCAACACATGAGATGGCTACTCCCATGTGGTCAAAGATCCTGCCCATGTGGATGCAAAATGGCCACCACAAGTTGGCCAGCAGGGGAGGACAGTTGGGAAGGACCAGGCCTGCAAGGGAGGGCAGGTTAGGAGTTACCAGGCCAGCAGAGGAGGGAAGTTGGGGGTGACCATGCCTACAGGGAATGGCATTTGGAGGGGACCCAGGCCTGCAGGGGAGAGCAGTTGGGGGGACTAGGCCTGCAGGGAAGGGCAGTTAGGGGTGACCAGGCCTGCAGGGGAAGGCAGTTAGGGGTGACCAGGCCTGCAGGGGAGAGCAGTTAAGAGCAACCAGTCTGGCAGGGGAGCAGTTAGGCATCAATCAGGCCTGCAGGGGAGGACAGTTAGGCATCAATCAGGCCGGCAGGGGCGTGGTTAGAGGGTGATCAGGCTGGCAGGCAGAAGCGGTTTAGGGCAATCAGGAAGGCAGGCAGGCGAGCATTTGGAAGCCAGCAGTCCTGGATTGTGAGAGGGATGTCCGACTGTCCGTTTAGGCCTGATCCTACCAGTAGGAAACACCAAATTAATAGAACTAAAACAAAACAAAAAGATAAATAAGAAGTAATAGCTGCCCTAGCTGGTTTGGGTCAGTGGATCCACCTGTAGCATCAGGCCTAAACGGACAGTCGGACATCCCTCGAGGGGTCCTAGACTGGAGAGGGTGCAGGCTGGTCTAAGGGACACCCCCTGCCCCCCATTCACAAATTTCGTGCACCGGGCCTCTAGTATGAAAAAATAAGGTGATTAAAAAATACCATTTTAAAACCATTTACTGGGATATTTTCATTCAGCAATCTATGTGTATAAAAGCCTAAGTGACTGGCCAACCAGCCAGTAGCTATAACACATACTGACCACCGGATGCTCAACACAGGAGTGGAAACCACAGGCATGGAAACATGGAACAGACTGATGAAGCTCAGAGGGAAGGGGGAAAGGGGGAGGCCTGGTGCATGGATTCATGCACCAGTGGGGTCCCTCGGCCTGTGGGGATCAGGACAAAAACGGCTCTCCAACACCCCCTGTGGGGTCCCAGGTTGCAAAAGGGAACAGGCCAGGCCAAAAGACCCCACCAGTGCGTGAATCTGTGAACTGGGCCTCTAGTATATTTAGAAAATCACTAGAATTGAAATTCTTATCACTTTGTGATCATTTGTAACAATTAGTTAAATATGTTTCAATAAAATTGCAGCCCAGTACGTAGCCCTCTATAATAGTTAATTGCTGGAGTTATATAATTATCTGTGTTCTGTTTGCTGTGTCAGCTTAGCCATTTAGCATGGAACAAAATAAGCAAAACAAGCAGACAGAAAATAGCATGAGAAAGTATTGAGAGACTTTTTTTAAGTTTGTTCATGTTCATTGAAAAAATGTCAGGCATTTCTCAATCAAAATGTGAAAGATTTAAAGTTCGTAATAATTAACAAAAATTGACAGGTCCACCAATGACAGAAAGTTAATTCCTGAGAGTCAAATAAATCTTTTGGAAGTGTGTAAAGTCTTCATATTTCGTTTAAAAAGTTGCTTTCACATGTTTGTATTTTTTAAATATATATTTACTGATCTCAGAGAGGAAGGGAGAGAGAGATAGAAACATCAATGATGAGAGAGAATCATTGACCAGCTGCCTCCTGCATGCCTCCTACCTGTCATCAAACTTGCAACTCGAGCAAATGCCCTGACAGGAAATCAAACTGTGACCTCCTATTTCATAGGTCAGGCACTACCACATGTTTTAAGTGGCATGTGAAGGACTTTATGGTATTTCTAGTTTCTTGCTTGAAAAGGTTATAACCAACTAGGATTCTTAGGAAACCCCAAATTAATAGAACTAAAACAAAACAAAAAGATAAATAAGAAGTATAGCTGCCTTAGCTGGTTTGGCTCAGTGGATAGAGCATTGGTCTGCAGACTGAAGGGTCCTGGGTTTGATTCCAGTCAAGGGCACATGCCTGGGTTGCAGGATTAGTCCCCTGTAAAGAGCTTGCAGGAGACAGCCCATCAATGATTCTCTCTCATCGTTGATGCCTCTCTCTCTCTCTTTCCCTCTCCCTTCCTCTCTGAAATCAATAAAAATATATTTATTTTTTTAAAAAGAAAGAAAATAAGTAATAGCTGCTAGGTGTCTGCCTGTGGCGATAATTTTTAACTTTTTTTAATTTACCCAGTTAACATTTAAGATATATCTCAATAATATATATGTAATAGCAATACCATCCACTTCTTTTCCCATTCTGCCCCCAAAGTTGTACTGTGTTTAGGAGAGGGGAAAAATACATTTTATCTCCTAACTCTGGTTTCCAAAAATCACTGGTAGGCAAGATATAGAATCTACAACTTTCTACTAGGCAAGATAATACTGCAGAACTTCACTTTTTGTAGTTTTTATGTGTCTAAATGTGTGTGTGTGTGTGTGTGTGTGTGTGTGTGTGTGTGTGTGTGTGTGTACGTGCAAGTGGTTAACTGAATGGCTGTCCATTGAAATCTCTAAGGGACTGAGGGAAGTAGGATAGGGCAGAGGAGGAAACTAAGCCAAGGTGTAGGTTGAGTGAAAGCTTGATCACACAGGGTGCTCTTGAGCATGATGGTACTAGAGCATCTCCTCACATTTTGTACCCTGATATCATCAGCCATTGGCTGCAGCCACTCCCAGCCAGGAGGGTGCAACCTGCCAAGCATTTCCCAATAAGAAGACTCCAGGCTGAGGGTAATTTTCAAGAGAAGTGTCCGATGTGAGCTGTGGGCAGCACCTGCAGGATGAGAGCACCAGTCTAATGAAGGGGATCTGGCAGGCCACCAAAAGTGTCCATAACAGTATTATCAAAATAATAGATTTTTTTCCATTTTTCAGACTAAATTACTTTAGCACCAGAGATTCTGATTTGCTTCTATCTATGAGAACTACTGCCCTTGAGCCTGAGAGCTTTCAACAATGACATGAAACTGAGAGGGATCACCAAAGCAAAGGATGCTTCAGTGAGACTATGTCAGAATTTTTTTTTTGTAATGAGACCCATTTAATCTGCATTTAGCCCTAGCTGGTTTGGCTCAGTGAATAGAGTGTCAGCCCTCAGACTGAAGGGTTCCATTTTCAATTCTGGTCAAAGGCATGTACTTCAGTTGCAGGCTCAATCCCCAGCCCTGGTCGAGGCTTGTACAGGAGGCAACCAATCCATGTGTCTCTCTCACATCAATGTTTCTCTTTTTCTGTGTCTCCCCCACCATTCCACTCTCTCTAAAAATCAATGGAAAAATATCCTTGGGTGAGAATTTAATTAATAAATAAATAAATTTACTTTTAAATTCTTGTAATTTTTCTGATTAAATTTTTTTCTTAAAAAAAAAAAGGGTTGCTATATTCTACAGAGTCTAATTCTCTCTAAGAGATAGTAAACACTAACTCAACCAAATTCTTTGTTCTTTTTTGACTAAAGGAAATTATTTAAAAACAAGAGGCCTGGTGCACAAAATTTGTGCACTGGGGGGGGGGAGGGATCCCTCAGCCCAACCTGTGCCCTCTGAGAGCCCTCAGGGGATATCCAACTGGAAGTCAGACATCCTTAGCACTGCTGCAGAGGTAGGAGAGGCTCCCACCACCTCTGCTGCACTTACCAGTCATGGCCCTGGCTTCTGGCTGAATGGTGCTTCCCTTGTGGGAGCATACTGACCACCAGGGGACAGCACCTGCAGAGTGTCTGCCCCGTGGTCAGTGCACATCATAGTGACCAGTCATTCGCCATCAGGCCAAAACCGGCTCTCTGACATCCCCTGATGGATCCTAGATTGCGAGTGTGTGCAGGCCAGGCTGAGGGACCTCACTGGTGCATGATCTGGGCTGGGGAAGGACCACAGGAAGGCTCCAGAGTGTGTCCAGTCCATCTCACTCAGTCCTAATTGTTCAGAACCCAGCAGCAAGCTAACCTACCTATCAGAGCGTCTGCCCCCTAATGGTCAGTGCATGTCATAGCAAGCAATTGAGCAACCTTAGCATATCATTAGCATATTATGCTTTGATTGGCCGATTAGACACTTATATTAGACTTTTATTATATAGGACTAGAGACCTGGTGCATGAAATTCATGCATGGGGGGGGTCCATTCTGGGACCCTCTCCAATCTGGGACCCCTTTGGGGATGTCTCACTGCCAGTTTAGGCCTGATCCCAAGCTGGCAGTCATATATCCCTCTCACAATCCTGGACTACTGACTCCTAATCACTCACCTGCCTGCCTGCCTGGTCGCCCCTAACTGTCCCCCTCTGCTGGCCCCATTGCCCCTAACTGCCCCTCTCCCTTCTGGCCTGTTTGCTCCTAATTGCCCCCCTCCAGCCTGGTCACCCTTTTCTGTCCCCCCTGTCAGCCTGGTTGCACCCAATTGCCCCCCTGCCAGCCTAGTTTCCCCTCACTTGCCCCCGACAGCCTGGTTGCCCCCAACTGCATCCCACCACACTGTCCTGTTTGCCCTTAACTACCCTCCCACTGCCCTCTTACTGCCCCCCTCCTGCTGGCTGGGCTGTCCCCAACTGTCCCTCTCTGCTAGCCTGGTTGCCCCTAATTTTACCCCCTGCTAGCCTGTGTCATTTTTCTTTTGGGTGTGTAAAGAAATCATGAGAACTCTTTAATTCTGTAAATTCAAACTGAAACCCTCCCTAGTATTATTTGAATAAATTGAATAAGAGGCATAATTAGATGAGAGTTGATTTCCAGGAAAGACTTGGGCACCAAGTTTACCTAAAGGTCTTAGAACTATGCTGCGAAGTTACACTAGTAGATTAGAATTTAAAATGAGTTATTGCAAAAAAAAAAAAAAGCATATACATACAAACATATATGTATATGAAGATAAGGTTATGTCTAGTGATGCATAGGGTAGATAGCCAGATTTAATATATATATATATATATATATATATATATATAGAGAGAGAGAGAGAGAGAGAGAGAGAGAGAGAGAGAGAGAGAGAGAGAGAGAGAGACATCCAGAGTTAGATTAAACAGTAAGTAAATAATAACTGTTTAGGATTATTGTATAAGGTACGATGTGTTAGCCATTAAATAAAACCATGTTAAATTTAAAATAATCTTAATCTGACTGAATATAGTTTACAACAAAACAACTGAACAACTAGGCAAAATAGAGACAGACTCCTAAATAGAGAGCAGACAGCTTGGGGAGGGGAAGGTTGGCGGGGTGGAGAGATTGAGCAAAAAAGCAGAAGAGAGAACTCATGGACATGGACAACAGTGGGTGATTTCAGGGACAGAGGAGTAGAGGTGGAGGTAGTAGAGAGCATAGAGGGGATAAAAGGTGATGGAAAAATTAAGTTAAATTTAAAAATTAAGAAAACAAAAAAATTAAAATTAAAAAAACAATTTTTCACTTTAAAATCTTATTTTAGCACAAGTGACAAAAAAAAGGTTTGACTGAATTTTTAAATTCAGTATTTTTAAATGGTGCAGATAGTGTCAAAAAAGTATACAATAGAAAGAGCTTTGAGGAAGCCTAAAGGGTGATAATCAAAAAGCTGATTACTGATACTATTTTAGGAATAGCTAGGGAGGAGAAGCCACCTACAGTTATCCACTCCTATTTTTAATGGTTTCTACTATGTTAGGTTGTATGTGATGCTGAGGAGGACAGTTATTAGGGGCTCTGACAGAATCAGAAAACTGTATAAAGCTCAGCAATCCAAATATTCCCCACCCATTGACATCTCATATTAAACACAAGCTTTAAAGAATATTTATTTTATTTTTTCCAGATACAGTTTGGAAATACAGTTTGTGAAGAAGAGTGATCATTTATTTTTAAAAGAAAATATAAAAATCAAATGAAACTTTTTTTAGAACTCGAGAATTTCACCAAAAAATAAACAGAAAGCAATAGTCAGATATCCCAGAGATGGTTAACTGTCTTATTGCTCCAATACATTACTAATAAATATCTTACCAATGCAACCAAGTATTTTGATATTTACATTACTTAAAAGTGTGTGAGAGTTTGGAATTCCTTTAAACATCTATGCATAAGATTTTTGTGAAATGTTTAGAGGACTTTGGTCATCCTGAGAATTTTTATTTGTATCTCTATCTTTTGAGGCTCAAATTTGCTCGATTTCTAAAGCACTTCTTTGTGTTCATCTGTTATGAAGCTTACATTTCACTGTTTTGTCACCTAAAGTTCAGTCATATGTCAAAGCAACATATTCAGCTGCCAAAGGCCCTATTTATTTCTCCCCATTTTCCTTCCTTCTTTCTCTCCCCCCTGCCCCGCCCGTCTTTTAGTTTCTAATGGCCCTGGGATACATCTCTTCTGCACATAAATTATTCAGTTTTTCCCTTGGCAAATTGTTCTAAGCCTACAATTTGACACTCAGCAATTAATCTTAAATTATTTTGTCATCACACTTTTGATCCATAGATCAGAAAACTATTAATAATACCTTTATCCTTGGTGTGTAGAGTCTTCCATTATCATAAGGACTAAGTAAATAGCCTATTGTGTATATGTGATGCTACTTGTATAAACCACAAAACATATTTTCATGTTAACTTTACTTGATTCATGAAAAAAATATATTATTTGCCACATTTTTTTGGCAAAAAAAAAAAAAGTTTCCCCTCAGAAACAATTGAATCTGTGACTGTGTTTGTTATTTTTATGAGTCGGTTTTTCTTCCAGAAACACTTGGAATTTTCATAATTATATGAAAGGATAAAAATACTACATTCTATAATATTTAACCAATGTGTTTTGAACTATAATTGTAATAGTATGCAATTTTTGGCTCTAGTCAGTTGTTCAGTAGTTACAGTGTTGGCCACAGACTGAAGGGTCTTGGGTTCATTTTTGGACCAGGGCATTTACCTCGGTTGCAGACTCAATCCCAGCCCTTGTCGGGGTGCATGCACGAGGCAACCAATTGATGTGTCTCTCTCACATTGATGTTTCTCTGTCTCTCCCCCTCCTTTCCACTCTCTCTAAAAAATCAGTGAAAAAAAATATCCTCGGGTGAGGATTAACAAAACCAACAACAACAAAAAGTATACCATTTTCACTTGAGATATAGCCTTCCTTGAAACCAATTTCTTAGCATCAGCTAAAGCCAAGATTTTTCAGAATTTTAGAGAAAAACATAGTTCATAAACTGCAGTTGCAGTTCCCTTAAGACAAGTTCTATTTTGGTATCTCCATTTACAGTAGCTGAGACTGTCACAGTCATTCACCTTCATCATTAAAAAGCCATATAAAGTTTCTCCTCTAAAGTTCGAATGTTAAATGTTGGCCTTGTAGACTAACTTTCTGAGCACTTGAAAGTTTATGTGCAGGGGCGTATAGGCTAGAAAACCAGTAAGACAAGGTCAGACCTTAACACCCTGAAAAACCTCTCCTATGCACCCTTTTTCAAAATTACTTGTGAAAAGTAAAACTTTGTAAAACTGTATTACCAGTACCTTTGGAAAAACCATTTATGACTTGCATGAAGACTAGCTTTAAAATGGGGAAGAAGTATGATATGGCGTTAGGTCATGCCTATTTGCAGCATTCAGCCAGCCCTTTCTAGATTAACTTTGGTTCCATGGGTCTCTGTCTGGCTCAAGCACACCCAGCTGTTGGTGTCTGAGGAGAGAGCACAGACTTCCAGACAGGAAGAACTGCAGTGCTGGTCCTGTTGCTCTACTGTGAGATGCCTTCTAGAGGCGGTGCTGAGGGAAAACAGAGTTGTCAAGCCACTGAGGAACCTGAGTGCTGGTCCTGAGAAAAACACACTCAGTGATATCATAAGCCATTAATTAGATTCTAGAAGCCATTACTAAAAAGAGCTAATGGTCCTGCCCTGGCTGGTGTGGCTCAGTTTGTTGAGCATCATCCCATGCACCAAAATGTCCCCAGTAGATTCCAGTCAGGACACATGCCCTATTGCAGGCTGGATCCTCCTATGGAGGATCATGCAGGAGGCAGGTGGTCGATGTTGATGTTTATCTCTCATTAATGTTTCTCTCTCTCCTTCTCCCTCTCCCTTTTTCTCTCTCTAAAAATCAATAAAAAAATACTTTTTTTAAAAAATGTGGTGGATTCAATTCCAGGTCTGAGCACATGCTCTGGTTGCAGACTCAATTGCCAATAGGGAGCAGCAGGAGGAAGCTAATAAATGAATCTCTCTCATCACTTATGTTTCACTCTCTCCCTCTTCCTTTCTCTCTGAAATCAATAAAAATATATCTTTTTTTTTTTTTTTTTAAAGAGCTGGTGCTCTGACTTGGAGATACCAAAGGAAGTAGTCCTGAAAATTACCAGGAACCTGCAGAAAGCCCTCTAGATGGAGTCACTACCATGAGAGTCACCACTAGAAAATCACAGATGAGCTAGGAGAGGAGGAACTTATCGCCCTCTTCACACCCTCTTTCCTAAATAAGAAATGCAAATCTCTTGTCCCTTGTTAGTGCAAGGGGACAATCACAAACCTTGCGCTTTCAATGTTCTCCAGCTTGAGAGCAAAGAAAAATTTCCTGGCAATAAACATGGCGTAGCTGGAGACTCATACACTCTCAATGTGGGCTTCGCTGGATAAAAGACCTTGGATTATAGTTCAAACTCTAGACTACCAATATTATAACATTTATTGACCCTACCTTAATTGCCAGCCACTGTTCTAAGTATTTTGTATATACTCAACCTAACGAGTGAGACATACCATTATTATACCCATTTTACTGATGGGGGGTACACAAAAGTTAATTAACTTGCCAAAGATCACCTATTTATAAATGATGAACATAAGACAGTCTGACTGCAGAGTTATGCTGTTATCTGCTTCTTATAATATATGGCAAGCAGAAAAAAATCCCCACCCCCAAAGATATCTCCCACTACAGCCACTATTAATGTTTAAGAGTCTACCTTTGTAGATATTTTCCCACACAAAAATACATATCCTATATAATAAAAGAGAAACATGCAAATTTGACCCTACCTTCGCTCCTTATTGGCTATGCTACCAGCCAATCAAGAGCAGGGGTGGGGCCAAGTGACAGCAAGTGCCCAGCCCCCAGGTGCTGTGAGCAGAAGTGGCGGTGAGCGCCCAGCCCCTGGGGCCGGGTGGTCACAGGCAGCCAGGGCTGAGCTTAGCAGGGCGATGGCTGGGTGCCCAAGGCCTAAAGCCTCTGGCGAGACTTTAGGCCTTGGGCAGGCTGGGGGTGGGCCATCAGTTTGACATCCCCTGAGGGCTCCCAGTATGTGAGAGGGGGCAGGTTGGGTTGAGGGACCACCCACCCCCAGTGCACAAATTTCATGCACTGAGCCCCTAGTAAACATGTATCAGCCAACATACAGGGTGGGGCAAAGATAGGTTTACAGTTGTTTGTATGGAAAACAACAAAGAATAAACTTTCATATACTCTCACCTGTAAACCTATTTTGTCCCACCCTGTAGTATCATCCCCCACATAGTGATTTACACTGCTTGTTCCACTGAGCACTAGTGTACTTCTGTTCGTGCCATCCAGGACTTCATTTTTAATGACCACATATTATTCTATTATATGGATTTATCATCACTTATTTCATCAATCCCCTGTTATTAGACATTTAGGTGTGGTTTGTAACTTTATTGTTACAAATACTACTATGGTGAATATATTATAAATATATGTTGCATATTTCTCGTTATTTCCTCAAGATAAATTCTAGAAGTTGAATTAATAGATTAAAAGTTATGTATTTTTCTAGGGATTTTGATGCCAATCTGTAGATTCATCTTAAACTGGAGGCCCGGTGCACGAAATACTTACATGGGTGGGGTCCCTAGGTCTGGCCAGCGATCAGGGCTGAGTTGGTTCTCCATCTCAGCCTGGAAGCCCAGCCCCAATCAGGTGATCGGGGCCTGTGGGCTGGGGGCAGCTCCTGCATTGAGTGACTGCCCCCTAGTGCCAGTGCATGTCATAGCAACCAGTCATTCCATTGTAATGGTTACTTAGGCTTTTATATTTAGATATGAAGGAAAAGAGATTGAAATCAGAAAGATAAAAATCATTCAAAAGCCTTAAATGAGTACATTTCCTAAAAATCTGAAATCCTAAAAGAAAACACATGTAGAAGTTTGTTAAATCATTTACATACAAACAATACTCAACTGTAATGGGTTTAAATGAGAGTCATTAGGTATATGGATCAGCAAATGAGATGATTTTTTAAATAATGGGCTAGGATATTAAATATTGTTTTCTATTTGGTTAATAGTTCTTAAGAATTTTAAAAAAACAACAATAGTTATATTGAGGTCTAATTCACATGCTATAAAATTCATTCTTTTGAAGTATACAATTAAGTGGTTTTTAGTATATTCAAAGAATTGTACAACCATTACCACTATCTGATTTTAAAACATTTTTATTACTCAACAAAAACTCTGTACACCTTGTCATTCCCATGTCCCCTGCTCCCTAACCCTTGGAAAACTCAAATCTGCTTTCCTTTTCTATGCATTTGCCTATTCTTAACATTTCATATAAGTGAAATCATAATAAATAGCCCTTAGTGACCAGCTTCTCTCACTTATCACGTTTCTGAGGTTTATCCATATTGCCAGACATCCTTCCTTTCTATTGACAAACACTATTCCACTGAACAGTTGTATAGCAAGCATGTCAAACTCAAAGGCTAATAGGGGCAAAATAAACAAGGTTTAAGTTTATGTGGGCCATAAAAAAACAAAAGCTTCATTTTTCATAGAAACATAGGTTTGTTTCAATAGACACATGCTGAATACAAAGGGCTGAAATAAGTGAGAAGTTGTTAGCATAAAATAATAGAACATTTTAATAAAAATTAATGTTCTTGAACATTAACTTACTAGACACTGAATAACTGCACAAATTAATAAGCATATAATGCAAATAAACCTATTTGTCTTGTTCTTCGAAAGCAAAATATTTCCAGTTTTACCCAACAAACAAGTCAGTCCAAGGCTAATGATGTGGCAATTGGCTGCTAAAATATTCGCTGCCAGTATTAGTGGAGAGAAACAGTGTGCCTGCACATAAACTATGTAAGGCAAATGAATGCAACATGATTATAGTAATCAGTCATTAGTGAAGTTGTAGTTCATTATTAATAATTATGTAGAACAGGATATTGTAAAAATTGTTATGAAATTTTTATTAAAATGTGTCTTACATACCCTTATATTGGCGAGGCCACAAAAATATTCCCTGTGGTTCACAAGTTTGACATGCTTGATGTATGTATACCTTTTGTCTATCCATTCATCAGTTCGTTCTTCAGATCTTGTCACTATCATGCTTAAAATACTTCCGTCACTCCCCACACTAATAAAGGTCCATCTTCATCTGGCCCCAATGTGCTTTGTAGCTTGATTCTCTCCCACGCTCCCAACCCCATACACTGGCACCCTTCCACCATGCCAGTCATAATAGAACTATTTGCAGTTTCTTGAATGTAACAGGCGCTTTATCCTTTGTGGTATCCCTGCAATCCAGAATGCCCTTCCTCCCCTTATCCTTGGGGATGCATTTTATTTGTCCTCCATGATTCAGCTGCCAGGCATGTCCTCCTTTCAGAAGCACCAGCACACTAAGGATGAGTAGGTGTAACTTCTTTGATAATTTATTGTACTTCTGTCACAAACTTGCACTGTTTTGTAGTTGGTGGTTTTCTTGACTTTTCCTCCACTATATTGTGAGCTCATTGAAGGCAAAATTATATTCTGTACATGTCTGTAACACTAGCAATCAGTCAAAGCCTAGCATGTGAATGTTTTTGTTTTACATATATGATCAAAAAATTTAATTTGATAACCCATGGACACAAACAATAGTGTGGTGAAGGCCTGAAGAGGGGAATGGGGGCAGGCTAGAAGAGGTAAAGGGGAAGACATACGTAATACTTTCAGCAATAAAGATTTTTAAATTTTAATTTGACTTTTTTATAAACTAAATTAATCAATATAGAAGTTTTGTAAGTTTAAATATAAACATACACTTTATATTTTATATGCATGTTGAAGTTTTCTTATGTTTAATTTTTCCATATGTATTTTATATTTAATAATCTCAGTAACATACAAAGTAACATTCATTAAGATAAGCCAGTACTTACATGTAATTGTAGTAAGGTTTTTGAAGTGCAAAAATAATAATAATAATTTATAATATATTAAATGGGAGACATTTTCAATGCAGAATAACTCAAGACAATTTTAGAAGCTGTACAAAATACGGTTAGTACCATATTTCAAGTGATTTGAGAAAGAAATTAAGAATGTGCAATGAAATTAATTTATAACTCTGAAGTACACTTTAAAAACAAAATGAACATCTTTTGTGCAAGTAAAAATGTTGTTTTTCCTAAAGTTGACTTGGAGAGAGGTGCCTTACTTAAAATACTATACTGATCTTTGAAATTTACATGTATAAACTGTTTTTAATGTTTTTCACTGTATTTTATATGAATGAGAAGTTTTTTTAGTAGACCTAGTTCTTGATCATAGAATCCTAACCTCTGTTACTTCTGACTTATAGGGTATCTTTGTTACTAGGGTTCAGCCTGATGGACCAGCATCCAACCTGCTGCAGCCAGGCGATAAGATCCTTCAGGTAAGACAGACAAAAAGCAATGCATTGAAATGCCAACATTGAAACAAATACGTAACCCTGTTACTAAGTGTACTGACTTGAATTACATGACTCAAGTCATTGAATTAAGTGACTCCTTAGATTTCTTATTTTCCTTTATTGTTTTGGGTTGAGAGATAGGTCAGAAGCCAATTTAGTCTGACAGAACCCTATATTCCAGCACCCAACACCGGGTAACTGTTCTACACACTTTTGTTCCATGAATGATTTTGCCCGGCAATGTAAGAAAGTTGATACATAATCTATGCATAGTTATCAATTTATATGTAAGACAAATGAAGTACCCAAATAGGATATATATGTGACTTTAGATGAGGGAGATCTTTAGATGATCCATATTTAATTTCTCAACAATAAACTTACTATCTGAATCTGTGAGACGCACGGTCACTCTTTGAATCTGTGAAACACATGGTTTATCAACTGTGTGATTAGGGAGAGTAGAGAGTGGCTATATATAAGGTGACTTTTTAAAATTTATTGTATGATGGGAAAAGATGCTCTAACTTAAAGCTCTGCATATCACAAAAGGGTCCGTCCAGTAAACACTTAAGTAAATGCTTGGTATAACCTCATCCATTTTGCTTTATTTGCCCTTCTTCCCCTATATAAGGTGCTTAATCATTTCCTACATCACATGGAAAGGCTCTGAAGTATCATCTATTTAAGATTCGGGGGGTTTTTTTACTTCTGACCCCAGAAATTTCCTACTATGTAACTACATGGAATTATTTGACATTGCAGATATTTGACCATTTGGAACAATTATGAAATAGTTCGACATAATTTACTGAAGACTTAGGGACACTGTAAAGACAGGTTATGTGAGAAATGAACCTTCTAGTCATACTGGCTTTGCAAACACAGTTACAAAAATGCAAAGGCCCCACTCAACTCAGCTCTGAGGAATTGTCTGTCTTCTAGTTTCTGAACCCTCTCAGAAGGCCCTGCAAAAGAAAAACCTCTATATAACCCACTGTGTGTGTGTGTCATTCCCTGGACATTTTATTCTCAGAAATATTTTTAACTATCAAGATTATGAAAAGTCAATTTTTCACAAGTGAAATTCTCTGTAAAGAATAAGGGCTGCTCCACCCCGCGGCAGTCTCACAGCAGAAATACCGTCCAGCAGGGCCAAGTTTATTCCAGGCAGGCAGGAGAGCAAACCAGCAGTTGGTCTTTTGAGTTGAAACATGGAAAGCAAAAAAGATACATAAAATATTCTAAAATTTTCTTTACTGCTTTACTGCTTTCTTCTGAAAGTTCTATATTTTTGGATCTCCTAACTAGACCATTAATCTTCAGCATTTTATATCATGTCCATGGGACTCACATTTATTATATGCAAAGTGAACTACGACTGACATATCTGATGTGCCTCCAGCTCAAAAATTTAACTGTTTAATAATTTTATCACTTTCCATGAAAAATGGCCACGAATAAACTAACAACATAACTCTATAATCCTTGGTGAGCGCTGCTGTTCGTCTAGCAGAGGAAATGGTTAGTTTTCTTCTCTATTGAATCTCAGAGAAGTAATTTTGAATATTAGAGGCTAAAAAAAAACGTGGCTGGTGAACCACAGATCTCAGACCAACTAGAGTAGCTTTATTTTATTTTTAATATTTTTAAAAATATTTTTATTGAATTCAGAGAGAGGAGGGAAGAGGGAGAGACAAATAGAAACATCAATGAGAAAGAATCACTGATCGGCTGCCTCTTGCAAGCCCCTATTGGGGATTGATCCTGCAACCCAGGCGTGTGCCCTGACCAGGAATCCAGTTGTGACCTCCTGGTTCATAGGCTGATGCCGAACCACTGAGCCACACCAGCCAGGCTAGCATAGCTTTCAATAGCTTGAGACAAGTTGGGGAATGGCCTTCAGCCATGATAAGTAGCAAAAGAAATAATTTTCTCTCCAAATTCAGAAAAGGAATATATATATACAAATGGATATAAATACGTTATATTTATCTATAAATACGGATAGAGACAAAAACAGATAGAGACACAGAGTCAGAGATAGAGACAGAGACAGAGATAGAGGTAGAGATTCTGAGATATACTGCTGAAGGGAAATGAGAATTAAGTTAGTGTCTAGCTGTAGGGTTAGAATCCACTTTTCTGGCTATAAAATTCTAGAAAAGTTATATGCGTGGACATGGGAGTTAAGCACTTCTAGTCCCTAAGCAGTATACAGCCAGAGCAAAGTGCTTAGAGGAATTCGGTCCTAATGCAAGAAGTGGAGAGGAATTATTCGCCAAATCAGTTGAAAGCCAAAAATACTGCAGAAGAGCCGCGTCAGGATGTCTCTTCTCTTCACAAATGACTATCGAGGATGTAAGATTTTTGTTTTTGCTATAGAACTCATTTGCATCTAGTACAATAAATTCAAATTCCGTTCAGTAAAAGAAAAATGCACATGGACCTTAATTCAAATGAAGTACTACAGTTAGAGTTTCAGTCATACCAATTGAAAAGCACAAGTGGCCAATTATACTTTCTGAGAGAAATAATTCTTAACTGAAATAAATGTCAAAATCAGCTACTAAGAGAGAGAGTTATATTGTTTCTATGTATAATATTACTAGAGGCCTGATGCATGAAATTCGTGCGGGTAAGGGATCCTTAGCCCGGCCTGCACCCTCTCACAATCTGAGACCTCTCACTCACTCATTACCACCCACCTGCTTGCTCCTTACCACTTGGCCTTAGCCCCGCCACCACCACTGTGCTCTCCAGCAGTGAGTCCAGCTTCTAGCTGAATGGCACTCCCACTGTGGGAGCACAGTGACCACCAGGGGGCAGCTCCTTTGTTGAGCATCTGCCCCCAGGTGGTCAGTGTGCATCATAATGACTGGTTGTTCTGGTCATTCTGCCATAATGGTCACGGGGCTTTTATTATATAGACTGGCTCTTAGTTTAAAGAACACTGGAAAAGAATGGGTATATATCAGTGAGTTATCTGTCATTTACAAAATCATAGCACTTGTCCCTACTGAAGCAAATTGTTTTACAAGCTTTAATGACAATGTACAACCTTGAAAATTAAAGTAAAAGAGGGGGGAAAACTCAAAAAGCAATGAATGAGCCCCCTTACTGAGTTTTGTCTAACCAAACAGCAAATAACGGAAGAGATATGAATAGCAAAATAGATAGACCTTTCCCAAATCTCCTTTAAACTCATTACTTATTAAACAGGGGTTACCTCTTTTTATGTAACTCTTTTTACCCATTAATTTCTTCTTATTCTGCTCTGATTTTATGAGAAAGTTACTTAAATTACATGAAAATGTGTGCCTACCGGATAGTGTTAGTTAAAACATTGTGGGTTAATAAAACATATTCACTTGATTTCTCTGTCATTTTACTATCCATCTTCCCAGAATAAACACTATAAATAATGAGCATATTCAAATGACCTCCTGTGGTTAGTAAGTCATGTTGCTTTAAGACAGCATGGCAAAAGTAAAGAGCTCTGTGATAGGAGAGCTGACCCTCATAGCCCCACTTTCTGTGCAGTTGAATTATACAAGAATGAGAGAGAACAACTGAAAGCACCTGGGTCATAAAAAATGTTATTAGGCCCAGCTGGCGTGGCTCAGTGGTTGAGGGTCGATCTATGAATCAGAAGGTCACAGTCGAGCTTCCACTCGGGGCTTGTGCCTAGGTTGCGGTATTGATGGGGGCCATGCCGGCAACAGCCAATCAATGTTTCTCATCACTGATGTTTCTATCTCTCACTCCCTCTCCCTTTCTCTCTGAAATCAATAAAAATATATTTTTTAAAAAACAAACAAACAAATAAATAAATAAATAAACGTTCTCCTCTCAAAAGCTATAAAAAGTAAAGGGTAAGAAATTTTTCTTATGGTTAGATGAAGTGTAAGGCCCTTAAAGAATAAACTTAAGATATTTGGAAATGTCACTAAAGCATTCCCCAACAAGGCCAAATAAGTTAACAATTTTCTATATTTGATCTTATTTGCTGGTTAAAAGTTAAAAATAACAGAAAGGTTGGGAGGCAAGTGTGTAAGGGGACCCTGGCATGTGGGGGTGACTTTTAGTGCTCTGAGAAATTATTGCCTATCCTTTCTAATAAAAGAGTGATATGCAAATTGACCATCATTCTAACACACAAGATGGCTGCCCCCATGTGGACATAAGATGGCTGCCACAAGATGGCCAGCAGGGGAGGGCAATTGGGGGTCACCAGGCCAGCAAAGGAGGGAAGTTGGGAGCAAACAGGCTGGCAGGGGAGCAGATAGGCATCAATCAGGCTTGCAGGGGAGTAGTTAGGGGGTAGTCAGGCTGGCAGGTAGAAGTGGTTAGGGGCAATCAGGAAGGCAGGCAGGTGAGCAGTTGAGAGCCAGCAGTCCTGGATTGTGAGAAGAATGTCCGACTGTCTGTTTAGGCCTGATCCTACCAGGATCTACCTAAACGGGCAGTCGCATATCCCTCGAGGGGTTCCAGATTGGAGAGGGTGCAGGCTGGACTGAGGGACACACACGCCCATGCATGAATTTTGTGCACGGGGCCTCAAGTAATGATATAATACATTTGAGGAACAGGATTTTTTATTAAAAATATAGTTCCATTAGAAGACAACCAAAAATAAGTTTAAATAATGTATATGATTTTATATGCCAGAATTTCACTTCATATCTTTATTATTTCATTTAATCTATAAAGTTCAGCAGGTATTACTTTTTTTAAAATTTGAAAAATATGGAACTTTTTTCAAATCAAAACAATAACATGGTGTTAAGTAAAACATGAAAATCAGTAAAAACAAATTAGGTTTATTAGGCTGGCTCTAACTTCCATATTTTGGATGAAATTAAAATAATATTAATTAAATACCTATATGATATCAGTTATATCATGCAACAAACCTGCAAGATATATATTGTTGGTAGAGATTAAATAACTTATTTGATCTTCTTCAATTACGAATGCCTGCTGCTACTATAGCAAATTTTACTGATGGCATCATAGTCATCACATTTTCTATTTATTTATTTATTTATGTATTTATTTAGAAAATATATGTGAACAATGCAATGGGGGCTGTAACAAAGTCCCAGCCTCTACACAGCCTAGTCCAGAAGGTAGACACGCCCAAAATTATACAGAGCAGAAAACGAAGGAGGAAGAGAGACAGGAAAGAGGTGACTATCAAACATTTAAGGAAATGAACTCCTACTCTGTCTTCTTTTAAGACCAAGCTTTTCACCAAAACAGACAGCGATCTGGCTACAAAAGAGCCCTGTGAAAATGAGATGCTGATTTTTACAGTTATTCTTTTCTTGGCAAAAGTAAAAGGAATAAAGTGTAGCTCGTCAGAAAACTGCTTTGCAAACCAAAGTAGGGAATTCATTTCTTAGAGATGTTCAGTCAACACATTTGATAGGAAGAAAGTAGATATTTTAAAATCAGAACAGATAACCAAGTAAATATCTTTATTTATTATCAGTTCTATATCTGCATTACTACACAAATAATTCGCAAAGCTTTCAGTTGAGTCTATTCTAACTTTTCTTTTTTGAGCCTGAATTCATGAAATATTCAAGCCACAGTACATGTGTACACTTAAGACAGAAGAAAAATTCATATCTGTGTTTTATTCTATGAAGATTTTTTAATGCTACAGTAAAAGCAACTAAAGACTTCAAAGTTTCTTATTTTTAAAAAGTGCACTATAAAAAGTGCAATATAAATTTTTCATCTGAATGCTATAAGACTTTAAGTCCTGTAGTTCAGATATCTTATAGAAAGTAAAAAAAAAAAAATGTAATGACTTGGCATAGAATCATTGCTGTATTGATTATGCAGTACACTCAACCCTAAATATATCCTAATATTTAAGGAGAATATTCTAACAGATTAAAATTCCAAGTGGGAATTAATTCCAGGTAGTTAATGTGAAACAATTATCTAAGATTCCCACTGTTTCTGATAATGCCAGGCTGTCAGGATTTGACAACAGGAAAGCTTGCCCTTATAGCTCTGTATTATCAGTTATTTCTCATCTCAAGAGCTTTAGGCATATGAAGTGCAAGTTATTAATGTATTAATATATATCTAACATACAAAATACATGTGCACTGGCCCTTTAAATATTTGTCTCTTGAGTGTGAGTTTAAATCAAACAAAAATCACATGTCCATGTGTCTAATCTAATCTATAGATCTTTTTTGGATTCTAAAAAGAGTCATGCTGTTCTTATTGGGTAACCTCACTAACGCTGTAGCCAAGCTTTCTCAGAGACTCGTTTTTAAGTTTAGAACTTTGAATAATAAGGATATGGCAGAATTCCTAGGAGAATTACAGCGTCATCTGAACTCTGGAGAATATCTGCAATATAAATAAAACTCCGTAATTTATTCACTTAACAAAACATTTACCAGAAGGAAATCAAAGATAAATCCAGGAAGGACCAGGAGGATGAAATCCAGAAACAAGTGTGTTTTACAGTAAACTGGAGCTGTAATTGCAAAGTTCCACTTTTTGTTGGAATAGTAAATATTATTTTCATTAACCCCTAATCTTTTAATCTCTAAATCATGGAAAAGAGTGATTAAAAAGGCATGTGTGGCACAGATGTCAAGTGGAATTAAAATAAGGAAAGACATCTTCTATAAATAACAAAGATCATAGTAAAATATTCCTTTACACTTTCAAACCAGCTAAAACCAGAAACCCATTAATACATGTTCTCAAAGAATAACATTCTCAGAATATATTTTCTTTTTTTTTAATCTTTATTGTTCAGTTTTTTAATTACATTGTTCCCTTTTTTTTCACCCTATAGTTCCCCCCCACCTGGTACCCATCCCACCCTCCGCCCTCACCCCCCTCCACTGTCCTCTCCCATAGTTGCATGATTTTTGTCCAGTCTCTTGCTGCACTTCCCACACCCGCTTTCTCCCCAAGAGTTGTCAGTCCATTTCCTCTCTATGTCCGTGATTCTGTTACATTTACCAGTTTATCCTGTTCATCAACTTATTAATTCACTTGATTTTTAGATTCATTTGTTGATAGATGTGTATTTGTTGTTCCTAATTTTCACTTTTGTCTTTTTCTTCTTCCTCTTCTTAAAGAATATCTTTCAGCATTTCATATAATATTGGTTTGGTGGTGATGAACTCCATTAGCTTTTTCTTATCTGCGAAGCACTTTATTTGATCTTCAATTCTGCATGATAGCTTTGCTGGATAGAGTAATCTTGGTTGTAGATTCTTGCTGTTCATCACTTTGAATATTTCTTGCCACTCCCGTCTGGCCTGCATCGTTACTATTGAGAAATCCGCTGACAATCGTATGGGTGCTCCCTTATAGGTAACCATCTGTTTTTCTCTTGCTGCTTTTACTATTCTCTCTTTGTCTTTTGCTCTTGGCATTTTAATTATGATGTGCCTTAGTGTGGTCCTCTTAGAGTTCCTATATATTGGGGTTCATTGCGCTTCTTGGACTCCTAAGTCAATTTCTTTCACCAGGTGTGGGAAGTTTTCAGTCACTATTTCTTCAAATAGGTTTTCATTGTCTCGCTCTCTCTCTTTTTCTGGCACCCCTATAATTCGGATGTTGGTATGTTTGAGGTTGTCCCAGAGGCCCCTTACACTATTTTCAATTTTTTGGATTCTTTTGGATTCTTGCTTTTTCAGCTGAGTGGATTTTACCTCTTTGTATTTCACATCTTTAACTTGGTTCTTGGGGTGCTCCAGAGCACTTTTAGGTCTTTGTATAATATTTTTTATTTCAGTCAGTGTATGCTTAATTTCTGGTTGGTCCTTTTTCATATCCTTTAGAGTCTCCTTTATATCCTTGAGGGTCTCCTTCATTTCCTTGTAGGACTCATTCATTTCCACATTGGTCTTGATAATTTCCTTGCAGGTCTCGTTCATATCCTTGAGGGTCTCGTTCATTTCCACGTTGGTCTTGATCATTTCCTTGCAGGTCTCGTTCATATCCTTGTAGGACTCATTCATTTCCTTTGCAGTATTGCTTATTTCCTTATAGGCCTCGACCTTTTGTTGGAGCCTCTTGAAAAACCCTATAACCGTGGTTCTGAATTCCATGTCCAGTCGTTTTTTTTCCTCCATTTCTTTCACATCTGATTTCTTTCCATGTCGCTGCATGGTGGCTGCTTCCCTGAGTTGGTCAATTAGCTTTGTGTGGTAGACTTCCTACTAGGGACAGTGGCTCAGCCTCCCCGGTTACCTGAGGTGGATATGGGCTGCACAGTCTTGCTGAAGTTAAGCTCAGTTAATCGTTATTAGCACTTGGAGGGGTTGACCTCCAGGCCAATTGTCTGTGAAGCTCAGCTGTGCTCAGGTTGGATGGGCGGAGTCTCCGGGCCAAGCAGACAGCGTTAGCTCCGCCCTATGTGGCCCCAGGGACTCTGTGCCAAGGGCAATGGCTGCCAGCACCTCTGAGAGAGAAACGCTGCCGAGCTCCACCAGCTGCCGGGGAATTCAGACTCTCCCAAAATGTCTCTGCAAAGCCAATGTCTCACCCAGGGTCATAAAACAAAGCAGTCTGACTGTTTTCCGAATGAGAGCCAAGTCGCAGAGCGCTCTCTGCGCAGTCATGCAGCTGAGCTGTTCGCGCAAGCTGCCTTCTCCACAAGCCGGGAGACCCGGCAGCACCCGAGCTTCGGCGTGCCCTCCCACTGTCCAGTTTTCACCCCGTATGATAGTGGGTTGGTTCCCTGGACTTCGCCCAGAGCTGGAGAATCAGTCCAGTGGGACGTCTTTGTCTCCCGTTCAAGAAAACTGGCTGGTTTTCAGCCGCCTGCCCTCTCCGAGGCGCGCGCTCCAAACCTCTCTCCGCGCTAATCTTTCAACGCTGTCTGCCGCCGCTCCTCCGAGTCACATTGTCTTATCTTCACTTTTATTTGTGGAATTTTCACTCGGCGAGCTTTCTGGTGATTCTGGAAGGTGTTTGTTCTTTCGTTAAGTTGTAGTGTTAAAATTGCTGAGTATGACGGCAAGATAGGTGTTTTATCTATGCCGCCATCTTGGTTCTCCCTCTCAGAAAATATTTTCTTTCCTTTGTTTTCTTATTAATTTCATCTTGATTTAATAAGCCATTCATTTACTTCTCATTGTGCATCACTTACAATTTCCTCAAAATTGCACACATTCTATTATACTCTGTGGTAGACTGTGTTTACATAAAACTTATATGTAGTTAAATGTGGCAATATATTTTAAAATTTTATTAATTTAGCATGTATTTCTCAACTCAACTTTTACATTAATATAATATATATATGTATTCAAAATTCCAAATGGTCCTCAGCTGTTTGACTCAGTGGATAGAGCATCAGCCTGCGGACTGAAGTTTCCTGGGTTCATTCCTGGTCAAGGGCATGTGCCTTGGATGCAGGCTCCATCCCCACCCGGTCCCTGGTTGAGGCTCATGCAGGAGGCAACCAATCAATGTGTTTCTCTCACATTGATATTTCTCTCTGTCTTTTTCTCTCTTCCACTCTCTCTATAAATAAATGGAAAAGTAACCTCAAGTGAGGATTTTTAAAAATAATAATAAAAATGTAAAATGCATAAATGTGAAATATATGCATTTTTTCAAAACATCATTGAACATATATTCTGCAGTTAATATTACCCTGTCAAGCCTTTATTTCCTCAGCTCTTCTATTTACACTCATGAAACAACCACAAAACCTTACTGCCTGAAATATTATGATTCTTCTGGTCTCCATGTTAATTGGAAAAGCCCTGCACAGATGCAGTGACATGATTATTTGATTCCCTGTCTGAACTGCTAGAGATGTAAGCCAGACGGCCACATGCACTTCGACAAACAATATAAACTCACTTTCTCCGAATAGAAAATGGTTCCCCGGACCTGAGATTATCTTCTTCCATTCAAACCCTCTTCAAACCCCCTCTGTCACTGCCCGCCTTAGCATCAAGCCTAACATAACGTTCCATAGTAAGAGATAGTGAATTAATATTCAAAAGGAGTTTATTTAATGGACCTAAAACATTTGTTAGAAACTCACACAACACTCAGTGAAACAAATTGCGTCAAGAGGAAAGATCAGTGAGCTCTGCTACATAAGTTCCCATGAAGCCATTAGCTGTGTGAGCTTGGATCTTTCACGTAACCTCTCTGATTTTTACATTTTCTTCTTTTTAAAAAGTTAGGCTTAACTAAACAAGAAACAAGTTCTTTCCCCTGGCATTTTTGTCCTTCTAGTCTTAAGGTTTAATGAAAATTATATTTCTTAATTTCTGGAAAGTAATAGTGAAGTAACATTAACAGTAGATGCTAACATGTATTGATTGAGCAGGTATAGGGTGTCCTGTGCATTTGACATATATTGATTCATTTGATGTTTCATAACTTTCCAGGATGACACGCTTTCTGATCTCCCAGACTGCTTCTGTTATTTTGAAGCCATTCCCAGGCAGTCACCGGTCTTTTAAGCCGGCCTTTTGAGGTTCACCAAAGCTGTGGTTTGGATCCAAAACATTTAGGGGGACTGGAATTACAGATAGAGTCCTAATGTTTGTTTGACTCAGTGATCTAATTTATCAGTCTCCTTATTTCTTCTGGGAAATCAGCTCTCTGCTTGTGTTTCCAATTCTCATTTGTACTTATACATCATAAAAACTGAAAGCTGAGGCTTTTATTTTATATTAAAAGCTAAGTTATACAAAGGGCCTCCCCAGCCTTGAGTCAGAAACTGAACTGTAGTTCTGAATGTCTTGAAGCCTGTTTCACTGGAAACAAACTCAGATTCAAGGCCAGAGTTAGCCTGGCTATATCTTTTCCCAGTTCTTTCCTCTGTGCTACACAAAGTTAGGCTTAATTGGGGCCTCTAGAAAGTACTTGATTCTGTAGGATTTCCTGCTATCTTATGAGCACTCCACCATACTCCCCTTCAGAATGACTCTTTCCTGCTCTCCTTCTGCCTGGATTTCTTGGGAACCAGGTTTCCTGTTCCCTCCCCTCAGGGCATTGGTCCCCCTAAGAATCCCCATCCTCTAGGACCTGTGTCACCTTTCTCTTCCTCATTGCAGACAGACTTTCCTGCATGCCCAGGTCCTCAGACAGCAAACACTAGCTTTCAGTTCTGCTCTACGTGTCCAAAGCTGCCTGCAGCCATATCCTGCTCCCCTAGTCAGATTTCCCTTCACTCACATGCTCCCTTTAAACTTATTTTCTGATCGATCTCTCATGCTTTCATGTGGGTAATACCAAGGCGCAATACAACCTTACCTCTTTGCTAATGCTGCCACTCTGGCCTCCTTCCTGAATTCCAATCTCTTCTTTCTAAATAATGATCAACATTTCCCTTGCATGCATCCCCCATACCACAAACTCCATTGTCTTCCCAACTAAGTGTTGTTGTTCCACCAGGGTGTCCATTTTCTGTTAAGCCCTTCACGATTTGATTTCTGTTTGTTTCTTATTCCTTTGTTTGATCAGGTGCCAAATTTATAGGTTCTACCCTAAAAGCTTTCTCCTTTTTCATCTATTTCCTCTCAAGCCTGGCACTGCTCTAGCAAATATTCTACTTTTGAGAGAGAAGGCTCACAAATGGCTCCAAAAACTCAATTAAGCTAGAGTTAAAACTGTGAGAATAAGAAATTCAGCATTTCTTTAGATTCTAATTCAGGACTAAATATTATTTCCACTATTATTTTTTAAATAAATTCAATTAAACCTGATAGGAATCTAAATTACAGCCTTGTGACCACTGTCAAAGACCGTAATTATGTTAGGAGGTGCTATAGTAATAATCTTAAGGAGAAAAATGTTCATTATTTTATCATAATCAATGTAATATCAGTTCAAATTACTGAAAGCAATCGTAGTCTTATTATTTCAGTACTGAGAGAAATAATAATAAAAACCATGGGCAAGCAAACTGGTCTATGGACATAATTCCCACTCCAGCTCTCGCCTCCCTGCCTGGCTCTGTCATGCTCTCAGTCTCTCTATCCAGAAAGATCTGTTAAAATGTTTTACATATTGGGCTTTCTCTCTTTCTTTGAAAGAAAAGATCTATGCGTTCACCTTACCTACACATTAGCTTATTTTTGTGATTGCTTCTTATGCTAACATCATCTAAATTCATAGATATTTTTATTCTTTAATTCTCACAAAAATGATTACATACATGAATCAACTCTTCTCCCTGCATGGACTGTTGCAGAATTCACTTGAAATAGCCAACCATTCTGCCCATGGCTGGAGGAGACTCCAGCCCTGAGACTAGACAGGGACTTGTGATCTCTTGCTAATCACACTTGCCAGGTGTGAGTACCAAGACACCCTTTTGTTAAGTTCCTCAGAGAAACAGCTTTCTTGGATATTGTCCCTCTTCTCTTCCTTCTTATAAATGACGCTAATTCTTTATCTTTTCTGATGCTAATTCAAATCAGCATACATTTGCTGAGTGCTTACTACATGCAAGGTATTTTCTTCATTACTTTTAGTTATGTCCATGGCTATTTCCCCTTCTGGGGGGTCATGTCTGATGGGAGCCTCCTGTTTCATCTGCCTTACTTTCTATCCCCAGTGCCTGGCACAATGCCTTGGGTGCAGTCGGCATATAACAGACATTTTTTACTGGGAAAAAAAAATCAAGATGGTCGAAATGAACCATCCTACTTCAAAGATCTTCTAATAAAAGTATCTTTCAGAACTAACAACTAGGATCAATTGGCTACTGCACCACTTATGCCCTATTATTTTGTGACAATAGTTTCTAAAACCATGATCAGACCTGATAATGGACAATACACCATTCATGGGCTCCAAATAGTAGAGCATTCCTTCTCCCCAGGCAATGAGATATTCAAACTTTGAATAAGTTCCTGAAAGTTCTCAGTGAATTTGAGTTCATTGCAATTCTAGTGTTTTAGTCTGCAGCTAAAGAAATCTGAGCATTCAGAACTAGAGTTGTTCTTAATATCTGACATTCAAGAATTCCATTATTAGTTAAATTTTAAATGAAGCTATTTAAATTTTGGTCAACTTAAAGGCATTAATGTAGTTAGTATCACCTTCAAAAGTATAGTGGGATAAACATACTATATTGCACCCAAGTTTGCTACTTTCCTGATGTCAGAAACAGGAGAGTAAAAGCGGAGTGTACCATATGCTATTCTCTATTCCACTTCACCATCTGATCAAATAACATCAAATGAACCCAGTTGTCTGGTTTTTACCATAAATTAAAGCAAAAAATTTGGGCTGTGAACACACACAAAAATTCTTCTCAGCTACTATTACCTGCCATGGAAACAGCCAGTGCCAACTCTGATAGCATTAAGTAAATGTTATTAAATAATATATAGAGAGAGAAATAGAGAAATATTCTTTAATTTAAAATAAATTTATACCTATTTTTCCATGAGTTTATGTTTTTGTTCCCTAGTATTTTCCTTATTCAGAGATGTACTGTGGTTTCTAAAAGAATCAGTATTTTAGGACCTTCTTTATCATGCCATTAACCAAGCAATCTTAATGAACTAGTGATAAATTAAGCAGACAACTTTCACCTAGGTTATAAAGATTACATAGTATTGCTAGAGGTGTGCAACTATTTTAAATTCAAAAAACCCAGAGGTGAAATAACTTAAGTGAGTGGTTATTTGAAATTAAATTAATCATATTTTTAAAAAGCATAAAAATGTAGAATCACAAATGCAATTGGTGCCCCAAATTAGTATCAGTCAACTGAAAATTAAAATCAATCAAGCAATTAACTGGCTCTATTACTTGTACTTTGCCAAGCAGCCAATTGGGCTGGCTCTTCCAAATTAGCTGAGTCTCAGACTACAGGAGAACAGTTACATAGGTGTCAGTCATTCAGTTTCCACGTTTCAGTAAGCTTGTCTTTTATTTTGGCCTTCATGACAGCAATGCATTATGGGATCCACTTCTCTCTCTATTTATAATAAAATTCATTCCAATCAAGAAAACCTGCAATTTAATATAGAGGAAAACCAAAGACCCATGAGCACTCACTACAGAGAAGCACATCCATTTTGTGAAATAAATATTGAACAATAATAGCATGTTTGAATCCTGAAAATGTAACCTTAAGCCAATTGTGCTTCAAATGAATTTTGATTGCATAGACTGAGGCTTCTTGACTAGAAGAATGATGGGCATGTCCACTGTCACTGATGTCAGTGTGCCTTATCCCTAAGGACTGTCCCTTAGCAATCTGGATGGGGATTGAGAACCACTGTTGTAGAGCATGGATATACCTGCATTTAACAATGGGGGGAGTAAAAATGATCTCTTTAATATAAAAACGTATCAGCTAAGAACTTTCAAGTGAGTCAAAATAAGATATGTCATGTTTTGCATGACTGAAATATTTGACAGTGCAGATGGGTTTGTATCTGATTTATAACAAGAAGGCAGCGGTCCTGTGGGCACTTCAGAACCATCTCAGCTAAGCTCCTGCAAGTCAGAACAACGAAACTAAACTCGAGCCTGTAGTTCAAGAATGTGTGTTCTTCACCGGTGCGTTTCTGCAATGGGCACGGTGACTAAGACTACATGGGGACGGTCCTAGGTTGAACCTGCTAGGTACATTTGTTGAATTAACAGAGTTGAAGCTGGGTGACATTAATTAGTTGTTTCCACAATTGCAATTCTATTGTGAGTTTTTAAACTGATAACTTTTGGTTGACTCCTATGATTGGTTGACTCCCTTGACTCCTATGATTGGAAACTGATAAAATGATGAACAAATGTCTTGCATTGACTGCCCTGTTTTATTTGCATATTTACAGGCAAATGGACATAGTTTTGTACATATGGAACATGAAAAAGCTGTATTGCTACTGAAGAGTTTCCAGAACACAGTAGACCTAGTTATTCAACGTGAGCTTACTGTCTGATTATTTTTTATAAATAGTGAAGATAACGTCTAGCCAGACCTAATGTTCAAAAATAAATTTATACATAGAGACAAATTTTGCCAATTGCTGGACCAATGGCAAACATTAGTGCCAAATGTATAATACTATATGTTAGCACTGATCATCCTTACAAATGTTAACTATATAAATATGATGTTCATGTAGTTATGTATTAGTTTTAATTATCAGCCTCTGGCTGTGCATTGGTGCAGTTTTTTTTAGTTGTCGGTTTGTTTATTTGTTTGTTTTTAACCAAATAAGTTTCTTCTCAAAGTGGATTTCATATGATTTTGGAAGCACGGAAGCACACACAAGCTCTTTACAAATTCTGCTCTCCATCAGAAACACTGCCTCAATGTTGTATCTGCCTTTATATAGAAAATACAAATATGAAGAATTGTAATTCCCATAAAATATTTCTAGCACAAGGTGTATGTTGGCATATACACACAAAAAAAGAATATAAAGCAAAACAATATTTTCATAAACTAAACATCTCGGATTGAGAAAGAAAATATATCTTAAAATAAGACTTTACTATATTGACTCTTTTTCAAATAAAAATGATAATGCCTTATGAAAGTAACTGTACATATGGTATAAAGTGTTTATATTTGGTTCCATATTCATTTGCTAAATTCTCATAAAACAGAGTGAAATCTTTCATAAATTAGCCATTTATCTCTGGGTCCTGAATAAAACTAGGACGAACTAATTTATTCGATGCCTTTAGCTAATTACAGAACCTGCAGAGTTAAAACACAGACTAAAGGTCATTATAGGTAAATCTTTTCACCACAAATTTAAGCAGTGAATGATGGGTGGCAGTAAAGGTATTGCTTTATTTCTTTCAAGTTTATATTGATTATAAACTGTAACCCTTGTGATTTCTTTACTTGTAAATGTGGAATTTATTTGTGTGTTGCTTTCTCTAATTTGCTACTTTTAAATACTTTGAAATGAGTTTTGGGGATTGATAAAATTTATCATTAAGAAAGACTGCTGTTAGAAAGTTAATGTGGGAGATTTAAAAACTTTGGTATTTAAATATGAAACTTCAAATATAATTTCTCAGAGCGATAGTCTACCTGTAGTATTCATTTTGATGCCTGTTTTTGTAGGCAGAACTAGAGAAAATACTTTTGTTTCAAAAAAGTTTCAAAGTATCAAAATCCTGAATTCTGTCTCACTGGAGAAAAAGACAAGCATAGTTCATATGGACTTAGTTATTTTTACATTATAACTTTTTCTCAATAAAAAATAAATTCATTTTCTAATCCTTTAAACACATTTCTTTTATATATTTATCATTAATTTGATTAAAATATTAATTTGAAAGTTTAGAATAATTTCCCAAAGTTGGTTGTATGAATTCTCTTTCTTATTTCCATATAGCTCTTTTTAACATAAATTTACTTTACACACTAGTATTTCACATCCTCTATTAGGATTTTCACAGTAGTATCCCATATTAATATCACTGAAGCTCTGAGAATAATATTTGTAAGTTAAATGTTTTATGGGGACATTGAAAATATTGTATTTTTGTAGGGTCTATTAAAATGAATGTCACTTATTAGAAGTATAATGGTATTTTTTGGCAGTAGAATTTGTCACTTACAGGCAAATGATACTTCACTTTATAGATGATGCACTAATTTTGATGTTGCTTTATGTCAGGGTGACATTATACCATGATTTTATAGAGTTTGACATTTAACAAATGATTAAATGATTGACCTATTTAATATGTTTCCCAGAAGTAACTTTTAAATGCATTTTAATATACTTACAGTTTCTGATGAGAATGTTTTTCAGAGCCTAATTTTCTTTGTCAAAAACTTGCACCAAGCCACCATATCCAGTTGCTGTTAGAGGATAATCATCATTAATCAAGACAGAGGCCCTCACTGGCCTCACAAGATCACTTAAAGAAAAAACAAACTCAAGGGTGTAGCTTGGTGGCAATGAAGCAGCTCAAATCATCCCGTCAGTTTTGTTGAATCTTTTATATGGCAGAGGTGGGAGAAGAGCCACATATAGACCCTCCCAAGTGTTTTTCCTTAGGTCAGGTCTCCACACCAATCCCAGGCTCCAGGAGGTGCTTCTAAGGCACAAAGCTGAGAGGACCATGATCCTAGCAAACCCTCTGCCCCTCCTGATGTGACAGCAGTGTCGTGGCCGATGCTCTGCAGCTCAGGAAGGAGGGAAAGAGAAAAGGAGCCCTGACCAACTGGAAAAGAACTCCGATTGCCAAAGCACCTCTTGGTTAATTGCACTGCCGTGCTGCAGACTGAGAAAAGGCAGGTAATGATGAAAAGAGGCATTGTTTTAGGTTGACTGAATGAAAAAACAAAACGAACAAAAAGAACACTAAGCACTTAAGGGCAGGGGAGAGGGGGAGCTAATTGATTCCACAGGTGACCAAATAATACAGTGACTTTTTTAGTATTGGCTTTTTTCAGAATAACTGGTTTTGCTGCCTGAAATAAGAATCTGGTTCATGTTCATCAAAACCAAATATAGATATAGATATAAATTAAAGGTGTGCCTTTAAAAAGGGAAAAATCAGCAACAAGAAAAGGGTGGCATTGGTGATGGCTCCAAGAGACTCTACCTCTTGGTCTTTGATTTTTACTGGAACCTTCCAGTTGAGGAAGCTGTCTGCATCTGATGGACCGATCTGTAAGACACAATGAAGGGGAATGAGGAAGATCAGTGGCGAGAAGAACAAGCACTGAAAATTATTAGTAGAAGTGCTGCAGATTTTGCAAGTCAAATAGCCCTTACTGGATGATATTTAAAACTATTCATATGGCTTCTAATACATTGTTGCAAAGTCTTACCATACAACACATGTCCCCTAAACAAACTTAATAATTTCAAAATATAAGTGTGCTTTTGAGAAGGAATCACCAAATCTTTATTTTTTTTAATATATTTTATTGATTTTTTACAAAGCGGAAGGGAGAGGGATAGAAAGTCAGAAACATCGATGAGAGAGAGACATCGATCAGCTGCCTCCTGCACGCCCCCTACTGGGGATGTGCCCGCAGCCAAGGTACATGCCCTTGCCGGAATCGAACCCGGGATCCTTCAGTCCGCAGTCCGACGCTCTATCCACTGAGCCAAACCGGTCTCGGCTCACCAAATCTTTATATCATGCGATTTTACTACTGAAACCTAAAAAACATATGTGGCCCAGTTCATTAGAACTGTGATTATGTAGCCATCAGACAATTCCGACTGTTTCTGGGCCTGACCTGGGAGTGCCACTTTGGACAGTTGTTTTAAAGGAGGGATGACGAATCTTGTTTTCACTAAAAATAAAAATTATTTTTAATCTCGAAGATGATTACACACATATCACTAATATATTTGCTTATTTAAAGTAGGTCTGAAATATCCTTTACCTGAAGAACTAAAAAGAGAATATTCAGAGGAAGAAAAAACACTAGAGAAATTAGATTTATTTATTTATTTATTTATTTATTTATTTATTGATGCAAAAACTTTGTTTCATTTGGTCCAATGCATGGGAGAGAGCTTCAGGGTGGTTAAAATAATGGCTAATAGTTTCAAGGAGAGGCTCGGGCAAAAGTCAGACATCAGGGGGATACAGAGGGACCCTTTAAAGGCCTCTGGGCTCCAAAGGCCTCTGGTCATGCTTGAGGGTGAGCCTTTTGAAGAGATACTCGTCCAGCCCAGCCTGGGGTCTCACGAGCCTGTGGAGGTGAGTCAGGTGTCACTGATCACATATGTATGTATGTATGTATGTATGTATGCATTTTATTGATTTCAGAGAGGAAAAAAGAGAGGGAGAGAGATGGAAACATCAATGATGAGAGAGTCACTGATCAGCTGCCTCCTGTACACTCCCTACTGGGAATCAAGCCCACAGCCCAGGCATGTGCCCTAACTGGGAATCCAACCTGGGACCCTGCAGTCCGCAGGCCAATGCGTCATGCACTGAGCCAAACTGGTCAGAGCTTGCCCATCTTCTTGATGAGTTTCACCTCCTCATCCAGGAAGTGGTTCTCAGGGAAGTCACAGAGATCAAGGTCTGCGTGGGTAGAACCCAGGGTCTGCAGCTCCACAAGGGCCTGGCTCAGGTTCCTCTCCAAGGCTAGGGTGGCTTCCATGGCATCCTGAGACCCAACCCATTCATCTTGGGGAGGCTCAGCGGATCCAGAAAGAGAATGCGGCCATGCATGGTGCTGGTTTTGCATCTTTAAGAGATGTTCAGCGCCCTCACACTTCTTCGCCCCCAATTCGTGGAAGAAGTGGCCCCTGCCCTCGAGAGCCACATCCTCAGGGTCGAAATAGAAGCCCAGAGAGAGGTAGGTGTGGGCGGCCCGCAGAGGCAGATTGGCCAGGCAGGGACCACAGCTTTCAACCTCGGTGGAATAATTCTGACGAATTTGGGAGCTCATGGTTGTTCGGCAATAAGAGTTAAGGTGTGTTGGCTGGTCCCGGAGGTGGGTCTGAAGGTGGTGACTGGATAAGACGCTGGAGAGTGGCCGGAGGTTGGAAGAAGGGTTATTTCATCCACTGTTGAAGCAAGAGACAGACCCAGGACCACGGAGGGTACTGTCAGAAATTAGATTTATATATTCAAATATTAAGTTAAAACTAAAAGTATCTGAATCGACCAAAATGATTAATAAGGGAAGCCAGGAAAACATTTTACTTCTAAAGATAAAATGTATTTTGTATCTCCACTGCAATATAAAGCTTTAAAAAAACATAGCGTTTGCCAACTCTTCTTTCCATTGGCTGTTAATGCTGTCTTCAGTCAATCTCTGACCTCGTTGGCACACAGATCAAGATGTCTATTCCGATGAATACACTCTTATCCTGAGGCGACAGTACAGCATCACCAGATAAAAAAGTCCGTGTTAGATAGGACTGCAACCTAAAGGTCTTTTCTTTGGCATTTTCATTCAGAAAACCTGTTTCGCTGATTCCTGATATACTGACCAAACAACGGGTTTATTGAAACACTGGGTCAGTGAAAATTATGCAGGTAATTAAATCTAGTAAGTAAAGAAAATGGGTCCTTTATTAGCATCAAGAAAAGCTGGGTTGAGGTTCCAGTAGAGTTTCAACCGCAGAAATGCCAGATCTCTCTGAGGCTCAATAAAATGTTCAAACACTGGGTTGGTGATGTGTTTGATGGTTCTAGTTACCTGATCGTTTAAGAATTAGAGGGAAATCTTCATATTTGAGATCACGGGCATGCACTTTTCTCCTTTGCAATATAGCTCCCTTGTAGTAAGAAAAGCAACCTGCATTGGCCCAGAATGTTTCTCCAATCTCAGCAAGACCATCCCCCAAGTCTATGTCATAGCAAGAAAACAGAGAGCAGGCGTGGGAAAACAGATGGGCACTATTGGAAGCATGTGGATTCATATTATAGGAGATCCTAGGTGTCGACTTGCCCATGAATCCTTTGAGCTCCATTTGATCTAATCTATTCAGGGAATGTATTTTCCCGAGCACCCCATTATACAAAAGTAAGGCAGATGCAACCAAGTTCTCTAGTTATAGGCTGAATCTTCTGGGGCATTTCTGTTTCTTGTGTATAAAACTGACCTCTCTTCATTGCTGTGGGTGGTGCTGTAGATCGTCCCTCCAACTCCGGTGATGTCCCACAGGCCAAGAGTGGCTGCTTCTATCCTGCAGACACAGGATAAGAGGCCACCTTAGAGTCCCACCTGTTCGGAGACCCTTGAGTATCAGGGGATAATGGTTCCAGCTTCCAATTTGGGAAAAACATTCTTGGGTGATTCCGGAACCTGGAATAGTACCATTAACCAAGGCAGAGCACATGCCATGTCTCTGACAAGAGCAAACAAAGCTTGTGCACAAAGGTGAGGGCGGCAATGCCTTAATAGAATTTAGTTTTCACTTCCGGTTTTAAAATGTGGCCCTTTACCTTCCCAAAGACCTTCTCTTAGTCTCCTCCTGCCTGATTAGTATTGGAACAGGTTTTATTCTTGCTCCACTTGGACACTGCCTGGGAAAACTTTCCTAGTTGAGGGTATACATTGCACAACTTCTACTTTGGAGGATTCAGAGATATCTGATAAACAAAGAAAAAAGTCCACTGTAAGATTTGGTTAAAAAAAAGAATAAATTAAAATCGAGGAATATTGAATCCCTAGGCTTTTAACTACCTGAGAGCAGTTCTATGGGAATTAAGAGAGGGGAAATAATTCCAACTTTAGAAGCATTCACTTCACCTGGTGGTTGCCCAGTTGGATTAGGCTGTCAGGCAGCTCACACTGTGAAAAACCCAGTGGTCACTAACAGGGCTGCAAGGTGGGCACAGATGAGAAGGATCAGTTGCACCAACACTTCTCCACATGATCCTGCCTGCAAAAACACGTATGGTGTTTGTTTTATTTTGTTTGGGGATCTTTTTTTTTGGCCTGATTTTTTTAATAGAAGCACCTCAACCAGTGGAAGGTTCTAAAATCCGTTCAATGTTTATGTAGACAGCACTGAAATCCTGTGACCCTAATGAATCTGGGGTTGGAACCAACGTAAGCCTGACCCAAAGACAAAACCATGAGTCAAATTTCCATAGGTGTGATTTTCAAACCTAGCATAATTTTTTCCTCTCCTTGAAAACCATTCCTTAAGCTAGCCTCATTTTCAATGTATATAAGAATGGGTATTAAGGGGGGAAAGTTAAATGAATCAACCAATCTTTCTCTAGTTTTGAAAGTGCATTTTTTTTAAAACTACCACTGTTGTATTATATGTAATTATATTATCTGTGCAGGTTTTTTCCTTCTTTACAATAATGTGATGAGTAAGCAGCCTACAAACAGTCAGGCATCTCTATTCCTAGAGAAAAATATCTTAGTACAGAGATTTTTACTTTTATCAGCAACTGCATATTTCCTCCACAGGAAAGCAATCATCGTAGCTGAGTCTCAGATGCCTAAGGTATGTCATTCATAAATACAAAACATCTGGGGATATTTTATTGAAGACTATAACAAAAACATTAAATGAAAAGCTTATAAATATTTATTGAGCATCAACTATATACCAGGCACTTCAAGGGATATTACATGGTCTCCTCTACTCAGAATCTCATAATCAAGTGGAAAAAATGAGAGAATTTCCAGATCAAAGATGGTACAAGACATTTGGTGAGTCCCTTTGTCCCCGCCCCCCACTCCAGCCTCTTTAATCAAATCTCTTTTTGGGTAGAGCATGGATGTTCCATTTGAAGGTACAGATAAGTCTCCCTATTGAGTCGTATGGCCTTTGGGAGGCCATTATGATTGTTTGCTGGGATTTAGGCAACATCTGGTAGGCTAGTGGATACTTCTACTGGGCAAGGTAAATAACAACCAGACTCCCTTGAATCTCTGGAAGAGAATTTTGTGTTTGTCATAAAGAAAAGAGAATATAATGAAGATGCCCCTTGTCCTGGCCCAGCACTATGTCTTTATGCCCCTGACATGATGGGGAAAAGAGATGAAAGTCAGCACTTTAAAAGACCTGGGGTGTTGGACTGGATGGATTCATCTACACTGAGAGTTCCTATAAGGTTTCCTCTATGACCAAGGCCTCTTGTAGACTATCAGGGAACATGGGAGTCCATAAGATCCAATATTAGAATGACATATTCAGAGATAATGAGTTAAATAGTCACTGAGGTAGTTGCGTTTTATGTCCATTTGCTTTGCTGCTTTCAGTGGGGTGAAGAACATTTTCACTGCAGGCTGTTCAGCCCATCCTATGAAAATACCGTTAGCATGAGATTGTTCTCACATATCCACATATCATAGACCTCCATTTCTTCTTCCAAGGAAAGTTTGATCCTCTGAACACAGGAATTGCTTGGGTGTTGTTTTTTCATCCACTCTATACACACTCTGTTTTAGAGACCTGGCAATCCTTACCTTCCCCTGAGTACTCCCTGGGCTTTTCAACCTCAGCCCTTGCCTATTCGGGTCCCCAACTGGAATGTCTTCTTTTCCCCCTTCCCACTATAAATTATCAAAACGATATGCAGCCTTCAGGGTCCAGCTTGAAACTAAGAAAGAGAACTTAATCTTCCAGTTAAGGTTAAGGGACCTGTTAGGATCTTTGTGCTATGTTTCAGCTGTTGTGTTTCATTTCCCTTTGCTGTGTTCTAAGGACCTTAACATTATCCAAAAAATTTTAATAAGTGTTTTCATTCATTTAATTGAAGTACATTATATCTATCTTTCTGATTTGCTTGGGTTTTATTTCTCTTCTTAGAAGAAGCCATGTGTCTATATGTCAGCAGAGAAAAGAACGTGTGAGGTTGAACTGACAGAGCCATGGTTTTGGTCTTGCCAGGATCTTAGAGATAACCAGCCGAGCTCCCTCATTTTACCAGAGGTCCAAGGACTAGACAGGTAAAGTGACTCTGGGAACTCAGGAAACACAAAAAGATGGTTTAATCTGGTTTGAGACTCATTTGTAATGTTCTTCTACCTGTACTTGTGACTTGGTAGATTCCTTTGCCCAAGCTATTGTTTAAAATTTGGGGATGTGGGGAACAGTAAAGGGATAGAGATAGGGATAGGGATAGGGATAAGGATAGGGATAGGGATAGGGATAGGGATAGGGATAGGGATAGGGATAGGGATAGGGATAGGGATAGGGAAAGATAGTTGGGAAGAGGGAATCCCCAGCCCTATTTTAGCTCTAAAGTGAATACAGCTGCTGCTTTGTGCTGCCTGTTCTAGAAAAATGAAAAATCTGAGCACAGGCCTTTGGCCATAGTTCAGCATGACAATGTTTACACATTGCATTTTGGCATCCTTTCATGGACAGATTCCACCTCTTGCATCCTTAAAGTGAAACTGTCATATACTCCAGCCAAAATTTTCAGGCCACTGCAAAAGCTATAGAATTAAAACAATTAACTATTTAGATAAACCACGGAAAATCTGGGTTATCTTCATAGAAACCACATGCCCCCTCCCAAACTTTTATAGAGGTCAGAATCTGGCTGTTGATTTCCAAGTTGAAAGAACACTACTTATACTGCCAGGAGCATTGACTTCATCAGATACCTCCCTTGTAAGGGGGTACAAAAAAGGAATCCTTGAAAAGAAAAAGTGTCCAAGTAGGTTGATAAACTCCTAATTTCAGTTCCTATATTACCACATAGGATCTTGATTTTCTTGCAGGTAAAGCATTTCTTCCTTAATATTCTCTCAAAAATATTTCCCATATTTTTCTATTCATGTTTCATAGCAAGATGATTACAGAAGTGAATGAAATATTCCCCAACAAATCTATTTTTCATTTCCTATTTTGCTTATACCAATAATACAAAATACTTCATCTGCTTCTGCCTTTTAATTTCTTTGTATGAAAATATTTGTAACTTTGACTTCTTTTCATGAAACTTCCATTATCATTTTCTTTTACAGTTATGGTGTCTATAGCTCTCCAGAGGCCTACACTTTGGTCCTATAGCCCAGTGTCTATACATTTATATGAGGAAAAGAATGTCAATGTCTGTTTGAACAGAAATGAAGTGAAAATGAAAAGTAAAATATTAATTGAAAGGGAAACATTATTTTAGTGTAGTAAGAGGGCAAAATATTTTAGAATAGCAAGAGTACTTTTTTTCTTTTTTTTGTTGTTAACAGTACTTTTAATTTTTTTAAGAACTAGTGGCCCGGTGCATGGATGTGTGCACATTAAAAGGAAATTAATTAGAAGGAGGCCAGCGAGGCAGGACCAGGCAAGACAGGCCGGAAATTCCCTGAAACCAGCCTCCCAGTTCCCTCCCCCCAGCTGGCCACACCTGGGGCAGCGCCATGCCTCGAAGGGCATCTGCAGTCACCACAGCTCAGCCGTAAACCAGATTCGGAGCTCACAGTGCCCCAGCAACAACGTAACACATGGCCAAAGGTGGAACTGCATGGCCCCGCGGGGAATCGGACTCCCTCCTCTCTGGTCCTGCGGTACATCACCCGAAAAACACTGCTGCCAACTCACTGCAGCTCAGCAGTTCCTATGTTGAGCGTCTGCCCCCTAGTGGTCAGTGAGCATCATACCTACCCGTCAGACAGATGGTTAGAAGGTTGCTTAGCCTTTTATATATGTAGATATTTTAGGATCATGAGTAATAGACATGAGGACTGAAGGAAGGAGAGAAGGTAATAAGTAATTAATGGAGTAAGAATGAAAAAGCCATCAGAAAGGACCTAAAAGACAAAGTGAAACAGAGGGAAATCAGACTCTCCCTTTCCCTTCCTCTCTGAAATCAATAAATAATGTATTTTAAAAAACAGTATAATATGGATAAAAGTTCTGTGGGGAAATGAGAAAATCATGATTCTACCATAAGGTAGAAAAGGGCCTTGAAGGGATCTGATTCATCTGTCTACCTTCAGGGAAGAGGTAATGCTATTTTAAAGTACCCCCAGAGAAGATGCTATCACTCCCCCTCACTAAAACACTCTTCTAAAGCAACAAACCATATGACTTATCCCAATAAGACCCTCTGTTTAAATTACTCGGTCCAAGTCCGACAAATAC
The DNA here is from genome assembly GCA_027563665.1 of Antrozous pallidus. NCBI lineage: Eukaryota > Metazoa > Chordata > Mammalia > Chiroptera > Vespertilionidae > Antrozous > Antrozous pallidus. Next base: position 160,782,093 of record CM050508.1, on the reverse strand, counting down.
AGTTTTCTTGTAGAGTTGGACAGACTCACATACTTTTTAGGAAGATGTCCGCAGTTAGGAAGAGGCGCCACTAGATGGCAACCTTATAGCTATATTTTATATCCAAGTCTTGGCAATTCTCCAGCTTGGTTGACCACCCTCTGGACGGGCCATTTTCATACCTGTTGTATTAATGTAGCTGTTAAAAATATATTAACGCCGCTTTCCGTATTCTCATGAGAGAATTAATTTGAAACAATGCTCTAAATTTAAACACCTTAAGAACTATTTAACAGCTGTTAGCTTACTTTAAGCAGGTGTGTGTTGTTTGTTTTTTTAATTTCAGAGAGGGAGAGAGATAAACATCAATGATGAGAGAGATTTTTTATTTTGTTTTTAAATCTTTATTGGTTTCAGACAGGGAGAGTGAGGTAAAAATATTAACGATGAGAGAGAATCACTGATCGACTGCCTCCTGCAGGCCCCACATCGGGGATGGAGCCCGCACACAGGCATGTGCCCTGACGGGGAATCAAACTGTGACCCCCAGTTCATAGGTCGATGCTCAACCACTGAGCCACACTGGCCTGGCAGCAGTTTCTATATTTTGTTTGTTAAACCTCTCAGGTTGTATATCAACCACTCCCAGCACTCAGTCATAGAAAGCAGCTACTCTCTCTCTAACCCTCAGGTGAATATGTGCTTTAAAGTTTGTTGTTCCTAATTGTTCAGTTTAATTATTTAATTATTACACCTGCCAGTTTAATAGTTCTCCAACATTCTTGCGCTTTCCAAATATTTTGGGGCTATCTGCCACTGCTTTAACTAACCTTCCTTCACATATATTCATTCCAAAATAAGATATTTGCTTCAACTTATTTAAAATATATATTTTAAACGAGCTCTCCAACATTTAAACATTGGGAATTAAAGTTTGCTTAGCAAAGCCTTCCTAATAGTCTAAAACTAGTCCAATCTGAAAAATGCCTGGATAGCTTTATTTCCAGGTGAGACCTGGCAGTAACTAGGCATCCAGTATAAACTACTAATTTTTCATTTAATATATGTGTGCAAGAAAGTACCACACTATTATAATCAGTTTTCACCTTATAAAGTACATAGGAATGTACTTCAAAATACAGTACATGCCATAAAGTGATCATCAGGTTCAAGGGGCAGTTTGCAGCCCCCTCTCACTAAGAACGCCTGTGTGTGGGAGGCGGTGCCTCCAGCAGCTTTGGTGACGTGTCCTCAAGCTGTTTTGATTCTTAGATATTTGCAACTTCCGGGCCACTAATAACCAGGTTATTCATTTAAAAGCTTCTGTTGACTTCTTCTAAGCTCATTATATCCTCACCCTCAGGGCTTCCTTCAGCCCGCACCCTTGTTTGGGCCTCGCCTTTGCGGGTTCCATCAAAGCCCTACTTATCTGAAGGCTTCTGGTGCTTCTCTGCCAACCACTTAATCTGTTTTTCCCTCAACCCCAAGCAAAAGCAGAGAGAACAAGGCGTTCTTTCCCCAAGTCTCTGCGAAACTATCGAAATGCTCCGGCCTTTTCCTCCAGAGGAAGCAGTTTCCTTCAGGCCCCCCGGGTCCCCGGGCACTGGTACAGTGTGGGCTTTCTTAGCACGATCAGTTCAGCCTTCTTTGGTGGCTGTTTTCTAACGTCTTTGCGACCTCAAACTGACGACGTCAGGGCACAGTCTTGGGTTTGCCCAACAAGTGCACTTCCTCTCTTTTCAGGGGAGATAAATGTCTCCTGAACAAAACAAAACAAAAATTTAATTTATCTTTATTATTAGAAGTATTTCCGAAGTCTCCCTTTTCTCCCCCATTGACACCCTCTCCACCCTGCACCCTCTCCTCCCAGCCTTCACCACAATATTGCCTGTGTCCATGGGTTCTGCATATAAATTCCCCAGTTAATCTCTCCCCACCCACTCACACCCCCACCTTCCTGCTGAGATTCCAGTCTGTTTCATGCGTCTGTGTCTCTGGGATCCGTTTTGTTCACCGGTTTAGTTTTGTTCACCGGTTTAGTTTTGTTCGTTTAGATTCCACATATGAGATCATGTGATACTTGCTTTCTGTGGCCGGCTTATTTCACTCGGCAGAATGAACAAATGGAAATGGTATACAATGTGGCCGCACATTTGAGAGCGGGTGCCGCGGGGGTCCACCCTGCTCTGATCTTCTGAACACAGCTCTTGGCTCTTCCATTTGCCTTGTTTCCTGTTTCATCTTTTTTGCATCCCTTCTCAAACTTCCATTCGCTTCTCATCATAGGTTTCGCTGTAGAATCTGGAACTAAGCATTAGAAGGGAAATTAGGAAGAATTTGTACTGATACTGATTAAAAAAAAAAAAAACTGGCTTGAAAGCTATTTATATTCTCCCATTGTGATTTTGTTTTGTTGCTGCTGGTGGCATCTCTAGATTTTCAGTATCAACTATTATCTAAAGCATTTTTTTAAATTTCTTTGTAATATAGAGAGAGTGTTAATTTTGTGTTCCTGGGAGCAATCTATAGGATAGTACTTCCTACCCAGCCGCTAGCATAGGTCCCCTAAGTGCTGAGCTATTATTTCCCTAAGAGCACAGGGGCTTGTGGCTTATTGCTTTCACTTGGGGCCTGAAGAGGCCTTGTCTGTTTTACCCACCTGTACCCCATTACGCAGAACAAATATGATCATTTTCTCCCTGTGCCATAATGCAGAAGTTGGGAAGCTCTGCTTTTAGGTACAACAAAGGAAGATCACCGACGTTGGGTGGGAGAGTGGGGGCCTCAGCAGCTGAGGGAAGGGAAGCAAGTACTGAGAAATTATTACTAAAAATGCCTGGGGCTCTTTGAAGCACTCTGCACTCCCCACTCCCATCAGGATGCTGATTTTCAGGTGTCACCTCCCTGCAAAGTAGGAAGTGAGTGACAGTCATACTCAAGACTCCACTTACTTTCCTTGGTGCCCATTAGCCAGAATGCACCTAGAAAAAGAAAAGGTAGTAAGTACTGGGCGTGTATGATCTACAAATTTGATTTTTCCTCTACATTATCATTATACAAACTGTTCCAGACTTATAATTCTTGTCTTCCTTATGTTTGTTTTAAACTATCCATCTTTGGTAACAGTCTTTGAATATAACTCTTCAGCCATATTTGTGGTGTCGTTCAACTTAAGTGTTTTGTACTTGTTAGAATCACACTCTCATTATGATCAAATAGATTCTCTAGCAAGTCATCATTCTGATATGTTGTTTATTTTGGGTTTTTTTTTTTTTGCTTGTGATACATAGTTTGTAAAACCATGAATGTTGCTATCAAGATTTATATTTGTGACCATTTCCTAGAGAAATTCTAACCCAATGCTCTCTCTCTCTCTCTCTCTCTCTCTCTCTCTCTCTCTCTCTCACACACACACACACACACACACACACAATCTGGAACTTGTTTTTTATGTTTCACATATTTATCAAAATTAATCATTAGTAATGGGGCCTAGAGACATAAATCTTCACAAACTATTCAAAGGCAAGGGACAATGTCTTCTTTTCTTTTTTAAAATATATTGTTATTGATTTCAGAGAGAGGAAGGGAGAAGGAAAGTGAGATAGAAACATCAATAATGAGAGAAAATCATTAGCCAGCATCCTCCTATACACCCCCCAACCGGGGATCAAGCCTGCAGCCCAGGCGAGTACCCTGCCCGGGAAGGGAACCATGACCTCTGTTTCATAGGCTGACCCTCAACCACTGAGCCAGGCCAGCTGAGCTTTTCTTTCTTTTTTTTTCTTTTCTTTTTTTTTTTCTTTTGACTTTCCATAATATCTCCAGCATGTTCACCTACACATCCCACAACGATACATACTCATAGAGTATTCATTGTTGTATGTAAGTTTGGATAGACCCAACTATCCAAAGAGGTGTTTAAACAATTCTCTTAGTCTTCCTCTGCATCATCCTAAGATTTGCCTTTTAGTCATCTATGTATTTATTCTTAAAAACACATATATCAGTGATTAGAACAGTTCATTTCTTTTTCTTGCTGTACCTGCTATTTAATCAACAAATGCTAATGAACAAAGGACTTTGAGGGCAGTTAGAAATATAAATATAAAAAAGCCATGGTCTCTTCCCTTAAGAAACACAGTCTCGTCAGGGGACAGACACATGAGCAGTCTAATAAATGCTACTGTGCAGGTACAAAATGGGAGGGACAAGTAGAGAACAGAACCTTATCGCTTTCTCTCCCAGTCTATTAAAACAGCAAGTGCTTCCTTTCAGCTTTATTGTTTTATTATGTGGGGGAGGAATCTCTTCTATCCCCTTAGGAAGATAGACTCCCAATTCTCTTATGTGTTCTTTTCTAGGAAGTCTCAGGTGCCAGGGAGAATGTAAATAACTGCAGTCTCATCTTGAATGAACCATATCAGGGGGCCATAGTTACTTATTTAAGTTCTCACTTTCCACTGAAATTGGACTTTGTTCTTCCAAGCAGTTGCCTCTTTGGAGTCAAAGTGGCAGGAGTCAAGGGCAACTCCTCCCTCCTGGAGGGAGGTCACTGAGGCTGGATGACAAAGACTACCCTTCTACTTGAACACAGTTTCTCTGAAAATCTGTGCTTTAAAACAATTCGTGTTTGTTCTGAACATCTAAGAAAAATGTGCATGGTTCTGGTGGGTTTGCACGGTCTCAATACTCATCATGCATATGCATGCCAGGAAAAAGGTGGCACTCTTTCCTGTTAGCAAACACACCACCATTCGGGGGATGCTTCGTGTTTTAAGAACAGAATGGGACCCATTAGAATGTAGTAAGAAGTGCAACTTGAACAGCACCTACAACAAAATTTCCTAGGAAGTGAAAAATGAAAGAGTGCCCAGAACATACCGACAAGTCTCAGCCATGTCAGTCAGATGGACAGCTGGAATAGCATGTGATCTAGCCCCCAGACCCTCCTCGAAGGGCCTCCAAAGTTGAGGATTTGAGCTGCCCTGGCAATGTAGCTAAGCACTAAGAACTGGCAGCCATCTAAATTCCCACAAGTTATTCTGACAGAAGAGTCTCCTCAGAGATAACATTGGCAAACGGAATGGCAGATAGGTTTTTATAGCCAACAAATCCAGGGATTGTGTTTGCTCTTAAAGGTTAAAATTGAGGATTTCCTAAATAGTGGATTCAAAATTATATGAGTTCAACCTCGGTCTGGAAAATTGGCTGCCATTTGGTGATGAAGTGGTGGGTTGTACCGGGGAGCAATTTAGTGTCTTTGTGCATCAACTTAGAAAATGTGAGTTTAGTAAAATTACTAGAGGCTTGGTGCACAAAATTCATGCATGGGTAGGGTCCCTGGACCTGGCTGGCAGTCAGGGCCGATTGGGGCCTTCTTTCCCTCTGCCGCCAGTCGCTGGTCAGGGCCTTCCTTCCTCCTGTACCACCCCCTGGTGGTCAGCACATGTCATAGTGAGTGGTTGAACTCTCGGTCAAACTCCTGAGGGGATAATTTGCATATTAGGTTTTTATTATATAGGACAAGAGGCCTGGTGCATGAAATTCATGCACAGAGGGGGAAAGGCGGAGGTGGGGGATGTCCCTCAGCCCTGCCTGCACCCTCTCCAATCTGGGACCCCTCAAGGGATGTCGGATTGCCTGTTTAGGTCCGATCCTATCGGGATCGGGTCTAAACAGGCAGTTGGACATCCTTCTCACAATGCAGGACTGCTAGCTCCAAACTGCTCACCTGCCTGCCTCCCTGATTGCCCCTACCTGCTTCTGCCTGCCAGCCTGATTACCCCCTAACCACTATCCTGCCAGCCTAATTGATGTCTAATTGCTCCCCTGCCAGCCTGTTTGCCCCCAACTTCCCTCCTCTGCCGGCCGGCCTGGTCACCCCTAACTGTCCTCCCCTGCAGGCTTGATTGCCCCCAACTGCCCTCCATTGCAGGCCTGGTTCCTTCCAACTGCCCTCCCTTTTAGGCCTGGAACCTCCCACTGTCCTCCCCTGCTGACCATCTTATTGTGACCATCTTGTGTCCACATGGGGGCAGCCCTCTTGTATGTTGGAGTGATGGTCAATCTGTGTATTACTCTTTTATTAGATAGGATAGAGGTCTGGTGCCTGGGTGTGGACCGGCATGTTTGCCCTGAAGGATGTCCTGGATCAGGTGGGGGTTCCCTTGGGGTGTGGGGTGGCCTGGCTAGGGGTCTATGGTGGTTTGCAGGCTGACCATGCTCCCCAGCGACCCAAGTGGACACTCTGGGACCTGGGATTAATTTATGTTCTACAATTAAAACTTTGTCGCCTGGAGCAGAGCCAAGCCTTCTGCTCACTCTGAGGAGACAGCCATTTCTGTTGGGATATTTGCCTTCTATAATTGAAATGTTGTAGCCTGGAGTGGAGGCCTAGGTGCTAGGACTGCAGAAGCTATGCTTCCACCATCGCTCTGGCAACCCTAGTCTCTTCTCTCTCCAGCTCTGTGGCTGCTGCCATTCCTGTTGTGATCTTCCATAATTGAAACTTTGTAGCCTTGAGTGGAGGCCTTGGCCCGCAACAGCAGGCGGAAAGCTTGGCTTCCTCCATTGCCGGGGAAACTCAAGCCTCCCTTCCTACTCTCAGTGGCGGCAGCCATCTTGGTTGGGGTTTATTTGCATAGTTTGCTCCTGATTGGCTGGTGGGCATGGCTTGATCAGTGGTATGGTCAATTTGCATCTTTTATTAGATAGGGTATGTAGTGGATTGTGTAGCATGCTTACATTTGAACATGAAATTGTGCTTCTTAAATACTTAATCACAGGGCTCCTGACCTTAAAGTACTACCCTGGTTATATTGCTGGAGATAAGGGGTGAAAGGTTGAAAAGCACCCACTATCTAAGTACATTTATTCAATGGCCAACATTAAAAAGCCATCATTTTTTTTTCACAATTAAATTGAACTATTTGCTTATTTAGCACATCATTTTAATCAAGAAATATAAGCCATTGAGTGTGATGTCCTTTTTTTCTTGTTTTGGGTGTGTTTTCTTAATTTTAAAAAATTGCATATACTTAAAGTATACTTAGACATGGTAAAATGATTATTATAGTCAAGTTAGTTAATGTCTCATCTCCTCACAGGTTTGCCGTGTGTGTGTGTGTGTGTGTGTGTGTGTGTGTGTGTGTGTGTGTCTAAAGCATCTGAAAGCTATACTTTTGGCAAATTTCCAGTGTTCAATACAATATTATTAACCACAGTCATGCTGTCCATTCGATCTGCAGACTTATTCATCAGATGCCCATGAGATAGACACAATCTTTTTAAAGATAAGTCAGCTTTTTTAATTCAAAATACTTGTTGTTGAAAAGCAGTGCATGTCCTAATATTGTCAAGATTGGTTCTTTTACGGACTACATACTCACCTGTATGATAAACTAAAGAAAACTATAAAAAAATACATAAAAGTCAGTAACCATTTAAGGAACATGTAGCAGGTAATCATTTATACAACCTCAAAGAAAATAAGGAGAAAAGTCAAGTTGGTTAAAAAATGTGGAGTCGAATTTAAATTCTCAAGACATTATGTGCTTTATTATGACATGTTTTTAACTTGTCTGAAGAATGAACAGATGTGGTGAAACCATTACATACAGTAGTGTCAGGTGGCCTTTCAGCCTGGAGGAGCTCAGCGTGTCCAATGAATGATTTACCAGGGAGAGATCCAGTACCAAGTCACAGAAACCTTCATTTAATCTGGACCAGAAAGTCCTCCAAGCCTCTGCTGCCTGATTTTAGACACCATATCAGAAATGAGCAAAGGCACCCTCTTACTTATCATGCCAACTCCAAAGGTAGAGTGGTTTGTGAAGACTCTGTTAGAGTCTATTTGCCTGTCTCATAAGACATCTGCTCTCTAACAATGCCTTGCCTCTAGTTTCCAGTCTTTAATTTTTGTGTGTTGGGAGGGTGGGTTGGGTAAAGGGTATCACTGCTACTTGAAAATTAGATCTCTAGGAAGGGTGGAAGCAGGTCATCTATAGTGTGACCTTCCCTTATCTCCTCAGGGCAATTACATTTCAATGTGGACCAAAAGCTGAAGTCATAGGAGTGAGGCATTAATCATAGGATCTCAGAAAACAGCTTTTGGGGAATCTTAGAGGACAGGATAGATGTGGTCTCCCGAGTCTCTGAAAGTACAATACGTAGGTCGACCTTCTCACACTGGACTGAAACCAAGCCCTTTTTATAGATGGTCCTGGAATCCTGGAGTCTGGTTTGTTAGAATGACAGAGCGGTGTCCACAGGAAGGACTTGTATCCGGTGAGTGGGATTATTTCCTTAATGGAAAACTAAATTCTAGGTCACTGCAATAGCTGCCTTGTTGGGAAGGGGATGGCTGCAGATTTCGAAGTGGTATTTTTTTGTTTTAATACTTACGAAGATGTTTCAAGCAATAATATATTAGATGTGCAATACTTTTGTCAAGTAGTGTGTGCTGGCCCTGGTGAGGATTACAGCAGGCTTTGGTTTATCAAGCGAAGGTGGATATGCCTTTCAAATGGCACCTTTGTACCACATGGTTTATTTACCCTTTTTACTGGTGTTCAGCCTTCCCAGGAATGGAGCTAGATTTTATAGAGTTCCCCTTATCCAACCTACTGCATGCTAACTGCTTCCTCTCTGTATCCCTTACATCTCAGTTGCCAGGACCAGCTACCAGCAAGTCATTTTATTCATTGTCATTGGTCTGGTCACATGAGGAACATCCTGTTCTTTAAATTCCACATGTTCAAATTGCCATGTAGAAATCACCTCCCTATCAATTTTCCCCACATTTAATCCTCAGCTTCTTGTCATATTTTCATTTTTCTGCATTGGTTCCCATGGTAACTAGTCTGTTGGCAGGGAAAGTGTGACTCTGCTTTTAGGCTTCTGCACATTACAGAATACTTCTCGTGATCCTCAGTCAAGTGTCATTACAAAAAGGCAAGAGACTAGTTCACTAGGCTTTAACCTAATGGTTAATGCCTTTAACCTCTCACCCTACCGTGTGCATTTACCACCCGATCCCCAAACCAGCCGCACTGACCCAAAAGACAGCATTCAAAGATACTGTCCAGAATCCCTATTGGTACAACTATTCACTTACAAAATGCAAGGATTGAGTCTTTTGGTTCAGGATTCCTCTTCTGGGTATCAGTGACTTATGTCCCAGCTGACAATGGCCAGTTGGGGGCAGTGTGGAGCAGCAACTCACACTCATTTTCCTATAAACTAATCTCAGATGCAGCCCAGGGAATAAGTATGTCCTGAATCGAGCATTAAAGTGTCCAATGATAACACAGTTGGGACAGATTTCCTCCTACTGAGTGGCACACGAGGGGAAGCCAAGGAGTCATCACAGAGAACTCAGCTACTGAAGATGAGGAAGAGCTAACAAAGATGTAGAGGAGTAGAAAGGACATTGTAACAGTTGGATGTGAGCAAGGGAGCTTCATTCAGTTGGGAGAACTCAGGATTCAAGTATGGAAAAGGTCAGAAACCCACTGAAAGCTGAGGAAATTGTGCATAGAGAAAAGGGATTTTTTTAAGAGATAACTATCTGCAGAAAGGGAGCCTGCACATAGAGAATACTTCATGCAGACTTTGGCCCAACTCTATTGACAATATAATTTTCCAAGTAATGTTTTCCTTCAAAATATATTTTTTTGTTTTGAATTTTAGAGTTCTATTTTGGTTTGGCATTATTATATATATGCCTAGGAACCCCAAATCTCCTATGTCCTCAATATTTAGATAAAAGAACTGTTCATCAGAAATTAAACAATCCTCATATTTAAATATGCTTTTATTTTTGGAAAAGTTAATGAATTCAAGGAAATGAAAATGATGTTAGAAATAAAAATGGGAGTATCAGTTATAGTTATGAAAATTATCAAATGTAAATTATTCCTTTTTTGTTAGGTCTTATAAAATATTTAATACTTAAGCACATTGAAGTTTTAATTAGCTAATTATATTATACAAAGATATTTTTGGCCCTTTAAAGGTTATTTTCCTACATTAAGAGAAGATTTCTTATATTAAAGACTTTTTATTGTGACTCAGGTTTTGTGTCTCTGCAGAGACACACGTACATAGGTGTTTTTCTTTGTGCATTTGTTTTGCACAGGTAATGAGGTTAAATAATGCCCAAGTATTCGGGTCAACTAATCTTTATGATAGCTAAATTAAGGAAAGCATTTGATGGACAAAAGAAATCACATATTTCTCTGTATCTTTCCATCTCTCTTCCCCTTCCCCAGCACTCTACTAAAGAACCTCTCTTAGTCAGGAAATCGTACCTAATTTTTGAAAGTCTATAGGAAAACCAAGATGAAACTCTCAGGCAGACAGAACACAAAGCAGTTCTCATATTTGTTGGGATGGTAATTTATTTTCACAATGTGGTGCTGAAATAAATTTTATTTTCAATATTTGTAGAGTATTTCCACTCAGAGGAGCCTTATTGGTCTTAATGTGAAAAAGGTACCCATTCAGGGCAGTAATGAATGTTGTATGCTAAGTTTTACTCTAGGAAAATTGGTTTTAGCTTTGATGACACCTAGTGTCAATGGAATGCAATAAATGTTTTAATACTGCTTTATGGTGTTTGGGCATTTTCCTTTAACATTCTCAACTACATTTTCCTCTTGTAAAATAGAAGCCTTATTTTCTGTTTGGAATGATGAGAAAAATAATTGATAGATAAACCAGATATTTTTGTCCCAAGAGCTAATCAAGTTTCTCTTTGTACTCAGTGTATAGAAGAGACTAAAAGGAAACTTAACATGACATTGTCTTCAGATGAAGAATTTTTTTCCTATTTGAAATTCAGAAGTAAACCAATTGAATTCTACTTGTAAATTTCAAAGACCATCTCAAATAACCTTGCAAAAGTAGTTTGCAAGTACTTTAATTTTTCCCATTTTATTGTCATGCAAGGGTACTCCTCCCACACCGTTATATAAAGTAAACCATATGAACTATGGTCTCTTTCTGTTCAGAGAAGAAATTTTAATAGCAGCAATCCTAAACAAAGATAGTGATAGGTTTTTAATTGGTTTGTAAAGAATTATAAGTAAAAGGATTTTAGGGTGTCTGAATTTTTTTATGTAGCCGTGAAAAATATTGTTTCATTCCTAAACTATTTGATAATTGATTACTTTTGACCTTAGTTATTTTGGGGGCATAATCCTTTTATTACTATATAAGTAAGTACTAATTCCACCTCCTTATATTAGTATTTTTCCATATGCTAAACACAGGTGTACACACACAAATTTTCATTTGAGGTCATGTAATTCGAGTAAGTAAGTGAAATGTTTCACTCTTATGTAAGTTTAAGAAAAATTCCAACCCAGTGATGCAACATTAGGCCAGTACTTTAGCAAAATTAAGACAATCTCTAGAGTCATATTCTTTTTGACAACTGACTTCACTACCTTATGTGCAGTGCAACAGTGACATCTTAAGGCCAAGTAACTGGAGCTGCATTAGCCAGAGAAAGAACTTGAATTGGGATTTGTTTTCACAGAAATTCCATTGTATTATCAAGTAGTTTTCAAGTTTACAATTTGCAGTTGAAAGATCTTTATAAGTGCTTCTTTATGACTTCTTTTGCAGTCTTTGTGAACATTTTAATGTGCACTAGTAAATACTAACATTTTACATAAACATTGTATATTAATGCATGCATTTCACTGCATAGTTTATCGACACTCCCCTTGTAAAGCTTTTATGGAAGAAACAAGCCACAGCAGTATAGCAAAAGAGGCTTACTCTTTATAAATTGGGGCCTTTTCTGTCTCTTTGCTAGCCTAGGTGGCTGTATATAAATTCGAGTGGGAGGGGGCAGGAAACACCTCTTAACATTTAAGGTTTTCTACATGGGTGAACTCTAGCCAATTCAAAACTAACTGCTTACTTTAATAAAAAATTTTACCATTTTATAAAAAAATAAATCACATGTTTAATTGAAATGGCTGTATTGTAATTAATATTTTGAGATAATTGTGATTTTGAGCTTAAATTATATATAAAAATTGTCATTTTTGTATGTGTTAAAAGAACTACAGTACCACAATTAACAGTACTTTTTAGTTGAACTACAAATTGATGTAAATAAAACTGAATGAAGACATTTACTACTTTATTAACATAGACTGTGAATGTATTTAATGGGTTTTTTTTTGCAGTGTGAGACCATAACAACTTTGAAAGCTGCTTCCATTTTATGTGCAAATAAGTCCTATGAATCTATATTTTAAATTTACTGAATCAGTGAAATTACTTGGTCAGTTAATTTGCAAATGCAAGCTGTATTCTGCAGTTTTATTTTATGTATTGACACTAATTGGCAAAGATGTACAATGTGATTAGAATGCATTTTGAAGATGCTTTCTGTACAGATAAAAATACAGGGACTAAAATAATGCTGTGCAGTGTATAGCAGAGCCATTTTTCGGCTTTGGTGTACTCAACTTTTTCAGTATTTAAAAAGTGTTTTGATTAACATAAAAGTCTCCTTACTGTATAAATAATAAAATGTCACCTTATTGTAAAGTGTCTTTTATTTAATGTCAAAGCAGATTTTTCTTAGTCAACCAAAGCTATAGTATGAAAAAAGCATGTTTGTTTTAAACCAAAAACACAAACATTGTAATTAACATTTGAAAATGTAACTTTTATTATGAACATGTACTATTTATCTTTAGTAGCAATTGACTTTTCCATATAAGCATGCCTCAATCATACAAAAGCTACCTATCTACCTATATACCTATTTACCTACCTACCTACCTATCCACCCATCTATCTATGTAAGTTAATATACATTCTATTGATTGCTACTTAATGGAATCATATGGTAAGTTTTATAATGACTGATCAGCCTAGCATACTTCTGATATTTCTGATGTAAATAAAAATGTTTATATTTGATATTTATTAAATGAAGTTCACCTATAACAATTTCCCTTTTAGAAAATTACTACCTGATTACTACCTATAAGTTTAAATTTATGAAGATTACAAGCAAAATTTAAAATTAAGGCCTTGGGGAAAAAAATATATAAGGCTGGATTAGAACGCACCAACAAAACAAATGTATACAAATACCTGATTAGTAAGTATTTAAACAAAGCACATTTCCAGATTTCTATGCAGTATACATTATTGGTAATGTCCTGTTTCTAGTATCTACTTTAAATAAGGTCTTCAATATTTGGGGATGGGGTGGAAGTACTTTAAACTGCTAACATTCTGAAGAAAAAATATGCAGATCCAATATCTTTAAATTTCTTGTATCTAGAAGTACCAGATTATTTTATGGAAGCTTAATACTAAAACATCATTTTGAAAAACCTTTTAACTTTTAAATTCAAAATGGTGAGAGTAATTATAACAACACTTACTATTTTCTCCAACTATAACTATATCTTGTGTAGCATTTCTGTGACATTAGAAATCATGACAAAAAGATTTCCTAAAACATGGGGAAAAGGCTAAAGACATTTCAACTAGATTAAAACAAAAACAGTACAGTGCATGTTAATGTAAAACTTATATTGAGACCAACCACATCACAAAAGTCCTATCAATAATGAAGTCTTATTTTTAAATGTCAAAGAACAACACTGAATAAAATTCAAGTAAATTTTATATTAAACGAAAGAAATTGGATGGTCATACTCAAGTCAATTGGTTACATGTTATGTAACAAAAACAGAAATGGAGGGAAAACCAATTTCTACAGAAACACTTTGTCATTATAAAAATATTAAGTTTCATTAAATAAAAATTCACTTTTGAAGAAACTGTATTCTGTTATAATGGAATGAAAATGAGTAGGATAAATCTTGTGCAAAACACTCAGAACACAGTTATCACTGTTACAAATGTACACAACACCTCAGGAAAACATTCGTGGTCAATGTAAAAATTCTAAGAATTTGCATGACCAAGACTATTAAACAACTCCGATTTACGTAGGAATTCGGTCTCTCAAATATTCCAGAATAGCGGCTGTTCCTTTCATTAATATGGCTGCTCGTGGGACACGGAATGGATTTCCATCTAGTAGTAATGTTCTAAGCAAAAGAAAGAAATAAGAACTTTAACACTGCCCATTACAGAAGCTTTTCTTCTAATTTCATTTCTAATATTGTAAGATTTGTGTAGTTTTTTTATTTGTCTCTTTCAAATTTAACCATTTAAACAGTTGGAATGATAACTACAACAATAACCAAGACAACATTAACAATATTTATGTGAAAGGTACTATATTAAGTAATTTAACTTCACTGATTCACTCAGTTATCTTAACAACCTATAATGTAGGCCCCATTAGTAGTCCTCTTTTAGAGATAAGGAAATACAAATTCAGGGGGGTAAGAAAGACTTGTCTAAGATCCTACAGCTATTATAGAGAGGAGTTGTCATCTGAACCATCATTTATCCCATCCTTTTCTCAATCTTATAATGACCACATACTAAAAGGTTGAATTATACAGGGCAGGTTTACAGTTGTGAGTACATGAAACACAGTTTATTCCTGTATTATTATTAACAAGAGGCCTGGTACATGAAATTTGTGCATGGGGGTGGGGGAGGGTGTCCCTCAGCCCAGCCTGCACCCTCTCCAATCTGGGACCCCTGCAGGGATGTCCAACTCCAGGTAGGATGGAGCCTAAAAGAGCAGTCGAACATCCTTCTCACAATCCAGGACTGCTGGCTCCAAACTGCTCACCTGCCTGCCTCCCTGATTGCCCCTAACTGCTTCTGCCTGCCAGCCTGATCACCCTCTAACCACTACCCTGCCAACCTGATTGATGTCTAACTGCTCCCCTGCCAGGCTGTTTGCCCCCAACTTCCCTCCTCTGCAGGCCTGGTCACCCCTAACTGCCCTCCCCTGTAAGCTTGATTGCTCCCAACTGCCCTGCCTTGCAGGCCTGGAACCTCCCAACAGCCCTCCCCGTGCTGGCCATCTTGTGTCCACATGGCGGCAGGATCTTTGACCACATGGAGGCAGCCCTCTTGTGTGTTGGAGTGATGGTCAATATGCCTACTACTCTTTTATTAGATAAAACAGAAGCCTGGTGCATGGGTGGGGGCCAGCTGGTTTGCACTGAAGGGTGGGGCTCCCTTGGGGTAAGGGGCGGCCTAGGCGAGGGGCCTGTGGTGGTTGGCAAATCAGCCATGCTTTCCCAGTGACCCTTGGGGTCTGGGATTAATTTATGTTCTACAATTGAAACTTTGTAGCTTGGAGCAGAGCCAAGCCTTCTGCTCACTCCATGGCAACAGCCATTTCTGTTTGAAACTTTGTAGCCTAGAGTGGAGGCCTAGGCTAGGACTGCAGAATCCATGCTTCCTCCATCGCCCTGGCAACCCTCGCCTCTTCTCTCTCCAGCTCCGTGGCTGCTGCCATTTCTGTTGGGATTATGTATTTTCTATAATTGAAACTTTGTAGCATTGAGTGGAGGCCTAGGCCAGCAACGGTGGGCAGAAAGCTTGGCTTCCTCTGTTGCTGGGGAAACCCAAGCCTCCCTCCTGCTCTCAGTTTCAGCAGCCATCTTGGTTATTTCGGTTTATTTGCATAATTTGCTCCTGATTGGCTGGTGGACGTGGTTGTGGGCATGGTTTGATCTGAGGTACAGTCAATTTGCAAATTACTCTTTTATTAGATAAGATTATTGAATTACTTTCCATACAAACAACTTTAAAATTACTTTTGTACCACCCTGTATTTACACAAGTATAGAATGAGCATCCAAATACTCATACCAAGGTCTAAAATGTAATCATAATATCCCACTCCACCCCGGGAAACATTGACATCTCTGCCCTCTCCCCACCTTGATCAGATACACATATAAAGATCTATTTACACGTTCTGAAATGAGGTTACAATTTACGATTTAAGGGCTTAATTGGTTTCTTTAATAATTAATGAAATGCCTTAACTTACAAGATAAAGAAACTTTTATATTAATTTTTAATAACTTGAGTGTTTGTGTAAACAAAAGTCAAAGGAATCACATCACACTATATAGAGCAGATCTAAATTAAATGTTTAAATACTTCTATGTGCCTTGGGGATTCTTTTAAAGACTGACTTTCTCAATTTATAGAAAAAGATGTTAATTACAGCCAATCCTCAGTATTTGCTAATTTGCCTACTCACTAAAACTTATTTGCAACGCAAAAATCAACGCAGCTGGCACTTTGAAAGCCATTTTTTGACACATAGAACAGCAAAAAATTTGAGTTGTTGGATGGGGACATTCTCCATCCAACATTTGAGCATGTGACACTGCCTTCTTGTTTTAGCTCTCATTCTGTAAACAAGTGTCCTATCCCTGTCTATTTCATGTGGCATCTTTTTTCATTTTTGTCCTTATTCACTGTATAAAGTGGCCTGCAAGGGTAGTGCTAAAGTATTCTCTAGTTTTTTTAAAAGAAGGCTGCCATGTGTCTTACAGAAAAAAAAAAAAAACACATTAAGTAAGCTTCATTCAGGCATGTGTTATAGAGCTGTTTGGTCATAGTTCAATGTTAATTAACAATATTAAATAAGGTGTCTTAATACAAACACATTAAAAAAAGAGGTAATGTACTGATTGAAAATGTCATGACCAGAGGCTCAAAAGAACCTACCTCTTGTACTTCCCCTAGGAGTAACAGTTCATAATTCACTAATTTGGTATTTACAGAGACTTTACAGAATACAACTGTTTCCAGTAAGGAGAATCAACTGTCCTTGCCTCCTATAATATACTAATAAAGGCTACCAGAGCAGATGCCAGCGCTGTCCAAGAAAAATAAAATATGTCAAACCATCATGTGCACTTTTCAATAATTATATTACTTCTGACACATTCTGCTTCACTACTTAGCTTTCTGTTGACATCTCCAACTCCCTGTATAGTCACTTAACAAGCATTATTGGGTTCTTTCTATGTTCCAGGCACCTGGAACAACTCTTTTCTAAAGGAGGACAAAGAAATGGTATAAATGAGTCTAAACAAAACAGGATGGAAAATTAGAGAAATGATTAATTATGCCTGGAGAATAAAATTTTTCAAATATGATATTTAGGTCGATTATTGGTAAAAGCATTAAAGACTAAGGTAACAGCGAACACAGAGAGTGAGGAAGACCATGACCCAGCATGAAGACTATTTGAAATAAATGGTGATAATCTGTACTCAGATTTTGAAAAACCCCATATGCACAGCTAAATTTATTCCTCTGACATTTTACATATTCGTTTCAGGTTACACTGTGTGATGAGAAAAGCATCACTAGAAATAATCAATTACTTTATCTACACATATATAATACCACATAAACAAAGCTTAAAAAATAAATTTGGTAAAACCTGGAAAACAGAATTGGGATTCTGGGTTTGTTACGTATTATTTTTTAATAGGACATTACATTTTCATTTCAACTTTCCTAGTAGAGTACCACAACAGAACAAACAAAAAACCCAGACACTTCAACAAAGCAATCAAATAAATAGAAAATCTTAGTAGAATGTAGTAGTTACCTTAAATTCACACAATTACCGAGCTCTGGTGGAATTTGTAAGAGGTCATTATTTTGAAGGTCCAATGTGACCAGATTCTCCATTATCTTCAATTTTTCAGGGTTCAGAGATCCAACCTGATTGTTACTAATTAAAATTGTTTCAAGTGTGGAGATGCGATACAGAACTTCAGGTAGTATTTTGAACCTATTTAAAGATGAACAGCACACATAAATATATTAGAATCAGAAGCAAAATCATTCCTTCAAACAATGATCTTAAGTTTCATATCGTGAGATAAAAGTTTTCTTTAGTGTAAGTTACTTTATATTTGGTTCAAGTCCTATGTACAAATTTACCCCCAAAATAAAGAAAATGAACTAATTTTGGAAACCTTGAAATATATGTTAAGTGGAGAGATTTAGAACAGTTTCTTTTATTATATAAAATCAAACAAAAAGTTTAGAGTAAATTCTCCAGTGTTTTCCTCTTCACATTCAGAAGACATGAAAATCTTCCTGAGATATTTTACATAAAACGTCTCTGTGTAGGTATTCTTCCTTACTTCACTTTTATTATGAAACAGTATCACTGCCAATATTAAGTAAAAATTTAAGGTTCCTATTTTGCTTTGACTGAAGTTTAAAAAAATGAATGCATTTTTGGTTCTTGAAAAGATGACAA
The DNA here is from genome assembly GCA_027563665.1 of Antrozous pallidus. Taxonomy (NCBI): domain Eukaryota; kingdom Metazoa; phylum Chordata; class Mammalia; order Chiroptera; family Vespertilionidae; genus Antrozous; species Antrozous pallidus. Next base: position 160,763,891 of record CM050508.1, on the reverse strand, counting down.
ACTAGCACAGGCTGTCAACTTCCTCTTCCAAAGCAAGGCTGAAGATGCCACAAAAGAGAAAAGAAAACTAATGGCTCTCAGAACAATTAATACAAAATCCGCTAGTGTCTCTTGGGGGATCGGAGGCTAGGACAGTGTGAGCAAACTGCATCTCATAAAATGGACTAGAAAAGATAAAGATGGGCTGTAGAACTTTACATCTGTGGCCTTTCACTTCCCTACATTGCCCTTCCTTTGCAGCCTCGATATAAAAAAAAAAAAAGCAATAGTAAAGGGTAAACTCAAGGCAGCTCTGTATTTCCAGAGGGACTGGGAGTCAATACCTAGGAGTACAGACCAACCAAACTGCCTCCAAGTAGCCCCTCCTCTTCTTTCCCAACAGCCCATGAAAAGGCATCGCTCACATGCAAAAAGACAAAAGGTAAATAAGTGACATCACCAAAATTAAAACCTTTGTGCTTCAAAGGACACCATCAGGAAAATGGAGAAATAACCCACAAAAATAGAATTATTGTTAAGTCATATATCCAATAAGGGATTTGTATCTAAAAATATATAAAGAACACTTACAACTCAATAATAAGGACAACCCATCTGACAATTGGAGAAAAGATCTGAATAGATGGTATCTAAAGAATATATACAAACTAAAGGCCCAGTGCACGAATTTGTGCACCAGTGGAGTCTCTTGGCCTAGCCTGTGGGATCATGCGGAAACCGGGTCTCCGACACTCCCTAAGGGGTCCTGGATTATGAGAGGGTGCAGGCCAGGCCAAGGGACCCCACTGGTACACAATTGGGGCCGAGGAGAGACATGGGAGATTAGCCAGCCAGGTAAGGACTACAGGAGAACTCCAGGGTGTGTCTGGCTCATCTCGCTCAGTCCTGATCAGTCGGACCCCAACAGCAAGTTAACCTACCGGTGGGAGTGCCTGCCCCCTGGTGGTCAGTGCACGTCATAGCGACTGTTCAACCGGTCAACTGTCTGCCCCCTAGTTGTCAGTGCACATCATAGCAATCAGTTGAGCAGCCTTAGCATATCATTAGCATATTATGCTGTGATTGGTTAAATGGATGACTGGACAACTGGACACTTAGCATATTAGGCTTTTATTATATAGGATGATTGATAAGGACATGAAAACATGCTTGGCATCATTAGCAATCATAGGAATGTGAATCAAAACTTCAATAAGATACCACTTTAGCCCAGCCAGTGTAGCTCAGTGGTTGAGCATTGACCTATGAACCAGAAGGTCACGGTTCATTTCTGGGTCTGGGCACATGCCTGGATTTCAAGCTCTATCCCCAGTCAGGGGTGTGTAGGAGGCAGCTGATTAAGATTCTCTCTCATCATTGATGCTTCTATCTCTCTGTCCCTTTCCCTTCCTCTCTGAAAACAATAAAATATTTTTTTTAAAGTCAAATAAAAAATCAAATAAGAATTGGTAGAGATGGGGAGAAATCAGAGGATGTGGAGAAATCATACATTGCTGGTGGGACTGTAAATGGTGCTGCCACCTTGAAAGAGTCTGGCAGTTCCTCCAACAGTTAAGCAGAGAGTTACCATATAACCCAGCAATTCTACTCTCAGGTACATACCCAAGAGAAGTGAAAAGATATGTCCATTCAAAAGCTTGTTCATAAATGTCTATAGCATCATCCTATCTAATAAAAGAGAAACATGCAAATTACCGTACCTTTGCTACGCTATCAGCCAATCAGGAGCGGAGGGCTAGTGGCCAGGCATGTGGGAGGGTAAGAAGGTGGGGTGGCGTGGTGCATGGGAGGGCAGGGCATGCGCCTGCACTGAAGGTCAACTGCCCAGGGCCTGAGCCTCAAACAGAGGCACCTGCTAGGGATCAACTGTCCAGAGCCCCAGCCTCAGAGCATCAGCTAGAGGCTTGCGCTTTGGCCAGGGTGGAGCAATCTGGGATCCCTCAGGGGATGTTGGACAGCTGGTTTGGCCCAGGGACACTTCTGGTGCACAAATTCATGCACCGTGCCTCTAGTTCTTAATAATGAGCGGTAGTTTTATAGTGTTTAAAGAATTAAATCTAAGTTTCATTTAGGATAAAATGCTCTTGAATGGTTTTTACTACTTACATGCCCAACTTCATTTGTTACCTCCACTCCTCTAGCTCCATACTTTATGGTCAGAGCCATATTAAACTTCTTGAAGTGCCTCAAACACAGCATGTTCTCATAACTGTGTGCCTTATAGCACATGCTACTTGCTCTACCTGGGGTGCCTTACTCCTGTATATCTGGCAAATGTCTGCCTATTTTTCCTAAGTCTCAGTTTCAATGCTACTCCTTTATCTTCAGGTAATCTCAGAAAACACGTTTGTGCACAATGCTTCCATTATAGCAATTATAATTATTAAAATTAGAAGGAGTAAAAAATCTACTACATATCAGTGGTGAAAATTCTAAGAAAGCAACAACACTTTAAATTCTAAGTAGAAGTAAGTGAAAATATACCTGGATATTTAAATGAAACAAAAATATAGGGCCTTTTTTGTTTGCTCTTTTTGTTGTATTCTCTGATTAATCGTGCAAATTTCCACAGAATAATGGCTAGTCACAGATTTGTCTGTTCTGTCTCTTACCTATTAAAGGAAAGATTGATTGTCTGTAGTCTTATCAATGATTCCATTTCTTCAGGCAAAGAATTTAAAAAATTGTTTCTACATTAGGAAGAAAAAGATGATTTACAAAAAAATTTTGTTCAGCTTCAATTTATAATTAAAGTGTTGATCACATGCAAAAAATAACACAGCTCTGCTTATCAATCTTCGATCTGATCTGCTTAAGGCTGAGTCCTGAGAATGCTAAATCAGTCGGCTACCTCAAGTATTTGATTACTGTGCCAAATTCTAATACCAATATGCATCCCATTAATAATATAATTAACTCTTTAACAATTGATTTAACAAGACAGACACTGTTAACTAACCCCTTATCTCCTTCAATACTTCTCTGGATCAGGGCCCTTTAGATCATGCTTGTAAATTCCACATTCTTTGATACTGCAGATATTTGATTGGTGTTAATACACAGATATCTTGGCATACAGACATGAAATTCTACTGAAAATTTATTTGTTTAATAATTTTTAAATAGTATATAAAATACTATATAAAATATTATATAAATATTTATATACATATTTATATAATATATAAGATATATAAAATTATATAAAAATATTTAAAATATTATATAAAAAATTGACACAGGAAAGTGGAGAGATTCTACAAATTTAGAAATGAGGAACTTTCTACTACATTGTTATTATGCAAGTCCATTTTTACTCTAAGTTTAGAATTTAAACTTGCACAGTGCATTTCTTTTTTTTTTTTTTTTTTTAGATCTTATGATGAACCATGGCAGAAAACAGAATCTCATTTACTGCTGGAGAGATCTGGAAACAATGTTAGAAGGAAGGTTAACAAAAAGGTAGGATTATAGAGGCTATATACCTAAAATAGAAAATATTTGTAAAAAAAAGTATATCCAACTTGATGGCTACATATTACAGTTGAATAATTTCCTCTAAATTATTTCTTTACATTCAGAAGTCAAGCGTAATAGTTACAGTTTAACCTATGTTTTTTTTCTTTTCTCCAGCTATTGTCTTTATTAAATTGTACTGAATATAACCTACTGCCCATTTTTATCCTTTTCCTTGAAAGTCTTATACCTACTGATATTAGACATAAAAGCATATTTTAGTCACTTAATTAGAAACCACTGGATATGGTTACAGAAAAAAGCATTCATACATACACACATCATTGAAGAATGGACAAAAAGATATAAATACAACAGCAATGTGGACACGAATTCACCCTCTTTACTCTGTTAATATTGAACTATGATATACACTGTTTTGCAAATGCTGCCACCTGAAAATAGAATCTATATTTAGTAGGAATAGAGTAAAGTAGATTTGCTTTCATCACATAAGTAAAAAACAGATAGAACTTAATTTATTGTTATTTGACTACTGTTTGAGCAGAACAAGAGGAGCTAGACTTAAACTAAAAAACAGTCCTACTAACAATATATGAGCAGTAGGAAACCTAGGTGGTAGACACATAGTTTTAAAGTCCATACAAATAAATGGTTATCTAGCCCAGAGACGTATATTATTACCTTCAGAGAACTGTGATACTTCTGATCCTATCATGTCAACTTTGAACATAATTAAATCAAACTTCCTACTACATCTGCAGAACCTTAGTTTCTTTTCTTTTTGTTGCCAGTGTTCCTTTACATTATTTCTGGTATGTATGTGTAATATAATATTTTACAAATAGTTTCTTTTTAAAAGAAGCCACGCTAAATCTAGCTGGTTTGGTTCAGTGGATACAGTGTCAGCCTACGGACTAAAGGGTCCCCAGTTTGATTCCAGTTAAGGGCATATGCTCAGATTGTGGGCTGGTCCCTATTAGGGGGTGCAGGAAGCAGCTGGTCAATGATTCTCACTCATCTGATGTGTCTACCTCTCTCTCCCTTTCTCTTCCTCTGTGAAATCAATAAAAAAAAATTTTTTTTTAAAGAGAGAGAGAAGCCATGCCAGCTAGCTGGTATGCCAGTATAGGACTGACAGTTTAATGTTATTTACTCCCAGAAAAGAAAAACTGTGAAGCAAATACTTTCCATATGTTATTTGTAATTTTGCATAAGCAAAAATCTAAAAATGTGTTAATCTTTTCCAATATCTAAAATAACTTTGTCATGTAACCTAACTTGTAAATTGCCTACCAATGATAAATAACTGATTAAAATATTTCCTAAATACTATATTTAAGAGTTATCCTAAAATATTATTAATAAACTAAAGACCAATTTCCAGACTTACTTAGGAAAATATGAGGGACAGGGCAAAAGTCAGGCAAAACTGAAAGACAAGTAATAATGGAAAAAGTGAAGAATAGTATCAGTACATACCTGAGATCTAAAAAACTCAATTTCTGAAGCATACAGAATTCCAAAGATATAAAGGAAAGCTTATTAAAACCGAGATTGACATCAGAAACCATTTCCTTCAGTTCTATAATTCTGAAACAAAAACAATTTTTAAATGTTAGCACTCAACTATAAGAAGACCATAGAGAGAAAAAAATGCTGTTATTTCTGCAATTACGATCTTCTGTAAATTTTACTTTCCTCATAAAAATTTTAATCAGCTTGGATGTGTAACTGATAAAAATCATTTTTATAAAAAGCCTTAATATTATCTGTCCCAGAATTTCTACTTATCCTTAAATGTCTGATGAAGCTTAAAAGACACTTTATTTTATATTTAAACCAATTATGGACAAAGAAGAAAAGTCAAATCTAGGCAATTTGGTAATGACTTGAATTCATAAAATAAATGGTTAGCCATATATTCTATAACACAATAGTTTTCTTCTTAGAGTGCTTTATATAACACCATCTAGGTACTTCAAAATGTTTTTTAAATATTATATGTCCACATTTTAAAAGTATAGTATAGTATTTGTTATCCTATTATTACATTTAATCATGAGTGCAAGAAAAATTAAGTTAATTCCTAGGTTTAATAAGTGTCACTAGTAAGCAACTTAAGTCAAAGACTTAAAAAGGAAGAACTGAACATTTCTAAGTAAACCTAATCAAGCTAAGTAGTTTAAAAGTATGCTATTAATACACACACACACACACACACACACACACACACACACACACACACACAAGCAATTGTCCTACTGTCCGCCCAGCCAGTAGCTATGATGTGCACTGACTACCAGGGGGCAGAAGCTCAATGCAGGAGCAGAAACCACAGGCGTGGAAACATGGAACAGACTGATGACTCTCAGAGGGAAGGGGGAAGGGGAGAAGAGAGGAAGAGATTAACCAGAGAATTTATATGCATACTAGAAGCCTGGTGCATGGATTGGTGCATTGGTGGGGTCCCTCAACCTGGCCTGTGGGGTCCGGGCTGAAACCGGCTCTCTGACATCCCCCCCCAAGGGGTCCCAAATTGCGAGAGGGCATAGGCCAGGCCGAGGGACCCCATTGGTGCATGAATCCATGCACCAGGCCTCTAGTTTAACTATAAAAACATGAAATGCTATATATGGTTAGCCAAGAAATGAATTAAACTATTGACTGTAAGTCATTTTTGTCTATGTTAGCAAGAAACAAAGAATATCAAATACTGTGCTAAAGAAGATACAATGAGTTTGGATATTTATAGATAGCCATACACTTCAATTTAGTAAGTCATCTAGAAATCTAGCCTAAAGAAATGTTTTATTTACTGTCATAATCAGCTTTATAATATATAAATGTTCCTATATTTAATCTTTATTGTTGTAAGTATAACATATGTCCCCTTTTCCCTCCGAATGACCCCCTCAATCCTGTACCTACCCACCCCCACGAGGACTAGTTCACTATATTCTGTGTCCATGGGTTATATATGCATATAAATTCTTTGGTTAATCTCTTCATGCCGTCCCTTCCACTCCCCACTTTCCCTCTGATATCTGTCAGTTCATTCCATGCTTCCATGTCTATGGATCTATATTGTTGTTGTTGTTAATCCTCACCCAAAGGTATTTTTCCATTGACTTAAAGAAAGTGGAAGGGAAGGGGAGAGACAGAGAGAAACACTGATAGGTTGGCTGTCTCCTGCATGTGCCCCAACCCAGATTGGGATCAAGACTGAAACCCAGGTACATGCCCTTGAATGGAACTGAACCAGCACCTTTAGTCCTTGGGTTGAGCGAGGTTCTATTCACTGAGCCCAAATGGCTATTTTTATTTCATTTTATTTTAAAATGTATTTTTATTAATTTCATAGAGAAAGGGAAAGGTAGAGAGAGACAGAAATATCAATGATGAGAGAGAATCATTTATTGGCTGCTTCCTATACGGCCCCTACTGGGGGGGGATCAAGCCCACAACATGGGCATGTGCCCTGGACTGGAATTGAACCTGGGACTTTTCAGTCGCAGGCCAATGCTCTATCCACTGAGCCAAACCGGCTAGGGTTGGATCTATTTTTAAAGTACTGTTTACAAAATAGTGAATTATTTTGGAAAAATAAACCAATCAAGATACAAATTGTAATCTATAATAATAAAAACATAATATGCTAATTAGACCAGATATCCTTCTGGACATCCTTCTAGACGACCTTTTGCAGTGGTGGGGTCCAAGGCAGAGGTGGCCACAATGGCAGGCAGGGGCGGAGGCAGAGACGCCTGGCCACCATGGCAAAGGGGGGCTGAGGTCACCACCGTTGGCAGCGGGGGCCAAGCCACTTGCACAAATTTCACGCATTGGGCCCCTCATATAATTACAAATGGGGAATAGCTTGAAATTAAATATGCCATTAGTTAATAAATTAGTGATGGAACTATTAGCAATCTCTTCATTTAGTATAAAATTTTATGAATAAATATTATTTTTACAATCAGATAATAATATGGTGAAAACTATAACATGTGAAATAAAAATTTAAGAAAAAGAGAAAGTGGTTCAGCAAGGTATGTCTTCACTGTATTTCTTCTTTGGCCTTCTAAACAGTGAAAATTATGATAAAATAACTGTGGTAACAGAATAACACTGTTTTACATAACCAGATTGTGAGATAAAATAAGGAAGTAAGCAGTAAGATAAAGTCTTTTAACTCCTTTCATCTTTTTTCCTAATTAGCTTATTTGAATCAGGATCCCAAGACAATCTTATTCTGACAGCAAATATCAATGCTTAACTACTCTATCAAATATGTTCTGAACCCTTAACATAAGAAAAAATAAGGAAATGCGAGACCGGTTTGGCTCAGTGGATAGAGCGTCGGACTGCAGACACAAGGGTCCTGGGTTCGATTCCAGTCAAGGGCATGTACCTTGGCTGCGGGCACATCCCCAGTAGGGGGCGTGCAAGAGGCAGCTGATCAATGTTTCTCTCTCATTGATGTTTCTGACTTTCTATCCCTCTCCCTTCCACTCTGTAAAAAATCAATAAAATATATTTTTTTAAAAAATTAAGGGGAAAAAATGAGGAAATGAACTATATCTCCCTTTGCAGTGGAAACTCTTAGTTATCATCTTTCAAGATTTACAATCCCAAACTATGCTCTGTAAAGCAATAGTTTGTTGAACTGATAAAAATTTTAAAAAATAAAAACATTTTTTGCAACCAAATGAAAGTCATTCTATTTTTGAAATACATCACTTTTTCTTCTTTTTTAAAAAGTACTTAAGTACTTACTACATGCTAGGCACTGGTTAAATGCTTTATGTGGATTATGCCATTTGATTCTTATAAATATCTACTAAAATCCTATCTAATAAAAGACTGATATGCAAATTGACCATCACTCCAACTCAAAGATGGCTGCCCCTATGTGGTCACAGATCCTAACCCCCATGTGGACACAAGATGGCCGCCACAAGAAGGCCAGCAGGGAAGGGCAGTTGGGAGGGGCCAGGCCTGCAAGGGAGGGCAGTTAGGGATGGCCAGACTGCAGGGGAGGGCAGGCTGGCAGGGGAGTAATTAGACATCAATCAGGCTGGCAGGGGAGCAGTTAGGGGATGATCAGGCTGGCAGGCAGAAGCAGTTAGGGGCAATCAGGAAGGCAGGTAGGTGAGCAGTTGGGATCCAGCAGTCCTGGATTGTGAGAGAAATGTCCGACTGCTCATTTAGGCCTGATCCTACCGGGCAATTGAACATCCCTCAAAGGGTCCCAGATTGAAGAAGGTTCAGGCTGGGCTGAGGGACACTACCCTCTTTCCCCCGTGCACAAATTTTGTGCACCAGGCTTTTAGGCTATATATATAAAAGCCTAATACGCACGCCCCAACTGGTTTGGCTTGGTGGATAGAGTATTGGACTGTGGACTTGAGGGTCCCAGTTTCGATTCTGGTCAAGGGAAGGTACCTTGGTTATGGGCACATACCCAGTAGGGAGTGTGCAGGAGGCAGGTGATGTTTCTCTCTCATCGATGTTTCTAACTCTCTATCCCTCTCCCTTCCTCTCTGTTAAAAAAAAAAAAAATCAACGAAATATATATTTTTAAAAAGCCTAATATGCTAAGTGTATGACCGTTCAACCAATCGATATGATATGCACTGACTACCAGGGGGCCAGATGCTCTGACCGGTAGGTTTGCTTGCTGCTCAGGTCTGGATGATCAGGACTAGGGGGGGTGGGCCAGACAAGCCCTGTACCTCTCTGAGGTCCCCCTCAAGCCCTGATCATGCACCAGTGGGGTCCCTCAGCCTGGCCTATGCCCTCTCACCAATCCTGGACCCCTCGGAAGATGTCAGAGAGCTGGATTCGACCCAATCCCCGCAGGCCAGGCTGAGGGACCCACCGGTGCATGAATCCATGCATCAGGCCTCTAGTAGGTAATAATAAATTATTATCTCTATTTCACAAGTGAGAAAACTACCAATAAGAGCAGCTAGTTAACCTGTCCAAAGCCACACAGCTGGCAGATCTCAGATACTATCTAATAAAAGAGTAATATGCAAATTGACCGTACCTCCGATCAAGCCATGCCCACCAGCACCAAGATGACTGTGGCCACTGAGAGCAGGAGGAAGGCTTGGGTTTCCCCAGCAATGAAGGAAGCCAAGCTTTCTGCTTGCCCTTGCCAGCCTAGGCCTCCACTCAATGCTATAAAGTTTCAATTATAGAAGATACATAAATCCCAAAGAAATGGTGGCAGCCACAGAACTGAAGAGAGCAGAGGCTAGGGTTGCCCGGGTGATGGAGAAAGCATAGCTTCTGTAGCCCTAGCACCTAGGCCTCCACTCTAGGCTACAAAGTTTCAATTATAGAATTTAAATAAACCCAAACAGAAATGACTGCCTCCACGGAGTGAGTAGAAGGCTTTGCTCCGCTCAGGCTACAAAGTTTCAATTGTAGAACATAAATTAATCCCAGACCCCAGGGCCTCTGCTTGGGTAGCTGGGGAGCATGGCCAGCCTGCAAACCACCATTAGGGCCCTCACCTAGGCCGCCCCATGCCCCAAGGGAACCCCCACCCTGATCTGGGATACCCTTTAGGGCAAACCAGCTGGCCTCCACCCATGCACCATTCTTCTATCCTATCTAATAAAAGGGTAATACACAGATTGACCATCATTCCAACACACAAGAGGGCTCCCCGATGTGGTCAAAGATCTTGCCCCCATGTGAACACAAGATGGTCACCATAAGATGGCCAGCAGGGGAAGGTCACTGGGAGGTTCCAGGCCTGCAAGGTAGGGCAGCTGTGGGTGATCAAGCCAGCAGGGGAGGGCAGTTGGGAGGGACGAGGCCAGCAAAGGAGGGAAGTTGGGAGCAAACAGGCTGACAGGGGAGCAGTTAGACATCAATTAGGCTGGCAAGGTAGTGGTTAGAGGGTGATCAGGCTGGCAGGCAGAAGAGGTTAGGGACAATCAGGGAGGCAGGCAGGTGAGCAGTTTGGAGCCAGCAGTCCTGGACTGAGAAGGATATCCAACTGCCCATTTTGGCTTCATCCTGATCCTGGTAGGATCAGGTCTAAACGGGCAGTCAGATCTCCCTGGAGGGATCCCAGATTGGAGAAGATGCAGGCTGGGCTGAGGGACACCACTCACCCCCCATGCACGAATTTCGTGCACTAGGCCTCTAGTATAGATATAAGCAATCAACTATATTGTCCCAGTTCTTTAACCTTGGCCAATCCTGCCTCCCATACTCTTGTCTTAATTGCAAAGTTATCTGTCACCTTTCTTTGGGTATATATTTAATTGCAAGAGAACATTCATTTGTAAAAGTTCAACGTTAAACTAATTTTTTCTCAAAACCTAAAATTCTGCTATTATTTACATCAAAAAAGATGTTTTAAATAAAATATAATGAGAAAGACTTCTAATATTTGGAAGTAAAGAATCCTTTTCTGGGAGAAAAATATTAACAGCATTCAGTCAATTTTATTTTTGCTATCAGTGAAAAAATTCAATGAGTTGGCAATCCACTAAGATAAAGCCCCCCAAAAAAAATTCCTATTAATTAATCTACATGAACCTTGCTTTGGATAGTCTCTTAAAACTTCCTCATGCATTTTTCATTATGTGGGAAAAAGTAATTTAATACTTTTAAAAATTCTGATATCTAGTCTCCAAGTTTAAAATGTAAAAAAAAAACACAAAGTTTTAGAAAAAAATCTACATATATATACCTCTCATAACAAACAGTAAAAGTATCTCAGAAAATATTTAAATAATTTTGCTAAATCCTCAAGTATTATTAATACAAAAAATTTTATTCATACTTTCAAATTTAAAAACTATAAAAAATAAATATTTTTGCAACAAAGATGAAACAAAACTTAGAATGAGTAACAGCTTAATAGAAATGGCATCATGAACAGTTCTTACCTTTTTGGAATTTCACATAGCTGATTCTTACTGAAGTTAACAGAAGTGATAATATTGCTTTTCACTGCATCAAACACTTCATCAGGAATCAAGGTTGCTTGTTTATCACTAAATGAAAAATGTTTAACTTTGAGAAGTCCAGAAAAATATAATTACTTTTTACTTTTAAAGAACTTTGAAGATTTTATAAGACAATTTTTTTGAGGTAGTTGATAATTTAGTTCTGTAAAGAATGCCACAAAAACCTGCTAACTCACAAAATGTTAACTGTCAGGAATTCAAACAACATACTGTGTCACAACACAATATATCTTCCGAGCATTCATACACTCAATGAAGTAGAGATACAGAAATAGAGATATATCTTCAGAGTCTAATGTCTAGAAGTCATATAGTAAATAGCTAGTAACTCAGTAAATGGATTCCTCTACCTTAGAATTAAATTTGTAATTTTAAAAACTGTTTTTGCCCTTTTTTAAAAATACCTTAATACAGGCTGTCTACTTTCTTTAAGTATATATTTAACTGCAAGATAAGAATCATTCTTAAATGTTCAATATTATACTAGTGTTCTAATAACCTAAACCAATGTATCTCTCCTTTAGCAAGTGACAAGGTAGACAGTGTAGGGGCCTTAGAATAAACATTTCCTGCCAAAACCGGTTTGGCTCCGTGGATAGAGCGTCGGCCTGCGGACTGAAAGGTCCTAGGTTCGATTCCAGTCAAGGGCATGTACCTTGGCTGCAGGCACATTCTCAGTAGGGAGTGTGCAAGAGGCAGCTGATCGATGTTTCTCTCTCATCGATGTTTCTGACTTTCTATCCTTCTCCCTTCCTCTCTGTAAAAAAATCAATAAAATATATATTTTAAAAAAAAGAATAAATTCCTGGTTCTACCATTAAGGAGCTTTATCATTTACCTTCCCTGAACCTCAGTTCTTTGAAATTAGAATCTAAAGAGTTATTAGTTGTTATTTATGCCAGATCTTTTACAAATGTAAATATAAATTTCCTTTTCAGTAAAATTAAATTTTTCAGGAAGATTTTTGATAAAATATAAGCTTAATCTTAAATGAAACTATAGACTGCTGACATTTAACAATTTGTTGATATTATAATTAGCAATTATCTTTATGTTTTTCTTTTATAATTTTTAATGCTTAATACATCACCCACTTAAAAGCATTCTTGATAGAATGTCCACTGAATGACTGACTGTATATACAAGAAAGCAGTATAATGTGTGCAGTACGGAAGAACAGTGTGAAAAAGTTATTGTAATACAGATAGAAAAAAGGCAACCTAAATTTCATGTATATTATGCCTTCTACTTTTTCTGCTGAGGGCCCCATTTTCTGCTGGGCAGATGTAGCACTTTTATCTTTTCAATCAGCAACGCTCAAGTAACTGGAAACTGATTTATTCTAATCAAACTCTGAAGATTCATGCTATTTTTAAAAATTTAGTTGAAGGCACTTATAACTTAAAATTGGGAATTAATTTGTATCTTAAATGGTATACTCTTTTCCAATTAGTCTCTGAGGAAAACAAATTACAATAAATTCAGAATCTAAGTAATCTAAGATGTGTAGTCTTAAATGTTATATTTATTATGCTTTTGTGATATTTGTGTCTTTAAAAAGGAGTGATTATCTCAAATAAAACTGTATTACTATTACTGTATAAATGTTTTTTGGGGGATACTGACTACTGAGAAGGTCGTTCCTACTGACACATTGAGGAAAAGAGGCAAGATATTGAAGCTGGCTGTGTAGATGAATTGGTGTAATTCTGTATTTTCATTACGTTAACAAGCCAATCATTACAAGAGCTTTGAAAGTATTGGTTATTTTTATCATTGTTGCTTCACTATTGATAGAGCATTTGACAACCACTCCCAAACTTTGCATAAGGTATCTTCATTCCTCAATCGAAAGCATTTCCATGATATATAAAAAAATTTAAGCTTTGTCTCAGTTTACATACCAACATTGTAACTGTTTCAGATTGAATACACGTGCTACCAGAGCACATTGTTACTATGACATTATTTTATTTTCATTCAGATATATTAACACAATACAACCTCTCAAGCTTTGTCTGCTGGGGTGTTCATTACCTAAATTACATTTATTTCTAATTTACCAACATAGTCACACCTCCCTTCCCTCTCCTCTACCCTGTACTAACATAAAAATCCTCTCCAGATGCTGAAGTTAGAAAATTTTATTACTAACCAATACTGTCACCCTTTTATTTTTCATAATAGCAAAAGGTTCTTTACTATAAACATTTTACTATTAATAACCATTGATTCATTTCACCACCTAAGAAAAGGGCATTTAAGTTCACTGAACTTTTAATATGCTTCTATCTCATCACTGCTTTTACAATTGCTATTATTCTAAGTCAAGCATACTAATGCAGTTTTCCAAAAGATTTATTTCTAAAAACTTCCTATGTTTTGTTACATTTAAAAAAAGAATTACATACCTATAGTCTAATATTTTTAATGTAAGGATGGCATGTACATTGACTCTTGATTCACTTGGTAGTGTCATGGCAGTCTCAATAACAGAGTCATTTTGGCTAGGTCCATCATCTGGGGGAAGAAATGTTATATGAAACCAATATATATAGTATAAAGTCACTTTTGAAAATTTAGAAAATACATAAAATTATATATATGATTTCTTTATGTAATTAGTAAGAATGTCTTAGTTGTATGCTTTATCTCCAATAATTCAAATCTGAGTTTGAATTTAGTATTTAATAGAATATAGTTACTGTAATATGGCTTCAAAACATATTAATATTTAATAGAATAAAGTTACTGTAATATGGCTTCAAAATCTATTAATACATCATACCGTAAGGAAACTCAGAAGTAGGAAAGAACCTTTAAGAATAACTAAAATGGCCCTAACCAGTTTGGCTCAGTGAATAGAGCGCTGGTCTGTGGACTGAAAGGTCCCAGGTTGAATTCCAGTCAAGGGCATGTACCTTGGTTGTGGGCACATCCCCAGTAGGAGGTATGCAGGAGGCAGCTAATCGATGTTTCTCTCTCATCAATGTTTCTAAACTCTCTATCCTTGTCCCTTCCTCTCCGTAAAAAATCAATAAAATGTATGTATTTTTTAAAAGAATAACTAAAATGTCTCAGAACAACAAGGAATCCTTCCTCTTAAGCAAAATAATATAGTCCATTAGAAGAAATATATTAAAAACAATAGCAAATATATATATATATATATATTTCCCACAAATGTCTACCAAATATATATATATATATATATATATATATATATATATATATATATATATTTCCCACAAATGTCTACCAAATAGAGCATATGCCTATCTTTTCATTTTAGAATACAATGAAGCTGGTTACCCTCAATCATTTAAAATCTGGTAATTTGTCTAATCTAGGAAACTTTTAATATATTACTTACATTAAGATTTTTTTTTTAGCAAATGTAAGACTATTTTCTTGCTTTCTTCTTCTTCTTCTTTTTTTAATTGATTTCAGAGAAGGAGGGAGAGGGAGAGAGAGATAGAAACATCAATGATGAGAGACTATCACTGATCAGCTGCCTCCTACATACCCCATACTGGGGATCAAGCCTGCAACCCAGGCATGTGCCCTGACTGGGAATTGAACCATGACCTCCTGGTTCACAGGTTGACACTCAACTACTGAGCTGAGCTATTTTCAATAAATATTTCCTAACATGTCTTTGTACTTACACATTCACACACAAATCACCCCTCTCACTAATCTCCAGAGACATCTGGCAATATTTCCAAAACTGATCTACAAATTTGATACAATCCTCTAAGAGAATCCCTGCTGAGTTCTTTGTAGAAATTAAGTTGATTGTAAAATTCGTATGGAATCTCAAGAAACCCAGAAGAGCCAAAACAGGCCTGAGAAAAAGAATAAAGTAAGAGGTCTTATATTTCCTGATTACAAAACTTACTACAAAGCAATGGTAATCAAGACAGTGTGGTACTGGCACAGATTAGATATGGAGATCAATGAAATAAAATTGAGAAGCCAGAATGTACCCTACACTTACGGTCAACTGATTTTCAACAAGAAAGGAAAGATCTTGTTGAAAAGAATAGCCTTTCCAACAAAAAATACAGGGAAACTGGAGAGCCACATGCAAAAAGAAAAAAGAAAAAGAAAAACAGAAAGAAAAGAAAAAGAAATTGAACCTATATGTCACACAACATTTTAAAAATTATTCAATATAGATCAAAGACATAAATGTAAGAGCATTCCCTGTGGAGCCACCCACCTTGTGCTCTGGTAGAGAAAGGACAGAGTGGACTGGAGCTGTGTGAGCAAAAGTCAGGATTGGGGATTCAGGGATTAGAGCTCAGAAGGCAGATCCAGATTCTTGTTCTGAGTCATTCCCTCATGCATCTTTCCCACACAGACATTTGCCTTGCCTTGAGGGAGGACAGTTGACCCACCCTATTGAAAAACACCTTGCCCTGAGGCCACTTAAGAAATTAAAAATAACTAATTGTTAACACTGCATGGGACCATTCAAGTCAGAATCCTATCAGTCTGTAGGCAAAGGCAGTCTCTGGAGGCTTTGAGTCTTTGCCTGATGTAATTAGTCGTAAAGGGTTTGACACTGTCCTGCGCTAAAGATTGAGAGGCATAGAGGATCTACCTAATACACAGCCACAAACTCAGACAGTCAAAATAAGGACACAAAGAAAAATCCCCAAATGAAAGAACAAAATAATTCTTCAGGAAAGATAAATGAAACATAAATATAAGAGCAAACATACAAAACTTAGAAGAAAATATAGTGGCAAATCTTAATAAAATAAGATTCTGCAAAAGATTTTTAAATATGAAACCAAAAGCATCCTATTTAATAAAAGAGTAACATGCAAATGTGACAGTACCTAGCTCCTGATTGGCTATGCTAACAGCCAATCAGGAGCAGAGGGCATGGCCAGCAGGACAGGAGGGGAGGCCGGCAAGGCCTGCAGGGATATGGCTGCGGTGCAGCGTGTGCTCCCCAGGCCGGGGGCCCCGTGGAGGGGCGGGATGAGGTTGGCACCTCGGGCCGGGAGGCGACGGCGGCAGCAGTGCAGCGTGCGTGCGCTCCCCAGGTAGGAGCCCCATGGAGGGGAGGGACAGCCGCAGGAGGCCCGAGTAGGGTAGCGGGGCACGCTGTCCGCGAAGTGTGCTGTCAGAGAGGTATCTGCCTGCTGGGTTGGCGCGGGACTCCCCAGTTCTGGATGCATTTCTCTGCTCCTTCAGTGTCTATGACCTCATGCTGTTGTCAGTGGCAGTGTGTGAGAGTCCAGTAAGGTCACCCTTCCCCCAAGCACCATGCACACTCCGCGGCTCCCTGCCTCCTCAGGCTAGGATCAGAGCCGGGAGCTTTCCAACCAGGTGCTCCGGCTTCTGGAGATGCTGAGGAAGGCACGCCCTCGCGGGGCTGCAGCATCTCCAGTTTCTCAGCTCACGCCCTCTCTCCAGGAGGCTGGGGAGAACATATATGGCAAAGTTCTTTAAGCCACGGCAGTCAGAGTGGCAGGACTCAGCCAGGCAGGCAAATATAAGGGCTGGGGCCCTTTCCAGCTCTGGGGTTAGGCAGCATGCCCTGTGGTCCTGGGTGCCTGTGGGTGCGGCCGGCCTGAGTGAAGCTGGCCCAGGTCCTGGGTGCCTACAGCTGGCCAGAGGGAGGGAAGCCTGGGTCCCAGGTGTGGGGCAAGGCAGAGGCAGTTAGGGGCAATCAGGCCAGCAGGGGAGCACTTAGGGGTGATCAGGCAGGTAGGCAGAGGTGGTTAGGGGTCACACATCCCCGAAGGGATCCCTGATTGGAGCGGGTGCAGGCTGGGCTGAGGGAACACCCCTCTGTGCATGAATTTCATGTACCGGGCCACTAGTAAGCAAATAAAGAGAAAACAGATAAAATAATTCAATAAAATTCAAAAAGACTTTTGTGTTTTGAAGGATACCATCAAGAAAATGAAAAGACAACACATACAAAGTTAGAAAATATTTGCAAATCAGATATCTGACAAGATAATTATAACTAGAGGCCCAGTGCACAGGTTCATGCACTGGTGGGGTCCCTCAGCCTGGCCTGCACCCTCTCACAATCCAGGACCCTTTGGGAGATGTAGTAGTGTGAGAAGTGGCAGACGGCTGGGGAAGAGCTCATGCCCAGGCCAGGCACCACACTGCTCTTGCTCATCCTGGCCCCACTGAATCAATAATAATCTTCCAAAACACAAAGCACCAGGTCTAGATAGGTTCAATGGTAAATCCTATAAAACATTTATGAAAAAATTATACCAATTTCAGAAGATAGAAGCAGAAGGAATACTTCAGAACTCATTTTATGAGGCCATCATTACCCTAATAACTGACAAAGATATTATAAGAAAACTAGAAAGCAATATCGCTCATAAATATACATGCAAAAGTCATTAACACAATACTAGTGTGGCTGCTAAAAAATACTAATATTTTTCCTCCCACTTTCTAAGTTCTTCTCGTTGGACCAAAAATCAAATTATCAGAGACAAATTAATAGCAGAAAATCCAAGTTTTAATACATGCTCATGGGGAAATCACATAGGCATGAAAATTCATAAGACAGTAAAGGCAACATTATATATATAAGACATTTTGGACAAAGAAGAAAAGTGGAGTCTAACAGAGTCTTAGATTTCAGAAGTGAGAATGGGTGATTTACAGGAGCTAAGGGAGAACACAGACCATAGAAGGAAAATTTTTGCCAGACAACTCAGAAACAATGGGACATAGGATATATTTAGCAAACACACTTGGAATCTTCCTAACTAATGCTAGCATAAAGCTTCTTTTTAAAAAAAATATATATATATTATTGACTTTTTACAGAGAGGAAGGGAGAGGGATAGTTAGAAACATCAATGAGAGAGAAACATTGATCAGCTGCCTCCTACACACCTCCCACTGGGGATGTGCCTGCAACCAAGGTACATGCCCTTGACCGGAATCGAACCTGCGACCTTTCAGTCCACAGGCTGACGCTCTATCCACCAATTCAAACCAGGTAGGGCACGTAAAGCTTCTTAAGGAGATTAAGCCAGGCTCTCTTTCTAAATAAAGCAGGTTTCTCTGAATCTCTTGGGCAGTAAAGGAAGACAGTCAAAACTACTCTGAGTCTTGTTTCTGAAAATCAATATTCTAAAAAGGCAACTTAAGAATGGCAAAACATTGGTTCCCTTCACTAGCAAATCAAACCTAAAAAAGCATTTAAAAAATTACACACCACAACCAAGTGGAATCTGATGCAGGTATTCATGATTTTCAAAAAAACAAGACACTCGGCAAACTAGAAATAGAGGATGAAGGGGACCAAAGTCTTGCCACCTTGAAACTTCCTTTTAGAATGTTAATGTCAAGCTGTTATTACGAAACAACAGGTTCTTGGTGCATTACACTTAACTCCTGGCTTGTGGAGGCTCTTTTGCTCCTGCTTTCCTGGATTTGCCCACACCCATGGACTAATGGACTACAGCTAGCCTGATGTTATACTGGGCCCAGTTGAAACACAGAATGGAAACTCTGGACTTTGACTCTGCTTCTAACTTTACTGAAACTCCAGCTATATTTTTCTATGACTGGACAAAGGGAAATGGGACGTGAGAAATCCAAGGACGTGATTCCATGAAAATAAGCTTTCTACCATTAAGAAAAGAAACAAAAGTCTCGGGGGGGGGGGGAACCTTTGACCCCTTTCTTGCCCAAGAGATTCAGATAAAAAAAACCTGCTTCAGGAAGGAAATCTTACAATGTTTGCCTTAGCCCAATTTGAAATAAGTATGGTAAATAGGAAGGCTTCAGGTAAGGGTCTGTTAACTAGATACCCCATGTCACACTGTTTCTGAGTTGCATAGCAAGGATTTGCCTGCCATGTATTCTATCTACTCTTCCTCAACTATTTATAAATCACCCACTGTCATTTCTGAAATCTAGTATCTTGTTCCTTCTCTATTCTCCTTTGTCCAAAATGTCATATGTATCCATTATTATCTCACTGTTTATGGAATTTTCGTACTTGAGTGAATTCCCCTATACACGTATTGAAATTTTATTTTATCCTGTTAATCCTGTCTCTAAATTTATTAACCCAGCTAGAAAAAGTTAGAAGAAGGAAAAGTATTATGTTTTTAGTTTCCACAAGAGGAATTTTTTAACTTGAGAAAACTATGTACAAAAACCCTACAAGGTAACATCAAACTTAATGGTGAAAATTTCAAAGCTATCCCCTTACGATCAGGTACAAGGCACGGATATCTCCTCTCGCCACTCCTTTTCAACACTGTACTGTCTCTGCTAAAGCAATCATTCAAGAAAAGGAAATGAAGGTATAGAGATTAGAAAGGAAGACATAAAGCTGTCTTTTTTCACAGATGACACAATCATCTAGGTAGAAGACATGAAAGAATCAGAAAAAACCCTCCTGGAACTAAGTGATTACAGAAGGTTGAGGATACCTGGTTAATATGGAAAAGTAAATTGCTTTTCTCTGCATCTACATTAACAATGAACAAGTAGAATTTGAAATTAAAAACACAATGTGATTTACATTAGCCTCTGTCAAAATAAAATACTTTTGTATATATTTAACAAAATATGTACACGAACTGAGGAAAACGACAAAAACTCTGATAAATGAAATCAAATAAGAATAAGAGCTATTCCATGTTCAGAGATTGAAGACCAAATATTGTCAAGATCAATTCTTCCCTATTTGACCTATAGATTCACACAATCACAATAAAAATCTTAGCAAGTTAATTTGCCAATACTGAAAAACTGATCCTAAAGTTTATATGGAAAGGCAAAAGACCAGAATAGCCAACAATCTATCGAAGGAGAAGAAAAAGTTGAAGGACTGACACTATTCAACTTTGAGACTTATTATAAAGCTACAATAATAAAGGCAGAAGAATAGAACAGAGAGCCCATAAGTAGGACCCTATTAATATAGTCAACTGATGTTTGACAAATGAGCAAAGGCAATATAATGTAGCAAGTCATGTTTTCCTCATATAGTACCAAATCAACAAGACATCTATCTACAAGCAAAAAAAACTGTTTTCTTCATAACCGTCAAAACCTGGAATCAAACAAGATATTCTTCAGTAAGTTAAAAGATAAACTGAGGACACCCAGACAATGAAATATTATTCAGCATTGAGAAGAAATGAGCAATCAAGGTATAAAACATATATTGAGAATGTTTAAATGCATAACACTAAGTGAAAGAGGCCAATTTAAAAGATTATAAACTGTATGACTCCAATTATATGACATTTTGGAAAGGGAAAAACTATAGAGACAAGAAAAATATCAGTTATTGCCAGGGATGGAGAGGCAGATCATAGAGAATTTTTAGAGTAGTGAAAATATTGTATATGATATTACAATGACGATACACCAGCAAGAGTGAACCATAACTATAGACTTGGGGTGATTATGATATATCAATGTAGGTTCATCCTTGGTTTAAAAAAAAAGTAAAATTTTTTTAGCATACCATTCTTGTGAATGAGATTGGTAAAGAGGGAGATTATGCATATGGGGGGATGTCAAAGGATATATGGGATATTTCCGTACCTTTTTCTCAATTTTGTTGTAAACCTTAAACTATTCTTAAAAAATTAAGTCTTAAGCCAGCTGGTGTGTCTCAGTGGTTGAGCACCGACCTATGAACAAGGAGGTCACGGTTAGATTCCAGGTCAGGGCACATGCCCAGGTTGCAGGCTTAATCCCCAGTAGGGAGCGTGCAGGAGGCAGTTGACCAATGATTCTCTCTCATCATTGATGTTTCTCTCTCTCTCTCCTTCTCCCTTCCTCCCTGAAATCAATAAAAAAATATTTTAAAAATTAAGTCTTAAAAAAATTCTGATTATTCTGCAATGACTTGGTTCATATTTATTCTGATATTTTTTCTGGAAGAGAAAGCATACCTGGAGAAGAAAGGACACTATGGCAGGAAATAAGTCTTAGAATATGATTTTAATAATTTTTTAAAGGGCAAGGCAGAAAATAGAATATACTGAAGCATATAATTATTTATATAACATATACTGGCTAGGCTTATGGTGCTGGGCTAAGTTATGCATAACCAACAGAGTTTTGAGCTAAATTAACAGATGTTATATTTAGCCATTAAGTTTGGAGTGGTTTAGAGGTATCTGCAGCAATATACTCATACAACTAATGTTTTTGCTTAAATCTTAATGCTCTAATGTATGCCACAATGACATACACTAAATAAAAATTTGGGATATATCACAATTTTCGTGAAGCATTAAGAATTAAATTTATAGTATCATTCTCTTCTTTGTTCATGTTAAATGAACATATCCTGAAAACTATATTTAGTATTTATTTTTTGTCAGAATTTAGCTAAGGCAAAAGATATTCAAATACCTAATGTACTTTATAGTCAATATTATTTATACCCATATATATTATTATACACTAGAAACCCAGTGCACAAAATACATGCACAGGAGAGTGGGGTGTCCTGCGTCCTTTCATAATCCGAGACTGCTCGGGTAGGGTCCCTAGGCCTAGCTAGGATAGGGACTATCGATGCTTTCCTTCCCCAGCTGCCGGCGGCTGGCCCCACCCCCGTTGCTGCCACTGCTTGCCATCTGTGTGTGCGGTGCTGCCTGCACCTCCCCCACCACCAGTCGCCTCCCTCAGCAGGTGACAGGCATGGGGTGCGATCACTTGGCTGGCCTGGGCCTTCCATTGTGGGGTGATCAATTGCCGCACAAAGGGAGGCCCGCCCATCTGCTTCAGTGCTGCCAGCCAAGTAGCCTGGGCCTCCCTCTTTAGGACCATTGATCATGGAGCCCCCCATCAATCACCCCACAGAGGGTGTACTGGGTCTCCATCTGAGGGGCGATTGTAGGGTGATGGAGGAGCCCCCTGACCAATCACATCACACCCTCCTTGGCTGGCCTGGCATCAATACGTGTCATAGTGTGGTTGTCTGGAAGGTCATCCAGATGATTGTTCTGCTGTTTGGCCATTCGGTCAATTTGCATATTATGCTTTTATTATTATAGATTATATCATGTATATAAACCCATACATTATACTATCTAGTAAAAGAGTAATGTGCAAATTAACCATCACTCTGCTACATCCACAAGCCACACCAACCAGCCAACCAGGAGTGAGTATGCAAATTAACCCAACCAAGATGGCTACGGTCATGGAGAGACCAAGAGGCTTGGGTTTCCCCAGCAATGGAGGAAGCCAAGATTTGTGCACACCCTGGCGGACCCAGGCCTCCACTCAGGGCTACAAAGTTTCAATTATAAAAGATAAATAAATCGCAATAAAAATGGCGGCAGCCACGGAGCTGGAGAGATCAAAAGGCTTGAGTTGTCCCCTGCGATGGAGGAAGCCAAGCTCCCGCAGCCCTGGCCTACCTTGGCCTCCACTGAAGGCTACAAAGTTTCAATTATAGAAGATAAATAAACCCCAACAAAAATGGCTGCAGCTACAAAGCAAGCAGGAGGTTTGGCTCCACTGAAGGCTACAAAGTTTCAATTATAGAAGATAAATAAATCCCAGATATCAGGGCCTCAGCTTGGGTCGCTGGGGGTGTGGCCAGCCTGCAAACCACCACAGCCTCTCACCACGCCGCCCCACACCCCAAGAGAACCCCCACCCTGATCTGGGACACCCTTCAAGGCAAACCAGCTGACCCCCAGCTGTATACCAGGCCTCTATCCTACCTAATAAAAGAGTAATATGCAAATTGACCATCACTCCAACACACAAGATGACTTCCCCCATGAGGTAAAAGATGGCTGCTACAAGATGGCCAGCAGGGGAGGGTATTTGGGAGGGACCAGGCCTGCAAGGGAGGGCAGTTATGGGCAATCAGGCCAGCAGAGGAGAGCAGTTAGGAGGGGCAAAACTTGAAAGGGAGGGCAGTTGGGGGCAATCAAGCCTGCAGGGGAGGGTTGTTAGGGGTGACCAGATCATCAGAGGAGGGATGCTGGGGGCAAACAGGCTTGGAGAGGAGCAGGTAGACATCAATTAGGCTGGCAGGGTATCGGTTAGGGGTGATCAGACTAGAAGACAGAAGCGTTTAGGGGCAATCAGGGAGGCAGGCAGGTGAGCAGTTTGGAGCCAGCAGTCCTGGATTGTGAGAGGGATCCCAGATTAGAGAGGGTACAGGCTGGGCTGAGGGAACCTCCACCCATCCCATCCCACCCCCATGCATGAACTTCATGCACCAGGCCTCTAGTTCTACATAAATAAGCATATATGTGTGCATATAGATAGATAGACAAATGTAAATAAAACCCATATATTATACAATAGAAGTCAAGTTTTGCTTTGTTACATTTTCTAATTGGTACACTGTAACACACAAATCAACAGATTAAAGACAGAACATTATTGTTGTGGATTTAAGGATATTTTTATAACTTCAACATATTTATGGCCTATAGGGACTGATTATTGCAACCATACCTGGCAGGAATCATTTCCTCTATTATTTATACCCCAAATACATGTACTATTAGTACTTTACTACCTTTCATATCATTCTTCTAACACAGAAGAAAACTGAAAAGTACCTTTAATCTTGCTTCGTAGATATTTTAAGACTTCTTGGGTTCCTTTCTGAAAAGGTGGAAAGACACATATTCACTAAGACATCTTAAAAGTTTTATACATCAACACATATGTATAAATTTCAAATTTAAAAACTGATTTCCAAATATGCTTACATTTATAATTTCTCTTCGAATGGTTCTCATAGGATTTCCTTCTAGTGCCAGGAATTTCAAATGAAGTTTTCCCAATGAATAGGGCAGACTACAAAAGAATAAAATGATTTCAGGGGAAACATTTAGGGTAAGAATAATTCAACCAAATAGTTGATTATAAAACTAACAACATATAAGTAAGTATTGAAGAAAACCCAAGTAATATAGGCCTACAATATTTCCCTTTGAAGTAGCTGTACAGGTAAAAGAAAAAACAGATTTGTTTGAAATCATCATATTGTGATTACTAAAAAAGAATGTGAGCTATAAAACATTCACTAAATTGTATCCAGTACTAAAAAAAAAAGGCCAAAATATAAATTTGACTGAACCAGTGATTCAAAATAGTTATCCTCACTGATACTAAATATTTTGATTCTGCCCTTAAAGCAAATAAAATTCTTCCTAAGTAAAAAAAGATAAAAAGAAAAAATTTAATTTAATTTTAAAATTTAATTTCTACAATTCATATTTTCACTCAATAAGAAAAGTCATTTTTATCTTTGTCACACACAAAAATAACCTGTTGAGATTGAATATCCAATCTCAAAATTAAACATCTACAATTAAATAGGCATTGATGTAGGATATCAAGATTATTGCCCTTAAAGAATTCTCAGGGTATAAGATACATATGCACTTAACCAAAATATTATAATTGAAATTATCTTATGTTGGTGGTGAGCATTTAAATTAGTAATCACTCTGAAAAGCAGAGTCTTATACTTACCATACAACTAAGCAATCCCCCTCCCACAGATTTACCCAGGAGAAATGAAAATAATGTCCTTAAAGAGACTTACATGAATGTTCACAATCGGCATAAACTGAAAATAATTCAAATGCCCATCTACTAACTAGGGAACAGAAGAATAAATTGTGGTATAGCTATATAATGGATTAACACTCCATTATAATGAAAATGAACTGCTGATACAACACAATCACATGAATGAATCACAAAAGCCATAAGCTTCTCTCCCCCGCCCCTCTCTCTCAATATCCAGAGCTCTGGAAAAAGAACATATATGTATATCATAAATATTTCTTCCAATTACTTTATTTAATATTATGTATCATAGTTTTTGTTTTAAATATTTGCTTTCCATTTGCTTTTATGCAGTAGCCAAAATAAAACTGCCATGGGGAAAAACTTACATGTCAATATCTACGAGCAAGACATTATTTCATTCACTAGTTGTATGGTAAGCACTTTAAGGGATATTCAGGCCACTTATTCTGTCTTAAGTAGAAGTGAAAAGTGTTGCTCTCCAAGCATTTAAATCTATGGCCAATGTACATAAGACTGTATTTACACTGTGAAAACAACTTTGATTTTTTTTTAAACACTCATGAAAATATACACATAAAAACAAAATCTGCCTTGCCAAACCTTTTACCTTCTATAGACAGCAAAACTTGTTTTTGACATCCAAACACAAAACCTAAGACATCTAACTGGTATATAATTCCAGGTAAGTCTGAGTCATATTTTTGTATCTGCAGAAATAATTTTATCTATAAATACAATAGGGGCAAAAGTAGGTTTACAGATGTTTAAATGGAAAATAATACAATAATTAAATAATAATACAAGAATAAACTGTTTCATATACTCACAACTAACTATAACCATATTATAGTTTTATAACATTTTATGATTCTTTGCTCACTACCCTCCTCCTCCCCATCTCCAACACATGCTGTCCATATAGTGAACTGAAAATCTACAGCTGTCAAATAGTGCCTTGGATATAGTAGAAAGTGCTCCTTAACGCTAAACATGATTAGATTAATCTAATAGACTTTAGATTTCCCACCTACAAAACCACTCTTATCTAATATATCTTACTCATTATTACCAATTTATTTTCTAACAAGTTACAATAAATTTGGTTCTTAATCTTTCAATAGCTCTCCACCTCTTAACTAATGAAAACTGACTCTTCACAGGTATTTCAAGAACCTCTTCCACATGGCCTCAGTTTATCTCTTAAGTCCTAAATTTTCATAATCTGCCGACTTGCCCCATTTACCAGTTCAATTTGACTCTTCACTGTTCTCTGAATAAATCCCTATAATTTTCTGAACTTTCAGAGCTTTGTTTATACAGTTTCCTCCAGACAAGTGATTCATTCTGACCACCTTACATGTGCGATTGAAAATCATGATTATCCTTTAAAGGTCACATGGTGGGACTAGAGATAGAATTTAGAGATAATATTTAGAGACAGAATTATTTCTACAGATACAAAAATATGATTCATACTTATCTGGAGTACCACAAAAGTGAGTACATCCTTAAATTTGTGCTCTAGTCTAGACAATTAACTTGCTTCACCGTAGTCCCTAAAGATCATCTAAAAATATTACTTCTTCCACAAAGTCTACCCTGATACCTCTCAATAACTTGTAATTCCTATAGCTCCTTCAAGCCCCCAAAACATTTTATATCTCTCCCATGGCTTCACAGTTATTTAACAAATTCAACAAATATTTATCAGGCACCTGCTATATATCCAGACACTGATCTAGAAGTTAGAGCAGTGAACAAGAGAGATAAAAATGCAGCCTTTGGAGAGTTTACATTCTAGTAGGTCAGAGTTTACATTCTAGTAGGTCAGAGTAGCTTGTAGATGAATCTCATTCTATTAGCATATTAAGCTTGCTGTAAAAGACAAAATTTAATTACTCTTTGTAGGTCTATACCTGATTCCTGCACAGAAAATATTTAACTTAGAAAAAAATATTTTATGTACTTTTAAAAATATTTTAACTTACGAATTATGACCAAATACAAATATGATTTCTTATTCACTTGATCTTTAAACTTACTTGCTAATATCATTGTTGCTTAGGTCAAGCCTTTCCAACGACTGTAGTAGTGTAATTTCATCTGGAACAGATTTTAACTTGTTATCCCGGAGGTCTAGCACAAGGATAGAATTCAGATGCTTAAGATGTTCTGCCCCTAACATTTCAATTTGGTTTTCACCTAAATGTAATTCCTACAAAACCAAAGATCAATCACGTATATTTCTGTAATCAATGTTATATTACATAATGAAAATAAAATTGAAATCTTAATTTCAAATCATTGAAAAGCACATAGAAAAAACATAACTTCCTAATCACTAAAGTGCTTAAATTTTCAATTACATTTAAGCTATCTTACAGCTAAAGAAAAATGACTAAAAGAAAATTTTCAAAATGTTTCTAGTAATTTACAAATAATTAAAAGTCTAACCTAGTACAAAGTTGAAAGTTTATAAAACCAAAGAATAGAAATGATTTAATAGTTACATTTATAGAATAAAAACACAAATCTAAGAACTAAACTGATGAAGATTAAAGTTTTTTGTGTATTTTTTGAGGAGGAAAACAGGAAGGGAAGGAGGAGGATAGGGGAAGGGGAAAGGGGAGGGTGGGAAGGGAGAGAGAACAACAATACATCAACTGGCTGCCTCCTGAACAAGCCTGAACCTTGGCCAGGGAATGTGGCCAGGGAATGCCCTGCAATGCAGGTACATGCCCTGAACTGGTAACTGAACCTGAGACCCTGTGGTACATGGACCAATGCTCCAAACACTGAACCACACCGGCCAGGGCAAAAGATTAGTTTTAAAACAAATCAGTATTAGTTAAAAAGTTACTTATATTGTTGTTTGTTATTCCACACTTTCAATGATAATGATTATAATATCTCTCATTATCAGTATCTTTACCACTATTAGAATCATGTATTAAGAGAAATTTTTTTTACACTAATGCATAAAAAGTATACAAAAAAGAAAGCAAAGCATGGCAAATTTAGAAAATAATGTTAATGCTAAATACCAAAAGTAATTCATTTTAGACAGATCTGATTATGATCAGGTAAACGTGAGGTGGCAACTTAAAAAAATAGATACATATACTGGTATTCCAGGTCTCCTACAATATGTCCCCAACTTACCATGTTAGCCTCATCATCTACTACTTCTCCAGGAATAAACTAATCATCAGGTAAAATGAACAAATTTCTATTTTTAAGTTATTTCTTTAAAAAAAAAAAAACATATATATGTGTGTGTGTGTATATATATATATATATATATATATACATATATATTACTAATACCATTAATGCATTTTTAGCCATTGAAATTCCAAAAAGTATTAACATAGGAAAAACGTATTACTTACAACACATATTTCCAATGTAAAGCAATATTAGAAATTTCATTTTTATTAATAACTTTTGAAAAATATATAGTTACTCAATAATCAACTAAATAGTACCTTTAATAATTTACAAGAAGGAAATTCTGGTAAAAAACGCAATTTATTCCTCCGCAAATAAAGCAATTCTAGTGATTCCATGCCAGCCAATTCAGAAGGTATAGATTCCAACAGATTTGAATTACAATCCAAATGCTTTAATCCTGTAATACATATTTAGCAAAAATTTATTTTAATAGAGAAAAAATATTGGTCTATAATTTTATGTACATTCAAACAATGTATACGTAATCATGAGAACTTATATATTTGTGCTGTTGTATACTTTTATAATAATCAAGAATCCTAGAATGCCACTGAAGTAAATAAACATGAACTAAGATTTTTTTCATTTAATTATAAGAGAATTGCAATTAAAATTAATGTTTTATAATAGTCCATGTCATCATTATAACAGATTTTTAAAAACTTTGGTACTCTAGGGGGAAGAAAGGGGGAACAATGTAATTAATAAACTGAACAATAAAGATTAAAATATAAAAAAAATAAAAACTTTGGTACTCTGTTAAAGTACTCCAATATGTACAAGGTGGAGCAAAAGTAGGTTTATAGTTGTTCCTATAGAAAATAATACAATACCCTAGCCCAGTGTTGGGCAAACCGCGGCTTGCAAACCGCAGTTTGCCGCTCTGTTGACTAATGAGTTTGCCGACCACTGAACTAGACTAAATGTTACTGTGTAGAGTTGGAAGCTGTGAGGATTAGGCAATTGTGGCATATTGTATGCAAAGAGGTAAAGGGTAGTATGTGACAGTGGTCAACAAGCTCATTATTCAACAGAGCAGCAAACCATGGCTGACCAGCCGCATGTGGCTTGAGAGCTGAGGTTAGCCGACCACTGCCCCAGCTGGTTTGGCTCGGTGGATAGAGTGTCAGACTGCGGACTGAAGGGTCCCAGGTTCGATTCTAGTCAAGGGTACATGCCCGGGTTGTGGGCTCAATCCCCATAGGGAGCATGCAGGAGGCAGCCAATCAGTGATTCTCATCATTGATATTTCTCTTTCTCCCTCTTCCTCTCTGAAATAAAAAAAAATACATATATATTTAAAAAATACAATACTATGTAATAAAGAGGTGATATGCAAAATGACCATCACTCCAACACACAAGATGGCCACCCCCATGTGGACACAAGATGGCTGCCACAAGATAGCCAGCAAGGAGGGCAGCTGTGGGCGATCAGGCCAGAAGGGGAAGGCAGTTGGGAGGGACTAGGCCTGAAAGGGAGGGCAATTTGGGGTTATCAGGCCTGCAGAGGATGGCAGTTAGGGGCAGCAAGGCCAGCAGAGGAGGGCAGTAGGGTGGGACCCAGGCCTGCAGGGGAGGGCAATATGGGAGGACCCGGCCTGCAGGGGAGGGCAGTTGGGAGGGACCCAGCCTGCAGGGGAGGGCATTTGGGGGCAACCAGGCCTGCAGGGGAGGACAGTTAGGGGCGACCAGGCTGGCAAGGAAGGGCATTTAGGGATGACTGGGCCAGCAAGGGAGAGCAATTGAGGGCAACCAGGCCTGCAGGGAAGAACAGTTAAGCGTCGATCAGACTGGCAGGGGAGTGGTTAGGGGGTGATCAGGCTGGCAGGCAGAAGTGGTTAGGGGTAATTAGGCAGGCAGGCAGGCGAGCGGTTGGGAGCCAACAGTCCTGGATTGTGAAAGGGATGTCTGATTGCCTGTTTAAGCAGTCAAGACATCCCTTGAGGGGTCCCAGATTAGAGAGGGTGCAGGCTGGACTGGGGGACACACACTCCCATGCATGAATTTCATGCACTGAGTCTCTAGTAAATAATATAAGAATAAACTATTTTGCATACTCACAACTCTAAAGTTTTATTGCCCCACCCTGTTTAAATTATACATTATGAGATAATTTCCCTCCATAGTTATATATCTTTAAAAAGAAACAGCTTAAGATATATAACTATGCATGCATACTATATTTATAAATGGATATCAGTAGCTTAGATATATCAGTATTTAAAATAGGAAAATTGACAGTCAAAAACTCTTGGATTTTTATGTATTGCCTCTTATTCTTCTTCCATTCATACTGCCTCTTTCTCTTTTCCATCCTTTCTTCTTCTATTTTTTTAAGTTCATGCTTTCTCTCACATCTTAGCTAACTAACACTCCCGACAAGAATTTCTTACTTGCAACATCTGTCTCTTGCCTCCTGGGTCTTTCTTTCTTAAAAAACAGAACAGAAAACAAACTGAACAAAAGGTCTTCTTTTACTTAAAACTTCAAAATGCAGTTTTCTCCCTAACTCATAATACAGATTCTTCTACTTATAATAGCCACAATTTTCCATAATTCACTCTCAACCCTCTAATTTGAATAAGCTCTATACATTTTACATTTTTTTCTTGTAGCCTGTCAGTTTTAAAATTCAAGACTGAGTTGTTACAATACCTTAGTGTGCAGTCTTTTAGTTATTAAGAAGCTAATTGCTTTAAATAAATGTAATAGTACTACTTTCAACTACTCCTATCTAATAAAGAAGGAATATGCTAAGTGACTATCACACTCTAAGATGGCAGCACCCACAGCCAATAAGGAGGGACTATGCTAATTGACTGTCACACCCTCAAAGATGGCGGCGCCCACAGCCACAAGATGGTCACGCCGAGTCCCATCAGCCCTCCAGCCACCCAGGACTGGCCCAAGGAAAGACCAAATGATTGAGGGATTGAGGGGGTTAGTGAGGGATGACCAAACGCCTGAACAAGCAGGCTGCATGGGGCAACCAGGCCAGAAGAGAGGTTAGTGAGGGATGACCAAACGACTAAACAAGCAGGCTGTGCGGGTGACCAGGCCGGCAGAGGGGTTATTGAGGGATGACTAAACGACTGAAGAAGCAGGCTGCGTGGGACGACTAGGCTGGCAGGGGGAGGGAGCCAGTTGGGGGTGACCTGGCTGACAGCAGGGGGCAGTTAGGGACGACCAGGCCAGCAGGGGGCCAGTTAGGGACAACCAGGGAGGCAAGGCAGGTGAGCAATTAGGAGCCAGCAGTCCAGGATTATGAGAGGGATGTCTAACTGCCGGTCTAGACAGGCAGTCGGATATCCCCTGAGGGTCCTGGATTGGAGAGGGTGCAGGCTGGGCTGAGGTGGACCGTACCCCCCTCCCTCCCGTGCACCGGGCCTCTAGTAATATAGTAATACATTATTTGGCTAGAGCATTAAGAAAAATGTCACAATCTCATCCACTCCAAATCCATTAACTTCTATAAACAAAACTATGTTTGAAAGTTAGAGCTGTAGTTTTCACAACTATTTGCATCTTAAAAGCCCTGATTGAGAATACAAGCAGTATGTAGTTGTAAGAGTAATGGGGATGACAGAGTAAGAGGACTCAATACCTTGCTCTATAATTTATTATATAATTTCTAGTCTAGGTCTATGAATCTTAAAAATGTAAATAATATGCACATCCCATAAATGGCAAAACTTTATATTTAAATCATTCAGAGTTTTTTAAAAAGCATATGAATGTTAGATATTGTTCTTAGGATCCAGTCATTAATAGTGAAATAACTACTAAATGTCCTAGTAATGACAGCTTTAAAGTATTACTGTTGTGACTGAAGTACAGAAAGCATCTAATCATTAATTATACAGTACTAGATGCCTGATGCATGGTATTCCTGCAAGCTCAGCCCTTGCTGTCGCAGTGGCTTGCCTCAGCAGCTTGCCTAGGCCTTCACACCCCCGGCTTCATCCAGAAGGTCATCCAGAAGTTTGTCTGGAAGGATGTCCAGAAGATCATTCAGCTGTCCAGTCTAATTGGCATATTATGCTTTTATTATTATTATAGATATTACAAAAATTGGTGTACATTCATCTGTTACTATATCTCAAGATATTTCCAATTTACAAAACAAATGTTTCTTACATACTCACTTCAGATACCATACTTTTGTTTAACTCTACTTTCTTTTTTTTTTTTTTAATATATTTTATTGATTTTTTACAGAGAGGAAGAGAGAGGGATAGAAAGTTAGAAACATCTATGAGAGAGAAACATCGATCAGCTGCCTCTTGCACACCCCCTACTGGAGATGTGCCCACAGCCAAGGTACATGCCCTTGACCGGAATCGAACCTGGGACCCTTCGGTCCAAAGGCCGACGCTCTACCACTGAGTCAAACCGGTTTCAGCATAACTCTACTTTCTAATACCTTTATTGGGAAATGGCAAAGACAAGCAGTCTTAACTGCTGGTATCACAAGTAAAGGCTCCCCTAAAACGTCAATTTGATTTATGTAGATTTATGAATTCCTATTATAAATGACAAATAACTATTAAAGTAAAATATACAATTTTACAAATTCACCTCCAAATGATCTGTAATCAACTATACAAAATCACTTTTGACTTCCTTTACAAAACAAGGGTTAAAAAATGAAGAGGGCTTACATATGATTAGCAGAATAGACTAGATAAGGTAAATAGTCTACAGATTATATACACTGTGGTCATCAACCAGGAAATAACTGTTTGCCTTTAAACAAACAAAAAAGCCGTTTAATTATTTTGGACTCTAACTCAAGAATTCTAAGATTACTAAGTATAGTTATTTAAAAGGTACTTAAAATGTACCTTAAGTATTTTTATCCCTTAATATTAGTTCTATAATAATGGTTTAGTGGAAAACTATAATAGAAGCACTAAATTTTAACACTTTTTTAAAAAGGATTCAGAATTTAGGAAAAACTAGACTATATCTTGTCATTATTAATTATGAACCACAAGGAAGTTACAGCAATGACATAACCATATGTCATAGAAACAACTATGAAAAGGGAATAATCCCTTAATGAATACTGAATGAAAGAATGAAAATAGAGCACAGCTCAAAACCTTAATCAATTTCTCAGATATAAAATTTTATCAGAATTTATAATCATATTTTCTTCTTCTTCTTCTTCTTCTTTTTTTTTTTTTGATATGCCAAAGTATCTTTTTGGTGTTGTTGAGGAAGTTGATAGATAATAATGGCCTGGAGAAAATCTGACTAATTGCTATTGTTTGCATTTACCACCATAAAAATCTATTATTTTACTTCTCTGCAAGTATCTATATTAAAAGTTATTTTGATAAAAGTTTCACCAACTTCAAATACATGTATTTTTTAAAACTGAGACTTACTTTTCATTCCACTTATTTCTGCTGGTAAATTCTTCAGCTGATTACTGGAAAGATTGAGTCGCACCAGACTGGATAGAGAAGAAAAACTAGCAGGAACAGTTGTAAGACAATTATTTGAGAGATCCTTTAAAAAGAGAAAGACAGAATGAATGAACGAACAATAAAAATAAGTAAATTATCCCTAAAAGATATTCCAAAATTATGCAAGGATTGGAACATTATTTGAATATACATATACGTATATACATATACATATGTGTGTATATATATGTATGTACATATACACATATAGATACATTTCTGAGGCTATTTTTCAACCTTCCTTCATTGACAGTTTCACAAATCATCATTCATTACCTCAATATTCTGTGGGCCCACTACGTACCCAATAAATGTAGCAGAGAGAAATCAGAATAAATTCTGACTTCAGAAACAGTTTATAAAAAGTAAGTCATGCTCTACTATGTATCCTATTTTAAATATGAAAAATCCATTTGTTTATCAAATATTTATTGACTGCCTGTGATAAATAGGGCAAACTATGGGTAAATTGTAATACGAAATGAAATACAAGTTTGCAAGAAAGAAATATTCTTGGGGGGAGAAAAGGAAACTAAAGCTGAAAATATGGCCATTTTAATTTTCGAGGAAAAAATATTCCCTCTTGATTTTCTGCTGACCTCAGTAAGTTGCTTTGACTAAGTCTGGAAGTTCACTACACTATTACAGTATTCATTCATTCAAGCTTGCCAAGTTAATCTTTATACCACAATGTTTCTTTGAGTCATTGTTTGTTTTTTCTTTAAACAGTTATACAAGAACTTTCTTTTTGAAACTCCCTTTAACATGCAATGTTATAAAACAAATAATTCTTATGTTATTTGAATTAGGTGTAAGTACTCCATTAGCTATCAGCAAACTGTTAGGTAGGGCCAATAGTAACAATGAATAGAAATAAATAAAAGAAATGCTCTCTGAAAACTTTCAATTTGTCTAAAATTAAACAATTATATTCTGTACTTCTAAATAAATCAAGAAGATACAAAAATGTAAAAAATGCTATATCAGCAGTTTTAAAAATACTGTTGTAAACAATAGAAAATAACATATTGTAATCTATAACATACAACATAATAATCTACAACTCCAATTCTCTAAATTCTAAGAATTAACAGATTACTAATAAATAAATATTGTATAATATTAAAAGTTACTGACACTAAATGCAATGTAGTATTCTGGATTGGATCCTGGAACAGAAAGAAGAACATTAGTGGAAAAATCTTAATAAAATTTGTAGTTTAGTTAGTAATGTTGTACCAATATTAATTTCTTACTTTTCACAAATGTCCTATGTTTATGCAATATGCTAACATTAAGGAAATCTGGGTGAAGGGAATACAGAAACTCTGTACTCTCTTAATATTTCTACTAGAGGCCTGGTGCACAGATTTGTGCACACTGAAAGGAAAATAATTAGAAGAAAGATTCGTGCAGTAATTACGTTGCTGCAAAACATTACATGTCAAAATAGTATATATAGTATTATAAAATTAAAACATGTGCGATTGGCATCAGTGAGAGCTTTATATGTACTGAGCATGCCTGAGTCAACATTTATTTTTAAACTGCTAGTGTGTGTCAAACCAACTGAATGGTCTGTTGGACAGATGGATGGTCAGTCAGTCTCTTAACCTTTTACATATATAGATAAGTCTAAACT
This sequence comes from Antrozous pallidus, assembly GCA_027563665.1. NCBI lineage: Eukaryota > Metazoa > Chordata > Mammalia > Chiroptera > Vespertilionidae > Antrozous > Antrozous pallidus. Next base: position 160,728,505 of record CM050508.1, on the reverse strand, counting down.
CATTCCAAATAAAAAACTTAAAATAAAAGTTCCTACTAGAGAAAAGATATTAATTCTTCACAAAATCATTTTAAATAACCCAAATCAACAAATTACTAAAAAAGTTAAACAATTATTGTAGTTAATAATTAAATTAGATCTAAAATTTAATTAATATCTAAATAGATATTTATACTGCCAATTTTTCAGTAAATATTTGCTTAGTACCATTATACAAAGTTAGTTTTTACCTAAGAAATATTACCAGTGTAAATTATTGCAGATGCTTATACTTTTATTTTTTTTTACATTTTTTTTTTATATATTTTATTGATTTTTTACAGAGCAGAAGGGAAAGGGATAGAAAGTCAGAAACATCGATGAGCGATCAGCTGCCTCTTGCACGCCCCCAACTGGGGATGTGCCCGCAGCCAAGGTACATGCCCTTGCTGGAATCGAACCCAGGACCCCTCAGTCCACAGTCCGACGCTCTATCCACTGAGCGAAACCGGTCTCGGCAAGATGCTTATACTTGTAATGTTTTAATATATTGTTGCTCACATTATGGTTTATTTGATACTGAATCCTTAACACAATTCTCATTGAAACATCCTTTTATTATGCTACCTGTAATCCAATCCAGGAACCTATTCAAAGAAATAACTGGGAACTGCTGTAGTTTGTTTTTTTTCTGCTATAGTCTCCTAAAAAAAATTCAATTTCTCCCTTTTTCCAGTAAATTCCTAAAAAAAATCCCTCCTTTTTCTCCTTTGCCATTTACTTTATCTACCTAACTTTCCAAAACTTATTTCCAATCTAACCAGACTGACAGAAATACTGTAGGAATGGTTGAAGAGTGTGTATTTTGATTTCAAACACTAGAGGAAATAATGGGATACATCAAGGAGGATGTTTTTACAGAAAAAAAAAAAAATAGAAGTAAAAGAAATAATTTTCCCCTAAGAAATAAACTTTGAGGCTAAAATGACATAGTTTTCTAAACATGTAAGAGGGAAAAGAACAAAAATATAATATTAAGTTACTATGTAGAATAGAGATCATTAGAACATCTGATCAAATATAGCTAACATCTTTCTGATGGGATACCTTACAGTTGAATGTTATTCCTTCAGTGGTAAAGTGGAGGGGGGAGGAGGGGGCGGGAAATACATTTTGGGGTAAAACTGGCTTATGTTTAAAATCCTGAATTTCTTACTTATTAGTTGAATGACTTCCAATAAGTTGCTTTTTTTTATAAGCCTAGTTTCTTATCTGTAGTAAGGGATAAAACTATCCACCTTGCCATATGTAAAGCACAAAACAAAGTGCCCATTGTTTTTATAATACTTAATAATACGATTAAAATACTTCTATTGCTTTCCAGTTATCTCTTCTTATTAAGATGTGACACAGATGTAATAAAAATTTTGCCAGATTATGTAGCCATTTTGAAAAATAGAGCAAAAAGGCAGGCCTTAAGGGATTACCTGGGCAATCAGAGGGAGGACAGGAAGGCTATCCTATCTAATGAAAGAGTAATATGCAAATTTGACCATACCTTCACTACACCCACAGCCACGCCCACCAGCCAATCAGGAGCAGATTATGCAAATAAACCCCAACCAAGATGACTGCCACACTGAGAGCAGGAGGAAGGCTTGGGATACCCTGGCAACAGAGGAAGCCAAGCTTTTCGCCTGCCTGTTGCCTGCCTAGGCCTCCACTCAATGTTACAAAGTTTCAGTTATAAAAGGTACAGAAATGGCAGCAGTCACTGAGCTGGAGAGAACAGAGGCTTGGGTTTCCCTGGCAACGGAGGAAGCCAAGCTTTCAGCCTGCCATTGCCGGCCTAAGCCTCCACTCTACACTACAAAATTTCAAATAGAAATGGCTGCCATCACGGAGCGAGCAGAAGGCTTGACTCTGCTCCAAGCTACAAAGTTTCGATTTTAGACACAATTAATCCCAGATCCCAGGGCCTCCATGTGGGTCGCTGGGGGTGTGGCCGGCCTGCAAACCTCCAGAGAACCCTCACCCAGGCCACCTCTCACCCCAAGGGAACACCCACCCTGATCTGGGACACTCTTCAGAGCAAACCAGCTGGCCCCCACCCATGCACCAGGCCTCTATCCTATCTAATAAAAGAGAAATACGCAGATTGACCATCACTCTACCATACAAGAAGGCTGCCCCCATATGGTCAAAGATCCTGTCCCCATGTGGACACAAGATGGCCACCACAAAATGGCCCGCAGGGGAGGGCTGTTGGGATGTTCCAGGCCCTGCAAGGGAGGGCAGTTGTGGGTGATTAGGCCAGCAGGGGAGGGCAGTTGGGAGGGACCAGGTCAGCAAGGGAGGGTAGTTAGGGGCGATCAAGACTGCAGGGGATGACAGTTAGGGGTGACCAGGCCGGCAGAGGAGGGAAGTTGGGGGCAAACAGGATGGCAGGGGAGCAGTTAGACATCAATTAGACCAGCAGGGTAGTGGTTAGCGGGTGATCAAGCTGGCAGGCAGAAGCAGTTAGGGGCAATCAGGGAGGCAGGTAGGTGAGTAGTTTAGGTGACCCTGCTAGTGGTTCTCAACCTGGAGGTTGCTGTAGAGCCTAAGACCATTGGAAGACACAGATATTTACATTACAATTCATTAACAGTAGCAAAATTACAGTTATGAAGTAGCAACAAAAATAATTTTATGGTTGGGCGTCACCACAACATGAGAACTGTATTAAAGGGTCGAGGCATTAGAAAGGTCGAGAACCACTACTCTAATTTGCTAAGCCATAAAAACCTCTGAATAATAAAGTGATTCTCATCACCCCTTTCCCAAACTCTATTCCTAAATTAAAACTAAGTGATTTCATAAGAAAACAAGAAAAACAAATTTACAATTACTAATTTAATGGTCTAATCAAAACGCATACCTTCTGGTAACCTAATCATATAATCAGTTGCCCATTTCCTCATGATTTTAATCACACATAAAGATTCTCATCTTTAATGAAAAATGTGATCAGTCCCAAATTATAAAATAAATGAAAAATCACAACTTACCAAATCTTCTAAATTGAACAGTTGTTCAAATCCTTCTGGTATAGAAGTTAGTTCATTATGCTGGAGATACAGGCCCTTCAGGTTTCTGAGATTTGTAATTTCTTCAGGGAGTATCTTCAGTTTGTTATGGCTATTAATAAAATAAATGCTGAATCATCAGCTGACAACTACATGGACTCATTAAAACATGAAATACATTTACTAATATTAAAGGTACCAAGCTTCATGACCTCAAGTAATCAAATTGAGGGTTTCAATGGAAAACAACAAAGAAATAAAAGATTTTTAACTAAATAATTTGTGAACTTTTGATTGCTGCCTTCTAATCAACTCTTAATTTTACATAGTGGTTTCTTACTATTTTATACAGCACCGGAGTTTCAGAACTTTTACAAACATGTGCACACACACACTACAATGCAGCACATCTTATATGGGGGTTATGTTTTAAAGCCATCACTCAAGACAAAAATAGCTGTTTCTAAGGTCCTGGCATGTCCATTTGAATGTGTTATAAAACTCTACTCTTCTCTGTACCTAGTTTTAACATTTTAGTTCAATCCTTCTATAGAGATATTTAGCTTACTGATTTAAGAGAAGTCCCAAGTCACCGAGGATGACACACTGCCGGATTATTAAGACATGACTTAAGTTGTTCCCAGATTTACTTCAACTATTCACTTGGGAATTCCACTCTCTTTTCATGCCACATACAATTATTCAACAGATAATGGAGAAATGTATAATAGGGTAACTGACAATAACCCTTGCTGTATTAAAATAGAACTAGTTGCAATAAAAATGCCAAAAGATGTGTTCTAAAATAAGAACCACTGAAAATTGTCAAAAACGAGTTACTGTGTCGCTTATATAATCAAAATCTTTATATATTTGATGGGGATCTAGTTGAGCAGAGTAATTCTAGCTATATACTTCCTCCATTTCTTTTCGTCATTTATTCCTCCATCCTAATGTTCAGACTCGGAAGCTAAAACTAAAGCCACATGCACTCTCTTCTCCCCCATCTCTTCCTCCCAACCCAACCTAGTCTTGCTTATGAAGGCCACACCCATGCCTTGACTTGTAAGGAGAAGTTCTAAAATAGTTCTAAACAATTAGCACCTTTTTTGTGGATAATTTTGTTGATTTATGATGATTTTAAGGTTTTCACCAGATGAGGACTATTGTTTGAGGTACTGTTTTTCTTCAAACCAGTCAACATAACTTCAGAAAACTGACACTTGGCTATACTATGTTAGACAGATTTGGAACAATATCTATTTTATAAATCACAGTTTGCAAACTATTTTTTGAATACTTATACCTTTTTGTTTTTTCTCCTAAATGAAATCTTCTCTAATCCATTTTCTCCTAATATGTGTGTATATATATACGTGTGTGTGTATATAAAGTAGTTGGTTATTTTTTCTTGAAAGTCTGGATATGCAATAAAGAGCTATGGCCGCCTGGCCATCCAGACATCCATCAATGAGTACCAGAAGCATATCCACAGAATCTTAGGAGTCCCCAGAAAATATGAACAACCACTAATATCAAAACCATCAAATTTTCATCATTAATGAAAGAACTGTTTTTAGTTTATTCCTATTGCTTAACACTTAAATATTTTTATATCAAAATAACTTACAACTTCAGATATCAACAAAGAGGTTTTCTAAAATAACCACACAAAATTGTTTCATAAAACAAATTTTTTAATTCTCACCAGAAGATATGTTTTATTGATTTTTAGAGAAAGAAGAAAGGAGAAAGAGAGAGAAACATCTATCAGCTGCCTCCCACAAACCCCAGAAGGGATGTAACCTGAAACCTAGTAATGTGCCTTCCTGATTGCCCTTAACCCCTTCTGCCTGCCAGCCTGTCTGGCCCCAATTTCCCACCTCTGCTGACCTTGTCACCCCAACTGCCCTCCCCTGCAGACTTGATCGCTCCAAATTGTCCTCCCTTGCAGGCCTGGTCCCTCCCAACTGCCCTCCTCTGCTGGCCATCTTGTGTCCACATGAGGGCAGAATATTTGACCACATGGGGGCACCTGTCTTGTGTGTTGGAGTGATGGTCAATCTGCATGTTACTTTTTTATTAGATAGGATGCTGAAAGGTATTCTTTAAGAAGAGGAAAAAGAGCCAAGGCTGGTTTAGCTCAGTGGATAGAGCGTCAGACTGTGGACTGAAGGGTCCTAGGTTCGATTCCGGTCAAGGGCATGGCTATGGGTACATCCCCAGTAGGGGGCGTGCAAGAGGCAGCTGATTGATGTTTCTCTCTCATTGATGTTTCTGACTTTCTATCCCTCTCCCTTCCGCTCTGTAAAAAAATCAATAAAATATATTTTTTTAAAAAAAGGAAGAAGAAAAAAAGATAAAGATAAAAATTATGAACAACAAATACATATCAACAAGTGAATCTAAAATTCAAGTTAATAAAAAATCTGATGAACAGAATAATCTGGTGAATATAATAGAATCAGGGGCATAGAAAGGGAGTGGACTGACAATTCTCAGGGGGAAAGAGTGTGGTGGTGTGGGAAGAGACTGGACAAAAATCATACAGCTGTGGATGAGGACAGTGGGGAGAAAGGCAGAGGGTGGGGTGGGAACTGGGTGGAGGAGAGCTATGGAGAGGGGGAGGAACAACTGTAATAATAAGAACAATAAAGATTAAAAAAAACATTTTAAATATCAGGTAATAGCGCTAGTAGTCGTGGGGGAGGCAAAGAGGGGATTGAGCAAAAAAGAAAAGAGAGAGAACTCACGGACAACAGTATGGTGATTGTGGGAGGGAAGGGGGTTGGAAGAGGGCATAGAGGGGATACACAGTGATGGAAAAATAAAGTATAAGTATTCTTTTAAAAAATAAGTTTAAATTTTACCTGACATTAAGTTTCTGAAGATTTTCCAATTCTCTTATAGCAGAAGGAAGGGATGTCAGCTGATTGTCATGTATCTAAAAGTTATTAAAAGAGTCAATATCTTAATCTTCTAATTAACCATATATTAGCTTTGCCATTGTACAAAATTCTTCAACAATAATCCCGTTCTTCTAATTCAATAGCATTGAGTTGAGTATTGGAAATTTGTTCTGTATATAGAACAGGAAAGGGAGTTTGAAACTGATCAAACTGCTGTTCAAGTATCATGAAGTTACATCATCACTATTAAATATTCACCTCACTGAGTGGGATTTCAATCTCAAATGAGAGATGGGAGGGTTAGAAACTAACAATAGGCCTCTGATGGCATGATTTATGTCAACATATATAAAAATAAATGAGAAGCGGGTAAGGGACTTCTCTCATGGTTTCAAAGAATCATATTGTTTTCAAAGTACCAAGAACCTAAGCCAATCCATTCATTTTTACAAATGAAAAAAAAAAAAAACACAACTTCTCTAGAAATCTGACTAGATCCAACTTTTCATGTATGAATTGGAAGATAGTTGATGTTCCTAAGTTAAGGACATCAGAAGTGTGTAGATTGTGAAATAAACTATTCACGCTTTATCACATGACATGGCAACTAAAGACTAAAACATAGCCTCTAAATAAACACACAAAAATTTAATTCAATAATTGAAGTCAATGTTGAAAGTTATATTAAAAAATTTAATCTTAAGTGTAGTTGATCCTTAAACATGGGTTTGAACTGTATGGTTTCACTTATACACAGATTGTTTTCCTGTAAGTATGGTAAATGTATTTTCTCTTCCTTATGATTTTCTTAATAACATATTCTTTTCTCTAGCTTAATTTATATGGTATGTAATACATATAACGTGATTAATATATGTTAATTTACAGTTATGTTATCGGTAAGGCTTCTGGTCAACAGTAGACTATTAGTAATTAAGGTGCTGGGGAGTCAAAAATCATACATGGATTTTCAACTGTGCAGAGCCTGGAGTCTCTAATCCCTGCATTTTTCAAGAGTCAACTGTATTTGCTTTAATGTCCAGAATAATATTAAAAATTATAGTAATAGAAAAATACGAGTAGCAGCAACCATTTGGTTAAATACCAATTCTGTTTGTAAAACAATGTTTACAATTAGGTAGTAGTATCAGTCCTAGTTTACAGATGTGGAAAATGAAACACAGAGTAACTTTCCCAAGTTTACACAGCTATCAAGTGGCAGAGCCAAAATTTGAGGCATGATGTTCTGACTCTACATTCCTAACCATTATGCTATGTCCAATGATAATTTGTTATTCTTCCTTATGTTGGGTTTTCTGTCGATCAAAGTCTAAATTTAAAATTAGAGTCTCTTCACCTAATGACCCATATTTATAATCAGTCAACTTACATCAAGAACAGTGAGAGCAGGTAGGAGTCGGAGGTCGTCTGTGAGTGACTGAAGTTTATTGTTAGATATTATTAATTTAGTCAAATCCGTCTGTTCCCACCATCGCTCAGTAGCACTGAATGAGAGATTCTGGTTAGCTTCCTGAGGGATATCCACATTTATTCTCCAGACACACTGAGGCACTATTTACAACATAACCAGACCCAAAAAGAAGGACATAAAACAAGTAGTTAGATACTAAGTGACATACTTTTATAACAGATATTCAGTTTACCTACAGAAAAGCAATTGCTGAAACATTTAAATAAAAGAAAAAAATACTTCAAATAAGTCAAATAAGAATGACTTGTAACTAGATTAGAGTGAAAGTTGATTTTATTTTTTAAAAAAAACAATATGTCCTGTTCTATATAGAGAACAAATTTCCATTTGGTTTAGTGGATAGAGTGTTGGCCTGCTGACTGAAGAGTCCCGGGTTCGATTCCAGTCAAGAGCATGTATCTTGTTTGCAAGCATATCCCCAGTGGGGGGTTGTGCAGGAGGAAGCTGATGGATGTTTCTCTCTCATTGATGTTTCTAACTCTCTAGCCCTCTCCCTTCCTCTCTGTAAAAAATCAATAAAATATATTTTTAAAAAAACAATGTGATATGTGTTTTACCTATTACACCTCACATTTATCTTTATTCAACTATATTTACTATACATGCAATCTGTATAGCACCTAATGGAGAGAAAGAAGAGATTCTACCATTAAGCTAACATAATAACAGAAGGCATGAAAATCAGGATTTATAAGGTAATGTTATAAATTTCATAACAGAAGTGTGTATTAAGTCTAAGAAAGCACTGGTATTAAAAATAATAGCTAATAATAATAATAATAATAATAGATAAGATTTACAAATAACAGGCAATTTTCTAACATACTAACTCATTTAAACCTCAGAACAACTCTGTGTGGTAGGTGCTAATACTCTTCTAGTTTCATAGATGAGAAAAATGGGACACAGAGGTAATTAGAATTTACCCAGCATTATACAGCTAGTAAATCCCAGAGATGGTATTTAAACCTTGGCAAAGCTATATAGTCTTGCCTCTCAGTGAACTGGAAGGCATACCTGATTTTGGTATCTGCTAATTTATCTGACATATTCAACAGAAATGTCCACACAAAGACTGCACCTTAAAGTTCATGGCAATTTTATTCATAGTAGCCCAAAACTAGAAAAAGAACTCAAATGTCTTTCAATAAATGAATGGATGATTAGCTATCTATATATATTTATAATCTGTGTGTGTGTGTGTGTGTGTGTGTGTGTGTGTGTGTGTACCCGAAGTAACTGGTTGACCACCAGGGGGCAGACACTCAACGCAGGAGCTGCTCCCGGCTCAGTGTGCTCCCAGAGCGAGGGCCACTAGGCTAGCCAACTGGCACCAGATGCTGGGCTCATGCCTAGTAAGCGCAGTTGTGGCAGCATGAGCCTCTCCTGCAGACACTCCCCCTACACGTCCTTATCCCATCCGGACCGGGACTGGGATCTGGGATCTGGGATCAGGAACCACATCGTGCCTGACTGGGTGCAAACCTGTGGCCACTCCTCAGTCATGGGCGCGACGCTATCACCCTAAGACAGGTGCACAGATACCATAGTGGAGCAGCAGTGAGCTTACTAAGTAATGGTGGCAGCACAGCAGGGCCAGGATGAGCAGGAGTGGCGCCCCGGGCCCTGCTCGGGCACCTCCCTGGCAGCCTGCCACTTTGCACACTACTACATCCCTCGGGGGATGTAGGACTGCTAGTTTCTTTAACCAATCCCGGCAGGCCAGGCCAAGGGACCCCACCAGTACTCAACTGGTGCAGATTTGTGCAGTGGGCCTCTAGTTTAAAAACAAAAGGGCTGAATCTCAAAATACAAAATAAATAAAACAAAAAAACAGTACACTAAGCAAAATAAGCCTAAAACAAAAAAATCAGAAGGGGCTAATCTCTATTTGTGTGGAGCACTGGGTTAGATTGACAGCAAAAGGGTATAATTGAACTTTCAAGTGTTGGTAATGTTCAATAACTTGATTGTGGTAGTGGTTTCACAATTATACATCTGCCAAAACTCATCCAACTATACATTTAAAATGGGGGCACGCAATGTTTGTAAATTACACCCCAATAACATTAACTTGAAATAAAAAAAGATGCCAATTTTAAAACCCAGATAATGTAATATATGAAAGTAACCTTATGTATATGTGTATTAAACAAATATCCACATATATGTGTGTGTGTATATATGAAGGAGAAAAGACTTGGAGTATAACAAAAATTTATTATTTAACAAATGCAATCCTATATAATCCTATGTAATAAAAACCTAATATGCAAATTGTTCCCTTTGAGTGGTCATTCAACCAGGAGACAAGGAGTCCAACTGCTTGCTATGACATGTGCTGACCACCAGAGGGCAGCACAGAACATGGTGGGCATCAGTGATATACTGCGACCTCTTGCCTGCTACCTGGGGTTGGGGGTGACAGGATGGAAGTATGGTGAGATGCAGGGTATCCACTGAGCTCACTCTCACTCCCCCTGCTACCCTCCCACTGTTCTCCAGGGGTCATGTACCAGGGAAGACCCTGTGCTCAGGTGCCAGGTGCCCACAAGGAGCCTACCCTGCACCCATGCAGCCTCTTCTGGGTGAGCTGGGCCACAGCCACCGGGACTACAGGGGCCACTTGGGCTCCCCGTGGGTTCACGCAGGAGCCAGTTTGTGAGGCTGGCTGGGAGAGAGCGCACTGTCCACCCGGCTTCCGTGTGGTAACGCTTGGCCCAGAGGCCCACGCTGTACCCCGGCCCGTGGCGTCTGGCTGCGCTCACCACATCCCTGTGTGGGGACTCAGGTGCGGTGACACAGACAGAGGAGGTTACATGGGGGGCCCAGGTGCTGCCAGGGCCCATAAGTCAGCTGGGACCTGCCCTTCCATGCCAGACACTCGTGCTTCAATCACAGCCCAAGCCTAGGGACTGCACCAGTGCACGAATTTCATGCACCGGGCCTCTAGTTCTCAATAAATAAATTTGAATAAAGCTCATGTTAAAGTGCTTATGTGACTATGAACTGTTCTAAGTGTCACTTTGCTTCCTGGGTATCTACCTAGTACAATATCTGGAAGAAATACAGAGTATACAACAAATGCTGTATAAATATGTGGCACTCCCCACTGCCCCTCTGACCTGGGACCTCTAACAGTCTTACAGGAAGCAAAGGAGTGAGCCTGTCCGTTATAAAGGCAAATTTTTCAAGCTTTGGGAAAACCAACTGTACATGCATGTCATTTTAAAATACTTATATTGCCATAAATTAAAAGTTTTACCAGGTAGAGCAGAGATTTTATGTCATATACCCTTTCATTCATTCAGCAGGATTTCTTGGTCTACTCTGTACATGCATGCACACACAAAAAAGCAATCATTAGAAGGAAAATGGAAAGTTTTAATACCAGATGACCTAAAACCTGACTATAAATAGAAGAAAACATTACGGGAAGAAATGATATATTGTCTCATTCCCCACTTCCCACTACCTTCCAAATAGTCAGAAGAGCATCTGTCTATTTATTATTCACTCATGGTATCCAAATCTGTGCTTGGGCTTTTATTAGGTTTCTCAGGATGGCCCCAAATTCACTCTGTATGCCATCTATCCTGACCCGCAATTTGGGAAATATGCTCATTATTCCTTGTATTTTAAGACTGCGGAGGTCCACAAAGAAAAGTGTCTTGTCAGGGAACAGTGGCATTCAGAAAGTTCACAAAGAAGCTGAAAGTACAGAATTTTAGGTCAAATTAAAATGAGGGAAATGAGGGCCAAACAAACAAGGCATTTGCCCGTCATTTGGTAGCTAATTTAATCACACATTCAGTTATCTCAAAGACTGTGGGAATCCCAGAAGGCCTCCCGTTTAAATCTTGGCCCATTCCCATTAGGGTCCATTCCTGAAGAGAAAGTCGGAACCGAACCGGGCTGACCGAGCCAATGAGAGTGTGATGAGTACCTTAATTAAAGCCAGGGACGCCCGGCCAGAAGCGTGGAAGCAAAGGTGACCAATGCCAAGCCAGAGGAAAGGGAGGTTGCCTGGAACAAGGGCTTTCTGACAGGACGCAAATCGGGTCGCACCCTGGACCTTACCTTCACTGAGGTTCCGTCCCGACAGGTTTAACTGGCCGCTCTTCCTCGCCGCCTTTAACAGCCCCTGGGGTACTGAGGCACCGCAGTCCCTCCTTTCAGCTCTGAATCCCGCTCTGGGATCCCGCTCCGAGACTCCTTTCAGACACGACATGTTTCAATCCCCAGGCCAGAAGCAGAAAGCCCTACGCGTGACGCTAAACGGCGGCACCACCTTCGGCCCCGCCCCCCCGGGCGCGCGCGCGCGCTCTGTGCGCATGGCTCGTGGACCGGCGCGGGGCCTTCGCTCTTTGGCGGCGCGGCCTAGATGACGTCACTGTCCGTGACTGGAGCTGGAGGACAGAGGAGCCTTTCCCGTTGCCGGTGCCAGCCTGGTCTCTTGGAATTACTTCGCTCAAGTAAGTGTGTTTAAGCGGCTGAGGAAGGACTTGAGGATTTATTGTGTGTGCGATATTACCGCGATGCCATCCTTCTCGTCTGGGCCCCCGCCGTGGCCAGGGTGGCGGGAAGGAATAACCTTTTCTGCTTCCTTCTTCTGGCCTGAACTGAACGTGGGCCTTGACTAAAACTTGAGACCTGGGCGCGGTCTGCAGCCTCGCTGGACCCTAGCCTGTGTTTGGCGCTACTGGTGGTGGCGCCGAATCTCCGCCCGGCGTAGAAAATAAAGCCGATTTCTGTTCTTCCGGACTAGACCCTGATTCCTAGAACTGGTGTATCTGGCCTGTTGTTGTGTGGCGTTCATAGCCCACCACAGGAAGGAGTGTGAGAGGCAAGTGTTTGCCAACAGGGAGAGGAGGTGGGGGAAGCCTAATTAATGTTTCCCAGGGGATCAGTGGAGGCACAAGTTTTAGTTTAGCGAAAACAGCTTGGACTTTGGAGGCCCAGAGAGACGAGTTCGAATCCCAGCTGCTTCTGTATCTTACAGGCGATGTAGCTTTAGGCAATTCACTTGACCTCTTTTAAAGCTCGCTTTTTAGAACTTAACTTAGAAGTAGTAATTTGTATCGCATTTGATTTTTAAAATAACTAAGTGAAACTAACGTTTTGACTATTGAGGGCTTAGTGAAGAAAGGGACTCCAATCCAGAACAGAAAAGGATTTTTAAAATGTTTTATTGATTGCAGAGAGAGAGAGAGAGATAAAGAAACATGAAAGATGAGAGAAAATCATTGCTCGGCGGCCTCCTGCACGCCCACACGAGGGATCGAGCCCGCAACCCGGGCACGTGCCCTGCCCGGGAACCAAACCGGGAGCTCCCGCTTCGTACATAATAAATAGGTCGTCGCTCAGCCACGCCTGCCGGGCAAAGGACAGTTTTGTTCACTTAAGTCGGTTTTCCTGGGAAGTTAGCTTCTGTCTGAAATGTACAACTTTGTTAATTAAACAAATAAGTAAGACCTTTAGACTTTTGCCTGAAGTGATTTTGTTTTTAAAAGCATATATATACCCGGAAATGCCCTCCTAAGCCCCCACCAACTCGGCGGGAGATCGGTGGGATGTGTGAAAGGTGGAATGACAAAATCTGCCACACAAACAGTTTTGCCTGAGTCCTGGTTCTTGCTACTTCTCATATTCAGTTTTAACTCCCTCTCGCTTTTTTTCTTTTTAGTTCTGTGGAGTCCTAATAGTGAACAGCAGAAAAGTGCCAGTAGTTATACTGCCTAGCAAGAAAAGAGTGGGTTTTGCCCAGCCGATGTGGCATAGTGGTTACGTGGAACCATGAACTCAGGAAGTTGTGGGTTCAATTCAGGTCAGAGCACATGCCCAGGTTGTGGGCTTGACCCCCCCGTAAGGGGCCTGCAGGAGTCAGCCTTGATCTCTCTCTCCTCGTGGCTATTTCTATCTCTCTTATCCCTCTCTTTATAAAATCAATTTTTAATGGGTTTTAAAGCAAAGAACCATAGGAGAATATGCAAGGTCACTAATGAGATCTCCCCTCCCTCCAGTTCGTCTTGACAATTTGATTATAGCCACCTTATTAATATTAAGCCTTTACTAAGTGCCAGGCTCAGTGCTAATAATACCTCCTTTTGCTCTCTTATTTAGTACAATGACCAATTTTGCAGATGAAGAAATTGATGCTAAAAGGGATTAAGAAATTAACCTAAGGTCACAAGTTTCTATTAAGTTCTACAGCCAGGAATTTGAACCTAGATCTCTTTCCTAAACTTTTCTTGTTAATCATTAGTATTTGGCTAGTGGCTTTTATTTCATCGTTTTCAACTTGCTTTTTAGTCTGGACCCATTTTAAGGGAGCCTTCAAAATAAGTTTTAGGAGACGTTTATTTATTAGAGAAAACCCTTTTTCTCTTTTATAGGATTTAACCTATCTTTAAAAGGATGAATTGCTCAAGTATCAAATTTTACAATAGCCATCCCTCCCCCTACAATAAGTCCTTCAACATTGCTTTAAATAACATGCGAAGTGTAATTTGGCTTATCTGGATGATACTAACCAACTGAGCTACTACCCTGCCAGAGCACATTGTTGCATTTTGTTTAAGAGTAGCACAGCCTATTTAATGGAAAAGTACTTGTGAAAAATCCAAGTGACTTACATTTTCAATAACAATAGATATAAAATGACATGTAAAAATTGTAATAGTACCCCTAGTGTATCTGTGAAGCAAGTGCAAATGGGTGAAAATTATTTCCTTGTGTAATTTAGAAACTTACATGTTCTATCAATTGTATTACTTTAGGAAGAGTGCATTACAAATTTTTAAAAACTCAGTCCTTTTTCAATATGAACATATTTGTTGAAAAATATTCATAATTTAAAGTATCTTTTTTAAAAAACATTATTAAAATAATATCAATATCGCCTTTACAGGGGCTGAAGACTACTGCATAGCTACCTTTTGAAACAAAATTTGTCTAGCTATAACTTACTCATTTTTTTAAAAGTAATGGGAGGTTTCTTCTGACTTAATTGCTAAATTAGAAAAAAAAAATGAAGAAACCAAAAATATATTGAGCCTAAGAATTACATTGGCCAAAAAAAAAGTTTTGTTTTCATTAGGGAAAATAAGACTATTACTAAAGTAAGAGTAGCTTATCTTCGCCTTTAAAATTTAATGACATTTTAAAACATGGCTAGGTTACTCTTATAAACATCCCTACATTTGTTTCCATTCAGCTCCATAACTGCCAACTTTTAAAAGTAGCAAAAAATGCTGTGTTATTTCTTTGAAGGCATATATATTTTGCATTTGTAATCATGGTTTCAAATGTGACTTTGATTTGTATTTTGTTACTATTGTAGTTGTTTGTGGCAATTTTTTTTTTTATGGAGACTGCATTTTATTTTAGGTTATTCGTTTGTGTATTTTTTGTTTCCAGTACTTCTCTTTCTTGTTTTTGAGTCATAAAGTAGTGATCTTACTCTAGGAGGTTTAATATTTGATTCAAATGTTGAGTGATATAATTCTCTCTACTTTCAATACAAAAGAATTTTAGTCCACCAGCTTTAGGAAAATATTTCCATTTTCCTTTTATAAAAAGGTTTTACATGCTAGTGTTTTTCACATGAATAAAAGTGGAAAAACTACTTTAAACTACTTTTCTTTTAATTCTAATTTCAGTTTTCTTTTTTGTATGTTTTTTTAATCAGGGTGGTTGTAAACCATTTATGTCATTAAATAAAAACATTATGGTATCATTTATTGTTTTTTCTCAAATCAGTTGAAAATGTTTCCCTTTATTCCAGTGATTCTTACTCCTAAACTTCATAGCTATTTTCTTGCTCAGTTTTCAAGAGTAATGTGTTCTGTGACCTAAAGTCTTAATTTTAATGTTAATTATATAGGTTTTATGAGTTTGTTCACTTTAAAATGGTAAAGTAATACAGAGAGAAAATTAGGGCACCAAATCATAGAAGGTACTTCAGGGTAGCATTCTGTCTTTGTTTTAAACACATACAAACCCACTATCAAATAAATCTGTTTAAAAATTAGTTTAATTTAAATCCACTAAATTAGAATTTGATTTTATATCATCCCCTGCTAATAGCTTTGTCCTATTGGATTCAGCTTGCAACCTCATTTGCTCAGTACTTCTGAAAGAGAGTGGCATTGCCCCCTGGAGTGGCTCAGTTGGTTGAGCATTGTCCCATGAACGGAAAGGTCACCATTGGATTCTGGTCAGGGCCTGCATTTTGGACTCAATCCCCAGTAAGGGTTGTGCAGGAAGCAATGGATCATGTTTCTCTCTCATCTCTCTCTCTCTCTCTCTCTCTCTCTCTCTCTCTCTCTCTCTCTCTCTCTCCTCTCCCCCTTCCTCCCTCTCTCCCTCTCTCTCCTTCCCTCCCACTCTTTTCCTCTAAAAAAATCAATACAGACATTTTTTTAATGTGACATAAATGACTATACATGGCATGTATTGTTCTATGTGAGGAAAGCTCCTCAACTGTCTTATGAAGACAAGCTATGGTCCCTGAGATTATTTTTAGTGTCAACTTAAGTTGATAAAGATGGGAAATGTGGATAATTTGATAGCTATTGATAATCAATCAGATTTTTATTTAAAAAATTGACACTCAAATTTTGAGTTGGAATATTTATACTCACAAATACAACTGATATAAATTCCAGTTTAATTTTTTCTACATCAGTTTTTCTTAATACTTTAAAATAACACAATTAAATTTGAAAGATACTGTCTTTGGCATGTTGAAATACTAGTCAACATTTAAATATTGAGCCTATAATGCAAATCTGCGAACTCAGCTAATCTGTGAATCCGGCTTTACTCTTCATATTTCTAAAGATATATGTTTTGCCGAGACCGGTTTGGCTCAGTGGATAGAGCATCGGCCTGCGGACTGAAAGGTCCCAGGTTCGATTCTGGTCAAGGGCATGTACCTTGGCTGCGGGCACTTCCCCAGTGGGGGGCGTGCAAGAGGCAGCTGATCGAGTTTCTGACTTTCTATCCCTCTCCCTTCTGCTCTGTAAAAAATCAATAAAATATATTTAAAAAAAAAAAAAATAAAGATATATGTTTTGCGCTCATCACTAAATTTATCTACAGTTAATATAGCGTTGACTCTTCATTTTAGAGATGCTAACCTTTTTGCTTTTCTTTTTTTTTAAATATATTTTATTGATTTTTTACAGAGCGGAAGGGAGAGGGATAGAAAGTCAGAAACATTGATGAGAGAGAGACATCGATCAGCTGCCTCTTGCACGCCCCGTACTGGGGATGTGCCCGCAGCCAAGGTACATGCCCTTGCCGGAATCGAACCCAGGACCCTTCAGTCCCCAGTCCAACGCTCTTATCTACTGAGCCAAACCGGTCTCGGCTGCTTTTCTTTTAACTTCTCATTTCCTGGGAAGTTACCTTTCCACTATCTCTTCCCTCCTTCAAAATAATTATTTGATCAATGTCTCCACATGCTTTAGACTTCAGTTTGAGCAAATTGTGGCTTGAAACTAACTTCCTAGTGAGTAGGGTGACAAATAGAGGAAAGAAGCATTATAGCTTTTAGAATTCATTAGTGCATGTCAGGAATTCATATTGTTTCATATACTCAATAATATTTTCCTTTTATTTTTTAATCTGTGCTTTTGGTTATTTCCTAAGCTGTTGCTCTTACCCATGTCACAGTACTTTTATTTAAAACTAGAGGCTCGGTGGACGAAATTCATGCACAAGCAGGGGGAGGGGGTGCAGGAGGGTCCCCTCACCCTGGCCTGCACCCTCTCACAATCTGGGACTGCTGGCCCCTAATCGCTCACCTGCTTGCCTGCCTCATCACCCCTAACTGCTTACCTGCCTTCCTGATTGCCCCTAACTGTTCCGCCTGCCTGAACACTGCTAACTGCCTCTGCTTCATCCCCCACTGCAGTGGCTTCTTCAACTGCCCCATCTAATTAGCATATTGTGTTTTCAAGTGAAACATATCTATAGTTGTGTCTTTTGAAGATAAGCATAATACTTTTACTTTGAAAATGTAGAAAAGTAATTGAATCCTTCGTAGAAAGTTTTCCAATAAAACATTTGTGTTTTGTCATCCATCTATCTATGCATGCAATTAATTGGTAAAATGCTGCTTTAGGATAATGAATATGAAAACTTGAAATCATGGTGTCATGTTTCTGTTACAACAGTTTCTTAAAGGAGAAAGGGCACCTAAGAATAGTGTATTTCATGTTCACTACGACTTAACAGTTTGCAAAGTATTTTCACAGTTGACAATAATTCACTAAGTAAGATAAAAATATTGTTATTATTCATCCATTGAAAAGATGAGATAGTTGAACACATTTTCCTGTAATGGTACATACCATTTGTTGAGTGCCTGTGTGCTGGGCACTGTGGTAGGTGCTTCATATCCATAATATTTCAAATCTTGGAAACTTTAAATAGTATCATCATCATCACATGATATTCACATAAGGGAATTGAAGCTCACATAGCTAATTATAGGCAGTAGTTATAGTAGCAGACAACATGCATAGGATAGTGAAATGGGAGACTTATACTTTGTTACACTCACATAACTATACACTATTTAACATTTTGCATTTATTTATAATAAATTTTTACTATGCCACAAAAAGAAACCATGTTAAAATGTGGGATCTTAAATAAGAAACTCCTGTATATATGTTTACTCTTCTGATTCATATTTTTCATGTGAATGATAAAGTAGCATTAGTCCAAGGTACTAGCCTAAAGGAATGGTATAGAATGGAACCCAGTGGAGGTAACCTATCACTGTAGAGTAGTTAATGTTTAGCTTTACTAATCATTTGCATTAGTATTCTCACTTCAACCTCACAACCCAGTGAGGTAAACATTATTTCAGAGAAGGAAATTGAACCATAAAGTAATGAACCAGAGGTCACAATTAACCTAATTAGTGATAGATTCCATCAGTCTATTCTCTGCATCTGTGAGTCTATTTCTGTGTTGTTGTATTGTTTTTTCAAGCTGTGTTTAGACCATGATTACAGTATGTTGTTGTATTTTAATCCTTGATCTAGAAGTGTTAACTATTCTTTGGGCTATTTTTGTTTTTTAATACATATTTTTATTGATTTCAGAGAGGAAGGGAGAAGGAGAGAGAGAAACATCAATGATGAGAGAATCATTGATCAGCTGCCTTCTGCAGGCCTCCTCCTAGAGATCAAGCCCACAACCCCCAGGCATGTGCCCTTGACTGGAATAGAACCTGGAACCCGTTAGTCCGCAGGCCAACACTGTATCCACTGAGCCAAACCACTAGGCTATTTCTATTGGGGACTTTATGTGGTTGTTTGTTTATGTTGTTCTTTATGCTCCACATATAAGTGAAATTATATGGTATTTCTTTTTCTCTGACTTTTTTCATTTAGCATAATACCTTCTACATCAATCCATGCTGTTGCAAATGGTGATTTTGTTCTTTTTAATGTCTAGGCCTACATTCTTAATGATTTATAGTGCCTTTATATGTTGCGAAGATTAACGGGCATTTTAAAAGCATTCAGTTAATGTACATTTGTTTGTTACTGAGTTGAGTATACTTTTGTTTTTACCAGTTTTATAAGACTCTAGAAATAATTTTCTTTCATGAAGAGAAACTAAATTTTATAGTGTAAGGGGGAAAAGGAGTTCAAATGGTGCAAATGTTTAATTCTTTGGTTTGGAAAAAGTATTTAATGTTAAAATGCTTGAAATGTTAAAACACTTAAAGATACATGTAACACTGGCTTTTTTTTTTTTTTTGAGATTTTTTTTAAAGATTGTGAAGCCTTTTGTCAATTGAGACTCTAAAGGAATCTCACATAGCATAGAGTAATCAGTACCTGGAGTTTCCCCATATAGAGCTTCGGCCCACGGACTGAAGGGTCATGGGTTTGGTTCTAGTAAAGGGCCTGTACCTTGGTTGTAGGCTTGATCCCCAGCCCCCATCAGGGTACATGTGGGAGACAACCAATCAATGTTTCTCTCTCACATTGATGTTTCTCTCTTTCTCTCCCCCTGTCTTCCAGTCTTTCTAAAAATCAATGGAAAAATATGCTTGGATGAGGAATAACAACAACAACAAAAAAGCCAAATATCTGTACAAATAAATTGACTGATTTCCAAGCATGGGCATGGGCATTATAGCTGAGAATACTGTGCATATAGATATAGCAGTATCTTAATGCTCAAACTACTACTTTTTTTCCTCTATGTTAATCATAAAAATAAAGCTTTGAAAAATGGGCACATACAGATTTTTGCCTATAATTTCAAAGTGCTCACAGACTCTGTGCTGTCAATTTTAAAATATAGGTCTAGAATCCCTATTGTTACTAAGTTGAACAATATGAAGCAAGTATTTGGAAATAAACTTATACTTTTATTATGTCTTGATGTGTGTGTCCATCCATCCATCTGTCATCGTCCCCTAGTGCTAACTCATTCTTTAGTCTCTCCCTTTCATTTAGATAGAGCAGAAGAAAGGGGAGCATGAGATGTACAGTTTTTATTTTTAAATAGATATTCATATTTGTAGAATTATCTAATTTATAGAACTGGGAATAGAATGGAAATATAGTGATCTAATATGTAGAATTACAAATACAAATTAAAATAGATCTGCAGATAATTTTTTTAAGTTAAAGATTTGTACTTAGTAATCTATTTCCTAGGTTTTTCTTATTGCTGTCTAGAGCCAAATACTTTGAGAATGTATCTCAACCAAATTTCCCTGTAAATCAAACAAATGTATTCCTGTCTTCATTCACCCAGCCTTTGTTTAACAGATGATGTGGAGCATTTGTAAAGTTCTCAGCACATAGATGATATTCAGTAAGTTTTTGTCAAATGCTGAATTAGTTCCAATATAATATTTTTGGACATTAAAAAACACAAAGATTAATACATTGTCTTTCCTGCCCTCAAAAAGTGTATTCGGTAGAGGAAAAGATCTGCTTAACAAAAGACCTGTTGCTTTTGGAGATATACAAAATTGTGTCAATTTGGAGGACTCCACCATCTTTTCCATTAGTAGGTAAGAAGGTATTTAACAGAGGTGATAACGTAGCCAACTGAGAGCTTGTTATCCAGCGTGTAGGGTGATATCTGTGCCTATTCTGTTTTTAAATTGGAGAACTTCTATCTAAATAATATGGTGTGTGTTTTTTTCTTAGAAATGTCTTTGCTACAAGTGGTTTTCTTTTGTTGTTATTTTATTGAGCTACTAGAGGCCCGATGCACAAAATTCGTACTAGGGGCTTGGCCCTCGCGGTCCCACAGCCCTGTCCCCAACCCACTGTTCGTTCTGGAAGGTTGTTCCATTGTCCTGTCTAATTAGCATATTAGCTCTTTATTATATAGGATAACTGAATTATAGCACTGTGTAAGTTTAGCGTGTACAGCATAAAGGTTTGACTTGAAATGATTAAATAAGTTTAGTTAACATCCATCTCGTAGAAATAAAGAAAAAGATTTTTTTGATTGTGATGAGAACTCTTGGGATCTACTCTTTTAATAATTTTCATATCTACCACACAGCAGTGTTAAGTATAGTCATTATGTTGTATACTATATTCCTAGCAGTTATTTTATATCTGGAAGTTTGTACCTGTCAACTACCTTCTTCCACCCTTTCTGATATTTACTAATCCTATCTTTTTCTATGAGTTATTTTGTTTTTTTGTTTGTTTTAGATTCTACTGTGATGTCATAGAGTATTTGTCTTTCTTTGTCTGACATAATTGATTTAACATAATGTCCTCAAGATCCTCCATGATTTTGCAAATGACAGGATTTACTTTTTTATTGCCGAATAATATTTGAGTGTGTGTGTGGTTTGTGGGTGTGTGTATACATTCATCCACGGACACTTGGCTGTTTCCATGTCTGAGCTATTATAAACAATGCTGCTGTGAACATGGGAGTGCAGATATTTCTTCAACATAGTGTTTCGTTTCCTTTGGATATATTCCCAGAAGTGGGATTGTTGGGTTTTATGGCAATTCTATTGTGAATTTTTTGAGGAGCCTGCATATTATTTCCCATAGTGTCTATACCAATTTACAGTCCCACCAGGAGAGCACAGGGTTTCCCTTTCTCCACGTCCTCACAAGCATATATCACCGTTTTTTTTTGTTTTTTGTTGTTTTTTTTTTTGGTGCTAGCCATTCCAACAGGCATAAGGCGATATCTCATTGTGGTTTTGATTTGTATTTCCCTAAAGATTAGGGATGCTTGGGATCTTTATGTGTTTCATATATCTTCTTTAGACAAATGTCTATTCAGGTCCTTTGCCCGTTTTTAATTGGATTACTGTATATGTTTTTTTCCTGTTAGATGACTTTGCTGTATATTTTAGATATTAACTTCTTTTCAGATGTATAGTTTGCAAATATCTTTTCCCATTCCATAGGTTGTCTTTTCATTTTGATGATGATTTCCTTTGCTGTGCAGAACCTTGTTGGATGTAGTTCCATGTGTTTATTTTTACTTTATTGTTTGTGCTTTTGGTGAGCCATCAAAAAAATCATTGCCAAGTCCAATAGCAAGGGGCTTTTTTCCTACGTTCTTTTCTAGGAGTTTTATGTTTTCAGGTCTTTAATCCATTTTGAGTTACTTTTTGTGAGTAATGTAATATAGGGGTCTAGTTTCATTCTTTTATATATGAGATCTTTTTTAAAATATATTTTTATTGATATCAGAGAGGGAGAGAAACATCAATGATGAGGAAGAATTATTGATCAACTGCCATCCAGCAAGTCCCCTACTGGGGATCGAGCCCACAAACCAGGCATGTGTCCTGACATGGAATGGAACCATGATCAACTGATTCATAGTTTGACACTCAAACACTGAGGCTTACCGGCTGGGCATGATATACAAATTATTTTCATTAAACTGTTAAGAATAAACTGCAATTGGCAGTTAAATATGTCATTTTCAAAATGATAAATTATATTTTTATATTTAGAGATACACATTTGTGACTGTCATAGATTTAGTTGTAATTTGTAGTTTTGCTGAGATATTCACCAACCCATCCTGTTTTGTGTAAGAGCTAACAGAAATAACTTAGCTAGTAAGTATAGTAGGCCAGTTGGCTCTACATCAAATCTCAATAACTTTGTGTTCTGATCTCTCACAAATTATACTCTTAACTGCATAATTTCATACAGGTATTTACTAATGGAAATATTCCATAAAATCTCAGGTGTTAACCTCCAAAAATATTCAGAATCAGGTAAATTACTTAACAAGTATGTGCACAGTGCACGAATTCGTGCACCTTGAAGGGAACTGTGGGCTACGAGGCTGCTGTTGGCACAAGGACAGGTCTCAGTCCATCCTCCATGCCCCCCGTCCAGCCCCTCCCACAGCCGTGTGGCAGCAATGAATTTTCAGTAATCACCAGAGGCTTGCTCCAATGACAGCGATGGGCACCCTGCCTTGGTCTGCTGCCCTGCTCACTTGCTCCACCATCCCACCACAGCCAGTGCCCACCATGTTCTGCACATGCCTCCTGATGGTCAGTGCACTTCATAGCAACTGATTGTTAAGTTGTTCCATCATTTGGTCATTTGCACATTAGTTTATTATATAGGATTCTTGTCATAGAATAAATGGCTCTTTTTTATTAGGTATTGACTGTGTGACAGACATTGTGCTAGGTTCTAAACTGACCCAGAAAATTCACAGCTTTGTCGGGGGGAGAGGGGTGCATGTAAATATAATGAGGTAAAGGTATTCCTTGTTGTTAAGCAGAGAAGAGGAAGACCTAACTGCTTGCAGAAGTTGTGTCAGTGAGGGAAGAAAACCCCACGAAAGATGGCAGTTAGATAAAATGAGGGAGGTCATTAATAACTTGCATAAAAACAGTGAAATGAAATATTTTGTCAGGTTTGGGGAACTTCTAGTCATTAACACTATATGAAAGGAAAATAATTTAGATGTGGTTGTAAAATTAATTATGCAAGAATCTTTTTATAGTCAAAAGCTTCAAAAATTATTAAGCAAAAATATGCATGTAAAAGTTTTTTCTGTAGTTTTCAGATCTTATACTTAAATATATTTAGGCACAGCACAATGTGTTCTTAAATAACCTGGTGAAATAAAATTAGCTTATAAAATACTAATAAGAGTAACATTAAAATACATATTTTTGAAGGTTTACTGAAAAAGCAAATTATAACAATTTAATGTTACCAAGATGCAGAAAATTTTTATATTGGTGGAAAGGAAAATCTTGATAGGGTGGAAATTTAGTTAACTCCACAGATCTGTAGTTAAAATATCTGTAGATAGAAATACCGTGGGCATTTTTAACAAGAATAGTTACTAAAATATGCATATTGATTTTGTAGGGGAGTAAATACTGCCTTAAAAAACTCCACTTTTCTTTTTTAAAAAGGAGGGGGGAGCGGAAGGAAAAGATGACGTCTTTCAGTAGACCGCGGGTCCTCGCGACCTCCTGGCTGCGAGCGAGGCTTGCTGCGCCTGCGCGGGGCGGAGCCGACGGTGACGCGCCCGTGCGCCGCAAGGCATTGTGGGGAAGTCGGGCCCGCAATTGAGGTGGTTGGAGGCTAGGCCGTTTGTTTTCTCTCGGGCTCGACCTCGCGCGCTCTTCCCTCCCCCCGGCGAGCCGTGGGGCGGAGAAACGGCGGCGGAGGCAGCAGCAGCGGCTATAACTGGACACCGTCCCGTATCCTCTCCGGCAAACGGTTCCTCTTTCCTCTCCCTCTCACTGTTTGTTGTGTGTTTGATGTGTTAAAGCAGGAGCGAGCAGCGCCATGAGCAGCACTACCGTCGTCCCCAGCACTGTGGGCCCGGGCCCCAGCGGCGGGCCGGGTGGCGGAGGCGGCGGCGGCGGTGGCACCGAGGTAATCCAGGTGACTAATGTCTCCCCGAGCGCTAGCTCTGAGCAGATGCGGACCCTCTTCGGTTTCCTAGGCAAGATCGACGAACTGCGCCTCTTCCCGCCGGAGTGAGTATCGTCCACCATCACGGGTTTTGCTAACTCCTCCCAGCCTGGGCCTAACCACACCATTTCCTAGGCCCTTGTCGATACTTCCGTGGGCCGGTAGCTTTAGTTGAGCTGGCTGTTGCGTTACTTACCAAAGAATCTGCATATTGGGCCTTCTAAAGAAGCAGGGCTCTTAATCGCAAACCTCTGCCCCCTTAAATTGTGCCAACAGTGTCGTTCTTTGAGCAATTAAAGCATGATAACTGCATTTTGTGTGTTTTGATTATTTTAAGGTGTTTGAGTTCTTTGGAAAGTAACAGAATTGCCTATTCCTATGTAAATTTATTATTGAACTTTGTAGGTTGTTTTTCACTTATTGCTAGGTATTGCTATTCCGGGATTCTGGCCCACTGAATACATACAGAGTTAATCTATTAATATTCTTTCACAGCAGTAAATACCGTGAACCTGAGTACATAATTTTAATGACCAAAAAAATGGGTTACAGCTGCAAGCTATAGTTTTCCTTTATTTAAATAATGTATATAGTTTTACAGTTCTAAATTTTTAATTTAGAGTGTGTGACTTTTTTTTTTATCCTGTTGTCTCCCATTATTTTTATTGCAAAAGTATTAGATGAGTGGATCGTAAAGAAAAGAAGCTATGATGCTAGATGAGATAATTATTAGAACAAACGTTAGGAATAGAAGAGTCTGCACTTTTTAGAAGAGTGAAAATTCAAATGTTACTTTCAGGATATTCTCCCATCCCACTTAGTTTTATGATTTCACTTAAGTTATAAACAGGAAATAGGAATCTGCTGTTTTGTTGGATGTGATAAGTCATTACTTTATGTACTCTGTACAACAAAATAATACAGGTTGACCATATTGTGGTATTTGTTAGGTATAGTCGTATTTCATCACTTTCTATTTAAATATTTTCAGGTCCTTAATGTTTTCAAATTGTTGTGTTTTTAATATTTAGGAGAATATACATGAGAGAGATTTTAGAATTATTTGCATGAAGTGTACAATTCCAGGAACAGGTATTTTTAGTGATCTTGAATAGAAACTCAGTTTGCTTTGGTAATGAAGGACAAGTAGCTTTCATAATACGAACATACAGAAATAGATGTTTTCCTGTTACTCAGTTTTTCTCACAACATATTCCTCAAGTTGTTAGTAAAATTAATAAACAGTAAATGGCAGAAAATAAGTGACACATTTGATCATGTTCAAAGTATTTGAGATACTGAATTTATTTACAAAATAATTATTTTCAGTCCCACACGTCATTAAGAATTTTGTTATAGTTGCTGGCCTTGAAGTGTTTTATTTACTTTGAAGATGCTCTTTTTATGATTTATTTATTAAAAAGATGACAAAGGGAGGTGTAAGCAGCTTTCTGGTTTACCTTTTACCCATTCCATGATCAGTATCTTAGAGGGAGTCTTGTACTCATGGCTTTTTGCTTTATTATCCAAGGAGAAGTTTCATCTTGTAACCAGGATAGCAGATGTACACCAGATAATATGATTTGGGGTACTGTACATTCATTAAGAGGACATTCCCTGTATTGGAAGAAGGAGCTGTATATTAACACATTTCTGCTCTTTGACTCCTTCATAAGTGTTCCCACATACAGACTGTATTCTTTTCTGAAAATGTACAGTTACAATGTAGTTATGCTATATTATTTTAGTGGCTTCCCTAAATTGAATAGTACTTATGTAGTTGTCTACTTTTGTTGCTAATCTCACACCCCAACAGCTCATCTGACCTGCACAATTTAGAAGTATTTGATAGACAGTTCCTTTAAGCTTGCTACAGTTTTCAGTAATTTCCTGGTGACAATGGAGTCTTAGTAGTAGTCCAAAAGGATTCATTATGTCAAAACTTTGCTCTTAGAATATGCTTAATTGGCTCATATTACATAAAATTATGACTTTTAAAAACACATTTGCACATGGTGTGTGTTTGTGTTTAGAGTGGACACCTCCTCCCCCCAAAGGCATTCATATCCACCTGGAACTCCTTTCTCCTAGGTGTGACCATGAAAAGGTTATTCCCTTTTGTTGCTCAGATGCCACCTAATCTGTTTCCTGATTACCCTGCATAAAAATACAGCAAGCCTGCTTGTTTTATTCAATTTTACTGCTTTGTTTTTCTCTGTGGCACCAATCATCAACAGATTAAATTTAATTCTCCCTCTTCTAGAATATGAGGCCATTGGTTGGGGTCATCAGTAATTTGGGAGACTGGGAGTTGGCATGTTTTAGAGTACACATATGACTGAGCTCCTGTCTATTAGTGGAGTGGGGGAGACCTTGGTATCTGGATCATGCCAAACATTTCAGTGGCAGCCTCCTCAAGAAGGTTTCTCTCTTTGTTTTATTCTTGAATCCATCTGTTTCCTGGTTCTTTTAAGCTAAAAATTGCTGGCTTATAATTTCACCCAGTGGTAAAATTGCCTATCGGCTCAACAGATATTCTAACCCTCTCTTCACTATGATATTTTATACCCATTGAAAGTATCTGTCATTGTTCCTCCCACTTGTTTTTTAAAAGAAAAATGGTAACTTTAATCCTAGTTCCTAAAATGCACATTGACAATTAAATAGTTCATATGCTAGATACTTTCTAATTTTATCTTACTCTGCTCTTACAAATCTAGTGGGAGAATGTATTTAGCCTGTATTTCAAAGATGAGTGAACTGTAATTCATGTAGGTAGTTTTTTACACCCAAGCCACTCTACCAGTGACAGCCCTGGTATTGAAACTTCAGTGTTGTGGTTGTCCATAATTTTCTTGATTTAAAAACCTAGCAACTTGTGAGTGGAATCACTCTTTTACACATAGTAGGTATTCTTCATACATTTTATTTTAGTGGGATTTCATAATGGAAAATATAGCTGGAATTTTGATAGGGCAATGATCCCAACAAAGCATATATATGTTAAAAGTATGCAGTAACTAAAGGCTACTGTAACACTGCAGATAAACTTAAGTTCATTATATAAGTAAAATATTTCAATGACCAAAAATACTTTAATCATCATATAAGTAACATATGCTACTTTACCTTTAAAAAAATTTAAGATAAACTATACTAAGTTCTCTTTCTTATCTAACTATAGCATTTAATTTAGTGGTTAAAAATATGGACATCAGAAAAGAAATACAAATGGCTATATATAACTTTAGTACTAAAACTACTGGAATTGTATTCTTTCCACTAATCTGATTATAACATTATTAAATTTTCCACCAGTGGTCCTTCACATTAAAAAAACACTATGTCTACATTAAAAAACACTGTAGCCCTTCAAAAACATTTAGCAGTAAGCTGTGACAAGGTGGCTTAAATTCTATGTGAATGGATATATTGTCAACTTTGCTTTGAACTTAGATTAGGATCTATGCATAGTATCTAAGGGCAATGCCTTTCCTAAACTTGCTAATTCTAACAGGTTTGAATTCTTGGGTTATACAGCTTTATGTAAGTCTTCATTTTAAGTAATGAGTTTTTATTTTCATGTTAGTGCACAAATGGGTAGGGGGAGCAAGTCAGCAAATACTTATCTCTCTGCAATACCTAGCGTAACCATATGTGATATAAATATGTTTTTGTGTATTCTTGGAAATCTAATTTATTAAGAAGATTAACAATAAGCCTCATTCTAATATTTCAAAGATACTATAGGATTTTCCTTTTCATTGAGTCTTAAAATTTAATTGGCTTACCATAACAAAGCAGAGGTTCTTTACACTGGGTGCATATAAAAATTGTC
This sequence comes from Antrozous pallidus, assembly GCA_027563665.1. NCBI lineage: Eukaryota > Metazoa > Chordata > Mammalia > Chiroptera > Vespertilionidae > Antrozous > Antrozous pallidus. The sequence continues at coordinate 160,700,279 of CM050508.1, read as the reverse complement.
AATTAAAATAAACAAGGAGGAAACACTTAGTACTTCATAAGAGATTTAATTGCTCAGAAGTAGAAAGCCAGGGTATTTTTTTTTTCTCCACAGAAGATTCTAATGTATGACCAGGGTGATGTGATTACTGCTGCCTTAGGGCATTGGATTTAAAATAAATTTGGTTTGGGATTAGGGAGCAACTCCTGCCCATATTTAATCTTTCCCTTTCATAGAAAGTTTTGTGGCAGAAATTTGAGCCACCCTATATTTAAAACAAAACAAAATCTGCACTCTTTAATTTATCTTACCGTATAGTCTGCCATAATTTGTACATTAGCACTTGTATCTCTAAGAAAGCAATTTGCTAAGGGAAGTGACTCCTTGCTTATTGAAAACTCGCTTACTAGTAATTGTAAAGACTGGAGTACTGTCACCATATATGCTTAAAATTTTCTCTCTCTGATCCTATAGACCAAAGAGGACAGGGCATTTTATTTAGTAGGCAGGAAAAGAAAACTTGATTGTTTTCTAAATAGATATACTTTTCCACAATATTCTTTTGTTCCTGAATTGGCAAATTCTGCATATTTTTTGCTCTGAAAGTTTTCTAAGCTAAGACTACTTTCTATCTGTATTTTAAAATAACTGGTATTAGTATTATTTTTTTCAAGTGTTGACATTTTTGTGGTCTGCTCAACCTTTGACACTTGAGTTTCAAACTGTTTTTAACTTGGTAAACTATAAAGTTAAACAGTGATTGCACTCGTGCAATTTGCTCTACATGAGATTAATGGATAGTTCTTTATGTGTGATGTCATTTTTTTAAACTAGCTAGCTAATATATGTGCAATTACTAATATCTGCCTATTTTGCTTTTGAAATGCAGGAGTGGTTTTATGAATCATACATGTTTTGGTTGATATTCTTTTCCTCTACTTTTATGCGATTTGTTTGCTTTTCAGTGATTCACCTTTGCCGGTCTCATCCCGTGTCTGCTTTGTTAAATTCCATGATCCGGACTCAGCAGTTGTGGCACAGCATCTGACAAACACTGTATTCGTTGACAGAGCATTGATAGTCGTACCATATGCAGAAGGTTTGTGCTTTCTTTACCTACCTATGTGGGCATCCAATGATGACCATCTACCTCAGTATAGTTTTAGAGTGAGTGTTAGTAGCATGTTAAAAATCTAAGCTATTAACAATTTGAAACCCTTGTTATACTGTGGTCCCTATTTTTACTTAAGATTTTAATTCTAAAAATTAGAAATCGGATATGTTTTTATAAGATATTTAACCATCCCATTATTTTAAAACATTTTTAAGTTCTTTAAAACCATGTCCCTATTTGTAATTCCTTAAGATACATTTACTTAGATAATGTAACATTGAGTTTTATGAAAAAGTCCTGACGGTGAATGGTTTCCTCCATGCACATTTACACAGGGACTTTCAAATAAATGCATGATGTTATTTCTGTTTTGAATAAAGGACTGGGCTTTATTTTTTTAGTGCTTCCTCACTGACAACTTTACAGAAAGATCCCACGTTAAATTCCAGTATACCAAGGGTTGCAATGATTTTGGTTTGTATGAATATTCAAGATTTCCGATAGCCTAGGTGCCAGATGGGCACTGGGTGTTTTGTTTTTATTGCCAGATTTTCTTGTTCATTCTTGCTATATTTTCTAGAATATCTCTAAATAATAAATTCTTCTCTCTGTTATTTGTGTGTGTGATTTTTGTAGTGGAGAAGGCAAATGCAAAACTCTTCCTGATGACTGAAAAACAGTGGGTCCTCTGCAGCTACAGGGGATTCTAGACATTAACTAAAGGCCAGCAAGCACTCAAGTCCCCCAAGTGTTTTCCTGGTGTAACCATTTGTTAACTACATTTTCTTTTCTTTTTACATTTTAGGCGGTTAAAGTAACTTGACAGAAATAATGAGCAGGGTTTGGGGATCTTTAAAAAGCCACTGTGACAAGACAGCGCTATTTTAATTCCATTTTGTAAATTTTCTAAGCCATATTTTATAATTAGTTTATTCCCAATGTACTGCTACTTTATTTGCTTGTTACCTATAAATTTTGATCAAAGAAGTAACTGAAATATAAAATTACTGGATTTTAATTAAGTTAATAATTATGAGGTTTTAAGTTAATTTACAGCATTAAGTTATTTCTGACCAGGATTTAATGCTTTCTACTTTCCTTAATGTACTGGTCAGTGGAAGCAGAATCTGATATTGTTTAACTGCTATCTCAAATCTTTGAATACCAATGTGAACATTTACACCATACCTTGTAAAAGTTGTGAAATGTCTAATCCTTAAAACTTAAACAATTGCCTCTGGTTTTCTAAAGAAATTAAATTGCATTCATAGAAGGGGTAAAGGCATCTATATAATAGTATATCTATCTCTGTAATATTAAAGTGTGTGGACCAATTTAAAGGTTTTAAGATATATATGCTGATAAACATTTAATTTAGTGTGTTTTGATTAAGCATTCTTTTTATATCAGTTTGCCTGTTGTAGGATAAGACTTATCACCAAAAGAAAATTAACAGAATTCAAATTTACAATAAGTAAAATATAGATGACAGTTTTTGGAACAAGGGTCAAATTATGTGAGTAATGTGCAAAACATTAGCCTTTAAATTTAAAGAATTCTTATTGGCTAAGTTTTAGATCATAGTTCTCAAGCCCTGGACATAATACAGTATATCATCGTATAATTGGCTTTAATAAATAATTTTAGACAGTGGTAATTTTTCTAAATCTGTTTCAAAAGTGAAATATTTAGGAGTGTATGTAGAATTACCAAAATACTTAGTTCTGGAATCTATTTTTAATGTATTTAATAATGGTATGGTATACTGTATTAATGTTACCTCCACTAAATAACTGATGTCTCAATCCCTTTGTCACCACTCACCCTAGTTTTAGCTTTGACACTTTGGTGTTGCTTCTTGATCATGTTTTAGAACAATAGACACAAAGTATACGGTAAGGAATAGTCTTAATTGGTAAAACTGAGGTAGCTGGATTTGGAAGGAACTCTTAATAGTAATGGATTTGGGGGTTATTTAGGTTCCTTGGTTAATGTTTGTTTCTTTTGTCTGTTTCTTTTTCTTTCATTTCTACACATTCATGCAGTATTTCATGGTTCTATCAAAGCAGCAGTAAAAAAAATACTCTTGACGCATGAAAATTAACTGGTGAGGGGCCTCATTGCTATTTTTAAATTGTAGTTTTATTTTTAAATAGTCTTTTTTTTTAATCAGAGGATCAGATGCATGACTTTTTTTTTTAATGGATGCAGATCTTCTATCAGGTGTCTCACAATAAATTCAAGAGGATTGTAGTTTGCCAGAAATGTTGCAAATGCACTAATTTGAATAAGATGTTGATATTTAATATTATCCTCTTGAGACATAATTTTGCATGCAAGATTATCCCAATAATCTTTGTAGGTTTGTTAATATTGATGCATTAATGCCCTATATCTAAATGATCTTCTCCCTTCCCCCCCTCCATAACTCTGGGTATCTAAATTGATGACAGCTCTGACACAAGCAAGATAACAGTGCTGTGTAGTATACATTTGTTTATATTATCGGCACTTCTCAGTATAGGTGGAAGGAACCATTACCTTTATTTAACAGTGGTTTTTCTTTTTTGTTGTTGTGTTTTACAGTTCTTTTCCCTGGTTCAGCCTGAACTATATACCAGGCCCTGCTGAAAATACCACCCAACAGTTTTCTTCTGCAGCTTATCCAGTTTCTCTTAAGTGCCCTGTACATATTGTATGTTTTATGATGAGATGCAGTTTCTTAATATGTATTACAGAAATACTACTGGTATTTGCAAATATATAGTTTAATTGTATTATTGAACTCTCATTTTGGGGGCTTGGGCACATTAACAGATTAATCCATCTGTATAGGGCTTTTGCTGTTGGATAGAATTTAAATTGTGTACATAAATATTTATCTTAGGACCCTTAGATGTTGTCTGAATACACAGATTAGGCTTTAAAAACAGATATACATGTTGTTTTCGACTTTAGGAGTTTGCTTGAGTTAGCTTTTGAACTCACACTGTATAGCAGCATTTTTTGGTATGGTTAGCATGGCACATACTGGAATATAAAGCATTTTACTGTACAGGTAAGGAATGTGCCATGTTGTTTTACCCATTCTCCCTCTCTCTCTCTCTCTGCTCCCCCATACACATCCAGTGTGTATTCAAAGACCTTCAGAAACATTCATTTTCATGAGTCAGCAAAAGCCCTACACTTGATTCCAACAGAATATTTTCTTTACATACTTTCCTTCTCTGAATTTTTACAAAATTTGTATGGTAGGTGTAAAAGAAAATCATAGTAACTGTACCATATTATTAACCCCTAAATCAAACTTTTTTTGTCTTGTGTATCTTGATTTTTCTGTGTGCTTTATAGTGAAGCAGCCGACACGAGTCGTTGTTCATAAAACAGCTTTTGAAAGTTGAGAGCACACCCCTGGAGAACCGACTGTGCTTGCTTACGTTTGGTTCATGACTTAAAAATCGAGTACAGGTGATGAAATCTTGGCAGTGTTAACAAAAAAGTAGTGTGTATTGTGCTATTTTTTTTTTACTCTAGAAACTTAACCATTTGTAGAGAAAAAGGGAAACATTTTCACACATTGAAGTTTCATTCTGACATAAAATTAATGATAAATAATAATAGAAATCAAGCTTTATATTTTAGCGAACATAAGTACTTTCAACAAACTCAGGTGGTGTATCAGGGAGACATTTTCTGGGTGTTTTTGTGTGTTTTCTGTCTTGCAAAAGGGTGTGTTCTAATGCAAGGATGTTTCTCTGCAGGAGTTATTCCTGATGAGACTAAGGCTTTGTCTCTGTTGGCACCAGCTAATGCAGTGGCAGGTCTTCTGCCTGGTGGTGGACTCCTGCCTACTCCTAACCCACTTACCCAGGTATCAGTTCTATTGGAATCTTAAAGGATAGAAAGGAACACAGAATTGTGGATAAAGCTAAACATACTTGAGCTTTTTAAGTATTGTAATTCTAGTTCACAGAATGATATGTGTGTATATTAAAGGCTATTGCAGTCATAAATGTAAAGAGAATCTTTTAGAAGTTTGCATTTTAAGAATATCTGTTATATTGGTTTTGCAACTGACTCAGAATAATGCAGTAATATGAAAAAAATTTTGTGGAGCATAAGACTTCTGTTGAACAAACTTAAAAATAATATGTTTGTTTTGACCAGGAAAGAAAATAAAGGTGAATTTCAGACTTGTTTCTTTGCAATGCTTTTTGATCTTTTGCTCTTACCTGGGGGTTTTAATTAAGTTGATGTCTTGAAATAAAAAAGTGTATTGTGGATATATATTTGATATGGGGAATAAAATATTCTAGTTGGAGAAAAATTTACTTGACAATATAAAAAGCATATCATTATGTAGGCAAAAAGTTCTTTAAATGTTATGAATTGAAACAACTCAGAAAGACTATAACTGGTCAGTGGTTTCACAGAGAAAGCAAATGATAGAGCCTCAACTAGAACTTTATAACAGCATTCCTTTTATTAAATCATTTTCCCTGTCTAAATAGTTAACTATTAATTGAACTGTATGGTATTATAGAAGGAGAATGAGGTCAGGAATTCCCAGCTTTTATGATATGACTTTGTCACATACAAAATGTGGACTTGAGAAATTTGTAGACACCTTTGATGTATAAAATTGTGTAAAAGCTGAAATAGCTTATATAATAGTATTAACACAGTTTTTTAACTGTACTTAGTAAATAGTTAAATCACAGACAGTTTCAAAACATATTTATTGAAAATGAATTGAAGCTAGGAGAACTTTTATAGAGAAGGTCAGCTGCCTGCAAAGCTATAGGATTTTGTGTGGTTTGTGTCTTAAATTATTTATTAATCAGAATTATATTGGAAAAGAGACACAATCACACAATAATTTGAACAGTGAGAGTTTAAGGAAGTAGTGACTTGTAACTGGACCTTACTGAGGGAACTAAAAATACGTAAGTTGCAGATATAGGAAGCAACCATTACTTCTAGGGCTGAGGAAAAAAGAACACACATTTAGATGAGAGGGCTTTGCACCCCTCCTGGCATAAGATTAAGACCTCCTTTGAAAAGGGTGGATATTAGAGAAGTTTCCCAGAGTGCCACAGAACTTGTTAGGTAGCTGCACGATGTCATTCTAGTTCTTTATCCCACAAAGGATAAAGCTTTTAGGATCCCATCTGCCAATGGAGAAATGCTGCCTTTAATATCACAAAAAGGCAAAGAACTGGATTTGGAGCTAAGAAACAAATATTTATGATTGGCACAGGAATATGTTTACTTTTCCCCCCTAAATTCTGATTGTAGGGATAAATGTGCTATAATGACAGGTGGAAAATGAGGCCAGAGGTAGACAAACTATGCCTATTTGTTTATTGTATATGCCTGTGTTCACACTATAACGGTCAAGTCAAATAGTTGTAACAGAGATTACATAGCCTATGGACTTAAACTTAGTTCTTTGCCCTTTAAAGGGGAAAATAAGGTGACAACCTCCTATACACACACACACACACACACAGTAAGGAACAGAAATGAAATTTTAGATAAATGGAATTTGTAATTTCACAGATTGGCGCTGTTCCATTGGCTGCTTTGGGAGCTCCTACTCTTGATCCTGCTCTTGCTGCACTTGGGCTTCCTGGAGCAAACTTGAACTCTCAGGTATACTTTAATACCCTTCAACTCTGAACTCATTCTTATAATTAAGTACTTTATTTTACTTATAACTACTACTGGGCATTTCAAAAGCGGTCGATAAATAATTGCTATGGTGTAGTATTTTTTCTCATATAGTCTTGTTAAAAAGATTAAAAGGTCACTGCATTATTAGCCCATTGAAGAATTTTTACTCTATATATTTTTAATTTTATTTCATCTTATTTTTTTAGGCCTCATCCAAGAATTTCTGGTTGTTGTTGACTTTTAGAGAGAGAGAAACACCACTCAGTTGCCTCTTGTGCATATCCTGTTAAACAGGGATCCAGACTGCAACCTAGGTTATGTGCCCTAACCGGAAATTGAACCTGCAACTTTTTTTGGTATACAGAACAATGCTCCAACCAATTAAGCCACCTGGCCAGCCAAAAATTTTTTTCATTTTATATAGTTCAAAGTAGAGTAGTTTCACAGAAATTTAACACATCCTCAATATATTATGGAGTCGTCCCCCCCCACACACACACACTTGAAAATTCTGTTTTCTCTCATTGTGATTTAAGCCTTTTTGGACATCCTTTGTGGAATATTTTGATTTATTATATTGGCCAAGTACTTTGAGTTGTGTTGTACATGTTTCTTTTAAGCATTACTTTTCCTCATGAAGTCTTAAATAAGCAGGAGGTAATCCTATATAATAAAAGTGTAGTATGCAGCTGAAGCTGGTTTGGCTCAGTGGATAGAGCGTCGGCCTGCGGACTGAAAGGTCCCAGGTTCGATTCCGGTCAAGGGCATGTACCGTGGCTGCGGGCACATCCCCAGCGGGGGGTGTGCAGGAGGCAGCTGATCGATGTTTCTGACTTTATCCTCTCTCTTCCTCTCTGTGAAAAATCAATAAAATTTTTTTTTAAGTGTAGTATGCAGATTGTCCCCTCAACTTGAGTTCTTCCCCGAGTTCATCCAGGGGGTGGGGCTGGATGAGGGGAGAGAGAGAGGCCCTGGCCGGCAGCCACTAGGGACCTATCATGAATTTTGTGCACTGGGCCTCTAGTTCTATAAAACCTAGATGGTTCAGTTTTATAATCTTCCCTAGAAGCCCGGTGCACGAATTCGTGCACCAGTGGAGTTCCCTCAGCCTGGCCTGCGGAATTGAGCCAAAAGCGGCCCTCCCAACATTCCCCCAGGATTCACAGATTGCGAGAGGGCACAGACCGGGCCCAGGGAGATATGTGAGAGGTTGGCCAGCAGGGGAGGGACCAGGGGCGGGTTCCAGGGCATGTCCGGCCTGTCTAGCTTAGTCCCAGTCAGCCGGACCCCAGCAACAAGCTAACCTACTGGTCAGAGCATCTGTCCCTTGGTGTTCAGTGCACGCTATAGCGAGCCATTGAGCAGCCTTAGCATATCATTAGCATATTACACTTTAATTGGTTGAACTACCAACTGGACAAATGGACACTTAGCATGTTAGGCTTTTATGTTCCGATTGACTGTTCCCTCCCCAGCTGGCCAACCTCTTGCTTCCCTTCCTGGCTGCAATAGTGCACCAGTGGGGTCCCTTGGCCTGGCTTGTGCCCTCTCACAATCTGGGATCCCTCGAGAGACCTGGTTTTGATCCATCAAGGGAAGGACCAGTCACTATGACATGCACTGACCACCAGGGGACAGACACTCAACACAGGAACTGCCCCCTGGTGGTCAATGTGCTCCCACAGGGGGAGTGCCACTCACCCAGAAGCCAGGCTCAAGGTTGCTGCCATAGCAGGAGCCTCTCCCACCTCCACAGCAGTCAAGACATCCCCTCAGGGCTCCTGGATTGTGAGAGGATGCAGGCCAGGCTGAGGAGACACTCCCTTCCCACCTACTCACCCCAACTCCACCCCCAGTATTTAACTTGGATAAAGCACCTTTGAGTGTCCAACAAATACTATAGTCACTAATGTCATTTGTTTTTTGTTTTATTTTTTAATGTGACTACTAGAAAACCTATGACATTTGGCTGGCATTGTATGTTCGTTGGTCATTGATGTGCCTGCTATGTTACTTTTTGTAGGTTTGTCAGGGTCTCCTAGGACATTTCCACATCCTGAAAAAATAAAAGGAAATCATTCTTGCTTTACATATTCTTACGGTTGTTACATTTTGTTGTTTTTTTTTTCAGTCTCTTGCTGCAGATCAACTGCTGAAGCTTATGAGTACTGTTGATCCCAAGTAAGGATTTTTTTTCTATGTTTCCATTGATGATATGGATATAGTATTTGAATGTCTAGAGAACAGTTATTTTTGATAGCTAAAAAGAAAGTTGTGTCAAGGCATGTAATACGTAGTTCAGTTTTCTAGAAACAGAAAAATCCAGTGGTGAGTCCATCTATATAAGAGGATTTTATCTTAGTGTAATTGGACTTTTTAAAAATAATTGTAAATAACTTATACCAAAATAATGGGAAAAGAGCTAAACATACTTATTTGTTTAAAATATATATTGAATACCTACAATAAAGTCTTTTTTTTATTTAGCATTTATACACTAGTTTGTATGCAAGGTATTATTTAAAGCATGTGGATCCAACTAGATGAAATACAGTGGTGCTATGGAAAAACTTATTACAAGAACTTAGTTTGAAGATCAGAGAAGCTAAGCCCTAGGGGATGAATAGGATTAGGAGACAGAAATGAGGGAATCACAATCCTAGAGCCAAGGGCTGGCATATGTCACCATAATGATGGCCAACATCTTTTAGGTGCTTTGAAAATTTCTCTTCGTGCTGTCACTTTTCTATTTCCTACTTGGTATACATGTAACAAGTCATAGTTACTTTCATTGGTAATTTGTCAGTATGTTAAATTTAAACTGAATGCTTTTTCTCCTTGGTGGAAGTTACTATCAATAAGTGGGAGAGTATGGGAAAAGGGAAGACAGGATTCTTTCGCTGTATTAGTTTGTGGGCTTTTTTTTCTTTTTTTTTTTTTCTTAAAAATGATGAGAAAAAAATCCAAGTGGGTACTTGTCACCCAACTTATAAAATGAAATATCAGTAAATTTGAAATTCCTTGCATACCCATTCTTGTTTACATTTCCCACAAATGAGTACTGTCCTAAATTGTGTGTCTAATTTTTTTCTCACATGTATAAACTCTAAAGGTGCGTCTTTAGCCTTTCTGATCAGGAATTTCATTAGTAACTTTGGTATGCCATCAGCCTCTGCCCCATTTTTTCCACAAACTTAAAATGCTCTTCCCCCACAGAATTATGACGTAGAAAGTTTTTAGATCATATGAAGAAAAGTTTCACTATTTAAAAATCTTTACCATTAGCATATTTTCAGTACTAGTATTTCTCAAATGTGTTTACAGAAATTTGAATGGCTTGCTAAAATGTTATATGAAACATGTTTATTTGGAATGCTATTGTGCATTTTAAAATATTTCCTATCTCAATTCTTGGTTCTGTTTCAGGTTGAATCATGTAGCTGCTGGTCTTGTTTCACCAAGTCTGAAATCAGATACCTCTAGTAAAGAAATAGAGGAAGCCATGAAGAGAGTACGAGAAGCACAGTCCCTAATATCTGCTGCCATAGAACCAGGTAAAATGTTTATGCACTTTTGTTGAATATTAAACTACATGATTGTTTGCACATAAGATTAGTGCATTAGTTTGAACATTTTTTACTTAATACTCTAATCATTTTTTAATTTTTTAAAATTCTAATGAAAGATCATTTTAGTGGAGTGATTTCATTATGGGTGTTGAGGGGGAGTGCGTGTTGGAGTTGACACTCAGACATACTTGGAAATATTTAGAGACACTTAGTTATCGTGCTGGTACCAAATGTATCTCATGGGCAGAGGGTCAGGGATTTTGCTAAACATCCTTCATATAAGATAGGCACCATTCCCGCTTCAAATGATCCCTTCCAAAATGTTTGTAGAGCCTAGGATTATTTAATAATTGATGTGATTTTTGTTTTGCTTTTAATTTATAGTTTGGGGTTGTTCTTTATCATTTATGGTTATGTGGGGATAGACCAATTGATTTTAATCTTTTATTTGGCCAAGATATGATGCTTCTGATGATGCCATTTGTTTAAAGAAAAGCAGACCTTATTTTTTTGCAGATTATCTTTTTAAGATCGAATGAATGGTTATCCTACTGTTGGCCTATGTTTCTGGATTCGATCCTTGGTTTCCCCATTAAATAATGTTTTATTTTTCATTGTTATTTCTTAGTAAGAAGATTTTTTAGTAGGTATAGCATTGGAAGATAATTTACACTATTGGGTGAATTAATACTAAGTGCTTTATGTGTGTTAATCTCATTTAACAAAATATTATCCCAAGGTGACGTGTCAAATAGGAGCTGTAATTTTCAGTACACAACTGGATTGCTGACTCCAAAGCTAGAACACCATGCTGTAATTGTGTTCAGTGAAAACTTATAACCAAAATGACTAAAAGTGGTTTCTGTATGATTTTTTTCTCCAATGTTTTTTAAATTATTAATAATGACTAACAATAATTTGAATTCTATCAGTGAAAGGCTGTGAATGTGAAAGAAGACTCATTCTCACTGAGATTATTGTTCATAAGTGTAATGGCTTTATTTCTCTTGTTATGTGTTATTTAAAAACTAAGAAATTGGACAGATCATTCCTCTACTTACACAATTGAACATTGGTGAGGAAGAAGAGACAGATTATGAGACCATGGCTGGTTAACTCAGTGGTTTAGAATCTTTGCCCATGGACCAAAAGGTTAATGTATTAATCTCATGAAATGTAGTTTAATTTGAGAAAGTAATACCTAGGAGTGGGAAAAAGGACTCCTTGTTATAAACTTTAAAGAATAAAGGGTGAAAAAGATAACTCTTTTCATAGATTATTTTATGGACAACATTTGACAGACTCCTGAGTCTAGAAAATGAAATTGTTAATTTGGCTAGTGGAAAATGAGAAGTCTAATTTGGATCTGTTAAAACCCTGTATAATTTTGTCACTTCAAGAAGCTTCAACATTTTTATTTTAAAACTAGTGGCCCAGTACACAAAATTTGTTCACATTAAAAGGGAATTAATTAGAGGAAATACTTTAATATTGCTATTTGTCAGGGACACAAGCAGGCAGCTTCACCTCAGCACCGGGTGGGGCCACACACACACACACAGTGCCACATCCCAGGTCAAGGACACAGGCAGGCAGCTTCACCTCAGCACCGGGTGGGGACACACACACACAGTGCCACATCCCAGGTCAGGGACACAGGCAGGCAGCTTCACCTCAGCACTGGACAGGGATGCATGCAGGCAGTGCCATGCAGGTAGGCAGCATAACATTAGCACTGGGCAGGCCTGTGCACACCTTTGCTGGTGGCCACTTCCACCAGGATCTGCTCCACCTCAGCAAAGAGTGGGGACTCTGTGGGACTGCTTGCGACCCCAGGCCCAGTGGCCTCCGGGCTAGGTGGCACTGCGGGCCTGCACGTGCACCCCCCCCCACCCCCGCCAGTGTCCACTTCCTCTGGGGGCCACTCCTGGCCTGTGCCTGATGGGTTGTGACTATTACACGCCTGACCTGTTATGACTGTTACATGCCTGACCAATTGTGACTGTTACGGTGTCCAGGCTAATTAGCATATTCCTCTATTATTATTATATAGGATAATTGCTTGTAACAATTAAGGAATTTATGTAAATGCTAAAAATTAAGATGAATTCTTACACAGTTCCTAAATGGGATTACATTAATTCCTGAATGGGATTAATCTGTTTGATGGTTTTAAAAATCCAGATTTATTTTCTTTTTAATCCAGATAAAAAAGAAGAAAAACGAAGACACTCAAGATCAAGATCACGTTCTAGAAGGAGGAGGACTCCTTCATCTTCCAGACACAGGTTAGATAGATTGCTTTTGGTATTCAATTGTTCAAGATAAGTTCTGTATGCCACATCTTTCTTCATTTACTGACTCTTCACCTTGTAGCTTCTGGTTAAACTGCTAACCAATCCTGTTAGCAGCGTGTTTAAATAAGTGTTTCACACATGTGTAAATGGACAAAAAGTATGGGCTAAAATAGATGATTGCTACTTTAAAACCCAAAAACATTGGTAGGAGGAAGACAATGCAAATCATTCAAATTTTTTTTTTAAGTTTGCTGTTGTGGTTTCAATGGTCATAGGACTGGTTTGACAGGTTGAACAAACGTTAAATCATATTTCTAGGGTAATAAACATGTTTATTATGTGGTCTGTTGGCTTTCTTTCATTAGGCGGTCAAGAAGCAGATCTAGAAGGAGATCACATTCTAAGTCAAGGAGTAGGCGACGATCCAAAAGTCCCAGACGGAGAAGATCTCATTCCAGAGAGAGAGGTAGAAGGTCAAGGAGCACATCCAAAACCAGGTATAATAGACTGTTAACATTGGGTGGGAAGACACATTTTAGAGTTCCCAAGATCCCAAATACTGTGCTACTTAAAGACAAAAGCCATTGGTATTGGGAAATACCGATAGAAGGTGGAGAAACCATTTACGGTTTGGTGAGATTAGCATTTGTTTCTCTTGTTTCCTTTGTAAACTTCAGATCTCTATTTATAGCTAAAGATCTTGATAAGATTTTTGTGTAGTAGAAATTCTTAGCTGTCCTCCTACCTTCCTTTATTTCCTCCTATCCATTCAACCACCACTAAGGATGTAGTACTACCAGCCATTCCTTGTGATATGCCAGAGTTTATGACAGACAACCATGCTTTAATTCATATTTACATATCTCATAATCAACACTTAAAAATACTAATGCCTGGCCTCTGTGACTCAGTGGCTGAGCATTGACCTATGAACCAGGAGGTCAAGGTTCGACTCCTGGTCATAACACATGCGAAGTTGGGGGCTCAATCCACAATAGGGGTTGCAGGAGGCAGCCGAGAAATAATTCTCTCTTATCATTGATGTTTCTTTCTCTCCCTTTCTCTTCCTCTCTGAAATCAGTAAATTATGCTACATATTAAGATTGACTATATGCCATAGAGAGTCTCTTATTCCATAATTTGGGACCAGTAGAGAATTGAAGGTGAGGATTTATTAAAAAGCACATAAATTGCTCTGCACATATGACTCAGTGATTCAGTATGGATCCATGAACCAGGAGATTGGATTCCTGGTTAGGGTCTCTTCTTTAGATTGCAGGCTTGATCCCCAGTGGGGTGCTTGCAGGCAGCTGATTGATGATTCTCTCATTATTGATGTTTCTGTCTCTTTCCCTATCTCTCTGAAATCAATAAAAATTACATAATTTTTTAATAAAAGGCAAACATTTTGACTTAAATATGTGTACAATAATCAGTCTTTTTTATTTAAAGTGAAACTTTAAATTAGCATGCTAGTTTTGAATAACATATACCAAATCATTATTTTCTTCTGAACCACCTTTAAAGTGGCAAGAGAATTCTGTCACTTGAACCATGCCTAGTTTTCTAAATAGAGTTGTCACCAAACATTGTTTCGCAACATTTTTTAGCAACTGTCCTTTGTGTCCTAAAATATTAGCCTTGTTTTTCTAGAAGCACTTCTTTATACTTCTTGACCCATTTATGCATTTAATTATGTAATTTTTTAAAAAGACAGCAGGGGACCAACAAAATTCTTGGTAAACATATAACAACTGGGAACATAAATTCTGGGATAGCTTTGCTGACTGTTTGAGACTGTAACAAGGTTTTTAGTTGTGTTTTACAGGGTAATTTCTTTTTTTTTTTAATATATTTTATTGATTTTTTACAGAGCAGAAGGGAGAGGGATAGAAAGTAAGAAACATCGATGAGAGAGAGACATCAATCAGCTGCCTCTTGCACGCCCCCGACTGGGGATGTGCCCGCAGCCAAGGTACATGACCTTGCCGGAATCGAACCCGGGACCCTTCAGTCCGCAGTCCGACACTCTATCCACTGAGCCAAACCGGTCTCGGCCAGGGTAATTTCTTAATTCAGTCAAACAAATAAGCTTCCTCCCACATATGCCCTTGAAGGATCCTGAGTCTGATTCCAGTCAAGGGCATGTACCTCCATTGCAGGCTTGATACCTGGCCCTCGTCATGGCATGTGTGGGATGCAACCAAAGAATGTGTGACTTACATCTATTTCTCTCTCTCTCTCTCTGTCTCTCTCTCTCTCTCCCTCTCTCTCTCTCTCTTTCCCCCTCCCTTCCACTCTCTAAAAATCAATGGAAAAATGTCCTCCGGAGAGGATTAACAAAATAAAAATGACTTGAATGAAGAGAACGGGGTTACTGACGGAACAAGGTGACCAAGGAGTGGGGGGTGGGAGAATCAGCTTAGAGTAACAAAAGACACTTAAAAATTATGAAACAATTAAGGATAAATGTATATGTATGTTTATGGAGGTAAGGGATTTAGCATTTAACAAATGTATTATTGATCCCTTTGTCTGTAGTCTTGGGGAAAATGGTCATTTATGTGTGTGGGAGGGTTGTTTCTGTAGCAAATTTCCTCACAGGAACATGTGTTCTCTCAGTTGATCTGGGGCAAGCTGCTAGCTTAGAAGCAAAGACCTTTGCCTGGTGGGAGGCCTGTTGTCCAAGACTGTTTGTGATCAGATGCACACCTGCACAAAACACACAATGTGTATGGGAGTGAACCTCATATTCACCCATCCTGAGAGGAGATTCTTCCCATAAATGGGACAACGATATTCAAGGCCCAATGATAATAAATTCCAAATTACACAAGGGACATTCCTAGGCTTCCCCCCTACCTCTCAGCTCACGAGAACTGAGACTGCACCAATGAGTCCCACAAAACACTACGTAAGACTATCCCATGAAGCCTGGAAGGCATAGCAATTTGACTTAATGTATAGAAACAAATACAAAGGGACAGCAAAAACGGGGAGACAAACACACAAAAGAAAGGGGGAACTCCAGAAAGAAAGCTAAGTGAAATAGAGGCAGTTAGTTTATCAGATACGGGGTTCAAAGTAATGGTTTTAAAGATGATCAAGGAACTTATGATTTCCAGAAACGTACAACTAAGACAGCATGAAACAGTAAATAGAAACCATAAATAAGTATCTGACATAAATAAAGAATATACTGGGAGGGTTCATAAGTAGATTAAATGGAGCAGAAGATAGAATCAGTGACTTGAAATACAAGATAGGAAAAAAACCAATTAGAGCAGCAAAAGGAAAAAAATTGAAGATCAGGAGGATAGTTTAAGGAAACTTTTGGGACACCGTGAAATAAACATTTGTATCATAGGGATGCTAGAAGTAGAAGACTGAGCACAAGTAATAGAGAAACTGTTTTAAAGAAACAATGACAAAACTTTCTTTTAAAAAAATGCTCGGCCCTAACCGGTTTGCCTTAGTGGATAGAGCATCGGCCTGTGGACTAAAAGGTCCCAAGTTCAATTCAGATCAAGGGCATGTATCTTGGTTTGGGGCACATCACCAGTAGGAGGCAGCTGATCAATGTTTCTAACTCTATCCTCCCTCTCCTCTGTACAAAATCAATAAAATATTTTTTTAAACATGCTGCAGGGAATAAAAGTCAATTTATAACAATATGTTAAAAGACTTAGAATTGGTATGGTTACAGTACCAGTTAATTATGATGCGATATTTTTTCTAGTCGCACTAAGTCCAGAATAGTTAGCAGCAGAAACAAAGGCTAGGTCCATGAAAAAGGTTAAAATGTGTGTATGCTTTGGAAAAATGTTAATAATTAATTTTAATAGTGCATTATAATGAGTTTTGGCCTGATAGAGGACATAGAGAAATGGTGGATTGGGAAACAAATCACTTGAGAGAAAAAGAACTGTCGAAGAGCCTAGAGACAATTATTCAACTATTGTTGTTTGTGCCAGTCAGTCAAGAAACCAGCCAACATCCTTTATCTTTTTCTCACTATAGTCAGTGCTCTCTGTTGGAGAGAAGTTTTTTGTAGAATACCAGAAAAATAGGATTTTTTCTTGAAATTTTTTAATCACAAGTAATACATTCAAATTATATTTCTATATATAGTATCAGAATAATCATATTTTAAGAATGGGATTAGATCTCACTGTGCTTTTGTGTTTATTTGATGCATTGTATAAGTTTTTACTAGCTAAAACTTATTAATGCATCATAAATTATGTTCATTTACTAGAGACAAAAAGAAGGAAGACAAAGAAAAGAAACGTTCCAAAACACCACCCAAAAGTTACAGCACAGCCCGGCGGTCCAGAAGTGCGAGCAGGTAAGGCATTATAAACTCTTGGCATTTCTTAAGACTATTTGCAGGTATATGGATAAACTGTGAACATTGCATGTTTTCTAGTATGTACAGGGGTAGACAAAAGTATGTTTACAGTTGTGAGTACAGAAAAGTTTATTCTCATATTACTTAATATTTTATTGTTTTCTGTATGAACTGTAAACCTCCTTTTGCCCAGCTCTGTATATACTTTCTAGTGTTAACAAATTTTAGAGGCAACTTGTGAAAAATAACCTAAAGTTCTTTTCACTTACTATTTATTGTGTAGAACAAGCATGTCAAACTCGCAGCGACTTTGACATGATTGGTATAGGGCATCGGTTGCCAACCTTTTGGACAGCGTGGACCACCAGTGGCTCGCAGACCACCAGTTGACAACCGCTGGTGTAGAGTGTATTTGACACAATGTGAAGTTCAACAGAGGTTATTTTTTATGTTTGCTACATGCATTTTGTATTCTGATTTGAATTACTACATCAAATTTTTATTACATAGTAAGTCATTCTTTAAATGTCCACGTTAATAGTCAAGAGTTTTCCCCCCTATAAATAGGGTTTCGTTAATAAAACAACAGCAAGCAGTAAAGTTCTAATTTGTATCATTCTTAGTCTTGTAATTCTGCCATAGTGTGAAAATTAGTTGTTGCTAACTTGACTCCACGGGAATATGTAAGGGCTGGCCGTACTTAGTAACTCCGTTTTCTTCCAATCTAGTTTATACATTTTGCATTAGTGGTTGTTATCTTATATTGATTTTTTTAAGTCTTTATTGTTCAGGTTATTACAATGTTCCTCTTTTTTACCCCCATAGCTCCCGTCCACCTGGTACCCACCCCACCCTCTGCCCTCTCCCTCCCCCCCCCCCCCCCGACTGTCCTCATCCATAGGTGTACGATTTTTGTCCAGTCTCTTCCTGCACCTCCAACACCCCTTTTCTCCCCAAGAATTGTCAGTCCATTCCCTTTCTATGCCCCTGATTCTATTATATTCACCAGTTTATTCTGTTCATCAGATTTTTTAATTCTCTTGATTTTTAGATTCACTTGTTGATAGACATGTATTTGTTCATAATTTTTATCTTTACCTTTTTCTTCTTCCTCTTCTTAAAGAATACCTTTCAGCATTTCATATAATACTGGTTAGGCAGTGATGAACTCCTTTAGCTTTTTCTTATCTGTGAAGCACTTTATCTGACCTTCAATTCTGAATGACAGCTTTGCTGGGTAGAATAATCTTGGTTGTAGGTTCCTGCTATTCATCACTTTAAATATTTCTTGCCACTCCCCATCTGGCTTGTATAGTTTCTGTTGAGAAATCAGCTGACAATTATATGGGTACTACCTTGTAGGTAACAACTGTTTTTTCTCTTGCTGCTTTTAATATTCTCTCTTTGTCTTTTGCCCTTGACATTTTAATTATTATGTGCCTTGGTGTGTGGTCCTCTTTGGATTCCTTTAGTTTGAGGTTATGTGCGCTTCCTGGACTTTTAAGTCAGTTTCTTTCACCAGGTGGGGGAAGTTTTCAGTCACTATTTCTTCAAATAGGTTTTCAGTACCTTGCATTCTTTTTCTGGCACCGCCAGAAAAAGGAGGTCATAATTCGGATATTGGCATGTTTGAGGTTGTCCCAGAGTCTCCTTACACTAGCTTCAATTTTTTGGATGCTTTTTGCTTTTCCGGTTGAGTGGTTTTTGCTTCTTTGTATTTCAAATCTTTGACTTGATTTTTGTGGTCCTCTAGTCTGCTTTTAGGTCTTTGTATAATATTTTTTATTTCAGTCAGTGTATGCTTAATTTCTGGTTGATCCATTTTCATATCCTCAAGGGTCTCGTTAAATTTATCAGCCTTTTCTAGGAACTTCTTGAAAAACTTTATTATAGTGATTTTGAACTCCATCTCCAGTCGTTTTTTTTCCCTCCATTTCTTTCAATTGTGATCTGTTTTCTTGTCTCTGCATTTTGGCTGCTTCCCTGAGTTGATCAAGTAGCTTTGTGTAGTAGGTGTCCTTTAGGGGACAATGGTTCAGCCTCCCCATTTACCTGAGGTGGACACTCTTGGTGCACTCCTTTATGGGCTGTGTGCACAGTCTTGTTGTAGTTAAGCCTAGATTGTTGTTGGTATTACTGGGAGGGGTTGACCTCCAGGCCAATTGGCTTGAGGATCAGCTATGTTCACGCTAGGAGAGCCTCTGTGCTCAGCTTGGATGGGGCCTTGGTTTCCTGTCAGGCCTGCCCTAAGCGGTGCCTGAGTCTCCATGTCCCATAGCAATGGCTGCGCACACTTCTGAGAGGAAGCTGCCCTCAAGTTTTGCTTGCTACCAGACAGTCCAATTTCTCCCCAAATGAGTCTGGATACCCAAAGTCTCACCCAGAACTGGAATATAATGCAGTCTGTTGGTTTTGTTTTCCTCCCTAAGGAGAGAGCCAGCCATGCGCCCTCTCCACAAGCTTGCACACCTCTGCAGCTCCCGAGTCCCAGTGTGCTTCCTTCTGACAGTCCATTTTCACCCCGTATGAGTCTGGGTTCCCCGAGACTCGTCCGGAACTGGGAATCAGTCCAGTGGGGAGTCTTTGTCTCCCTCCCCGTTCGTGAAAACCAGCTGGGTATTCAGCCACCCACCCTTTACGCTCGCTCAAGTCTCCACGTCTCCGCACCTGTGTCCTCCGCACCTCCTCTGAGTCTCAGTGTCCTTTTATCTTTCCTTCTAGTTGTAGAATTTCCACTCAGCCAGCTTTCCGGTGGTTCTGGATGATGTCCATTTTGTCTTTTAGTTGTAGTTTTGAAATTGTTGTGTGGGGCAACAGTATAGGTGTTTACCTATGCTGCCATCTTGTTTCCTCCCATCTCTTATATTGATTATTAAATGCTAGGAGGGTCACTCGATATACAAAAATTAATTCAAAATGTATGCATGACCTAATTAAAACCTAAAAATCTCTTAGAAAAAAAAAATGGAAGTAAATCTTCATGACCTTGAATTTGGCAATGGTTTTCCAGATATGACATCAAAAGCATAAATAACAAGATAAACATAAATTTTGAAGGTCAACAAAATTAAAAACTTTTGTGTTTCAAGAACTTAAAAACAACCCAGAGTGCTAGAAAATGACTAATTATATATTTGGAAAGGGAGCTGTATCTAGAATATATAAAGAACTGTTACAATTCAATTGTAGAAAGACAGCCCAATTAAAAAATGGCCAAAGAGCCGAGACTGGTTTGGCTCAGTGGATAGAGCGTTGGACTGCGGACTGAAGGGTCCCGGGTTCGATTCCGGCAAGGGCATGTACCATGGCTGCGGGCACATCCCCAGTGGGGGGCGTGCAAGAGGCAGCTGATCGATGTCTCTCTCTCATCGATGTTTCTGACTTTCTATCCCTCTCCCTTCCTCTCTGTAAAAAATTAATAAAATATATATTTTTTTTAAATGGCCAAAGACTCTGAATTGACAGTCCTCCCAAGAATATATGCAAGTGTCGGATATACTTGAAAAGATATACTAGTCCATCAAGGAAATGCAAAGCAAAACTACACATAACTGGGATGATTATTATTAAAAAAAAGATAGATGGTAACTAGTGTTGGCAAGTATGTGGAGAACCAGGAACTCTATGTTGCTGGCTGGCATGAGTATAAAATGGTGCAACTGCTTTGGAAAACAGTTGGTAATTCCTTAAAAAATTAAGAGTTTTGACACAATATTTTCACTTCTAAGGATATACCCAAAAGAAGTGAAAATATTACACCCAAAACTTTGTACACTAATTTTCATAGCAGTGTTATTACTCATAATACGTAATAACCAAAAAGTCAACCCAAATGTTCATTAACGTAATGTGTGAACAAATTGTATAACTATACAATGAATTATGCAGCAATGAAAAGGAATAAAGTACTGATACATGTTACCATATGGATGAGACTTGACAACTTAGATGAAAGAAGTCAGTCACAAAGAACTATAAATTGTAGGATTCCATGGACAAGAAGTGTCCAGAATAGATAAATATATAAAGAAAAAAACTAGGTTAATGGTTGGAGTGTGATACCTTAAAGGAGTATTTTCAGAAAAGGTAAATACACCAGGACCCCTTGCAGGAACCAAAATCCAAGAAGCTCAAGTCCCTTATACAGGGTGACCCCAAAATACATATGCACACTTTAACAGTTGATACCTCAGTTTTGAAAATGAAATGTATTTTATAAATACTGCCTTTATAATTATCCTAAGTATGTATATACATTTCGGAGGGACACACCCTTTATTAAATCCCATAGAATAATGCATACAGTTAGTCCTCTGGCATCTTTGGATGTAAAACCTGCAGATACGGAGAGCCAGCTATTTAAAACCAGGTGTAAGTATTTAAGAATATCCCAAACTAGGTCTTAGAGAAAGATGGGGTGTACGGCATGTATTTTTCTTACCTTGGTAACTAGTGGCTTTTTGTTGTTGTTTTTGCCTGTTCCTTTATTTAAGTACTCATTCATAAGCACTTTACACTGCTTAATTATTGGATCACCTTGATATTATTTAATGAATGAAAAGTTGTAATGTTTTCAGGACTGTAGGGGATAAAGGGGGAGGGGCCACACAGGGTTGTAAAGGTAATATTTTGTTTGGTTGGGTTTTGTTTTGTTTTTTCTAAAGCTTTTATAGATGCTAGACAACTGAAATTGTGGGGTTTTATTTTTATTTTGTGTCTAAATTGTAATCTCACAAGTCCTAGTAACTTTTGAGAAAGTAACCAGTAGAATTATTTTTTTTAAGTCACACTTTAAACCAGAAGTGGGGAACATCTCACCAAGAGCGAGGAAGGGACAGTGAAAGAGAAAAACTATATGAGAGCAGAACATTGACTGACTGCCTCCTACAACCACCACACCCCCACACTCCCAAACCTGGGATTGAGCCTGCAACCTGTGCATGTACTCTGACCAGGAATCAAACCGGCAACCTTTTGATGCACGGACGTTGCTCAACCAACTGCAACAGCAGGCTAATCTTTAAGTTGATAATTTTGTGGCCCACAAATGATGTTGCAAATATCCAAATGGCCCTTGGCAGAAAAAAGTTTCCACACCCTGTTTTAAAGAGGAGGAAAAGGCTATATCTCTTAAACAATGATTGCTCAAAGCAGTGTTGTGGGACATGGTTTACTGGAGTATAGGGAATCAATTTGCTCCTATGTTAATACTAACTCTAGTTCTCTGAATTTTACCCAGTGAATTTAAAAGTAATTTTTTATTTTACTAGTATCTGCCTTACATATTACAACATACAATCCTATACCCCTTCTGGACACTGATATATGAATCAAAAACAGATTTTTAATCTTTCCTTGAGTTTAACAAATCTCATGTTATGATAATGTAATTTTTCAAGAATTGCTAGAAATTAGGGTTTTCTTGAGAGCATTAAAGGAAAGGCACTTAGTTTGGAAAAGAATTGTGATTTATTATTACTCTTTAGATTCTTCAACTCAAAACTGTATTTGAAAATGTTGTGAGTTCCTAATGAAGCTCCATCATAGACATATCTGCTATGATGTGTCTGCATTTTAAAGTCTAGTTTGTACCTTTGTGGTCCTAGAGAGAGACGACGCCGACGAAGCAGGAGTGGCACAAGATCTCCTAAAAAGCCTAGGTCTCCAAAAAGAAAATTGTCTCGCTCACCATCCCCTAGGAGGTAAGAATGCTAATGATTTAGGTATAGTCTTACTAATTTCCAGAACTTTATTTTCCGTAAAATGCTTATGAATGTGCTTTTATTTTTATTTTATGGCTTGAGGCTATTACAATAAACACTTAAGGATTAAGCATTTTTAGCCTGTAACCAAATTAGTTTTCTTCTATTACTGAGCATGGCTTCTGACTAATATTTTGAAAATGAATAGTTGCTATATATTTCTTAAAATATATTTTTATTGATTTCAGATAAGGGGGAGAGAGTAAGAGAACCATCAATTTGTTATTCCACTTATTTATGTATTCTTTGTTTGCTTCTTGTATGTCCAGGGGTGGGAAACATCCAGACGGTGGGGCCCACTAAATTCTGGTCTGGCCCTGCCAAGGCATTAGGGGTGAGTTAATTAAATGTTTGACCAAATACAGCAGGCTAACTTTTAAGTTGATCATTTTGTATGGCCCAGGAATTGATGTTATAAATATCCAAATGGCTGTTGGCAGAAAAAAGGTTCCCCACCCCTGTGGTGCCCTGACTAGAGCAAACCTGCAACCTTAATGGTGTATCAGGACGATGCTCTAACCAACTGAGCTACCGGCAAGGGCCCTGTATCCTCTTTATATCATGTGAACTTTGGATCAAGCTTAGCATGTAAACAAGCTAAAACTTATTACTATACTTATGGGTGAAAATTCTCAAGTGTATCCTTTAAAGCATCTTTTTTTTCTTTGAGAACATTTTACTGTTATCCTAGGCATAAAAAAGAGAAGAAGAAAGATAAAGACAAAGAAAGAGGCAGAGATGAACGAGAACGATCAACAAGCAAGAAGAAGAAAAGTAAAGAAAAAGAAAAGGATCGGGAAAGAAAATCTGAGAGTGATAAAGATGTAAAAGTATGTTTATAAAATAATTTATTTTGGTATTTTAGGTGGTATAGTATTAACAAGAAGTGATTTTTCTGTGAAGACATTTACTTTTATTATTCTCCTTGGCAAAGCAGGTTACACGGGATTATGATGAAGAGGAACAGGGGTATGACAGCGAGAAAGAGAAAAAAGAGGAGAAGAAACCAACAGAACCAGTTTCCCCCAAAACAAAAGAATGTTCTGTGGAAAAGGGAACTGGTGATCCCCTGAGAGAATCCAAAGTGAATGGTGATGATCATCATGAAGAAGACATGGATATGAGTGA
Organism: Antrozous pallidus; assembly: GCA_027563665.1. NCBI lineage: Eukaryota > Metazoa > Chordata > Mammalia > Chiroptera > Vespertilionidae > Antrozous > Antrozous pallidus. Next base: position 160,676,403 of record CM050508.1, on the reverse strand, counting down.
CTGAATATGGCCTCCATGAGAATCCACTTGTATACATGCATCAGTGTCATTCCTTCGTGTGATTTCTTCATGCTGTATTTGTTCATCTCAAACCTTAGATGTATACAGCTCTGAGCTATAAATGGTTATAAAGCTCCTGATATATTATTTACATCCAAAAGTTTTTAGAAAATGCTATCTTGATGTGGTGAAATCTGATTGAGAAACCAAGCAGCTTGACTATTCTGGCGCTGCTTCATAACAGAAGTGAAAAGCTGCATGCATCTACAGCAGGCATGGGTTGTTTATGTTGTATAATCTCTTTTATTAAGTAAGTTCACTTATAGTATTTCTAGAATTTGATTCATTGCCGTAATAGAGCCATGTAGGGAATGCACTGATTGCATGTTAATTGTGGCAGGAATATCCTCATTGTCATTAAAATCTTCCAACATGATGGATCTACTTATGGTCTTGTTTGTTGACATGACAAATTAACATTCTTATAGTTGCATCTGGAAATAAGCATTTGAAATAGATAATCCTCTAAGCCTTGTGGCTGAAATTCTGTGGCTTTGTTTTAACTTTGAAAGGTTATATGTGCACTAACCTTTTTGACGGCTGCTTAGGCTTTAATTACAGAAACAAGATTTCAAAGGAAACTGTCGTTGGCAGTGAGTAAATAGCATATTTTGAAGTAGAGTTGTATACTTTTTCATAAGGTGTTTGGGAATTTTTTTTTCCCTGAAATAATTTATTCCACACCTATATCATTGAAAGCTATCTGCCTATCCTGAGTCCATCTGTAAAAGAGTTATCTCGTTCTAATTTTCAGTTTTTCACTTTTATTGTTTTAATCTAAGTTTTGGCAAAAGGGGGTAGTGCATTTTAAATTGACCATGTTCTTTTAAAGTAAGACAAATGTACTTGATAATGTACTTTTTATTTTATCTCAAGTTGTATAAAACCAATAAATTTGTGTTACTGCAGTAGTAATCTTATGCCCACAGTGATTCCATGTTAAATGCAAAGTAGTTTAGGCAACTGTTTTCTTAGTTACAGGAGTTTCCAGCTTCACTTTTGTGCAGTAAAAGCAAAAGTAGGCTGCAGTCTGTGCCATGTTGATGTACAGTTTCTGAAATTGTTTTACAAAACTTTGATAATAAAACCCTTAAACCTATGTTCATGTTCCTGTAAAACTGTATTTGTATTTATTTACAAGCTGTTGAATGTATGACATTTACCTCATTCATTTTACAAATCAAGTCCTTTCCCCTACAATCTACATATTTACTATACAATCCATCACTGTAGTGGTTAGTTAGCATCAGAATTGTTAAGGTTGCTTTAACTTCTAAAAGTCTATTAGTGTAAATTTCTCATATTTGGGGTATAGGGATTGGTTTGAGTAAAACTGTAGGATAAACAAATGATCCCTCCTATGGCTACTAAATTTATGGTTTCAGTGAAATATTTGCCTTTTCTGGAATAATAGAACAACTCAATGATGTACCTACTGTACAATACTAAATATTATATTTATTCACTTATAAAATGAGTAGTGTTAGAGTGGCTGGGATTAAGGGGGGAATGAGACTTGGAAGTAGAGCTTTTATCCAAGTCTGATAATTTTTTTCACTTTTAAAATTGAAATGCCATATAGAGAATCAGCATTGTTTTTACAGTTTATAATAAGTAACTTTTTAAAGATTTTAAAAGGAATTTTGTCTATAGTTAAGAAGTTCTGATAATGGCCCTATTTAAAACAGTTGAACACAAGTGACATTTACTTAAACCTACAAAAACTTTTTTAGTAGGTAATGGTTGAACCATATGACTGCCATTTTTATAAGTCAAAACAAGTAAAATATTGGCAGTTTCACCTGGTTAAACCTAGTATTGGTCTATTTCCTCACTTATTATCTCTCAATACAAATATACTTCACTTTTCAAAAGGGACTTAGAAGTTTTGGGCTATAAAATAGTGCCACTGATGAAAAATGCAGCGAAGGGAACCCGTACCTAGGTTATTTTTCAGATAATCAGTTGAAATCAAGTGAATACTGACTGCCTCCACACTTGAGTTTTGTTCTGTAGTAGTAAATGATTAAAAAATAAAAGTTTCGTTAGAAAAAATGTTTGTCCTATTTATTTGCTTAAAATTTTCAGGAGTGAATGAGAGGTAGTGGCTATTGAGTCTAGTCATGAGTTTTGGTTTCATTTACAGCTGGGGAGACCTATAGCTTATACTTTCAATTTCCTAATTGTAATACAATATTGATACCTGTCTTGCAATTTAGTTGATAATTGCGGGGGATGCAGGCTTGTGTTGTCTGGGTCGATAAACGGAACATGCTATGGAGTTTTTAAAAATAATTTGGTTTGTGATAAGGTTTTAGCAAAAGCACTAAAATAAGTTTCATGCAGATTAAGATAAGGCTATGTGTGTCTCATTTTTGTAATGGGTTTTGGATGATAATCTTCCTTGTGGTGATTACAGTATCTGTATGTGGAAGGTAGTTATAAATGTTAAGTCACTTAGGAAAAGAACAAATGGCTTCTAGAACAGTACAAACTAATTTCAACTTGCATCTTACAGTTGAGTAAAGTTCTGGTGTACCACAGAAAATGTAGATAGCCAACATTTCCTCTAGCAAACAATACCACTTTCTTCAGTTGAGTTCTAGATTGACTCATGGCCATGCAATCAGTACTTAGGTTGTGTTTACTTTGGTTAAATATGAAAATGCTACTCTGACTTTCAAGAGCATCCAGAAAGTCCATTCCTAAGACTTTATTAGCATAGGGCCTTTCTAAATGAGACTAATTGTGGAGTTGTGGATTTATTAGTCTATTTTACTTGGTTTTAATTTTGTTGCCATTTTCATTGTTATGAAATGGCTTAGTGGATAAAGCATCAGCCTAATTGCAGGCTCAATCTCCAGTAGGGAGTATGCAGAAGGCAGCTACTCAGTGATGCTCATTGATGTTTCAATCCTCCCTCTGAAAGCAATCCTATCTAATAATCTAATAAAAGTAATATGCAAATTGTACCTCTAATCAAGCCACGCTTACCAGCCAATCAGGAGCAAATTATGCAAAGAAACCCCAACCACAATGGGTGATGCCACTTCGAGAGCAGGAGGGAGGCTTGGGTTTCCATGGCAATGGAGGAAGCTAATCTTTCCACCTGCCATTGCTGGGGTAGACCTCTCAATGCTACAAAGTTTCAATTATAGAAGGTACATAATCCCAACAGAAGTAGTCGCAGCAGCCAGGGAGCTGGAGAGAGAGGAGGCGAGGGTTGCCAGGGCGATGGAGGAAGCCAGACTTCTGCAGCCCTAGCCTAGGCCTCCACTCCAGGCTACAGATTTTCAATTGTAGAACATAAATTAATTCCAGATCCCAGTGCCTCCACTTGGGTTGCTGGGGGGCATGGCCAATCTGCAAACCACCACAGGCCCCTAGCCTAGGCCACCCCACACCCTAAGGGAACCCCCACCCTGATCCAGGACACCCTTCAGGGCAAACCAGCTGGTCCCCACCCATGCACCAGGCCTCTATCCTACCTAATAAGAGTAATATGCAGATTGACCATCAACACACAAGCAGGCTGCTCCCATGTGGACACAAGATGGCCAGCAGGGAAGGACAGTGGGAGGTTCCAGGTCTGCAAGGGAGGGTAGTTGTGGGCCATCAAGCCAGCAGGAGAGGGTAGTTGGGAGGGACCAGGCCTGCAAGGGAGGGCAGTTGGGGGCAATCAAGCCTGCAGGGGAGGGCAGTTAGGGGTGACCAGGCCTGCAGAGGGGGGAAATTGGGGGCAAACAGGCTGGCAGGGGAACAGTTAGACATTAGGCTGATGTAGTGGTTAGAGGGTGATCAGGCTGGCAGGCAGAAGCAGTTAGGGGCAATCAGGGAGGCAGGCAGGCTAGCAGTTTGGAGCTAGCAGTCCTGGATTTTGAGAAGGATATCCAACTGTCCCTTTAGGCCCGATCCTACTGCACACTCCCTACTGGGATCGGGCCTAAACGGGCAGTCAGGCATCCCTCCAGGGGTCCCAGATTGGAGAGGGTGCAGGCTGGACTGAGGGACAACCCCTCCCCTGTGCACGAATTTCATGCACCAGGCCTCTAGTTAAAATATATTTAAAAAAAAAATTCTTGCCCTAACCAGTTTCGCTCAGTGGATAGACCATCACCCTGCTGACTCAAGGGCCCCAGGTTCAATTCTGGTCAAGGGCATGTGCCTTGATTGAGGGCACATACCTAGTAGGGAGTGTGCAGGAGGCAGCTGATCGATGTTTCTGACTCTCCATCTCCCTGTAAAAAAATCAATAAAATATATATTTAAAAAATTTTTCATTTGCAAAATGCATGTGAACCATACTAAATTCTTCATCTGTGGGAATACTCTTAAGAATATAATTACTAGCCGAAACAGGTTGGACTCAGTGGATAGAGCACTGGCCTGTGGACTGAAGGGTTCCGGGTTTGACTCCAGCACAGCATGAACCTTGGTTGCGGGCACATCTTCTGTGGGGGGGGGTGCAGGAGGCAGCTGATTGATGTTTCTCTCTCATCGATGTTTCTAACTCTATCCCTCACTTTCCTCTCTAAAAAAATCAATACAATATATTTAAAAATAAAAAAAACTACTTTAAAAAATATATATTAACAGTATAAAAACTCACAAAATAATATATTTTATATATTTTCATTCATTTCAGAGAGCGGAAAGATAGAGATACCAATGATAATCATTGGTCAGCTTTCTCCTGCACACCGCCTACTGGCGATCGAGCCCACAACCCGGGCATGTGCCTGACTGGTAATCAAACCTGGATCTCCTGGTTCATAGGTTGATGCTCAACCACTGAACCACACCAGCCAGGCCAAACATTTTTTAAATATTGTCCTTACAAACATAATTGGGAAAGGTACTCTCCTTCCCAAGGGCATGCCCATGCCTTTCCATCTCCCTCTTCCCTGCCCCACACACTTCACCATTAACTTCCTCACTTCCAATTCCATGGGCCCTTCTTTACCTCCGGAACTTGCTTCCTAAGCTCACTTTTGGAATTTTCCTACCTGTGATTTATCAAAAATAATACAAAAACAAAAACAAAAAAAACTGGGGAAGTTACATGTTCTCATTCTTTTCAAAATGCCACTTTGTAAAGGTTATTTCTCCAGTGCACAGTCACTAAATTAGTGATACTAAAATTAGTAATATGTCTTTATTTTTTTAGCTAGTTAGCTAAATAAAGTATGATGATTTGTACATAAGAAATTGAAGGTTAATGGTCAAAAAAAGAAATGTTAAAATTTGCTTACGTAAAGACTGTTTTAGAAGACGAGCATGTAGATTTATTTTTTTTTTTTTTATCAGTCAGCATTCTAAGGAGAACAGAAAGATCTGTTTCAGGGATTTGACCTCAATTATGGGAGCTGGTTAACCAGTTTCAAATCTGTTTTTGGGCTTTGTATGATGTTGGACGTTGAAGCCTGCAGTCAGTTGAGAATGGAAGGTGGATAATAGAGGGAAGAGTAAGTTAGAAGCATAAGCTGGAACACATAAGGATGGGCTAAAACAGGTCTCATTGCTTCTGACCTGGGTGGCATGGCAGAAGCCAGGATTCTGCATCATGAAGCTACCTAAACAAACATACCTTGTTTCCCCTAAAGTAAGGCATCCCCCCAAAATAAGACCTACTTCCAGTCTTGCCTCTCGCTGTAATATAAGGCACCCCCAGAAAGTAAGACCTCCCCGATAATATTTTTATTCTTGAAACTGAAAAAGCCTGGGCCACACAAGCAGTTATAAGGAAATGGGTCAATTTAATGCTGCTGCTTGTTATGCAAGGGAGCCAAAGAGGTCTGCTAGTCTGGGATGCAGCCAGCACTCACCGCACTAAAGACATGAAGAAATTTCTTCACGAAAGAAAAATAGATCAAATAATGATTCCTGCAGGAATGACGGCCTATCTCCAATATCCAATGTTGATATTGCAATAAACAAGCCATTCATGGACAATTTGCACATGGAAATTAATGACTACATTGAAAATAGAATGGAGAGAAATCAGCGTGGAAACTTTGTGAAACCTAAACTGCAAGAGGTTGTGACTTGGGTGAAGAATTCATGGGAGAAAATCACTGCCAGTTGCATTGCAAATGCGCTACGAGCAGGCTACCTTGACAAGAAGTACTCATTTAAGGACAGTGCTTTGCTAAACATGAGAGATTTGGTCCACTGATTCTGAAAGATATGGAGTCACAAGAAATCCACCAGGAAATTCAGGGTTTGGATTGTTATGATGATGTTCCAAAAGATGATGACATGACTGTCATTGAATAAATCTTACTTTGTGTTCATACTGGTAAATATCAGTATCAGTAAATGTACCACAGATTGTTGTACATGGGAATAATGGTAGTAACAAAAAATTCTTGATACCGTAGGATTCACAGTTTGTCTGGTTATGCTGGTTTGTGATGATGACTACTATCGTACCGTATACAGGTAATAAATTTTTGTTGTTGTCATTCAACAATAAATGTGTACCGTATTCTTCTTCATGGAAAAATAAGACATGCCCTGAAAATAAGACCTAGCACATCTTTGGGAGCAAAAATTAATATGACACTGTCTTATTTTTGGGAAAACAGGGTATCTGGCCGTAAGTCTGAGAAGCTGAAAGAGAAGATAAAGTAACTGCAGGCCTCACTATGCCTCATCCCAAAGGGACCAGCAGGTAAGCAACAAAATTTCTGTTTCACTTCTGCTCTCCAAAACTCCTACACCACCCATTTTCATTAAAGCATTGTCAGCCTTTAGTGACCAAGAATGCTATGGGAGGTGCAGATAAGTGGTGGGGGGTTTTTGTTGTTTTTTACTTTAGACAAGTTATTTTCATCCACAAAATGACCAAATTCAGAAATGTTTGCCAAGTACCTTTCTTTTAGATTTTGCTTGGGTATTTGCAGGTGCTGTGGCAAACGTGAAATTGTAAATGTATCATAGGTGCCATTATGAATAAAAGAACTATACTAAAACAAGATTATAATTTTAGAATTTTATCACTAGATAGTACTGTAAAGATCAAAAATGCAAAAATACTTGAGATGACATATTTGGATGACAATCTAAGATACTACTGCCCCAGATTTTTTTACAAAAAATGCTTTGTGAAAGTAGTTTTTGCTAATTCATAGTACATAACCAATAGGCTTTTGCAAAGTTTAGTTTTGCATTTCACAAGTAGTGTAATATCTCCTCTGTCCTTTTGTCTCTTGGGCAAGTTTCACTGTCAGTTGTCTGAAAGTTTACAATTTCCAAATATAAAAACTTGGTAAGTATGCATTTTCTTAATTTTAGAAAACATGGTTACGATACCTCTTGCTGGAGTTAACAGCAGAGGCATATTGTGTTCCATAATAATAAAAAATTCTCTCAATTTTAAAGGCAGCACTTCAAAAATAAAGACAGGACTTCAAATGCACTTAGTGTTCTGCAACTTTCTTACTCATGCTATCTATATGTATATATATAAAAGCCTAATGTGCAAATTGTCAGGAGACCTGACGTTCGATCACTCACTATGACATACGCTGTCACCAGGAAGTGGTGAGGAATGAAGGCCCCGGCCAGCAGCTGGAAGGTCAAGATCGGTCCTAATCACCAGCCAGGCCTAGGGACCCTCCCCGTGCAGGAATTTCATGCACCAGGCCTTTAGTTTGCAAATAAAAGGAACATAAATGAGCAAAAGGAAGCAATCCTTAGGTCAATATGAAATCATTTAGTCCAGACCTTTTTTGTCCCCTTGAAGCAGGCTCAATTCTATAGACTTGGTCAAAAATAAGAAGGGGTCACTAAAGATCATTATTCACTACCCTTCCGCAAGGTGTAGATTATAAACTGCACATGAATAACAGTATAAAAACTAATTTGTACCAGTGTGAATGGGGTTCAATACCAATTCAAAGCAGAAACAAAATTGTTTTTCAGCTTCTGTCAGCTATTAGCTTATCTGAAATGTGTTAATTTCCAGACCATCATATGTTCCTAGGTTCACAATAATCAGAGCATTTGCTTTATGCTTCCTTTTTATGAAATCTGCCAATTCTGTATGAAGCAAATTCTCTCTCAGAAATTATTTTTTTTAAGACAAGAATCATACCTTCTTTTTGATACTACACATGTGGCAGAAATATTGAGCTCTTCAAAATAGCCTTTAAAGGTGAAAATAGCCTTTTAATTTTCTTCAGTCACAAATAGAAGACATAGAATTTTATGGACCTACACTACAAAATCTAGATTTTCATGTGAGATTATTAAAACGTATGGTGTTTTCATTTAGTTACTTGAAACACAGAATATAGCTTCATTCATTAACTGGATTAAAAGGCACATTTTGAAAAGTTTAATGTGAAAAGTTTATTTGCATTAATAACTCCTTGTTTTCACCATTATAAGATACTGACATTTGCTTATCCTTTATGATCAAATAAAAGACATTTGGAATGGATTATCTTTCTACTAACCTTTATGAAAGAAAAAGTTGAGTTAAAAACAAAATCCAAGTGCAAAAGTTTTCAGTAGTCTTCCTACCTCCAGTGTACCCCAGCAAAAATATTCACAGCTTTTAGGAAATTGATAAGTTCCAAGTTGCAATTTTCCATGTTTTCCCCCCACTAAATTGTCTGTACTTGTGAAAAATCTATAGTATAGTTCTGAAAATATAACATATTCCCAAAGAGAAAGGGAGCCTAAAAGCAACAGTGATAACTACCATTCAGTGTCTCAAACCTCACAAATTACTGAGAAGGTATTTCAATTTCTAAGTCACTTGATCTATAAGTATTCCCAAAATAATTGGGATCAACTTGTATTTAATAAACCTAGTCCGGGTTTCCAACTATCCACAAAATTCAACAGACCCACATCAGGTAGTAATTGGCCTTTGAATTTTTAACTATGATTATTTTTCTTTATTATAAAATGTATTTAATAAAATGTCAACATATGCAATTATGTTATCAGCATGAAAGATGCAACTTTAAAGGTGTTTATTATAAAATTTTTCTTATGATTGATGCTTTGGATTTGTAAATAAATCTTTTCAATAAAGGTTTTTAAACTCATTCAAATTATTTAAAATTCGTGAAAATGTTTAAATTATCGTCACTCTAAAAAAACCTGACAGATGCATTCTCACACATTTATCAGGATACATTTAAAAAGCATTTCTTTAGCTAATTTCTTAAATACAACGTAACATATTATGTCTGTTATACCTTATTTCTCCCTAATTTATTTTCATTCTTGGACCATCAAACCATCTTGGAATAAACATGAAAAATTTACGTGAGAAAATGAGTAATGCATGATTTTTTAACACTTTGAAGATAATTAAAACCAATAAATATTTTCTTGTGACTTAAAAAAATAAACAGTAGGAATTATCAATCTTGTGTACATTTTTGGAATTTAACTTATAACAAATATATTCTGTTAGCATATAAAATGTTTTTACCTTACTTTGAAAGCATTAAATATGTAGGGAGTCCAAAATGTGAGTTGTTTAAAACTGACATGAACACTAAAAACAAACAAAATAATCAGAATTATGTGCAGTTATTAGGAAGTAAGTTTAAAATTTTGGAATATTTTTAAAGTGCTGAGATTTGGAAGAGGACTATTGTTAAGCATGCTAGTTATATCCTATTATGAACACAAAAAAAGGCTTTAAAACTCAAGTTTAGAAAAAAAATAGAGGTTCTATGAAAGGAAGATTAGTAACAAACATTTACCATTGAAGAAAGAATTCAGGTAAAAACAAATAGCACCACAATGAATTGCACTAAGGTGCTAAAGGAGGTACCTTATTCCCTGCAGAGTGAATGCTCCTTCTGAAATGTATTGCAACATATAAATGCAATTGTTTAATGGTTACCATTTGGTTCATTCATCTACAGAAAACTGCATTCCTTTCTAGTTCATCATATTGAACAAACATTCAAATTACTGAACTATACATAAAGTTACATAGTTTACATTTTATGAAAACAAAGTTGGAAGGAATATTTATAAAGGTCACCTTGAATATAAGATGACAACTGTAAAGGGCTTCATATCTCTTAAGACATTTAATTTATGTTACTGGTCCAGGAGTGTTTTAGATATAACTATAGATATAGATATAGATATATATGCATATATATTTCAACAAGAAGTGTAAAAATTTTAAAAAACAAATCACAGCACTCATAGCTGTTTTACATAGAAGTACTTAGGGTCATTAAGGTGTCAAACTATTACACTATAATATGTATATATTTAAAAAGACTGAAAATGGCACATCAGGAAACTTATTAGAGGCCCATTTCATTATGTCATATCACTGATGTGTCAGTTCCACGAAATTCCCTTTTCTTCACTGAAAGTGTCTGTCCCTCCTCCTTCGCCTCCCTGTGGGGTCTCTGCATGCCCTTGCTTTCCTTCGTCAGATGGCGTCATGCTCGCATCATTAGAGATCAGGAAAACGGCTCGGGTCTTCCTTGTAGTCGTCAGGTATAGTAAAGATGGAGCTGTCAAACTCATCATATCGGAACTCCTGAAAAGTCACAGTGGCTGTGATCGTAGGAAACACAGGTATATCTAGAGAGAATAACCAATGACAATACTGTAAAATGAAATGTTAATTTACTTATCTATATATATAAAAGCCTAAGCGACCATTATGACCAGTCGCTATGATGAGTATTGACCACCAAGGGACAGATGCTCAATGCAGCTTTCGTTGGTGGTCAGTGCACTCCCACAGCCAACCTCCTACAGCTGGCCAGCAAACCTCCCACGGTTCCCCCTCTCCTGCCGTCCCTCCCCCTGGCCAGCCAGCCAACTTCTCACGGTCCCACCCACCCCAAGCTGGCCAGCCAATCTTGAGGTTTCCCTCTCCTGCGGTCCCTCCCCTCAGCCAGCCGACCAATCCCGCAGTCCCTCCTCACCCTCCTGACTGAGCGAGACAGCCCTGATCAGCCCTGATTGCCGGCCAGGCCAAGGGACCCCAACCATACACGAATTCGTACAACAGGCCTCTAGTAGACTAAAAATACTATTAGAACTATCCAGACTCCTTAAATTAAAAAAAAAAAGAAACATTATTCAAGCACTAGTCCAATCATACCTATTATATATTTATTACAGAGTAAGATGTTTTAGTTATTGGTTATGTGAGAACAAACAATCTTTTCTGTGGAAGAAGAGAGTTTTGGCAGCTGCCATTTTGGTTCCCATGAGGGACTGCCATTTTGAAACAGCAAAGGTCAACCCTTCCTTTAAATTAAGCCAATCAAGCAAGAGTGTGAGCCTAAGCTCTTCCAATCAAGAATGAGGGATAGATGATGCACCAGGCATGAGAGCCCGAGCAGACCGCCCTCCAGACCATGTGGACGCACATCCTCCTGCAGGAGTACAGATACTTGCTTTGCTGCCTGGCTCCCAAGTCCTGTTTTACCAGGACACCTGATTTTGGGGGCTTGCCCTATATCTAAGAATTAGAAGAGAAAGACACAGAAGAATAAAAGAACTAAAGTTTCAATTGCTCCCCAATCTTACATATAATGCCAGATTTCACCAGTCTTCCCACCCCCCCCTTTCAGGCAAAGGAACAGCTAGCTATATTTGTCATTTCTGCAATCTGATTTTTTCCCCCAAATTATAGTGCATATAGATATATAGATATAGAGATATATTATTCAGACTCTTAGCTAATCTATTCTGATTCTAAAACAAAATACATGAGCCCTAGCCAGTGTTCCTCAGTGGTTAGCAATTGCTGGCCCACAAACTGAAAGGTCGTGGGTTCAATTCCCAGTCAAGGGCATGTACCTGGGATGCAGGTTAGATTCCAGGCCCTGGTCGGGGCATCTGAGGGAGACAACCAATCAATGTGTCTCTCTCACATTGGTGTCTCTCTCCCTTCCGACTCTCTCAAAGCAATGGGGAAAAATATCCTTGGGTGAGGATTAACAAAACAAACGAACAAAAAACTTAAACATAATTAACATAAAGATTACATAAAGAAATCAACATAAGGATTACACAGTTTCCAGTTATTTCTCGGGGGGGAAATGATTCACTTGTGCCTACTATGTATGTACAGATGCTGTTCTATCTAATTCCAGGCATCAGCAAAGTAAATCCCATTGCCTGGCCTCTTTTTATAAGGCTTGTGAGCTAAAAAATGATTTCCAATTTTTAAATGGTTAAAAGTAAACAGACAGTAAAAATATTTGTGCCAATAAAATTACATGAAATTCAAATTTCAGGGCCAAGGAAGTGTTTTTGGAACACAGGATGCCATTCACTGTGTTCTATGGCTGTTTTTGTTCTCCAATAGCCCCAAAAGCCTAAATATTTACTGTCTTTCAGAAAAAGTTTTAGTTATTGAATATGCAACTAGACATAAGAGAAAAACATGATGCATTCACAGAGATTACATTCTTGTTGGGAGGCAGCACATGTTTTGGCTTAAGTTTTAGCACACGAAATGTAGCATTACAAGAATAAAAGGGGAGTAGCCAGGGATGCTAGCAAAAAAACCAAAACAGAATGCTATCCAAGAAGTCAGAGTGCCGGAAGCCAATCATTGTTTTATTAATAGAGAAGTGTGGACAGGGGATCCGGAGGGCAGGTCAACCTTAATTGCTCTGAAGGGTCAGAGCTAATCACGAGACACTGGTAGTTGAAGCAGCTTCCATCTGTTAGTCTAAGTAAATTCGCTGATTGGCTATTATTGGAATTTCCTGCCTAGGGGATAGGGGTGTATCCCATAATCTTAATAAAAGGGATGGCAAAGCCAGAGTGGATAGTAGTCCTTTCTTAGGCTTCCGCCTGGCCCCCATTTCCCAAATCAATGCTTTTCTAGTCTCTTCATTTGTGTGCGGCCTTCTCCAGAACCCGAACTCTGACCTGGAATCCTGAACCACGTGGGACATGAAAGGCATTCCCACATCAGAGGAAATTTAAAGAAAAACTATCATTCATTGGGACAAGGACTCCACCAAAATAGTTAAATTTTGGAGAGATTTTAAAAGAGCAATAGAAAAGTATCCACTACATTTAACATAATATGAATATCAAGAATAAGCACATTAAAGAGTGGTTTCAGTAATATTGAATGAAGCCAGATAAATATATCTGAGGAATTATATCAAGATTATATTCACTATCTGTTTATTTTTCTCCCCCACTAGAATGTAAACACCTAGAGGGCAGGAATTTTTACTGTCTCTCACCCTAGAAAAGCATCTGGCAAGTAACAAGCACTGATTGAACATGTGATGTCTGAATTTATGACTCTCCTGAACAAAGCCTAATGTCAGTAGAGAAGGTAGTTAAACTTCTCCTGAAGCTTAAATTAATGCTAAATCCAAGCCTAAACTCCTAGAGAAACTTCTGTCTCTTGTTCCCAGTTTTCTGGTGTAGTTAAGAAGATAAATACGAGATTTTACTGTTCTTAAAGATCACTAAGATAAAATTAAGTTCAAATATTTGAAAATAACCCTAACCAGTTTGGCTCAGTGGACAGAGCACTGGCCCGTGGGCTGAAGGGTCCTGGGTTTGGTTCTGGGAAAGGGCACAGGCCTCAGCTGCAGGCTTCATCCCCAGCCCTGTCAGGGCACGTGCTGGAAGCAACCAATCGATGTCTCTCTCACATCAGTGTTTCTCTCTGTCTTCTTCTTCCCTTCCATTCTCTCTAAGAATAACAAATGGAAAAATATCCTTGGGTGAGGATTACCAAAAAATAAATATTTTAAAATAGAATGTATGATTATTACTTTATCTGTAAATAGTGACTCCAGAAACATTCCCACTGTTCAGAAACTCAAGTCTTCCTATTTTACTTTAAACACATTATCAAAGTACATCATAAGTCCACTCACACCCTCTTGTATGAAGTATTTGCATATCCCATAGATCTAATTTAGTTGAAATAGAATTAAGCCCAATCAGCATCAACCTATGAATCAGGAAATCACAGTTCAATTCCCGGTCAATTTACATAACCAGGTGCAGACTCAAATCCCAGTGTGGGGCATGTAGGAGGCAGCTGATCAATGATTCTCTCTCATCACTGATGTTTCTAGCTCTCTCTTTCCCTCTCCCATCCTCTCTAAAATCAACAAAAATATATTTTTTATAAAAAAAAGAAAAAATCTAGTAAAATTAAAACTATCATCAGGCATTTTATATATTTGACAAAGGATGACTATCAAAGCATGTAATTACAGTAAAACTTTAAAAAATTTAGCAAAACTTAGAAATCTATTTTTCTTCAAAGCATATTTTTACTAAATGTTAGTAAACAATACCATATTTCTAGTAGACAAAGAAATTATAAGCAATTTTTCTCTTACCTAGTTTTACAGGAAAGCCTGGAGGAAGCTTCATTTGAACAAATTCTCTAAGCTTGTTAAAGTGCTTGAAGGGAGCTATCACTTCCAAAACATTCAATATTCTGAAAAACGGAAAAGAAAAAAAAGTTTTCATTTTTAAAATGGATTTCTTTGTGTCCTTATGTTGTTTTATAATCAAAAGCTTCAAACTTAAGGATGAGGAAATGATACTTCCTTCCTCTTGAATTTTTTGTTTTTATTATTCTTTTTTACCATGTCAGAGTTTATAACTTTCACATATTACAGTGCAAGTACAACTTCTAGTTGTTTGATTTTAGGTCCATACATAAATGGATTCAAGACTTCTTCTTCCTGAAGTTTACATATTCCTGAATTCTTTAATTCACTACACTATTTAGGTGTTTAAATTTCACTGCTAATTTTTTGTGTGTGAAGTGCTTTTTACTAGGATGTGCTTAGTAACCACTGATTTCTTGCAAATGTGATAAATTAGTGGTAATTTTTTTATGCTTAAAGGAAATTTAGCTGGCATAACATTTCAGTTTATATTTCTTTCCCTCTGAATTACAATTTCATGTCTCTCAGCATTCAGTAGTCATTATACTGCAGCTTCTTCCTTTCATTCTTTGGTTTGATGGATTTTACTTTTTAATTAAATCCTTATGATTAAATCCTCCATTGACCCCTTCTAGCTCACCCTGCCCCTCCCCCAGGCCTTCAGCACCCTTCCGTCTATGTCCAATGGTTATGCATATATGCATACATATTCTTTGGTTGGTGTCTGCCACCCATCCACCCTTCCCCACCTTTCCTCTGAGATTTGATGGATTTTATTTTCAAGTAGTTTTATTCTTCTTTCAGAAAGAGCCCATGGCTGCTATATTTCTTGAATTCTTCTGTCTTAAAATTGCCTTTATATTTAAATGACATCTTAGCTAGATATATTATCAGATCACACTTCCTTTGTTTCAGAAATGCTAAAATGTGAAAAAATATAACGCCAGGCTGTATTTTAGCCTCTTACTGCCTGAATGCCATTAGAATTCAGAGAGGGGAAGGCGAGAGAGAAAGAAACATCAACACAAAAGAGACCATCGATTGGCTGCTTCCTACACAACTCATACTGGGAACCGAGCCCACAACCAGGTATGTCCCGACCAAAAATCGAACTGGCAACATTATGGTGCACCAGATGCTCAACCAACTGAGCCACACTGTCTAGGGTCTTTCAACTTCTTTATTAAAGTCCAAGTCCAATAGTTTCATCAGGATAATTGTTACTAATCATTCTTTTAACAAGTTTTCCTGGACCCTAATGTTATGCTAAGATTCAGTTTTCCTTACAGAAAAATTTTCTTATATTTAGAACTAGTCGCCCTGTACACGAATCTGTGCACCAGTAGCTCTCTGCAGAGCCTGGCCACTCTGCCCAGAGGCTCTCCGTAGCCCAGAGGCCCATCCACAGCCGAGCTTGCCTTGTCAGCAGGGCCACAACGCAAGCATCCCCCCTCCCCCATCCTCCTCACCATGGCTCCGTGCCCACTGCCCAGGGGCCCTGTGCAGGGGTGGAATGCTTGCCTCATGGCCACAGCAATGAAACAAGTGTTCTGCCAGCCACTCACACTGCCCCCTCTGAACGGCCACCCCACTGGGACTGGGGATTCCAGCAGGGCTGACAGGACTGGGCCGTCATCTTGTGGCAATGGGTGCTGCCATCTTTGTGACCGAGGGACAGTTAATTTGCATATTACCATTTTATAAGATGGGATGGTATTTTGGTTACATTTTGGAAGCTATATCAGTGGAACACTAAGAATACTTGTATTGAACCATCTGTCTCCCATAAATATTACTTCTCTACTTCAATTCAGTGGTCCACAAATGAGGCTTAAGAGCCACATGCAGCTCGTGAGCAGCAGTTTGCTGTTCTGTTGACTAATGAGTTTGCCGACTGAGATAGGGGCTTAAACACAAGGAACAACAACAGCCTGTAATTATTGGAATTGAGAGTCTAGGTCAGTGGTCCACAAACTCATTTGTCAACAGAGCAGCAAATCACAGCTTGCGAGCCACAGTTTGCTAACCACTGCTTTAGCCTATTCTTTTACTGCATTCACTATGAGCTAACAAAAGTTAATTTTTTGCCACATCTATTCTGTTCGTTGTTTCTAAAGTATCTGCTTTGCAATAATGATATTTAGTGCATAATTTATTTCATTAGCTTTACGATCTCCTTTTGATTTCATTCTATTGTCATCTCATCTAGAGTGATGTTGTTATTCACTGCATTGTTTTTATGATTTTTTATAGCATTTATTAAAAATTTTCTTTCTTTGACCTATGTTTTATTCTAGAATAGATTATTTGTCCGGCTTTTATATGCTATGTTCCTTTTCAACATTTCTCAGGGAACACTGTTACAAATGCCACATTTATAAGTTCTAATATAACCATTTTTTTCACATATTAACACCTCTGAAATTGGAATAACTCCTAAAGCTGATAATCTTATCTAATAAAAGAGTAACATGCAATTTGACCGTACCTTGGCTCCTGATTGACTATGCTACCAGCCAATCAGGAGCAGGGGGCATGGCCAGCAGGATGGGAGGCAAGGCCGGTGAAGCCTGAGGGGCGTGGCTGTGGTGCAGCATGTGCTCCCCAGGCCGGGGCCCCGTGAAGGGGCGAGCCGAGGTGCACACCTCAGTCCCGGAGGGGACTGTAGCAGCAGCAGCGCAACGTGCGTGCATGCGCTCCCCAGGCAAGGGCCCTGTGGAGGGGCAGGATGGCTGCAGGAGGCCCGCCTGGAGCTGCGGGGCACACTGTCTGCGAGGTGTGCTGTCAAAGAGGCGCCCACCTGCTGGGTTGGCGCGGGACCCCCCAGTTCTGGATGCATTTCTCTGCTCCCTCAGTCTCCATGACCTCATGCCGTTGTCAGTGGCAGTGTGTACGAGTCCAGTAAGGTCACCCTTTCCCCAAGCACCACGCACACTCCGTGGTTCTCTGCCTTCTCAGGCAAGGATCAGAGCTAGGAGCCTTCCAACCAGGTGCTCTGGCTTCTGGAGATGCTGAGGAAGGCACGCCCTCAGCGGGGCTGCAGCATCTCCAGTTTCTCAGCTCACACCCTCTCCCCAGGAGGCTGGGGAGAACAAATATGGCAAAGTTCTTTAAGCCATGGCAGTCAAAGTGGTGGGACTCGGCCACGCAGGCACAAAGAGGGGCTGGGGCCCTTTCCGGCCCTGGGGTTAGGCAGCATGCCCTATGGTCCTGGGTGCCTGTGGGTGCCTGTGGCTGCGGCTGGCCTGAGTGAAGCTGGCCCAGGTCCTGGGTGCCTATAGCTGGCCAGAGGGAGGGAAACCTGGGTCCCAGGTGTGAAGCAAGGCAGAGGCAGTTAGGGGCAATCAGGCCAGCAGGGGAGCACTTAGGGACGATCAGGCAGGTAAGCAGAGGTGATTAGGGGTCACACATACCTGAAGGGTCCCTGATTAGAAAGGATGCAGGTTGGGCTGAGGGAACCCCCCCTCCTTGCACGAATTTCGTGCACCAGGCCACTAGTATCCTATAACTAAAACATTTTTATTCTTAATTAGAATATAAAACTGATACATATTTCATCTGCATCTCTCTGATGATCAATGACTTTGAGCATATTTTTATGTCTCTTGCCATCTCTAGGTGCATTGCCCTTTTTTAATTGGATTGTCTTCCTTTTGTGGAGTTGTATGCATAGTTTATGTTTTGGAAATTAACCCCTTTTCTGATACATCATTGGGGAGTATGTTCTCTCACACAGTAGGTTCCCTTTGCATTTTGAAGATGGTTTATTTTGCTGTGCAGAAGCTTTTTAATTTGAATGCAGAATGATGTGGCCAGTATGGAAACCTATGGCATATTCTTGAAAAATAAAAGTGAAATTGCTGTTGAACCCAGCAATCTCACTTCTGGGGATATATCCTAAGAATCAGAAAACATCAGAAAGAATATTTGCACCCCTGTGTTCTTAACAGCATTATTTATTTACAATAGCTAAGATCTGGAAACAGCCCAAATGTCCATCAGTAGAAGAGTGGATAGAAAAGCTGTGGTACATTTATACAATAGAACACTGCCCAGCTCTAAAAAAGAAGGATCTCTTATCCTTTAAGACAGCAAGTGTGGACCTGGAGATTATTATGCTAAACAAAATAAGCCAGTCCAAGAAAGATAAGTATCACATGATCTCACTCATATGTGGAATCTAATGAACAAAATAACTGACAAACAAAAAAGGTCCAGAGACATGGAAGCATGCATCAAACTGAGAGATCTCAGAGAAGAGAAAGGTAGTAGAAACAGATTAACCAAGTAACTTATTTACTAGTGACCCAGTGCACAAATTCATGCATATTGAAATGAAATTAATTAGAAGACGGCCAGTGGGGCAAGAGCGGGCAGGATTGGGCTAGATGGACTGGACACACTCTGGAGCCAACCTCCCATGGTCCCTCCCCGGCTGGCCACAGCTGGGGCAGCACTGCGGATTGAAGGGCAAGAGCAGAGTGAGCGGGGTGCCTCCAGCAGGTGGGGTCCCTCAGCCTGGCCTACGAATATGGGCTGAAACTGGCTCTCCGATATCCCCCAAGGAGTCCCAGATTGTGAGAGAGTAGTTCTCATGTGACGCACCCCAAAATCAGATTTCCTCCACTCTGGATCCAGATGCGTCACCAGAGAACTGCAGCTGCCAAGTCACTGCAACTCAGCAGCTCCTGCTTTCAGCATCTGCCCCCTGGTGGTCATTGCGCATCATAGCTACCGGTCAGATGGAAAAATGGTCAGATGGTCACTTAGGCTTTTATATATATATAACTAGAGGCCCAGTGCACGAAATTAGTGCATGGGGGGCGGGGGATGTCCCTTAGCCAAGCCTGCATCCTCTCCAATCTGGGCCCCCTCAAGGGATGTCCGACTGCCCGTTTAAGCCCCATCCTGGTAGGATCAGGCCTAAATGGGCAATCGGACATCCTTCTCACAATCCAGGACTGCTGGCTCCAAACTGCTCACCTGCCTGCCTCCCTGATTGCCTCTAACTGCTTCTGCCTGCCATCCTGATCACCCACTAACCACTACCCTGGCAGCCTAATTGATGTCTAATTGCTCCCCTGCCAGCCTGTTTTCCCCCAACTTCCCTCCTCTGCCAGCCTGGTCCCTAACTACCTTCCCCTGCAGGCTTGATCACCCCCAACTGCCCTCCCTTGCAGGCTGGTCCCTCCCAACTGCCCTTCACTGCTGGCCTGATCCCCCACAAATGCCCTCCCTTGCAGGGCGTGGAACCTCCCAATGATTCTCCCCTGCTGGCCATCTTGTGGTGGCCATCTTGTGTCCACATGGGGGCAGGATCTTTGACCACATGGGGGCAGCCCTCTTGTGTGTTGGAGTGATGATCAATCTGCAAATTACTCTTTTATTAGATAGGATAGAGGCCTAGTGCATGGGTGGGGGCCAGCTGGTTTGCCCTGAAGAGTGTCCCAGATTAGGATGGGGGTTCACCCTGGGGTGAGGGGTGGCCTGGGCGAGGGGCCTGTGGAGGTTTGCAGGCTGGCCACGCCCCCCAGTGACCCAAGCAGAGGCCCTGGGATCTGGAATTAATCTATGTCTACAATTGAAACTTTGTGGCCTGGAGCAGAGCCAAGTCTTCTGCTTGCTCCACAGCGGCAGCCATTTCTGTTTGAAACATTGTAGCCTAGAGTGGAGGCCTAGGCCGGCAATGGCAGGTGGGATCCATTGCCAGGGAAACCTAAGCCTCTGTTCTCTCCAGCTCAGTGACTGCCGCCATTTCTGTATCTTTCTTAATTGAAACGTTGTAACATTAAGTGGAGTCTTAGGCAGGCAATTGCGGGCAGAAAGCTTGGCTTCCTCTGTTGCTGAGGAAACCCAAGCCTTCCTCGGCTCTCAGTGGCTGCAGCCATCTTGGTTGGGGTTTATTTGCATAATCTGCTCCTGACTGGCTGGTGGGCATGGCTGGTGGGCATGGCGAAGGTACGGTCAAATTTGCATATTACTCTTTTATTAGATAGGATGATGATGATAATAACAATAACAATAATAATAATAATAGAGGCCCAGTGCAGGAATTCATGCACAGGTGGGGTCCGGCAAGCCGGCCCCAATTGGGACAGACTAGGACTGGGCTGGTTGGGAGGAGGAGATAGTGGGAAGTTGGCTGGGCCAGCTGGGTGGGGGGGAATGGGTGATTGGCCAGTGGGCCCCACACCCAATTGAGGAAAGGGGCTGTGGGCAGTGGGCCAGTGTGGCCCCTCCCCCAAATGGGGTAGGTGGTGCCAATCAGGGGCCAGCAGCCTGGGTTAGGGGCTATGGATGGTTGGCCCTGTCCCTGATTGGGGTCAGGGGCAGAACTGCAGGAGGTTGGCTGGATGGCCCCACCTCCATTTGGGATGAGGGTGGCAGAGGTGGGGCCAGCTGGGAGAGGGGTGCAGGCCAATTAGGGTGGTGGGGGCTTATAGGGGTTGGAGCTAGCCTGGGAGAGAAGCTGTGGGATGTTGGCCAGCCGGCTCTGTCCCTGTTGGGATGGTGGGGTGCGATTAGGGGTGGGGCGCCTGGGGAGAGGGGCTGCAGGAGGTTGGCGACCTGGACCCCCTATTGGGGTGGGGGATGCAATCAGTGGCAGGGCTGGCTGGGGGGAAGGGCTGCGGGCCTATTGTGGTAAGGCAGGCAGATCAGTGGTGGGGCTGGCTGGGGGAGAATGGCCCAGCCCTGATCAAACTCTCCCACCCCAATCAAAGATGAGCTGGCCAGGGGAGGGGCCACAGCAGGTTGACCAGCCAAACCTACCCTGTTTGGGCCAGTTCACTGGCCATAGTGGGTGTCATAGTGACCAGTCATGTTGTTCTGATGTTACAGTCGCTGGCTTTTTATATAGAGACTAGGGGCCCAGTGCACAAAATTCGTGCCCTGGGGGTGGGTGGTCCCTCAACCCACCCTGCCCACTCTCACATACTGGGAGCCCTCAGGGGATGTCCAACTGATGGCTCACCCCCAGCCTGCTGTGGGCATCCAGCCATCCCCCTGCTCAGCTCAGCCCCGGCTGCCTGCGACCATCCGACCTCAGGGGCTGGGTGCTCACCACCACTTCCCCTCACAGCATCTGGGGGCCGGGCGCTCCCTGCCGCCGCCGCTTCCCCTCACAATGCCCGGGGGCTGGGTGCTCGCCGCCACTGCCATTTCATCTCCACCCCTGGGGCCCGGCACTCACGCCACTTGGCCCCGCCCCTGCTCCTGACTGGCTGGTAGCATAGCCAATCAGCAGCGAAGGTATGGTCAAATTTGTACGTTTCTCTTTTATTATATAGGATAGATATAAATAGCCCATGGACACAAACAATAGTGCAGTGAAGAAAGGAGCCACTCTGATGGAGGTGAAGCAGAGGTGGGGATGTAATGAGGGACGACTGTAATACTCTCAAATGATAAAAATAAATTTAAAAGAAATAAAACTATATGTAATAATAAATTTTAAATTAAAAATACTGGTGCATCTTTTAGTCAGCTGGGTCCAATATTCTACCTAATAAAGAGGTAATATGCTAATTGACCATCATGCCCTCACAAATAATGCAGCATCCACAGCCAGTAAGGAGGGAATATGCTGACCGTCACGCACTCAAAGATGGCAGCGCCCAAAGCCACAAGATGCCAGCGCCCAGGCCCCTTGGCCCCACCAGCATGGCAGGTGCACAGCACAGCTGGGCCCACCCCAAGCAGGTCCAGCTGCTCCACGTGCCTGCCTCTGGAGTTTTCCAGTCCCCCCAGCCTCCCACCCCTCCCCCCTACCGCCCAGGGCCACCCAAGGAGCAGGTAACCAGGGCCGGCCAAGCCTTGTGCTCCCGGCAGTGGCAGCAGCAGAGGCATGATGGGGGCATCGCCTTCCCCTGATCGCAGGGTCGCCTCCTGCCCCTGAGGGCTCCTGGACTATGAGAGGAGGCAGGCCGGGCTGAGGGACCCCCCTCTCCAGTACATGAATTTCCATGCACCAGGCTTCTAGTATGGTAATATAGATATGTATGTATGAATAACTCCCTTCCCATATTTTATGGGAACTATCTATCTTCATCCCTGATCTATGGTTTGAGGGCTGTATAGCACATTCTACCTCCTTTTCTCAAGTTAGGCTATTGGGGGGTATGAGACATATACAGACTGTAGAAAAATGTAGGTCTTGCTCTATTCTATGATTTCTTTTACTGTATTAGGACAGAGTGATAGGGGAAGGAACTATCAAAGAAAATAGCCTGGGGCTTCAGTCTGCTAACTGAATTTTTTAAAAAGATCTATAGTCTTTAATTGATTCATGAATCAGACAACCCCTCTCCCCCCCCCCACCCCGCCCAGCACCTTAAAGAGTATGCTAGCTGAAACCAGTTCGGCTCAGTGGATAGAGCGTTGGCCTGTGAACTGAAAGGTCCCAGGTTTAATTCCGGTCAAGGGCATGTATCTCAGTTGCAGGCAAATCCCCAGCAGGGGGTGTGCAAGAGGCAGCTGATCGATGTTTCTCTCTCATTGATGTTTCTGACTTTCTATCCCTCCCCCTTTGTCTCTGTAAAAAAAAAAAAAAAATCAATAAAATATTTTTTTAATATATTTTTTTAAAAAGAGTACTCTAAACAAAATTTTTATGAGCATCTGCTAAGTACAGTTTGAGAGATGTCTACTGCAGTATCTTACCTAATAATAGACAAACATGTAAACTGACCATATCTACACTATGCCAACAGCCAATCAGGAGTGATATGCAAAATTAACCCATCAATGATGGCAGTTAATTTGCATAAACAGGTGCCGAGTGACAGGGGTGGGAGGGACACTTGCACTGTTGCCATGGTGATGATGCAGGCATTCTGCCCCACCCCCGATCTCTCAGAGCCTCTGAACAGCTTGGGAAGACAGGGCTGGAGCAGAAAGGGGCTAAGCCACAGTGGAAAGGCGGCACCAGCAGCCAGGGAAAGGAAAATCCATCCTAGCACGAATCTTTGTGCATTGGGCTTCTAGTTGTTTATAATAGTGACAAACTATAATCAAAATATTTATCAAACAGGGGAATGATAAAACAAATGACAATAAATCAATACTGTAAAATAATAAGAAAAAGAGACACTAAAAAGTAATTACTCTAAGAATTGCAAGATAAATTTTAAATGAAAAAAAAAAATCTCATAGAATAAAATGTAGACTATGCCGTTTTTATAAAAATGCAAAAACAGACAATCCTAGATAAAAATATAGCAGTTATCATCTATTAACTATTACTAAGATAAAAGTAAATTATCATTTTTATTCTATAAACCTCATTCTATTAGATTATTAAATAAAACGTATGTATTGCCCTACCAGTTTGGTTAGTGGACAGACCATCGGCCTGTAGACTGAAGGGCCCCAGGTTCGATTCCGATCAAGAGCACCTGCCTGGGTTGAGGGCTCAACCCCTAGTCGGGGGTGTGCAGGAGGCAGCCAATCGATGATTCTCTCTCATCATTAATGTTTCTCTTTCTCCTTTTCCCACTCTGAAATCAATAAAAATATATTTTTAAAAAAATAAAAAGCAAAAATGTATTTATGTATTATTTTTATAATTAAAAAACTATACAAACATTTATCTGGTTAAAATAATAAAAATATTACTATCTTGTGAACTAAAAAATTTTGAGAAAGGTGCACACACTATCAAAGCAATGACTATTTGCCTTTACATGTCAAAGGTCTCAAATGAAATACCCAGATACAAATATTATTACAATCTTTAGGGTTTAGTAGCTTCTTTGTATAGTTAGTAACTTAACTTACGACTGAATTCCCAAGGGAAATTCCTGGCTCATGGCTATTGTGGCTTTAAATGTTTTCTTATTCTCTTTGCACACCAGTTCTCTACCAAGATGAGGAGCTCTAAAATGGAAAAATATATATATATTAGTAAACTTTTTTCCATGTCTTATCATCATCTTCTTAAGAATCTGTCCTTTTCCAATGACACATTAATATTTCAAATTTTCTTACTCTGAGCACAAAAATAAAAATTCTGATAAAAGAAAATGAGACATGTATAAGAAATAAGACAAAGATAACAAAGTATAAAAGTTCAGAAAAATGATCAAATCTCACATTGATATAATTTAATAAGCACTTTTAGGAACAAAGCAAACCACACAAAAACTGTATCACTGTGTATCTTTAAAATCACTTATTCGATTCAATCTCTGTTTTTATCTACAGTTCTCAGCATGACCCCTAAGAAATGATGTGAAGAATAAAGAATTCTACATTCACTATAGAATACTGTACAATGTAAAAATTTTGAAAAAGTACAATAAAACTTTCAATACAAAAAAAAAAAAATAGTCATTGCAACTTCTTCCTAAACATGAGGGTAGGCAATATTTTATTCTCTGCCAAAGAAAAATACTATTTTCTATAAGGATTATATTTTATCTCACATGGCTGGCCAGAAAAAAACTTATTTATTGATTCATTCAAAATAGTTGTCTTTCATCATCTTTTTATTCAACAAATATTTGCTGAATACAAACTATGTGCTAGGTACTCCAGTAAGTATCAGTAATAAAATATTAAGTACATTTCTTATGTAAGGATGGTGAGAAATAGCCTGATATAGGGTAATGCACAGAAATAATGATCAGAGATCGAGGAGCTTAAAAAAACAAAAAGTAGAGAAATAGTGAATGGCCTTCCTTATACACCGGTCATCCATCTCTGGTCGTTACTTCTGTTTTCACAAATTATTCTGTTTAAAAACCAAAGAATCCAAAATAAACAAAAGAAAAGAAAAAAAACACATACTTTCCATTTTCAGCAGATATATATTCTTCCCATGTAATAGTGTTCTGAGGAGGAGGGGTAAGGGACTGTCTTCGAACCGGCTGCCAAAAAAAAGGAAGAAGAAAAAAAGAAAGAGGCAGAGGGACAGAGAGAGAGAGAGAAAGACAAACACAAATAGTGAGAGACAGACAGAGACACAGAGGAAGGGAGGGGAAAAAGAACATTTTTAAAAATATAAAATAAAGCTATTTTAAGCTATTTATTTTAAATAAAATAAAGCTATTTAAACTACTAAACTGTTTAATCTCTTCAATATAATTCTTTAAGAGTTTACTTCCAAGATAGTTCCATGGTGATTTAAGCTCTATCAATTTTTTCTAGATCTCAAATAAGAAGATAAGTTATCAAAGTAATAAAATCCATTCAATTCAAAGTTTTAATAGTCTAAAATGTTCTTGGCATTATGCTAAAAAGTGAATATGAAGTATATAAACTAACCATGACTTCAAGGAGTTTACAACTTAAAGAAAAATCCATATATGAACAGTTAATCAGAAATACAAAATATTGTATTATTAAACACCAAATGAGCTTACAAAAAAAATGAATAGTACAGGAGCTAGAAAAAAGAGCAATCTTCTATGGATAATAAATTCAGATTCGAAAGGACTGGGGTTCAGACTGTATGAAAGTCAAATACAGACCACTTATTTGATCAACACTAGTAAAAGGTCATGTCAGATTTTAAAACTTACACTTTGTCTGTTAAATATGCATTTGGGTCACTATAGAGAAGCAATATACCCAGCCAAGAACTGGTCTATGCTACTTCTAGCTTTGTTGACTTCAGAGAAATTAATTTCTTTAAACCTCACTTTCCTTTCTATAAAGTGGAACAATGACACTCATCTCATGAAATAACTGCAATAATCACAAGAGATGAAAACACTTAGAACAATGCCCATGTTAACAACGCCAAAGTTATTTTTGGCGCACTGGGCATTCCCTTCACACCATCTCCCATTGGAGTCTCTGAGCACAGGAGGATAATTCTATGTACTCATCTCAAAGATGAGTACATCTTTGTATCAATAGGACAACTATAATAATATATTATAATAAAAGTTATGTGAATGTAAAAAAAAAAACCAACTCCAATGTTTTAAAACAACATAAACAAAAAAGAAAATTCAATGAGGTGCATATGAAATCACTTTTTAACTTATAGAAGTTGAATTTAAATTTATGGCACTTAATTCAGATTAGGCCACTAAAGAATCCTTTGTTATTCGCCAATAACATGTTTTGTTATAATAATCACAAAAGTACCTACATTTGAGTAACTAACCTGTGTTTATGTGACTTGCAAGTTGACTTAACACACAATGATTTTCACACTCGATTCATTTTTATACTACTAGTTGTGACCAAGCAGCCATTAATTTCAATACTGGTACATATGTTTTTTAAAACTTTATTAAGATTTTAAATACAATTCCCCATTACAATGGAATTATCTCTTGAATCTGACAGGTTCCTCCATTTATTCTTTTGATCACCTATTTTTTAACTGCATGTTAATTTATATGTGCCTTTCCTAAAAGCTTGTTATTTAGGTTTAAAAGAACTGTATTCCCAGAAGTACCTATAAAATGTGTACAAGTATTTCTTTTCTCCTTTAATGCCCACTGCGGAATATAATTAAACTGGTATTAATTTCAATTTCATGCTGCTTTCCCTGTGTTTGTAAATTCTGTGTTTGGGAGGGGGGAAAAAGAGCTATTTTTATCTTTTTTATAATTAAATACCAATTCTGTTTTGATGTTCTTTGATTCTGCACTATACCAGATTCAAACAAATCAAATTATATGTATAGATGAATATAATAGAATTAATGGTCTTTAAATTTCTTCTATTTATAACTGTACTCCAAAAGGATTCTAAAATATAATTAATTAGTTTTCCCCTATCAAAAGTCCAACACCATCCTAATCAAAATCCCAGCAAGTGTTTTATCTTTCATAGAAATTGACAAGTTAATTTAAATATTCATCAAAACTGTAAAGTTCAAGGGGCTATGATTCACCTAGAAAGTATTTTATTTCTGCTCAGAAGTCAAAACTTTAATTATTTAACTTAATTCATATTACTTTGTTCTATTATGTGGCCATCTGAAATTAAACTATATCTTAATTTCAATGTGTAAAACTATAACTTATTAAATAAAATGCCATCTGAAGACCCCTTTAACAATTCAAGTACATTAAGTTACAAAGAAAATTAAGTTGTATGCTGCAGGTTTAAATACAGATAAATCAGACAATCGGAGACAATTGGCAAATGGTTCATAAAATGCTATTCTATATAGTTTTTGCCTCCATATATTCATCTCAAAACGGTTTGCTGCCAAAATTAAACAAAAGTAGCAATAACCACCACAACAAAATAATTTCTTAAAAATAACTAAATAAAATGTAAATCACAATATAAGTCCAAAGAAATAGCCTTTTTGTCTGGTCAACAATGGGTGAGAGAAGCAGCTTTGTCCAAAACTGAGATCAGCATTTTCTCTCTCAATTTATTTCTATTTCCTGAGCATATCACGTCCATGCAGGACATGATATGCTCAGGAAATAGAAATAAATTTATCAAGCTATCAGTAAATTTATCAAGATATCAGTAAATATCAGGCAGGCTTTTGAAAAATGAAGTCTGGTAAAGCTCAAATCTATCCCAAAGCCAAAAGAAATCTAAGGAGTACAGAAAGGGTCTTGTGGGAAGGAAATAGATCACACTAAACTAGCAGGATCACAATTTTAATTTAAACATTGAATGGGGATTCTCAAACATTTTACATTCTGTACTTATTTAATTGAATTATATGGCTGATTCACTCAATACACGAACTTTGTAAAAGCTAAAATACTTTCCTGGCGCGCACGCGCGCGCGCGCACGCACACACACACACACACACACACACACACACACACACACAGACAGTATTTCCATGACTTAGTTGGAATCTGGCATACTATGGGAAGTTATAGGCTAGAAATGATTTTATAAAGTAAGTGGACCTTTACTTCAGCCTTCAAAGCAGTCGATGATTTCAATTAGTGAAATAGGAAAAATAATATATGCAAAGGAACATGGATTAAAAATTAATATTGGGTTTCATGCTTATAAAACGATTTAATATATTTGTTAGTGAAGTCTCAGAGGCCAAGAACAGATTCACACACACACAAATATCACTAAAGGCAATATTAAAAAAAAAAAGGCGTATTGAATATACTAAACAAAACCCACGAATGTACTTATATAAACTCGCTAAATGCCAGGAATAAAGTCTATCCCCTCTCTCCTTACAACATTATAAATTAGAAGTGAAAATTATACCTCAAAATTTTGTTCCATTATGTTTCCACCTTTACTAAGACTCTCCATAATGGCCTTATTTCGAAGAATATCTTCTTCACTGAGATGTTCTCTTCTTTTTCTTGATTCTAAAACAAGTCCGTTCACCAAATAAAAGTCTGCCAAAAAGTTTCCTACTCTTTCCTAAAACAAAATCAAATATTTCAACATAATAAAAAGATTACATTTGCAACAAGTTTCAAAGTAATATACATATACATGTTTTTCCATAAATATGTAACATTAATGCATACATAAATAGTCCTTTGGTACTTGAAATTATCGAATTATCTTGTACATTCTATTAAGTTAAAAAATACATTAAACTAAAGGCTCGGTGCACCAGATTTGTGCATTTGGGGAGAGGGGGAGGCCCTCAGCCTGGCCTGCAGCCTCTCGCAGTGCAGGAGCTCCCAGGGGATGTCCGATTGATGGCTTAGGATATCCTTAGCGCTGCTGTGGAGGTGGGAGAGACCCCTGCCACTGCTGCTGTGCTTGCCAGGCAAGCTGTGAACCTGGCTTCTAGCTGAGCTGCACTCCCCGGGTAGGAGCACACTGACCACCAGGGGGGCAACTTCTGCGTTGAGCATCTACTCCCTGGTGGTCAGTGAGCATCATGGCAACTAGTCATTCCACCATTCAGTGGATTTGCATATTAGCCTTTTATTATATAAGATTATATAGGATTATACATTTTAAATTTGTAAAGAAAAATTTAAAACACACATATGTATGGCACTTAATCTGAAAAATGAGTTAAATTTAAATAAAATTACCACATAGTATTCCTTTAGAATCTACTCCCAAGAAGCACAAAGCTATCTGAAAATTTTATTTACTTAAAGTCAAACATTATAAGTATCAAGGAGGGGTCAGGGATAATTATTGTTCCCATTTTATAGATAGAAAAGAAAGTGAAATAAAAAGAAATAGTCTAAGTCACATAGAAATCTGTAGGACAACTAGAATTAATTACCTGTTCCAATACTCTATTCTCTAACAGGATCAAATCTCAAGTTACATTTGCTTGCTACTTTCAACAAAGAGAGAACAACAGAGCAGTCCAGCTCACTAATACAACTGTTTACATTAGAAATGAGGGATAGGGAAACTCAAAGGGTATAAGGGACATCAAGAAGGTTGAGTTATTTCCTTCAGCATCAAACATTACTCTTTTAACTCAGACCCAAGAGGAGGTCAGAGTTTCAAATGTTTTACTTCAAAAAACATGATGGAAAGCAAGCTTCCCAGTTCCACCTGCATGCAAATCACTTGGTTGTCTTCTTACTACTGTTTTCTGGCATTCCAAAACCATGTGTTTAGAGTTGTTTCCATGTCCACCTTGCTTTTGACGGCTCTTTTGCCAGTCACCAGAAAGCAAAGCATTCTACACTTGTTTCTACCTACAAAATGGGAACCATAAGCATTACTGACTCCCTCCTTACCTGTCAAAGATTTAAGAAGATCACCTAGACGCTGTTCAAGAGCTTTGAGCTGCTTAGCAGTAGCACTAGATGAATAGCAGCTTCAATTTTTATCTTCTCTTGAAGTGTTCCTTCTAATGCTGTCCAGAAGAACAGAGTACAAATAAATAAGACTTAAGCCAACAAATGGATTGCAGTGTAGGAGCTCACAACTGGGAAACCTATATGCTATTTGTTGCCAAATAGGTTTAGAGAAGAAAGCTGATGAGCCTAGACCTACAGTGAGGATTTTTTCTGTGGTTGTGAGATATTCAGGTGATATAATATCAGTTTTTGAAATCTCATAATAAAAAGCATTTATTAAAAGTAAACCATCAGAACAGTAAAAATTTTAGGTGATAGTCTCTATAATGCAGCCATTTTATTTCTTGCTATCTATAACAGACACTGTAAAGGAATGTAAAAGAATGCAACATCATTCATAAGTGGCAGAAAATTGGACAAAATGCTTCATTCATTTAAATGTCCAAAAAAAAAAGAGCCTGGTAAATAAACTACAACATACCCATATTATGAAATACTATGCATTTGTTAAAAAGAATGAAGCAGCATTACTAGTAAGAAAAAGCACCTAAGACATACTGAAGAAAAAAAATAGGTATAACACTTTATGAAAAAATAAGTATCAACAACTAAAGCTACAGATTACTATAAATACATATTTATGGAAAGCATATATAAATGGATAACCTTCTGCAAGGTGCTCTGAGATTGTGAGTAGTGGCCAAGGGGAACATTTAATTTATATGTAAGGTTGTGTGGTAATTAATTTTACAAGTCAATTTGGCAAGACTATGGTGCTCAATCATTTGATCAAACACCAGTCTAGACGTTTCAGTGAAGGTTATTTTTTAGATGTGATTAACACTTAAATCAGTAGACTCAGAATATAGCAGATTACCCTTTATAATGTAGGTAGGCCTCATCCAATTAATTGCAGGCCTTAAGAGCAAAGCCTATTTTCCAAAGGAAAAGCAATTCTGTCTCAACACTGCAAAACAGAACCCTGCCTGAGATTCCAGCCTGCAGATTTCAGAATCAAGACTATATAAACTCTTCCCTGAATTACCAGCCTGCTGCACTGCCCTACAGATTTCAGACTTCCCAGTTCCTACATTCTCATGAGCCAATTCCTTAGAAAACATTTGCCCCTACGTCCCCCGCCCCCCCCCCCCCCCCCCCGCTTCTCTCTCTCTAAATATCTACTTATACATGTACTAGAGGCCCAAGGCACGAAATTTGTGCAAGAGTAGGCCTTCCTTCCCTCAGCTGCCAGCACCGGCTTCCTTCCAGCACCCAGGTCCCAGACGCCAGAGGGAAGCTGGTGCCGGCAGCTGGGGGAAGGAAGGCCTACTCTTGCACATATTTCGTGTATCAGGCCTCTAGCGTAATATAAGATGAAAATAATTTTTAAAAGCAGTAAGTATGGCCCTTAGCTGATCTGATTACTTATTCTTGACTTTAAAATTTTATTAAGTGTTTCTTCATGTGTCTAATTTAAAAAATGTCTGAGAGCCCTAGATGGTTTGGCTCAGTGGATAGTGTTGGCTTGTGAACTGAAGGATCCCGGGTTCAATTATAGTCAAGAACACATGCCAGGGTTGTGGGCTTGACCCCCAGTAGGGGGCATGCAGGAGGCAACCAATCAATGATTCTCTCTCATCATTGATGTTTCTATCTCTCGTTCCCTCTCCCTTCCTAAAATAAAAATAAATAAGTAAATCAAGTATGAGAGTATTTCAAACATCTTTTAAAAAACATTTTCTTCAGATTGATTTAGAGAATGGAAGGAAGGGGAGAAGGGAGAGAAAGAAACATCAATTGTTTGTTGTTCCACTAACTTCTGCATTCACCAGTTGCTTCTGGTATGTGCTATGACCAAGGATCAAACCTGCAACCTTACTGCATCAGGATGATACTCTAACCAACTGAGCTACTCGGCTAGGGCTTAAGCATTCTTACATAACCTCTTTTTGACAGATGAAATGGTAATTACGGGAAAAATTTACTATTCACTAAAGAGAAACCTTCAATGAAATTTAATGACAGTATTGTAAAAATGTTAGCGTATTCCATTTTAGTCATATATATGGAATACTGAGAAAAGGATATTAGATAAGTAAATAGTTTATAAGTCTAAGAGTAGAAAGAAAAAATATCCAGGGAAATGAATTCAAAAGTGTATCCTCTTTGTGGTATTCCTAGGAATAAAGCATTAGAAATATAATGGAAACATGTGAGGACAAGACAGTGGACAAAAAAATCTTTCCCAACATGGAATGCAATGAGCTAAATTTTTTCTCATGGCTTCTCTAAGAATATGTTCCAATTCTGTAACCAACCATTATAATTCCCTATGCGGTTGCAAAGTGGAGAGAATAAACTATTTGAAGACAATTCAGTATGCTGCTACTTCTTGCATTTCCATCACCTTATTTTGGCCATACGGAATACTAAAAAGTATTAAAAATACTTTAAAGTTTAAAAATCTAGATTAGTACATACTGTTTTATCTTCCCGAAAAAGCCATCCTGTTTGGGCACGTGTGAAAGAAATTGATTTGGTTGATAGAGTTGCAGAGTAAATATCACTACTCATTAAAATGTCAACCTCCTCTTCTGTTTCCATCTCTGATTCCTGGAGTGGGGTTAAAAGTTAAATATTAGAACGTAGGTTTTCAAAAGCTATTAGCATGACATATGAAAATAACAAAATGTTATGAATTTCTAAAGAGGAAACAAATTCTAAAAAATGTGAAATGCTACTTATTCTAAAAACAATTACAGAATTTTAAACTACATATATAAGTTAGAATTATGACTAATTATGAATCTATAAATATAGAATACATGAAATACAGTATTCTTAAACTGTTATAGGTAATGTAGTTGAAACAATACTAGATTACCCATTAAAGAAACTTATAGTATGTAGGGCAATTTTAAAAGATTACATAAAGAATTAAGTTGACAGGCATGAGACAAAATGTCCATATGAATATAGGTTTCATTTTTTTCAACATAGATGAATCTTACTTTAGTTCTTTTTAATTTAAAGACCCACCACTATCATTAGAGCCTCTCTTTCTCAATAGTTCCTAAGTGGAAGGAAAAAAGGGGGGTGGGGGGTGGGGAGAGGAAGAAAGAAAAGCAGTACAGATGCTCTGTATTTCTTGGAGGGAGAAAATCCATTCATATTAACCTATGATTTCTAAAATTGATAAGTAGCCTTACTTCAGGTTTTATTCTCTGCATATTCTCCAGTGATCAATAATTATTTTTTAAATGAGAAAAAAAAGAGAAAGCTTTGTGCTTGCTTCAGGAACAGAAAATTAGAAATCAGGTACAGAAGGGTAAGTAAAGGTGTAAGATGATAGCCTATCTTTACAGGCCAAGAGAAGGTCACTGATACTTAAGACCAAAGAGTCTTAAGTAGAAAAAAAAAAAAAAAGGAGAATAAAAGGCAGAACCTAGAGAGCTCACTGGAGAATAAGAACTGTGCAGGAAGTTTACAATGACTACAGGCTTGATTTCCCACACCTCCTTATTTCTGTACTAGAGGCCCGATGCACAAAATCTGTGCAAAGAGCTTGGCCCTTGCAGTCACAGTGGCTTGCCTCAGCCCTTGCAGCCCCAGCTTCGTCCATCTGGAAGGTCTTCTGCAAGGACGTCCAGAAGGTCACTCTGCTGTCCAGTCTAATTAACGTATTACGCTTTTATTATTATAGATTACCAAGAGCCCCTTTTTCTATTTTTCATCACTGAACTTTCACCCAGATATAGCCCACTTCTTAATCTATCATCTACAGAGTAAAACAGCAATACCTTGGGGACTGGGATAGTACCATTTCCTTCACCCTTACAAGTGAGGAATGGAAACTCTTGACATTAATGCTAAGATACAAATGTATTTTTGGTAACCCAAACTAATTAAGAACACAATTTTCTAAAGAAAATTTTGGGCTGACACAGGTTATACAAAACTGTCAGACAATATCTTTCAAATATATTACAATCAATTAGGATTCTGTATATTAGCTTGAGAACAACAGTATATATAAGACTGTGAAGAAATTTGCCTTGCATTTCAAATACCCTATTTTCAAAGAAACTTTCAGAACAGAACTCTTCTATAAATCATAGACTGATCATCACCACATCATTAAAAAAATCCTTTTAGTTAACAATCATTCAACAAACATGTATTGAATAGTTATCACTTACATATGCACATTAGAATAAACAAGTATTTCCTTAAAGATTATTGCTCAAAACCCAGCTTATCTGTAATTTTTAGGCACAAAATACACACATATACATACCTTAAATACCAATCCTTTGGTGACTTCATCAATACTATATATAATATCAGCTAATTTTACAGTACTAGCCTTAATCTTTGGTTTCTATTTCAGTATCATATTTCCACTTGCCTCTGCCTAGTTAGCTATGCTATTCTCATTTAATATTCAATAGGTCAAATTATTTATTAAATATCTGAATCTATAAGAAAGGTCTCCAAACTATGGCCAGCAGGCCAAATCCAATCCATTACATTTTTCATAAAGTTTTATGGAAATATATCTATAATCATTCTTGTACGTAATATCTCTGGCTGCTTTTATACTAATCACAGCAAAGTTGAGTAGTTGTCACAGAGACCATATGGCATGCAAATATACCTAAAATATGTATTATCTGTACTTTCACAGAAAGGTTCCCAAACTCTGGCCTAGAATGTACTGATGCTGTATTAGGTACCAGAGACTACAACTAAATGAATCCTATAACCTTGAGAAGCTTAACCCCATAAAGGAAGAAAGCTACATAAACAAATAGAAGAGGGTCTTTGATACCACATTCAGTGAAAGCATAAAGAAAACAATGGTTACCTGGCAGGGGAGGAAGTGAGCTTACTAAGCACCCTTAGGTATGAGGGTGAAAAATGAAGGACATTCCAGGAAGTGGAAACATTGTGAACAATAAAATGAATGCTAAATAGCCAGGCATGTCTGAAAAATTGCAAAGAGATAAGTACTACTGTATCTGAGACAGCAAAGTAAGAAAAAGGCTGAAAAAGCCAAGTCACAGAAGGAACCATGTCATGCTAAGGAATGTGGATTTCACTCTCTAGGAATAGGAAACTTTAAAATGTCTTTAAAGAGCTGAAACCGGTTTGGCTCAGTGGATAGAGCGTCGGACTGCAGACTGAGGGGTCCCGGGTTCGATTCCGGTCAAGGGCATGTACATTGGCTGCGGGCACATCCCCAGTAGGGGGCGTGCAGGAGGCAGCTGATCGATGTTTCTCTCATCGATGTTTCTGACTTTCTATCCCTCTCCCTTCCACTCTGTAAAAAGTCAATAAAATATATTTTAAAAAATAAAATAAAATGTCTTTAAAGAAGGCAGGTTTCATAAATTTGTTTTCAATGTTCAGTCTATCTCCAATATGTGAGATAATTTAGAAGCAGTACAGAAGGGGATCAGGAAGATCATTTATAAGACTTGTGATAGTCCAGTTGAAAGATAATGAATATCTAAATTAAGGCATTAACACTATGAATAAAAAAGTGATATTTATTAGACACAGGGAGACATAAATGACTATATATAGTTTCTAATTAGAAAACATGGAGCTGAAACCGGTTTGGCTCAACGGATAGAGCGTCAGCCTTCGGACTGAAGGGTCCCAGGTTCGACTCCGGTCAAGGGCATGTACCTTGGCTGCGGGCACATCCCCAATAGGAGGTATGCAAGAGGCAGCTGATCAATGTTTCTCTCTCATCGATGTTTCTGACTTTCTATCCCTCTCCCTTCCTCTCTGTAAAAAATCAAAATATATTTAAAAAAAAGAAAAGAAAACATGGAGTATAAGAAAAGATGTCAAAAATAACTCCCAGTTTAACGTTGACAACACCTTGCCATGCTAGCAGTCGGCAGCTGTGCATGTCTGCAGGCAGCCCAGGACCAAACCAGAGAGGATGGATCTTGCATTGCCACGATGTGTCCACCATCTGGATACCATTGCTGACATGTACACATAAACTATTGGACATTGAAACTGGGACTCAGAACAGTTGGACATTGAAACTGACACTCAGACATTTTTTGTTCTTATATGTTTGTTTCTAGTATGCAGAGGCAAGATATTTTTGAAGAAAAGAAACAGGGGGGAGTGATTGATATAGAGGCAGGGTGGCCTTGAACAGGCTGTTAAGCTACAGGGGGAAGGCTGGGGTGGATGGGAGGCGGATGCTGGGGGAGATCAACCGAAGGACTTGTATGCATGCATATGAGCATAACCAATGAATGAGAGACACTGGGGCAGGGAGGGGGGCAGGTGGGGACATGTGCTGGGGGGTAAAGGAGGCTGGGGGGAGGATATTGGGGGGGAATGAAAACATATGTACTACTATTAAATATAAGTTATATTGTAAAGAAAAAAAAGAAAAAGAAAAAAAAAAAACCTCCCAGTTATCTGGATGAATAGAAAATAATGTCATTCACCAAAAGAAAAATGGGGGTGGGGGGAGGAGGAGGCAGGTTTGGAAGGAAAATAATGAGTTTAGCTTTAGACAAACTAAATTTTGAAGTTATCTTAGAGACATACATGATATCCCATTTGAGTAGATAGGTCTCCACCCAGAAGATTTATCTGGGATACAATTATATACTTTGTGAAAATAGAAGAGATTATTCTGCCAGTCTGTAAAAATGAGAACCACATCAGAGGCAAATCAAGATTAAAGAGGTGAGAAGGGAACAGGGAAAGGAGAATAAAATGGAGAGAAGAGAAAAGAACAACAGACTAAGGTCAATTCATAAGGAAATGAAAATTTTAAGAACTGAGTTATCAATAACAGAAAATACTTCAGAGACGTCTAATAAAGAGAAAGTTGAAACAAGTGTGCTGGTTTTAGCAATGGACTCAAAATGAGCATTATCCAAAACCCCAAATGTATTTCCTTTTCCAAATAACCCAATTTTTTCCGTGGAAACTGTCATTCCACTCTTCAAGACAGAATCACTATACTCACCCTTAAATCTTTCTAATTCTTAATTCACTCAATCTATTAGCAAGTCCTATTATTTCATTCTTGGAAATGTAAGTCATAATTTCTTTCTTAATTATTCACTACACCATCCTAGTTAAGAACCTCATCACCATATAACCATAACTTCCCTGCCTCTAATCTCTTCCTTTTCCAATTTATCCTGCATATCAGCTATATGATCTTGAAGATGCAATTTAATATCTTAAACCTCAATTTTCTCATGTGTAAAATGAAGATAATAAAAGTATTTACTTTGATAGGTTAATAATTTAATGATACTTTTTAATTAAAATACTAAAATAATAGTTCCAATATGCTAGCAATTAATGCTTAATATAATACTATATATAATAGTGATAGATATACGCTATTAATAAAGATCCACTATCCATAGCACCTAGAAGTATTTGGCATTTACTAGGTCCTTGATAAATGTTAAAAAAAAAAAAAGGAAGGGAGGGAAAGTGAAAGAAATACATAAGATTAACTCACTTAAATTACTTTTTCTAAAAAGGAAGATCCTTTCAATAATTTAAGTATCTATGACTCTGTTACTAACTACAGCAAATCCTAAGTTATCTTTCTGGCTTTTAAGACCTGCCATAAACCACGTTCGCATACTCAATAAGACAAAACTTTACTCAGATCTCTTTTCTGTTTCCCCAAAAGTCCATTCTTATTCCCACTTCCCTGACTTTACTCACCCTGTGCTCCACAAGGAGTACCTTCTCCTCTTCCAATCTAAATCTTCATTGCTCAGTGTCATTACATTGCTTAAGACACTACTTTTTAATAATTCACATACAAGGTAACTAAGGTCTGATCAACAGATATGGTAGTAGGAAGTTCTAATCTAAGAGCTGTTAAGAAAAGAACCATAAGATGTGGTGAATGACAATATGCATAGATGAAGTGATGAAAAACAACAAAATAAAAAGTGACAAAACAAAATGTTTACTACGAAAATTTTGTAGTACTGTCAATGATAAAGATACTAGACAAGCTTTGTCTTTCTGGCACCTCTAAAAGCAGGAAAAGGGGCATTCAGGGAATAAAGGATGAGGATAATGGTATATACAGTTTATACAGGCAATACCAACATGAATTTCTGATGTGATGAAAGGAAGATAATTTTGCACTTTAAGAAGAAAAAGATAAAAGAAAGGCAGTCAAAGAGTGAGGGAAATAAGTACAGAGAGAGAACCAAAGTACAGATAAAGAGATAGGAATGGTCAGTAACATTTTAAAAGAAGCTAAGGTTGTAAGATAATAAATGGTAAAAGGAGCAGCACAGGTTCAATAAATGAGAAAATGGAGTTCACCTAACTAGCAGGTCATCAGTGAGTTATGAGCAAAGAGACTCACTGGCTTGATCAAGATGAAAACAAGATAATAATATATAAAATAAAATAAAACTAAAAAACTAGTAGTAAGAAAATAAAAGCTTTAGGATCTATCCCAATTATACTTTAAGCCCTTTGAAACAATTACACTGATACTTCGTTCCATACAAAGTCATTTTTTAAAAACCACTTAGAGGAATGCTCACCTCATGGTGTATTCGCTGATAAACTTTTTGTTCATTGTCTAATACTACAAAAGATTCAGAGGGTGCTGCATCCCCATTGAAAATGAAGCTTAAATCCCCTCGTTGGCACTTCATGTCAGTAAAGTCTATGAGAGTAGTGTCAAGCCTGTGAAAGATATGTAGATGAGAAATTCTGACAAATAAATTTCAATAACACTCCATAATAATTAAACCAAATTTTGTTCCTTCTAAACTCAAACCAAGATGCTAACACCATATTTCAAAGTCAAATTTAGAAGGGGGGGAAAAAACTGAATTTAAAATACCTTATATTTTTTTTAAAAAAAAACACCACAATAATATTTAAATATATTGCATTTTATTTGTATTTCATTTTTCTGAATATTGTATTTTCTGGCGTATGACTTTTTAACCCAGGAAAATCTTCTCAAAATTACCATATTAAAATCAAATCTGATGTTTAAATTTTTATTTGGTGTACATTGGAAAAGGGGTAGTCTTATACGGCAAGTATATCCCAAACTCTATATTTTAACTGGAAAAGTTAGGGGCTGTCTTATACGCCCAGTCATCTTATACGCCGGAAAATATGGTATATACGCTAATAAAGATTGTTTCCCCATTGTTGAAGTATTGTGCCTTTGTTCCCTACCATTTCCTTTACTATAACAACTCTATTAAATTAACAACTTCAGGACAGAAAAAGAAAGCAGACATTCTGATCCCTTTAAGACCATGTTACCGACTCAGCAGAGCAATTAAGAGGGTTGTAAAAGCAATGGATGTACCACATTCTTGGCCTTTTGCTCTCTACATCTATCCCTTATCCCTAACTATCAGGTACCAAAACTTGCTTCATCGTTCCACTTGGTAACCCACTTAACTTATTCCAAAATCTTTTAGCCTTTCCTTTTGACTTCCCAGATTCAATTAGCATCTCTTTCCAACATCTCCTCCACCGCCTGAAAATCTAGTGGATCATTCCTATGTCAAAAGCTCATAAATTCACTTCAGTGTATTTATTGTGGTCTTTGGTAACCAAGACCTGACACAATCTACCCCAATGAGTTGGTCTCAAATTTCACAAATCACAACTTGCTGAACTTAGGGAGAATACTGGAATGGAAACATTCCCAAGTATCCTAAAGTCCTTCAATTTTTGAAGACTTCGTAGATGACATCAGGACCTCTCTGACTAGCTGCTCAAAACATAGTCCTTAATCTAAACAATGGGTTGACACAATTGTTACATGATGGTGATCATGCCCAAGGAAACATGTTTAAGTCTCTGTATAAGATCCACTCTGGCTACTGAGTTCTAATGCAATTATAAGAATTCATTACTTTGTAGGCTTATCAGTTTTCACCCTGGACAAGGCAAAGTGAATGGGTATTCTTGGTTTCCCTATACAAAAAGGCTGAGAAATGAAACATCTCACATACTGTATCAAAAGAATAACTAGGGTTGTTTTTAAAAGTAAAAGTGAGCCTTAGCTGGTGTGACTCGGTTGGGTGTCGTCCTTGCATCAAGAGGTCACTGGATTGATTCCCAGTCAGGGCACATGCCCAGGTTGTGGGATCAATCCTCAGTAGGGGGTGTGCAGGAGTCAGGAGATCAATGTTTCTCTCCCTCTCAAATCAATAAAAAACTTAAAAAAAAAAAAAAGTGAAAGAGATCCTATTAATAATTTTACCAGGTAACAGGGATGAACCAGACCAAATAGGAAAGTATGATTACCCTATGTGCAAGGAGCTCTTTTCTGAGCCATATAAAATACACATATTCCCTCAGAATGAAATCAAGAAGCACTAAAAAGAGCAAGTCACCAACTCCTGTAGGGATGAACCCGTCTGTTGCTTTATAAATGAATTCTGGCTTCTGGTCTGCTGCTAGTGCCTGCTATTGCACTACTAGTGGTTGTACTGCTAAACATGTGTTGTTGCTTGTACATATGGCATAAGAGAAAATAATGCTAAAGGGGCTTATACCTTCCCTTTATAAGGTGTGGACTACTGATAGTATCAAAAATAAACAGATCAATTTATGTAAGTGCCCTATTTGGACTTATCTAAGCTTCAGCTACCAGGAAACTCTATCCCCTATATAAAAAAAAACTTTTTAAAAAGGGTGGGTGGTCAGAACAGTCTCTGTCTCCATTCCATTCTTGCCCATCCTGGATGAGTGTGGTAGTGAGTTGCAAGCGGTTAGGGTGAAAATAGTGAGAAAAGAGATACAAAGAGAGGCAGAGACAGATTTATATGGTGATATTTAAGCTCCTAGATGTAGTGACAACTAAGATTAGTTAACAGTCAATTTTTATTTTGTCTGTACTTTTATAATTTGCAATTGAAATAAGACTAATACATCTTCTGCAATACCCTGATATATTGCCCAGGAAATACCACACATGCCTCATAATGATAAAATTTATCGTGATATGTTAATGTATTAACTATTCCTTTGCTTTAAGCCTATGAACCTAAATGTTAATTTTTGACATGTAATGGCTATGAAGAACAAAAAATCCTTTTTATAAATGCAAAGATTTAAACAGAAAATACTTTCTGAGATAAGAACTTGAAAAATGCCAAATAGCACTGAAAAAGGAAATAGAGCCTTCTCTTGAGACAGGAAAAACCTGAAATGGGGCAAAGTTTGCAATAATCATTTCAGTCAGTGGGTACAGATCACTTCAAATTATTAAAACTAATAGTGAAAATGTTTTAGTATTTACAACAATAAAGCTGCTCACACTTTCTATTTCTACTAAAGAATTTCATCTCTCCTTGACACCAAAGAAGATATTTTACATGATTAGATACCTATTATGAGGTATGAGTAAACTTTAACGATTTCTTTGATACAGTTAAAATTCAGCTTCATTTGAAGTAATTTTTTAAAAACTAAAACTAAATGTCTTTTGACATTTAAATTTGTTTTTATTTAAGGTTAACATATTTTTTAGAATTCTTGTCATATATGCAAAAAAAATTTGCCAAACTTCCTAAATCCAGCCTTTCCATTAATGTGGTAGACTTTGTTTAGAAATAAGAGCTTTAGAACCTATCACATTTCTCCTTCATCATCAGCTGCTGATAAGCCCTAGGTCTGAGTGTCTTACTACATTAAAGTAGCTTCCTCTTAACCTACATTTCTATAACAATGATTCTCCCTCAGGCTCCTATTCTCATGTCTCCATTTTAACCATGTTGTGGTTTTATTATCTATATTTATTATAAAATATTCATAATAAAATTTACTGCAAAAAGTGATATAATTTTTAAAAGTTCCTTTTTTTTTTTTTTTTGCTATTTCTAAAAATCAAAACTAAAACTAACCTTTTTTTTCTTTTAAGTATAGCACATGGAAGAAAATACTATTCTCCCAAATTATCTACTACCTTTGGCAGTGCCTATATTAAACATTTTTAAATTGATGAATCATTTTTTATGAATCCATAATATACTATTAACAATGGGCTGCTGAATTAAACCTACATCATTATCAAATCCTTTCCTAGTTTCTCTTGTATATTTTTCTGTAATTTCCAAGGCTTCTATAATTACCACGAACTTAATGTGCATGAGCACTTTCATAATTAGAAACTTCTGAAGGTTATTTAAAAAATAAAAAAAATCTAGAAACTCCTACTTTAATTCTACTGCTTGAGAATAATTATCCTAGAACTGACTTCCAACTAAAGGTTATCTCTTCCACTCGAATTCAACATATTACATATGAATTTTATACAGTTGGTTTTTTAAAATTTCTGCCTTGTGACATGGTAGGAACTGACAGGGAGTTGGAGGTCCTGGCTCTACTAATTTGCAAAGTGCTCCTGTAAGAATCACTTCACTTTCTCATCTATAAAACAAACAATTTACATGAAATAATATTTTAAGACATTTCCAGTTCTAACCCCTTACATGTCAAAATTAATATTCTGGATATGTATAAAGATACATATATGTAAAATTATATATATGTATATATAATTTATTAGTATACTAATATAC
Organism: Antrozous pallidus; assembly: GCA_027563665.1. NCBI lineage: Eukaryota > Metazoa > Chordata > Mammalia > Chiroptera > Vespertilionidae > Antrozous > Antrozous pallidus. The sequence goes on along the minus strand of CM050508.1, from coordinate 160,633,655 downwards.
ATATATATATTGGCATATTCACTAGCATTACATATAATTTTCATATATTTAATTTACAAATATATCTACATTAATATAAAGCTAAAGATATAAGGAATAATAAAAGCAAAATTCCGAAATGAGTAAAATATTTTTCACATGATCCAATCATCAATCTTAAGTTTTAAAAGGAAACAGAAGAATGTTAAATTTAGTCTTAAAGAATTCACTAGCATAGATAAGTGATTGAACAGATGAATGGATTCATGAATGGGGTACATTGGGAACAGAAGGGTATAAGAGTAGGGAAAGAAGGACAAGAGTTAAGTCTTCTACTTATGTGTCCCTTATTCCTTAAAAAGCCAGGATCAAGGAGATGACCATCTTAAATCTTCTTAGTATTACATCATGTTCTTCACTGTTTGCCTTCTAGATATTCTGTAGTTGAATAAGAATAATACCTTTGTTTTAGTCAAGAGATGATACTTTTTTTATCTGTATATAGTATGTCTCAAATGAGATAAAATGTTGTGACTTTATCACAGCATGTTTAAGTTATAAAATACTACATCCTAATATAAGCTATTACTACAGGGGCGCGGGGAAAGCTTCCTCTAAATTTCAATTTTCTATTATTCAGGAAAAAAAAATCACCTTACCTGATATTGATACCTTGTTTGTATATTTTACATGCATCAGAAGGCAGAATTCGGGAAAGTAAAGGCACTGTATTTTTTAAAAAGAAGAGGTAAAAATTAATTCGAATAATGTGAACATTTTAGGAATTAAGCAAAATTATAATAATTTCTTTTAAAATAGTATTTTCCCACTTAAAATAATATGTAAAGCAATTTTGAACAAATTCAAGTACCTATTATTTAATTGTATTTGCTGTATAGTATACAACATTCTCCCATCACCAACCCTGCCTACTACCAGTAGGAGAGTTGATAAAATGTTCCTCACGGGTACATATTGTAGAATATTATTATAGATGAGAAAACTATGCCCTTTGGTAACTAAACCCTCCTGAATGGGTTACTGTATGGACCTGAGTCCTATCTGATCCTTTAAATATAATATGATTAAATAGTAGAAAATAGCCTGGCTGGTGTTGCTCAGTGGTGGAACACTGACCTATCAACCAGAAGGTCACAGTGTGAATGCTCTGTCAGGGCACATGCCTGGGTTGAAGGCTCGATCCCCAGTGGGATGTGCACAGGAGGCAGCCAATTAGTGATTCACTTTTGTCACTGATGTTTCTATCTTTCTCCCTCTCCCTTCCTCTCTGAAATCAATAAAAATATATTTTATAATAAACAAATCCTATTTAATAAAAGTGTAATATGCAAATTGATTGAATGGCGGAACGAATGGTGGGCGGGGGGCAGGACTAACGAGCAAATGTCTCCAGGCCAGCCAAGGTTTATACCAGAGGGCAGAGGGAAGGGATGGCAATGGGGTGGGGATGGGGGTGCCGGCAGAGTGGCAGGGCAATTCGGGGCAGGGCCAGCCACTCACCATCCCCGGGGTCGCTTCCCACAGAGGGCGGCCACTGGTAGCAGTGATGCAATGAGGGACAGGGCCAACCGCTCGCCACCTGTGCCATCCCCTGATTACCTGTCAGTCACCTCCTACAGAGGAAGGCCAGACTGTAGCTTAGGCCCACTCCCCGCCAGTTGGCTATGCCCTGAGGGCTCCCGGACTGCAAGAGAGCACAAGCTAGGCCAAGGGACCACCCTCCGAATGCACAAATTTTCATGCACCCTTAGGGATGTCCTACTGACCCCTGGCTCACCCCTGGCCTGCCTCTGGCCGAGGCTTATTTTCGGCTTTGGGCAGCAGCCATCTTGGTTGGATGTTAATTTGCATATCACTCCTGATTGGCTGGTGGGCGTGGCTGGTGGGTGTAGCGAAGATACATCAATTTGCGTATTACTCTTTTATTAGATAGTATTATCTGCCATACTTAGGGGAAAGGGGAGTTACTTTATGGATGAATAAATCTGTGTAACAGGTTATAATAAACTACCACATACCAATAAAGAAAAAAACGTGAAAGTAAAAATTCCTGGAAGTAAGATCATATCAGATGTGTGTGTGTGTGTGTGCGTGTGTGTGTGTGTGTGTGTGTGTGTGTGTGTGGAATTAAGCAAAATTATAATAATTGAAAGAGATAGGGAGAGGGATAGAGCTAGAAATATGGATGAGAAGCATCACTTATCAGCTGCCTCTTGCACACCCCCTACTGGAGATCAAAACCACAACTCAGAGGAACCAAGATGGCAGCATAGGTAAACACCCATACTGCTGCCCCATACAACAATTTCAAAACTACAACTAAAAAACAAAATGGACATCATTCAGAACCACCAGAGGGCTGACTGAGTGGACGTTCCACTAATAGAAGGAAAGATCAAAGGACACTGTGACTTAGAGGAGCTGCGGAGGACAGAGTTGCGGATATGTGCAGAGTCGGAGGTTTGGAGCTGCATGCAAGCAGAAAGGGTGGGCAGCTGCAAACCGGGCTGGTTTTCTCAAACTGGGAAGGAGACAAAGGCGTCCCACTGCACTGAGCCCCGATTCCGGGGGAGTCCCGGGGAACCCAGACTCATACGGGGTGAAAATGGACAATAAGAGAAAGCACACTTGAACTCTGAAGCTGCAGAGGTGCACAAGCTATCAGAGAGGGCTCCTGGCTGGCTCTAATGTTTGGGAGGGGAAAAAAACAACAACTGCCAGACTGCTTTGTTTTCCGTTCTGGGTGAGTCTTTGGGTGTCCAGACTCATTTGGGGAGAAAATGGACTGTCCGGCAGTGGGCAGAGCTCCGGGCAGCTTTCTCTCTTGGTGCATGTAGTCATTGCCGCAGGGCACCGAGACCAGGGAGCCGTTTAGGGCGGCCTGATGGGAAACCAAGGCTGCCTGCTCGGCCCTGAGACTCCGCCCCATCCAGGCTGAGCACAGACACTCTCCCAGTATAAACACAGCTGATCCTCACAGCCAATTGGCCTGGAGGTCAAACCCTCCCAGCAATAGCAACAACAATCTAGGCTTAGCTACAACAAGACAGTGCTGCCTATTAAGGGGTGCACCAAGAGTATCCACCTCAGGTAACTGGAGAGGCTGAGCCAGTCCTTTAAAGGACACCAACCACACAAACCTACTCAACCAACTCAGGAAAGCAGCCAAATGCGAAGACAAGGTAACAGATCACATGTGAAAGAAATGGAGGGGAAAAAAAAATTGGACAAAGAGTTCAAGTCAAAACCATGGTTATAAGGTTTTTCAAGAGGCTCCTAGAAAAGGCCGATAAATTTAACGAGACCCTTGAGGATATGAGCGAGACTCTAGAGGATATGAAAAAGGACCAACTAGAAATTAAGCATACACTGACTGAAATAAAAAATATTATACAGAGACCTAAAAGCAGACTAGAGGACCACAAAAATCAAGTCAAAGATTTGAAATAAAAGAAGCAAAAATCACTCAGCTAGAAAAGAAGCAAAAAGAATCCAAAAAATTGAAGATAGTGTGAAGAGCCTCTGGGACAACCTCAAGCATACCAACATCTGAATTATGGGGGTGCCTGAAAAAGAGAGAGAGCAAGATAATGAAAACCTATTTGAAGAAATAATGACTTGAAAACTTCCCCCATCTAGTGAAAGAAATTGACTTAAAAGTCCAAGAAGCGCACCAAACCCCAATATATAGGAATCCAAAGAGGACCACACCAAGACACATCATAATTAAAATGCCAAGAGCAAAAGACAAAGAGAGAATATTAAAAGCAGCAAGAGAAAAACCCTTAGTTAGCTATTAGGGAGCACCCATACGATTGTCAGCTGATTTCTCAACAGAAACTATGCAGGCCAGACAGGAATGGCAAGAAATATTCAAAGTGATGAATAACAAGAACCTACAACCAAGATTACTCTACCCAGCAAAGCTATCATTCAGACTTGAAGGTCAGATAAAGTGCTTTGCAGATAAGAAAAGCTAAAGAGTTCATCAACACTAAACCAGTATTATATGAAATACTGAAAGGTATTCTTCAAGAAGAGGAAGAAGAAGAAAAAGGTAAAGATAAAAATTATGAACAAATACACATCTATTAACAAATGAATCTAAAAATCAAGTGAGGGGAACACCAAGATGGCGGCATAAGCAAACACCTATTGTTTTGCCCCGCGCAACGATTTAAGAACTACAACGTAACAGCAGAACAGACAAGCACCCAGAATCGCCAGAAAGCTGGCTGAATGTAAACTCCACTAATAGGAGCAAAGGTGGGACACAGACTCAGGACCGGCGGGAGCGCAGCCTTTCAGACTGAAACAGAGACCCGCGCGCGCGAGCGCCGCATAGGACCCAGCTGCCGCCGCCGCCGCACAGCCCAGATACTCCGCCCATCCAACCTGAACACAGTCTCCCTTCACAGCCAATTGGCCTGGAGGTCAAACCCTCCTAGGGCTAACAACAAAAAGCTGGGTTTAAATTCAAAAACACTGAATACAATCCATAAAGAATTGCAGTAAGAGTACCCACCTCAGGTAACTGGGGAGACTGAGCCACTGTCCCTTTGAGGATATCCGCCACATAAAGCAGCCACCATGCAGAGACATGGAAAGAAATCAGGTGTGAAAGAAATGGAGGAGAAAAGACAACAAGACATAGAGTTCAAAACCACGGTTATAGGCTTTTCAAGAGGCTCCTACAAAAGGCCGATCAACTTAATGAGAATTACCAGGAAATAAACAAGACCAACCAGCAAATGAATGAGAATTACAAGGAGATGAATGATACTTACAAGGAAATGAATGAGACCCTCAGGGAAATGAACAAGACCTCTGAGGATACGAACCAGACCCTCACAGATAAAAAAAAAAGGACCAACTAGAAATCAAGCATACACAGACTGAAATAAAAAATATTACACAAAGTCCTAAAAGCAGTCCAGAGGGCCACAAGAACCAAGTCAAAGATTTGAAATACAAAGAACCAAAATCCACTCAGCTGGAAAAGCAAGAAACAAAAAGAATTCAGATAATTGAAGATAGTGTAAGGGGCCTCTGGGACAACCTCAAGCATGCCAACATCCGAATTATTGGGGTGCCAGAAAAAGAGAGAGAGCAAGTTAATGAAAACCTACTTGAAGAAATAGTGACTGAAAACTTTCCCCACCTGGTGAAAGAAACTGACTTAAAAGCCCAAGAAGTACACAGAACCCCAAAATATAGGAATCTAAAGGGGACCACACCAAGACTTATCACAATTAAAATGTCAAGAGCAAAAGATAAAGAGAGAATATTAAAAGCAGCAAGAGAAAAAGAGTTGGTTACCTACAGGGGAGCACCCATACGATTGTCAGCGGATTTCTCAACAGAAACGATGCAGGCCAGACGCGAGTGGCAAGAAATATTCAAAATAATGAAGAGCAAGAATCTACAACCAAGATTACTCTATCCAGCAAAGCTATCATTCAGAATTGAGGATCAGATAAAGTGCTTCGCAGATAAGAAAAAGCTAAAGGAGTTCATCACCACCAAACCAGTATTATATGAAATGCTGAAAGATATTCTTTAAGAAGAGGAAGAAGAAAAAGGTAAAAATATAAATTATGAACAACAAATACACATCTATCAACAAATGAACATAAAAATCAAGTGAACTGATAGGCTGATGAACAAGATAAACTGGTGACTATAACAGAAACATGGACATAGAGAGGGAATGGACTGACAATTCTTGGGGAGAAAAGTGTTGTTGGAAGTACAGCAAGAGATTGGACAAAAATCTTGCAACAATGGGAGAGGACATTGGGGAGGGGGAGGTGAGGGCGGAGGGTGGGATAGGTACAGGGTGGAGGAAAGATATAGCGGGATAAAAAAGGGGAAACAATGTAATTTATAAACTGAACAATAAAAAAATTAAAATAAAAAAATAAAAATAAAAATAAAATAAAAATAAAATAAAAATCAAGTGAATTAGCTGAGACCAGTTTGGCTCAGTGGATAGAGCTTCGGACTGCGGACTAAAGGGACCCGGGTTCGATTACGGTCAAGGGCATGTACCTTGGCTGCATGCGCATCCCCAGTACGGTACGAGCAGGAGGCAGCTGATCGATGTTGCTCTCTCATCGATGTTTCTGACTTTCTATCCCTCTCCCTTCCACTCTGTAAAAAATCAATAAAATATATTTTTTAAAAAATAAAAAATAAATCAATTGAATTAAAAATCTGATGAACAGAATAAACTGATGAATATAATAGAATCAGGGGCATAGAAAGGGAGTGGACTAACAATTCTCAGGGGGAAAGGGGTGTGGGGGGTGTGGGAAGAGACTGAACAAAAAGCATACACCTAATGGATGAGGACAGTGGAGGGGAGGTAAGGACAGAGGATGGGATGGGTACTGGGGGGAGGGGAGCTATGGGGGAGAAAAAAGAGGAACAGTTGTAATAATCTGAACAATAAAGATTTATTAAATTATTAAAACACACACACACACACACACACAACTCAGGCATATGCCCTGAACGGGAACTGGACCCTGACCTCTTGGTTGCTGGGTTGACACTGAGCCACATCAGCCAGGCTACAGGTATATTTTTTTTAATTCAGTGTTCAAAATGGGTGCTAATGCGTTAGAAAGAAACAAAAACTTCAGAGAAATTTAAAGACTAGTTTTTTAGTTAGCTTTTTCAGAAGTATCAATATTTTCTAAACACTAAAGGTACACTTAATATATCAATGTCTTTTTAAAATTGTGAGGTTACTGAATCTAAAATGATTTTCAGCAATGAAGACTGTTTTCTAGACATTTTACTATACAAAAATAAGAAAAATTTACTGCCCAAAGAGAATATAATACCAACTAACAGTTAGTTACCCTAGGGGCTTAATCACAAGGAACAACAACCTGTAATTATTGGAATCGAGAGTCTAGGTCAGTGGTTGGCCAACTCATTAGTCAACAGAGCGACAAGCCCTGTCTTGTGAGCCACAGTTTGCCAACCACTACCCTAGTCAAAGTATATAAGAAATCATTTTCTGGTTTTAAAAAATCCCTTATATAAAACAACAGAAGTTGAGAAATGCAATAGTAGCAAAAATTTATGTAAATAGCCAAAGCTCTTCTTTCATGCTCATTAACTGATATCTAGTTTTCCTGTCAAGTCAGACATAGCATGAACAAAATGATCAGAAGATAGCATTTGAAATTAATTTAACCTAATCTACTACATCTTTTGAAATAGTATGGAAACCTACAAAAACAAAATTTAGAAAAATCAGAAGAGTCAGAAATGAATGCAGAGAAAAAATAAAACACTTAGAAGTAACTTTTCATGAGCACAATTTCAAGTCTTATTTCATAAATAAACCTCAAGAAAATAATCTATTGCAGAAAATAAGAAAACCACTTAAATATAAAACAAGAAGAATGATGGGATATACTTGTAGTGATTGAAAGTAATGTATCTGAAGAGCATTTAAAAATGTTAAATATGTTTATATAAAATTAAAAAATCAGGATATGAAAAAGCTTGGGGATTTGGGAGAGTGGCAAAAAAGCTACAAAAGAAAAGAGGGAATAGTATCAACAAAAAAGATTTCTCCTATAAAATGAATTCTAAAAATAGAGCAATTTATATTTTCCCAATTCTGTGATGACTTTTTCCTTTCCCTGAACAATTAAACTCTACATTTTAAGTTAGCTTAGTGTAATCTGACTCTAACATGCCATTCCAAAGGTAGCATAATTCACTGAAAAATAAAGTCTCTAATTTAAATTTTGGTTTTTCTATCACTTACTTCCTGATTTTAATTAGCATCTCTAAGCCTACTGTTTTTCATTCATAATATGTAAATAACAACCCCAAATATAAAGGGTAGAATGGATATTTTGTAGATAATGAGATAAAGAAACTTTTAAAATTATCAGTTTTTTTGTGGAAACATGTTATATGCATAATCCTAATTTTGTAGTGATTATGTTACTGTAAATTATTATTTTTTTAAAATACATTTTATTGATTTTTTTTTACAGAGAGGAAGGGAGAGGGGTAGAGAGCTAGAAACATCGATGAGAGAGAAACATTCATCAGCTGCCTCCTGTACACCCCCCACTGGGGATGTGCCCGCAGCCAAGGTAATGCCCTTGACCAGAATCGAACCCGGGACCCTTCAGTCCGCAGGCTGATGCTCTATCCACTGAGCCACACCAATCAGGGCATTACTATAAATTATTTAATATTTTACAATATATACAGAGCTTCCTTCAAAAACATGATTACATTTCATTCACAAGAAAACAAAAATCTGCAAAAGATGGGGCAATTATTCCCACTTTAACCAAGTCTGAGGTTATTTTCAACCAAACAATGAATATGACAGCATAGGAAACAGTAGAGTTTGCATGCTCCACTTCCTCTAAATTAAACTTAATTCTGGGATCACAATATTTCTTAGATTCCCACTTACTTCTGCGTTGCATTTTATTTTATTTTATTTTATTTTATTTTATTTTATTTTATTTTATTTTATTTAGGGATTTGGACAATGAGAAGAAACATGCCTAAACTCTAGAATAAAATTTGATAACTGAATCTAATAATAAAAATTATCCAGTGTTTTTAAATCCAAAGTGTCTAAGCTAAATCTAGCAATGAGTTTTAGTTTTTAGAATTACATATGACATCTAACATTCAGGAGCTAGATTTGACACAAAATCAGAAAAATCCTTTATCAGCAATGAACAGATGTGCTGACTTTTCTGTGTCAAAATCAACTTCTCAAAAAAAAACGATAATTTCAACAAGTACCTTGGGGGTTGCATCATGAATTTGATTATGCAACATTTATAATGTGTTTGTAACTATAGATGTATGTACACTTTCAGGAGTGATTACATCCATTTCTATTTCTTCATATAATTGAACTGTCAATGATCAGAAGATATGGACTATTTTAGAATTTAAACCACTAATATTACTAAGAGAATCAGTTAAAGTACATCATACTCAAGGGATATCCTTAGTTTAAGATCATCAAGGAAGATGGGATCTCAATAAAATGATAAAAAACAGAGTAAAAAAAATGTATTTTGACTTTAGACCAATTTGACTTGGAGCTCTTTTATTATTCAAAGCCACTACAAACCTCTTTTCCTCTCAGTGGTCTAGTACACCAGGACTTATGAATGATATAAAAAGCATAAAGGCAAGGTAGGCCTATCAGAATAACAAAATCATGTATGATTTTGATGACACCAAAACTAACCCGATCAGGTAGAGTTGTAACAATTTTGAAAAGAACTAATTTTATTTAGGAGTTAAAACATTATGTTTAGAAATTTATAAAACATTAGGAAAACTTTAATCATCCATGCTGTAAAGTATTATGCAGCTGTTAAAATAAATGAAGTACTTCCTCATGAACTAATATGGTAGGAAGCCTGTGATATATTAAATAAGAATGACAAATTGCATAATCATACAATAGTTTGATTCCCATTTTTAAAAAAATGCTCAGGCACAGCTGGTGTGGCTCTGTGGTTGCACACTGACCTATGAACCAGGAGGTCACGGTTCTATTCAGGTTGGGGTACATACCCAGGTTGTGGGCTGCATACCCAGTGGGGGATGTGCAGGAGGCCACCAATCAATAATTCTTTCTCATCATTGATATTTCTCTCTCTCTCTCCCTCTCCCTTCCTCTCTGAAATTAATAAAAATTTTTAAAAAAAAGAATACTAAGCATATATTTGTGCACCCACACTCACACATTTATAAACATTAAAAAAAGATTTCGAAGCATTAGTATGAAACATTAACAGTGATTTCCATATTTTTCAATAATATCTGATTTACTTTTCTAATTATTTTATGATTTATTTTTACAATTATTTTGGGGGTAAGTATCATAGAGCATTCATATATATTTATATCATAAAATTAATTCAGATGCTTCAAAAAAATGTAAGCTCATATATACAGTAGAGACCCAGTGCACAAAATTCATGCACAGGGACTGTGTGTCCAGCCTGCATCCTCTCCAATCTGGGACCTCACAAGAGATGTCCAACTGCCCATTTAGGCCTGATCCCACCTAAACGGGCAGTTGGAAATCCCTCTTGCAATCCAGGACTGCTGGCTCCCAACCACTCGCCTACCTGCCTGCATGATTACCCCTCACCACTTCTGCCTGCCAGCCTGATCACCCCCTAACCACTCCCCTACCAGCCGAATCAACACCTAACTGTTCCACTGCCAGCCTGTTTGCCCCTAACTGCCCTCACCTACATGCCTGGTTGCCCCCAACTGCCCTACCCTGCTGGCCCAGGTAACCCCTAACTGCCCTTCCTTGCCAGCCTGGTCACCCCTAACTGTCCTCCCCTGCAAGCCTGTTTACCCCAAACTGTCCTCCCCTGCAGGCCTGCCCCCTCCCCCAACTGCCCTCTCCTGCAGGCCTGGTTTCCCCCCAACTGCCCTCCCCAGAGACCCAGGACACCAAGCCTTCCTGCCCACTGCGGGGGCAATTCAAGACACCAAGCTTTCCCCTCACTCTCCTGGTTGCTGGGGCAACTTGGAGGACGCTAAGCCTTCCAGCCCATCTTCCGCTCACCTCTCCCATCAGGCTTGGCCTTCCAGCCCATCTCCCGCTCTGCTCTGGGGCGATCCAGGATGCCAAGCCTACCCCCTCACTCTCCCGGTCACTGGGGCAACCCAGGATGCCAAGCTTTCCCCCCACTCTCAAGCTCAGCAATCCCATCAGGCTTGGCCTTCCCACCCATCTCCCACTCTGGTCTGGGGTGATCAAGGACGTCAAGTCTTCCAGCACATCTCCTGCTCTGCTCTCCCGTCAGGCTTGGCCTTCCTACCAATGTGCTGCTCTGCTCTGGGGAGATCCAGAATGCCAAGCTTTCCCCCCCTACTCTCCCAATCTCTGGGACAACCCAGAATGCAAGCCTTCCAGCCCATCTCCCGGTCTGCTCTCTGTCAGACTTGGCATCCTGGATTGCTAGGGTGACCTAAGACTCCAAGCCTTCCCCCCACTCTCCCATTCAGCTCTCCCGTCAGGCTTGGTGTCCTGGATTGCTGGGCGACCCAGGACACCAAGCCTTCCCCACCCTCCCACCCCCTACCCCCGCTCTCTGCAGGCTCCGTGGTTCCAACTGGCCAGCGCCACCATTTTGGCCTGTCAATTTGCATATTCCCTCCTTATTAATAATGGGCACGGCCATTTTATTGCAAAGTGATGGTTAATTTGCATGTTACTCTTTTATCAGATAGGATCACATTTGTTTAAAAATTTTAAACAAAATTTAATTGTTTTGGCAGTTGTTTAGTTAATAAAGGTCACTGGGAATTTTAAACAAAATTTAGTTGTTTGGGCAGCTGTTTAGTTAGTAAAGGTCACTGGGAACAAGCTTCCTATTTAAACAAAGGGGAAAAGAGAAACTTACTAAGGTAACAATAAATGACTGCAAAATATCTTGGAATTAAGGTCTTTCATTAATAAGAGAAACAGTGTGCAACCAAGCAGTATATTAACAGTGTGGCTATAGCCCTAGCCGTCTGGCTCAATGGATAGAGCATTGGCCTGCAGACTGAAGGGTCCCAATTCCAGTCAAAGGTTCAAGCCGGTTTGTGGGTTTGATCCCCAGTAGTGGGTGTGTAGGAGGCAGCCAATCAATGATTCTCTCTCATCATTGATGTTTCAGTCTCTCTCTTCCTCTCCCTTTCTCTCTGAAATCAATCAAAATATATTTAAAATGGAAAAGGACAGCAGCCAAAAAGTATATAGGAAAAGTGGCAAAAATGATTGAAAGTTGCAAAAATACCCAAAATCAAATGTTAACCAAATTCTGCACATTAGGGGATCCAAGTACTATATCAAACATCCTTTAATTCAGTAATCTAATAATCTTATAATTGTACTCTCTTCCTCTGAACATTCCTTAAAGTACTTAATATTTAAACCTGCATTTCATTGTTTAAAAATGTAAGACATTTTTAATCTTAAAATAAAAATTATAAAAGTTACTAATCAGGCTGATATAATGAAATACCACTTCAGTGCTTTACAAACAACCACTTCAGTTTATTACATTCAACATAATGGAAAATATTGATTATCCTGGGCAAGTATCAAATTTGTTATGTTAACAAATATACACAATAGTTACTTTTACACTACAGGCCTGGTGCACGACATTCATGCACTCGTGGGGTCCTCAGCCCAGCCTGCGCCCTCTTTCAGTCTGATTTCCCTCAGAGGTTGTCTGCCTGCCAACTTCAGGTGAACATCCCCCCAAGGGATCCTCAGCACTGCCGCAGGGGTGGGGGTGGCGCTTGCCAGCCATGAGTCAGCTTCTGGCTGAGTGGCGCTCCCCCTGTGGGAGCGCACTGACCACCAGGGGGAAGCTCCTGTGTTGAGCGTCTGCCTCCAGTGGTCAGTGCCTGTCATATTGACCTGCATTCAGTTAATTTGCATATTAGGGTTTTATTATATAGGATTTGCAATTCTGCATGTGTACATATTGTATAGTAAAATGTAGCACACTCTTACCCCAGCTTTGAAAATCCCAGTGAAGTTCTAGATAAAAGTCACCTAGCTAGAAAATAAAATATGAATAATTACTGAATGCACTTTAGTTAATAGCTCTTATATCTACTTAACATTTTACTTTTTAAAACTCTGTTATCATTTAAGGTCTATAGACAAAACTAGAAAATTTCAATGTTTAGATTAGAGAAAAAGAAAATAATGTCCATTATTTAAAATAAAACATTACAATAGCACACATATATCTACAAAGGAAAATATGCACCACTATAGATTTTATAAGATTTTAATTACATAGGAAAATATCTGAAACTGATAGACATTTAAACTTGCATAAAAATTCCTTTTCTCAGCATAACTAAAATAACAATAAGTACTACTGTAAAAATAGTTAACTTTAGAAGTTATAAAAATAATTTCCAAATGATATTATTTATATAGCCTCATAATGTTCTAAAAAGACAACCCATTACAATAGAAACTTTTATCTCTACAAAGTAATAACACAAAAGTTTATTAAATCTGAAATAAAATGCTACCATATGAGAACTATAGAGCAAAATTTTATTTCACAAATTAAAAACTAAACACCCAAAAACTATAACTGTTAAAGAAACTATTATAATCAAATATTCTTTAAAAAAAATTGTATCTTCAGAGTTCAAAAAAAAAGGCATACCTAAGAAAAGATATAATCATCATCTTTCTTCCACATTTCTTTTAGGCATCAAAAATCAAGAAGAAAATATCAGAAAATAAACCTTTCTTTCTGTGCCAGCACACCTAGCTCTTACCATCAAGGGGAAGACACAAAAAGAATTATATAAGAAAAATGCAAACTGCTCCTGCTAGGAGCAGGGGCTGCAACTCTTAGAAATCTTCTAACCCAGAGGACAAAGAAAAATTATTGCCATTAATTATGACCCAGCTCTTTTTTCTTAGAGCTCTCATCTAAGAAAGCAATAATTCTTTATTTACTTTCCTAGCTCAAAGTGAATGGTGTTTCCCATAAGAGTACATTTTTACATCATAGAGTATTTTGTTATGTTATTATTAACTTAAGCAGGATTTTTACCATTTCTTGACCCTTAATAATTAGTGAGAAATTAGACTGTATTTTAAAAAATGCTTAAAATCACACTTATAATTATTCTAAGAATACAAATCAGCAAAGAAATATAGCCTACCTCTTTCAGGGCTTTTAATAATCGAGGTCGTTTTTCTTCAACACTTTCCCTGGATTGCTGTTTAAGCTTCCTTAAAAGAGCAGTAACTAAAATTTAAATTTAAAATTTTTTTAATTTAAAACAGATTTCACCATACTAAAAAATGTTATTTTACAAATAAAATTTTATTTCACTGACTTTTATATAGATATATTGAGAGATGTAGTTATTAAATAAGTTTAGTAGGACTATTATTATTCACACTAGTTTTCCTAGTTTTAATTACCTGTATGAAATTACCTACGACAACATTTACCAATCTCAATGAGATAATGCAATGTCCTGTTATAATACTGATCTAAAAGATCTCAAAGTTAGCAGATCTCAAAAATCCCACTGGATACCACTTTTCTAAACACAAGTATCTACAACTGTTTCCAGGTACTATATATCTGTGTAAATTTTCAGTAGAGGTTGTATTTTCACATAATACTAATACAGAAATTACTCCTACCTTTAACAATAACTTCTGAATCTAATAAAACCTGAAGATCTCTTTAGTATTTTCTCAATAGTTAAGAGATTCAAATGTAAACACTGCATTAAAGTGCAAACCCCAGCTTTACTACTTATTAGCTACATATAAATTTGGACAAGTTATAAAATTTTCCCAAACTTAAGTTTCTTTTTTTTTATTTGTCAAATAAGAATAAAATAAAATATACTATGTAGTTACTGTTAAGTCTCAATATAACTTATTACTGTGCCTACAATTAAGTAAATATGATTTTTATCTATTAGAATAATAGTCTAAAGTTGACTAGCAAAAATCAGTTAATCGCTAACATTTACTGAAATAAGGAAACACACTAGACTTGAATAAATTAAGACTAGCAAAATAAGAAAGGAAAGTGTAAATTGAGATTTAAAAAGATATACATCAATACGTGATTTCTCCTCCTAGTCCTGACATATTTTTCATATACATAAACAGATATACTACAAGCTTGGTGCATGAAAATTCATGCACTGGAGGGGGGGCATCTCTCAGCCCGGCAGGCCCTCTCTCACAGTCTGGGAGCCCTCAAGTGCAGGAGGTAACTCAGCAATCAGGAGAAGACGACACCCCCATCATACCTCTGTTGCTGCCACTGCCGGCAGCACGAGGCTTGGCCAGCCCTGGTTACCTGAGTCTTGGGCAGCCCTGGGCAACTGGGCAGCCACCATCTGAGGCTTGCCAGCCCTGGGTAGCTTGGGAGCTGAGGGAACTGGGCGCCGTCATCTTGTGGCTGTGGACACTTCCATCTTTGAGGGCATGGCAGTCAATTAACACATTCCCTCCTTATTGGCTATGGGTGTTGCCATGTTTGTGAGGGTGTGACAGTCAATTAGCATATTCCCTCTTTATTAGATAGGCCATGTAAAAATACTATTTTTTCTATTTTACAATATGCAGTCTTATAAACTATTTCAAGCCTATGCGGAATACACACACACACAAAGATTAGAAAAAGAGAAAGTCCTAGCTCAGTGGTCGGCAAATTGTGACGTGCAAGCCACATGCAGCTCTTTGGCCCTTTGACTGTGGCTCTTCCACAAAATATCACAGCTTGGGAGAGTCTATTTGAAGAAGTGGCGTTAGAAGAAGTTTAAAAAATTTGGCTCTCAAAAGAAATTTCAATCATTGTACTGTTGATATTTGCTCTGTTGACTAATGAGTTTGCTGACCACTGTCCTAGCTGGTTTGGCATAGTAGATGAAGCATTGGCCTGCAGACTGAAGGTTCCTGGGTTTGATTCTGGTCAAGGGCATGTGCCTTGTTGCAGGCTTTTCCCAACCCTGATCAGAAGCCTGTGGGAGTCAACCAATCAATGTGTCTCTTTAACATCGATGTTTCTCTCTCTGTGTGTCTCTCTCCCTCCCTTCCACTCTCTAAAAAACAATGGAAAAATATCCTCAGGCGAGAATTTAAAAATTAAAAAAAAAAAAAAAAAAACAGTGAAAGAAGAATGACAGTGAAAAACTGAACCAGATTTGTTTTGTCCACATAGGCCAAATCAGGAAAAGGCCAAGGAAAAATTCTGAAGAACAGTAAAATTTATTCTTACTTTTAATCATAGGTCTAACAATAATTCCAATGTATTTTAAAACGCCAAAAAGCAAAGAACAATGTTTAAATTACTAAAGATCTTTCAGACCAGTAAAAGAGGCTGAGACCTAGAAGCCAAAGAATATGAGAACTGATCCCATTTATAAACTAGCTGTATTACATATATTTTTAAAACAGTAAAAAACTCAAAAGCAAAAATAAACAAACTAGCTCTGTGACCTAGATCAATAATTCCCAAATAACAAGTCTACATTTCAGTGACCAATTGTTTAAGTTTCCAGTGATATGCAGCAAAATGAAAAAATTGGAAACTAGAATGGTTTTAATTTATAAATTACATATTATTTAATTCAAGAACTATTCTTGCTACTATTTTTGGCTTTAAAAATGTCTTTTAAAATGTCTTCTTAATAAAATGATCACAGAAGAAAGCAGTTATCTTTTTTAAAATACATTTTTTATTTCAGAGAAGAAGGAAGAGCAAGAGAGAGAGAGAGAGAGAGAGAGAGAGAGAGAGAGAGAGAGATCAATGATGAGAGAGAATCATTGATTGGTTGCCTCCTGCACACCCTCTACTGGGAATGGAGCCCGCAACCCAGGCATGTGCCCTTGCTCAGGAATCAAACCTTGACCTCCTGGTCCATAGGTTACTCAACCACTGGGCCACACAGGCTGGGTGAGATTATCTTTAAAAAAAAAAAAAAGTTCTTATACACGAAAATAAAAATGTTAGCTATTTTGATCAATCCTCAAATAAATTTTTTCTGGTCTGTGAAATCCAAATAATCGGGAACCAACCACCTAGATAATCATTAAGATTCTTTACAGATTGATTTATATGAATCTAATTAATCTTCATGTTTGTTATAATTTAACTCTAATATCAGAGATGCATTACCCAAATGTAATAGCTTTTCTTCCTCACTATAAGCTCAAATACTTTAATAAATCTTTATTCAAGCTCTCTTGCCTTCAAATTGAAATGGGCCTCTGTTGAATATAAAAAATTTAAAAAATTCAATTCCTATCCTGAAAAGGTTTTTTCTTAATGTACTAGTAAAGCAGAAGCCATATTTTTTCATCAACTGAACATACTGAAACTGACTGAAGGCATTCAATAAATAACACAAAATGATGTAAAACTTACCAAATATTATTAAAAAGGTAGTAACAATACTATCTAGCACGGTAATATATGCAAAAAGAGACTCTTGTTCTATGAGACTTCACATTAAAAAGGAAATCACATCAACTAAAATTTTCTTATGGAAGCAGAAACATTCATAAGGCAATGATACAAAATTACCACTATGTTTTTGGGGTTTCAGTATTTGCACTTCCATATTTTAACAGTCATACTCAAATGGTATTAGGTAGAATTCATACTCAAATGAATTCATATTTCAATAAACTATAATTAATTTAACTTTCTCTTGCCTTCTTCTCCCAGTATTTTTCAAGTTTCCCATTTATTGTTCCTAAAGCTTCTAGAACTAAGCTCTATTGCTCCAAGTATTACTTAAATCTGTACCTTCTGCCTTCCACTTCCTTCTACACTTCAGTCTAATTATTTCCAACTTCTTACTTAGAGGTTCTTCCTAGGTGTGCCACACATAAACTCATCAAGCTTAACACCTAACTATTTAAATTCCATATTGTTCTTCCCTCTATATTCTATACATTAATTAATCAATGAGATCACCATTAATACATGATAGAGATCTTGGAATTACTCATAATCCTTCTATCACTACCAAGAAGATAATTAACCATTGTCAGTTCTTTTCACTTAATTATCTTTCTAATCTACCCCTTACTTCTCTAAACATAGTATCTCTTCTCTAAGACAAGACTGCCACATTTGATCCAAAGATTATTTTCTAAAAATCTATTGTCTCCCACTCAATTAAAAAGTCTTAGATTTTATCTAATAATCTCAAACCCTGCTTTGAAGTCTTCTGGGGCTCCAGCTCTGGTTGCTGGCTCCATCCCCAGTGGGGGGCATGCAAGAGGCAGCCAATAAATTATTTTCTCATCATTGACCTCTCTGCCTTACTCTCTGAAATCAATAAAAATATCACTGTACATGAATCACTTTATAACATCCTTAACTACTATGTGCCTCAATTTTTACATTAAAATTTATTACTTACTATATATGCAATAATTTATTTTCTTTTTAAAAAAATATATTTTACTGATTTTTTACAGAGAGGAAGGGAGAAGGATAGAGAGTTAGAAACATTGATTAGACAGAAATATCAATTAGCTGCCTCCTCCTGCACATCCCCTATTGGGGATGTGCTCACAACCAAGGTATCGAATCCGGGATCTTTCAGTCCGCAGGCTGACACTCTATCCACTGAGACAAAGTGGTTAGGGTCAATAATTTATTTCTTAGAAAACTCTGTTTATGGGCCTTCCCCATAGATTATGAATTACTAAAGAGTAGAAAACCATGTTTTGATTCTCTACATCTTACTATATACGCATGCTTTATAGTAAGGACTCAATAAACATTCACTAATGCTGAATAAGAGAATCCTTGAAAGTCACAAGTCTCAAGGTGGGGCAGAAATCCAGAAGCCCATCTGGTTTCCTTTCCACTCTGCTAATCATTTAGAAATATCAGAACCCTTTCTGGGTAACTCAGTTGGTTAGAGTGTCATCCTAATACACCAAGGTCTGTGTTTGATCCCCAGTCAAGGCACATACAAGAATCAATCAATTAATGCATAAATAAGTAGGACAACAAATCATTATTTATTTATTTCTCATTTCCTCTCTAAAAAAAAAAAATCAATAAAAATATTTTAAAATTTATCAGATAAAGTTTATTCAGACCAACTGCTACAACTTTTTTCTTTTTTTTTAAATCGGAACAGAGAGTCAGAAACATCAATGAGAGAGAAACATCGATCAGCTGCCTCCTGCACACTCTCTATTGGGGATGTGCCCGCAACCAAGGTACATGCCCTTGACCGGAATCAAACCCGGAACCCCTCAGTCCGCAGGCTGATGCTCTATCCACTGAGCCAAACCGGCTAGGGCACTGTTACAACTTTTAATTTATTCTCACTTTCTTAGAGCTGTATATTTTTATCTTTTCCCTAAAATAATTCTAGAGTTAGTACAGTTTCTTGCTCTCTCAAAGGTCTCTTGATGTTTGTCCAGAAAGGACTACTCTCAATGAATAACTTACATATACATATACATATACATATACATATACATATACATAAACACACTAGTCTAGTTGTTAAAATATCACAATTTTATCTCAAATTAAATATTAAGCCCAAATCTAACTTCATCATTAAAAGTTGTCCAAGGTGTTCAGAAACTCCACAAATATAATATGTGGATTACTTGTAAAACTAAAACATAAGAAAAAATCCGTAAGAGCCCAAAACTTAGCATCAAAAATAAAATCAGGAGTGTCCAATGTTACGCTTTTTTTTTAAGTAAAACCACTAAATTTTTTATAGTTCCTTCTACAAAGCTAGACTGAAATGATTATTTTCAGCCTCAAAGTATAAAGCCTATTACCATTGAATATTACCATTCAAAATTTTATAAAATTTTCAACTATTGAGATAGATGTGTTTGACAAAAATATAAAACTGAAAAGAAAAAAAAAATAAGCGTAGGAGGAGGAAGAGTGATATAATTGAACAGTATATAAATTGTAAAAAATATTATCTGTCATTTTTTGGAAATTCTCTAAAGACTAAAACAGCACACCTGTTCCTTGCTTTTAGTAATTAAAGCACGTAGATAACTAATATTAATACACCAATTATTTTCAGTTCAAACTAATCTTCAAAAAATTAAGCAGTTGTCAGAAAGGATAGTAAAATCTCAATGTTTTTATTTTTATTTTTTCTCAATGTTTTCAAAAAGTCTTTCAATCTAAATTATATAAAGCCCTGGCCGGAGTTTCCCAATGATGAGAACATCAGCCCAAGCATTGAAGAGTCTTGAGTTCAATTCCCGGTCAAGAGTACATACCTCATTTGCAGGTAAAAATCCCTGTCCTGGTTGGGGTGTGTACAGGAGGCAACCAATTGATGTGTCTCTCTCACATCGATGTTCCTCTCTCCTCTATTTCTCTCTCTCTCACACCCTTCCCTTCTACTCTCCCTGAAAATCAATGGGAAAAAAACATCCTCAGGTGAAGATTAAAAAATAAAAAATGATGTAAGAAAACAACAACAAAGAATAGGGCAGAATGTTATAAAAAGAGAAAAAAAAAACATACTTTTAAATGTAATTCCTCAATTATTTTTAAGTATCATACAAATTCCTAATAACCCATATATAAGCTCATAAATAAATACACACTTTTCAGAGCATGAAAAGTTATGCTAAATGAAAAATATTTCAAATACATCATTTCATATTGTTAGACTATATAACAACGGTAATTTATATTGCTTACTCATCTGTCTATCTCCATAGCTGATGGCTTCCGCCAGTGGGCTCCATCCCTGAGCATTTTTCACTTTTACTGGAGCATTGTGAGCCAAAAGTAAATGGGCACATTCTGAAACATAAAGTGGTAATAATATCAAACATCATGCATTTTTAGAAGCTTAATATAAAACTCATGTAAAAATGTAAGAAACCAAATTAATAGAAAACAAATCTATAAAATAAATACTGCACAATGGGGAATTAAATATTTAATTCCTCTGTATCACCCAGTCAGGGTGCCTCAGTGGCTGAGCATCAACCTGTGAACCAGGAGGTCACAGTTCCAATTTCTGGTCAGGGCACATGGCCAGGTTGTGGGTTCAATCCCGAGGGGGGAGAATGCAGGAGGCAGCCCTTCAATGATTCTCTCATTATTGATGATTCTCTCTCTCTCTCCCTCTCATTTTCTCTTTGAAATCAATAAAAACATTTTTAAATAATAGTAATTTCTATGTATCTTAACCAGGTTATTTCAGATCCTCAGATTCAAGAAGTATCCATTCTAAAAATACATTGGATCTCTCTGAAATGGAAGAATTGTTTCTTAAAAATTGTTCTCAAGAGTATTTTGAAAATGTTTTCTACTCTAAAAGATAACCTAATAACCTCAAGAGTAATTTACATCAAACAAAAAAGATTTTATTGTAATATCAAGCGGAAAACTAATTTATTTCATCTCTTAAAGAATTGTACAAACTTAGTGGCATTAATAGTGAGATATTAGACATTATGTGTATCCCAAAAGTGATACAATATAATAAAGTTCATAGAGCTCCCTGGGCCCCTTCCCAGAGCTCCAGTGCCCCTTCTCCTGGCTCCTCCTCCTCATCTCTCTAAACCCTCTCTACTCCTCAGGCCCCTCTCCTGGCCCAAAAGAAAAAAGAAAAGAAAAAGTTCATAACATCACCTATGCAGCATGCTTTCCAGAAATGTTTAACCTGAATCTAATTAAGCCTCTATAGTTCATTTTCAATTTACAGGAAAGACTGAAAACAAAGAAAAAGTTAAATAATATCATGAAAATGGTCAGGTAAATCCGAGATGGGGGGACATTCTACAAATTAGCTTGGGCAAGATTTTTAACAGGTACACAGGAGGAAGAAAAAGCTGGGCAAATTTTTCTAGATTAAATAAACAGACATATCAATCAAATGCAATGAGTAAGCTTCAAATGTGTCTGGGTTTGATATAAAACATCTATAAAAGACATTTTTAGCCGAGACCGGTTTGGCTCAGTGGATAGAGCGTCGGACTGCGGACTGCGGGGTCCCGGGTTCGATTCCGGCAAGGGCATGTACCTTGGCTGTGGGCACATCCCCAGTAGGGGGCGTGCAAGAGGCAGCTGATCGATGTCTCTCTCTCATCGATGTTTCTGACTTTCTATCCCTCTCCCTTCTGCTCTGTAAAAAAATCAATAAAATATATTTAAAAAAAAAGAATTAAAAAAAAAGACATTTTTAAACTGAAAAAAATCAAATCTGAATTAGGTATCAGATATTACAGTAATATTAATTTTCTTAGGTGTGATAACAATATCATGGCTATAAAGGAAAATGACTTAGAGATGCATGCCAAAGTAGTTGGTGGTAAAATGTCATTATGTCTACATCTAATTTTTAAATGGTGTAGAACAGCAATACATATAAACTGCTAAGATAAAGAGAAAGATAATGTAAATATGACAAAAAATTAACAATTACTGAAGCTAGATGGAGATTATTTCAATGTTTGTTGTGATAATCTTTCATATATATTTGAAAGTTTTCATAACAAAGTGTTAAAAAAAAGGAATCATTTTTAAATGATTTTAAAGAAATTTAAGCTATTTCAGTGTGGAATATCCACATTGTACTGCTAAATGAAAATGCAGAACTATATCATGATCCCAATTTTTAAAAAGGAATAACTAAAAAATTACATATATGATTGTGTGTTTAGACACATACACACGTAGCTACACTAATAAAAGAGAAACATGCAAATTGACTGGACCTCCGCTATGCCCACAAACCACACCCACCAGCCAATCAGGAGCAAATATGCATATTAACCCAACCAAGGTGGCTGTGGCCACGGAATGAGCAGGAGGCTTGGGTTTCCCCAGCAATGGAGGAAGCCAAGCTTCCCACCCACTCTGGCTGGCCCTGGCCTCCGCTCAAGGCTACAAAGTTTTAATTATAAAAGATAAATAAATCCCAACAAAAATGGAGCTGGTGAGAGCAGGAGGCTTGAGTTGCCCCTGACAATGGAGGAAGCCAAGCTTCCTGCAGCCCTGAACTGCCCTGGCCTCTGCTCAAGGCCACAAAGTTTCAATTATAGAAGATAAATAAACTCCAGATACCAGGGCTTCTACTTGGGTCTCTGGGGGCATGGCCGGCCTGCAAACCACCACAGGCCCCTTGGCCAGGCTGCCCCAATCCCAAGGGAACCCCATACTGATCTGGGACAGCCTTCAGGGCAAACCAGCCAGCCCCATCCATGCACCAGGCCTCTATCCTATCTAATAAAGGAGTAATATACAAATGGACTATCACTCCAACATACAAGATGGCTGTCCCCATGTGGACACAAGATGACTGCCACAAGATGGCCAGAAGGAAGGGCAGTTGGGATGGACCAGGCCTGCAGGGGAGAGCAGTTAGGGGTGACCAGGACTGCAGAGGAGGAGTTAGGGTCAATCAGGCTGGCAGGGGAGCAGTTAGACATCTATCAGTACAGCAGGGGAGTGGTCAGGGGGTGATCAGGCTGGCAGGCAGAAGTGGTTAGGAGCAATCAGGAAGGCAGGCAGGTGAGCAGCTGGGAGTCCCGGACTGTGAGAAAAGACCCAGATGGGGGATGGTACAGGATGGGCTGAGGGACACACACAACCCCTGTGCATGAATTTCGTGTACCGGGCTTCTAGTTTGTATATAATCTCTATATATAAAAGGCTAAGTGTCCCTCCAATTGTTCAACTGGCTGCAATGACATGCACTAACCACCAGAGGGCAGATACTCAAAGCAGTAGCTGCCATGATGCGCATTTACAAAGAAATGATACCACAGACCTGGCGCTGACAAAGGTACACTAGTCTTCCCCCAAGTGGGACACAGATTCTGCCACCACCCTGAAGTGACAGCCCACCAATTTACAGCCAATGCTGCTGAGATCCCAAGGGGCAAAGTGCAGCCCACAGCCCAGCCCAGCCCAAAACAGTGACTGTAGGTGCCAGGAAATGACATCAGGTAGCAATGCCCAGTTTCCTCTCCCTAGCGAATAGCCTCCTTGGAGTTTCTTCAGTCCAGGAACACGACTTGCTTTACAGCCAGGTGCAAACATTTTACATTTTAACCAAATGTCTGTGAAGCATTTTCACGTGCCTCATCTCATTTGATCCTCACAGAAGTCCTGGAGTAGGTAGATAAGATCCTATTTTCTTTTTATTAACCAGAAAACAGAGATTTAGAAAGTTTAGAAACTTGACCCAACTGAAAAGAAGAAATGATGGGCCTTGAAAATGACTTTAGGCATAGAATATAGTCAAACACTGCTATAATTAAATATTTTGCCCTTTATTCTCCCTGTGTGATCTACAATAATAATCTGCTTCATGTTGATATTTACTGCTGTGTTGCTGACAATTACCTCAAAGAAAGTTGGGGTGCTTCACTGGTCTGGAAAAAATGGGTCTAATTAAGCAAGTTTACTCTATATATATAA
Organism: Antrozous pallidus; assembly: GCA_027563665.1. Classification (NCBI taxonomy): domain Eukaryota; kingdom Metazoa; phylum Chordata; class Mammalia; order Chiroptera; family Vespertilionidae; genus Antrozous; species Antrozous pallidus. The sequence goes on along the minus strand of CM050508.1, from coordinate 160,609,656 downwards.
AAGGCTAGGTTGACTCTGCATTCTTGATACATATAAAGCTTTCTCTGGTGCCAATCACACGTGTGTGTGTTTCCATTTGTCATTGTTGATCATGAATTTGGTTGACACTTCTATTACAGAGAAATGGAGAATAGTGATATTAAAATTTCTTCTAATTAATTTCCTTTCAATGTGCATGAATCCATGCACCAGGCCACTAGTTTGTATATAATAGCAAGCATGGAAAAAAGTATAAAATAATATCCAGCAGGTTAACATGGCTCCCATGTTAATTGGGAGGAGGGGGTTAATAAAGAGAGAAAATGATAGACTAGATAAAAAGAATTTTTAAAAATAAATCCTATATAGGGGAACTAAGATGGCGGCAAAGGTAAAACACCTATCTTGCCGTCATAATCAGCAATTTTAATACTACAACTTAACGAAAGAACAAACACCTTCCAGAATCACCAGAAAGCTCGCCGAGTGAAAATTCCACAAATAAAAGTGAAGATAAGACACTGTGACTCGGATGAGCGGCGGCGAACAGCGTTGAAAGATTCGCACGGAGAGAGGTTTGGAGTGCGCACTGCGGAGAGGGCGGGCGGCTGAAAACCGGCCAGTTTTCTCGAACGGGGAGACAAAGGCATCCCACTGGACTGATTCTCCAGCTCTGGGCGAAGTCCAGAGAACCCACTATCACACGGGATGAAAACTGGACAGTGAGTGGAGGGCACGCCGAAGCTCGGGTGCTGCCGGGTCTGCCGGCTTGTGGAGAAGGCAGCTTGCGCACGAACAGCTTGGCTGTGTGACGGCGCAGAGAGCGCACCGCGACTTGCCTCTCATTCAGAAAACCGTCAGACTGCTTTGTTTTACGACCCTGGGTGAGACATTGCGCATGCAGACTCATTTTGGGAAAGTCTGAATTCCCCGGCAACCGGCAGCCGGTGGAGCTCCGCATCGGCTCTCTCTCAGAGGTGCTGGCAGCCATTGCCCCTGGCACAGAGTTCCCGGGGCCACATAGGGCGGAGCTAATGCTGTCTGCTTGGCCCGGAGACTCTGCCCACCCAACCTGAGCACAGCTGAGCTTCACAGACAATTGGCCTGGAGGTCAACCCTCCAAGTGCTAACAACGATTAACTGAGCTTAACTTCAGCAAGACTGTGCAGCCCATATCCACCTCAGGTAACCGGGGAGGCTGAGCCACTGTCCCTAGTAGGAAGTCTACCACACAAAGCTAATTGACCAACTCAGGGAAGCAGCCACCATGCAGCAACATGGAAAGAAATCAGATGTGAAAGAAATGGAGGGAAAAAAAACGACTGGACATGGAATTCAGAACCACGGTTATAGGGTTTTTTAAGAGGCTCCAACAAAAGATCGAGGCCTATAAGGAAATAAGCAAGGCCACAAAGGAAATGAATGAGTCCTACAAGAAAATGAACAAGACCCTCAATGATATAAACGAGAGCTGCAAAGAAATGATCAAGACCAACGTGGAAATGAATGAGTCCTACAAGGAAATGAAAGAAACCCTCAAGGATATAAAGCAGACTCTCAAGGATATGAAAAAGGACCAACCAGAAATTAAGCATACACTGACTGAAACAAAAAATATTATACAAAGACCTAAAAGTGCCCTGGAGCACCCCAAGAACAAAGTTAAAGATTTGAAATACAAAGAGGTAAAATCCACTCAGCTGAAAAAGCAAGATACCAAAAGAATCCAAAAAATTGAAGATAGTGTAAGGGGCCTCTGGGACAACCTCAAGCATACCAACATCCGAATTATAGGGGTGCCAGAAAAAGCGAGAGGCCAAGACAATGAAAACCTATTTGAAGAAATAGTGACCGAAAACTTCCCACACCTGGTGAAAGAAATTGACTTAGGAGTCCAAGAAGTGCACTGAACTCCAATATATAGGAACCCTAAGAGGACCACACCGAGGCACATCATAATTAAAATGCCAAGAGCAAAAGATAAAGAGAGAATATTAAAAGCAGCAAGAGAGAAACAGTTGGTTACCTATAAGGGAGCACCCATACGATTGTCAGCAGATTTCTCAACAGAAACGATGCAGGCCAGATGGGAGTGGCAAGAAATATTCAAAGTGATGAAGAGCAAGAATCTACAACCAAGATTACTCTATCCAGCAAAGATATCATTCAGAATTGAAGGTCAGATGAAGTGCTTCGCAGATAAGAAAAAGCTAAAGGAGTTCATCACTGCCAAACCAACATTATATGAAATGCTGAAAGATATTCTTTAAGAAGAGGAAGAAGAAAAAGGTAAAGATGAAAATTATGAACAACAAATACACATCTATCAACAAATGAACATAAAAATCAAGTGAACTGATAGGCTGTTGAACAGGATAGACTGGTGAATATAACAGAGACATGGACATAGAGAGGGAATGGACTGACAATTCTTGGGGAGAAAAGCGTTGTGGGAAGTGCAGCAAGAGACTGGACAAAAATCTAGCAACAACGGGAGAGGACAGTGGGGAGGGGGAGGTGAGGGTGGAGGGTGGGATAGGTACAGGGTAGAGGGGAGCTATAGGGGGATAAAAAGGGGAAACTATGTAATTAATAAACTGAACAATAAAAATTTAAAAAATAATTAAAAAATAAAAATAAAAGAAAAAAAAACAAAAAAATAAAATAAATCCTATATAATAAAGAGCTAATATGCAAATGGTCATCATGCCATTGTGTCCTCGCAGCAGGGCTGGGGGACTTGGGGCAACGTCCCCCACTCCGGGGCGAGGGGATCAGAGGCTGTGCTTCCTGCCCAGCAGGGCTTGACTAGAGACCTGAGGTTGCACCCCCTCCTGCCTGGCAGGGCTTGATGGGGGACCTGAGGCCACATCCCCTGCCCCGGCACTGGAGGACCTGAGGCCAGGCCAGGGAACCTGAGGCTGCGACCCCTGCCCTGGTGTTGGGGTACCTGAGGCCAGCCTCCCACTCAGTACTGGGCTGGGGGACTTGAGTCCACAGGACCTGAGGCTGTGCTGGGGTACCTGAGGCCGTGACCCCCACCTGGTGGGCTTGTCAGGGGTCCTGAGGCTGCACCTCCAACCCCCTCCCCCACCAGGGCTTGTGGGGAACCTGATGTTGCACACCATCTGGCGGGGCTTAACGGGGATAGGGCCGGCCGGGTTTCATGCCATTTTGAGGCACGTGCGGGTTGGCGAGGACTTGACTCTGGGTCCCACGATGCCCCAGACTCTGACAGAAGGGAGATTTTCATATACATTTTACTAATTTTCTTTCATCCCTGACACTTCTATTATAGAATAGGGGCCAATAGCAATATTAAAATATTTCCTTCAATTCCCTTTTAATGTGCACAAATTTCATGCACCAGGCCATTTATTAAATAAATAAAATGGACCCTCTCCTCAAGAAACCTAACATAGGGTTTTACATAAATGTGTATTTGTGTACACACACAAAGAAGTTAGGGAAACACAAACATGAATAGATATCTACAGACTAGTAAAAGTATTTCATGATAAACATTTGAGTGAAAAGAAAAGCATGGCAAAGTATTATATGTAGTGATTAAACTTCAGTAAAAGTAAACTAAGCCTTGTGTTATAAGTAGGAAGGTGTGCAAGGACATACATTAGCTTATTAATGTTAACAACATCAGAAAACAAGTAGGAGACATGTTTTTTATACAAGTTGGGAGCAAAAGTAGGTTTACAGTTGTTGTATGGAAAAAGACATACAGGTTATGATAATTACAATAGCTTTATTGACTTCTGTTTCACATGCTCACAACTATAAATCTACTTTTGCCACCCTGTATGTCTTTGTTCTGTATTATTTCAATTGTTTCAAAAAGCATTTATTAATAACTTAAAAGTCATTAAAGAAAAAAATTTTAATTTAAAAATAATAATAAGCAAGATGCACAACAGTGTCTAAAGCAAATATCCCAGTTGTGTAAACTAAGGTATTGGATTAGTATGATTTATATGTTATATATGTAATCAACTATGTTTCCTAATATGCTGAATTGGTGCCCTTTACTCACCAGGCATAACTCAACTGATGTAGAAATGAGCAACTAAGGAAAAGTCAGATAACCATAGATATGCCAATGATCTATAACATTCTCATACGTTAAAAAAAAAAAAAAAAGCATCAGTCAAATGCCTTATCTCTGTATTTTAAAAACGGTAATAAGAAAACAAGGTAGTTGTTAAACAGGCACAAAGGCTTAAAGAGTACATGAATGTGGCACAAAGAAGTTAAAACTTAAGTAACGTGGACAAAATGAAATCATGAGAAACAGTAATCACATATAAATAAGCAGAAACTATAAAGATGATAAAATATAAAAAGAGTAGATGGGATAAATAGGACAGTTAGAAATAAAACAGAACATCCAGAGAGACCTTACTAAAGTTAGAATTACCCCATAATTATCTTAGGAGGAAAACTTTTAAATTGCATATCCAAAAAAGACTGAGAATGAATTAAAAATTGCAGCAACGAGCCTGAAGAATACATTTCTGATATCTAACAAAAAGTATAAGAATTAAAGATTTGGCCGAACCGGTCTGTCTCAGTGGATAGAGCGTTGGCCTGCGGACTGAAAGGTCCCAGGTTCGATTCCGGTCAAGGGCATGTACCTTGGCTGCGGGCACATCCCCAGTAGGGGGTGTGCAAGAGGCAGCTGATCGATGTTTCTCTCCCATCGATGTTTCTGACTTTCTATCCCTCTCCCCTCCTCTCTGTGAAAAATCAATAAAATATATTTTTTTAAAAATTAAAGATTTGTTTTCTATTTCATCTCCTAAAGACTCCTAATCCACTTTAATTAAAATCCATAGTTCAAAATCTTTCCTGCCAACATGGCCAACATGATCAATGGATCCAAAAATTCAGAAAAATCAGACTTCAACGGGTGAAAAAATAAGGTTATTCGGTAGGTTAAAATGAGCGAGAGAAATAAACAAGATGTAAAAGTCATATGATAGTCCTCTCTTTAACTCAATCAGTAAATATAATTTGAATGAACTTGGAATTTATCCTGTGCTTACAAAGAAGTATACAAACAGAAAGTGCTCCTCAACAAAGAGATCACAAAAGGTACAGTATATCTCTAAAGAAGAAGATAAAGAGAACAGAATTAAGTACAAGGTAGATGTTTTAACTTCTACTACACATTTTTATTTGACTCTTATGCAATCAAATATCAAAAAATATTAAAGGCCATAATGTTTTTAAAAAGTGGAAAAAAAATGAAGAGTATAAAAATTGAAAAATAGCCCTAGCCAGTTTGGCTCAATGGATAAAGTGTCAGCTTGCAGAATAAAGAGTCCCAGGCTCGATTTGGACTCAATTCTGGTCAAGGGTATGTACCTTGGCTGCCAGCTCCCAAACCTAGATTAGGGCATGCAGGAAGCAACAAATTGATGTGTCTCTTTCACATCAATGTTTCTCTCTGTCTCTCCCTCTCCCTTTTACTCTCTCTAAAAATCAATGGAAAAAATATCCTTCGGTGAGGATTAAAAAAAAAAAAAAAAGAATGGAAAAATATAAATGGACAAAATGGACAAATATAAATTAGTATATTACTGAAAAGGACTCAGAAAGAGCAAATACCAACATTATTTGCAGATCATGAATCATCAGTTTCCCAAAATACCTTTCACAGAATTCTAATGTCTCAATATACTTATGAAAAAGAGCAAACATCAAATAACTTTAAGGAACAATGACTCCAACCAACACTTTCCCCAACACCCCAGAGTCACAATGCATATCCAAGTTCTAAGAAGGTCCATAATAAAGAAAACTGCTTAATACTTATTAATCCACTATCTTTCAAATTGTTAAGATCTGGAGACACTGTTTTCCTCAAAATACTTAGCAATATCACAGGAAACCAATGTTCTGTGAAATACAGTTTGTACAGGCTGATATAAACCTATGAAGAAGCAAAACAATACCTCCACCTAACATTAGAACACTTAGACCTGGGATGGTAAATATACTTCATTTCACATTCAAATCCTGGTAAATCCATACTTAGTATTAAAGTACGAAATTTAGAACAGTAATCAGTCTTGGCATCCAATTAACTATGTGTACCATGAAAACTGAAGGAAGACATGATAATTGCTAACTTTGATATAGATTGTATCTTTTTTTAATGGTTCTCAGTAAAAATAGATCAAGGCAGTTCAGCATAATAGAAATCTAAGCTCTAGAGCAGTGGTTCTCAACCTTTCTAATGCCGCAACCCTTTAATACAGTTCCTCATGCTGTGGTGGCGCCCCAACCATAAAATAATTTTTGTTGCTACTTCATAACTGTAATTTTGCTACTGTCAATGAATTGTAACTGTAACGTAAATATCTGTGTTTTCCGATGGTCTTTGCTCTACAGCAGCGGTTCTCAACCTGTGGATTGCGACCCATTTGGAGACAGGGTCTGCCGGCCAATCGCCCATGACCCCTCCCCCCCACCAGCCCAGTCCTGATCAGGCCCCAAATGGGGCAGGCCAGCAGGCCAACCTCTCGCCATCTCCTCCTCCCAACAGGCCCGGTCCGGATCTGCTGATTGGGGCCAGGCCAGCCAAACCCCACCCATGTGTGAATTCATGCACTGGGCCTCTAATATAACAATAACAGATATTCATAATGATACATCTATTTATTTTTTTTTACATCTGCAGCAGCATCATTCCCAGAATCACAACCACCATCCCACCCTCTTAACAAGGTGTCCTCAACTCTCTTGATTCTCACTGATCTTTTTTTTTTTAATATATTGTTATTGATTTCAGAGAGGAAGGGAGGAGAAAAAGACAGAAACATCAATGACGAGAGAGAATCATTGACCAGCTGTCTCCTGCACATTCTACACTGGGGATCAAGCCCCCAAACCAGGCATGGGCCCTGACTGGGAATCAAACCACGACCTCTGGGTTCGCAGGTTGACATTTAACCACTGAGCCATGCCAGCTGGGGCCTCACTGATCTTTATTACGCATTCGCAGTCCACCACTGCAGGTGAATGTTTGGGGGAGGGGGGTTTTGCCTTCCTTAAAAAAATTTTTTTTTAATTTCTTTATTAAGATACATCTAGACCAGGAAAAAAGGTCTTAGAAATTAATAAGCCTGTTTAAAAAGAATGAGTATATGTTTTTAAAAAAATTTTAGCAAACACATTCACAATTTTAAATTCTAGCACTCAAATGGTTGCCAATCGCCTCGCTGGTGTGGCTCAGTGGTTGACCCAGGAACCAAAAGGTATCCATTTCGAGTCATTAGAGCACATGCCCAGCTGCAGGCTCAGTCCCGGAGGTGCAAACAAATGTTTTCCTCTGTTTCTATCTCTAAAATCAATAAGATTTGCCACCAGCCATCTGGAATCCTTGCTTTTCAAGATTATTGGGAATCCAGATAACTAAGATTTTATGGCATCTAGAAATAGCCTTATAAAGCAGATCTTTTAAATCACCTTGTCTATACATTGTTTTCTTAATTAAAAAAAAAACACAAGCATTAAATTTTTACAATCTATGCAAAAAGCTAGACTTAGGAGTTTTTAATATAAAAGTCCACATTAAAGATTTTAAAACTCTTTGAATATTAAAAGAATTACAATAGTGAATAAACCTTAATATATGAAAATAAAGATTTTCCTGAAGTTATAAATTCCTGCTTGACAAAATAACCAAGTAAGAACATAAACATATCATTTCACAGGCATAAAGGTTAATATAAGATTTCCACTATGGGAAAATATTTATTTTTCATATACTAAATCCTAAGCTCAATTAGCAAATAAAATACTCAGGTAATTTTTTTTAATCTAAAAAGGCAAAATTCACATGGAAAATTTAAAACTGACTATACATTAGTGAAGTTAAATATAAAAAAAAAAAAGAAAGTATTTACTAACCTTTATTTCCTAACATCACAGCAAGATGTAAAGGAGTGTTTCCTAAAATAAAATAAAAAGTTAAATTAGTATAAAAACATAAGAAAGTGTGCATTTAAAAGTAGTTTCATTTCCTTCACAAATTTCTTGACAGATTTTAAGCAAAGTAAATGTGATTGCAAATGATCCTGTTTACATAGCAAATTCAAAGTCAAAAGATGCTAAGCTTTCCAAACATAATACAGCCAACTCCTCTTCCCTTTGCCAACCCACCCCCATCTCTAAAAAAAATAATAAAATACCCATTTTGCTTTAGGGATTTCTTTTCTAAATACAATTAGAGTTTCCTTTGCTGCTAATTCATCTGTCATATTATTCTTTGCTCATTCAGCAAACAACTTAAAATACTATAAATTCATTCTTGGAGATAAATATCAATATCCTCAAGTTGTCAAAATTCTATTAGAAGCTTATATGAAAATAAATCATTGTTATATTATTTAGTAGAATAGAAGGGAGTGTAGCATGATAATGGAACACAAGGCAGAGCACCTAATTTTGCCAGTGCAGAGAGACTTAAATATTCAAGATAAACCACAGTGAAAAAAAAGTCTTGAAGAAGAGGTTAGAAATTTGTAGAAAAAGAAAGCAACAATGACTAGTCTTCCATTCAAATGCAAGAACAGTTTTGAAAAATACACAAAAAAAGTTTATAATTAGTGTGAGTAAAGAGCTTGTAGGAGAATAGCAAATAATGAAATGAGAAATAATAGCAAAAAGGCAAATCAATGAGAACCTGTAGGCTATGCTATAGAGTTCAGACTATATCCTATAGTTGATGTTACAGAAGGACTAATTTAATTTCAAAATGATTTCCCAAATCATACAGCCTAAAATCTTCTTGATTATAGAAGAAATCAAAACTATCGTAACATTTTAAAATAAAGTTACTAATTAAAGTTTATGTGTATTAATTTTCAGATATTAGCTTTTATAGAAGTTGCTACAGGAAAAATTTTTTTCTAATTAAACTATACATGATTGAAGAAATCATGTACAAGATAAAAAAAACTTGCTTACATTTTCTAACAAATCTGCATACGATCTATCCTAATCTCATAACTAAACAAAACCTGCCAAGATAATTAAAAAACACACACACACACCCCTCTTGCTCAATGAAGTCAGAAGAAAATGGCAGAGAGAGCAAGATTGTATTTCATGTAAAATTTACAAGGCACAAATAAATTCACTAAACTTAAATTGTATCTATAAGAAATTTTACCAAAAAACAAGTTGGATTTTAGTAAATATCTTCGTCTTAGTCATAAGAAACAAACAAACAAACAAAAATTTTTAATGGCAGACTTTGGAATACAATTCACGTATGATTTTCAGAAATAAAAATTTGAAGTACAAACTTCCATTAGTGTTTAGGCAATATACTCCCCAGTTTTCACACCTCAGAACTTAACCTAGTTGAATAGAGAAACCACTATGAGATAACTGTTAATAAGCAAACACTGAAGCATGTCTCAGAAAAGACATGACTACCAAAAGTCACTGGTAGAAGCTATTTTCCAAAGACAAACTTCAATCCCTCTAAGATGTGATATGATACCCTTTAGGGTGAGCTAGCTATCTTTTCAAAATGCTATGTCATAATGTTAGAAATATTTATATGAGTAAGAAGAATAAAAACAAGTCCAATGAAAAAAGTATTCTGTGGCCCAGGACAGGCCCCATGCCCAGGTTTCAGGCTTGAAACCTAGAGTAAGGGGCATGCAGGAGGCAGCTAATGTTTTACTCTCTCATCAATGTTTCTCTCTCCTTTCTTATCTAAAAATCAACTAAATGAGATCTAAAAGATAAGTAGAAACTAAGAAATCAAAGAATGAAAAGCATTCCAGAGGCCAAAGTAACCTGGAATATTCAAGGAACTGAAAGAAAACAAGGCCAGAACATAGAAAAAAAGATTTTTGTACAAGATAATATAAGAGAAGTTGCAAAAGCCAAATCCACGCAGAGCTCTGTAACTATGATAAGAAATATGAACATACTTTTAAGTGGAGAAGACATTAAAGGATCTTGAGTAGGGACATGACCTGATACAAATAAATTTTAAGATTATACTTGTTATCATATAGAGGATAGAACAGAGAAGAGGCATAGGGAAACTAGTTATGAGTTTGATGCAGTATTCCAGGGAAAAGATAATAAAAATTGATTGGTCTCAAATGGTGGCAATAGAGACAGAAAGTAGACTGATTTAAAATAACTTGTTGCCAAGTAGGGCAACAAGTTAGCTCAGTGGATAGAACGTCGGCCTGCGGACTGAAGGGTCCTGGGTTCAATTCCGGCCAGGGGCACATGCCTGGGTTTTGGGCTCGATCCCCAGTAGCGGGCGTGTGGGAGGCAGCTGATCATTGATTCTCTCATCATTGATGTTTCTGTATCTCTCTCTCCCTCTCCCTTCCTCTCTGAAATCAGTGAAGAAATGTATTTTAAAAAAAAATAAAATAACTTGTTGATTGATGTGTATGGGTAGGAGAATAGGGTGAGAAAAAGAATCCCAATGACCGAAGTTTAAACAACTGGATAGTTAATGTGATTCTCTAAAAGATTGGATGGCCAGGTGTGAGGTGGAAAATGATAACTCCATTTTTGGACAAGTATATTTTAATATATCCATGAGATTCCCAAATAGAAAAACTACAAAACCTGAAACTCCAAGAAGTCTGGGGGTCAAATATACAAATTTCTGAATATTCATTTTTGTCCTACCTGTAGAAAAGGCAGTAACAGTTACCTTTCTTCACTTCTCTATCTTAAAGAAAAAATAAATAACATGTTCTAAATCAGTGGTTCTCAACCTTTCTAATGCAGCGACCCTTTAATACAGTTCCTCATGTTGTGGTGACTCCCAACCATAAAATTATTTTCATTGCTACTTCATAACCGTAATTTTGCTACTGTTAATGAATCGTAATGTAAATATCTGTGTTTTCCGATGGTCTGAGGCTCTACAGCAGCAGTTTTCAACCTTTGGGTAGTGATCCACAGGTTAAGAACCACTTGCAGGGTTGCCTAAGAAAATTGGAAAACACAGATATTTACATTACGATTCATAACAGTAGCAAAATTACAGTTATGAAGTAGCAACGAAAATAATTTTATAGTTGGGAGTCACCACAATATGAGGAACTGTATCAAAGTTCACGGCATTAGAAAGGTTAAGAACCACTGCTCTAAATGGTAACTGGAAAAGAAAAAAATAAGACCAGTTACTACCCAAAAGGGTAACAGGGTGGCTAAAGAAAGATGTACCTAGATAATTACTGTTTGCTTAAACCACCTAGGAACATCTAGATGTAAAGTTAAAAGTATATATATCTACTGAAGTTACCAATGAAACTTCTAATTTCAAATCCAAATCACATTTCCAAAATATTCATGAACCAGAAAAGACTGAGTTCAATAACCCAATCTCTCTCAATCTACAGTTAAGAACATAATCAGAAATACATACTACAATTAAGGATGCCAAATATCCTGCTGTGATTTCAATATTTTAAATGATCATTAACATCATCTTCACCTAGCCAACCAACACCGCATTTACTTTACTGACCAAATGTATCATGAAATAAGGGCTCAAATGTGTTAGTCACCTTCATTTATTATTCTGTTTTTAAATCCTCTATCTGCTGCTTAAGCTAGTTACACAAAGAAAACCAAAACTTAAAATAACCTTCTCTGTGAAGTTTTCACAATGAAATTTTTAAATCTGAAATTGGATGCCCTGGTTCTAACTTGGTTGAACAAAATTGAACTGTTTTATCAAATGAGTAAAAACTCCAGTAACATTAATACTATTATAGTATGGAAGTATGCAAATTATTAACCAAACTAGAGGCCAGGTATACAAATTCATTCACGGGGGAGGTGAGGCAGTTGTTCTTCAGCCCAGCCTACACCCTCTCCAATCTGGGACCCCAGAAGGGATCAATCCAGAACTGCTGATTCCCAACCAATCGCCTGCCTGCCTGCCTGCCTGATTGTCCCTTACCGCTTCTGCCTGCCAGCCTAATTACCCCCTAACCCCCTGATGGCAAACCTATGACACATATGTCAGCACTGACACACGTAGGCATTTTCGATGACACACGGCTGCAAGCAGTCACATATAGAGAAGTATGGGGCCGCATGCTGAGAAGGACTTTTCATCCTCAACTACTGCATGGCCAAGTGCAGTAGCCAAGGAAGAAACATTTGCTGTAGTGTAGAGCAGACACTCTGTGCCTGAGTTCTGTAGGCCAAAACAACAGAACTTCGGCATAGAGCGTCTAGTCCTAAAGACTTCCAGTTAGGCCGTTAGGGGATCTCTGACCTCACTTCCGGCCTGAGGAGCACGGAGCAGAATACCGAGGGGAACGCATCTCTGGGGGCCCTGTGATTGCCATTACCAGCAACCATATAACCACAGCAACCATCACCAAATCTACTGTTCTGGGGTGTCGTGGATTTCTAATTGGCCATCATTACTCAGATAAGTGAGGGGGAGGCTGGGAGAGGCGAGGGCCTGTGCTATGGGTGCCATTTCCCGCCATTAGAAATAGCAGCAGCAATCTTAATTTATATAAGGAACGCCATTTTGCAGCACAGTGCAGACTCCATTTAACCACTATTACTATTGTGCATCCTTATTAACCCCTATTTCTGCTTATTAACCCTGCCCTTTCCTAAAAGACAGTTGCATGTGCCATTTTGTGGTCAGTTAGGCTAGTTAACCCCTAATTGCCTGCAGGGCTAACAGGCTATCTATAATTATATCTTCTGTCACTGCCCTCTGATGGAGAACCCAAAAAATAAAAAACCAAGGTTAAGTAAAGGTAGTGGTAGTAGCACTAGCTGACCATTTCAAGAGACATGGACCAAGATGTACGGCATTATAGAAAAAAATGGCAGATCATTTTGCGTTCTATGTACTGAAACGATAGTAAGCAGAACGTGGAATATAAATAGACATTTTGAAACTAATCATTCCCAGCTCTTGAAAAAAAGTGAGGATGAAAGGAAAGAATACATTTCCAGGCAGCTACACCTGTATAAGAGCCAATCTAATTCCATCCTTAAATTTATAAAAGGCTCTACAAATTAAACATCTGCAAGTCTGAGCATTGCTGACTCCATAGCTCAGCATGGAAAAGCACTCAGTGAGGGAGAATTTATTAAACAAACTCTCCTAAGATGTGCACCAGTTCTTTTTCACGATATGTGGAATAAAGAAGCAATTATTAAGAGAATATCTGAGGGAGGAACCAAGATGGTGGCATAGGTAAACACCTATCTTGCTGCCCCACACAACAATTCCAAAACTACAAGTTAATGACAGAACAAACGTTATCCAGAATGACCGGAAAGCTGGCTGAGTGAAAATTCCACAAATAAAAGTAAAAATAGGACACTGTGACTCAAGAGGAGCAGCAGAGGGCAGAGTTGAAGATACGCGCGGAGCCAGAGGTTTGGAGCTGTGCGTGCACGCACCAGTGGAGAGGGCAGGCGGCTGCAAACCCGGCTGGTTTTCTCCAACGAGGAGGGAGATAGAGGTGTCCCACTGCGCTGATTCCCCAGTTCCAGGCGAGGTCCAGGGTAAAACTAGACTCATAAGGGGTGAAATTGGACAGTGGGAAGGCACGCTGAAGCCCGGGCGCAGCAAAGGTCTGCGAGCTTGTGGAGAGGGCAAGCTTGTGGAGAGTGCGTGTAAACTTCGGAACAGAAGTGCACGACTGCACAGAGAGGACTCGTGACTTGCTCCCTCGTTCGGGAGACCACCGGACTGCATTGCTTTACAACCCTGGGCGAGACTTTGGGTGTGCAGACTCATTTGGGCAGAGGCTGAGTTGTCCGGCAGCGGGTGGAGATCGGTGGTGGCTTTCTCTCGGAGGTGCTTGCAGCCATTACCAACCGGCACAGAGAACCATGTGCCGCACAGGGCAGAGCTGACACTGCCTGCTCAGCCTGGAGAATCCACCCATCCAACCTGAACACAACTTACCCTCACAGCCAATTGGCCTGGAGGTAAAACCCTCCTAGTGCTAACAACAATAATCTGGGCTTAACTTCAACAATACTGTACAACCCATAAAGGGCTGCAGCAAGAGTATCCACCTCGGGTAACTGGGGAGGCTGAGCCACTGTCCCTTAGAGGACATCTACCACACAAAGTTAATGGACCAACTCAGGAAAGCAGCCACAACGCAAAAAAATGGAAAGAAATCAGATGTGAAAGAAATGGAGGAAAAAAGACGACTAGTCATAGAGCTCAGAACCACAGTAATAAGGTTTTTCAAGAGGCTCCTAGAAAAGGCCGATGAACTTAATGAGACCTACAAGGAAATCAACAAGACCTATGAGGAAATGTACTAGACCTACGAAGATATGAAAAAGGACCAATTAGAAAGTAAGCATACACTGACTGAAATAAAAAATATTATACAAAGACCTAAAAGCAGTCCAGACGACCGCAAGAACCAAGTCAAAGATTTGAAATACAAAGAGGCAAAATCCACTCAGCCAGAAAAGCAAGCCAAAAGAATCCAAAAAATTGAAGATAGTGTAAGGGGCTTCTGGGATAACCTCAAGCATACCAACATCCGAATTATAGGGGTGCCAGAAAAAGAGATAGGCCAAGACAATGAAAACCTATTTGAAGAAATAGTGACCTAAAATTTCCCCCACCTGGTGAAAGAAATTGACTTAAAAGCCCAATAAGTGCACAGAACCCCAAAATACAGGAATCTAAAGAGGACCACACCAAGACACATCATAATTAAAATGGCATGAGCAAAAGACAAAGAGAGAATATTAAAAGCAGCAAGAGAAAAACAGTTAGGTACCTATAAGGGAGCACCCATATGATTATCAGCGGATTTCTCAACAGAAACTATAGAGGCCAGATGGGAGTGGCAAGAAATATTCAAAGTGAGGAGTAGCAAGAATTTACAACCAAGATTACTCTATCCAGCAAAGCTATCATTCAGAATTGAAGGTCAGTAAAGTGCTTCGCAGATAAGAAAAAGCTAAAGGAGTTCATCACCACCAAACGAAGATTATAGGAAATGCTGAAAGATATTCTTTAAGAAAAGGAAGAAGAAAAAGGTAAAAATAAAAATTATGAACAACAATACACATCTATCAACAAATGAATCTAAGAATCAAGTGAATTAAAAATCTGATGAACAGGATAAACTGGTGAATATAACAGAATCATGGGCATAGGGAGGGAATGGACTGACAATTCTTGGGGAGAAAAGGGGTGTAGGAGGTGCAGCAAGAGACTGGACAAAAATCATGCACCTAGGGGAGAGGACAGAGGGGGGGAGGTTAGGGCAGAGGGTGGGATCGGTACCGGGTGGAGGGGAGCTCTAGGGGGAAAAAGGGGGACAATGTAATTAATAAACTGAACAATATAAAGATGTTTTTTTAAAAAAAGAGAATATCGTCGAAACAGGTTTGGCTCAGTGGATAGAGCGTCGGACTGCGGACTGAGGGGTCCCGGGTTCGATTCCGGTCAAGGGCATGTGCCTTGGCTGTGGGCACATTCCCAGTCGAGGCCATGCGGGAGGCAGCTGATCGATGTCTCTCTCTCATCGATGTTTCTGACTTTCTATCCCTCTTTCTTCCGCTCTGTAAAAAATCAATAAAATATATATTTTTTTAAAAAGAGAATATCTGAGTTATCACTCAGTAGAAATATCATAAAACACTGAATAATAAGACTGAACGCAAATGTACAACATCAATTAAAGAGAGACATAAGTAACTGTAAATATTTTTCCATCTCTCTTGATGAAACTACTGATGACACATCACATGCTCAGTTGGCCATTATTGGTCGATATTCTAATGGTCTCACAATGAGAGAAAAGTTGATAAAGTTAGTATTGGTGCCAACAAGTACATCAGGAAACGAAATATGTAAGGTTGTTATACAAACATTTCATGACCTAAGATTGATATCTCTAAAGTTGTGTCAGTGACAACAGATGGGGCACCTAACATGGTGGGGAAAAAAGTCAGATTTGTCAAAAGTACGGAAGCTATTGGACATCCGAATGTGCCTTTTCATTGTATTTTCCATCAGGAGGTCTTATTTCCAAGGCAGGACTCGCCGACTTAAAGGACTTAATGTCAATTGTTACAAAAATAGTTAATTTAATAGCTGCTCACCCCCTTCACAAGCGAGAATTTTCTGCACTTTACAGAAGGTTGATTCCACCTACAGTGGACTGCTGATGTACAATAATGTAAGATGGCTGAGCCAAGGCAAAGTTCTTGAGTGCTTTGTTGGAGTGCTTTGAAGAAATTAAGGTATTTCTTGAGGATAAGGATCTGGGGAACTTTTGTCAGCTCAATGGTGACAAGTGGGTCAACACCCTGATCTATTCTGAGAATTAGGCAGTTTCTACTGCCTTTAATTACATTGCCTGGTATGTGACAAGCCATCCTCTCTATATACAGATAATTTTTATTTTTACTGAGGTGTAGTGTAATCTTGAAGTGATTGTAGGTTTCAAATTTAAGTTAAAATTCAATTTAGAGTGTTTCTAAATGCAGGTAACTCTTGAAGTGATAAGGAAATAATTAACATGTGTGAGCAATTTATGTATCAATGACTCTCATCTTTCTGACACCTAAAAGCTTCTGACTAATGGCCAAGAGAAGATGTTTAACTTTTAAGGACATTAAAGTAAATTAAGAAAAATAAATAAAATTACATGTTTAACAAATAGGAAGTGCGCTCAAAATAAAGTCTTCGAGATCCAAAAAGCAGCAACCATATAGATTGCTTGGGGAGGGAGGGAGGGAGGGAGGGAGGGAGGGAGGGAGGGAGGGAGGGAGGGAGGGAAATTGATTTTCAATTCTAAAGGTGAAGAGGTAAAAACATGATGTTTTAACTACCATTAGCTAAAAGAGATTCAGAAAAATCTTTATAGTCAATGTAAAAAAAGCTTAATTATACTTAAACTTTAATTCTATGCTAACAAGAAAAGATATAACAAAAATATAAAGTTTAATAAATCTGTGCACATGTAATGGATCTTTTTACCCACTCCAAAAACAGTTGTTATTAAACATACAATGAGCCGAGACTGGTTTGGCTCAGTGGATAGAGCGTCGGTCTTCGGACTGAAGGGTTCCGGGTTCAATTCTGGTCAAGGGCATGTACCTTGGCTGCGGGCACATCCCCAGTAGGGGGCGTGCAAGAGGCAGCTGATTGATGTCTCTCATCAATGTTTCTGACTTTCTATCCTTCTCCCTTCTGCTCTGTAAAAAAATCAATAAAATATATCAAAAAAAAAAAAACATACAATGAGTCACAATCGTTTGGTATATTTGGACATGGTATATACATGATTTAACTTAAATTTCAAGAGTTTTGTTTGGATCCAAATACAGTAGACCTCAAAAATAATTGATGGCATCAGTGGGGAGAGTGTCAGCCTGCTGACTGAAAGGAGAGGTCCTAGGTTTGATTCCAGTCAAGGGGCACCTTGGTTGCGGGCACATCCCCAATAGGAGGTGTGAAAGAAGCAACTAATCGATGTTTCCCTCTCATTGATGTTTCTAGCTCTCTATCCCTTTCCCTTCCTCTCTATAAAAAATCAATAAAATATATTAAACTAATAATAGTAATAATAATAATAATAATAATAATAATTGATGGCTCAAAAAAAGCAATTCATATTCAACCCACATTTTACCACAAAAGAAAAAGCTCCATTTTTCCTTGTTCCTATTCAATTCAACAATAAAGAAGGAAGAATTTAAAAACCAGAGTGTCATTAAAATAAGATGTTTAAGATTTTCACTTATTTAACACGCATTTAGTATGTACTAGGTTTCAGGGACCATTCTAAGAACTTTATAAATGATGTCATATGAAGAATGGCTACAGAAGTTAGGAATGTTTACCTGACGATAGGAGAACATGATAGCTCTTGTCAAATATCTAAATGACTATCAAGTGAACAAGGTAGCCCATTTAAATAAAAAAGATACAGAACAAGCAAGAGATTTGGGCTCTGTGAAAAACGATGAGAACTCTCCAATGGCAAAATCTCTCTACAAGTCTACTATAACCACTAAATGGGAAAATATATATTAAAGCACTTGGCTATAAACTGCCACATACACATTAGAATTAACTTCCTTGCAATATAATGGGTCCTGATCAATAGAAATTATTTACCAAGAGGTTGATCATGGGCTTCAGAGTTCAATTCTCAAATTTGCAACCTATCCTAAATATGCAACTTTAGAAAACCTTCCTTTAAAATAAGGATAAAGCCATCTGCTTTGTAAAGTAATTTTGAGAATTAAATCTGGTAATGTGTATAAACACTTAGTGCAGTGCTAAAACACTCAATAAATTGTATCTATTATGATGACCACTCTCATAATGTTGTGGAAGGAATCTCTACAGTGAATATAAAACTATGTGATATGGTGTGTTATGATTGTATGGCTCTGCTATGCACTGGTATGAGTATATGATTCTGCTATGCACTTATCATGTTACAACAATCCAAATATAATACATAGCTTGTTTCTGTGTGGGTGCCTTAAAAAGCATTTATCTTTTGTAATGTGAAAGGAAAAATATTCTAAAAATCTAAATAAAAACCAAGTGTATAAATAACAAAATATAATGGGGAAATGATGCAGCTACAGAGAACAAAAGAACTTAACAAGTAGCACCTTAAATACAAACTACTCTTCCAAGAGACTCTACTGCAGGACATGAGAATACCTATAGAAGGGGAAATTACACTTTCCACAGGTATGTGAGCCACTGGTTACATTCATCAAAAATATCAACAAAGTAATGGTAGCTAAATACAATGCAAACATTTGGTATGTGAAGGCAATTTAAAAAGTGAATTTCAGTGGGCTAAGGACAAGAACTTAGGAGTATTCAGGATTCCCATTACTTTGAACAGAATTTTTATTTTAACAAACCAACTTCTAAACATTGCATTATAGAATATGGAAGTCCAATAATCCTGCAATTCAGTACCATTTGTGATCAATCAAGAAAATCAGTTCTAACATACCATACTATCCTACTTAGCCATATTCATCTCGCTCTTATTTGAAAAGGAATTAACTCTCAAAAGGAATCTTTCATGTTTTCAGGGATCTTTCTTTCAACGACAATGGCCATAAAGTAAAACGTAGCTACTATAAAGACCAAATATGAGAAATCTCTTAATTGACTAATAACCAGAAACTACATTTTTCCCACTAAACATTCTTTCCCAAAAAGTTAAAATATAATTACCATCAACAAACAACAATAATATACTTGTTGCAACAATAGTAAAATAAATAAATGTAGGAATGAAAAACTGGGTGCTTTCAGGAACTTTTGGGGGGGGGGATTTGATTTTTGATAAATGACAAGTAGTGGTATTATTATAATATCACTAAATTCAGAATACAAGAGCAATTGTTATAAAATTATACAACCAACAGAAATCTTACTTCACCTCAATTTCTGTCCTAATTTTAGATAAGAAGCCTAGGGTCCAATGGAATAGGGGAGCTTATTCCACATGCAAGTATTTCATCAATGTGTTATATTATTTTGAGCACAGAGTTCAGTGTGTTCTGACTGAATATATGCAATAGTCAGAAGCAAAGCCATCAACATCATTTGCCAACTACCCAGTTGGCCTATGAAATGTTGAAAATATCAATGTTTACATTCGTTTTCATTAATTTACTGTTGACTAGAGGTCAACTCAATCACATTGTTTTTAGAACTAAAGAAAAAAGAATAAAAAATTCAGCTGACGAGTTAAGGTAAGGCAAAAGTAAAAATGAAGTCCTTGAATAACAAATGATTCTAAATTCTGTCATATAGGTTGTGATGAAGTTACTATGAAAAACCACAGTACTATTTTTAGTCACAGTAATCAAGATGAAATATTAATATTAGCAACTGCCTATCTAAAACAAGCAAAAAATTCAAAACTCCACTCCAACAAAATGTTACCTACTCACAAGTCACATTACTTACTCTAGGTATCAGATGTCAACAAATTTAAACTGTGTGGCTTTCAAACATCAAAGCACTTTATATTCCAACTTACGAGCAAAAAATCAGACACTTTGTATCAATTTTCCCAAAAGCATTAACAACAACAACAACAACAGAGAAACAACCACCTGGCAGGTACCAATCACAGCCAGTTGCAATCAAGTTGGGATCTGTACGTAGGTAATGAAGGTAGGTGGGCAATATCTGAATCGAAAATCAAGACCCCCCAAGGCGGGAGATGAAAGAAAAGAAATACAATTCCATAAACAAAGGAAAAAGGCCAGGAAATGGATGAGAGGCACCCTAAAATTTCTTATCATGGAGAATCAACGCACACTGAAGGCCTGTCTCAAAGACAAACAAAACGGCTCCTTGCAGGAAACTTTGAAGTGGGCAAGGAGGAAACATTCCTTTGCACCCACAAGAACCAATCCCCTGACCACGGGCATGCCATAACTGAACCCGTCATGATTTACGGGCATTGGGCCCGGAGGGCGAGCAAAGGAAAGAAGGATCTGCGGGAGAAGAGCATAGGATTGCAGAGGCCTGGGGAGGCACACCCTGGGCTCGGGGAGGGAGAGGTGGAGGGCTGAAGGGGCGAGCGCTCCTCACCGTGATTATCTTTCTGCCCGATATTGTGCGTGCGGATGAGAGAGGACAGCCTCCTCACATCCCCCTTGAAGACGCACTCGTGCACTGGGTAGTGTGCGGGGGAGATGCCTCCGTCGGCGGCGACAGCGACGGGGTGGGTGCCCGTTAGCAAAGTCTGGGGCTGGGAGGCGGTGGTGACGGAGGAATTGTGCAGCGGCAGAGCCGGCGCGCCGGGAGGGGCGGAGGAGGCCTGGGCTGTCTTCAGCGGGAGCCGGTGGTGATGGTTACTGAAGATCTTATGACAGGCTTTGCCGCCCTTGCCGCCGCCGCCGCCGACCCTGCCTCCGGTGAAGGTGCCGCCGAGGGCCGCCGCCGCTTCTTCATCCGCAGGCTCCAGCAGGTCCCCCTCTTCTTTGCTGGGTTTGTGGTCCCTCCGCAGTGAGCGGATCTTCTCTCCGGTCATCGCCGCCAGGGGCCGAGAGGAGGAGATCCGGGGGCCTCGCCGCCGGCGGCGGAGTCGGCGCAGCGGCGGCACGAGGCGATTAGAGCGGTGGCCGCGAGCCGCCGGCGCAGCATGAACTCGCAGAGAGCCCCCGCGCCCCGGACGGACGCATCTCCCGGGGGAAGAGGAGCCGGCCCCCGGCTGGGTCCGAAAGGACGCGCGCTCGCTGCAGGGGGAGCTAGTGCTCGGGTACCCGCGACACCACGGTCCCGCTCCCCGTCGCGGCCAATGCCACCGCGGTCTCAGCCCGAAAAACAGGGCACGGCCATCTTCCTCTGGCTTCTCTCGCGAGAGCTCCCCCGGGAAGGGGTGGGGGTGGTGGAGAGAAAGGAAACACCGCGACAGGTGAGCGGCGTGCTCCCGCCCCCCGCGCTGTCAGTTGCCGGCGGGTGTTGGGGCGGCCGCACCTGCCGGGCACCGCGTTTCTGCCTCGAGCTGCGCGTTCTGAGTTACCAGACCCGTCGCTGCCTGCGGCCGCGCTTCTCGTGGAGGTTCCGATGCGTCTTGTCAACAAGGATTTTAAACCCTCCGACCTCTGGGCTTCCCGCGGAGCGCTGGCGGCCGCCCCCAGCACACAGGATGTGATGTCATGGAGATGCACAGGACGTTCATTCACTAAATATTTACTCAGCGTCTACTTGGTGCCGCGCACCGAGCCAAGAGATGCCTAAAATGCCGCCCCTGGCGGGAAGGAGCGCGGAAGAGGAAGAAAGATAGTCAAGCAATTGGGTTCAGCCTCAAACTGCGGGAGGAATGAAGCGGACGCGGGGAGTTAGGTTACGCGCACACGCCCAAAGCAGCAGCAAATTTTAGAGTTGGGGTGTCCGAGAAGTCACTCTAGCAGAGGTTAGGGGCCGATCTTGGAAAACAGGCTAATCAGCAGAAGGGGAGAGGTGGGTCACTCAAATATTTGTTGATGAATCGATCTCGGGCAGGCGTCAGAATCTAAGTGTGGATAGTGGAGGCTGGGGATCGGCAAATAAAATTGTGTAACTGGAATCACTGGACTAGTTCATGACCGATCTTGGCTGAGCGTAAAATTCTAAAAGAACTTTAAGTGTGACGTCCATAAAGCCTGACAAAATAACTAAATCTGTGGGCACCGGAGTGGGGGGAAGTTAGCAAAATGTCCTAAAGATTTTACCCGTTTATCTCTCCAAAGTCTCACTCTGACAACTGCTTCTCTCAAATATCTCTCCTTAATTTTTATCACCACCTCCCCCCTACTACCCTTCCCCCTTCTCACCCTGCACATCCCCCCAACCTCTGCCAGAAAACTAAAGTAAACCTCTGTGGGAACTAGCCTCTCTTCCTCCTCCCTCAACACTCAGGTTTACAACTCCCATTTTCTTTCAAATCTATTCAAATCAATCTCTTTCTTCCTTTTTTTATTTTTTTTTTAATTTTGGTGAGGGGAATGGATGTTGTTTCAGTTATGTTTAAGCATTACCCAATCAACACCTCAAAGAATCCTACTCAGAAAGCAAGAGAGACTGAACACATTCATATATACAAGAACATTTGGTTCTTCTGCAATAGCTAATACTTATTGTTAACTCTAAACCAGGCAATATGTTTGGCACTTTATGTATTATCTCCTTGTGATAAGTGTCATTTTTAATCTTCATTTGACAGTTGAAAAACTTGTCCAATATCTCAATGTTAGGATGTAACACAGTCAAGTATGATTCCAAAGCTAGAGAAATAAGAAAGGGTCGTCAGATCATGGAGGACTTCCTATGTCATCTTAAATGTTTAGACTTTATCCTAAAAGAAATGGGTAGCCTTTTAGGGATGTTAAAAAGAAGAGCAGTATGATGAGTTTTGCCTTTTAGAAAAGTCACTCACTCATACTTTAAAAAGTATGTATTCAGAATAGATTACAAGGGACTTCTCTAGAAAGAGGGAAACAGAAGAATGCATAAATAAAAAATAATGTGTTGCTATCTGTAATAAAGGGGTAATATGCTAGTTAGACTGGATGTCCTTCCGGACAAAGCTGGGGCCGGAAGGAAACCAGTCCTGGTCCCGGATGCCAGAGGAAAGCTGATGCTGGCAGTGGGGGAAAGGAAGGCCTACTCTTGCATGAATTTCGTGCATTGGGCCTCTAGTCCTATCTAATAAAAGAGTGATATGCAAATTGACCATGCCTCCTATCAAGCCACACACAGCCATGCCCACCAGCCAATCAGGAGTGAATTATGCATATAAACCCCAACCAAGATGGCTGCCACCACTGAGAGCAAGAAGGAGGCTTGGGTTTCCCTGGCAACGGAGAAAGCCAAGCTTTCTGCCTGCCCTTGCCGGCCTAGGCCTCCACCCAATGCTATAAAGTTTCAATTATAAAAGATAGATAATCCAAACAGAAATGGCAGCAGCCAGGGAGCTGGAGAGAGCAGAGGCTAGGGTTGGGGTGATGGAGGAAGCATAGCTTCAGCAGCCCTAATGCCTAGGCTTCCACTCTAGGCTACAAAGTTTCAAATAGAAATGGCTATCGCCATGGAGTGAGCAGGCTACAAAGTTTCAATTGTAGAACATAAATTAATCCCAGGACTTCTGCTTGGGTTGTTGGGGAATGTGGCCGGCCTGCAAACCACCATAGGTCCCTTGCTCAGGCTACTCCACACCCCAAGGGAACCCTCAACCTGATCCAGGACACCCTTCAGGGCAAACCAGCTGACCCCCACATGTACCAGGCCTCTATCTTATCTAATAAAAGAGTAATACGCAGATTGACCATCACTCCAACACACAAGAAGGCTGCCCCCCATGTGGTCAAAGATCTTGCCCCCATGTGGACACAAGATGGCTACCACAAGATGGCCAGCAGGGGAGGACAGTCGGGAGGGACCAGGCCTGCAAGAGAGAGGGCAGTTGGGGGCAATCAAGCCTGCAGGGGAGGGCAGTTAGGGGTGACCAGGCCAGCAGAAGAGGGAAGTTGGGGGCAAAACAGGCTGGCAGGGGAGCAGTTAGACATCAATTAGGCTGGCAGGGTAGTGGTGAGGGGGTAATCAGGCTGGCAGGCAGAAGCAGTTAGGGGCAATCAGGGAGGCAGGCAGGCAAGCAGTTTGGAGCCAGCAGTCCTGGATTGTGAGAAGGATGTTAGACTGCCCGTTTAGGCCTGATCGGGTCTAAACGGGTAGTTGAACATCCCTCAAGGGGTCCCAGATTGGAGAGGGTTCAGGCTGGGCTGAGGGACACTCCTCCGCCCCCCCCCCATGCACGAATTTTGTGCACTGGGCCTCTAGTTTGAATATGAAAGTCTATACAATATATACATCACACAGGGTGAAACAGTGAGTATTTCTGGAAGATGGGGTTGTTAAATCATGTGTTCCCTGCATTGCTTGAATTTCTTTTTATAAAGAGAAAGTATTATATTTAATAATCAGAAATATAATAACTTTTTAAAGAAGTATGCAGTAATTCAGGTAATGAGAGATTTTGAGAGCATGAACCAAGTTGTCTATCTACCATTATTTCCATAAAGTATCACTGAATACAGAATTTAAAAGTACCTTATTAGTGGCTGCCCCTCATGGACAGGTGTGGAAACTACTAAGTGGTCTCCCAATAAAATCAAACACTATATACATCAAAAATAATATTCAACCCTTTTAAGAGTTCCACAGTATAATAGAAAAAATAATATAGAAATATAAGATTATAATACATTGTGAAAAATACAAAAATTGAAATTAAACTATATGAGATCCTTATACAATATAGAAGAGAAATTAATTCATTATATCTGGAGGAAATAAAAGTCAGGTAATCAGGAAATCTTTCAGAAGGTAATGTTCAGTCTAGGTTTTAAAGAATATATAGGAGCGGGCTAATTGGGCAAGGGGAAAAGATATTATAGGTAATAATAGCTATCATTTATTGAGAGCTCTCCATACATCAGGCATTGTGCCAAGCAAGTTTCCATAACTATTTGATTTAATCCCCACAACAAGTCTTTGGGGGTACTTACTGTCCCCATTTTATAGCTGAGGCACAGAAAGTGACCATTCAGCTGATGAGTAGAGTAAGAAAATAGTGTATGTAAATATAGCATGATATTAAGAATCATTGGAGTACAGTATGTGGCAGGAAAAGTGATAGTAAATGAGACAAAAAGAAAAAGAAAAGCTGGGCTGGATTACAAAAAGCAACCATATATGTTAGTGGGAGGAGGAAGAAACTTTAGACATGAGAGATTAGCAAGAGAAAATAACCATATGCAATACCTACAAATGGATGGGAACTTAGAATACAAGAGTCAGAGAGCCCACAGCCCTGAGAGTTTCAGAGACAGAAAGGGTGATTAGCTAGGGATGAAGTAAGGTTCCTGGAGGCTTCAAAGGATCTTTGCAGGATGGTAAGAAAATCAGACTTCTAGTAAAAAGAAGTTTGCCCTGCCCTATGGATAGATCAAAAGAAGCTGTCTCTAATGGGCAAGGTCTCTAATTTAAATTCTCCTATGTAATTAAGGGAGATGGGCAGAAGTTTCTCTTGAGCCTGAGGTTAAAGTTGCCTTTAGCTCAAGACATTCTGCGTACCACAGAGGCACACCTTGACCTGACTCATTCTGGAGCCCCACCCTAGGCAACATAGAGTTTGCAAAGGATTTTAAACATAGTAAACATAGGACCACATTTCATCACCATAATGTACAATCAACCCGTTTCTTAAAGATATGAGATTTTGTCAGTCTTTTCAGCTTCACCTCCCACCACAATGTGAAATTCATTCTTTATCCTAACCAATGCAATCTGCTAACAGTCCCTGACCTTTTCTCATGCCTCCTCCATACCTTTGTACATGTTGTTCCATGTGTCCCAAACTCACTTCTATTTCATTCACCCAGATACCTCCGTCAGTCTGTCTAAAACCTGTTCAAATTTAATCTCTCCTTAACACCAGGTATTTTTTAAAAGTTGGTATAGAATTCAGAGTTCCAGGAAATTACATCAAACTAAACTTCTAAATAAAAATTCAGCACATCCTATTATAAGTGTAGGCCACAAACCACATAGTATTAGCAATACCAATGCTTTTGCAACCAGAAGAAACCACAGGTATTTAAGTATCACATTACAGTTGCTGCAGATAACCCAAAATATTATTCACATTCATTGCTACCTCAAAATTATGTTAATAATTATGCCCACCATTAGATCTTGTTGTTCAATGAGTTAATCAAGAAGCACTTATATTACTAAATCGCAAATTTTTTTTAAAAAAAATATTTCAATAGCTTTTTAATACACTGTTTCCTTTATTAATCCAAAGTATTATATACATTTAAAAACATTGTTCTGAAAATGTATCCCTAGGCTTCACCATACTGCCAGAGAGATCCAAACAAAAGCTGGTAACTCCTTTTTAAGAGACCTGAATGACAACCGTCCTTCCCTGCCCTTCTCTCCTATCCAATACCCCATCATTCTGAGTAAGGTGCCCCTCCTTTACCTTCTTTCTCATTTCCCATTTAACTTTTGCATCCCTTCTCTGATATTCTTGTCTGCCTCCCTAACTAGTCCTGTGAGCTCTTTAAGTATTGGAACTATGTTTAACACTGCCTTACAGTGACCTAGTGCTTAATATCTATACTAATAAAAGGGTAATATGCTAATTAGACCGGACATCTTCTGGAAATCCAAAGACTCTGTGTGGGTGTGGGTGTGTGAGTGTGTGTCGCTCAGGTCCATGCTCATGCACACACCCACATGGAAAAGGCCACAGTAGTGGGGGCCAAGGCAGAGGTGGTTAGGGGCGACCAGGCCAGCTGGGGAGGGCAATTAGTGGCAACCAGGCTGGTAAGGGAAGGCAGTTAGGGGCAACTAGGAAGGCAGATAGGTGAGCAGTTAGGAGCCAGCAGTCCCAGATTATGAAAGGGATATCTGACTGCCAGTTTAGGAATCAGGCCATCCCCTGAGGGGTCCCAGAATGAAGAAGGTGCAGGCTGGGCTGAGGGGACCCTCGACCCCCTCCTCCATGCACAAATTTCATGCACCTAGTTAATAATAAACAGTCATGGAATTAATCAAACATTAAAGCATAAAACCCCAAAGTATCTGCAATATACCAAGATACTTTGGGTCTATATTGTCTAGACTTTTATATTCAAACTAGTCTTAACTATACACTAAGACACAAGATCCTAAATAAATTTAGGTAATCCCAATCTGACTACACTGAAGTCGACTACTACTCTCTTGGATGCTTGTGTAAGGCCCAAGAGGAGGTATATAATTTTGGATTTGTTTTCATTTACCAACAACAGTAAATGCATTTGAATCTGGCCTAAATTAAGGGGATTTATTGACTTCTATAACAGAAATGTGAAGAGATATGTTTTCAAGGGTGACTGCCTCCAAACCACATGTGTCTCCGTGACTCTCAGGTAGCCTTCCTTTTTCGAGTGTCCCCTGAAGGCCATCTTCCCTCAGGGACACAGATGGCCACCAGCAGGAACAAGGGCCACGTGCGTCCTCCCTCGGATCTGGAAGGAGGACCAGTGACCGCACAAGTCAGGTGCTTGACACGGATAAGAGGACCCTCTCCAAACCTTGTGTCCAGGACAGTGTTGATTGGCTCAGGCCTAGGATGTCTGAACAAACTCCTGTGACAGAGTTTGCTTTGACCAGCTTTGCCCAGTGAGCACTCATCTCTGAGTTGGGCGGTATGGGGCCCAGCCATCCAAACTGCAAAATGATTTCACGATGAGAATGAGGGTGATGGGGAAACAAACACAAGAAAAGTCAGGAAAAGTACTGCACCCAAGACCTAAAATGAAATTTTATTTGGTAAAAAACAAACAAGAGCACATTATCACAAATATCTTGTGTTTTCAATTATATTAATGTGTAATGAATAAATAACTTCACTGTCAAGCAATATATTTACTTTTTATCCAAATGTTACCAATATAGAACTCAACAACTCAACTATGTAACTCAATTATTGAATTTACTGGTCCTATAGACTGTACTTATTAACCTCCCTCCTGGAGTAAGAATCCAAATAATGATCTATTTGCCTTGAATAGCCAAAAGAAGTCCCTTCTGATAAGTGGGTCTTTCAACGTTTCTAATGAGGATTTTGTTAAATGCCTTCCTATTCACTAATACCCAATAACAACTAGAGGGTTAAGCCTGGTTCTAACAATGAATATTTCTGAATTTTAGCAGAAATATTTGTATCTAATTAGCTTCAAAGAAGCAAAGCACCTAATCTCCACCCTAGTGTCTTCATGTAATAAAAGTGATAGTATCACAGTATAAAATATAGAATGTACTATATAAAATAATGAAATCTCACTGATTATATTTTATAAATGTGTCTCTGGACCTAAAATTAAGATTGGTAGTTACTAATCTTACTCGTCTCAAATTGTATTCTGATATATTCCTAATGGAAACATTAGAGCAAGTTTACTCTCCATATTTTTTTCTTCTTCCCTGAAGGTTTGTATTTCATATTTTCACAATAATCTAGACTATGATTTCTTACCCTCCATATTGGTTGAGTTAGGCCTTGGAGAATTGAAGGAAGATAGATGATTCAGCTGCCTGCCTAATGAAATTATCATCTTGAACATCCACTGACAACACTACTACCAGTACACTGACAAATGAAAATAACAAATCATGTAAATCAATGCCTTCTTTACACTTTTTACACCCTTCTCCCTTCGTCTCAATGTTTTTTCTGTTTTCCCCTAAATCTGCACACTTTTTTTCTCAGAGGCAATGCTGGTCACTTTCCTTCTACTATTTTTGATCAGTGGTTATTATAGATTTAGTCAGATTTCTCATAAGCAAGCAGAGAAAATCAGAGAGACAGCGGTTGCCAAGGAAACCCAGAACCAATAGCAGTGGAAGTACCAGAAGGAAGCAATTCCTCTGAGACAGAAGAAACACAGACTTAGAGGGAGAGAAGGAGGGAGGAAAGGTGCCAGGAGCGAAGTGAGAGCACAAGTCAATATGAGATGAAAGGGAAAATTAAAGTGCAACGTTTACAAAAGAAATTATTTTTAGATCACCAACAGAGTTTCGAGGCAAAATCAACAGAGATGAATGGGTTTTTCAGTGAAAGAAGAGGTTCAAACACAATAGGTAGATATGTAAGAGGTTAAATTGAATGGATGGATAAGGGTCAGTATTCACCATGTACAATGTGGAACTTATCTCCATCAGCAACCCCAGGGGCCAAACTTGTATATCACTTTCACTATTCTTACTCCTCCCTCTCCCTTGGCCTCACATTCAATCAGTCGCCAAATCTTGACTTTTATAACTTTGATATAGCTCTAAGATTTTCTCTATTTTGCATTGGCCATATTTGAGTTCAGGCTACTACCACTTAGAAAAGTCTTCAAACTGTTGTGTCTCTGTCTCCCATTTCCCACTCATGCATGTAGTTCAACCACTGAGACATGCTTGCCAGGCTCAATATGTACTTCTTAATCCCTTCACCTTTTACACTCAGCCCTCAAACCCTCTCCCATTTGGCAACCCTCAGCAGATTAAACAATTTTTCATATAAGTATGTCCCAAATATTATATGAGACAATACTGCAAGTATTGCAAATATCCATTCGATAATTGTGACATACACTAAAAAAAAATTGTGTTTGTTATCTGAAATTTATATTTAATTGGTAATCTTGTATTTTATCTGGCAGCCTTATTTATCCTACAATCATTTGTATTATTTAGAATTAATATAGCTAGTTAAAGTACAAAATCAAATGTCCTTGATTCTTAGCATTTTCTTACTCTCATTAATAGAAGAAAATAAAGATATTGGGAAATAGTTGAGGCTGGAGCAGTTTGCACAGGGAAAAACAGTATGTGAAAAGCGTATCATGAGGATGCCATTTTTACTCCAATTGCACTCTTTATTTATTTCCACTTCTCAAATTTTCCATTTCCAGCTCTCAGGTAATTCTTATCTTCACATTCTACTTTTGTAATTTCCAAAATACTATTACCTGGATCATTCTGAGGCAATATCAAGATTAGAAAAATAAGTCAAGCAATCATATGATTATTGAGGGCCCCCTATTGCTGAAATCTAAACCACTGTGGTTCCAAGACTGTTACGAACGTTTGGCTCAGGGGAAGCAAAACAGCTATTGTTTGAAGAAAGTTGGCATACAGTCAAGATCCTTCTATACTGTCACTCACTATAATGGATTTCCTGTAGTCTGTAAGCTGGTCCTCAGTCTGACAAATAAAGAAATCTAATTTTGTCAACTCTCTGAGAGTGAGTCCATTTTCCAGGGATGGATTTAAGATAGCCAAGGATAAAAGACTAATATATCAGAATTCCAATCTGAAATGAATGACCAAGTGGACTAGAATTAGTCATCAGCCCACCTCCCTGCAGACAAACTGCATAAAAGCCAAATAAGCAGAAGGCTGCTTGGTGAGCATGGAATCAGAATGAGACCACTCAGTTATTTGATTCTAATGTTAAATGACATTGTGTTTTGAGAGCCTGATGGGCCCTGGTCCACAGGAGCAAAATTTCTGTCTGGGAGGCAGATGGAGACTCATAAGCCCTGAGGAGCACCAGCCCCTCCTCACCAACACACTATGCTTAGATGGCCAGGGCCAACTTATGCCGCTGTGACTCCTTTTTCTTTGTGTTCTTGGATGATTCACACCCATCCACCCCCAATTATATATGCATTTACTTGTTACTTTTTTCTTCAGATATATTAAAACAATCCATGTTATTGTGATGTCTGAACCAATAAGTTATTACGCTTCTTTATGACTTCAGATTCATTATGTGATCATTTCAAATTTTAACTTTCTAATAACTGCTTATTTCTTTTATTTTAACAAGTTGGGCAGTATTCTGTAGTATTTATGTACTGGTATGCCATCTAATAAAAGAGTAATATGCAAATTTGACCATACCTTTGCCACACCCACAAGTCACGCCCATAGCCATGCCCAATAGCCAATCAGGAGCAGATTATGCAAATAAACCCCAACCAAGATGGCTGCCACCACTGAGAGCAGGAGGAAGGCTTGGGTTTCCCTGGCAACAGAGAAAGCCAAGCTTTCCGCCTGCCATTGCCTGCATAAGCCCCCACTCAATGTTACAAAGTTTCAATTATAAAAGATACAGAAATGGCGGCAGCCACTGAGCTGGAGAGAACAGAGGCTTGGGTTTCCCTGGCAACGGAGGAAGCCAAGCTTTCCGCCTGCAATTGTTGGCCTAGGCCTCCACTCTAGGCTACAAAGTTTCAAACAGAAATGGCTATCGCCATGGAGTGAGCAGAAGGCTTGGCTCCGCTCCAGGCTACAAAGTTTCAATTGTAGAACATAAATTAATCCCAGATCCCAGGGCCTCTGCTTGGGTCGCTGGGGGGCATGGCCAGCCTGCAAACCACCATCCGCCCCTCACCCAGGCTGCCCCTCACCCCAAGGAAACCCCACCCTGATCTGGGACACCCTTCAGGGCAAACCAACCGGCCCCCACCTATGCACCAGGCCTCTATCCTATCTAATAAAAGAGTAATTTGCAGACTGATCATCACTCCAACACACAAGAAGGCTGTCCCCATGTGGTCAAAGATCCTCCCCTGATGTGGACACAAGATGGCCACTACAAGATGGCCAGTATGGGAGAGCCTTTGGGAGGTTCCAAGCCTGCAAGAGAGGGCAGTTGTAGGTGATGAGGCCAGCAGGGGAGGGCAGTTGAGAGGGACCAGGCCTGCAAGGGAAGGCAGTTGGAGGCAATCAAGCCTGCAGGGGAGGGCAGTTAGGGATGACCAGGCCAGCAGAGGTGGGAAGTTGGGGGCAAACAGGCTGGCAGGGGAGCAGTTAGACATCAATTAGGCTGGCAGGGGAGTGGTTAGAGGGTGATCAGGCTGGCAGACAGAAGTGGTTAGGGGCAATCAGGGAGGTAGGCAGGTGAGCAGTTTGGAGCCAGCAGTCCTGGATTGTGAGAAGGATGTCTGACTGCCTGTTTAGGCCCAATCCTACTGGTATTGGGCCTAAATGGACAGTTGGACATCCCTCAAGGGGTCCCAGATTGCAGAGGTTGCAGGCCAGGCTGAAGGACATCCCCCGCTGCCTGTGCACAAATTTTGTGCACCGGGCCTCTAGTCCTATCTAATAAATGAGTAATATGCAAATTGACTTTACCTCTGCTACCCCCACAAACCATGCCCACAAGCCAATCAGGAGCGATATGCAAATAAACCCCAACCAAGATGGCTACTGGCCACTGAGATCAGGAGGCTTAGGTTTCCCCACAATGGAGGAAGCCAGGCTTTCCTCCCGCCCTTGCCGGCCTTGGCCAGGGTAGAGCCCGGTGATCAGAGTGAGCCTGGGGTCCCCCACCCAGGACTTGAGCCTCAGCCAGAGGCTTGTGGCCTTGGCAGGGGGCAGAGCAGGGTGATCGTGCATGCTGGGGGTCCACAGCCCAGGGCCCCATCCTCGGAGCCTCTGCCAGAGGCTTATGGCCTTGGATGGGGGCAGAGCAAGGTGATCACAGTTAACTGGGGGACCCCCGCCCAGGCTCAGAGGCTTTAGGCCTTGGCAGGGTTGGAGCCGGAGATTAGAGGAGATAGGTGTGAACTGTAGAGGAAACACCTTTTCTGACCGCTCCCTGTATGCTACTGGTAATATTCTTAGTAACTTGGGTATAAGAATTCAAAAAAGTAATCTAGGATTCTTCCACCATACTCCTGGAGAAAAAAACGAAGGTCTGCTGCTGGAGGGCTAAGAAATGTCATACCCTGCCCTAGGCGGTTTGGTTCAGTGGATAATACCTAGGTTTGCCAACTGCAGCGTCCGGGTTAGATTCTGATCATGTACCTAGGTTGGAGGCTCCTCCCTGGCAGGGGCCCAGGTCAGGGCTCATGCTGGAGGCAACCAATCAAAGTGTTCCTCTCACTTTGATGTTTCTCTCTGTCTTTCCCTTTCTCTTCGACATTCTCTAAAAATCAATGGAACATATCCTCAGGTGAGGATAAAAAAAGAAAAATAAAGAAATCCTATGACAGACACATCTTGAAAATGCCTAAAGAAAGTTGTCATTTTTTCATGGTGAAGGGACCAGACTCTGGGTTGATGAAAACACCTTGGTGGCTGTGGTGACTAGCAGTGGCTGCAGCAGTGGGGTGATGGGGCTGGTGCCTTTTCCTGATCAGCCTAGTCACCTCCCACAAAGGGAGGTCAGACTGTGGCTTAGGCCCGCTCCCCATGGGGAACGGGCCTAAGCCGTCAGTAGGACATTCCCTGTGGGCTTTCAGTATGTGAGAGGGGGCAGGCTGGGCTGAAGGGACCCCTCCCCCTCAGTGCATGAATTTTGTGCACCGGGCCCCTAGTCCTATATAATAAAAACCTAATATGCAAATTGTCCCCTCACACGGTTGTTTGACCGCTTGCTATGATGCATGCTGACCACTAGAGGGCAATGTGGAACATGGCAGGCACTGCAGTGATGCCACGCCCTGGGTGGGGATGAGGGCTGCAACTCTGGGGTGGGGGGTGGGTGCCAGTGATGTGGCACCCTGGGGGTGGGGGTGACAGGAACAGAGGTGCGTTGAGAATGCAGGGTGTCTTCTGAGTTCACTCTCACTCCCCTTGCTACCCTCCCCTGGGATGCCAGGGCTTGTGTGCCAGGGAAGCCCCCACAATCAGGTACTGGGTGCCTGTGAGGAGCCCGACCTGCACCAGCGTGGCCTCTTCCAGGTGAGCCAGGCCACAGCCGCCAGTACCGCAGGGACCAGTCAGGCTCCCCCTGAGTTCGTGCAAGGCCGGCCAGCAGAGAGCACGCTACCCGCCTGGCTTTCATGTGGCACCACCGGGCGGCCCAGTCAACCACCCACTCACCCCATCTCTGCATTGGGACTCAGGCTCCATGACTCAGGCAAAGGGGGGTGCGCAGGGGCCCTGGGGCCCAGGTGCTGTCAGGGCCCAGAGTCAGCTAGGACCAGCCCTTCCATGCCAGATGCTCATGCTTTGATCGCTGGCCAGGCCTAGGGACTGCACCCATGCATGATCTCGTGCACCAGGCCTCTAATTTATCTAATAATAAAATACAATTCAAGAAGTAATAATTGGTCTTTGTCATTTCTAGTAATAAATCCTGCCTTTTTATTTATTTATTTATTATTTTTTAAATATATATTTTATTGATTTTTTACAGAGCAGAAGGGAGAGGGATAGAAAGTCAGAAACATCGATGAGAGAGAGACATCGATCAGCTGCCTCTTGCACACCCCCTACTGGGGATGTGCCCGCAGCCAAGGTACATGCCCTTGCCGGAGTCGAACCCAGGACCCTTCAGTCCGCAGTCCGATGCTCTATCCACTGAGCCAAACCGGTCTTGGCAAATCCTGCCTTTTTAAAAATCACAGTATAAATTATATTCTTATTAGAAATCTGGTGCATGAAATTCATGCATGGCCCAGGGGTAGGGGGGAGTGTTCCTCAGTCCGGCCTCTACCTCTCCAATCCGGGACCCTTCGGGGGATGTCTGACTGTCTCTCACAATCCAGGACCCAGGACCGCTGGCTCCTAACCGCTAGCATGCTTGCCTGCCTGATTGCCCCTAACTCCTCTGCCTGTCTACCTGTTCACCCCTAACCACCTCTGCCTGCCTGCATAATTGCCCCTAATCCCTCTGCCTGCCTGTCTGATTGCCCCTAACTGCTCCCTGTTGGCTTGATCACCCCTAACCATCTCTGCCTTGCCCTGCACCCAGGACCCAAGATTCCCTCCTCCAGCTGTTCACAGGCACCAGGGACCTGGTCTTCCCTCCCTCTGGCTGGCCATAGGTACCCAGGACCCGGGCTGGCTTTGTCTGGGTCAGTCACAGGTACTGGTGCCCAGGACCACGGGGTAGGTGACTTGTCCCACTCCCAGGCTGCAGCCTGGCTGGTCCCCATTTTTCTCTCCCCAGTATTGAGTGTCTGAGCCATAGTGATGGTGTGGCATCATGAGGGTGTGATAACCATTTGCATATTAGCTCTATTTTAGAGGATGCAATCAATATACAGGATTATCTTAACACCTAGTAGTTCTTAAACAGTATTATCAAATAACCATATAAATCTCAAATGCAGCAAAAGTTAATATTTTTCTCATTTAAGACATTTTATGTCATTTTATAAAAGATATTTTTTATTAATATTTTACAGAGAAGAAGGAGAAGGGCTAGAGAGTCAGAAACATCTATGAGAGAGAAACGTTGATGAGCTGCCTTCTGCATGCTCCCAATTGGGGATTGAGCCTGAAAACAAGTTACAGGCCCTTGACCAGAATCAAACCTGAGACCCTTCAGTCTGAGGCCCGACAATCTATCCACTGAGCCAAACCAGTCAGGGCTTATGTCACTTCTAAAAGACTTTTTAAAGGGAAGTTTTAAGTTTACCACAAAATTAAGAGGAAGGTACAGAGATTGCCCTTATTTCTCCTGACCCCACACAGGCATAGCCTCCCCCATGATCAACATCATTCATCTGCTACAACTGGTAAACCTGCATTGACATATTATATATACCCAAATTTCACAGTTTACTTTAGGTTTACTCTTGCTGTTTTACATTCTATGGGTTTGGACAAATGTATGACATCTACCCATTATTATAGCACCCTAGAGACTATTTTCACTACCTTAAATTTTTTCTTTGTTCTACTTCAATTACAATACTCTTTTTACTCACTCAAATACATACTGTTCATTAAGCCCTTAAGAGTAAGAAAATGTATTTCTTACACACATATTTTTAATTTTACTTATTTATTTTGCAATCCTCACTAACTTCAGCGTGACAGAAAAACATCAATTGGTTGTCTCCCACACTCACCAAAAATAGGGGCGGGGATTGGACCTGCAACTCAGGTATGTGCCTTTGACCGGCAATCGAACCCATAACTCTGGTGCACAAGCTGATTCTCTAACCACTTAGCAACACCAGCCAGGTCTCTTACATACATTATTAACAACATATTCTTCAATTAAAAATGTAATCAATCAGAAAAGTGAAATATATTGCTATTAAGTCAGTGATTCTAATTTATTGTGCCTTAAGTCTGGCTGTTCAAAGAACCAGGGACTTACAGGCCTGGACATGGTTAACCAATTACCAGGTCAATATAACTAATGGGGTTATATTTTGAGCAATCCATAGGAACTGAGAAATTACAAGACTGGTGTTCGTAACAATAGCCATTCTTCAGTTGCTTGCTACACAACAGACATTATACTAGACCTTTTACTTCCATCTCCATAGTGAATCTCTGACTGTACATCTCAATCTGTCCTAAAGAAGCAGCTTTGTTTTATTTACAATCCTATATAATAGAAGAGAAACATACAAATTTGACCCTACCTTCGCTCCTGATTGGCTATGCTACCAGCCAATCAGGACCGGGGGTGGGGCCAGGTGGCATGAGCGCCTGGCCCTGGGGTGGAGATAAAATGGCAGTGGCAGCGAGTGCCCAGCCCCTGGGTGCTGTGAGGGGAAGTGGTGGTGAGCGCCCAGTCTCCGGGGCTGGGTGGTTGCAGGCAGCCGGGGCTGAGCTGCACAGGGCGATGGCTGGGTAAGGCAATGGCTGGGGGTGAGCCATCAGTTGGACATCCCCTGAGGGCTCCCAGTATGTGAGAGGGGGCAAGTTGGGTTGAGGGACCACTCACCCCCAGTGCATGAATTTCTTGCACCAGGCACCTAGTGTGAAGTAATAGCTAGAAAAATGAAAATTTTAGCTGCCATAAGATTATATCAGAGTCAAAACACAAAAAATTACTCTGTCAGATTTTTATAAAAGTTCCCATTTCTAGTAATATATGCCCATGGTATAAGACTTGAACACGAAAGCAAATAAAACATAAACAAAATTACTTTTCTATTGTAGGTTCATGGTCGCCACTATCACTGGAATTTTTATGCATATTAATCCCTATATATCTGTCTGAAATGAATGCAACATGGTACTGTACTCTCAAAAAAGTGAATGAACAACATATGCATTATTTCCACATTGCTTTGAAGTCTCAGAAATTAGAGATCACAACATACTAGCTCAGATAAATTTCTTCCTGCTTCTCAGTCATTCTGCAGACTGACTGACCTGTCTCCTGTAGATACCCATCTTAAGCTATTTTCCATTCTTTTGCTATAAAAAAATGGCAAAAATAGGTATAAAGAACATCCGTGCTCACCTTTATTTACATGTAGAAATACAGCTGAAGGATAAATTCCTACAAGTAAAATGACTGAGTCCTAGAAATCCTTGATACATAATATTAAGCTACCAGCTAATAAAGGTTCCTCAATTTATGAGAGTAAAACAGGGTTAGTGTAGAGTATTTATATTGGTGTCATATTTTAAAGAATGCCTTGATTACAATAACACTAAATAAAACATCCACAAATATTAGGATGTATGGACCAAAGGAGCCACATGCTAACCTGACAAGCTCAGGGGAGGCCTGTGTGGCAGTCTTACAAACTCAGAGACCTAAAATAACCACAAAAGATGGTTTGAAAATTACATATAACTATTAACAGGTTATAGTGGGTAGTCAGGTCCTTTTTCCCTGACAAAGATCAACTTAGGTCTTTAACTGAGCCGTTTGCTTCTTTGCCTCTAAGATAACATATCTGTGAGATGTCTGGGTAACTTGTAACTTCCCTTTTTCTGGAGCCCCTGGGGCACAACCAAATGTGGTGGGCACCAGGACAGATACCACAAATTTCTTCATTATCATGTTAATTGTTCCTGCATTCATTCATCTAAGCATGTGTCCATCATTTTACTTTTTATCCAATCCCAGGTGTTTCCCACCACTTTGTTTTATCCCACCTCCTTAATCCATCACCAATGAAGTTCATGTAACCCACTTCTGTCCCTCTTTTGATTGCAATGTATAAATACAAACGTAAACTGCCATTCTCTGGAGCATTGTTTCAATTCATTGAGGTTCTGCTTCTGGCATATGTCGACAGGGTGGCTCAAATAAACTCACTAAAATTCTTTACAGGTTTCAATGTGTGTGTGTGCTTTTTTTTTCTCCTCCCCCCCCCCCCCGCCCCCCGTTAACAGAGGTAAATTAATTAGGAGTGTTTTAGATCTTCCTGATACCTAAGCATCATATCAGATAAACATGCCCATGTACAGTTATACATAAGTCTTGTGATAAGTTGAGAGCTGTTTATTTTGGATTCTCCTCTTTCTTAATTGGCTTAAGAAAGTTCCAAATCTGTAGCTAAGACTGCAGGAACAGAAACATTCCTAAATTCCCTAGTCCTAGAAAATAGTCACAGTAGTAAATAGGACAAGTCTATTTAAAACACGAAGATTTTAGGGAACAAGAAGATTTTTGTTGTTTATTTTAAAAGAGTGATCCTTGTGAGAGAGTAGGTCTCTGAGTGTGGGTGAGTGGTAAACAATGCCATGGGGCTGTTTCCTTTTCCCCACAAGAATGTTGCTATCAATTGAGACAAGGAAAGCATTTTTTGCTAAGGATTTGAGGCTCTAATACATTTGTTTAAAGCCAGACTATCTTTTTTTTTTCACTCGGAAGAGTTTTCTGGGCACTTCAATAGCTGTTAGGAGGCTGCCAGAGTTCTGCTTGGAGATCCTCACTACAATCACTTGCTATCACTTAAGAAAAATATGACCTGCTGAAACCGGTTTGGCTCAGTGGATAGAGCCTTGGCCTTAGGACTGAAAGTTCCCTGGGTTCGATTCAGGTCAAGGGCTTGTATCTTGGCTGCGGGCACATCCCCAGTGGGGTGTGTGTGTGTGTGTGTGTGTGTGTGTGTGTGCAAGAGGCGGCTGATTGATGTTTCTCACCATGTTTCTGACTTTCTTTTTTTTTTTTTAAAAATATATTTTATTGATTTTTTACAGAGAGGAAGGGAGAGGGATACAAAGTCAGAAACATCGATGAGAGTGAGACATCGATCAGCCACCTCTTGCACGCCCCCACTGGAGATGTGCCCGCAGCCAAGGTACATGCCCTTGCCGGAATCGAACCCGGGACCCTTCAGTCCGCAGTCCGCCGCTCTATCCACTGAGCCAAACCGGTCTCGGCCATGTTTCTGACTTTCTATCCCTCTCCCTTCCTCTCTGTAAAAAAATCAATAAAATATATTTTATTTTTTTAAAGGAATTCAGAAACATCGATGAGAGAGAAACATCGATCAGCTGCCTCCTGCACATCCCTCACCCGGGATGTGCCAGTAGCCAAGATACATGCCCTTGACCGGAATCGAACCTGGGACCTTTCAGTCCTAAGGCAGCGGCACTATCCACTGATCCAAACCGGTTTTGGCATCAATAAAATATATTAAAAAAATAAAAATATGACCTTCACTCCTTTTTCAACCATGGCAAGTACTGGGTCATGACGGGATTTATTTAGAGTACCTTAAAAGGCAGCTGCCTTCGATCATGAGAATCCAAGCTACACATCTGGCAGGCTGGACCCCGTTTTTAGTAAGGAATCGCCGTCAGCACCACCCTCAGGACAAAGGGTGCTGCGGGGGGGGGGTGTGTGTGGAGGCGGGCGTGCGGAAGGTCGAGGGCAAAGGGCTGCAGAGAGAGAGGAGAGGCTCTTTATGTGGCCTGTTGACAGGTTGTTTGGTTTCAACACCAAACCAGGCTTTTCCCAAGTCTCCCGCGAACCTCTGGCCCCAGGTCACACAAACCGCCCAGGTATCTCCCGCAGGAACTAGCCAGGTAGCGTCCTCAGGAGCCCGAACTGGGACATTCCGCCCGCGGGGACAAGCACCACGTGGAAACGCGGACTCTGCAAACCCCCGCCCGAACCGGGAAGGCCGGGCCCGGCGACGCTCCAGGCAACGCCTCCACTGCCAACCAATGAGGAGCGGGGCCCGCGTCGGGGTTTTCGCTCATTGGGCGGAGCTGGCTCCGTCCCTCGGGCAGTGCAAACCCTCCCAGGCCCCTTAAGTCGCCGCCACCGCGGACTCGCCCGGTCGGGCTTTTGTGTGCGGGCTGCCGGTCCCTGGCGTTCCATCAGCTGCCTTTTGCCCGGGTCTCCTAGGGCTCTCTCAAGTGTCCTGGTTTTATCCTCCTCGCTCTTTTCCTCTCTCCTTCCTTCGCAGCTCAACATGCAGAAAAAAGACGCCTCCCCACACGGTTTCCTGCCTCACTTCCAGCATTTCGCCACGCAGGCCATCCACGAGGGCCAGGAACCGGAGCAATGGAGCTCTCGGGCTGTAGTGATCCCCATCTCCACGTCCACCACGTTCAAGCAGGGGGCTCCCGGAAAGCACTCGGTGAGCTGGGTCTGGCCGGGGCGGCGGTCCAGGGTTGGGCGGGAAGAAGAGAGGTGGCTTACAAGTTTAAAAGGCACCCAAGTAATTTATAAAATGACTTATACAATCAGGAAGGCAGCCGGGAAGGATGTTTGCTACACCTGTAATCCTCCTTGCCATAAAGGTTTGTATTGGATGCTCCAGTGATCATGTTTCTTTTGATGAGCAAGACTAGAAGGAACAGTTTGTCCAACTTGCCATCTAGATTTGGCCTTAAACTCATGTGATTCTGGTAAATGTGCAGTTCAACTCTGAGGATCGTAACTTCCTTGACTTGCTTTTAGCAGCAACAATTATAAAGATATAATGAGTCGACTAAAAAAAATGTAAAGGTTTTTATAACTCAGAATCAAGATAATTTCCAGTAGCTGTATTCAATTGTTAATAGTTATTTTGTACCTACTATATGCTGGATACATAATTACATGTGTTATGTTAATTACAGGTATTGTTTCAGATAATTCTGACAACTGCGGTAGCCTGAACTAAGTTCTCATTTTTCTCATTAAAAACAAACAACAACAACCTGAGATTTAGGGACAAATAACTAGTCCAAGGCCACAGGGCTAATAAGTTGTGGAGCTGGAATTCCATCTCTGTTCTGGAACTCCACTTTTAGGCATTCTGCTGCATAGTGCTCTACTCCAATAATGCTAGCAATAATATAACTCATTGCGTCAGTTAAGCCATGTGGCTTAGTGATTAAAAGCATAAATCATGTTGTTAGAGCACCTAGGTTTGGATTCTGACACTACCTCTTCTGATCTGGGTAACCTTGAGCAAAGTTACTTAACATATTCAAGCCTCAGGTTGATTCTGTGTGAATGGGTTAATAGTACCTACCACATAAGGAAACAAAGCAACAAAACAAATTAAAATATATGCTTCTAACTAACACTGGGAGCTCCTGAATCAGAAACAAAGGTGTAAAGAGTGGTTTTCTTTTGTTACGCGCTATAGGAGGAGAGCTTTCAGGGGAGGTACAGGTCCATTTAAATCCCAGGTTTGAATTCTGGTTGTGACACTCCCTATAATATTTGGCTTTACTTATCTCAAAAGCAGAGCACAAGGATTAAATAAAATGACTGGATGAGCACATTTAGTATGGTGCCATATACATAAAATAATACAAAATTTTAAAACTTATTGTGTGGAGCTGCTTTGCCAAGAATTACTCTCCATTTTTTGAATCACTTTTGTAGAGCAAAGATCTGATCCTTGAACATTTGTAGAACTTGTTCATAGCTTCCTGTTGAAAGCTAAACAGAATGTGCATCATTCTCTTCTTAGGAAATGAAATACATGGTAGAATTAGGTTTATTCTTAGTTTAGGTGATTCCCTTTTCTTGATGTCCCCAAATTAATGGGCAAAGGTAAGTCTAACATGATGATGATAATGCTAATAATACAATCAGTTTTCTAGTAGTTATCATGGGGAGGACTTATATATTATCTTATTTTATCATCACAACAATTTTATGAACTAGATGCCTGTAGTTATTCCCATTTATGGAAATTGAGATTGACTGCGGGGAATGATAAGTAATTTGCCTGTTAGCATGTAGCTCATAAGTGGGAGGTGCAGAATTCTAATCCCGTTTGGCTGACTTCAGCACCTCTTCGTACCACTACACTGTTATCCTTTTTATGGTAAGACATTCCATAAATAAATAAAAGTTTATTACAGTAGGAGGAACTCACAGTTGTGGAGTTGTCTGGTTATGACTGTGATAATGAACTTAGATTTCTGACTTCTTTTTTCAGGGTTTTGAATATAGCCGTTCTGGCAACCCCACCAGGAATTGCTTGGAAAAAGCAGTGGCAGCATTGGATGGGGCCAAGTACAGTAAGTGATTTCCCATCCCAAGTTTGTGAAGTCTGGAATCTCTTCTTACATGCATAGAGAAGATCACAGAGGCACAGAATGTAGAACTGGAATGAAATAAGGATTAGCCAGTTCAACATTGTTATTTCACTAAAACATTGAATTTTTTTATCCAAATTCCCACGGCTGGTAGACTGTGCATATATATGATTATTAGATAAGAATAAACATGAATCGAGACAAAATGGCAGAATTTTTCATTTGGTATTCATATAGATACTCTTTATCTGAAGCTGTCAATATAAATAGATAAAAATTAACTAAGTTTTATAAGACTAAGAGAATATAAGCTTTCTTATATTCTGGTTCATTCACCTGATTATTTGTGCCTGAGAATAGCAGCATTTGCACTAGCAGATATCATTG
Organism: Antrozous pallidus; assembly: GCA_027563665.1. NCBI lineage: Eukaryota > Metazoa > Chordata > Mammalia > Chiroptera > Vespertilionidae > Antrozous > Antrozous pallidus. The sequence goes on along the minus strand of CM050508.1, from coordinate 160,567,007 downwards.
ATAATGTGCTCTCAGAGATTAGAAATTAGCTCTTGAATCTTGTGTTTATTTTCATAAGGGAGTGGATTGCTACTAAATATCTTTGTATTATTTATGCAAATGATGCTAAATGAGGGGAGAATAGTGAATAAATACAAAAACTTTTAGGAGTTTTCTCACAGCAAGAGTGTAGAAATGGGAAAGAATAATGTGAATTATTGAGTTTGTTTGGGATTTTGTGGAGGGGGTTGGTTTTATTTTGGATGAAATTAAACACAAAACTGCTGAAATTTAGTACTGTGTGGGGAGCATTATTTTCTGCAGGAGATATAAAGACTGAGTTATGTCAAACACTTTTCAAGTGGGATCCAGAAAACATGGTTGCTTTTAACTGCACTTTGAAGTTTAGCCATCTATAGGAATTGTTGCAGTAGGAAAACTGCAATCCTAACCTACACTTTTCTGAGGAGATTTTTAAAAAAAAATTTATTTTTTGAAAAGTTAATTGGATTGTCCCTTCTACCAGTCTCAGGGGATTTTTTTTTTTTTTTTAAATCATCAAGATGATCTATTGATATTTTGTCAGGATATTTTCTTTTATAGTGTTGAATGTGCATAATGCCAGTTATTTTTTATTGTACTATGTTTGTTCAACATAAGATCACATTTGTCTAAGATGGATTTATATTAAAAAATTAAAGTAAAATTAATTAAATTTATCAGACAGGTCTCAGGTGTGATTTTGAGTTTTGTTAAATTTGCTCAGTTATACTAGTATATCCCTATACTTAATGAATCATAGCTTAGCTCTATTCCTCAAGTTTGAAATTTCTTTAGAGCCTGATATTTTCAAACTGTAATTTAATTGGCAATTGGCCTTTTATCTCAGAATTTTATAAAGAGTATTTCCTTGAAGTGTTTCAGAGAAATGTTATCAACTTAAAGCAGATTTATGTATTTTTAATTATATAGACATTTTACTTCTGAAATGGAAAGGGGTATTCTGTAATGATATTCATCATGGGACTTCTCGAGGCCCAGTGGTGATGACCATCCTATCAGCAGAGAGGGACATGAAGTTAATACTGTAGGTGTTTTTAACTATTGGTCTGACTTTTTGGTTTACTCTAACTTGGTTTTTATTTTAGGTTTGGCCTTTGCTTCAGGTTTAGCAGCCACCATGACTATTACCCATCTCTTAAAATCAGGAGACCAAATTATTTGTATGGATGATGTATATGGAGGTAGGTGATCTCTTTCATTCGTGTTGTGTCAACTGGTATTTAAAGATAATAAAGTGGGTCCTGAATTATATTAACAATGTTGCCAAGATTGGTTCATTTGAGTACTAGGAAAAAATTATTTAAAAAGACAATGATGTTTTGGAGAGCATGCTCCTTAATGTTTGAAGAATAGAGATTGTGTGTTTTGAGAAACATTTCTGCTTTATGCCACTTGGTGTGGCTACCAAGTATGTTTTATCTGACTCTCTAGCTTAAAAAAAAAAAAAAAAATCCAAGCCTTACATTCTTTACAATATACAATAGCCAAATTGTTTAACCAAAGTAGAATTGCTCTTAGTTGTATTTTTCTTGGCAATTGATGCTTCCTTGTGTTTTTAAAGTGATTATACAGATAAGGAATGAACATTTCTTACTACAATGTCCTTTCCATTTTATCTGATTTTCTTCTGTTTCAGGTACAAACAGGTACTTCAGGCGGGTAGCATCTGAATTTGGATTAAAGATTTCTTTTGTTGATTGTTCCAAAACTAAATTACTAGAGGAGGCCATTACCCCAGAAACCAAGGTAATTCATTTTTGTTTGGCTTTGTTTTCATCATTTTTGTTTATGAGGGGACATGAATCTGAATAACAGATTTTACTAGAAACTATTGGAAGCCATCAACAAGAATAAGATAGGTCTGGTGTCTCCTATGTATTACAGCATAATGATTAGATACATAAATTAGGAAGTGGAATCCAAATTCTAATTCTGTATTATAGTTGTTATATTATTTAACAAGATTATTTAACTAAAGCTTTAATTTCTTCATTTGCAAAATGGGGATAATTGTACCTGCTTTATAGAAAGTTTGTTGTGTGAATTAAATGAGATAAGGCTTATGAAACGCTTAGCACAATTCCCAGAACATAATAAGTATTAAAAAATTTGTTAGCAAAAGCACACAATTATTAACTGCATTACCAAGCTAGTATTGGTAACAGAAGTCATCATAGAAATTGGGTTACAGAAAAGGAAGCTTGTCAAGCTCCCCAAATTCTAAGGGGAGCAAAGTGGCTTTTTAAGGGTTCTAAGGGATACTTTGGCAGAATAATAGAAGTAGAGAATGGGTCACTAGCAATCTTTAGCCTCCGTCCTGGGAAGCTTGTCTGCCACCGGAAGGTGTTTTGTGCTTAAGTGAATGGCATATGCACTATTCTTTCTTGGGACCTCATTTAAATTCTGCATGGGTAAAAGAAGGACCAGTGTCTTTTATAAGTCAACCCCTTCCAACTTTTTGTTACTGATTAAAAGGTTTGAATTGCACCCAAGGTTATGTTGCAGCGAATGCTAAAAAATGAAACTATTTTCTCACACAAATACTTTAGAGGTAACACCAGGGTAAACTTTGAGTGATTAAGGTTTATTTTCAAAGGAATTTTTTTTTTAATCTTGCTTGGGAGAAAAGATACTTATTAAAATAGCTAGTCTGAGTCTTTCTAAGGAAAGAAAGCAAATTGTGAGTATATTAATTCTTGTCAACAGAAGTTTATGTACTTTCTCTTTACTGCCTTAAATCAATACATTCTCCTGCCCCCCCCCGAAATATTTGCCACATCATTTGAAGTAGACTTTTTTGCAGATAAACCTACTTTGTATTTTTTAAAAATATTTTATTGATTTTTCACAGAGAGGAAGAGAGAGGGATAGAAAGTCAGTAACATTGATGAGAGAGAAACATCAATCAGCTGCCTCTTGCACACCCCCTACTGGGGATGTGCCCGCAGCCATGGTACATGCCCTTGACCGATATCGAACCTGGGACCTTTCAGTCCGCAGGCCGATGCTCTATCCACTGAGCCAAACAGGCTTCAGCAGGTAAACCTACTTTGTATTTATTTACTTATTTTTGCTTTCATTTTTATAATGAGTGGAATAATAAATTCTAACTAGGGAATAATTTTTATAGATTCTTTAAAATCAATTCTCATAGAATATACATTACCTAATTACCTTACCTTTCTTATGGTAATATTAAAGAGTTTTTATCCATTTATATAAGTAATAAAAAAAGAAATTTTAACTCTTAAAAGAAACCAGTATATAATGTTATTCAATATAGCGGCACCTTGTTTAACAAATAGAATTCTTTTCTTTGGTCTTAAATAACTATCAGGCATCAACTATTTACCTGAATTGTACTAGATATTGGAATATACAGATATGTAAATGATATGGTCTCTTTCTTAAGTGAGCTTGTCAGAACTGTGTGGTCTCCACAGAGCTGTAGCCAGGTTTTCTGTTGTGTGTGTGTGTGTGTATGTATGTGTGTGCACGTGTGTGTGCGTTGCTTTCTTCTCACTCTAAAACCCATACTCTTTAAGTCCTGGGTTCTTAATTTATAATTTCTAGTGTATCTGGAATTATTGCCATTAAGGATTCTTTTTTATCATAGAACTAGTTCTCTTTAATGAAAATTCTAGGATGTAACTTTAGACAACCTATGTTATCCTTAAGAACAAAATTTCCAGACACTGAATTATGTCTTTGGAATACATCCTCTTTTTAAAATAATTACAATAATTACCTTGAGTACTTTTCTGCTTATATGTACATTATCTCATTCTTTTTTTACAACAACTCTTATTAGTTAAATATTACCAGGCCCATGATACAGATGTAGAATTTGAGGGGTACAAAGAGCAAGTTACTTAGCTATAATCTCTCAGAAATTTTTGAGGGCTAGGATTCAGATTTGAACCTTTCAACTTCATCATCCAGGTTCTTCTGATATAGCCTCCCAGATGATTAAAATATAAGGGATGTATTTCTGCGCAGTGTTTTTGATAAACTATTGTCATTTACTGTATTGTTTTAGCTTGTTTGGATTGAAACCCCCACAAACCCTAGCTTGAAGATGATTGACATTGAAGCCTGTGCACATATTGTCCATAAACATGGAGACATCATTTTGGTCGTGGATAACACTTTTATGTCGGCATATTTCCAGGTAAATACAAATAAAATTTTTTGGTTTGATTAGTGGACTAGAGAGACATCTGTAATTGGGTTGAAAAGATACTAACTAATGGTAGAAAAGGCCCAATGATAATAATTTGTCTAATCAATAACTATGACTAGATTTTATGAGTTTGAAAATTATTTTAATGTAAACAAGGCCTTTCCTCAGGGTTAATATCTTGTATATGGACTTTGTGTGTTTTAAATGTTGTCTTAATTAGCTTTTAGGTTTTTATAGGATGTGTAAACTCTCCAAAGACGTAACCTTATTTTATGATTGTATCTGTGAGGGCCTTGCACATAGGACTTTCATATTTATGTGCTGCTTACAAGTTAGTAACATTATTTTTCAGTCGTCCCTAATATGTTTTTATTTGACCAGCCTTCCAAATAAAAGGAAAAGAGAAGCTGTACTCGGTGACATCTTGATGTATGTCACATATTAGTTTTTCATTTCTCTTCCTTCCTCCTAGCTTCTCTTCTCTTAGCACCCATAGATTATGCATAACCCTTTATATCTTAACCTTATTTGTATTATGAATTTCTACTTTGTTTCACATTGTAGCTGTAAATATTTAGAGTGCTTTTTTCCTTCCTGCCCACCTCTCTACATATATCTCCACCCCCAAACTTTCCCATTTATCCTTCATTTCTTTCCTTTTTTTTTTTTTTTCAGATTATTTTTTTCTGTTCCATTTGGCTCCTTTTGGTAGATAATCTTGGGATCTCTGTAATTGGGTAGTTGTCTGCCCCCTCCCCACCCCCACTCCTTTCTCCCTCTCTTTTCTCTAAGTAACCTAACTTTGTTTCCTTTCCTTATCAGGAGTTACCTTCTCCCTGCTCTTTCTTTCCTGCCTGCACCCCTGTAGTCCATTCTTACTACACTTCTCTGGTGCTTCTTTATTATACAGAGTTCCAGAAACCCCAGCTTCTTTTCTTCTGCTCTTTAGCTAGGCACATGTTACAAGCTCAATTGTTTCCATTTCCCCCCTTCTCTTCTGGGTCCCTGAAGTTGGGCCAAGCTTCTGCCCTCATGTGACTGGCCGACTCCCTGGAAATTGGCATAAGCCTGTTCTCAGCTATCCTTCATTTTATTCAGAAAGCATGACTGTGTTTTTATTTCCCTTTCCTGAAACACTCTTGCCAGCTAAGTTGCATTCAGAGAGCTTCATGGGCCACTTAGCTTCATGGTATATAATGCTCCCTCATTATCCAAAAGGATTGGTCCCAAGAACCCCTGTAGATACCAAAATCCACAGATGCTCAAGCTCCTTATACAAAATGGCACAGTAGTTTATACAACTCATGCTTTTCCTCTTGTAGTCACTTATAATACCTAATAATACTCTGTAAATCAATGAGGCATGTGGCCTGGTGGCCGAGAGTTTGACATGCTTGCTGTAAATGCTATCTAAGTAGTTATTACTGTTTTGCTTAGTGAATGATGACAAGGAAAAAAAGTCTGAGCATATTCAGTCCAGACACAACCATTTTAGGCCTAACTACATAGTACCAGAGTCAGCAATGGTATAACTTTTTTTTTCAAATGTTTTCCATCCATGGTTGGTTGAATCTATGGAAACAGATGACTTATATAGAGGGTTGACTGTATCTTTAGTTGTTTCCTGTAACATCTCGTAACAGAAAACCTAGTAAGGCAGTCTGTTTCTAAGTGAAAATCTCCCGACATTATCTATTTGTCACAGGTGATTTTCTTTCCCTTTTTTAAAATTTTTATAATATATATTTTTATTGAATCCAGAGAGAAGCAGGGAGAGGGAGAGATAGAAACATCAATTATGAGAGAGAATTGTGGATTGGCTGCCTCCTGTACGCCCTCTATTGGGAATCCAGCCCACAACCCTGGCCATGCGCCCTTGACCAGTAATTGAACCCGGGACCCTTGAGTCCACAGGCCGACACTTGATCCACTGAGCCAAACCAGCTAGGGTTTCCCAGGTGATTTTCATTCCTAGATTCTTTATCCTAATTCCTCACCCATCTACTACTTACAGTAAAGTAGTCCAGTTAATACAGCCTAGAAGTGATCTGGCTGAGTCACAGTGAGTCCTGCATATGTATTCCCGAAGAGGTGGTGTGAATTGTTTTAGCCTGGGCCTGTCCCAGTTACTCATCAGGCTTGGCCCTCTTTCTCCTATTACCATCACTAATATAGTCCAATTTTCCTACCTTCCTGAAGCTCACATCACATTGCTCATGACAGGGATGAAATGCTTCATTTCAATCTGGATGCATTCCAGTTGAATTAATCACAGTGTTCCTGGGCAACCACATGTATTGATTCCACAAAGCAAATCCTCTGAAAAGGTCCTCTCACTGTTTTATCCACATGAAAACTGAATACATTCCTGCCTTTTGTCTTCTGGATCTTCTGTAAGTCTCAGAAAAGGCACAATGACAGATTTACCAGCATCAAGTTTTAGAGTAGCGCCTTTTGATTCAGGTAGTCCGGGTGGGAGTCCTGACTCTACCAGTTTTTTATCTGAGTGATCTATTTTACTAGTATTTCTCTTAGTCCTTTTTCCTTATTGGTACAATTAGAGTAATACAGTCCTTATTTTACTGAGTTATATTTTGAACAGTGTTTCACTGGGTTACATAAAATGTTTAACATGATTCTTGGCACATGCTGTAATCAACAGATGTTATTTATTAGAATTTTCTGTTGACCATAGAGTTTACAGAATGTTAGTCCTGGAAGAGACCTTAGACATCACCTAGTTTGAGAGATGAGCAAGCAGCTGTGTAGACAGTGCTTAGAGCAGTATCTTACTTAAAACCTGATTATGAGGCCTGGCTGGGTGGGCAGGTAGGTTTGAGCATTGTCTCCTTATACCTAGGTGTTAATGGGTTCAATTCCCAGCTGAGGCCCATATGGAAGGTAGTCCATCAATGTTTCGCTCACATATTGATGTTTCTTTCTCTTAAAAAAAAGTTAGTAAAAACATATCTTCAGGTGAGGATTAAAAAACACACACGAAATCTGTTTATGAAAAACGTATAGCCCCGAACATTAATACTTTCCAAAGACTAAACAGCTAGTGAGGTTAAAACACACACACACACACACACACACACACACACACACACACACACACACACGTTCTTTGTTTCAAAGAAAAGATAAATGGAAAGATGATGATAGTATATTGTTTAATACATATGTTGATTATATCAAAGATATCTTAAGACTATAGAATTAATTTGCAGGACAGGTGAGGGACACAAACCAAACAAATTTTTTTTATTTTTTAAATTAGATTGCCTTGTCAGGGAAAGCAAACCTCTGAGGAAGTTACATTTATTTATTTGTTTATTATTTTTAAAATATGTTTTTATTGACTTCAGAGAGCAAAGAAGAGGGAGAGAGATAGAAACATCAATGCTGAGAGAGAATCATTGATCAGCTGCCTCCTACACCCCCCACACTGGGGGATCGAGCCTGCTCCCCAGGCATGTGCCCAGGCTGGGAATTGGATCATGACCTCCTTGTTCATAGGTCGATGCTCAACTGCTCAGCCACACCGCTGGGCGCAAACAAGTTTCTTTATGAGTGATTTAAACTTGGCAAAACTAGTATAATAAAAGATTAATCAAGAGTCAAGATTATGGCAAACCAAGTGAATAAGCACAGAATATATTGTCAGGTTTTAATGATTAAAACTCCAAGAAATTACTTGCTGAATGTTTATGTCAGTTATCTTTTGTGTTTAATGAATCATAAGAAGCCAACATTTCTGCTGTGAGTCATAAATTTAGGAGCCAGTCAGCAACTGCCCTAAGAGAAACAGATTCAGAGACCGGTGGGCATGAGTTTACCTGTTATTTCTTAAAAAAAATTTTGCCTTTGGATTGACTGTTGGCTCCAATTCTTTGTATTTTTATTTGGGAGAGGTAAAAAAGGGAACAATATCAGGGATCCTGGAAAATTTTAAGATGTATATGTTTTTGAAAAGTTAGAATAGGAATGATCATTACAATAACAAGTAGTCAACTAATGAAATGTATTTTCAAGTAATCTCTTATTTAAAATAAAAACCTTTGTTCTTTTCAGCGACCTTTGGCTCTGGGAGCTGATATTTGTATGTATTCAGCAACAAAATATATGAATGGTAAGACATGCAGAATCTACACTTTGAAAGTTCTTTTCCATGAATCGATGAAAATAGTGTAGGGCTATTTTTGACACTTTTAATCCCTTTTCTTCCGCTATTATTTAGGTTTTTCTTTATGACTCATGTAGTAAGTAAAAAAATTACACTTTGATTAAATGTAAGATTTCATTTATAACAGATCTAACTATGCTCGTGATTTATGAATAGAGGATTGAAATTTACTATAAAAGATTATACTTTCATCCTGCTTACAGCTTTAAAAGGAACATTTACTTTTTATATGATATTTATTTTATTATTTTGCTGTTATAAAATAAAGTTTATTTAAACTTATTCTAGAGGTCTTTTTTCCTGGATTTCTCACAAGTGAAAGTCACATTTTAGAAATTATAAATTGAAGTAAAAACACATTTTTTTAAAACTTAACAGTGTTTGTTTTGTCTTAGGCCACAGCGATGTTGTAATGGGCTTAGTGTCTGTCAATTCTGAGAGTCTCCATGAGAAGCTCCGATTCCTGCAGAATTGTGAGTATTAAAAAAATCTGGATTATTTTATGGTCTCAGAGAGACTACATTTAATCTTTGTATTTCCACTAAATGTTGTAAAGTGATAACATTCTATCAATTTAGAAAGAAATCAGAAAAAAGTGGGTATTTAGAGGAAAGTAGGAAAATGGGGTTATAAAGATTTAGTTATAGCATAATGGGGCTTTACAGTATGACACACAGGATAAATTGTGTTATTTTGAAATCCATGTTAATTTTGATCATAATGTGGTTAAAGCTCAAATGTATTTTTCGTTTTGAGACTTAATGGATTTTTTTTTTCTTTTCTTTAAACACCAACATTTGGTATGATGGCTTTTTTGTACTTTTTATATCTGAAATGGTAGTGAATTTTAAGTAGCACTTAAGATATAAGCATAATTTTCATCCGATGTCTGTCTACATATCACTTCCTGGTTAGATTGTTTAATTATCCCAGGAATGATAGGAGTTATTTTTAAGAGACTTTGATTAATTATTATAGTTTGAGGGGAGGATAATGGGGTGGGGGGAAGGAAAACATATGTACTACTATTTGTAATACTTTAAAGAATAAAAAATAAATAAAACCCCCCAAAACAAAAAACAAACAAAAAAATTATTACAGTTTGACAAACATAAGATACAAATATAATTAGGGATACAAATGCCCTTCTAAGAAGTACATATTGAAATGATAAAGAGGGGCTCTGAGGAGAGAACTAAAACTTAATTGCTTGATAAGTTTCATTTGTAAAAAGTCAGAGTGTGGTCCATATCCTGGAGGCATGTAAAGTCATAGGCTGCTTTAGACAAAGGCTAAATAGACTAACCGTTAGAACATTCAGTAATAACAGGAGCTGAACTGCTTTTTGCTCTATATGTTAGTATTAAAAAGAAATAAAAGGCTCAGCTCTGTGCAGTATGCCATTTCATTAAGATCACAGAAAGGACTGTTTGTATTCATATTTGAAAAGTTGCTGTGTTTGTACATAATTTTCAGGATATTCCTTTTTCTTCTCATTTTAAAGCCCATTCCTCTAAGCATAAATTATGCTCCATTCTCATACTTCTGATTTGAGATAGTAATTCCGCTTCTCCCACCTCCTAAAACTCAAGCAGTGGGTTTTGTAGCTAGCTTCTCAGAGACACTGTCATGAAAAAGAGGGGTCAGAAAATGTAGGGGGTTCCTACCAACCTTCAACACTAACTCAGGATATGTTTGTTTTGCAGCAATTGGGGCAGTCCCTTCTCCTTTTGACTGTTACCTCTGCAATCGAGGTCTGAAGACACTACAAGTCCGAATGCAGAAGCATTTTGAAAATGGAATGGCAGTTGCTCAGTTTCTGGAATCACATCCTCTGGTGGAAAAGGTTATTTATCCTGGTAGGTTTCTAAGCACATATTCTTAGGATTGTAAGGCTTATCCTAAGCATTGTGTGTATGTAACATTTATTTGTACACTAAGGGCCCAGTGCATGAAATTTGTGCACTGGGTGTGGGTGGTCCCTCAACTCAACCTGCCCCCTCTCACATACTGGGCACCCTCAGGGGATGTCCAGTTGATGGCTCACCCCCAGCCTGCACCCAGCCATCGCCCTGCTCAGCTCAGCCCTGGCTGCCTGCGATCACCTGGCCCTGGGGGCTGGGTGCTCGCTGCCACTTCCCCTCTCAGAGCCCGCAGGGCTGGGCGCTCGCCGCCACCGCTGTTTCATTTCCACCCCTGGGGCCACTTGGCCCCGCCCCCTCTCCTGATTGGCTGGTAGCATAGCCAATCAGGAGCGAAGGTACGGACAAATTTGCATGTTTCTCTTTTATTATGTAGGATTAGGTGCTTTCATATGTTTTCATGTTGTTCATTAATTATTGAATGCTGCTGGGTGTCAGCTCTGTGGTGATTCTGGTGGTAAAGAAAATAGACATGATCTATGGCCTTGTGTTGTCTAGTGGATACTTGGATGTTAAGAAATTATTCTTGTCCAGCTGGGGTGGCTCAGTGGTTGAGCGACGACCTATTAACCAAGAGGTCATAGTTTGATTCTCAGGTCAGGGCACATCCCAGTCAGGGCACACTCAATCTCCAGTGTGGGGAATGTAGGAGGTAGCTAATGATCATTGATTCTCTTTCATCATTGATGTTTCTATCTATCTCTTCCTCTCCTTTCCTCTCTGAAATAAAAAAAAAAAAGTTAAAAAAAGAAATTAGTCATATGCATTAGAGCAACAATTTTCAACCTTTTAAATCTCATAGCACATATAAACTGATTATTAAAATTCTGCAGAGCAGCAAAAAATATATTCTACTTTTTGCCAGTCTGACAAAAAAAAAGGTACAATTTTGATTCATTTATACTGGACAGCTATTGTTGTTATTATTTTTTAACTTAATGTATTTTTATTGATTTCAGAGAGGAAGGGAGAAGGAGAAAGAGATAGAAACATCAATGATGAGAGAGAATCATTGATCATTTACCTCCTGCAAACTCTCTGCTGGGGATCAAGTCCCCAACCCAGGCATGTGTCCTGACTGGGAATCAAACTGTGACCTCTTGGGTCATGGATTGATGTTGGTCACTCAGCCACACTGGCTGGGCCATTAGCTCTAACTTTTTTCTGATTTAGGTTGGAACTTGATTCATCTTTTACCCATCAAAATCCCCCCAAAGTTTTCTTCCTTTTTGTATTCCTTCACATCTAACAACCTGAAAAAATGCTCATGAGAAGTTAGCAGACATACATGTTGCAGTTTAAATCTATTTTGCCAGTGGTTTGAGTTGTGGTAGTCTTAAGTAATTAACTATTTTAAACTCTAAGAGGTATCTACCTATGTATTCTTAGTGTACAGGAGAATTAAGCCTGATTTCTACCCTCAAAGAACTTTAATAAGCCAAGGCAAAAATACAAGGTGGGCAAAAGTAGGTTTATAGTCATGAGTACATGAAACACAGAATTTATTCTTATATTCTTATTTATTAATTATTATATTGTTTTTTATAGAGTCACTGTAAACCTACTTTTACCTCACCCTGTATCTATGCTAGTAAGTGCCCTATATTTTGAAAGAAGGAAGGGAGAAATGTTTTGGGTTGTGAACTGAAGAATGGGTAGCATTTGTTAAAAAGGCTTGGGCAAGGCATTTCAGGTTCATTCAGTAAATATTAATTGCCAACTAAGGACAAGGCTTTGTACTAGCAACTGGAATCCAATTATCAACAAAAGAAAAGGATTTCTTACGGAACTGTTTGGAAGCGCCGAGACAGGCACCATGTGTGAAACTCGTGAGTCAGACTGGTCTTGGGTTCAGCAACCCTGGTATTTGAAAGTTCAGGCTAGGAAAGAATTCAGAGCCAAGACTCAAACTATAAGAGAACATTTATTTAGAAAATTACAGAGGTAAAAGTAATTCATAGAAGAAATGAGCTGAAGAAACAAGTTATAGAGGCAAAGGAAGAGCCCTTGGAGCTTGGGAGTGAGGAAGGTAAAGGTGATGCAAGTTGGGAGAAGAAGGGAGAAGGCCTGGGCATGCTCCTAGTAGGAGAGCGAGCTGGGTCCTCTGTCTTAAGGGTGTTAAGGATGGAGATTTTAGGGGAAGGTCTCAATAGAATATTCAGCAGCTCTCCAAGTGAGTCCTTTCAGGGTCAGGTTCTCCACTGAATGGCTGGGCAGCGCCAGGGCAGGGTTCATTATCCAATGCAGCTGGCCTTGAGGTCAACCTTGGTGTTGCTTGTCTGGTCTTGCTGTTTTTCTGGGCCGGGAGCTGACATACAACTGAGGCCTAGATGTTATCTGTAGGGACAAAAGGTCAGGGGGTCCAAACCACTTGACCAGCAATATGCTAGGGAGGAAAGGTCATCCTGGGATGATGACCCACCCTGCAATTGTCCTTTTTACACCCACCAGGGCTTTCTGCCCTGGCGACCTCGTGTACCTGGCCCATCGTCCTTGCTCTGCTCATGTTTGTCTAACTGTCTATGACAGAACTAGGTTGGTGAATAAGATAAATATTAAGCAGGACAATACAGAAAAATATAATTAACAAAGGGTAGGGCAGTCAGTATAGATAATGTTCCAGGCAAAGGTCCTAATGATAACCAGAATGGTGAGTAATTTAAGCAACAGTGTAGAAAGTGTATTATAAGCAGATTCAGACTCCCCTCACAGGGAAGGGGGTGCCCAATAATGAGCTGCCCCACTCAAGCCTTGTAGTCCAGGAGTATATATTTGCTACAAGCCTGCTTCTATATCTATCTGAGTCGTCACATGATTGATTCTCTCTGTTGTTCTTGCCCAGCAACGGTCCTGAACTTCCCCGTTTCTATGTGTTCTTCCTCTGTCCCTATGCTGAGCTTCCCCTGTTTCTATACGTCAGCTCACCTTATTGTCATAGGCCCTCCCTTGTTTTCCCATGCCTCCTGCTTTGAGTCCAGAGACATTTTATAATTTCTGCTTGGTTGGTTCCTGTGGTGAGGCTGTTCAAACTGCTGTGTCCATCCCTGCCTATGCTCCACCTGCCTTTGTTTTCCACTGGATCCCTGTCCTATCTGCCTGTGCATTTCAAATTAACCCTCTCACTGAGTGTGGTACTTCTGGTGTAAAGAAAGCTGGGGTGGCTAGAGCATGGAGAGCAAAATAAAAAAAGACATAGAAAGGAAGCCAGAGAGAGAAAGACAGGGGCCAGAACAAGCAGCCAGCTGAGACCATTGGGTAAAAGCTCATGATTAGGCTTATTTGCAGTTTACTTGAGCAAACTGATTTTTTTTTTTTTTGAAATTACTTGTTTGACTCTAAAATAAGACTTTATTACAGGGCTGCCCTCTCATCCTCAGCATGAGCTGGCAAAGCGTCAGTGCACAGGTTGCCCGGGGATGATCACCTTTTACATTAAGGGCCTTCTTCAGCATGCCGAGGCTTTCCTCAAGAACCTAAAGGTAAGCTTTCGAAACAGATTATTAAATCCTAGAGGTAAGGCCTTCTTACGGCAGTTCATTATCTCTTACTTCTCTCCAATTCAGATGAATGTTTTTGTACCTGCAGACCACACCTACAAACCTCTCTATCATGAAATACATTGGGTTAGAAAATGGCTTTGGTGTGGTAGCAGATACCTGAATTGCGTATTTATTTAGCTCTCCAGAGACTGCCATCAATTTGAGAGAGACAGGATGTTCTAGCGCATAGGTTTTCAAATTTATCTAAAAGTAAACCCCTTTTCCAAATGAAATATCATGTGAGACCTCAAAGTAAGGTGCTGTTAGTGCAGTGCCCGAGCCTATGCTGGAACCCAGCCCAAGAATGGCTTTCCAAACCTGTGGCCTCCCAGGCTGCATCTGCTGGAGTGAGGGAAGGGAGGCTTTTATGTAATTGAACAGTGGCCGGAAGTTCTCAGGGGTGCACTGAGAGTCCTACGTAACCACACACTAAGCTTTCATTGGTCAACCTCACGCAGTAGACTGAGTTAGATACTATTGGTATACAAGATTAATCAAAGCACTACTGGTCCATCTCTGAAATAAAAAAAAATAGTAGTGTGTATTTAATTTAATATGGCTCTGACGGTAATTTTAAAAATATTTATACAATTCTTTGCTACGATAACACTAAATACCAAAACTGATTTACTTTTTCTTCTATTCCAGGGGGGACAGTTTAATGGATGTATTAATTTAATAAGTGATACATACTAACAAGTGCTTAAACATTTAGATATTTTTCTTTAAAGGATAACTGTAACTGGACAATCAGTGGGTCCACACTTGCCTGTTACTACTTGAGCCAGTTAAGCAGAGAAAGGGTTGAATCATCCACAAAAATCTGCTCTGCAGCCCCCCCATAAACCAGCTGTTTATATAGGGTAGGACAAAGATTACATGGGAAAGTAGGGATTACAGGAATGGGAAAGTAGGCAATGAGGGATAGGACTCCATTGTTTGGGCAACAAGGTTGTTAATCCTTCCATGATAATAGGCAGGTCTTCAATAAGCATGGACTGCATTCCAAGGTTGACTGCCAGTTCCAAGGTTGACTCCCAGGTCCCAGGGGCATACAGCTCTCAGCCAGAGAAGAATGTCCTTTTTTTTTTTTTTTAAATAAACCTTTATTGTTCAGATTATTACAATTGTTCCTCTCCCCCCCACCCCCATAGTTCCCCTCCACCTGGTTCCCACCCCAGCCTTCTGCCCTTACCTCCCACACTGTCCTCATCCATAGGTGTACGATTTTTGTCCAGATCCTTCTCTCACCCCCCCACACTCCTTTCCCCTGAGAATTGTCAGTCCATTCCCTTTCTATGCCCCTGATTCTATTATATTTACCAGTTTATTCTGTTCATCAGATTTTTGATTCACTTGATTTTTTAGATTCACTTGTTGATAGATATGTATTTGTTGTTCATAATTTTTCTCTTTACCATTTTTTCTTCTTCCTCTTCTTAAAGAATACCTTTTAGCATTTCATATAATACTGGTTTGGTGGTGATGAACTCCTTTAGCTTTTTCTTATCTGTGAAGCTCTTTATCTGACCTTCAATTCTGAATGATAGCTTTGCTGGGTAGAGTAATCTTGGTTGTAGACTCTTGCTATTCATCATTTTGAATTTTTCTTGTCACTTTGTCTGGCCTGCATAGTTTCTGTTGGGAAATCAACTGACAATCATATGGGTGCTACCTTGTAGGTAACTAACTGTTTTTCTCTTGCTGCTTTTAATATTCTCTCTTTCTCTTTTACTTTTAGCATTTTAATTATGATGTCTCTTGGTGTGGTTCTCTTTGGATTCCTTTTGTTTGGGGTTCTGTGTATTTCTTGGACTCTAAGTCTATTCCTTTCACCAGGTGGGGAAAGCTTTTGGTCATTATTTTTTCAAATAAGTTTTCAGTTTCTTGCTCTCTGTCTCCTTCTGACACCCCTATAATTCTGATATTCATACACTTGAAGTTGTCCCAAAGGCTCTTTACACTATCTTCATATTTTTGGATTCTTTTCTCTTTTTTAAATAGATTTTTTATTGATTTTTTACAGAGAGGAAAGGAGAGAGATAGAGAGTTAAAAACATCGATGAGAGAGAAAGATTGATCAGCTGCCTCTTGCACACCCGCCACCGGGAATGTGCCCGCAAACAAGGTACATGCCCTTGACCAGAATCAAACCTGGGACCTTTCAGTCTGCAGGCCGGTGCTCTATCCACTGAGCCAAACCGATTTCGGGGAGGATTCTTTTCTCTTTTTGCTTTTCCAGTTGAGTGTTTTTTGCTTCTTCATATTTCAAATCTTTGACTTGATTCTTGTTATCCTCTAGTCTTCTGTTGGATCTCTGTATATTATTTTTAATTTCAGTCAGTGTATGCTTAATTTCTAGTTGGTCCTTATTCATATCCTCGAGGTTCTAGCTAAATTTATCGGCCTTTTCTAGAAAATTCTTGAAAAATTTTATAACCGTGCTTTTGAACTCTATATCCAGTCATTTGCTTTCCTTCATTTCTTTCATTTGTGATCTGTTTCTTTGTATCCACATTTTGGCTGCTTCCCTGAGTTGACAAGAGTGGCTTTGTGTGCTACATGTTCTATAGGCCCAGTGATTTAGCCTCCCCAGTTACCTGAGATGGATACTATCGGTGCACCCCTTTGTGGGTTGTGTGCACAGTCTTGTTGTACTTAAGCCTTGATTGTTGTTGATATCACTGGGAGGAATTGATCTCCAGGCCAATTGGCTGTGAGGATCAGCTGTGTCTATGCTGGGAGAACTTCTGTGCTGGAGATACCCTTATGAGACAAGACTTGCAAAAGCTTCTATGCTCAGCTTGGATGGGGAGGATTCTCAGGGCAGAGCAGACAGCAATGGCTTCCTGTCAGCGCTGCCCTATGAGGCCCCTGGGTCTCAGTGTCCTGTGGTAATCACTGCAAGCACCTCTGAGCGAAACCGCCCTCGAGTTTTGCCCGCTGCCAGACAGTCTAGTTTCTTCCTGTATGAGTTTGGGTCTCCAGTGTCTCGCCCGGAACTGCAGTTCAGAGAAGTCAGGAGCTTTTGTCTCCCTTCTGCTTGAGAAAGCCAGCCATGTACTCAGTTGCCAGCCCTCTCTGTGCCCACACCTCCGTACCTCTGCCTTCTGCAGTTCCTCTGAGTCTCAGTTTGCTTTTCTCTTTTCTGACAGTCCAATTTCTCCCCATATGAGTCTGGGTCCCCAGAGTCTCGTCCGGAATTGGAGTTCAGAACATTCGGGAGCTTTGTCTCTCTCCCAATTGAGGAAGCCAGTCCTCATTGAGTGTGTGCGCGTGCCTTCATACCTCTGCCTTCTGCAGCTCCTGAGTCTCAGTGTGCTTTTCTCTTTCCTTATAGTTGTAGAATTTCCACTCAGCCAGCCTTCCTGTGATTCTGGATGTTTGTTTTATATTTTAGTTGTAGTTTTGAAATTGTTGTGTGAGGCAGCAGTTTAGGTGTTTACCTATGCCGCCATCTTGGTTTCTCTAGACTGTCCTTTCTTTAATCAGAACAAGGCTATCATGGTTAACAGAGCATGATTAATATTTCCCATAACCATAACTAGTCCCCAATATTCTTTGTGCCCCTAACATAACCACAGAGCTAGGTCTTAA
Source organism: Antrozous pallidus (assembly GCA_027563665.1). Taxonomy (NCBI): domain Eukaryota; kingdom Metazoa; phylum Chordata; class Mammalia; order Chiroptera; family Vespertilionidae; genus Antrozous; species Antrozous pallidus. The sequence continues at coordinate 160,549,538 of CM050508.1, read as the reverse complement.
ATGTAGCAATTCTGAGGTTTTAGAGTTCAGATTAATTAGGAAGGTATAGGAGATTCACCTTTATCAACTTTTAATGTTGTAAAAGTTTATACATAATATGTCTAATTAAAGAAATTATTTTTATGGATTTTATTCTCATTTTTTTCTCTGACTTTCTTGGTTAATTATTGTTTATTCATAATCACTATTTCCCAGCCTTTGTCCCAGGGCCATTTAATTAAAAACATTTACTTTTAGATATTTGTATTTTTATTTTGGTGGAAGCTCTAAATTAATATTTTCTTTGCTATAGATATTTACTCTGGCTGAGAGCTTGGGAGGATATGAGAGTCTTGCTGAGCTTCCGTAAGTATGTTTTTCTCTTTCATAGTATTTTAACTTTGATGTCAGTTTTAATGATCATTTGATAAAGAAATATGATAAAATCAGAAATAATTCAAGATATTTAATGATCAGAAGAGCATGGTACTATTTATTCAGAAAGGATTCTAACTCAATAGAATAGACTGATGAAATCTCATGGAGGCTACTTATCAGTGTTCTCTGGAATTTACCTCCACGCCTGTTCTGTCTGAAGGACATTCCAGCAGAAATTGTATGTTCGACTTTCCGCCTTTGGCCCAGGAAAGTGGGATGTTCCATCCCATTCCGCCCTGGAAGGGAGATGGAGATTTTGTCCTGAAAGAGCTGATTTCAAGGCTCCTTGGGAAATGGGGAATGTGTCTCTGATGAAACATTTCCAATGCCTTGATTGTCAGTAGAGGGCCCAGCTAGCTACCATCAAATATCTAAGAAAAATTTCAATCAAGGACATTGTAGAAAAACAAGCAAGAATTTATTGACTACAGCAAAAACACATAGGACAGCGAAACAAGGAAGGGCATAGGAGAAGCAACAGGAGAGCCTAGGTTGGGCTTCTTTGGCTCACTGGGAAGTCAGAGAAAAGGGGCCCTGGGGACAGGGTCAGGGGGTTAGCCTGGGAGCAGCTGCTACTGCTCGTTGCTCTCCTGGTTACAAGTCTCTTGGGGCCCCTTGGAGTTTAGGGATAGGTGTCTGTGGGGACAGGGGGAGGTAATGTAGCACCTTATTTTACAGACAAGGAAACAAAAATGCAAAATGTTTTGCTGATCCCTCAGATGTCACATGGAAATATGTTAGGAACTTAACTCCTGAGGCTCTGCAATGAGGGGAGATAAAAGCAGTCTGGATCTGGAATTGATGCCTATTCGACCGATTACTTATCCTTTAAGCTTCAATTTTTTTATCCATATAGTGGGCTTAATATTTGAAATAATAATTATCATTTATTGATTACCTGTCCCACCAAGCATTCCTGAATTATATCCTGATTTCATTGTATGTTACTATGAGCATATGTTGTAATTATTGTGGTGATCAATCATTAACATTACCTAATAATTTTCAACTGCTTGTGTGTTTTAATTTCCATAAACATTTCTGGAATAATTATGTTCTGGAAGCATTATACTGAGGGGATATTAGAGATTACCAAAATTTGGGCCCATTTTCTGCTCTCTCATCGTAGTTTACAGTTTCTGAGTAGAGTTAGGCAATTTCCCAAAGTTAAAAAGAAGAAATGATGCCCCCCAAATGATTCAAATAATTAAGATAACACTTAGAGGTTTTGTTAGTCTTTTAAAGAAATGCCTATTAAGTCTGGATGCACAAGAAGGCACACTCAGTATATGAAATTGGGTTATTTTTCATAGTAATGAAATGTGTATTACTTTAAGGCGAGTCTTAAACCTCTCCTGATTTGTTTAGGGATTTGGTTTAAAGTTGGTTGGCCCTCAGATGCTCCTGCTAGGCCATAACCTGCTGCCTGTGGAGGAGTGAATGTAGGTCAGAGCTTGCCTGTTCTATCACCCTCCTTCTGTGTCTCCGAACTTGGCTGCAACCAGTGCAACACTGCAATAAAGGAGGGAGGAAGCAGAGCCAGTGTGCGATGGGTTGGTCTCCCAGCCTGAAAACATGTATTAATTTTGTGATCTTAAAAAATTGTTTATCCTCTCTCAACCATTGTAAAATGTGGATAATACTGTGCCCCACTCTTAAAGTTGTTGTGTGAACTTGGGGGGAAATAATGCCTCAGCTAATGCTTTGGTTCATATTAAGTGCTCAGTAAACGCTAACTACTCTTACAGATTATTTTTTTAAATCAGGCTTTTACTACATTACTATATTGCAAACACATCCCAGGTACATGTGAGTGCTTTTATATGTTTCTTTCATTAAGGACTGTGACACACTTGAAATCAGTGTTATATCCAATTTTTATCCATTAAAATTAAATCAGTGCACGTAAATGCCCTAAGGTACCTGTTTTATGAGAAGCATGTAATAAGGGATAGCTACTGTTATTTCAGATAAGGAAATGGACTCTGAGGACAGGTAAGTTTTACAAGCCCACACAGCCAGTATGTGGCGGGGCTGAGATTCATACCCACGTCTGTTGGTCTCAGAAGCTTAAATTCTCATTTTTACCAGTGCACGCTCTGTTAAGGAATTAAGAGTCTGAAAAGGCAGACCATTTTAAGGAGGATGTTTACATGTAAAACTTCGAGTAGTGAAAGAAGATATCCATTTACTTTGACCATGACTGAGATTTTCTTTCCATGGGCCTGACGTGAGATGGGAGAAAGCAGCTTAGGCACTGATTTTACTGGCAGTGCTTGGGGAAAGGTTGAGTGTTGGTGGCGATGGGAGTATTAGAGTTCAGAAAAACAAATCAGAAAGAGTTCTAAGCCCCGCTGTGATGCCTCAGCCCACAGAGATCTCCCTCCTCCGAACCCTGGCAGTCCTTGTTTTCATACGGATTTGTGTTGACTATTCTGTTTGTGAATTGTCATAGTCTTTAGCTCCCGCTTTGTTATTTAGGGTAAAGAAAATATCTCATTCTTCTTAGTTTCCTAACTCTTAATGCCTAACCCATAGTAGGTGCTTTGCCTTTACACTGGGTTATGTGCCAGAATTCCTAATGCACACTGGCTATTACTAGTGATCCTGAGTTGCCTTTTCCAGAAGGTCCAATTCTGGATTGATTCATTGATCCAGAAGAAATTAATTCTGATTGACTCTTGGTCCCAGAAGCTTCTTGTAAGTTCAACTGGTTGGTCATGGCATATGATTTCTGGCTGTCTTTCCCTACTATATGGGGTGCTTGACTGGCGCCTTTTAGTGTCTGGATTGAGTGTACCTTACTGATGCTGTAAATTGGTAAAAAAAAAAATTGGATTTCACTTAAACGACTATAAAAGATAATATTAACAATTCCATTTTTGCCTATAAAATTATAAGCGTATGAAGAATTTGATATTTAGAGTAGAAGAAATTGGAAGATAATTGCAAATTATGATTCAGAATATGCCTCCATTGATATAATATAGTGGTAAAAATTTGCTCACTCTGGGTTCGGCCAGTGTGGCTTAGTTGTTGAGCATTGGCCTATGAACCAGGGGTGTCATGGTTCAATTCCCAGTCCAGGCACATGCCTAGATTGCAGGCTCCATCCCCAGTAGGGAGCCGGGGGATACAGGAGGCAGCCGATCAATGTTTCTCTCTCATTGATGTTTCTATCTCTTTCTCCATTCCCCTCTGAAATTAGTAAAAATGTACATTTAAAAAAAATTTGCTCATTCTTTTTTCCAGGGCAATTATGACCCATGCATCAGTGCCTAAGAGCCACAGAGATGCCCTTGGAATTAGTGACACGCTGATTCGACTCTCTGTGGGCTTAGAGGATAAAGAAGACCTACTGGGAGATTTAGATCAAGCTTTGAAGGAAGCAGTAAGTTTTATTTAGTGTTTGTGGGTGTGTGCATGAAAGTGGTGCTTAATCTTGGGTTTGGGGCTCATATTTATAAAGAGAGGCCTTCCTATGAATGCTTAAAGGTTTTTCTCTTTCTATAATAAACAGGGTGTATAAATGTGCATGGAACGTAGTCGAAGTGCAGATTTAAAAGATGGTAGTATTCAGAAAAGAGTGCTTATGGGAGGTGAAGTCATTGCCAGCATATTTAATGACCTGCTTTTCTTGTGCACTGTTTTTACAGCACCGTCCAAATGCACGTTGAACCTCGCATACCAGAACTGCTATTAGAAGTGACTTCCTGAGAGATCAAATATTCTGAATGATCAAATGAACCATTAATGAACTTTTATAGATTTTCAAGTGAAAATTTTAAGTTACCTCATTACCTTTCATACAACTGTAATCTTCCAGGAATCATCCCTGTTTTCCACAGTTTACTTTTCCCCTTATTGTCATTGACAGGTCAATTTTTGTTAATTTTGTCATACATTTGCCTTTGAAGGAGGTGAAATGTGTTGCTTTTTGGGATGATTCTCTTTTTTTCATAGCTTAAAAATTACATTGATCATGTTTACAATATAGTGATAATTCACTTTTGAGGTTTTCTGAAGAACTTAAATTATTAAATGAATGTTTTTAAAGCAAGTGTGATTTTTCATATCATTGAAAATAGCACTTTAAAACAATGGTTTACACTTAATTACCATAAGCCAAAAATCACATGCCTGTAAAGTCTACTGTGAAATTCTACTGATTTAAGATGGTGTTTACTATTTAAAAAAAATAAATCTAATTATCAAATCCATTCCATTGTGTTGTTTCTATATTATGTGGAATTAACTTGGATTCCTGAGCCCTATGAATTCTTAGCTCTTATGTTAATTTTTACCAATTCAATTGTAGAACTCTCATACCCAAGTCTTAGTATTTGCAGATTAGTTACAAATTCTATACATAGAAAGTCAAAAGTCACTTTCATAGACAGAACTAATACTTTTTTAGATTTTTATCTGAAATAGTAGGTTTGTGAGGCTAAAGGAAGAAATGTGTAAAACAGAATAAAGTTATTGTCAAAAAGTCATAAACCAAATAATTAGATTTTAAGTTATTTTTATGCTAAAAGCTTTCAGTCATTTATTTGCTACCGCCACTTGTTTCAGGGTTAAAAACAAAAAAAAGCGTACAGTATTGAACTTGATTAATAATAATGCTGCATAGGAGGGCAATTCATACTAACACACATTCTTATGTATTGCCCACATTCTGTATAGTCTGGAAATTCTGCCTGTTGGCAGCAGCATTTGAGGCACTTTATATCTCGCTATGGTTTCTGGCAGGCCTGATTTCTTGCCTTCTCAGGACCTTAGGGCTGCGGAAATAAACAAAGACTCAGCCAAATAAGCAAAGACTATTTATTTATTCTGAGTTTGCAAGGGAGTCAGCCACTGTTACTTGTGTTTTGTCAGAGACTCAAAGGCAAGCAGAATGTGAGGAATTGTGGAAATTTTTAATGTTGATACGGATGGATGAGAAACTAAAATTTCCATATTTAAAATTGTCAGATAGATAACATTAACTCACTGTTAGAAATAAAAAAATAAAAAAAGACTAAAAACACCAATGCAGAGACGAGTGGAAAAGCTTTAGAGTGTACAAAAGGGAAGGCTTCAGATATGCCCTGATCTGTTCTGCTGGTGTTTGGGACGCTGTTGGCGAGCTAATTAGAAGTGGAACATCCTACGTGATTGGTTAGAGGTACACATTTGGCTTTCTTGAGTTTATCCTTATTCAAGAGCAGGGGCAAAAATTAGGAAAGCTGATAATTATTAATCAAGTCCTGGCCATTTGGGGCTGATGGTTATAGAAGTGATTGTTTAGCTTCCTGGATTGTCACTAGAGATAGAAATAGATTTTCAGCAAGGCTGGCTTCCTGGGTTGTTTGTAGATGTGTTTCCGGGAAACCTCTGGCTGGGCTCGGGCTGCCTGTCCCTGTCCAATAATGAAGGCAGGGTTGAATCATAGAAGGCATTTATTGAGAAGGGCAGTCAACTAAGAAGGCAGGGTGCTTACACACATTTAAATCCTGTCTTACAGCAAGGTGCAGAGGACAGGATTATAAAAGGGAAGGGGCTAGGGTGATGCTGGGAACGGAATGCAGCTACATGCAGTCCTGGAGGTCACCAGACATCAGCTATTATCCTTAATCATCAGGCGGTGAGATGATATTTTGACTGACTCCTGGTAGGTTGGTCTAACCATGCTTATCAGTTCTGCTTGCTGGATTCACAGTTGAGTCACCTTCCTAACCTCTTTGCACAGCCCTTGTAAAAGAAACTTAAAAACTTAACCTATTCACATATGTATATGTGTTCTAAGATTTAAAATAATATGATTATTTTTCAGATTAATTCAGGTACTCTATCTTATCAGATTATAGGTCCCCTATCAGATATGGGAGTTAATTTTCTGGGGGAAGTTGCTGTAGACTGTGGGTCAATGTTCTATATAAATGGTCTATCCATTGTCTATTTGTATATTCAGTCTCATGAGTAAGTAGCTACCATTCTGTTAGCATTCTCCAGAGAAACAAAACCAATAGGATATATGTGTGTGTGTGTGTATGTATGTGTGTGTGTATATATATATATATATATATATGCATATGGAGAGAGATTGATTTTAAGAAATTGATCATGACTATAGGGATTGGTAAGTCTGAAATTTATGGGGGGCTGAGGTTGAAGCTGGAAATTCACATAAGAGTTTTGCAATCTGAAGGCAGAATTATTTTTCCTTTAGGAAACCTTAGGCTTTGTTCTTAAAGTCTTCAATTGATTAGATGAGACCAACCCACAATCAAGAGATTGATCTCCTTTACTCAAAGTTTACTGATTAAATATTAATCACATCTAAAAAATGCGTTCACAGCAACATCTAGACTGGCATTTGACCAAATAGCTAGCTAGGGTACCATAACTTAGCCAAGTTGACATATAAAATTAACCATCCTGTTATAGGCATTGTTCTGTACTGCGTGAGCAGGCACCATTATGTTTATTAGAATTTATGAAGTTTATTTGTAGCTTTTAGTTATGTTCAGGCAATATCTCTCTCCATTAGCATAGTTTACACCAGGATGATGATTCAGTGGTTAAACACTGTACCACCCAACCCTGCCCCGTTTATAGAATATCTGCCTTTGTGGAGGGGAATATAACTGGACACCCATGCTCTAGTCACTTTAAATTAGTCAGGCTTCCAGAATACTACTTTTATGAATTGCTTTATATAACACACTAGTGGCCTGGTACACGGATTTGTGCATATTGAAAGGAAATTAATTAGAAGAAAGATTCATGCGTTATGTTACTGCAAAAAATTACATGTCAAAATAGTATATATAATATAGTATTATAAAATTAAAATACAAAATATTTTAATATTACTATTTGCTCTTTCTCTAAATGGAAGTGTCAGATGAAAGGAAATTAATAAAAGGTATATGAAAATATCTAAATTGATTAATAAATAAACAATAAAAAGATGATGTAACAACAACAAAGAAATGGTATAGAAATAACAAAAACGATATAAAAACAACACTGATAAAAACAATGATAAATTGATTAATAAATAATAACATGATATAACAACAACAAAGACATGATATAAAAACAACATTGATAAAAACAGTGACTGGCCCTAACCTGTTTGGCTCAGTGGATAGAGCGTCAGTCTGTGGACTGAAGGGTCCCAGCTTTGATTTCGGTCGAGGGCATGTACCTTGATTGCAGGCTCATCCCCAGTAGGGGGTGTGTCAGAGGTAGCTAGCTGATCGATGATTCTCTGTCATCAATGTTTCTAACTATCCCTTTCCCTAGCTCTCTGGAAAATCAATAAAATATATTGAAAAAAACCAAAACAATGACTGATATTTATTTTTAAACTAGAGGCCAGGTGCTCAACATTCATGCATTGGGAAGGGGATAGGGGTCCTTCAGCCTGGCCTATGCCCTTTTGCAGTCTGGGAGCCCATGAGGAATGTTCAACTGACAGGCCACAGTCAGATCCTTATGCTGCTGCTGCAGAGGTGGGCCGCTTCATTCACCAGCCGTTAGCCTGACTTGTGGGTGAGCAGCACTCCCCATGTGGTAGTGCACTGACTACCAGGGGGCAGCTCCTGTGTTGAGCGTCTGCCCCCTGGTGGTCAGTGTGCTTCATAGTAACTGGTCGTTCTGCTATTCGGTTGATTTGCATATTACCCTTTTATATGTAACAGTCAGCCTATTGAATGTAAAGTCGGTCACTTAGCCTTTTACTAGTATGTATATAGATTATTAAAAATTCCATTCTACCCTTGTGCCTACTACATTCATTTTTGAAATTCTGAGTGAAATTAATCTCACACCAAAGTCAGTATGTACTATTTTAAATAGATACACAGCATCATTTTACTAGTTTATTTTATAACTAGTAGCCCTGCACACTAATCCGTGCAGAAGCTTTCTGCGGGGCCTGGTGAGGAACACTTGCCTTGTTGTTGGGGCGACAAACATTCTGTGCCCCGGCCTGGCCAGAGGCTCATCTGTAGCCTGGGTGGAATGCTTGCCTTGTGACTGTGGCGACGAAGCAAGCATTCCGCCAGGCTGCTCACGCTGCCCACTCTCAGGGGCCGTCCCCCAACCCACCCCCCCAGGACTGGGGGCTTAGAAGACCGGGCACCGCCATCTTGTGGCTATGGACACTGCCATCTTTGTGATGGAGTGATGGTTAATTTGCAAATTACCCTTTTAGTAGATAGGATGCTAGGTGACATTTAAAAGAAAACTTTATTGTGGAGCCAGTAAAGTATAACAAGCTCATTTTTGCTGATGACTCAATTTACTCATGTATTTGTACCTGAGAACTTATTCATGTTTTCTAGTTTTGGGGTATATACCCAGTAGAGGGATTGCTGGGTCATAAGGTAGTTCTATTCTTAATTTTTTGAGGAACCACACTGTTTTCTACAGTGGCTGTACTAGTCTACATTCCCACCAGCAGTGAATGAGGGGTAAAGTGCCTTTAAAAAATGTTTTTATTGATTTCAGAAAGGAATGGAGAGGGAGATAGAAACATCAATGATGAGAGAATCCTTGATTGGCTGCCTCCTGCTGTCCCATTACTGGGGATTGAGCCCACAACCCTGGCATGTGCCCTTGACCAGAATCAAACTTGGGACCCTTCAGTCTGCAGACTAATGCTCTATCCACTGAGCCAAAACCATTTAGGACTGCAAAGTGTCTTTTACCATGTAAGGTCACATAATCATAGGTTCTGAAGATTAATGAGAGGGTTAACTTGAAACACAGGCAGATAGGGCAGGGGTCCAGTAGAAAGCAAAGGCAGGTGGAACATAAGCAGGGGCAGACAAGGTAGTTTGAGCAGCCTAACCATAGGAACCAATCAAGCAGAAATTATAAAATGTTTCTGGACTCAAAGCAGGAGGCATGGGAAAACAGGGGAGGAGGGCCTGCAGTCAAAATGTGTAGGAACACATAGAAACAGTGAAAGTTCAGCATAGGGACAGAGAAAGAACACATAGAAACAGGGAAAGTTCAGTTTCGTTTCTGGGCAAGAATAACTGAGGGAATCTATCATTTCAACATGGATAGATATAGAAGCAGGCTTGTAGTAAATATATACCCCTGGACTACAAGGTTTGAGGGGTGGAGGGCAGCCCATTATTGGGCAGGCCCCTTCTCCTTGAGGAGAGTCTGAATCTGCTTGTAATACATTTTTCATTCTTTACTCAAATCTTCTGGTCCGCAGAGTTCATTCTTTGGCATCCGGAGACACAACCTGGGGGAAAAAACCCCTCAGCTCACTGTTCTGGTTATCATCAGGACAAGAACATCTTTGGGGAGTGTGGGAGAGTAAGCCTTATTTTGCCTACCAGAACCTTCCAATTTTATAGTTTCTTATTTTATAGAAATTTATAATGAACAAAAACAAGATAGGAAATTTGGAGAGGCAGCACCTTGATTTCCTAGGTTTAGACACAATTTAAAAAATAGCCAGTCTAAAACAATAAGCTTGACATTGTGTTTTATTTTATTATTTAAAAAATATATATTTTATTGATTTTTCACAGAGAGGAAGGGGGGAAGGATAGAGAGTCAGAAACATCGATGAGATCTATCAGCTGCCTCCTGCACATCCCCCACTGGGGATGTGCCCTCAACCAAGGCACATGCCCTTGACCAGAATCGAACCTGGGACCTTTCAGTCTGCAGGCTGAAGTTCCATCCACTGAGCCAAACCGGTTTTGGCTAAGCTTGATATTTTAAACCTGGATGCCAGAAGCCAGATTTCTTAAATTCATGGAAGAAACAGGTACATATGGAGAAGAAAAACTAGAACTCTCAGATCTGGACATCCCTTTACTGCCCCATTTACCAACCTGCTGGAAAATGTATTATCAGAAATATTGAAGGGGAAAAGAATTATTCTAAGCAGAGTTTTACTATAATTACAGCTACGTGCTGCTTGATGATGAGGATACATTCTGAGTAATATTTCATTTGGCTATTTCATCATGCAACATCATAGAGTAGATTTACACAAACCCCGATGGTTCAGCCTCCTACTCACCTAGGTTATATGGAGCCTATTGCTCCTAGACTGCAACCTAGATGGCTTGTCAGTATGTGAAACAACATGAGATGAAATCAAGCGCAAGAGAAAATGATGCAATTGAGATATTGGAAACATGGGATGTATGAGGTTGCTGCCGCTGTAACATGGTATGCTCCTTTACAGCAAACTTTTTTTTATGTAAGTGGAAAGAGTATCCTCTAAAATAATGATAGAAAGTATATTATAGTAAATACATAAATCAGTACCATAATAATTTATTATCAAGTATTATGTACTGAACATAATTGTATGTCCTACACTTTTATACAACTGGCAGTGCAGTGGGTTGGCTTACACCAGCATCACCATAAACACGTGAGTAATGCGCTGTGTTATGACATTATAGCATCACCAATTTTTCAGGTCATCATAATTTTATGGGTCCACCGTTGTATATGTGGCCATCATTATATTCTATAGTTCATCAATGATGAACTATAATTATTTTAACTTGTAACATCATATTATTTGTTACATATTATCCCTGGAATACATCATTCTTTTTTTTGGATATAAAATAGGGTTATGAGTATGAACTTTGGAGCCGTATGGCTTGAATTTGAATGGTGGTTTTACTTCACTGTGTAACTAGGCAAATGACAATCTCTTCTCTCTTAATTACTTAATCTCTTTTCTCTAAAATAGGGGTAATAATGGCACTTACTTCCTGAGATTATTTGAACTGATAGAATACTTACTTGTAAGTGCTTAGCACAATGTCTGACATACACTAAACACTCCCTACACAGTGACAGTTAGTACTAGAATTATATTGTTGCTTTAAAAATTTGACTGAAGAACTCCTTATTGAAAGGTCACATGTTTCTTTTGAGCAGGGACTTGAAAGTGATCACATTGCTAATTGCAGTGGCTCCAAGACTAGAGTCCATTTCCTACCTCCATCTTGATCTCTACTCTTGTTTCTGAGTCTCCACAAAGGCTGTGTAAACAGTGACATTGGTGTCTTTTTCTTCTTCCAGTTTTAGGAAAAATATATAGGAGAAAGTGTTATTTTTGTCTCTTCATGCCCCAAATCAGTAATAACTAAATTTAATTACATTTTTGCTATTGCATAAAGCTCTTCAAAATCCATTTCTCTTCTGATTTTTCACTTTTTCAAACTGGTAATATTTTTGAAGTTGCTGGAAATTGTAATAATGTATTTTCCTGATTATATATTTTCAAAAAGGTATCAATACTCCTTGGTAAATCTTCAAGTACTTCTTTTTAAAAAAAATTTTTTTTTTCATTGACTTCAGAGAAGAAGGGAGAGGGAGAGGTAGAAACATTGGCAGCTTCCTGCATGACCCTCATTAGGGATCAAGACCACAACCCAGGCATGTGCTCAGATCAGGAATCAAACTGTGACCTCCTGGTTCATAGGTCAACTGTCAACCCCTGAGTTCCACTGGCTGGGCCAAGTACTTCTACTTTAGTGCCCAGAGTTTCATGAATATATATTGTGTCAGAAACAGGAAACTGCAATTAGCTCATAGGGGGTTGGGGCACTCCTTAACCAAAATGCCCCTAATTTCAGAGAAAACAACTCACTGATGAGATATATTTCACTGAAATTCTCAGCAATCATATTCAACAAGATTATATTGTCAGAAGTTTGTGTCTAGATAAACATATCCTCCTCAGTTGCCAAGAGAGATTACTTTAGGAACTTTTATCTTTTTCCTTCTCCCTTGTTTTAATCATTCAGCCAGATAATTGATTTTAGGAGATAATATTTACTATATAAAAAGGGGAAATCAAAGAACCTATAAAATAATATTCACAAAGTCAATTAAGTTGATTTATACAAAATAATTATAGCAAAGTTGCACAAATTCTCTTCAAAATGTCCAAGATGATGATTTGTAAATGTAAGATGCTATATAAATGTCATACCTTTTAGCAGGCTATGTATACTAATAACCAAAATCTAAACTGCATATTAGAACCAGATAAGATCCTAAAACTCCTTTCAGATTTTATCATTTGCTCTTTAAAAATGCTTTACATTAAGGTAATGTGTAGTTTTGAATCAAATGTTGCATATTATATTTTGTTTTACAATCAGAAATTATTACATAAAAAAACCCAAGTGGTTTGTTACACAATAGCATTATTGAGGGACTGAATTAAGGTTGCGAAAGTCACTGTTTTGTTCATTTTATTAGTTTATTCAGTCTTATATAACGGCAGAATTCACCTGTTTATATAAAGGTCCCCCATAAATTAGGATCTTATTTTAGTGAACTGAGAATTAGCACTTGTTTTTTTAAGCATAACCAATAAACACAGACACTAGGGGAGGGTGAGAGCATGTGGGAGGGTGGCTGGTGAGAGGTCAATGGGGGGAAAAGGAGATATATGTAATACTATATGTAATACTTTAAACGATAATTTAAAAAAATATATATTTTATTGATTTTTTACAGAGAAAAAGGGAGAGGGATAGAGAGTTAGAAACATCAATGAGAGAGAAACATTGATCAGCTGCCTCTTGCACACTCCCTACTGGGTACATGCCCTTGACCAGAATGGAACCTGGGACCCTTGAGTCTGAAAGCTGATGCTCTATCCATTGAACCAAACCAGTCAGGGCAAACAATAAAGAATTTAAAAAATTAATAAAGGCTACAAAGTTTCAAACAGAAATGGCTGTCTCCACAGAGTAAGCAAAGGCTTGGCTCTGCTCCAGGCTACAAAGTTTCCATTGTAGAACATAAATTAATCCCAGATTCCAGAGCCTCCGCTTGGATCGCTGGAGGGTGTGGCCAGCCTGCAAACCACCATAGGCCCCTTGCCCAGGCCACTCCATGCCCCAAGGGAAGTCCCACCCTGATCCTGAACATTCTTCAGGGCAAACCAGCTAGTCCCCATCCATGCACCAGGCCTCTATCCTACCTAATAAAAGAGTAATTTTCAGATTGACCATCACTCCAACACACAAGAGGGCTGCCCCCATGTGATCAAAGATCCTGCCCCCATGTGGACACAAGATGGCCATCTGCAGGGGAGGACAGTGGGAGGTTCCTGGCCTGCAAGAGAGGGCAGCTGGGGGCAATCAAGCCTGCAGGGGAGGGCAGTTAGGGGTGACCAGGCTGGCAGAGAAGGGAAGTTGGGGGTACACAGGCTGGCAGGGTAGTGGTTAGGGGGTGATCAGGTTGGCAGGCAGAAGCGGTTAGGGGCAATCAGGGACGCAGGCAGGCAAGTAGTTTGGAGCCAGCAGTCCTGGATTGTGAGAAGGATGTCTGACTGCCGTTTAGGCCCAATCCTCCCCGAATCGGTTTTAAACGGGCACTTGGACATCCCTCGAGGGGTCCCAGATTGGACAGGGTGCAGGCTTGGCTGAGGGACACCCCCACCCCCATGCATGAATTTCATGCACCAGACCTCTAGTCCTATATAATAAAAGGCTAATATGCAAATTGTCCCCTCAACCAGAAGTTTGACCAGCAGGCAGGCCGGCCAACTGCCCATGTTCCCTCCCTCTGGCCAGGCTGGCCGGACCCCACCCATGCATGAGTTCATGCACCGGGTCTCTAATATTATGATCTCTGAATGCAGATTATTATGCGTTCAGAGATCATAATAATCTGGCTACTCAGTGTATAATATATTGATTTCAGAGAGGAAGGGAGAGGGAGGGAGAGAGAAATAGAAATGATGAGGAAGAATCATTGATCGGCTGCTTCCAGCATGCCCCCTTCTGGGAATGGAGCCCCCAACCAGACATGTACCCTTGACTGGAATCTAACCCAGGACCCTCAGACCACAGGCCAATGCTTTATCCATGGAGCCAAACCAGCTAGGGTAAGGTCTGCTTTTATGAGCACATAACTGCTCTTCAGTGGCTTCACTCAGAAGTAAGACTTGTTCAAATGAATTACGCTTTGGAAACCTGGCATAATTTGACCTCTGACAGCACTGGAGCAAACTGAACTTAGGGTGCTGGTGTTCAGCAAGTGACTGCTGAAATGCTGAAGAAGGAAGCAGACACTAAGAGCCAGAGGCTCACATAGACATGAGAAGGATTCTGGGAGCAAAACAGTCCTACAGTTTGGTTTTTGGATGTCAAAAACATGCTCTCTTCTGAAAGTTAAAAGGTTTTGGGAGAATAAATAAAAATATAAATAATGTATATCTGTGCTCTGTCAGAGGTGGTGGGAAGTCCCAGTTTATATTTGGGGTCCATGTGATGTGGAAGCAGTATCTCATCATCTAGTAGCGAGAAATTGGTTTTTAAAAACAGAGGCTCCATTGAGGGATGCAATCTAAGTTTCCTTCTGCAGGAGAGGCAGCCCGAAGGTCACTGGCATGGGGTAAGCCGGTATGCATGTGTTTTCCTTTCAAGGACACAGTGATTAAGTTCGTGTTCTAAGAACCAGCTTACCCATTGCCTTCTACAACCTTCTAGTGCATTCCACTCTCTCCCCTTGCTATTTTCCCCCTTCCCTGCAGTGTATTTGCTTTACTAGACATTAACCTTAAACTAGAAAACAGTTTATTGCTTTCAGATGGTCTCCAATGTATTATTCTTGACTCTATAATGAGGTTGCTCACTCTTTTTGATGGCAAGGCACAGGTTTAAAATTTGTTTTTAATTTTTTTGTTACTGTTTATCATGCATAGCACCCAGTAGGTGTTCAATAGATAGGGAGGGTCTCCATATAATTTATATTCAAATTGAAAGACTTTGGAAAGTAAAAGTGGATGCTATTTGTTGTTATGCTACAACAATAGGTGCAAATTGGAACATAAAGTCAGTTTATCAATGTATATTTTATTTTATCTTTTTAAAATATATTTTTTATTGATTTTTTTGCAGTATAACTTATATTTAATAGTAGTACATATGTTTTCCTTTCCCCCCCAATATCCTCCCCCCAGCCTCCCTTACTCCCCAGCACATGGCCCCACCTGCCCCCCTCCCCGCCCCAGTGTCTTTCATTCATTGGTTATGCTCATATGTATGCATACAAGTCCTTCAGTTGATCTCCCCCAGCATCCACCTCCCATCCACCCAAGCCTTCCCCCTGTAGCTTGACAGCCTGTTCAAGGCCACCCTGCCTCTATATCAATCACTCTCCCCTGTTTCTTTCTTCAAAAATATCTTGCCTCTGCATACTAGAAATAAATGTATAAGAACAAAAAATGTTTGAGTGTCAGTTTCACTGTCCAACTGTTCTGAGTCCCAGTTTCAATGTCAAATAGTTCTTTATGTGTACATGTCAGCAATGGTATCCAGATGGTGGACACATCCTGGCAATGCAAGATCCATCCTCTCTGGTTTGGTCCTGGGCCGCCTGCAGCCATGCACAGCTGCCGACTGCTAGCATGGCAAGGTGTCGTCAGTGTCCCCCATCTCTGGACCATCCTCGTGACTGAAACAGACCCGTCAATTCCTCACAGTCGCAGGAACCCACATGGTCTTGGAGTTGTTCTCTGAAAACACAAAAACACATTCTCGACCAAAAGTTAACAAGGGATCCTCTCTGCAAAATAGACTTGGGATTCTTTTTATTTTTGCCTAAAGGATTTTCCTTTGGCTTATTTTGACACCATGTGTGTTTTTTCATGGGTGTCCTGCTGTTGGCTTTACAAATGGAAGTTATTTTTCTGGAGTAAGAATTTTCTAGATGTATTTTACTTACAGGATATTTGTCCTTACATGATATTACCCCAGTATCCCCCCTTTTGATTAAAGGGGGCTTTTGGAAATTTTAGATTGTAGTCTGGATAATTTTAAATTTTAATTTTTGCATTCAAATATGACTGCTTTAGGTTCTTTGGATGTTAGGCAATTTTGCAGTGAGATGAACTACTAATAGATATTTTATGTTTTAGGAAAAGCTTTTTGTCCAGTACACTAAAATTTTCTTGAGTATTCACTTATTTCACTTGGCCAATTTAAATTAATCTGAAAACTTGATTACTATTTTACTGTCAATTTTAATACTCAAGCAGAAATCTTAGTTTACTCTGTAAAGTGGAAAGGAATATTTGCATTTTTGAGTAGGTCCTGAGCATTCCTATCAATGTATATTTTAAAATGAAATTGATTTTTGCAATGATCTCTTTTACACACAAGTTAGGTAAAATCTCTAAGACCACGTGTCTCATGTCTTGTTCCCTTATTATGCACCATTACGTTTTTCTCTACTCCTCTGATTGGTTTAGCAATGTAATCCGGTAGTGTTTTTCCTTGACCAAACTTTTGAAAACAGACTCCTTAAGAAGTCATTCTAGCCATGATGTTTCAAATTATATTCCCGTTCTTGGATATTGGTTATTAAAATGTCAGTCTCTGTCATTTGGGGTGGGAGAAAATAGCTCCTGTTTACTGAGGTCTAATTATTTTCTTTTTTTTTTCACACTATAGCTCCCCTCCACCTGGTACCCATCCCACCCTCTGCCATCACGCCCCTCCACTGTCCTCTCCCATAGTTGCATGATTTTTGTCCAGTCTCTTGCTGCACTTCCCACACCCCCTTTCTCCCCAAGAGTTGTCAGTCCATTCCCTCTCTATGTCCGTGATTCTGTTACATTCACCAGTTTATCCTGTTCATCAGCTTATTAATTCACTTGATTTTTAGATTCATTTGTTGATAGATGTGTATTTGTTGTTCCTAATTTACACTTTATCTTTTTCTTCTTCCTCTTCTTAAAGAATATCTTTCAGCATTTCATATAATATTGGTTTGGTGGTGATGAACTCCTTTAGCTTTTTCTTATCTGCGAAGCACTTTATCTGACCTTCAATTCTGCATGATAGCTTTGCTGGATAGAGTAATCTTGGTTGTAGATTCTTGCTGTTCATCCCTTTGAATATTTCTTGCCACTCCCGTCTGGCCTGCATCGTTTCTGTTGAGAAATCCGCTGACAATCGTATGGGTTCTCCCTTATAGGTAACCATCTGTTTTTCTCTTGCTGCTTTTAATATTCTCTCTTTGTCTTTTGCTCTTGGCATTTTAATTATGATGTGCCTTGGTGTGGTCCTCTTAGGGTTTCTATATATTGGGGTTCGGTGCACTTCTTGGACTCCTAAGTCAATTTCTTTCACCAGGTGTGGGAAGTTTTCGGTCACTATTTCTTCAAATAGGTTTTCATTGTCTTGGCCTATCTCTTTTTCTGGCACTCCTATAATTCGGATGTTGGTATGTTTGAGGTTGTCCCAGAGGCCCCTTATACTATCTTCAATTTTTTGGATTCTTTTGGTTTCTTGCTTTTTCAGCTGAGAGAATTTTACCTCTTTGTATTTCAAATCTTGAACTTGGTTCTTGGGGTGCTCCAGAGCACTTTTAGGTCTTTGTATAATATTTTTTGTTTCAGTCAGTGTATGCTTAATTTCTGGTTGGTCCTTTTTCATATCCTTGAGAGTCTCCTTTATATCCTTGAGAGTCTCCTTCATTTCCTTGTAGGACTCATTCATTTACATGTTGGTCTTGATTATTTCCTTGCAGGTCTCATTTATATCCTTGAGGGTCTTGTTCATTTCCTTGTAGGACTCATTCATTTCCTTTGTGGTCTTGCTTATTTCCTTATAGGCCTCGACCTTTTGTTGAAGTCTCTTGAAAAACCCTATAACCGTGGTTTTGAATTCCATGTCCAGTCGTTTTTTTCCCTCCATTTCTTTCACATCTGATTTCTTTCCATGTCTCTGCATGGTGGCTGCTTCCCTGAGTTGGTCAATTAGCTTTGTGTGGTAGACTTCCTACTAGGGACAGTGGCTCAGCCTCCCTGGTTACCTGAGGTGGATATGGCCTGCACAGTCTTGCTGAAGTTAAGCTCAGTTAATCGTTGTTAGCACTTGGAGGGTTGACCTCCAGGCCAATTGTCTGTGAAGCTCAGCTGTGCTCAGGTTGGATGGGCGGAGTCTCCAGGCCAAGCAGACAGTGTTAGCTCCGCCCTATGTGGCCCCAGGGACTCTGTGCCAGGGGCAATGGCCGCCAGCACCTCTGAGAGAGAGCCGCTGCCGAGCTCCACTGGCTGCCGGGGAATTCAGACTCTCCCCAAATGACTTTGCATGCGCAATGTCTCACCCAGGGTCGTAAAACAAAGCAGACTGACGGTTTTCCGAATGAGAGACAAGTCATAGAGAGCTCTCTGTGCCGTCACGCAAATGAGCTGTATGCGGGCAAGCTGCCTTCTCCACAAGTCAGCAGACCCGGCAGCACCCGAGCTTCGGCGTGCCCTCCCAGTGTCCAGTTTTCACCCCGTATGATAGTGGGTTCTCTGGACTTCGCCCAGAGCTGGAGAATCAGTCCAGTGGAATGTCTTTGTCTCCCCTTTTGAGAAAACTGGCCGGTTTTCAGCCGCCCGCCCTCTCTGCGGCGCGCAGTCCAAACCTCTCTCCGTGCGAATCTTTCAATGCTGTTCGCTGCTGCTCCTCCGAGTCACAGTGTTTTATCTTCACTTTTATTTGTGGAATTTTCACTCGGCGAGCTTTCTGGTGATTCTGGAAGGTGTTTGTTCTTTCGTTAAGTTGTAGTATTAAAATTGCTGATTATGACGGCAAGATAGGTGTTTTACCTATGCCGCCATCTTGGTTCTCCAGGTCTAATTATATTCTAAGGACCTTATTCCTAATTACTAAATATCTTAAAGTGATGCACTCTTCCGAAGCTTCCCTGAAGTATTAGATATTTTGGTGTGTTATTTTATATATGTAATATATATGTGTGTGTATATATATATATATATATATATACACACACATATATATTACTGATTTTTTAAATCTTTATTGTTCAGTTTATTAATTACATTATTCCTTTTTTCTCCCCCTATAGCTCCCCTCCACCTGGTACCCATCCCACCCTCCGCCCTCATCCCCCTCTACTGTCCTCTCCCATAGTTGCATGATTTTTGTCCATTCTCTTGCTGCACTTCCCACACCCTTTTTCTCCCCAAGAATTGTCAGTCCATTCCCTCTCTATGTCCGTGATTCTGTTACATTCACCAGTTTATCCTGTTCATCAGCTTATTAATTCACTTGATTTTTAGATTCATTTGTTGATAGATGTGTATTTGATGTTCATAATTTACACTTTTATCTTTTTCTTCTTCCTCTTCTTAAAGAATATCTTTCAGCATTTCATATAATATTGGTTTGGTGGTGATGAACTCCTTTAGCTTTTTCTTATCTGCGAAGCACTTTATCTGACCTTCAATTCTGCGTGATAGCTTTGCTGGATAGAGTAATGTTGGTTGTAAATTCTTGCTGTTCATCACTTTGAATATTTCTTGCCACTCCCGTCTGGCCTGCATCGTTACTGTTGAGAAATCCGCTGACAATCGTATGGGTGCTCCATTATAGGTAACTAACTATTTTTCTCTTGCTGCTTTTAATATTCTCTCTTTGTCTTTTGCTCTTGGCATTTTAATTATGATGTGCCTTGGTGTGGTCTTCTTAGAGTTCCTATATATTGGGGTTCGGTGCGCTTCTTGGACTTCTAAGTCAATTTCTTTCACCAGGTGTGGGAAGTTTTCGGTCACTATTTCTTCAAATAGGTTTTCATTTTCTTGGCCTATCTCTTTTTCTGGCACCCCTATAATTCGGATGTTGGTATGCTTGAGATTGTCCCAGAGGCCCCTTACACTATCTTCAACTTTTGGATTCTTTTGGTTTCTTGCTTTTTCAGCTGAGTGGATTTTACCTCTTTGTATTTCAAATCTTGAACTTGGTTCTTGGGGTGCTCTAGAGTACTTTTAGGTCTTTGTATAATATTTTTTATTTCAGTCAGTGTATGCTTAATTTCTGGTTGGTCCTTTTTCATATCCTTGAGAGTCTCATTCATTTCCTTGCAGGTCTCATTCATTTCCTTGAGGGTCTCGTTCATTTCCTTGTAGGTCTTGCTTATTTCCTTATAGGCCTCGACCTTTTCCAGGAGCCTCTTGAAAAGCCCTATAACCGTGGTTTTGAATTCCATGTCTAGTCGTTTTTTTTCCTCCATTTCTTTCACATCTGATTTCTTTCCATGTCTCTGCATAGTGGCTGCTTCCCTGAGTTGGTCAATTAGCTTTGTGTGGTAGACTTCCTACTAGGGACAGTGGGTCGGCCTCCCCAGTTACCTGAGTTGAATATGGGTTGCACAGTCTTGCTAAGTTAAGCTCAGTTAATCGTTGTTAGCACTTGGAGGGGTTGACCTCCAGGCCAATTGTCTGTGAAGTTCAGCTGTGCTCAGGTTGGATGGGCGGAGTCTCCGGGCCAAGCAGACAGCATTAGCTCCCCCCTGTGCGGCCCCAGGGACTCTGTGTTGGTGGCAATGGCTGCCAGCACCTCTGAGAGTGTGCTGCTGCCGAGCTCCACCAGCTGCCGGACTATTCAGACTCTCCCAAAATGAGTCTGCACACCCAACGTCTCACCCAGGGTCGTAAAACAAAGCAGTCTGATGGTTTCCTGAGTGAAAGAGCAAGTCATGAGTGCTCTCTGCGCGGTCAGGCAGCTGCACTGTTCCCAAGTTCACACGCACTCCGCACAAGCTCTCCTTCTCCACAAGCCGGCAGACCCCTGTAGCACCCGAGCTTGGCTTGCCCTCCCACTGTCCAGTTTTCACCCCGTACGATAGTGGGTTCCCTGGACTTCACCCAGAGCTGGAGAATCAGTCCAGTGGGACGTCTTTGTCTCCCCCATTCGAGAAAACTGGCAGGTTTTCAGCCGCCCACCCTATCTGCTGGCGCGTGCTCCAAACCTCTCTCCATGTGTATCTTCAACGCTGTCCTCAGCCGCTCCTCCGAGTCACAGTGTCTTATCTTCACTTTTATTTGTGGAATTTTCACTCAGCCAGCTTTCCGGTGATTCTGGATGGTGTTTGTTCTTTCATTAAGTTGTAGTTTTAAAATTGCTGTGTATGACGGCAAGATAGCTGTTTTACCTATGCTTCCATCTTGATTCTCCCTATATTATTGATTTTTTACAGAGAGGAAAGGAGAGGGATAGAAAGTCAGAAACATCGATGAGAGAGAAACATCAATCAGCTGCCTCCTGCACACCCCGCACTGGGAATGTGCCTGCAACCAAGGTACATGCCCTTGACCAGAATCGAACCCGGGACCCTTCCGTCCACAGGTCGATGCCCTGTCCACTGAGCCTAAGCAATTTTGGCTAATATTATGTGAAAAATGGTCTCCTCTTTGACTAAGTACATTTGAGAAATACTATGTTAAAGTTAAAGAGGCTTCTCTTGCAGCAATTCTTTATCTTTAATAAGCCAATGTGCTTCATCAGTTTCTAAGGGGAGAACCATGGTAGTCACATTCTGTCTTTTCCCTTGACCTTTCCTCCTTCACCTCCAAGCCAAGGAGTGTCAGTCATGCCTGATTTTTCAAAGAATACACTTTAGAAGAATCTAAATTTGTATCACATATTGCCTTTTGAGATTGACATAGGCTTCATTACAAGTGAATTCTATAAGGCAGGCTAGTTTCTGGTTGAAACCACAGAGCCAGGAGTCTTGAATTACTTTGTGATTCCCAACTGGGTACTTATAAAAATAATAAAATAACTTGCTGGGAATAAGTAAATCCAGATGTTGTAACAAGAAGTATCTACCTCACGTACTTACATATTATAACAGACTTTAAAGAATTCCCAGTGGTTTCACAAAAAATCCCCAATTCCCTTTGCTAAGAATCTAGTGACACCCATTATCTATTGTAGCAGAATAGCTTCCATTCATTCCCTATCTCTATTCTGTTCTGTATGTCCCACATATTATGATCTTTCAGTTTCCTTCTTAAGGGCTTCTATGACAAAGCCAGTCTGATGATGCACTTATCCAAAGTGCAGTCGTAAAGTGTCAAGGGCCTATGAATAGTCTTTTGCATAAGGATATACTTTCTTCTAATATGTTCAGCAACCCCCTGGCTGCCTATTTATTTGCATTAATGTATGAAAGTGACTGTTTCATGTTATGATTCCCTGTTCCACATGCTGTGTTTATGGGGGATTTTATTTTAAATTTGCTTTGGCAAATTCTGCATGCATTCTGCATAAAAAATAAGCTCTGATTTTAAGAGATTAAAAAGTCTCATCAGCAGTAGTAGTTTCTTAGATCCATTAAATCTCTAGATTTATTTACCAACCTGTAATGAAATCATTAGATCTGCTCTGTTTGTACTAGGCACTGAAGGAATAAAGAAAAATAAAACACTTTAGGTTTAATATTATGTAGCTATTGCTGTGTTATCTCTCTCTCTCTCTCTCTCTCTCTCTCTCTCTCTCTCTCTCTCTCTCTTTCTCTCTCTCTTCAGGTGGGGTTGCGAGGCCATTTAAGGCAAAAAAAAAAAAAAAGGATACATTTGATGAAATTTATACACCAAATGAGAAAAGATACGATTTGGAAACTTTCATCTCAACAATATATATCATGGTTCAAATTTTATATTGGATGGGCTCTCATATTCCTACAATTACATTGACAGAAAATAATATATTAAGAAAAAGACTTTAGTATGACTGGCATTTGTTTCCAGAGAAACTTCAGTTTGAAGTATAATACTGACAAAGCTATATTAGCTATGCTAAAGGATATGTGCTTTTTAATTTTGAAAGATTGTCTTGGATGAATGTTGTGTATCAATCTGCACTCACACCAGCATGGAATGAAAGTGACTTTTTCCCCAACACTTGCCAATACAAAGAGTTATCAAATTTTTTGATCACCTGATGAGTGAAAACTATGTCATTATAGTTTTAATTTGTATTTAGTGAAGATGTTTAATATATTGAAGAGTTATTTATATCTGCTTTTCTACTAGCTTTCTGTCTTTCGCATTTTTCTGTCAGATAAGAGATACCTTGCCAAAGATTTTCTGTCCGATTAATGACATTATTATTCTGTATTCACATCCAATAGTAACAATAAATATTAATTTATAGAGTCAGGTGATATGTTATTTAAAATGTGATTTTATTGATTTTATAGAGAGAGGAAGGAAGAGAGAGATAGAAACATCAATGAGAGAGAAACATCAACACCGATCAGGTGTCTCCTGCATGCCCACCGCTGGGGACAGAGCCTGCAGCCCAGGCATGTGCTCCGACCAGGAACTGAATTGATGATCTCCTGAGGCATGGTTTGAGCTACACCAGCCAAGCTAGGTGATTCATTTGTAAGATGAGTGTTGAAAAGTGAATTTCAGCAAATGGATAACATATTTTTTATTATAAAATTTTAACCCAGGTTAAATGGATAGATTATATTTTACAGTTTTTTATTTTTATGCTATAAAATGACAGAATTACTTGGCATTGTATCTACTCTATTGTCAAACGTTTTTAATGGGATGTATTCTGAATGTATTCTGAATAAAAAAATAAAAAATAAAACTTCTATGAGCCTGCTTGCTATTATGCTCTAATTGAACATAAAAAAATAAAGTAGGTTTACTTTTATTTATTTTCCTCATACTTTGTAACTGACAGACTCAATTGCCCAAAGCTCCATGGCAACCAATCAAGTATACAAATAATATCTCTAGGTCAAAGTAAATCAAATTGAGTTCCTGAGCCAATTATGCAGATCTGTCCACTTGCTGCTTGCTTTTCCTGCCAGATCTGAGCAATAGTTCCAATTACCCTGAAGGAAGGAGCAAGAATTCTGTTTGTTAATTTACTGTGTAAGAATTAGAACACCCAGAAGTTGGCTTTTTGAATGCCAAGAAGGAAGTTCTCATTAGAACCTAACCATGCTGGCAACCTGACCATACTGGCACCCTGACATCTAGCCTCCAAACTTATCAATGACTTCCATGAAAAAAAACACACAAAACTAATGATGAATAAACTGCATCCATCCATTTGACACTGTGAAGCTTGGCTCTTCATGGAACTGTCCCTAACCAGTAATTTAGAAAATCAGGACTGGGGGCCCTGTACAATACCTTGTATGACTTTGTTGGGATTGAGCCTCACACTCAGCCAGCCTGAGAGAAGATTCCAGCCTTGAACAGGAAAACAACAATCAATACCCAATTACAAAGCAAAATCCAAATAACCCACAAAAGAGACACTGCTAGGACATCCAGATTAAGAGTTCAAGGAGACCACACAACTGGTCTCTCAGGACATTTATTACAAAAGGCCATCCCACAAAGACTAGAAGTCATACCAGTTCTATCTAATATATAGAAACAAAAACAAAGATACAGCTAAAATGTGGAGACAAAAAAACAAACAAACCCAAATGAAAGAAAAGGAGTAATCTCTAGAAAAAGAGTTAAATGAAATAGAAGTAAGCAATTTATTTATAGAGTTCAGAGTAATGGCTATAAAGATGTTCAAGGAATTTAGTGAAAACTATAAGAAACTTAATGGTAACCACAAGAAATTTAATGGGAACTACACTAGTATGAAAAGTGACAGAGAAATCATGAATAAGAACCCGCCAGAAATAAAGAATACTATATCTGACATCAAGAATATACTGGAAGGTGGGGGCCTGCCCAGGGGAGAAGCCTGGGAGGAGGTCAACTGGGAAAAATGAAGATGTATGTAAAACTTTAGACAATAAAACTATATACTGGAAGAAATTAAAAGTAGGCTGAATGAAGCAGAGGACCAAATTAGTGATTTGGAAGACATGGTAGAAAAAACAGAGCAGCAAAAAGAAACAGAAACAAAAATAAACAAAAACAAAACCACTTAAAAAGCATGTGGATAGTTGAAGGGAACTTTGGAATAACATGAAATGGAAAACATCCACATCATAGTGGTATCAGAGGAAGCAAGGGATAGAAAAACCTGTTTGAAATATTAATGGCAAAAAGCCTTCCTAACAAGTTCAGGAAGCACAGAGAGTCCCAAGCAAGATGAATACACAGAGAGCCACACCAAGAAACATAATAATTAAAATGTAAAACTTTAAGAAAGAGAGAATCAAAAGAGCAGCAAGAGAGAGACAGTCAGTTACCTATAAAGGAACTCCTATGAGGTAGTCAGCTGATTTCTTTTTTTAAACATACATTTTATTGATTTTTTTACAGAGAGGAAGGGAGAGGGATAGAAAGTTAGAAACATCGATCAGCTGCCTCATGCACACCCCCTACTGGAGATGTGGCTGCAACCAAGGTACATGCCCTTGACTGGAATCAAACCTGGGACTTTTCAGTCTGTAGGCCAACACTCTATCCACTGAGCCAAACTGGTTTCAGTATCAGCTGATTTTTTTTTTTTTTGTGTCTCTTATTTTTTAAAAAAATTATTTATTTTTATTTTTATTTTTTTATATTTTAATATTTATTGTTCAGTTTATTAATTACATTGTTTCCCATTTTTCACCCTATAGCTCCCCTCTACCTGGTACCCATCCCACCTTCTGCCCTTACCTCCCCCACACTGTCCTCTTCCATAGGTGTACGATTTTTGTCCAGTCTCTTGCTGCACCTCCCACACCCCTTTTCTCCCCAAGAATTGTCAGTCCATTCCCTCTCTATGCCCATGATTCTGTTATATTCACCAGTTTATCCTATTCATCAGATTTTTAATTCACTTGATTTTTAGATTCATTTGTTGATAGATGTGTATTTGCTGTTCATGATTTTTATCTTTACCTTTTTCTTCTTCCTCTTAAAGAATACCTTTCAGCATTTCATATAATATTGGTTTGGCAGTGATGAACTCCTTTAACTTTTTCTTATCTGTGAAGCACTTTATCTGACCTTCAATTCTGAATGATAGCTTTGCTGGGTAGAGTAATCTTGGATGTAGATTCCTGATATTCATCACTTTGAATATTTCTTGCCACACCCATCTGGCCTACATAGTTTCTGTTGAGAAATCAGCTGACAATCGTATAGGTGCTCCCTTATAAGTAACTAACTGTTTTTCTCTTGCTGCTTTTAATATTCTCTCTTTGTCTTTTGCTCTTGGCATTTTAATCATGATGAGTCTTGGTGTGGTTCTCTTCAGATTCCTACAGTTTGGTGTTCTGTGTGCTTTTCTTGGACTTTTAAGTCAATTTCTTTCACCAGGTGGGGAAAGTTTTTGGTCACTATTTCTTTCTTTTTTTTTTAATAGCTTTATTGTTCAGTTTATTACTTACATTTTTCCCCAATAGCTCCCCTCCGCCCAGTACCCATCCCACTCTACGCCCTCACCTCCCCTACCCTCTGTCCTCTCCCATAGTTGCATGACCCCTGTCCAGTCTCTTGCTGTACTTCCCGCACCCTTCCCCTCACCAAGCATTATCAGTCCATTCCCTCTCCATGTCCATGATTCAGTTCTATTCCTCATTTTATCCTGATCCTCTGGTTGCCAATTCACTTGATTAAAAAAAAAAAAAATTCACTTGATTTTTAGATTCATTTGATAGATGTGTACCCATTGTTCGAAATGTACATTTTTACCTGTTTCTTCTTCCTCTTCTCAAATAATACCTTTCAGCATTTCATATAGTGTTGGTTTGGCGGTGATGAACTCCTTCAGCTCTTTCTTATCTGTGAAGCACTTTATCTGACCTTCAATTCTGAATGACAGCTTTGCTGGATAGAGCAATCTTGGTTGTAGATTCTTGCTGTTCATCACTTTGAATATTTCTTGCCACTCCCGTCTGGCCTGCATCGTTTCTGTTGAGAAATCCGCTGACTGTCGTATGGGTGCTCCTTCATAGGTAACCATCTGTTTCTCTCTTGCTGCTTTTAATATTCTCTCTTTATCTTTTGCTCTTGGCATCTTAATTATGATTTGCCTTGGTGTGGTCCTCTTTAGATTCCTATATTTTGGGGTTCTGTGCACTTCTTGGGTTTTCAAGTCAATTTCTTTCACCAGGTGGGGGAAGTTTTCAGTCACTATTTTTTCTAGTAGGTTTTCATTATCTTGCTCTCTCTCTTTTTCTGGCACCCCTATAATTCTGATGTTGGTATGCTTGAGGTTGTCCCAGAGGCCCCTTATACTATCTTCAATTTTTTGGACTCTTTTGGCTTTCTGCTTTTCCAGCTGAGTGGATTTTGCCTTTTTGTATTTCAAATCTTTGACTTGGTTTTTGCGGTCGTCTGGACTGCTTTTAGGTCTTTGTATAATATTTTTTGTTTCAGTCAGTATATGCTTAATTTCTAGTTGGTCTTTTATCATATCCTTGTAAGCGTTGTTCATTTCTTTGTAAGTGTTATTTATTTTGGCATAGTTCTCATTAATTTTATCCGCCTTATCTAGTAGTCTCTTCATAAACCTAATTACTGTGGTTTTAAACTCTATGTCTAATCGTCTTTTTTCCTCCATTTCTTTCACAGCTGAGTTCTTTCCTTTTCTCTGCATTGTTGCTGTTTTCCTGAGTCGGTTCCTTAGCGGTGTGTGATAGGTATCCTGTATCCTCTAAGGAACCAGTGGCTCAGCTTCCTTTGCAGCTCGCAGCTTCAGCCCTAGGTCCGCCCTGCTTGGCGAGCAGTTTGCGTCTATTGGGGGCGCAGCGTCGGGCTTGGGCCCGCCCTGCTTGGCGCGGAGTTTGCGTCTAATGGGCGGGCTCCGTCGGGCTTACGTTCGTCCCTCCTGGCTCCCTCCCCGTTTCAGGTCTATGGGGCTCGCGGCGTCAGCTTATCTGTGCTTATCTGTGCGGCTCACGGGCCTCGGTGTTGGGTGGCTATGTAAATCCACCGCTAGTCTCCCCGTTGCCAGACAACTCTGCCTCTCCCTAACTGAGTCTGCACAGTCAAAGACTCACTCAGGGCTGTAAAACAAAGCAGTATGGTGGTCTCCAAGCAAGTAGTTGCGCGTTCTCTGCCCGCGTTCTCTGCCCGGTTGCGCACTCCAATTTACTCGTGCACTCTCCCTAAACACACAGACCTCAGCCGCGCCGGGGATCCTCCTTTCCCCGACCTGGGAGCTCGCCTGGAACTGGGGGGTCGGTGCTGTGGGAGACCTCCGCCCTCCTCGCAGGAGAAAAACAGCCGGGCCGGCTGTCTGCCGCCCGTCCCTCACCGCTCTCTCGTGCTCCGAACCTCAAAGCTGCACACCGCTGCTCCCGAGTCACCGCCTTTACTCTCATGCGCGGAATTTCCCCACAGCCAGCTCTCCGGCGATTTCTGGGTGTTGTCTGTTTCGTTGCTAAGTTGTAGTTTCAGAATTGTTGCGTGGACAGCTAGATAGGTGCTCACCTATGGCGCCATCTTCTTGGTCACTATTTCTTCAAATAGGTTTTCATTATCTTGCTCTCTCTCTTTTTCTGGCACCCTTATAATTCGGATGTTGGTATGCTTGAGGTTGTCCCAGAGGCCTCTTAAACTATCTTCAATTTTTTGGATTCTTTTGGCTTCTTGTTTTTCTGGCTGAGTGGATTTTGCTTCTTTGTATTCCAAATTTTTGACCTGGTTCTTGCGGTCCTCTAGACTGCTTTTGGGTCTCTGTATAATATTTTTTATTTCAGTCAGTGTTTGCTTAATTTCTAGTTGGTCCTTTTTCATATCCTCGAGGGTCTCGTTTATATCCTTGAAGGTCTCATTAAGTTATTAAGACCTTTTCTAGGAGCCTCTTGAAAAACCTTATAACCGTGGTTTTGAACTCTATGTCCAGTATTTTTTTCCCCTCTATTTCTTTCACATGTGATTTCTTTCCATGTCACTGCATTATGGTTGCTTCCCTGAGTTGGTTGATTAGCTTTGTGTGGTAGATGTCCTCTAAGGGATAGTGGCTCAGCCTCTCCAATTACCTGAGGTGGATACTCTTGGTGCTGCCCTTTATGGGTTGCACAATCTTGTTGAAGTTAAACCTAGATTATTGTTGTCAACACTAGGAGGGTATGACCTCCAGGCCAATTGGCTGTGAGGATCAATTGTGCTCAGGTTGAATGGGTGGAATCTCCCAGCTGAGCAGGCAGCCTTGATTTCCCATCAACTCCGCCCTATGTGGCACCTGGATTTCTGTGCCTGTTGGTAATGGCTGCACGCACCTCTGAGAGAAAGCTGCTGCTGAGCTCTACCCACTGCCAGACAATTCAGCCTCTCCCCAAATGAGTCTGCACACCCAAAGTCTCACCCAGGGTTGTAAAACAATGCAGTCCTGTGGTTTCCATTCTTTCTTTCTTTTTCTCCCAAATGAGAGAGCAAGTCATGAGTCCTCTTTGCGAGCTCGCACACTTCTGCAGTTCCCAAGTTTACACGCCCTCTCTGCAAGCTTGCAGACGTCTGCAGCCCCTGAGTTTCAGCGTGCTTCCTCCTTACTGTCCAGTTTCACCCTGTATTAGTCTTGGAATCAGTACAGTGGGACGTCTTTGTCTCCTTCCACGTTCAAGAAAACTAGCTGGGTTTGCAGCTGCCTGCCCTATCCGCTTGCGCATGCATGGCTCCAAACCTCTGACTCCGCACGTATCTGCAACTCTGCCCTCCGTCACTCCTCTGAGTCACAGTGTCCTATCTTTACTTTTATTTGTGGAATTTCCACTCAGCCAGTATTCTGGTGATTCTGGATGATGTTCGTTCTGTCGTTAGGTTGTAGTTTTGAAATTATTGTGTGGGGCACCAAGATAGGTGTTTACCTATGCTGCCATCTTGGTTCCTCCTGGTGTGGTTTTTCATTAGCTGATTTCTTAATGGAAACAATACAGAATAGAAGAAAATGGCATGAAGTATTCATGAAAAGCAAAGATCTGAAACAAGACTACTCATAGTGAGTTTGAATACAGTAAGGATAGACTACTGTATCCAAACTCTCTATGAAATAAATAACTTCCCAGACCAAAAAATAAAAATAAAGATAAAATAAAAAAATTCAGGAGTTTATTACCACCAAAACATCATTGCAATAAATGTTAAAGGAACTGTTGCAAGTAGAGAGAGAGAGAGAGAGAGAGAGAGAGAGAGAGAGAGAAAGAAAGAGAGAGAGAAACATAGGCATAATGAATAAAAATGGCAACAAATAAGTACCTATCAATAATAACATTAAACATAAATGAATTAAATGCTTCAATCAAGATATAGATATGAATGGATAAAAAAAACATGATCCAGCCCTAACCATTTTGGCTTAGTCAATAGAGCATTGACTTGCAGACACAAGGGTCTCAGGTTTGATTCTAGCCAAGGGCATGTACCTTGGTTGCAGGCGCATCCCCAGTAGGGGGTATGCAGGAGGCAGCAGATAGATGTTTTTCTCTAATTTATGTTTCTGGGTTTCTATCCCTCTCCTTTCCTCTGTGTAAAAAATCAATAAAATATATTTCGAAAAAAAAGAAAGAAAACATGACCCATATAAATGTTGTCTATAAGAGACCGATATCAGAACATGACTCACATAGGATGAAAGTGAAGAGATGGGAAAAATTTTTATGGAAATGAAACAAAAAACATGGTTAGTCATATTTATATCTTACAAAATAGATATCAAAACAAAGGCCATAAAAGAGACATAATATTAAAAGGATTGACCCAACAAAAGGATATAACCTTGGTAAGAATATATGGACCCAATATAGGAGCACATAAACATTTTTAAAAACTTTGGGAGGATGATACGAGAGGCCCCTGTGTCTCTATATTTCATGGTAATCACTGCAAGTACCTCTGAGAGAAAGCTGCCCTCTAGTTCCACTCACTGCTAGCCAGTCCAATTTCTCCCCAAATGAGTCTGGGTTCCCAGATTCTCACCTGGAACTGGAGTTCAGCATAGTTGGGAGATTTTGTCTCCCTCCTGCTTGAGAAAGTCAGCCATGCACATGCATCTCAGTACCTCTACCTCCTCAGCTCCTCTGAGTCTCAATGTGCTTTTCTCTTTCCTTCTACTTATATAATTTTCACTTCGCCAGCCTTCCTGTAGTTCTTGATGATGCCTGTTTTGTCTTTTAATTGTAGTTTTGAAATTGTTGTGCGAGGCAGCAGTTTAAGTGTTTACCTATGCCACCATAGTTGGGAATTTTAATACCCCATGTACATCACTGGGTAGATCTTCCATATAAAAAATCAACAAGGAAACAGCAACCCCAAACAACACACAAGATCAGATGGATTTAATTGATATTTACAGAACATTTCATCCCAAAGCTGCAGAATATATGTTCTTCTCAAGTGGATGTGGAACATTCTGAAAGATAGACCACAGTTGAAGAAGTTTGAAATCATATCAAGCATGTTCTTGCATCACAATGGCATGAAACTAGAAATCAACCTAAATTGAAAACTTAAAAAAATTAAAACTCATGGAGACAAATAGCATGTTATTAAACAATAAATGGGTTACCAATGAGATCAAGGAAGAAGCTTTCTGCATACAAATAAAAATGAACTCTCAACAACCCATAATCTTTGGGAAGGAGCAAAAGCAGTCTGAGAGAGAAGTTCATAGCATTATAGGCCTACCTCAAGAAATAAGAAAAAGCTCAAATAAACAGGCTAATCTTACAATGAAAAGAATTACAATGAGAATAATAAGACATTTCCAGAGGAAGTAGAATGAAAGAAATAATAAAGATCAGAATGGAAATAAATGACATAGTGACTAAAAAATAATAATAGAAAAGATAAATGAAAACAAGAGCTGGTTCTTTGAAAAGAAAACAAGATTGATGAACCCTTAACCAGACTCATCCAGAAACAAAGAGAGAGGACCCAAATAAGTAAAAAATCAGAAATGAAAGAGATGAAGTAACAACTGATACCACAGAAATACAAAGGATTGTGAGAAATATTCTGAACACCTATATGCCAACAAATTGACAACTTGGGCAAAATGGACAAATTCCTGGAAACATACAATGTTCCAGAACTCAATCAGGAAAAATCAGAAAACCTGAATTGGCCAATAACAACTTAAGAAATTAAAGCAGAAATAATAATTAAAAAAATCCCAGCAAACAAAAGTTCTGGACTGGTTGGCTTCACAGGAGAGTTTTACCAAGCATTTAAAGAAGAACTAATGCCTATCTTCCTCAAACTATTCCAAAAAATGCTAAAGAAGGGAAGACTCCCAAGGTCTTTTTATAAGGCCAGCATTAATCTAATTGTAAAACCAGATAAAGACACTACAAAGAAAGAAAATTACAGGCTAACATCTCCAATGAACATAGATACTAATATCCTCCACAAATCTGAGCAAATTGGGCCCAGCAAAACATTAAAAAGATGAAACATCATGGCCAAGTGGGACTTATTCCAGAGATGCAAGTGAGTACAATATTTGCAAATTAATAAATGTGACACATCATATAAGCAAAATGAAGAATAAAAATTACATGATCATATAAATAGACACAGAAAAAGCATTAAACAAAATCTAGCACCCATTTTTGTTGGTGTTAATCCTTACCCAAGGATATTTTTTAAATGTGTTAATTAATTTCAGAGAGAAGGGGAGAGAGATAGAAACATCAATGATGAAAAAGAATAATTGATCAGCTGCCTCCAGTATGCCCCCTGCAGGGGATTCAGTTTGCAATGGGCCATGCTCAACCACTGAGCCATATGAGTCACACAAGGATATTTTTTTCTATTGAATTTTTAGAGAAAGTGCCAGGGAGGAAGGGAAGTGGGTGAGAGAGAGAGAGAAAGATCAAGGTGAGAGAGACACATCTATTGGTTGCTTTCTGCATGTGCTTTGACTTAGGCCTGGTCTCAAACCTGTAACCCAGGTACATGACCTTAACTGGGAATCAAACCTGTGACCCTTTGATACATACCTCAGCTTTCTAACCATTGAACACACGGTCAAGGGCCAGTATCCATTTTTACAGCAAAGTGGGAATAGAGCGAACAGACATAAACCATAATTAAGGCCATAAGTATGACAAACCTACATACTCAATGGCCCAAAACTAAATCTGTTTGCCTTAAGAATAGCAGCAAGACAGGGCTGTCTGTTTTACCGCTCTTCTTCAACATGATATTGAAAGCCCTAGCCACAGACAGTGAACAGATAAGAAGAAAACATTAAAGACATCTACATTGGAAAGAAGGAAGTAAAACTTGTTATCATTCACAGATGACATGATATTGTACATAGAAAATCCTAAAGACTTCATCAAAAAACAACTAGATTTAATAAGTGAATTCAGCGAAGTAGCAGGCTACAAATTAACACCCAGAAATCTATGGCATTTTTATATACCAATAATAAATTCTCAGAAAGAGAAACTAAACAAACAATTCCGTTTACCATTGCAAGAAAAAAAACAAACCTGGGAATAAGCTTAATCAAGGGGGTGAAAGATCTGTACTCAGAGAACAATAGGACATTGTGTAGAAACTGAAGAGGATACAAACAAGTGGAAGCATATGCAGTATTCATGGATTGGGAGAATTAACATAATTAAAAATCCCCATACTACCCAAAGCAATCTATAGATTCAATGCAATCTCTATTAAAATGCCATTGGCATACTTCACAGACCTAGAATAAATATTTTAAAAATTTACATCAAAGCTAAAAATATTCTTTTTTTTTTTTTAAATATATTTTATTGATTTTTTACAGAGCGGAGAGGGATAGAAAGTCAGAAACATCGATGAGAGAGAGACATCAATCAGCTGCCTCTTGCATGCCCCCTACTGGGGATGTGCCCGCAGCCAAGGTACATGCCCTTGCCGGAATCGAACCCGGGACCCTTAGGTCCCCAGTCCGACGCTCTATCCACTGAGCCAAACCGGTCTCGGCTGAAGCTAAAAATATTCTGAAGAGTCTCAGCAATGTTGAGAAAGAAGCACAAAGTTGGAGGGATCACAATACCAGATACCAAACTATTCTACAAAGCCATAATCAAAACAGCCTGGCATAAGAACAGTCATAGAGACCAATGGAACAGAACAGAGATCCCGGAAATCAACCCACACAATTATGGTCAATTAATATTTGACAAAGGAATCAAGAGCATAGCATACAATGGAGTAAAGACAGTCTCTTTGATACATGATGTTGGGAAAAAACAGCAAACCAGATCACCAACTTATACAATACACAAGAATAAACTCAAAATGGATAGAAAACTTAAATGTAAGCTGTAAAACCATAAAAACTCTAGAAGAAAACATACAATAAAATTACAGATATCTCATGTAGCAGAATTTTCACTAATACATTTCCTAGGTCAAGAGAAACAAAGGAAAAAATAAACAAGTGAGACTACATCGAACTAAAAAGTTTTTGCACAGTGAAAGAAAACATCCTCAAAATGAAAAGGGAGCCCACTGTAAGGAAGGACATATTCACCAATGATACGTTTGATAAGGGGTAAATTTCCAAAATGTATAAAGAACTCATGCAACCTGACAGAAGGAAGACAGACAATCCAATTAAAAAATGAGCAAAGGACCCAAGTAGACACTTCTCCAAAGTGGACATACAGATATGGCCAAAAAAAAAAAAAAATGAAAAAAATGCTCAGTGTCATTAATCATCAGAGATGCAAATTAAAATGGTAATGATTTTTCATCTCATACCTGTCAGAATAGCCATCATCAATAAATCAGCAAACAAGTGCTGGCGAGGATGTAGAGAAAAGGCAACTCTAGGACACTGCTGGTGAGAATGGGGACTGGTGCAGCCATTATGGAAAACAGTATGGAGTTTCCTAAAAATATTGAAAATGGAATTGCTGTTTGATCCAGCAATTCCACTTCTGGGAGTATATCTTAAGAATCCCAAAACATAAACCAGAATGAATATATGTTCATAGCAGCATTATTTACAATAGCTAAGATCTGGAAACAGCCCGGTGCCCATCAGCAGATGGGTGGAAAAAACACTGTGGTACATTTCCACCATGGAATACTATGCAGCTGGAAAAAAGAAGGATCTCTTACCCTTTGTGACAGCATGGATGGATCTGGAGATTATTACGCTAAGTGAAATAAGCCAGTCAGAGAAAGATAAGTATTATATGTTCTCACATTTGAGAACAAACCTAATGAACAAAATAAACTGATGAACAAAATAGATCCAGAGACATAGATGCATGAAACAGACTGACAGATCTCACAGGGAAAGGTTTTTGTTTTTTGTTTTGTGTGTGTGTGTGTGTGTGTGTGTGTGTGTGTGTGTGTGTGTGTGTGTGTGTATGTTGGGTGGGAGGGGAGAGGGAGAGGAGGAGGCGATGGTGGGAAGATCTTAACCAAAGAATTTTAATGCATATATGCAGAGCCTATAGACAGACAATATTTCGGTGAAAGCCTGGGGTGGAACAGGGGCTGGATGGAGGTTGGTAAAGGTGAAGATTGGGGGTGTGTGGGTTGGGGGACATCTGTAATATTGTTAACAAAAAATAAAAATTTAAAAAGCTATTGAGTTCTGGCAGAGTAAGGGTTAGACTTTATTTTAAAATTTCTTTCTTGAAAGGCCAAAGCAGTAAAATACATGGTTATAAACTCACAGCTAAAACAAACAAACAAACAAATAAATAATCAGGTCTTGCAAGGCAAATTATATTCATCTAAAAAGTCACATAAATAGAGAAACACTGAATCAAGTGGAAATCTTGACGAATATATAAATATGCTAACAAAACTTATTTTCCTAAAGTCAGATCGATGTTCCCTGTACTTAAAAAAACAAACTGTATTAGCACCTGAAATAAGCTTTATTGAAATGTAGAGGTAAAGAAATCTTAAGCTTTATAGAAATCTAGGCAAATGTACATGATGTAGTGTATACTGAATTTTACCCAGTAATAAAAATTGAGAAATGTAAAGCAAACCAAAAAAATCAGTACATTCCAAAATACCCCGTGCCTTTGATAACTAAGGGCATTCATTACATTGGTGGCTTTTACAGGGAAATAATATTTCTAGCAGGTCACTGGTTATTTGTTAGGCATTCTTTTAAGGGAATGGACAGTATGTACTTCTCAGAGGAATACATCCTGTTTTGACACAAAAGACGGTTGCTTGTGTAAATGTTTGATTGCCTGGCAATCATTAAAAAATGTTCATATAGTAAACATTTTACCTTATAAATGCACATTCAACTCATCAATCTTTTGTGTAGGACCAAGGTCCTTTCTTCATTTATTCAAGCAGTAAATAGTTATTAGATTTTTATTATTGCAAGAGCCAGAGATAAAACAATAAGTGAAACAGACAAAAATTGCCATTCATACATGCTTACTTAGGCATGGAGTGGGAGTATGTGGGGGTCATGTGAATGCTCTCATAGATTTCCCACTACAGGGAGCCTCCTGAGCCCCAGCTTTGCATTTGTATCCCCCCTCCCTTGCTACATCCCTGTATGACCAGGCTTTCTGGGAGCTGAGGTTACCGTGATAAACAAGGCATAATTACTGCTTTAAAAGAATGTGTACATTTGGGAACACAGACAACTAAGTGAGTAATTATAATGTATGTAATCAGATTCATAGTAGAGGTATGACTGATGTATTATGAAAGCCCTGTAGAGGAAGTGATTAACTGTGTTTGGAATAATTAGGGAAGTCTTCATAGAGAAGGTAATGTTGAACTGAGTTTTGAACAGTTTGGAGAATTCGTCAGGAGGAGAAGAGGGACTGAATGTTGGCTCCTAAAATGAAATTTCCTGAAAGTTTTGTATTTCAGGAGACACTGTTGTGCACTTCCATGTTGCAGTTGCTATGTAATAGAGTAAAACTTAGAAAACAAATCGAGATTAAATGAAGCAATTGTTTTTCTTTTTGTGATAGTATCATTATGGTTATGCTTTAAAAAAATATATTGTTATTGATTTCAGAGAGGAGGAAGAGGGAGATTGAGACAGTGACATCAATGATCAGAAGGAATCATTGGTCAGCTGCTTCCTGCAGGGTCCTACTGGGGATCAAGCCTGCAGCCCAGACATGTGCCCTGCTTGACTGAGAATCGAACCGCAACCTCCTGGTTTATAGTGACGCACAGTCACTGATCCAAGCTGGTAGGGTAATACTTGGTGTTAGGAGAAGGGTATAGATGGCCCGATCAGACAGGAATTGATAGTTGATGAAGCTGGGTGATGAGTATCAGAGACCCATTATTTTTCATAATAAATAATAAAAACAGAACAATAATACTTTCTCCTGACTTTGGAAAGCTTATGATCTCTTGGGAAGAGAGATCTAAAGTGATAGTTTTTGAGGAGAAACATTTAATCCAGTAAGAAAGGATGTATAATGCTACAGAAAGAAATTATAGTTACAATGCTACAAAAAAGAATTATAGTTCAGTAAAAAAAAAAAATTGAACTCTAGCTGCTTCTACAAGGTAAAGGGTGTGACATAATTTATTTCTGTGGGTAAATAAATCTCCATTTAACTCCCTTGCCTTTAGAAACTGAGGCGATGGGGAGAAAAGTTAGATTCAGACAAAATGACCTAAGTTTATCAGAGCCTATGGATGAGTCATTGGGTATATAAAAGGAAGCCCAGAGGTGGTTACTTTTGAATGCTAGTGTTTGTAATGAGGGAAAGAAAAAGCTGAGCAACATTATAGGATGCTTCTCGCAAAGTTGGTGATTATAATTTTTTATAATGAAAATTTTTAATATTTAGAATTAGACAGCTGGATTCAGTTTAGTTGGTCCCAATTTTGTTGGCAATACCCAAAGCATCATAGTTGGGAGCCATTTGAACATATGCCTTCTTCTCTCCATCAGGCCTGATCAGAGTGTTGACCTTGGCCATGTCAATGTTATAAAGCTTCTTTCAGCCTATTTGATCGGAAGGTGGGTGATTGTGTGTGTGTGTGTGTGTGTGTGTGTGTGTGTGTGTGTGCGCGCGCGCGCGCGCATGTAGATGCCTTTTAGTACTGCTCTTTTGCTTTTAAAACCTTTGCTTTGTCATTAGCTTTGGTTTTGGGAAAGACAGAGGCTTCCTGTTTCACTTTCCTTGCCATTGTCATGAAAAGGGTTGGTGGAGATAATATTGAAACGTTTGTGTTACTGCTGTATAACCTCACCAACTGTCCCAAGACCTTCACAGAGAGCTACCACACAAATTATTTGTCTGTTTTTTTCTCTTCCTATTTTCTCTTTTTCAGAAAATAAGCAATAAAACTTAGTTCCACATGATAGAACACTTCAGTCATGGGAAGTGATATTGAAGGACTCTTGGGAACAAAAACTTTGACTCATTAATGACAAGAGAGGGTTAATCATAGGAATGTACAGAAATCCTGGCAGGAAGGATTCAGAATTAGGCTGAGCGTGGGATATGTTGATATGCCGGGTAAAAGTGAAATTGACTATATCAAAAAGGAGGATGAAGCCGATGTATTTAAGTCACTAATGTCAGATGCTTTATTCTGTTAAGCAAGAAGTAGGGGTCTTAGGCAACAGTAATGCCTCAAAAAACCAAGGGGAAGAAGTGCCT
This sequence comes from Antrozous pallidus, assembly GCA_027563665.1. Classification (NCBI taxonomy): domain Eukaryota; kingdom Metazoa; phylum Chordata; class Mammalia; order Chiroptera; family Vespertilionidae; genus Antrozous; species Antrozous pallidus. Next base: position 160,510,808 of record CM050508.1, on the reverse strand, counting down.
CAGAAAAGGGGCATGGGTGTTCCTGAAGAGGGTGGAAATGCTTGAAGGAAAGTAAGAGACCTTTTTTCAAAGGTGGTGCTTTCTAATCCCTTGGCCTCTTCTTTATTTTATACTAGGAAGATACAAACAATTGACTCTGAGGGCCTAGAAATGACCGCTGTAGAAAACTGCAATTATTATCTAGTAGAGATATTTACTTTTAATGCCTGTTTGCTTTCACATATGCTTTTTGTTGTTGTTTTGTTAATCCTCACCTGAGAATATTTTTCCATTAATTTTGAGAGAGAGGGAGAGAGAGAGAGAGAGAGAGAGAGAGAGAGAGAGAGAGAGAGAGAGAGAGAGATGTGAGAGATTGGTTGCTTCTCGCATACACCCTGACAGGCCAGGGAACAAACCTGCTACCCAGGTATGTGCCCTTGACTGGTGACCCTTCCCTGCACTGCAGGCCAAAGCTCCAACCACGAGCACACTTGGTTTTGTTTTGCACAAAACCAGGGCAAACATGTGCTTTAAGCAAAATAAAATCAGTATGAATTTTGATCCTCATGCAACTATTTTAATGATTTCAATTGTGCAATTATCTTTCTGTATTTGTTTGAACTGGCTCTTAGGCTAAAATGGTCAATAAAATTCTTAACTCTATTTATTTGGCAATCTTGTCATTAAAGAAAAAAACTTTACAGTGAAAAAATTGGCAGCCCAAACAGGGTTTGAGGGGAAAGGTAATGGAGCAAGACTGGAGGCAAAGAGGGTTTGAATAAAATTAGTAGATCATAGTAAACAAGTCCCAGCTATTAATCAAGTGAAAATTCAGCTTCTGCCCAAATATTTTATATAAGCTCTCAAATGCCTTACAGCCGCCACTTGACTCCCATAATATTCAGATAGTAGATCCTATTGCTCTAAAAGGAAGATCAAGAATTTAAATTTCAGAATGATTAATGTACATACTCTGAGAGACATTTGAAATGTCAGCTTAGGGCATTACTTAACTGGACACTTATACTAAAATAAAGCACTTTTTATAATGTTATCCCAATGCATTTAATTTTTAGAAAAGTACCTTGCAGGTCCCTGAATATTAAAACTTCAAGTATGATGTTCTTTTGAAGAGAGTTGACATATTTTTGTTTTGAATGTAAACCGAGGATTAGAGACTGCTCTTACCTCATGACACTTACTGTCCTGAATTATAGCAGCACACATTCAGGAAGAAAGCCATAGTAGCAGAGGTCAAAAGGGGACCTGGGTGGTTCTGAGCTATATTTATATCATACTTTAAAAAAATCTATTTTTTATTTATTTCAGAGAGAAAGAGAGAGATTGAAACATAAATGACGAGAGAGAATCATTGATCGGCTGCCTCCTGCATGCCCCACACTGGGGATGGAGCTCATAATCTGGGCATTGTCCTGACTGAGAATCAAAGTGTGACCTCCTGGTTCATAGATCAATGCTCAACCACCAAGTCATGCAGGCAAGGCTTCACAGCATACTCTTAAACACAGAAATATGTTTTAGAGAATGCTTAATGTGATTAAATTACATTTGCTAGTAGTTCATATTTATTGCACTATGCACTTTCATGCCTTGAAATATTATATTGTTTGAACAGAACTAGTTATGGCAAGAATCTTTATCCAATAGCTGCTGAACCGAAAACACAGTTATATTTTTAAAGTCTTATCTCTGTAACATCCATACTAAAATTATATGATAAAATTAATTGATGTCTGAACTTTTATTGGAACATAGTCATGCTCAATTGTTTATGGTGACTTTTGTGCTATAATGGCAGAGCTGAGTCATTGTGACAGATTCTAAATGCCCTGTCCCTCCAAAGCCTAAAATATGTAGGATCTTGCTCATTAACAACCCATGAGTTATAGTCCTCGCTGTTTTCCTTACATGTTTAAGAAACAAGGTTCTCATATGTTCCAGGAAATGTGAGATCTTACTTTGTTGCCATCCTAATACTACAATATCATTCTAGCTTTTATTTATAGCAATTTATGCATGGCAATGTACCACATTTAATCACCATTTAGCTCAAGGATTTGCCCAACAGACATCACCAGAGTAGACTGTATCTTCAGGTAAGGTATATAAGTATTTGTGCAATAATAAAAATTTGATAGCTGTGAAGACTTCATGATATTTCAATGTGTTGTCACACTGATAATGACTTAGTTAGACTTTGTGTTAGATACCTGTTAGATATGTAAGGTTTTGTAGTAGATGCTAGGTTGTTTGTTTCCTACTCATTACTTGCTCTCCCTTGATCTGAGATATGTGCTTAACTTACTTTGGGAAACATTTGTAAATGCATATTTTTTTGCACATAAAGTGGTTAGATTTTTATATATTTTGAAGATAGAACCAGTAAAACTTGCTGGTGAATTAGATATGGGCTATGCAGAAAAGAGAGGACTCAAGATATTGGTTGGGTCAACTGAAAAAAGGGATCTATCACCATTTAGTATAGTATATATTCTTTTTTTTTGCCTTCTTTTACCAGTTGCTTGAGGTCAAGAGCTTTCTTTTTCTTCAAAGAAATTGAAAAAAAAAGTGGAGTTTAATACACTTTCAATAAATATTTATTTGATGAATAAATGTTAAGTATTTCTGTGGCATAGATTTAATAGGTGAGGGATTATATTAAGTCAAAGAGAATGTACAAATTTAATTTTGATATATTTGAACCTACCCTCCAAAATAATTTTACCAATTACAATTCTACTAACAGTATATTAGACTGTCAAGGCTACAATTGAATGGGCAGTGTGGTAGGCAGAATAATGCTATTCCCTTTCCATCCATAGACCTAAATGATGTTCATGCCCTAATGATGCCCAAAACTTGTGAGACTATATTACCATACATATAAGCAAAAAGGACTTTGACATTGTGAGTAAGGTTAAGGATTTGGGGATGGGAAGATGATGTGGTCAGTGATGTGCCAATGGAAGATGGAAGTAGAGTCAGAGAGATACGATGTTGCTGACTTTGAAGACAGGAAGTGGACTATGAGTGAATGAATACAGCAGGTCTCTAGACACAGGAAAAGGCAAGAAAAGTAACCTTCCTTTACAGCCTCCAAAAGGGGAAGCAACTGTATTGATACTTAATTTTATTCCATTTGGGACCATGTCAGACTTTTACCCTGCAGAACTGTAAGATAATAAATTTGTGTTTAGGCCACTAAATTTGTGATAGTTTGTTTCACCAGCAACAGAAAACTTACACAGGCAACATTTCAACAAGCAGATGAGGGTTTGCACATCTGATAAAAAGATAAGAATGAGTAAAATTTGGTGGACTATTAGTAACAAATCTGGAATGGCAGTCTAAGGGGTTATAGTTTATTCAATGAATAATATTGTCTCATTACAGATTTTAAAGTTGGGGAAAGATACAACTGTAGGAGAATTATAAGAATATTACCTTGGAAATGGTGTTTCAGAGGATTTGAGTAGTTGAAGTGGGTAAGGCTGGACTTAAGGGAAGTAGTCAAAGGTTCTTACAAGAGTCATAATATTAATAGAAATAATTATACAATAATATCATTATTATGATAGCTGCCATTTGTTGCCTGTATACATTGTGTGTGAAGAGCTTTTTGAGTTGAAAATATGGTCCTAGTGGGTTTGGCTCAGGGATAGAGCATTGGCCTGTGGACTGAAAGGTCTCGGGTTCAATTTCTGTCAAGGGCACGTACCTTAGTTGCAGGTTTAATCCCGTGACAGAGGCAACCAATCGATGTGTCTCTCTCACATCAATGTTTCTCTATCTCTGTCTCTCTCCCTCCCTTCCACTCTCTAAAAATCAATGGGAAAAATATCTTCCAGTGGGGATTAACAAAAAACCCCCAAAAACAAAAAATACAGATGAAGATATTTAGGCGAATTTTCTGAAAAGTTAGGCAACTTTTCATGATTATATTCTATTATGATTATAGTTGGCAGACGATAGCTGGGACCTGAGCCTTGGCTCTTCCCCTTGCTCTTTGGGACCCAAACAAGAGTTGTGACTCTGCCCTAAGTTCCTTTAATCAAGGTACATCTCCAGTGAGTCAGTAGAATATTTATGCAAATTGTAACGACAAAGCAGGTACTCAGATTCTTATTTTGTTTTCTAACATTTTTATTCCTTAGTTTTTAAGTGAAGAGATTGGTCCATATGACACAATTTAACACTACACATGGGCTTAAATGGAGAGTTTCTCATATTAATAAATATTTATTAGTCATAGGTATAAGGTAGGAACACCAATTTAATTCTGCTGAGCTTTTAATCAATTTTCTTTGTTTTTTCTCAAGTCTTCATTTTTATTTTCTATGTGTGTAAGTTAAGAACTGACCACATTTTAGTAAGGGGAATACAGATATTATTTTGAGAAATACTTTAAAGCTTAGTGTTTATTGTGAAAATTCTTCCTTTGAAGTATAGATCTTTTGAAAGGTTAAACTTACAACAACTTGCAGTTCTTACCTTATTTATTGACAACACATAATTAGTGATAGGATTTCATTGAAAAAGCCATAGATAATGGCTGTTTTTTTGAAAACACCTACATCAAATGTTATCTGAAAGTACCAACATTACACCCTCTTTTAAAAAAATTTAATTTATTCTATTTCATAGAAATTGACATGTTACAATTTGTAAATCTAAGGTGTATAGTATGTTACTTTGATATATTTATATATTATAATATGATTGGCATTGAAGCAATATTTATCATAGTATATTACCAAAGGCTTGGTCCATGAAATTCGTGCATGGGAGTGTGTGTCTCTTAGCCCAACCTGCACCCTTTCCAATCTGGGACCCCTTGAAGGGTGTCTGACTGCCTGTTTAGGCCTGATCCCGTAGGGTGGTTGTGTGGGACCAGGCCTGCAAGGGAGGGCAGTTGGGGGTGATCGGACATCCCTCTCACAATCCAGGACTCCCAGTTCCCAACTGCTTGCTTGCCTGCCTTCCTGATTGCCCTAACCGCTTCTGCCTGCCAAACTGATTACCCGCTAACCACTCCTCTGTCAGCCTGATTGATGCCTAACTGCTCCCCTGCCAGCCTGTTTGCCCCTAACTGCCCTCCCCTGCAGGCTTGGTCACCCTAACTGCCCTCCCCTGTAGCCTTGGTCCTTCTCAACTGCTCTCACATGGAGGCCTGGATTCCACCCCCAACTGCCCTTCCCTGAAGGCCCAGTCGCTCCCAACTTCCCTTCTCTGCTGGCTTGGTCACCCCTACTGCCTTTCCCTGCATGCTTGATCACCCTCAACTGCCCTCCATTGCAGGACTGGTCCCTCACAACTGCCCTTCCTTGAAGACCCGGTCCCTCCCAACTGCCCTCCTCTCCTGGCCATCTTTTGGCAGTCATTTTGTATCCACATGGGGGCAGTCATCTTTGACCACAGGGGGGCAGCCATCTTGTGTGTTGGAGTAATGGTCAATTTGCATATTATTCTTTTATTAGATAGGATAGAGGCCCCGTGCATGGGTGGGGGCTGGCTTATTTGCCCTGAAGGGTGAGCCAGATGAGGGTGGGGGTTCTCTTGGGGCATGCGGTGGCCTGGGCGAGGGGCCTTGGTGGTTTGCATGCATGCCCCCTGGTAACCCAAGAATAGGCCCTGGTATCTGGGATTTATTTATTTTCTATAATTGAAACTTTGTAGCCTTGAGTGGAGCCAAGCCTCCTGCTTGCTCTGTGGCCACAGCCATTTTTGTTGGGGTTTATTTTTCTTCTATAATTGAAACTTTGTAGCCTTAAGCAGAGGCCAAGGCAGGCCAGGGCAGGTGTAAAGCTTGGCTTCCTCCATTGCCAGGGAAACCCAAGCCTCCTGCTCTCTCTGTGGCCACAGCCAGCTTGGTTGGGTTAATTTGCATACTCACTCCTGATTGGCTGGTGGGCATGGCTTGTGGATGCAGGGGAGGTAGGCCAATTTGCACATTGCTCTTTTATTAGATAGGATTACTAGAGGCCTGGTACATGAAATTCATACACTGGGGGGCGGGGGTGGTCCCCTTAGCCCAGCCTGCACCCTCTCCAATCCGGGACTTTCTGACTGCAGGGGTCTAGAGTTGGGGGCAATCGGGCTGGCAGGGGAGTGGTTAGGAGGTAATCAGGCTGGGAGGCAGAAGCAGTTAGGGCCATGATGGCGAATCTATGACACATGTGTCAGCACTGACATGTGTAGCTATTTTTTATGACAAGCAGTCCCATGCGGTCACATACAGAGAAGTATGGGACTGCATGCCGAGAAGGATATTTCATCCTTGTCCAGGTGCAGTAGTTGAGGATAAAACATTTGCTGTAGTGTAGACACTCTGTGCCAGAGGTCTGTTCATATTAATGAACCGAACTTAAAGTTACAAGGTTTTGGCAAAAGCATTGACATTATGTTTGGATACATAAAAGCTTTTGAAAGTAAACTTAAAATTTTCAAGTGAGATGTAAAAACTAAAACTTATAAGTATTTTTCTCGAGTTACAAAGTATTTTGAGAAGGCTAGTGCAGCTGTACAAAATGAAATGGAACCCTTGTATATAAAGTACCAACATGTTTTAGACTCGTTACTTGACCAGTTCAGTGATAGATTTAATCAATTTAGAAGCCTAGAACAGACCATAAAAATAATTAAGTATCCTGATGTAGTAGTCTACAGTAGTTTGGAATTAAATGGTTTCTCCAGTGGATGCAAATTGATGATTTGGAGATGCAAGTTGCAGAATTTCAAGACAACATCTGGGCTCAGGTGTTTGTCGACTTGAGTTCAAAGCTTGAGAATCTGGGAAGGTGCCGCTTGGAGAATCAAGAGGAGTGCCACTACGAACAGGAAATTTGGAGTCCCTGGAACCGATTACCAGACACTTTTAGCATCCTGAAAAATATAGCAATGGCTTTACTCACAATTTTTTCCTCTATGTACTTTTGTGAGACCTTATTCTCAGTGTTAAATAATATCAAAACCAATAAAAGAAACAGATTGACAGATGAAGTTAGTAGCACTTGCTTGGACTTGAAGTGTACAAAATTCCAACCTTCAATTGAAGGTTTAGCCAATGAAATTCAGCAACAAAAGAGTCACTAATAGGCAGGTTAGTTAAAGAATTCCCCCTCCTCCTCACTTATCTTAGTTCACAGCACCCCACACAAGTTAAATAATATCAAGACCAACAAAAGAAACTGACTGACAGATGAACAAAGAAGTCACTAAGCAGGTAAGTTAAATAATTAGTTTTTGGTTTATTAAATACAGTTATATATTATAATTATACATTTTTGTTATTTAAACTGTAAATATTGCTAAATTATGTTTTTTTTTCTTGAAGTGACACACCACACAAGTTATGCTCGGTTTTTTGGTGAATTTTGACACACCACGCTCAAAAGGTTGCCCATCACTGGGTTAGGGGCAATCAGGCAGGCAGGCTGGCAGATGAGCAGTTAGGAGCCAGCAGACATGGATCGTGAGAGAAATCAGGCCTAAACTAGCAGTCATACATCCCCTTAGGAGTCCCAGATTGGAGAGGGTGCAGGCTGCACTGAAGGACACACCCTCCCACCCCTCACCCCCATGCATTAATTTTGTGCACCGGGCCTCTAGTTGTTATAATAAAGATGTGAAGTAAAATACTGCGAGAATTATAGAAAATTACATAGAAGACCATTTTATAACTAAATTTGATGAATTATTAGGAGTTAGGGTTTAGCAAGAGATGTAATATTTCCCTCTTAATATGCAAATACCTCCAAAGCTTGAAAAATTCAGAAAACATAAGACTGTATTCATCACAGGTACTATGTTAGAAAATGGGAAACTGAGAAAACAAATAAGCCCTAGCCTGTTTGGCTCAGTGGATAGAGTGTGGGCCTGTAAACTGCAGGGTTCTGGGTTTGATTTTGGTCAAGGGCAAGTACCTCAGTTGCAGGCTCAATCCCTGGCTTTGGTCGGGACACGAGCGGTAGGCAACCAATCCACATGTCTCTCTGACATTGATGTGTCTCTCTCTGTAATCCCCTCCCCCGCCTCCCCTCAAGTCTCTCCAAAAATCAATGGAAAAATATCTTCAGGTAAGGATTAACAACAACAATAACAACAATAATAAAAACAAACAAAACTCGACTTCTTTCTGTAAGGAGCATATAGTCTCCTAGGGGAAAAATATGCATTTTTAATACATTGTGAGAAAAGACACTTTACTTTGATGGGAGTAAGTATGGGTCAGGGAGATCAGGGGGAGGTCCAGAGGGAAGTCAACTTGTGCTAAGTCTTAAAGCATGAACACAGTTCCAAAGAGAAAAAAATGTTACATGGGCTCTGACCGGTTTGGCTCAGTGCATAGAGCTTCAGCTTGTGTCCTGAAAGGTCCCAGGTTCGATTCCGGTCAAGGACATGTACCTTGGTTGCAGGCACATCCCCAGTAGGGGGTGTGCAGGAAGCAGCTGATCGATATTTCCCTCTCATTGATGTTTCTAATTCTCTCTCTCTCTTCCTTCCTTTTTGTAAAAAGTCAATAAAATATATTTTAAAAATTGTTACATGGAACAGGAGCTTGCTCTGTAAAGGGATGTCATGCTTGTGGGTGAGAAAAGAATCACACATTGGTCCTTTTCCCCTACAGAGGCCGGTGAAGAGAGACGATGGCCCATTGGTGAGCAGAGCTTATGGAATGATGAACCTTAGGATATGAAAAGGAAGCCCTCAGTTAGGGTAAGGACAAGAGAGGACATTGGAGGCCTAGAGACAGAACAATTTCCCACAACAATCACCAGGAGTAACGAGGGGAAGGAAACCAACTGAGCAGCTGTCCTGAAGATTGCCGCGCAGGTTGGTAGAACACAGTTGAGGGACTATTTTTAAGAAGCTTAATGTTCAAGTTTAAGTTATTCGTGTGCATTAGTAGAAACCTTATGCATTAAATAAACTTTCAGTAAAGTCTGCTATATAAGAAATGCCTCTTAATAAAAAGTGGTCAAATTCCACACTTGTGTTTATGTGGAGCGGAAAGAAAGGGAGAATTACAGGAGGTGATGTTGAGATTCTCCTAATACCAAGAATTGAAGCGTAAATTGATCACAAGAGAATGAGTCTTGGGAAACATAAATATTCTGGGAAAGATATGGCATAGGAGGAGGGTTGAAGTATCATCAATATTAAAATTAGAATTAGGGGCATGAGAGGGTGAGAATATATAATATTTTAGTAATGAATCCCCTACTGTGAATTAGTTTATCTACTGATTCACTCTATGTCCTGGACAATATCAAATATCAAAATTCAGGTGTCTAGGCAAAGAAGGACCTATCGAGAGGGTGGGCAGTGTGAGAAGATTGGAGGATCGATATGGAAATAACAGAGAAACTTTACCCTCTTCTCTGATAGATAGGCAGGACTCCATGAGCCACTGATTATCCCTTGTGTCAGGTTTTCATCTGCCAAAGATTTGAGTTCAGGGGCCTACTTGTGGCCACTGCAAGAAATTGGCCATTTCTGATAAAAAAAACACAAAACACCACACTATTTATTTTACATGCTTATTTGGTTTTAAATATAATAAAATCTACAGGATACACCTTCAGGAATTTTGATTCTCAATGAACTGTTTTCATGATGCAAACTACACACTTGAGCTCTTTGCACCAGGCTTTACACTGGTTTGGAGGCCTAAACTGTGGAAGTCAAATAAGGTTATCTGGATATTCTGAGCCCCTTTCCTAGGCAATCTTGCAAAGAAGAAGAAAAGTTCACTAGCAGTCAAGATGTAACCATATCAACAGCTTGCAATTCAACATGGGCATTAGTGTCTATCCAAATAATCTTCATTAAAGCCACTTTATAATTACCTGTATTCCTGGTATTGAATCCTGGCACTCTAATATCAAGATTGAGCATGGAGATCCAGCTAGAGTGACTGATTCTCCAAACATGCACAAACACATTGTGCAAGGAAGCTGGCACCTAGGACATTAATTAAATCAGTTGAGAAAATGGGACAGGTTTCTGGAATTTATTGACTAAATAAATAGCTCCCAGTAGTCTAATCTTTGGGGCTAGATTAACACATGCAGACTGAAATGTACACCATGGAGTGGAGCCTGGTCCTGCTTCATTATACTTGCAAAGCTCAGGGAAATGGCCTATTAGCCTATTAGGAGAGCCCACATAGAAAGTTGACTTAGGTTTTTTTATTTTTTTTCACAGAACATTTTTGTTTTTCAACATATTTTTTCTTTATGTTTTCTAGAATTTGTGCTTTATTTGAAAGCCCATTCCATTTTAATATTAGAAAAAAAATCTTTCATATGTCTGTAAATATTTTTATAATTTTAATAAATTTATATCTTTAATGCATCTAAGTTGTGAAGTAGAGATGTTATATTTTTTGCAAAACATTATTTTTTTCTCTGAAACTTTATACCTTTCAGTTTGACTAACATTATCAAATAGACCATCTTCTCTCCACTAATACAAAATGCTACCTTTTAAAAAAATATCATGATGTATAATACACAAGCTTCAATGTATGTATCCTTTCTTAGACTCTATTCTTCTATTGTCTGTTTGTGTACATGTACAACATTCTTTAATTATTATAGCTATCAAATTACAATTCCAAGTCTCTTATCCCATTCCTCTTTTTGAGAATTTTATTGATTCATATCCTCAGAAGCGAAGATTTTAATAGTTAAAATCAGAAACTCTGGGTCAGATCAGCTGTGTAAGGTCAGCAAAATCATTTGGTCTGTCCCTGCCAACGCATTAGGAATGAGTTAATTAAATGTTTGAGCAAATATAGCAGGCTAACTTTTAAGTTGCTAATTCTGTACAGCCTTCGAATGATGTTATAAATAACCAAAAGTCTTTTGGCAGAAAAATGTTCTGCACCCCTGTTTTTAAACCTATACAATTTTATTAACCAATGTAATCATAAGAAATTCAATTAAAATAAATAGATAAATTATCTATAATGAGAAAAGGAATCACTCAAAAAAAAAAAAAAAGAATAAAGGGAATTTGTTGTAGACAGCAAAAAAAAAAAAAAAAAAAAAAAAGTACTAAGTACAACTTGAAGCTTTAGTCTTCTACTTTCCAGATGCTATTGTCATAAACTTATGTCTGTCACTTTCTCACAGTGTAGTGGTTAAGATTCCAGACTATAGAGTCAAAACGACTTGCTTCAAATTCTAGCTTCATATTGGCTGGTTGTAGGACTTTACGCAAGGTACTTAGCCTTTACAGATCTCAGTTTTTATGTCTAAAGAGTGGAAATGACATCTTCCTTACTTCCTAGGGTTATTGTGAGAATTGAACAAGTTAACACATGCTAGAAATTTAAAAACAGTTTCTGGCATAGTATAAGCTATATAAAATTTGTTTTTATTGTTATCCTATTTATTGATCTATCCTTGCACATATTTGCAGAAACAGAATTCTGAAGTTATGATAACCTAAAATACTAATGGCTATTTTTACTTGATAAGATATTTCAGTATTTTTTTCTTCATTGTAAAATTTTTAAATACCAGTGTTTAATAGTTACAAATGCCATTTATATAAACACAATAGCACTTAATTATATATATAAAAATGTAAGCAAGTTTCTCTGAGGGGAAAGAAAAACCAGACAAAATAGCCAAGAAAGTTTCCATTAAAAAAAAACAAAAAACAAAAAACAACTGATAGGGAAATGGTTCTTTCGGACATGAAAATATACCATAAATCTATAATTTAAGAAGAAAATTATTTTAATCTAAAAATAAGTAAATAGATCAAAGAAATAAAATAAATTCCCCAGAAAAAAAAGCACATGTATATGAGAACTTAGTATGTGATAAAGTTGACTCATCATATTAGTTTGGAAAGAACAATTTATTCAACAAATGGTGTCAGAGGCTTTGGGAAAAAACTAAGTCAAATTTCTATCTTACATAACACACAAACATAAATTTTAAACTGATGTGAGATTAGTATTTTGCACACAAAAATATAAAAGTCCTAAAAAAGGAGATTGTATTAGTTTCCTATTGCTGCTGAAGTAAATTGTCACAAGGTTAGTTACTCTTACAACACATTTATTCTCATAAAAGTCTGGAGGTCAGAGTCTGAAACGGGTCTCACTGGGCTAAAATGAAGGGTGGAGGTCTTTTCAGAAGGTTCCAGGGGAGAATCCCAACTGATCTGACCCAGAGTTTCTGATTTTAATGACTAAAATCTTCCGATTCTGAAGATATAAATCAATAAAATTCTCAAAAAGAGGAATAGGATGAGAGACTTGGAGTTATATAATTTAACAGTTATAATAATTAAAGGATGTTGTATATGTAAACAAACAGACAAAAAACAGTCTAAGAAAGGAAACAGATATATACATTGAAACTTATGTATATATCATGGTATTTTTTTTTTAAAGGTAGCATTTCATATTAGCGGAGAGAAGATGGTCTATTTGATAGTGTAGTAAAATTGAAAAATATAAAGTTCCCTACCCCTGGTTTAAAATGTACATACATCATCTGTATATTGTATTGTGTTCACCACCCCAGGTCTGATCTCCTTCCATCACTATTTATCTCCTCTTTACCCTCTTCTGCCTGCCCCCACCCCCTTTCTCTCTGGGAATCACCATCTACCGGTTATCCTATTCTTTCCTGAAAAAATACTGGCTCTTAGTGACTTTTGTTGTCAACCTGACTACCTTTTGGGGTACATTAGTTAGATTTATGACCGAAACCAATTAAGAGCTCCCCTAATTCCCCATTTTTCAAAAGGAAAGGTTGTTGTCAAAGAGTCCTCTAGACTAAAGCTGGCAGAGTGCATTGTAATTCCAACTTTCTATGAGTAATTACTCTCTGGATTTCTATTCCAAGGTTATAAATTTTGGCTGTTATCAATATTATCTTTTCTGACTTACTTAGCAGTCTTATAAAGTAGTTGTTCCTATCATTACTATTTTAGGACATGGAAGTTCACAGGATGACTTTCCCAAGTCTTAAAGTCATGTCAGTGCAGGACTCCGACCCCATGGCTTTCTGATTCTTACAACTAACCTGCACAGCTTTCCCTGTCATGCCCACGACTGAGACCCACTCCAGAAAGGGGAGTATACAGTCCATTGCTTTCCCTCCCAACTACATAACTCAGGGAAATGAAACAAAATGCTATTTACATCTGCCTATTTAAACCTCTTAGTGAAAACATGATTGAAATGAAAGAAGGAGTTATATTTTATTTTATAGTTTTATTCTTTGTAGGTTCATGGGAGACAAACTGCTGAGAAGAACTTGGTGAAGGCAACTCTCATACAAACAGAAGTGAAGTCCTGATCAGTCACATTCTTCATTTTCTTTTCTCTTCAGTCCAGGTCTGGTTCTTGTCTAACTTTGCTGTCAGGCTGCCTGGGAGCCAGCATAAGAGCGGAAAGCTGGGCTGGGTTCCAGCGAAGGGGTCTTTTCTGGGTCACTTTCATCCATTTTGAACACCGGAAACAAGGATTTTTCTGGCAGAGCAAGGAGGCTGGTTAATGTCTTGTTTTCCTTTAGTATCTCTTCAGACAAGCTCCCATTTTTCACCTGACCAGACAGAGATGGAGTCGTTATTAATATTTTCTCTTTGTATTTAGTCATCTGGTCATTTGTTACACAGTTAATCCTCTGAGATGTTAAAAAAGTCAATGTAAAATTCTTTCTTTTCTATTGAGGCCAGGTCAAACTCTGCTAAGAATGTCTCTGTTCATTTCTCTAAACATAGCTCAAGTCCCCAAATCCAATAATAAATAACTTGCGGTGGCAAGTTACAGAAACACATTTAAAAGAAACACAGCTAAAAGAAACACATTTATGTTTCACCATGTGCAGTTACAATTGGGTGATAGTTTGTATGCCAGTGACTATAATTTGTATGTCTGGCCTAGTCATGCAGTTGAATTTTTGGAAAACTAGCAACCGTGTAAATATTTTGCACTGCTTCATGTTGTAAAAATATGTCATTTAGGTACGATATAAAATAGTGACATAGGTAAGGTTTTTTTTTTTTTTTAATAATATATTTTACTGATTTTTTTTTTTACAGAGAGGAAGGGAGAGGGATAGAAAGTCAGAAACATCGATGAGAGAGAAACATCGATCAGCTGCCTCTTTCACACTCCCTACCGGGATTGTGCCCGCAGCCAAGGTACATGCCCTTGATCGGAATCAAACCTGGGACCTTCCAGTCTGCAGGCTGACACTCTATCCACTGAGCCAAATCAGTTTTAAGAAAAAATTCAAAATGATCAGATTCATATATTTTAAGACTCCATAACATTGTAGAAGATAGAAAGCAGCTAAATAATCTGTCACTTATGCAAGATACAACTGTTTCTGGCCATCTCTACTATTCCAGTTTTTTTTCCCCTCTCTCTCATCTTATTTAAACAAGTATTACTTTGTAATATGCTTCATAAATTAACTGGATTACTTACTTCTTTAAAAAATCATTAAAGGATCAAATAGTTTTTCTGATCAAATAATTAAGGACTTGTATTGTTTTACAGATAAAAACCTAACTACACACTCCCCTGTGTACTATAGAAATAGGATATAGAAATGACTACAGCATAGTCCTGCTCTTTAAAAAGGGTATAACTTACAAAAAGATAGATCTTTTTATATTGTGTGGTTAGTGCTACGCAAGAGGTATGCAGAACTGCAGGCAGCCCAGGACCAAACCAGAGAGGATGGATCTTGCATTGCCACGATGTGTTCACCATCCGGATACCATTGCTGACATGTACACATAAAGAACTATTTGACATTGAAACTGGGACTCAGAACAGTTGGACACTGAAACTGACACTCAAACTTTTTTTGCTCTTATACGTTAGTTTTCAGTATGCAGAGGCAAGATATTTTTGAAGAAAAGAAACAGGGGAGAGTGATTGATATAGAGGCAGGGTGGCCTCGAACAGGCTGTCAAGCTACAGGGGGAAGGCTGGAGTGGAGGGGAGGCAGATGCTGGGGGAGATCAACCGAAGGACTTGTATGCATACATATGAGCATAACCAATGAATGAAAGACTCTGAGGTGGGGAGGGGGGCAGGTGGGGACATGTGCTGGGGGGTAAGGGAGGCTGGGGGGAGGATATTGGGAGGGGAGGAAAACATATGTACTACTATTAAATATAAGTTATATTGTAAATAAAATGAAAAAAAAAAGAGGTATGCAGAACATTGAGGAGGGACCCCCTAATTCAAGTTAGGCTAGAGGGAGGTTTTGGTAAAGATTTGTTACAAGTGAAGCAGCATGGCTGATCTTAAAGGCTGAGTAAAATTTAGACACCCGGGGAAATCAGAAAAATGAAATCTTCTGATAATCAATGAAATGTTGATTTGCATATTATTTATACGTATAAGAACAAAGTTTTTATAAAACCCAAAGGGCCGCTGTTACTGCTCTACTTTTAGTATTTACCTGTAGGAACCATCTTTAACTTTTGAAGTTCATTTTACGGGACTCTATGACAAGGGGGAGAACATCCTCAGAAATGATAAGGTTAGTAACGTTGTACCAAAATGCTAGATTAAGATGATTGTGTTGTATTTTGTATTCGGATTTCTTGCTGGGCAAGGTAAAAATAGATGCAACTTTAGGAGAGAGTGGTCAACAATTACAAGATATTATTCAACTCTTTACTCAAGCAGCAAAAGTAACGAAATGAGTCACCAAAGACTGACTGAGTCACCAACTTGCAACCACTTTCTCACAAGATCTTGAGGCGTTGCCACCAGAGGCTAAGCGAACTCCATTCAAGATTTGTCCCAAAGGAAAGGAATGAACAGATTTTAAGTGGAGCAGAGAGTGCCACCTGGTGGTCTTTGAGAGAAATGCACCCATGTACTTTCTAAAACGAAGAGCTGGAATTTTGTTATCCGAGTTTATGACATTCCTGCTTGGTTGTTTGAGTTACAAGTAATCCAAACAGTACATTGAATGACAGAATGTTTATAATTTTAAACTTGAATGCAACAAGAACATAAAACTGTCAGGTGACTTCAAATGATGAGAGTTTGTGGAAAGGATACATGTCTAAGCAAGGAGATACAGGAAACTGAAGGACGGGCCCAAACAGCCAGATCTCTTAGGGAATTAAACAATGGCTCCTTGTTCAAAACTTTGAGCAGTTCTAGAGATCTAAGAGTCACTTTGTTCATCTAGTTATCATATCAGAGACATGGGCGTGGTGTCCCAATCTCCACCGTCCAACAGAACAGTAGCAGTTAGATATCTACTCTCTGAGCAAGAGACCCGAAATTTCCTCATGGAAGAAAAGATCTCCCTGTGTAAACACTCACTCCTCTCCAGGTCAAACAAAAGCAACGGATGCCAGTCGTGGCCCTACATATGTGGTTCTCAAACTTTTGTGTGCATTAGGGTCACTGCAGGCTTTATAAAACAGATTACTTGGTCCCATCCCACCTTCAGAGTTCTGACTCACTAAAGGTGGGATAAAGCCAGAGAATGTGCCTTTTCAACAAGTAACCAGATGATGCTAAGGAACATATTTTGAAAAGCACTCATGTGTATTGTATCCTCAAATCAGCCTTCCAGAGCCGCTTTATTAAATATGAATAGGCCAAAAAAAAAATCAGCGTGTATGTTGTGGTGATTGGTGGGATTTAAACAATGAAAGAGAGAAAAAGATAGACATATGGATGGAAACAGGAGAGAATTTTAAAATTTTTTGAAAAACTATCACAGTTATTCATTAGTACATTCAACAAGTATTTGCTGAGCCCAAATATATACCAGGAATTGTATTAGGATGTGCTAGGGATATAGCAGTGACACAGTCTTCAGAGGTTTAAGGAAAAATGACTTTCAATTAAGTATTCTATATTCAGTCAAGTTGTAATTCAAGTGGAGGGGCAGAGCAAATGCATCTTTAGGTATGCAAAAGTGTATCTTCTCTGCATGACTTTTATTTCTCGATGAAGTTTGATGAAAACATATTCTAGAAAAATGAAGACGTAAACTAACAGGAGGAAGAATGGGACCCAAAAGCACAGTCTGAGAAAATTCTTAGGATGATAGTCATAAGTCTGAGATTCAGCCTGGTTTGCAGCAGGAAGATAAGAGGACTCTGAAAGAAAGATCTCTGGAAAAAAATAGAGATTTCATAGAGGATCTGTTCTACTAAAACTTAAAAAAAGATTACTATAAAATAAATATTAGGAAGAAAAAAAATGAGGAACTGCAGGAAATCATACAAAGGACATATAACCACTGTAAAGTTCTTGGCTTTACAAATTCCTAAACATGTAAACAGAGGTTAACAATTTTAATAATAACTTTATATAACTGTGTTGGGAGAAAAGTGGAGACTAGCTGGAGGGTGGGAGAAGTGATCTAAATATCTGTACATTACAGCGGTGAATAAATAAAATGTAAAATAGCTAAATAAAAAAATAGCATCCTAAAATATTTTGAGAATTGATGTGAAGTGTCAAAATAAACAGTGAAAGGCCCTGGCCGGTTTGCCTCAGTGTTGTCCTTGGACTGCAGGGCCCCGGGTGTGGTGCCAGGCAAGGGCTCCTGTCTCAGTTACAGGCTTGATTCCAGGCCTCTGTCTCTCCCCCATCCATGTTTCTCTGTCTCTCCCTTCCCTTCCACTCACTGTAAAAATTAATGGAAAAATATTCTCGGGTGAGGATTAAAAACAAAAATTAAATAAAATAAATAAAAACAAATAGTGAAAGGACTTCAGTGTTTCCCCCTAGAGTTAGGTGGGGAGAGATAGATATAACTGCTTTTCTTTATGAAACATTTGATTCCATTTTAAAAAACTATATTCACATATTTTATTTTAATATATTTTTATTGACTTCAGAGAGGAAGGAAGAGAGATAGAAACATCAATGATGAGAGAGAATCACTGATTGGCTGCCTTCTACACCCCCCCAACCCCACTGGGGATCAAGCCCTAAACCTGGGTCCTTGATTGCATCCAACCTGAGACCCTTCCGTTCAGAGGCCGATGCTCTATCCACTGAGTCAAACCGGTTTCAGCTCGATGCCCATTTTTGACTGGATTGTTTATCTTCCTTTTGTTAAGTTGTATGAGTTCCCTGTAAATGTTGGAGATTAAACCCTTGTCTGTGGTTACATTGGCAAATATGTTCTCCCATGCAGTAGGATTTCTTGTTGTTTTGTTGATGGTTTCTTTTGCTGTGCAAAAGATTTTTATTTTGATGTAGTCCCATTTGTTTATTTTCTCTTTAGTTTCCATTGCTCTAGGAGCAGTATCATTGAAGAAGTTTCTTCGACATATGTCTGAGATTTTTCTGCCTGTGGATTCCTCTAGCATTTTTATGGTTTCCCTTCTTATGTTTAAATCTTTGATCCATTTTGAGTCTATTTTTGTGTATGGTGTAAGTTGGTGGTCTAGTTTCATTTTTTTGCATGTATGTGTCCAATTTTCCCAACACCATTTGTTAAAGAGATCATCTTGACTCCATTTTATGTTCATGCCTCCTTTGTCAACTATTAATTGGGCAAAGCGGTTTGGGTCGAATTCTGGGTTTTCTATTCTATTCCATTGATCTATATGTCTGTTCTTGTCCCAGTACCAGGCTGTTTTAAAAACAGTGGCTTTGTAATACAGTTTGAAATCTGGTATTTAGATACCACTTACTTTGTTCTTCTTTCTCAGGATTCCTGCAGCTATTCAGGGTCTTTTTTTTGTTGTTGTTGTTCCAGATGAATTTTTGGAAAATTCATTGTAGGTCAGTTAAATATGCCATTGGTATTTTAATGGGGAGTGCATTGAATCTGTAGGTTGCTTTGGGTAGTATGGACATTTTGATGATTTTTTTGTTAAATATATTTTATTGATTTTTCATAAGAAGAGAGAGGGATAGAAAGTCAGAAACATCGATGAGAGAGAATCATCGATCAGCTGCCTCTTGCACACTCCATACTGGGGACGTGCCCGCAGCCATGGTACATGTCCTTGACGGGAATCAAACCCAGGACCTTTCAGTCTGCAGGCCGACGCTCTATCCACTGAGCCAAACCGGCCTCAGCCATTTCTGATGATTTTGATTCTACCAATCCATGAATACAGTATGTTCTTCCATCTATTTATGTCTTCCTCTATCTCTTTTTTCAGTGTCCTATAGTTTTCGCATACAGGTCTTTTACCTCCTTAGTTAAGTTTCTCTCTCTCACTTTCTCTCTCCCCTTACTCCCTTCCACTCTCTCTTTAAAAACAAAAAACAAAAAATAAATGGGAAAAATAGCCCAAGGTGAAGATTAACAATGACAACAACAACAAAAAAACTGTTATTCTACGTATGTCAGTATATTTTCAGTCATGAAATAAAAAACGAGGGGAACTGTCATCCTCTGGGTTGAGTCATTTCAGGACGATTAGGCAGGAGAAGAGGGATGGGCAGAAGGTCTGGCAAGAGAAGCACAGTGGGTTTGGGGATTTAATGTTCTCAGGTTCATCTGAGTTCATTCAGATTTTTCACTCCAGATCCGAGAGGCAGTTATTTAGACTTACATTGCAACTCCATAACCCAAGGGTGAATGTGGAAGTGAACATACAAATTTAGTGTCTGTCAGACTGCCTGGAACAAAATCTTTTGACCAGATCCTCAGAGAAAACATCATGGCAAGCCTTGTATTAGGAAACATTTCAAAATGGCTTGGTAGAATTGCTTGTCCCTGTAGAACTGCTCTTTGGAAAATAATTGGCGGCCAGTTATCTGTCCCCTGCCTCTTTGATGGCCACCTGGTCCTTCTTTGTTTGCTTAGGCATGGCCTAAATTAAGCACTTCTTCCTCTGAGAGGTCAACCTTTAATTTATTTTTCTTCCTACTGTCCCCTTTCCATCTAGAATCTGCCTCTATTATTGCAAATAATAACCACTAGAGATGGCAATTGCAGGAAAGTTAAATGAGGACGTCAGTATTTTATTTAGAATACAGGAGACAGCATAACATTGTAGCTGAGCTTGTGAATTGTAGACAGATATGGCCAGGTTTTATTGCCTATAGAAAGCTTAATGTTGGCTACTATTATTTACACTAGAGGCCCAGTGCCCAAAATTCATGCACGGGAGGCGGGGGATGTCCCTTAGCCCAGCCTGCACCCTCTCCAATCTGGGACCCCTCGAGGGATGTCCAACTGCCCATTTAAGGCCTAAACAGGCCCGATCCCAGTGGATTAGGCCTAAACGAGCAGTCAGACGTCCTTCTCACAATCCAGGGCTGCTGGCTCCAAACTGCTTACCTGCCTGCCTCCCTGATTGCCCCTAACCGCTTCTGCCTGCCAGCCTGATCACCCTCTAACCACTACCCTGCCAGCCTAATTGATGTCTAACTGCTCCCCTGCCAGCCTGTTTGCCCCCAACTTCCCTTCTTTGCAGGCTTAGTCCCTTTTAACTGCCCTCCCTTGCTGGCCTGGAACCTCCCAATGGCCCTCCCCTGCTGGCCATCTTGTGGTGGTCATCTTGTGTCCACATGGGGGCAGCCTTCTTGTGTGTTGGAGTGATGGTCAATCTGCAAATTACTCTTTTATTAGATAGGATAGAGGCCTGGTGCATGGGTGGGGGCCAGCTGGTTTGCCCTAAAGAGTGTCCAGGATCAGGCTGGGGGTTCCCTTGGGGTTTGGGATGGCCTGCAAGAGGAGCTTATGGTGGTTTCCAGGCTGGCCACACCCCCAAGCAACCGAAATGGAATCTGGTATTAATTTATGTTCTACAATTGAAACTTTGTAGCCTGGGGCAGAACCAAGCCTTCTGCTATATCTGTGGCAGCAGGCATTTCTGTTTGGGTTTATTTAAATCCTATAATTGAAACTTTGTAGCTTACAGTGGAGGCTTAGGTTCTAGGGCTGCAGAAGCTTGGCTTCCTTCATTGCCCGGAGAACCCTAGCCTCTGCTCTCTCCAGCTCCGTGGCTGCTGCCATTTCTGCTGGGATATATTTTCTATAATTGAATCTTTGTAGCACTGAGTGGAGGCCTAGGCTGGCAAGGGCAGGTGGAAAGCTTGGCTTCCTCCATTGCCAGGGAAATCCAAGCCTCCTTCCTGCTCTCAGTGGTCATAGCCATCTTGGTTGGGGTTTATTTGCTCCTGATTGGCTTGTGGGCATGGCTTGATCTGAGGTACAATTAATTTGCATATTACTCTTTTATTAGATAGGATTAGTTTATAATCAAATAACTTAAAATACTGCATATTTTAAAAGGTCATTAAATATAATTGTGGAACATTTCAGAGGAGAACATTTTAAGGACAGTTGTGTCTGTAATACCCCTGCTGCAAACCATGATGTTTTATTTTCTGAAAAATTTTGGAATATCTAGTAACAATTTGTAAGGCATTTTTAAGGCTTTTAACACAGACGAAAGGGACCACCACGCTGACTTGACAAGCTCAGGGAAGGCCTGCGTGGCATTCTTGAAAACTCAGAGACCTAAAGTAACCACAAAGGATGGTCTGAAATTAAACTTTGACCAAAAGCAGTTATGGTGGGTAGTTCTGTCATTGGTCAGTATCTTCATTGACAAGGCCAACCTTTACCTTAACTGAGCCTATCTATTTGCATCCATGATAACATTTCCTAGAGATGTCTGGGTAACTTGTAACTTCCTTCTTTTTCTGGACCCCTTGGGGCACAACCTAATGTGCCTGGGCTCTAGGACAGGTACCACAAATTCCTTCATTGTTATTGCTATCATGTTAATTGTTGGCTGCACTCACCTCAGTGTGTGTCTATCATTTTGCTTTTCATCCAATCCCAGAGGTTTCCCTGCTTTGCTTTCTTCCTCCTCTCTGTCTATCACCAATGGATTTCATATAGCCCACCTATGTCCCCTCCTTTTATTGCAATGTATAAAAATAGATGAAAGACCACCATTCTCTGGAGTTTTATCCCAATCTGTTGATATACTGCTTTCCAGCAATTGTCAACATTTTGGCTCAAATAAACTCATAAAAATTCTTTACAGGTTTGAATGTTTCTACGTTAACAACTGCTAGATAATATCTTTTTATGGTAACTGTCAAACAAATGATAAAATACATAGTAAAGCCCTAGATGGTTTTGCTCCGTGGATAGAGCGTCAGCCTGTGGACTGAAGAGTCCCAGGTTTGATTCCAGTCAAGGGCACATACCTCGGTTGCGGGCTCGATCTCTGGACCTGGTCAGGGCCCATGCAGGAGGTAACCTATTGATGAGTCTCTCTCACATCATGTTTCCCTCTCTGTTTCCCTCCTCCCTTCCACTCTCTCTAAAAGTCAATGGAAAAATATACTCGGGTGAGGATTAACAAAATAAAACAAAATAAAATAAAATACATAGTAAAATACCTTTTCTGGTATCAAATCAATATCTATCTTTTTTGTTGTTTACCAAGAGTTACTGAGTGAGAATTTTGTTTAATTTTCTACTCAATTCATTTAAATGATGATTTGACTCTGCCTTCCTCCCTTTCACTGGTTGTTTAATTTGACTGCCTTTTTAAATGTTTGTTGTTACCTGTTTTGTTTTTTAAATTTTATGTAAACGTAGCATTATTTTACAAGATGTAGTTCTAAACACCCATTCAGTGTGCACCTTGCCAGGTTTGGAAAATATTAAGATGAATAAGATAAAGTCCCAGTTACCAAAACACAATAATTTCATATTAAAAACATTTTACTTTAAGCCTGAACAATGGCTTACGCCCTCTAGTGGAAGAGTGAAAAGCTTTGCCATATATTTGCAATGATAGCTTCTAAGCCTCTTATTTTTCTTGGTAAAACAAGAAAAATAGAACCTACCTCATAGTATGCTTGGCTGATTCCCAAACTTGGCCGATATAAGAATCACATGAAACTCATACATTCCTGCACACCTCCCTTGAAATCTCTGATTCAGTAGATTGGAGGCAGGGTCTGGGACTATATTTTTAATAAGTAGGTCTCAAAGTATTTTCTGAACTGTATTCTAACCAGTTAATTCAGAAACTTTGGGCCTAATTGTATTTTATTTAATACTAGAGGACCAATGCACAAAATTCATGCAAGAGTAGGCTTTCCTTCCCCCAGCTGCCAGCACTGATTTCCCTCTGGTACCAGGGACCCGGGCTTCCCTCTGGTCGCTGGCAGGCACCTGGGATCTGGGCTTCTCTTGCAGACCTAGCTTCATCCAGGAGGTTATCTAAAAGGACATCAGATTTAATTAGCATATGCCTGTATGCTAATTAAACCCAACGTCCTTCAGTCCTTGGGTTACATCAGACTGGACATACATCATTTCGTGGTTACATTGTCATCTCCCATTTATTTATATATAAAAATGTTCTGTCATTTTGATGTATGTACATATGTGCATTGTGTTTTTTATTATTTAATGTATTTACCACAAGTAAAGGTCAGGAATTGTTATCTTTCTTTTAAACTATTTTTACTGTTTCACTTCATTACTGCTGTGTATATACTCTATATGAGTGACGTAGGTGCTTATGTAGGTGGGTTCTGACTTACGTTGAAAATCATGTTATGTAGCGCTGTAGGACAGGATCTCTGACATAACCTGGGGACCTACTGTATTATGCTTTATTATTATAGACTAGGGGCCCGGTGCACGAAATTCGTGCACTGGGGGTGGGTGGTCCCTCAGCCCAACCTGACCCCTCTCACATACTGGGAGCCCTCAGGGGATGTCCAACTGATGGCTCACTCCCAGCCTGCCCAAGGCCTAAAGCCTCTGGGCACCCAGCCATCGCCTTGCTCAGCTCAGCCCTGGCTGCCTGTGACCACCCGGCCCTGGGAGCTGGGTGCTCACCGCCACTTCCCCTCACAGTGCCTGGGGGCTGGGCGCTCCCTGCCGCCACCACCACTGCTGCTGCTGCCACGGCTTCCCCTCACAGCACCCAGGGGCTGGGTGCTTGCCACCACCCTCTTTTCATCTCCACCCCTAGGGCTCGCGCTAGTGCCACTTGGCCCTGCCCCTGCTCCTGATTGGCTGGTAGCATAGCTAATCAGGAGTGAAGGTATGGTCAAATGTGCATGTTTCTCTTTTATTATATAGGACTAGGGGCTTGGTGCACGAAATTCATGCACGGGGTGGGGGTGGTCTCTCAGTCCGGCCTGCATTCTCTCCAATCTAAGATTCCTGTGGGATCAGGCCTAAACTGGCACTTGGACAACCCTCTCATAATCTGCTCCTAACTGCTCACCTGGCTGACTGATCACTCCTAACTACCCTGCTTGCTAACCACTCTGCAACTGGTCCCCTCTGCTGGTCTGCTCAGCCCCAACTGCCCCCCACCATCAGCCTGATCACCCCTCCTGGCCTGATCACCCCCAAATGCCTTCCCCTCCTGGCCTGATCAACCCTAATGGCCTCTGCCTTGGCCCCTCCACCATGGCTATCTGGGACCTTCATGTGCACACTGCCTTCACGATCTGGGACCCCTGGCGTCCGCAGCGAAGTGTGGTGGTAGCCGGTCTTCCCCCTGCCCTTTTCGTGCACACCAGTGATCTGGGACCCCAGGTGCCCACTGCAAAGCATGGTGGTGGCCGGCCTTCCCACGTGGCCTGGGGAACTGGCACCGTGGGCTTGCCGGGACTACCAGTGCAGCATTCACTCCCCAGGCTCAAGATGCTCATTCCCCAAGGCCGTGCAGAAGCGGCGGGAGAGGCAGGATTGCACATTGCATGGCCCCGCCCCCCGCTCCTGATTGGCTGGTAGCATAGCCAATCAGGAGCCAAGGTATGGTCACATTTGCATGTTACTCTTTTATTAGATAGTATGGTTACAATAATTTTTTTTAATTTTAGAGACAGGAAAAGAGAGAGAGAGAGAGAGAGAGAGACACACACACACACAGAGATCAGCTGCCTTCCATACAGGCCCCGACTGGGACCAAACTCACAATATGGGTAAATGGTATACACCCTTTGCTGTATTGAATGGTGCTCCAACCAACCAAGACTCAATCTGTATTTAAAAAAAAAATCCTGCCGAAACTGGTTTGGCTTAGCGAATAGAGCATCGGCCTGCAGACTGAAGGGTCCCAGGTTCCATTCTGGTCAAGGGCATGTACCTTGGTTGTGGGCACATCCCCAGTAGGGGGTGTGCAGGAGGCAGCTGATCGATGTTTCTAACTTTCTATCTCTCTCCCTTCCTCTGTGTAACAAGTCAATAAAATATATATATAAAAAAATCCTCCCGGTGATTTTGATGTCCACTAAAGTTTGAGAACCATCCCAATGAACTCTAATTTATTCTAATAAAAGGGTAATATGCTAATTAGATAGGGTCTACTGCACATCTTCCAGTCGTCCTTCCTTCCTTCCAGACAAAGCCATGGTGGCGAGGGCCAAGGCAGAGGCGGTTAGGGGAAATCAGGCCAGTGGGATGGGGGGAGGGGAAGGCGGGGAAGTTAGGGGTGATCAGGTAGGCAGTGGTCCCTGATTGTGAGGTGGAGTTCCGACTGCTGGCTTAGGCCTGCTCCCTGTCAGTTGGACATTCCTCGAGGGCTCCCAGACTGCAAGGTGTAGGCCAGGCCGAGGGACCCTCCCTGAGTGCACAAATTTTGTGTAACAGGCCTCTAGTATTCAAATTACCTTTAAATTCTATTGATTTCAGCTCTGTAATATTTTTCTTCCATTTCTCTCCACTTGCACATCAGTTTCTTGCAGCCAACCTTTTTCTCCCAGAGCCTCTTTGGGACTTCCTGTCCTAAGTATTTTCCTTCCTCTCGTTAACTGGCTTGATGTTTATAATAAAAAGATATGATCCAGATGTCTTCACACTGCACTCAGAGGGATCTTCCAAAAAGGCAAATCTTATCATGTTACTTCCTTTTTGAAAACTTCAAGGGCTTCTCATTATGAGAAAGTAGAAACTGTGCTAGGTCTGTAGAATCTCAATCCTTTTGTCACAGCCTCTCATCAGGCTGAAGAGCTGGCCTTGGGCCTGTGGGCAAGTTCAGTATGTAGTACCCAAAGGTCATGATAACGAAATTGCATTCAGCCCCTGAGGGTCAACCTATGAACCAAGAAGTCATGGTTTAATTCCTGGCCAGGGCACGTGCTCAATTCTCAGTTTAAGGTGTAAAAAGGTAGCCGATCAATTATTCTCTCATCATTGATGTTTCTATCCCCCTCTCTGAAATCAATAAAAATATTTCTTTAAAAGTACAAACTTAAAAAATATTGCAAGGCACCCATATCAATGGAGGTATAATCTGGAGGATGGGATATGACAAAAAATTTAGATATGGAGGAAAGCTTTATGGACATTGCTAGTATACATATTCTGATCCTAGGTGATCAATACATTTTTAACATAATCTTCATTTGTGAGTGGGACCTGGAGGCAGGAAGCAGGAGTAACTTCATTCCTTTCAGGGGAGAAGAGTGACAGGAGATGTAGATAGATGCAAACCAAGAAGGCTAGGATCAGGGAAAGATGCTAGCTAGGCATTGGACACCTGCATTTATATGCAAGGTGTGCCGTGCCAGCATGGCCAAGGGTGAACCTGAGAGGGGGTAGTGAAAGATTTAGAAAGGACAGAAAAGAGAAGAAAGCTGGGGCTGGGTGGGACACTGTCCTCTCTGATGGAGACAGACAGTGCCACAGCCTGTAAGCTGTTTCTTTATTTTATAGTCAGATTCCACAAGGCAAAGTAAGAGCACGGTTACAAAGTTCTCATGAGTTTCGAATCTACTCAATTACATGCACCTGAACTCTCTCAAGCCCACATCATTCAGACACATGGAACCATGTGTTTGGACCATAGGTTCCAGCTTACAACTATAGCTTCCGGCTATAATTGTGCTGGGAGGGCTCTGCCCTCCAAGCTGGGACTTGCACATGGCGATGAGAGGATTATGCCCTCTCATTAGTCCAAGGCTTGAACCTGTCCAAACACTGTAGTGCTCTCCACAGCAAGGAAACCAAAGTCGAAACCAGAAGGACAATATGGTATGTGGATAAGCAATTTGGATGGAGGTCACCCATTTATACAAAGAACAGAGTGCAGAATTGTTCTCAACCACAGCAGCTATTGGATTGCAGCATATATTTTTTCTTTTTTGATCAGATTAGGGCAAGTCATCAGACCCTGCAGGATTGAGGTGTCCTCTTGGGAGAACATGGGAAACAGTATATAATTAAATTCTCAAATAAAGAATACAGATAACATGTATGAAGAGAATCAGCAAAGGTAGATTGCTGAGAACACCTTACAGGCATGATGTTTCATTGAAAAAGCTGAACAAGAACATAGGAGTCTTAGAAAATGGATTAGATTTAAAAAATATTTTAATCCTTATTGTTCAGTTTATTAATTACATTGTTCCCCTTTTATTTCCCCCTATAGTTCCCTACCACCCGGTATACATCCCACCCTCCCCCCTCACCTCCCCCCCACCATCCTCTCCCATAAATGCATGATTTTTGTTCAGTTTCTTGCTGCACCTCCCACACCCCTTTTCTCCCCAAGAATTGTCAGTCCATCCCCTCTCTATGCCCATGATTCTGTTATATTCACCAGTTTATCCTGTTCATCAGATTTTTAATTCACTTGATTTTTAGATTCATTTGTTGATAGATGTGTATTTGTTGTTCATAATTTTTATCTTTACCTTTTTCTTCTTCCTCTTCTTAAAGAATACCTTTCAGCATTTCATATAATATTGGTTTGGCAGTGATGAACTCCTTTAGCTTTTTCTTATCTGCGAAGCACTTTATCTGACCTTCAATTCTGAATGATAGCTTTGCTGGGTAGAGTAATCTTGGTTGTAGACTCTTGCTATTCATCACTTTGAATATTTCTTGCCCTGTCTGGCCTGCATATAGTTTCTGTTGAGAAATCAGCTGACAATCGTATGGGTGCTCCCTTATAGCTAACTAAGGGTTTTTCTCTTGCTGCTTTTAATGTTCTCTCTTTATCTTTTGCTCTTGGCATTTTAATCATGATGTGTCTTGGTGTGGTCCTCTTTGGATTCCTATAGTTTGGGGTTCAGTGCGCTTCTTGGACTTTTAAGTCAATTTCTTTCACAAGGTGGAGGAAGTTTTTGGTCACTATTTCTTCAAATAGGTTTTCATTATCTTGCTCTCTTTCTTTTTCTGGCATCCCCATAATTCGGATGTTGATATGCTTGAGGTTGTCCCAGAGTCCTCTTACACTATCTTCAACTTTTTGGATTCTTTTGGCTTCTTGCTTTTCCGGCTGAGTGGATTTTGCCTCTTTGTATTTCAAATCTTTGACTTGGTTTTTGCGGTCCTCTAGATTGCTTTTAGGTCTTTGTATAATATTTTTTATTTCAGTCAGTGTATGCTTAATTTCTAGTTGGTCCTTTTTCATAGGTCTTGTTCATTTCCTCGTAGGTCTTGTTCATTTCCTTGTAGGTCTCGGTCTTTTCTAGGAGGCTCTTGAAAAACCTTATAAATGTGGTTTTGAACTCTATGTCCAGTCTTTTTTTTTCTCCATTTCTTTCACATCTGATTTCCTCCCATGTCTCTGCATGGTGGCTGCTTTCCTGAGTTGGTTGATTAGCTTTGTGTGGTAGTTGTCCTCTAAGGGACAGTGGCTCAGCCTCCCCAGTTACCTGAGGTGGGTACTCTTGCTGCAGCCCTTTATAGGTTGCACAGTCTTGTTGAAGTTAAGTCTAGATTATTGTTGTTAGCACTAGGAGGGTTTGACCTCCAGGCCAATTGGCTGTGAGGTTCAGCTGTGCTCAGGTTGGATGGGCAGAGTCTCCGGGCTGAGCAGGCAGTGTCAGCTCTGCCATATGCAGCCCCTGGGTTTCTGTGCCAGGTGGTAATGGCTGCAAGCACCTCTGAGAGAAAGCTGCCTCTGAGCTCCACCTGCTGCTGGATAATTCAGCCTCCCCCCAAATGAGTCTGCACACTCAATGTCTCACCCAGGGTCATTAAACAATGCAGTCTGGTGGTTTCCTGAATGAGAGAGTAAGTCACGAGTCCTCTCTGCACAGTCATGCAGCTCTGCTGTTCCCAAGTTTACACACACTCTCCACAAGCTCGCCCCCTTCACAAGCTCGCCCCCTCCACAAGCTCGCAGACCCTTGTAGTGCCCGAGTTTTAGTGTGCTTCCCTACTGTCCAGTTTTAGCTTGTATGATTGTGGGTTCCCTGGACTTCACCCAGAGCTGGGGAAATCAGAGCAGTAGGATGCCTTTGTCTCCCCTGTTTGAGAAAACCGGCCGGGTTTGCAGCTGCCTGCCCTATCCGGTGGCGTGCGGGCAAGGCTCAAACCTCTGACTCCGAGTGTATCTTTAACACTGCCCTCTGCTGCTCCTCTGAGTCATAGTGCCCTATCTTTACTTTTATTTGTGGAATTTTCACTCAGCCAGCTTTCTGGTGATTCTGGATGATGTTTGTTCTTTTGTTAAGTTGTAGTTTTGAAATTGCTGTGTAGGGCAACAAGATAGGTGTTTACCTATGCTGCCATCTTGGTTCCTCCTGGATTAGATTTTTAATAATGGATGAAATATATAATATATACTAGAGGCCCAATGCACAAAATTTGTGCACTGGAGAGGGTGTGTCCCTCAGCCCAGCCTGCATCTCTCCATTCTGGGACCCCTCAGGTTTAGGCCCGATCCCTGTGGGACTGCTGCCTCCCAACTGCTCACCTGCCTGCCAGCCTGATCAGCCCCTAACTACTCTCCTGTAAGCCTGATCGACACCTAACTGCTCCCCTGCTGGCCTGATTGCCAACAACTGCGCTCCCCTGCCAGCCCAGTCGTCCCCAACTCCCCTCCCCTCCTGGCCATCTTGTGGTGGCCATCTTTGGCCACTTGGGGCTGACCATCTTGTGTGAGGGCATGAGGGTCAATTTGTATATTACCTGCTTATTATATAGGATGACTTTGAGTGGTCTGCTAGGGGCTGGAGATGGACCAGGTTGGATGCCCATTCCCTTCATCATTCCTAGGAATTGTGAAGTTGTCCAGACTGATTAGTGGAGGGCTGTGCATTAACTCATTAGAAAATGGCCTGTGCAAAATGGCTTTCCTGAGGTTTTTGCAGATCTGGAATGAGGAAAAATTCGTCACCCAAAATTAAATACAATTTTCTTCGTTTGTACTTTTAAGTGCATTTCTACTTCCAATATTAATAAAAGTAGCCTAGAAATTATAAAATAATTAAAATACTCAGTATGTCATATAAGTTAATCTTAGGTGCCATTTCAGTTTAGGGAACAGGGAAAATGTTATTTCTAACTCAAGCAAAGACATTTCTGTTTTTCCAAAACCAGCAACTTTTTTGCTACCCTTTACTTGTATTGAATACTTAAATTATATTTATCTGTATACTAAAAATGGAAATATTCTAAGGTAGAACAGAATACTTAAGCAAAATTTGAAAATAGGGATAAATATTGAAAAGTTTAGTGTAGGTTGATTTTTCTCTTTTTTAAAAAAAATTTAATCTTTATTGTTCAGTTTATTAATTACATTTTCCCCCAATAGCTCCCCTCCACCCAGTACCCATCCCACTCTCCGCCCTTACCTTCCCCCCCCCATCCTCTCCCATAGTTGCATGATTTTTGTCCAGTCTCTTGCTGTACTTCCCGCACCCTTTTTCTCACCAAGAATTATCAGTCCATTCCCTCTCTGTGTCCATGATTCTGTTCTATTCCTCATCTTATCCTGATCATCAGGTTGTTAATTCACTTGATTTTTAGATTCATTTGTTGATAGATGTGTATTTGTTGTTCATAATGTATATTTTTACCTTTTTTCTTCTTCCTCTTCTTAAACAATACCTTTCAGCATTTCATATAGTATTGGTTTGGTGGTGATGAACTCCTTTAGCTTTTTCTTATCTGCGAAGCACTTTATCTGACCTTCAATTCTGAATGATAGCTTTGCTGGATAGAGTAATCTTGGTTGTAGATTCTTGCTATTTATCACTTTGAATATTTCTTGCCACTCCCATCTGGCCTGCATCGTTTCTGTTGAGAAATCAGCTGACAATCGTATGGGTGCTCCCTTATACGTAACTAACTATTTTTCTCTTGCTGCTTTTAATATTCTCTTTTTGTCTTTTGCTCTTGGCATTTTAATTATGATGTGCCTTGGTGTGGTCCTCTTTAGATTCCTATATTTTGGGGTTCTGTGCACTTCTTGGGTTTTCAAGTCAATTTCTTTCACCAGGTGGGGGAAGTTTTCAGTCACTATTTCTTCTAGTAGGTTTTCCTTATCTTGCTCTCTCTCATTTTATGGCACCCCAATAATTCTGATGTTGGTATGCTTGAGATTATCCCAGAGGCCCCTTATACCATCTTCAATTTTTTGGATTCTTTTGGCTTCTTGCTTTTCCAGCTGAGTGGATTTTGCTTTTTTGTATTTCAAATCTTTGACTTGGTTTTTGCGGTCGTCTGGACTGCTTTTAGGTCTTTGTATAATATTTTTTGTTTCAGTCAGTGTATGCTTAATTTCTAGTTGGTCTTTTTTCATAACCTTGTAGGCGTTGTTCATTTCTTTGTAGGTGTTATTTATTTCGTCGTAGTTCTCATTAAGTTTCTCGGCCTTTTCTAGTAGCCTCTTCATAAACCTAATTACTGTGGTTTTGAACTCTATGTCTAGTCATCTTTTTTCCTCCATTTCTTTCACAGCTGAGTTCTTTCCTTTTCTCTGCATTGTGGTTGCTTTCCTGAGTTGGTCCCTTATTGGTGTGTGGTAGGTATCCTCTAAGGAACAGTGGCTCAGCTTCCTTATGCAGTGCGAGTCAGCCTTAGCTCCTCCCTGCAGCGTCTAAGGGGCGGGGGGCATCAGCCTTAGGTCCGCCCTACGTGGCGCACAGCTTCAACGTCAATGGGGCTCACAGCGTCAGCTTATCTGTGTGGCTCACGGGTCTCAGTGTTGAGTGGCAATGTAAATCCACCACTGGTCTCCCTATTGCCAGACAACTCTGCCTCTCCCCAAATGAGTCTGCACAGCCAAAGTCTCACTTAGGGTTGCAAAACAAAGCAGTACGGTGGTCTCCGAGCAAGTGAGCGAGTCGCACGTTCTCTGCCCGGTCGCGGACTCCAGGAACTGCTGCTCCAATTTACTCGTGCACTCTCCCCAAACTCACAAACCTCAGCTGTGCCTGGGATCCTCCTTTCCCCTACCTGGGAGCTCGCCTGGAACTGGGCGGTCGGTGCTGTGGGAGGCCTCCGCCCTCCCGCTGGAGAAAACCAGCTGGGCTTGCTGTCTGCCGCTCGTCCCTGACCGCTCGCTCGAGCTCTGAACCTCAAAGCTGCGCACCGCTGCTCCTGAGTCACTGCTGCATCCCACCTCTACTTTTATGTGTGGAAATTTCACTCAGCCAGCTCTCCGGTGATTCTGGACGTTGTTTGTTCTGTTGTTAAGTTGTAGTTTCAGAATTGTTGCGTGGACAGCAAGATAGGTGCTCACCTATGCCGCCATCTTAGTTCTCTCCTGATTTTTCTCTTTTGACATCCATATCTTCTCCTTCTGGAAAGATTATGGCAGGAATGATGCCTGACATTTGCAACTGGATGCTTGGAAATACTCAGCTTACTTAAATGCATTAAATAAAGTTTTTAGAGACTCAGCCATATTGCTAAGCCAACCCATAATGTTTTTGCTCCCAGGCATTCAGAACATAAAATAAATTTTCTATATAGCTTTTTTTTTTTTTTGCAGGAAGAAACCTTGTAAATAGTCTGTGTTAAAAAAAAATAGAACTTAAGATGATTTAAAATACCGAGACTCACAGAGCAATGATTTAGGAAGATATTTATTATGTCCTTGATTAATCTTTTAAAAATATGAAAATAGATTCATAATTTATTTTTGACAAAATTTAATGCACAACCATTGAAAAAATTCAGATCACATGAAAAACTGAAGATAAAAATAATTCAGTTACAGATGCCACCACTGTTAAGATTTGGGTGAATATGTGCCTGATGTGCCAATTTACCCTCTGCTTTTTCCCCTCTTTTTCTTGCCCCGAACACAAACCTGACATCATGAGGCATTTATCTCATCCAAGGGATGATGCGTGGAATGAGAAATAGCCTGGGGCTAGGATGAAGTTGTTGAGCCATTGCCAGTCCTGAACTGCCTATCTCCAGAGTTTTTGTTGGCCAGCCACGTAACCCCCCAATTTATTGAAACAACTGCTAGTTGGGGTTTCTGCTACCTGAAGATGAAATCATTCCTTAGTGATACCAAATCTCTTGTTAATATCTTCCAAAATATTAGCTGTTTCCATAAAAGTTATTGAATGATCTAGGCTCCCTTCCACAGTTTTAACTATATTTTAAAAATCATGTACCAATTCCTGTATGCAGGCATACCCGTTCCAGAAGGATTGATCATTCCTTTCTCTTCATCTGTCTGTGTAGTCCTATGACCCGACTATACTGTCTTAATTGTTGACACAGACACTTCTTTCCCTCCTCTGTCTTTTATCCCTCACTTTGATCGGTATGTTTTTAGATTTTTATTGCCAAACCACTCCTCTTACTTTAGCAACCTTTCTTTAAAAAATTACAGGTATGCAGTTTGTTTTGTATAACCATGATTACTATAGTTGCTCATTTTGCATCCTTTGTGAAACACTTTCCATTTGTCCTCCCCTATGACTTACCCATTTGCATGTTATTTTGGATGATATTTTTTGAGAGGAAATGATTCAAAAATAGTATTTTTTAAAGTAAAAATTTCAGGAAGGGTATGGTGATATGAGGCCTGAAATTTATCTGTGCTCTTTCTCTTGCTGTGCTTTTTGCTGTGACCTTAGGTAAAAACCTCTCCTGCACTGTGTTTGACTTAAGTTTTTTTTAATTGACTTTAGAGTGGAAGGGAGAGGGAGAGAGAAATAGAAACATAAATGATGAGAGAGAATCATTGATTGACTGGCTCCAGCACACCCCTTACTGGGGATTGAGCCCACAACCTGGGCATGTACCCTGACCAGGAATAGAACTGTGACCTCTGGGTTCATAGGTCAATGTTCAACCACTGAGCCACCTCAGTTGGGCTGGTGCCTGACTTTTAGGACACTACTCTTAGCACACATTCCCCAGGGCTACCCTATTTTTGTGACCAGGATCTTGGAACACTATGCACTTTACCCTAAAATCTAGCACTTAACTTTTATGTTTTTTAAATAATGGCCTTGTTCTTCCAGTAAACAAGATTCAAAATGTTGACTCTAACTTTCCTTTCCCCTAAATCTAATACTTTAGAAGTCCCCAAATTAATCACTGTAATGTTCTCACAAATTTTCACTTATTTTGATGCTACCATGGTCCTATTTCTGACATTCTTTACTAGTCTTCTCTATTGAATTATTAGTTTCCTCATCAACATATCTCTTGATTTTATCCATACCTATTCAGTTATTTTCCTGAGAAGAGATATGTTTCTCTTTTGTTTAACAGGCCTATGCCGAATATTTCCCCTTTGCCCCTCCAGAACACTCCCTTCCTTTGTCTACCCAGCTCTGTGCCCTGGGAGGCAGACCAGTGTGAACTGCATCAATGAAGTTCCTTGCCTCTGGCTTCCATGTGGGTTTAACCATAGGGGCACTAGCAAGAGATGGAGGGTACAAGCCGGGAGTTAGGTTGAGTATGTATTCCCCTGGCTCTCTTCTTGCTCTGCCATAGGTTGTCTGTCTTCCACCACAGAAGGCCTTGCCTCATGTCCAGGAACACTTATAATTATAGCTTCTCTCTGCAGGTTCCAGTAATGTCATCTTCTACTTCCTTTTCAGCACTAGTGGTGGTGACCTTTCCCACTACTGCTGGCAGGATGTTGTTCACCACCCTTTGCTCGTGTCCCTTGTTCGGGGCACATTCTTTGGAATAGTCTCTTCATCAACTCCACCTATTCATTCCATTTGCACATGTTATTTGCTTCAGACACTGATTGGTACAAACCTTAACATGCCTTTGCGTTACCTACTAAAAGAAGTACAGTCTCCTCAGCCCCAAGCAGAGCATCAACGTTCAGACTACTCTTAATTCATCCCTACATTGATCCTTTGCTACAGTAAAATTGGTTTAGGCATAGTTTTCTGGATAGACCTAAACAAGCACCTTGTGTTTTCTTGTTTGGGACATCCTATTTCTCTGAAGTCATCTTTCAAAGACTTGTTACCTTATTTTCATAGTTTAACTCCTTCCTCAAGCTCCCTGGTTAGCACTTGTATATTCCCTTGTCTTCTGCTGCTTTTATTTGCCCTCATCTTATTACTATTAATCTATTTGTTGTCCCTAATACGTTGTAAACTCTTCGGGGGAAGGGCTGACTGTTATGTCCCTGCAGTATTTTCTGCATAGTCAGTGTTTAAAAATAAATATGTTGTGGATCTTTGTGAGTCACACAGGTTAAATTTAAAGATTCAGATTATTTTAAGGTAGCGCCAATGGTTCAAGTCAGAATATTTTAATTCAGGTATTATATTATGGCAACTGAAGAAAATGAAATTTTGGTAGACATGGAGGTAGAGAATAATGTCAGGAATATCCTTCTTAACATTTACTTAAAAAAATATATTATTACTGATAGTATTACAGATATCTCACATTTCCCCCCTCCCCTCCCCTCCCTTCAAAATATTTAAACAAAATTTCTACTGTGTATCAGGTACTTTCCTAAGCACTAAAAAAATGCCTTATTCATGCCCAACAACATGACATTAATAAGTTTTTAAAATTAGAAAACTAGAAAAAATTTAGAATTTATGATGTTACTCAATTACTACTTCTATAATTAGATTTTTAGATTATTTTAATGACAATTTCAAGTCATGAAAATGAAAAGTATGAGTTAATTTCAAGAGTTACCAGGAAGTTAACAAAAATATAATAATTTCTTCACAGGTCTAATGTGACACTATTAGCAGTGTAGCTGAAGATTTCCCCATGTTCCCAGAAGAATAGCATCATTTACAAGAGCGCTATCTAGATTTAGTTTTGTTTTTGAGAATTAGCAGAGACAGAGGAGCGAGCTGCTAGATTAAAAAAGAAAAAAATGCCACAGGGAATATTCATGATGGAATTTTAATTTATTATCATTCTTATGTTATAAATTGTGGATTCTTTTGTATATCTCCTTAATAAACAAAAACTGATTCTTGGGAAATTGAGTATCTTTTCTAGTGAATAAGAGGAGAAAAATGGTAAATAGAAACTATCTATTTAGATAATTTATCTTCCGTTATGCCATCCTCCAAAACTATTTCTTTTTTGTGGTTTTATTCTGTTAATGTTCCCATTTTTTAATAACAATAAAAAAAGATCAAACTATGCTATTATGCTCTTGAAGAAAGAAAGGGCTAGACTAAACAGAACTGTTGCAAATTAAATATCCATATTTGGTCACAAAAATTTCAGGATGGTGAAATGCATATTTCTTGACCATTTATAAAAGCACACAGTTATATTTTTCAATTTCTTATGCTCATGAACTTTAATGAGTTAAATGTCGAGTGTGGGGAATATAGATGGCCAGCATAACCCAGAGATTTATGAGCAGAATAATTGTGAAATTTGTTGCTTACTCTCATTCATTTCCAGTGTTCGATCTTCTGCGTTTTTGGTCCTGAATTGCTGTTTCAAGCTCGATCTGAGTCCTCCCAAATGTTGTATATATTTCAGCACCACTTTTTAGCTAATTGGTATAAAAATTAATGATCCACTTGAGGGAAAGTTAACTTTATCACCTTCTGGGACATATTATCTCTAATTTAGTAAGTTGGTTTTATGGAATGATAAACTTCATTTTTTAATGATTATACAAAATGAAAATAACAAAACTCTAAGGCTATACAAAGCAGTGGACATTCCACATGAATTCCTATTTCTAAGATTCTTGATGTTTCCACCAGGACATGGCAAATTCAGAACACAAGATAGGTTACTCTGCACTAGCAGAAACCTAGATCCCAGAGCTGAGATTGCATCTTCCACTCGCTAAAACCAAACCAAACAACAAAACAGGAAACCAGCTGAAGAAGCTTCTTTAAACATTTTTCTCAAAAATGATGGTATAAGTTTAGTATTTGCTTCCTTTTACTTCTTTATTTCTCTGAAGGATGTTGCTGAGAGGTCTGTGTTGCCTGACAAACCTGAATCTTTGGGAGTGAGGTGAATGGCTAACTTTAGCGGACAAAGAAGAATAGTTTACATTAGTTTCAGGCTTTGAGTGCCATAAACACTGTGACTCTAAACCTTGCAACTTCCTGATCTTTTTAGTTAAGTGGTAGTGGCAATGCCTGCTGGCTTCTGCTGGAATCTTTTCATGAAAGTTCTTGGGTGTTTGTGTTAGAAGTTTTGTTATTGTTTAAGTTGTAATTCCCAAATAAGGTTTAATGTATGATATATTTTATAAATAAAATAAAGCAGTAGAACTTTCTTCCTTAGTTGAATCAAAATGATTGAGTTGTATTTTTAAGTTATTTAACAAAATTTGACAATCTGCTTTTCACATTATTTGAATACAAGATTTGATTGTATACAAGGGATCTTTAATTTTTATTATACAATGAGATTTTTTTTCTGTACAAATACAAATTAAAGTTGTTTTTTCCTCCTCATAACTTCTTTAAAAATAGTATTGAAATGATATTATAGATTAAGCATCTAAGGTTCTTAATATGAAATTAAAGTTGTTTGATTTCCTTTTTTTCTTAGTCCCTTCACCTTTTTTCACCCAGTCCCCCAAGCCCCTCTCCTCTGATAGCTGTCAGGTCTATGTATCTATGCTTCTGTTTCTATTTTGTTTGTTTAATTGTTTTGTTGATTACATTCCATATATAAATGAGATCATATGTTTTTTGTCTTTCTCTGATTGGCTTATTTCATACACACACACACACACACACACACACACACACACACACACAGGGAAAACTGTATGGTGATGGCCAGAGCAAAAGCAGGTAGGGGGAGGTGGAAGTGGGAAAAAGGGGGATAAATAAGGATGGAAAGAGATTTGACTTTGGTTGGTGAGTGCATGATGCAAGGTGCAGATGATGTATTATAGAGTTGTACACTTGAAACCTGAATGGTTTTATTAACCAATGTCACCCCAATAAATTCAATAAAAAAGAAACATACAATTGAAATAAAAACATTATTTGATTTCTTGGGGTACTCTTAAGTCATATATCTCACTGCAACTACCGGCAGTGGTAGGTTCTAGAAGGCCACCCACAACATGGTATAATATGACGATAAACCCAAATAGCATGTGAGAAAGTTGATAAGATCAGAGGAGAGGACAAAAAACAAAGCACAGTCATTTTTAGCCTCTATACAAGAATTGTGTCTTCACTACAATACCAGACCCCATCACTGACAAAATCCAGTAGTTTTCCAACATGGATGTTATCAGATTTGTACCTTCAATTCCAACGTTGTCATGGATTTCCCAGTTTCCATTCCTCATTCCTCACAATGCTACCTATCTTTTTAGATGTGTTTAGTCTCTTATAGTAAATGAATTAATGAGTCCTGGTATTAGAGTCTCTACTGCTCTAATAGAAAAAAGAGAATAAATTTAACTCTAAGAGCAAAATGCTGCCTTTAGTAGTCCCTAGAAGTCCCATATTAAAGGAAAGTTCTTACAAATTCTAATTCATTCAAGCTTCATAGATTTGCCTCAGTGATTTTGTTTTAATGGCTTGCAAAAATGTTTAGAGACAAAAATAAAATAAAGTTTTGAGGAGAAGGAAAAGAAGATTATGAGAGCCTCTTCAAGAAACAATGGAGAAATATTTAACTGCCGACTCAATTTTAAAGCATTTTGAAATCTTCAAAACAGTTTGATGATAAGTGTTGAGTCACATACAGTGACTTCCTTAGTAACTTTGTGAGATAAAGTCAAAAGATGATAAAAGCATTTTCAAGCCTATTATAAAGCATAATAGTGGTATCCATTTAGTGTTATACAAACTACAAAAGCAAATCTGAGAAAATAATATGAATTCAATTAAAATATTAACTTTGTCTCAGGCAGTGTGATATGTACTTCAAGGGGAATAAGTTATTGCCATGTTTTTCTTTTTTAACAAATTTTTGTTTTTTAAATTTAATATATTTTTATTGACTTCAGAGAGGAAGAGAGAAATAGAAACATCAACGATGAGAAAGAATCATTGGTCAGCTGCCTCCTATACACCCCACACTGGGGATCAAGCCTGAAACCTGGACACGTGCCCTGACCAGTAATCAAACCTTGACCTCCTGGTTCATAAGTTGATGCTCAACTACTGAGCAACATCAACCAGGCTGCCATGTTTTCCTTGTTCTCAAAGACTTTCTAGTCTAGTGGTGATGATGGAAGTGAGGGCTGGTGGTGGCAGTGGTGGGAATGAGAAGACATCTATTTTTCAGGAAACAAGATAAGGCAAGTAATTATCACAGAATAGTATGCGACAAGCAATGCTTATAATTTGTTTTATTTCTTTGTTTATATGAACTCAGTTCTTATTATCTGTACTATTAGGTAGAAGTGTCACTTCAGCAACCTTCTCTTCAATAGTTCTAGAAAAAAGGAAATAAACAAGAATATATCCTGGCTTTCGAGTGTGGTGAGATATTATAGGGTCACGGGTTTGAATATGTGTGAAGGGAGGAATTTAGGAGTAATAGGAAATGAGGCTGGAATCATTGACAAGGGTCGAAACAATAGCAGCCTTTTGGATAGACAATGCACCTATCATAGGTATAAAAGAGAGGATTTAGGAGACTACTAAGCCAGGTTAAAGTGGCAAGGAGGTGTCTGAAATCCCTCTCTGGTATAAGGGGCAGTGTAATCAGGGGTTACGCCTAAAGAGTGGGAGAGGCCCCTGTACTGCCAAGTCATAGGAGTCACGAGGGCTAAAAGCATCCAGAGGACAGTGGATGACTTTCGTTCAGATTTCTGAGATGCTGCTAACATTGAAACTTACTAAAGACATTCTCATGGCTTGGTGATGCAGAAACTTCAGCCTTTGAGATTTTTACAGGAATGACTTATCACCATCCTTCAGGCTACATTTTGAAACTACCTAGGCAGTGAAAAGAAGACTGATGTGCTGAAATAACTTTTGGTGAAATGTGCTCATTTGGAAGCCAAGGCCTATGAAGACGTTTATACTTACAAATAAAGTATGCGGCATTAAACTCATCTTCCTTTGGCAAGGGAAGGAATTTTCAGGGGTAATGCTGACCTTCCGGAAGCAGCAGCAGGATGACACAGTGAAGATGAAACAGAATAGAGACGGACTGATATTGTGTCATCTCAAGCTTTATATGACGAAATCCCAACATCCAAGGTGATAGTATTAGGAGGTGGGACCTTTGGGGATGATTGGGATGAATGGGCCTAAGGCCCTTATAAAAGAGACCCCAGTCTGCTGGCATAACTCAGTAATTGAGCGTTGGCCTATGAACCAGAAGGTCATGGTCCCATTGCTGGCCAGGACACATGTCCTGGCTTAGTCCCCAGTGTGGGGCATGCAGGAGGCAGCCGATCAATGATTCTCTCTCATCATTGAGTTTCTATCATTCTCTCCATCTCCCTTCCTCTCCAAAATCAAGGAAAACATATTAAAAAATAAATAAAAGAGACCTCAGAGAGCTAGCTTGCTCATTCCCCATGTGAGGACACAGTGAGAAGTCAGCAGTCTATAACCCAGCCATGTTGGTACCTTAATTTGGGGCTTCCCAGCCTCCAGAACTATGGAACATAAATGTTTGTTGTTTATAAGCCACTCAGTCTATGGTATTCTGTTATAGCAGCCCAAATGAATGAAAACAGTCCTGAAAAATAAAAATAAAAAAAGAGCAGAAGAAAAAGCAGCAACATTAGGAAATCCAGGTCCCAGGTAAGTTCCAGAGTTCTGGCTCCCCTGCTCTAGAAATAGTTGCTAATCTCTAAGTAGGTAAATGAACTAGTATAGAAATATGACGAACCAATCCTAAAATACCCGCAGGATATTAAAGTAAAAGTTTCAGATCCTAATAGTCTATGTTTTTTGGTTTAAATTTTTCATATTGAATCCAGTGACCACTTTACTAATACAGTTCTGGCAAAAACTTACAAGATGAAGTCAAAGCCAGATAAGGCAGATTATTTTTGTTTTGAAGCTCCTGAAATAGTTGACTGTGATGAGTCTAGTACTGACTGGAAAAGAGGAAGAGATTATAGTGAATAAAACAAACAAACAAACAAACAAACAAAAAAACAGAAATGAGGTTCCAGGCAGTGTTAGAACAATTCTTGAACAAGTATGGAGTGACTCACTATTATTATTATTATTATTATTATTATTATTATTATTATTAACTTCTTCGGTCTACTGATAGCATCTGAAGATGAGGAGTGATTGGATAAAGGATCACAGTTCACATTAGTATTAGCTTTTGAACCCGGTACTTCTGGAAAATACGGTTCCATGGTCTATGTATGAAGTTACTGGAGAAGCCATAGACGTGGTGATAATTTTGAAGAAAGTGAGGAAGTAGGACAGTAGGTATTATTAGAAAGTGAAAGGTGCAAAGTGTTGAATGAAGCTGAAGTTGACTCCATTTGTAATTTTTGGGGGTCAGTGTATCTTTCCTATGTTTCTAGAAAAAAAACCGCTTGACCTGCTAAATGCACAGAGCAGTGAGAGGCAAGTACTTCTCTGTGGGGCTTGAACATGCAGTGGTTATGTCAGCACGTCAGGACGACCAGACAAGAGATTCAGTCATTGCTGCACCAAGTTCTCTCATCGATGATGTTACAAATAATTTGTTTTCAAGTGAGTGCTTTTCATTTTAACTTATTTCTTTTAAAATTTTACTTAATTTGCCACTTAAATGGTAGCAGAAATAAGAAAAAAGCACTTACTACAGCCATGGTACCAGCATCTTGGTTAACTTTCTAGACCTTAAACCGAGGG
Organism: Antrozous pallidus; assembly: GCA_027563665.1. NCBI lineage: Eukaryota > Metazoa > Chordata > Mammalia > Chiroptera > Vespertilionidae > Antrozous > Antrozous pallidus. The sequence goes on along the minus strand of CM050508.1, from coordinate 160,468,903 downwards.
AGGGCCTAATAGAGACGACAGTAAGTTGGATAGTCATGTGATCAGTAGGGAAGATAATAGAGTAATGTGATTCAAAGAATCTTAGAATCTTTTGTAACACTCCAGGGAGTGGATCTATTCTATATCCTATATAATAAAAGGCTAATATGCAGATTGATCGAAGATAGGAAGGACCGGTTGCTATGACACACACGGACCACCAGGGGGTAGACGCTCAACGCAGGAGCTGCCCCCTGGTGGTCAGTGTGCTCCCGCAGGGGGAGTGCTGCTCAGCCAGTAACCAGGCTCATGGCTGGGCAATTGAAGCAGTGGTAGTGGGAGCTTCTCCCACCTCCGTGGCAGTTGGACATCCACCAAGGGCTCCCAGACTGCAAGAGGGTGCTGAGGGAACCCCCTGAATGCACAAATCTTGTGCCCCAGTTCTCTAGTATTGATTTCATAGAGGAAGGAAGAGAGATAGAAACATCAATGATGAGAATCATTGATTGGTTGCCTCCTGCACACCCCTTACTTGGGGGGGATAGGATTGAGCCTGCAACTTGGGCATGTGCCCTTGGTCAGAATCCAACCTGAGACCCTTTAGTCTGCAGGCCGATGCTCTATCCACTGAGCAAAATGGGTAGGGCTTTTAAAAAATTATATATATATTTGGATGTGTTCTTTAGAAGAAATCCAGATATTTTGTTTTTGGCAAGTAACAGTTGCCTCATGCAAAAACAGCTTCAAATGTGTGTTCTCAGAAAAACCAAGCTGAAAGTCATGTTTTCCTTACATTTTTACATCACAATTTTTTTCATTTTACTTTTTAAGAGAATGAGTTAGGGAATAGAGATACATAGGCTCTCGTTTAGAGTTTATTTTCATATTTATTTAACCCTTGTTTGTAGGTACTTTGATTTATATTATCGATCAGCTTCAAGATTTCTGAAGCTGTGTTTTTCACAAAAGGTTTGGTAAGTTAGTCTGGAAAAAAATGTCCATGAATCAGTAAGGCCTGCATCTTCTTGCCTATAGCAATTAAAAGAAAGAAATTATTTTCATAACATACAGGCTGAATTTCACAGTTCAAAATTAAATAAGATATAGCCAAAAGACAGGATTTGTGAGTTTTTAAATTTTTCTACTAACATTGGCAACCTTAGAGTAGAAAGTATGAATTTCCAATGTACCATAAATTCAAAGCCTTGTTTTACCAGTAATACTCTTAGTTCTTGTCTCCACTATTTTACGTTGTTTGAAAAGCTCTGGATTTGGCAGTGTGGCCTGTTTCTTCATTATGATGCAGGATGTCAGAGTGTATGGAACCAGCCTCTGTCAGCAGGCTACTTCCAGAGCATCATTATGACTAAATACATAGAGAATGTGCCAGTTTTGCCTTTTAATACACACCTGTAACATAATACAGTGCTTTCAATGTGTGCAGAATATTTAGGATATTTTATCAAAGCTATGAAACATGAATCCAGCACACACATACACACAACAAAACACCTTCTGTGGGTTAGAAAAGGGAGAAGGAGGTGTTGATAGAGTTGGACATGCTTGAAAGTCTCTGAGAAGGAGCCCTGTGCTCTCTTAAGGAGGGGAATGGACTCCACAGGAGGTTTGAGCATCTTTCCTCTCTCCCACACAAAGAGGCCACTTCACAGTATCCTGGGATCCCCATGTCACCATGTCAGGAAAGCCATAAAATAAAGCATCAAGTACAGGGCTCTTCCATAGAAGAGCTGCTAATTTTTTTCATGTCTTTGAGGAGGGCACAGATGTTAGGGGCGGGGCGGGGGGGGGGGGGACAGAGAGGGAGGGAGAGAAAGAGAGAGAGAGAGAGAGAGAGAGAGAGAGAGAGAGAGAGAGAGAGAGAGAGAGAGAGAGAGAGAGAGAAAGAGAGACTTGGTAGACCTGAGCAAGTCTTACTCTCTTGATAAGGGACACCACAGAAGCAACAATAGTGAGTCGTCAGACCAGACCAGGTAGGAACTAGGCAGCCTCAGTGAATGCTCGTGTTCTGAGCGTTGAGTGAGAAGAAATGTCACTAGGTGGCAGCAGAGTGTAGGGCCCAAGATATGCAGAGGAAAATCAGCTGCCTTACAACTTCATGCATAGCCAGCTCCCACTTCCCTCCACTGCTCCTTAGGAAAAGCAGCAATTGACAATTTGTGAAGTGGCTGAGATGACTGAATTTACTCTTGAAGTATTAAAATTCTGTTTTCTGCTTTCAAATTTAGCGTACAGCACCACCAACTCCCAGAATAGTTTAAGGTCTAATCCTTTAATGAATCCCTCATCCTGTATGGCTCATGGCAGTTCTATTTCTCTGATTGAACACGGTTATAGAAATTGATGTTGGACATGGGTTCAGAGGAACATAACTTTAAAGACTGGTATTTTTAATTGGTCCTGGATGATTTGGTATTAGTTCTTGGGTGTGATTAGATTTAAAGGCAGTAATAACCTTGTTTCCTTTGTAAAAAGGACATGAAATGCGGTGGCAAAAACAGTTATTTAAGTGATCATCGGTAGACACTGATAATTCAATCTCTATGCAAGGCACAGGTTTTCCATAGGACAGCGACCGAAGGTTTCCGGTCCTAACCCAGACTTTGAGTGGGGAACCAAACCTCTGAGCTTTTCTTCCTCCAAGTTCTCCAGGTCACTTAGAAGCAACCAAATTACCCTACTATACTTCTTACGTTAGGGTGAACAAGGATCCTGTTATGTCCAGGACCGAGGGATCTCCTGGAATCCCAAACTGGGAAAGTCCGCAGCAAACCCGGACAGCATTTACTTGGAGGTTGAGAGATCCCAAGATCTACAGCCGGATATCTGGAGATTCAAGCTAATTGACGGTGCCATTTGAGTCCAAATACAAAGACCTGAGAATCAGGAGAGCCACCTGATGCAAGTTCTGGTAGAAGGGCAGAAGAAGGTGGATGTCACAGGCAAAGTTCACTCTTAATCTTCTTGTTCTAATCAGGTCTTCAATTGATTAAAGGGCCACTTACATTAGAGAGGGCAATCTGCGTTACTCCGTTTACTGACTCAAGTGTCAGTCTTATCCAGAAACACTTTCACATACACCCACAATAACATTTGACCAAATGTTTAGGCATCCCAGGGCCCACTTACTTGACATGTGAAATTACTTATCACACATGTTTGTTCCTTTGGGTGACTGACGTATTATTTATTTGTCTTTGAAATGCAGTAACTTAACTAGGTTATATTAATATTCTATGTTCACTTTCACTTTAACAGTTTCAGCCATAGCCCTCAGAAACGGTTACTACTTTCCCCATCTCCACCCCTTAATAGTTGTCAAAAAGAAAATATAAATGGGGATTTATTTTTCTGGGTGACCTGAAAGGCATATTAATATCAGTTAGAATGAGATATATGCAAACGGTGACAAGCATTTTATAATTCTGTCATTTCTTTAACAAATTGTGTCTCCTCTATAGTTGATAGACTCATTTCTAAGTGAACTCAGGTGATAAGGTCCCTGCTTCTAAGTAGCATCTAAATTGATTGTATAATGCATAGTTAATTGTTCACACCCCCCCCATCATGGTTATTAGTGACGTGAGGTACTCATCTGTCTTATTCATGGATGGCACTATCTTTTCATGTACCAGAAAAATTTTCCTGTTATAAACCACCCCCTAATAGCGGAGTCAGAATACAAATTAGTGGACATCTTTGCAGATACCACAAGCATGTAACATAAACGTCAGTGATTGTCAAGACTAGAACATTATTTAGGAAGATTCCATCCTATATAATAAAAGCCCAACCACCAAAATGGCGGAATGATCAGAACAACCAGAGACCAGAATGACCATGGCCCCTTGCCCCAGCCAGCCTCCACATCCCAGCTGGGACTCCCCACTCTGATCTGGGGCCCCATCAGGGCAGGCTGGCTGGTTCCCATCCATTCACTGGGCCTTTATCTATAATAATAATAAAAGCGTAATATGCTAATTAGACTGGACATCCTTCCAGATGAACTTCCGGATGAAGCCAGGGCTGTGAGGGAAACCTGGGTCCTGTGTGCCAGAGGGAAGCTGGTAGCTGGGGAAAGGAAGGCCTACTCTTGCACAAATTTCATGCATTTGGCCTCTAGTAGAAATATAAAACCCTACCCGGCCACCACTCCAACCCAACCTGCCAAAGGCTCCTTAAACTACAAAATTAGATCACTGATTCAGGCTTGCAGTTCAAAGTGGAAAGCCTCATTCACATGCGAGGAATTCACACTTTTCTCTTTCCCTTGGACTCCGCATTTCAGAGGAGGCATACCTGGTATGGACGCGCAAATGAAAACTCAGAAAAGTCAGTCTTTTGGGGTCCTGTAGCTCATCCAGTCAGAGACAAACTGATCACCAAAGCCAAGCACCAGACTCTGTCCCTTCCTCATCCCACGGCCTCAGCTCCAGGCAGGCACTCCTGGGGGCAGCTCCATCTTGAATCTTCACAGAGACTGGAATGCTCAGGAGGCCAAGATAATAGAAACCTAAGGACCCAAATGCTGGGGCCAGTGCCACCAAGGGCCCACTCGGCAGAAGGCCAAGGGAGCTCGGACCAAGTTTTGGTCCAGTTCCTAATCTGGTTGTGACCTGCCATCCTGGGCTCGCAGCAAGCGCTGGAGTGTGTAATCATGGAGCAGGGAGTGGTGGTGGTGGGGGGCGTTCGGAAGGTGGAGGGCTCATCCCCAGGGGTTCTCCATCTGCATGCCCTTCCCTCGGGTGCTCAGCCCCAGCTGTGCCAACAAAACCCCTTTGCTGGGGTGGGATTGTAGAGGACAGGCAGCGTGGGGCGAGGGGAAGGAAGAGGGGGACTGACCTAAGGCCTCTGCTGTGGCTGTTTGCACATGTAATTAGCTCTAATTATTCTGGGCTTTCAGTTCCTGGACTCTGGGCCTGGGAGCTGTGCCAGGGATGAACGTGTCCACAGAGCCCCTGCTCCGCGGAATGAGCCCTCACACCGGTTGGGAAGCTCTATCGCTGTGGACAGCACTCTGTGCCGTGTGTCTGTCTTGCCCTGTGCATCTCTCTCCCTGTTCCTTGCTCTCTCCTGTTTACTCATTCCCCATGTCTCACTGGGTCTTTTTTCTCTGTCTCTCATCGGATCTCTACCCATGAAGAACACCTTTGCCACCCCCATAAAGAAACACACACCAGCAGAATCTGCCTTTTCAATAAAAAAGACAAGTGGGAAACAAAGTGAATTAAAAAGCATTAACTTAAGAGCAATCCATGTGTCTGCAGATGTGTTCCAAATGGCAGAATTTTGGTAGGGGTGGTAGGGGCGGGGTGTGTTGACCACATGTTCTGGAGCCTCAGACACAAAGTATAGGGGGCTCAGCACCTGGCTATGGATCCCTCCTACTAGCCACCTGGGATGGCAGGGTCTGGGAAAGGGACTTTAGTCTATACTCACCCTTGTGGACCCCCACTTGATTCTGTAGACCCTTTCTCCTGTTCTGGCACCTGCTGGTCCCTCTTAGTCCCCCAATACCTCCAAATCTTCCTAGGCTGACCCCAACTCTCCTTCTGCACCAGCCACCCCCATTCCCCCATAGATTTCACCCTCTCACTCCCCCATCCCCAGTCTGCCCTCTCCTGAGGGCAGTTGGAAGGTACAGTCTATCCCATACTTCTTCCTGCCCTGCTCTGCCCAACTCCATTCTGCCCTCCTGCCCCAGATCATGCAGCAGCTCTGGCTCTGGAAGAAGTGTTAGAATAAAGCTTTCTCCTTGGCTAGAAGAGACTCTCCAGGGGGCTGCATACAGAAAAGCCCTCCCAGTCCTGTACCTGAAACTGCTCTGTCCTGCCAGATGCCAATCAGAAATTGTGTCTCTGGAAACAGAGGGTAGCAGAAGTAGGCTGCTGTCCTTAGAAGCCCCTCATCAGGTGGAAACTGTCCCCCCACCCCACACAAAAAAGTTCACCCTGCGGTCTTTCATTACTTTCAGCAACCCTCCTTTGCTCCTTTCTCGTTTAGTGGAAGGATTGGAGCACATCCTATCTAATAAAAGAATAATATGCAAATTGACCATCACTCCAACACACAAGATGGCTGCCCCCATGTGGTCAAAGATGTCTGCCCCCATGTGGACACAAGATGGCCACCACAAGATGGCTGGCAGGGGAAGGCAATTGTGGGCAATCAGGCTAGCAGGGGAGGGCAGTTAGGGGTGACCAAACCTGTAGGAGAGGGTAGTTGTGGGTGGGGGACCCAGGCTTGCAGGGGAGGGCATTTGGGGGGATCAGGCCTGCAGGGGAGGGCAGTTGGGGAAGACCAGGCTTATGGAGGAGAGCAGTTGGGAGCAATCATGCCAGCAGGAGAGGGCAGTTGGGAGGTACCAGGCCTGCAGGGGAGGGCAGTTAGGGGCAATCAGGCCAGCAGTGGAGCAGTTAGGCATCTATCAGGCTGGCAGGGTGGTGGTTAGGGGATGATCAGGCTGACAGGAAGAAATGGTTAAGGGCAATTAGGCAGGCAGGCAATTGAGCAGTTGGGAGCTAGCATTCCTGCATTATGAGAAGGATGTCCCTCAGGGGGACCCAGATTGGAGAGGGTGTAGGCTGGACTGAGGGACACCTCCCTCCCCTCCTGTGCACGAATTTTGTGCAGTGGGCCTCTAGTCTATATAAATAAAAGAGAAATATGCAAATCAACTGAATGGCAGAATAACCAGAACAACTGCTCAACCAGTTGCTTTGAGGTGCACTGACTACCTTCTGGTCCCTCCCCATAGCTGGCTGGCTCTTATCCCTCGATGGCAAACAGGAAATCAGCAGTAGGTGGTAGTGGGGTGTGGGGCCAGCTGCCAGAAGCCAGGGAAGATGGCCCTGATCATAGGCCAGGCTTAGGGACCATACCCAAGTGTGAATTTCACGTGCCAGGCCTCTAGTAGAATTATAAACTAAAAAGGTACTACTACTTACAAGATAAAGGGGAAAATCACAATGAAAATGACAACTTATTTAGAATTGACTGCAATGAAAGTTCTGTTTATCGAAGTGCTAAAAAATATAGATGCTCATTTGTAGCTTAATTAGAAAATAATTCAAATTACTTAAACATCAGCTCAAAAGCTAAAAAATGATGAAAGGAAATTAAAAGTTAAGAAAAAAATGAATAAAATAAGAAAGAGAGGATCAAAAAAGTAAAAGCTGGTTCTTCATAAAATTTATGGTATACTTACAAAATTTGGTATATCTGAAATATTGTCTTATGATTGTTTTGTCATACAGACAAGGAAGGGAGAGATTCATATTCAAAGAGAAGGATTTCAGAATTTTTCAATGAACTTTGGTTTCTGTTATCATATAAATGTCTTCCTTTGTTTACTTTCTATTGTAAGTTTACATTCTGAGAAGTAAAAAAATCTTTTCCCTTTTTAATTCACAAGGTTTAGGAAGTGAATACATTTTCTAATGTATTTTCTCAAGTGTGCTAGTTTCACTACAAATTCAAAGCATGATATTTAAGACAAAATTAAATATAAATATAAACATAGATATTTAAGGCAAAAATAGTTAAACATTCCTCAAAGAGAAGTGAAGTAGAAAGTATAAGTGGCCCACAATTGCTCAGTGAGAGAAACATGGTTGATTGATTTCCAGGTTTCAGTGGGAATTTGACAGGGCATGTGTTAAATTCCCTCATTCAAATTCTCACTTTTGGCTTGAAAGACAAACACCTTAGTTTGTTAAATGCATGAAAAACTTAGCTTGTGGTTAAATCAGTAAAATGTATACTGTTCTTTAGGGCAAATATTTTTCTTCTATTAATTTATTTTTAATTTTTTAAAATTTTTATGGGGTAACATTAGTCAGCAGGAACATACAGGTTTCATGTGTGGATTACTAATTTACAAAATCTGTATATAGGATCATGTGCACACCACCCAAGACAAATCTCCTCCTGTCCTCTCCTATTAGGACCCCTTTCTTTCTCCACCCAGCTCCCTTTGGCAACTACCACACTGATGTTTGTGTTCATAAGTTTCAGTTTTATATTCCACATATGATTGAAATAATATAGTTCTTAGCTTTTCCTGTTTGACTAATTTCATTTCACGTAATGTTCTCAAGGTCCATCCATGTTGTTGTAAATGACGCTATTTTATCCCTTCTTATGGCCATGTAGTACTCCACTGTGTGTATATGTCCTGAGTGGCCAGATTATTATGATCTCTGAATGCATAATAATCTGTCCACTCAGTGTATAGAGTTCCGGTGCATGCATTCGTGCATGGGTAGAGTCCGGCCAGCCTGGCCAGTGAAGGAACATGGGCAGTTGGCTGGCCTGCCTGCTGGTCAAACTCCTGGTTGAAGGGACAATTTGAATATTAGCCTTTTTATTATATAGGATATATACTGAATGGCCAGATTATTTGATAATATCAAATTATTATTATTTGATAATAATCTGGCCACTCAGTGTATGTCTTATAGCAATATTTTTCACTAATTTATGTTACCTCTCTGTGATAGGGTATAATTTTGGCTTTAAAGTAAGACTAAGTTAGTCACAGACACTGAAGAATTAACAAAAAGAACAAGGACTAGGGTTACCAAAATTCTCTTTGATTCAGTTTAACCCTTTAGGGTCACCCACATTTCTTGAAGTTTTAACATATTGAATTAATTAGATAACTGAGCAACTTAATTTGTGAAGAATTACATGTAAAAGTGGGCCTTTCCATTATTAATTTACATATTAAAGTTTCAAATTCAATAAAATAAAATACATATATATTAGATACCACTCAATTATAGATCAGTTAGTTACTATTCAATATACCTCCCTCCCTTTTCCTTTACTAACATTTTTTTTTCACAGAGGGGCCTTCATGTTTTATTAGGGGTACTGCAGAAGCAGAGGCTGGAAGCAGAGCAGCTGAATTTATAACGACAGATAAATTAACTGCAGTACGGGATGAGGGTGGGGAGTGGGGATTGGGCCAGGTGCTTTAATATATAAAAAACAACAACAAAAAGCCTGTCAAATGACCCCAAACACATGGGACAGGGGAGGGCAGCACCATCCAGACAGCAAGGAGGACCAGGGCAGATGAGAGAGAAGGCAACTTGACCCCTCGCCCCCAAACTCCACCAGCGCGGGGCCTCTGGTTCACCCTGGAGGGGTTGGGGCGGGGAGCAGCCAGATTGGCGGAGATGGCACAGCTGGCGGGCAGGAAGCCCAGCACCACAAGATGGCTCAGCCTGAAGTAGGAGCTAGGGCCGGGGCAGCGGCCTGGAACCCAGTCCCTCAGAGGAAGAGCCTTACTCTGGGTGAGAGGAAGGACCAAAGGTGGGGTCTCTCCTTGAGCTGAGAGTGGTCATCTCCTCCACAGCAGCAGAGGGCAGTGGGGGTGCCAGGTGCCCTCTGCACTTTCTGCTCCATCTGTCTCTTTGGTCCCTGCAGGGAGGAGCCTCATGGCCTCTAAGGGGCAGGGCGTGAAGAGAGCTGGTCCAGTCTGTGTCTGAGAGGGGCCGAGGTGAAGCTCCTCAACCCTGACTCCCACAGGAAGAGAGCGAGTCGTAGAGCGAGTCACTGAGAGACTCTGAGGTCTCCAGCCCTGGGAGGCCCCCACTGGCCACTCTGCCTTCCTCACCCATGTCTCCTTTACTAACACTTTTTTGAGGCAGCAATGAAACCATGATAAATACTCAACTTCTAGACTCACTTACAGCTTGGAGTAGCTATATGGCCTAGACAATGAGATGTATGTGGGATTCTACTGGAGGGAGATTATGAAAAATCTATCTTTTATTGGTTAATATTAAGCCCAGACTCAGTTGGCATACTCTCTTTTTTGTACTTTACCCTAAATCTTCTACCTGCCTAAAATGCGTAAACAGTTTCTGAAAAGGGAGTAGTCTTTTCATGACCGTAAGAAAAAAAGCCAACTGCTCAAGTTGAGTAGAACATTAGATGGAACCAAAATCCTTTATGCATTTATAGAGTTACCATGCCAGATTTAGGCTACTTCCATACTTCTAGCTATCTACACTAATAAAAGAGAGAGAGATGCAAATTGACCATACCTTTGCAACACCCACCAGCCAATCAGGAATGAGTATGCAAATCAACCCAACAAAGATAGAAGGTTAATTTGCATACACAGGCACTGAGTGACCTGGGGCAGGAAATGGCGATGACACAAGCTTTCTGCACCACCCCAGCCACTCTGGGACTCTGGGCAGCATGGGAAAGTGGAAAGGCATCTCCGAGCTGGAGCAAAGGCGGTGCCAGCAGCCAGGAGAAGGAAGGCCCATTCTTGCATGAATCTTCATGCATCGGGCATCTAGTTAAAAAAATATTTCTCTAGGTAACCTTCTGTGGTCATGTTTCTAATGTAATCATTCAAATGCAATCCATAATTAAAAAGCATCTAAAACCTGGAAGTGGGTTGCCACAATGATAGAGCCTAACATATAGTGGGGATAGAACTTTGGCAAACAAAATCCTCAGAGAAAAACTCCAAACACCTAAGTTTAGATCTGACCTGTGGCAAACTCATTCCTGTTTGCCTTGGAATAGTTCAGTCTTAAAATGCAAAAATTCTATATGCTGGGCAAACCAGAGAGTTGTCTACTTGACCCTAAGCAAAGGTAGAGGGATGTACATCTTTAATAAGGGAGACACTCTTTACCTAAAGCCAGAGAGAGAGGTGGCGGTTTCTTCAAATGTGCAGACATCAACATAAAGCTACAGGTACATGAATAATCAGGAAAAGATGACACAAACAAAATAATAAAATAAAATATCCAGTAACTGACCTAAACAAATTGCCTGACAAAGAATAAAAAACACACACAATTATTTTAAAGAAGCTTAGTCCATTGGAGCTGCTGTAAAAAATTACCCCAGAATAGGTAACTTACTGCAGGTGTATTGACTTAATCTTCATGCATAGTTTTTTTTTTAATGTAGAAATAACATTGGAATCAAATTTTGAAGCAAGAAAATTAAATCTCTGGCTTTTAAAAACATTTATTTGCCTGCTCTGTAAAATGTTACCAAGATGTCACAATGCTAAGCACAAGAAATATGCAATTGGGAAAGAATTGGAGAGATTAGATTAAAGGGGAGGGATGTGCATTTAATCAAGGAGAAAGATATCTTGAAAACTAATAAAAAAGAAAGATATTACAGGCTATATTTATGTACTCTATGTCAGGGATGGATGAGTCTAAATGATTTTGTACTATCAAGATATCTTGTACAAGTTTCTGAAAAGTATTATGCTCAAGACCATGCTTGCCAATCACCTTGCCTTAAACTTTAAAAGTTCATGTCTGATTTGAGGGAAATATTATCCATCTGGTTCTAGTTAATTTTCTATTAACTTATTTTTTTATCTGCAACATAATCTCTGAAATAGAGGGCTTTAGAAACAGCTAAATTTAGTTTTTCTTTACCTTTCATAATAAAAAGAAATTAGAAATCTGAGACTATAAGTCCTAAATAAGAAGTTGTAATTGATATCTATGGCTATCTTTTTAAGTTAGCTACCATATAAAGTTGATACCCACAGTCAACAATTTAAACTGAGGTCATTCTTCTGTTACATTATTATTTTTAAAAAAAATCCTCACCCCAGGCTATTTTTCAATTAATTTTTAGAGAGAGTGGAAGAGAAAGGAAAAAATAAAGAGAAATATTGATATGAGAAAAAGACATTGATTGATTTCCTCCTGCATGAACCCTGACCAGGGCTCAGGTTGGAGAGAAGCCTGCAATCAAGTTACATGCCCTTGATGGGAACTGAACCTGAGACCTTTGGGTTCACAGGTTGATGCTCTATCCACTGAGCAAAGCTGGCTAGTAAATTCTTTGTGGAAGATTGCAGGGTAATTTTTTTGGCAGAGTCAAGGAATTTAATTTTTATAATCTGAAAACTTTTAAAGAGTTGCTTCAATTCAGCAAGTGGCTTATTGAGTACTAGTATCAACAAGGGGCGGGGCTCTTTTAGGAATGAGTAAATATATTAGTCACATTCCCAACCCTCATATAACATCAAAGTTTATTGGATAAGTGACAGATTGGAAGATCAAAAAGGTGTTATTGGCCTGGCAATGAGCACTATAGTGTTATTTTGGGTTTATCAGCAGGAAGAAATCAAATGGGGCTAAAGAGAGGCCCCGTTTGTGCATGTGTGTGTGTGTGTAATTTGGCTAGACTTTATGAGATATTAATATATGCATAAAAGACTATAGTTGGGGGGTTACAAATGTAAGAAGATTTTAATAGAGAGTTACAACATCAGTATGATGCAAGAAGATCATAGATATTTGGGCACGAAGTTCATGTACAAGGCAGGTCTGTGGAAGATTTGTGTTGGGGAAATACAATTTTATTTATTTATTTATTTTATTTTATTTTATTGAAGGTAATTTTTTATTGTTTAGTTTATTAATTACATTGTTCCCCCTTTTTTATCCCCCTATAGCTCCCCTCCACCCTGTACCCATCCCACCCTCCACCCTCACCTCCCCCTCCCCACTGTCCTCTCCCATTGCTGCAAGATTTTTGTCCAGTCTCTTGCTGCACTTCCCACATCCCTTTTCTCCCCAAGAATTGTCAGTCCATTCCCTCTCAATGTCCATGATTCTGTTATATTCACCAGTTTATCCTGTTCATCAGATAATGAATTCACTTGATTTTTAGAGTCATTTGTTGATAGATGTGTATTTGTCGTTCATAATTTATATTTTTACCTTTTTTTCTTCCTCTTCTTAAGGAATATCTTTCAGCATTTCATATAATATTGGTTTGGTGGTGATGAACTCCTATAGCTTTTTCTTATCTGTGAAGCACTTTATCTGACCTTCAATTCTGATTGATAGCTTTGCTGGGTAGAGTAATCTTGGTTGTAGACTCTTGCTATTCATCACTTTGAATATTTCTTGCCACACCCATCTGGCCTGCATAGTTTCTGTTGAGAAATCAGCTGACAATCATATGGGTGCTCCCTTATAGGTAACTAAATGTTTCTCTCTTGCTGCTTTTAATATTCTCTCTTTATCTTTTGCTCTTGGCATTTTAATTATGATGTGTCTTGGTGTGGTCCTCTTTAGATTCCTATATTTTGGGGTTCTGTGTACTTCTTGGACTTTTAAGTCAGTTTCTTTCACCAGGTGGGGGAAGTTTTCAGTCACTATTTCTTCAAGTAGGTTTTCATTACCTTGCTCTCTCTCTTTTTCTGGAACCCCCATAATTTGGATGTTGGCATGCTTGAGGTTGTCCCAGAGGCCCCTTACACTATCTTCAATTTTTTGGATTCTTTTGGTTTCTTGCTTTTTCAGCTGAGTGGATTTTGCTTTTTTGTATTTCAAATCTTTGACTTGGTTCTTGCAGCCCTCTGGACTGCTTTTAGGACTTTGTGTAATATTTTTTATTTCAGTCAATGTATGCTTGATTTCTAGTTGGTCCTTTTTCATATCCTTGAGGGTCTTGTTCATATCCTTGTAGGTTGTTCATTTTTTTGTAGGTCTCATTCATTTTCTTGTAGGTCTCATTTATTTCCTGGTAGTTCTTGTTTATTTCCTTGTAGTTCTCAGCCTTTTCTAGGAGCCTCTTGAAAAGCCTTATAACTCTGATTTGAATTCTATGTCCAGTTGTTTTTTCCCTCCATTTCTTTCACATCTGATTTCTTTCCATGTCTCTGCATGTTGGCTGCTTTCATGAGTTGGTCCATTACCCTTGTGTGGTAGATGTCCTCTAAGGGACAGTGGTTCAGCTTCCCCAGTTACCTGAGGTGGATACTCTTACTGCAATCCTTTATGGGTTGTACAGTATTGTTGGAGTTAATCCCAGCTAATTGTTGTTAGCACTGGGAGGATTTGACCTCCAGGCCAATTGGGTGTGGAGGTGAGCTATGTTCAGGTTGGTTGGGCAGAGTCTCTGAGCTGAGCAGGTAGCTTCAGCATCAGCTAAGTCCTATCTGTGTTAGGCAGTAGTGGCTGCAGGTACCTCCAAGAGAAAGCTGCCACTGGCTGGTCTCCACCCATTGCCAGACAATGCTGCTGCCACTCCCCAAATGAGTCTGCTCACCCAAAGTCTCGCCCAGGGTTGTAAAACAAAGCTGTCCGGTGGTCTCGGTAATGAGGGAGCACACTTTATGTGCAAAAACTGCTGTTGTAAGCTACATGTACTCTCCTCAAACTTGGAGTCCTCTGATGTGCCAGGCTTTTAGCATGCATACCCCGGACCTTGGACCTTGGACCTCGCCTGACACTGGGGAATCTGTGCAGTGGGACGCCTCTGCCCTCCTGGTTGGAGAAATCTAGCCGGGATTGCTGCTGCCAGCCCTACAGCCCGCATGCGTCCAAGTCTCCTAACCTCTGATTCCACGCGTATCTTGAAGGCTGCACTCTGCCGCTCTGCTCTTCTGCATCTCAGTGTCCCACCTTTACTTTTATTTGTAGAATTTTCACTCAGCCAGCTTTCCGGTGATTCTGGATGATGTTTGTTTTGTTGTTATGTTGTAGTTTTGGAATTGTTGCGCGGGGCAGCACAATAGGTGTTTACCTATGCCGCCATCTTGGTTCCTCAGGGAAATACAATTTTATTCTCTTTTTTTGGTCTCTCAAACATAACCTTTACCCAGGATTGGTGACTGCTTTGTGGCAAGTGCCCTGGTTAAGTAAAACAACTTTTCTCAGTTTACTCTTATCACCTTGAGTTCCTTTATGGATTGCTAAATAAGTAATCTCTTGAAAATGTATTGACTTGGTGGATACTTTTAAAAATAATTTAACTTTTGAAAGTACTGTTTGACTGTTATAGAGACTGATTAAATTTTCTGGAAGAAAAGGCTTTACAGAAGTTTGAAAAATTATCTAGTTTTCCAATTTTATTTAACATTTCAGTTTTCAAATTATATTGAGATAAAAATGGACCCTTAAGGTACAATTTTGAAAGAATGCACAAATATTCCAAAAATACACGTGACCTTTAAGTTCTTGAGGCTCTGAGTAAGACAATATAGGTATTAATTTTACATGTGAAATTGAGAGTCTTGGATATAAAATTTCTTTTATCTTCTTACTTATACAGAGGAAAGGCATATCCAGTTGAAATGGTCAATTCCTTGACCTGCAAAGAAGTAATAGTAAGAGGAGGGTAGGTTGAGGTAGGAAATAGTTTCTATTATTCTTATGACTCCCAGTTTTTAAGCTAGAAATAGTGTTTAAAAATCCCTTTGCTGTAGAAATAAAGCCAGGTGGACTGCAACATGGTTTCGATCTCAGTGCAGTTCTGAGAACCCATAAATAATGAGAGCAGGAGACTCTGGCCAAGAATGTAAAAGAAGACATGGTTTTCCTTTTTTGTTTTTAAATGATGAATCACAGTACATGTATTTTAAAATGTAACTGTTTTAGGAACACAGACTAGCTAGTATAGATTTCAAACCACAAACTATGTACAAAACCAAACATCTTACCTAATAATAGACAAACATGTGAATTAACCATACCTCCACTACGCTCACAGCCAATTACAGTGAGTTTGCAAATTAGAAGGCCAAAGATGGTGGCTGCCCAGCTGCTCCAGGTGCAGAGTGGCCAGGCAGGGCAGGATGCCTGTTGTGAGAGGGAGGGCGGGGGGAGAAGGGATCTACAGGAGCGGAGTGTCCCAGCGAAGGCAAGACTGTAGACTCCTGAGTCTGCAGCAAAGATGAAGAAGGCAGACTCTGGCCCGAGCAAAGTCCTGGGTCCTGGGTGCTGGAGGAAAACTGGTATTGGAAGCCAAAAGAAGGAATGCCTATTGCATGAATCTCTTTATGCAACAGGCCTCTAGTAAAAAATAAGGATATATTTTATAACAGTTTTTATTTTGAACTTCTCTTCTGCTTGCTGGTGAAGACAAACTCTAAGTTATTTCAATCATTTCAGGGGTTCCCGTCCTCCTACACATTTCTCCATATTGTTTCTAAGTTCCAGAGAGCTTATGGGGGCTCTAGGAGGATGTCATCTCATTCTTGGTTATTGTCATCTATTCATTATGACATTAGTTGACATGTACATTATTTTTTTCCCACTTTCAGTAATTAATTGCTTCAGGTGTGTCACTGCTGTATATTCATGTCCCAATTACTTGGCATCTGTCCCCCACTTGTTATACAAAAACACTCAAGCTCTGTCCTGGGCCCCAATTATAGAGGGGAAATCTCTCTATCTGAACCTCACATACATCCTGTCTACAACGCTCCTACTTTGCCACAGAAAGAGGATACAACTGTCACATTCCTCTGTGCTTTATGTGAACACAGAGAACACACATCTGCTCTCCTCTCAGATTCCTGGGTTTCTCTGTCTTTGGCCTCTAAGTGTCTTAGAGAACTAAGAGCATGTAGACTTACTGCTGTCACTGTTTCTTCTCTTCTTCCTCCCACTGCCCCATGTTTCCACTGTCAAAGGGAGTCTTGATTTAGTCTGGAGGTGATGTGAATGACTTTTCCTTTTTTCTTTCCAATCTATTATTGAAACTGCTCATTTTTATGTTTTTAGATCTTGAGACCTCAGAAACTCAATCTCTTGAAAATCAAATGTCTTGGGGTTTGAAACTCAAAAGTCTTATCTGTTTTTCTGATGATTCATCCCTCTCCCTGAGACTGTATATTCGTTTATCTTAGTAAGGAAGAGTCACATGGAAGTCAATTTAATATATCAAAATACATACAACCACACTTGTGGTATTAGGAATGTTTATGAAAATGTACCAAGAATATATTTATTTTGATTGTTGAACTGTGAAGAGCCTTACTCATAACTAACGAGTCAGCCTGCTGTAATCTCATGAGTAATGGTAGAAGACATGAGACTCTTGAGTCAGAGACAAAATTTCACTTGTTACTCACAGAACTAGCAGTAATCAGGTTAATAATCAACATTTGGTGTTATTTCTGAAGCCCTAATTCCCATCAGTGAGGCCAAGATTGACAGATGACTCCTGTAAATACAGTGGGTTATGTTTTAGGAGAGGAATCTTCAGCTTAGGGTATTTGAATTACTCCAAAACTTAGTAGCTTAAGACAACAACATTTATTATTTCCCAGTGTCTGTGGGTTGGCAATATGGACACAGATTAGCTCAGGGACAAGATTGTAAAAACGGTGTCAGATGAGTTTGCAGTCTTTTCTGATCCTTAACTGATAAGATTAAGTTTCTCACAGGCTTTTGGACTGAAGCTGTCCCCACACAGCAGCTTGGTTCATCAGAGTGAACCAGCAGAGAGAACAAAACAGCACCAGCAAGAGAGTGCAGAAAGAATCTTGGAAGTGATATCTCATCAATTTTACTGTATTATATTCATTAGGAACAAGTCCTTAAATTCTAGCCGACATATTTTGAAAGAGAATTACACAGGGAGTGAACCCCAGAAGGCAGGAGATGGCTGGGACCATTTTAGGAGCAGCCTACTGCAGATACATTATGGATTTACTTATAAAGATACTAAGAGGCCTAGTGCATGAATTCGTGCACCAGTGGGGTCCCTCAGCCCGGCCTTCAGGATCAGGCCAACACCGACTCTCCAACATCCCCTGAGGGGTCCCAGATTGCAAGAGGGGGCAGGCCAGGCCAAGGGACCCCACCAGTGCACGATCAGGGCCAGAGAGAGATGCGGGAGGTTGGCTAGCTGGGGAGGGACTGTAGGAGGACTCCAGGGTGTGTCCAGCCCATCTTGCTCAGCCATCAGTCAGTCCCCAGCAGCAAGCTAACCTTTCAGTAGGACCATCTGCCCCCTGGTGGTCAGTGCATGTCATAGCGAGTGGTTAGCATATCACTAGCATATTACACTTTGATTGGTTGTTTGGATGACCGGACAACCAGACACATAGCATATTAGACTTTTATTATATAAGATAATAATACAAAACAATTTGCAAAGCAACTTAATGTGCTGAAAGAGCCTTTGACATTAGAATAGAGACATGGGTTCTCACTTAACTTCTGCTATTAATTGAGCAGTCTATCTAAATTCCATGGGTTTCACTTTATCTCTAAAATAAGTACATTGATAAAAATGTTTTGAAAGATCTGTTCATATTCTAAAATGATGTCTAAATTCAGTATTTCAAATGTTTCTAGGAAATAAAGTAGTAGAATAATAAAATGAAGAAATAATTTATCATGCATAGGTATACAGATTTGGCACCCATTTTTATATTATATGAGCTTTTTAAAAATATATATTTTATTGATTTTTTACAGAGAAGAAGGAAGAGGGATAGAAAGTCAGAAACATCGATGAGAGAGAGACATCGATCAGCTGCCTCTTGCAGATGCCCCCTACTGGGGATGTGCCCACAGCCAAAGTACATGCCCTTGACCGGAATCGAACCCAGGACCCTTCAGTCCGCAGTCCGACGCTCTATCCACTGAGCCAAACCAGTCTCGGTTATATTATATGAGTTTTTAAATTCATTTACTTTATTTATTTATTTATTTTTTAAAAATATATTTTATTGATTTTTTACAGAGCGGAAGGGAGAGGGATAGAAAGTCAGAAACATCGATGAGAGAGAGAGACATTGATCAGCCGCCTCCCGCACACCCCCTACTGGGGATGTGCCCGCAGCCAAGGTACATGCCCTTGCCAGAATCGAACCTGGGACCCTTCAGTCTGCAGTCTGACGCTCTATCCACTGAGCCAAACCGGTCTCGGCTAAATTCATTTACTTTAAACATTTTCAATCTCTGGCCTTTATAATTGAACTAGAGGCCCTGTGCATGAATTCATGCATGGAGGGGGTGGCTGCTGGCCCCAAGGAGGGAGCTGGCCCTCAGACCCCTGGGAAAGGAGCTGCATCTGCCACCACCACCCTTGGTTCCTCATCCCAGCCTGGGCCTGAAGGTGCCAGTGGGGTTAGGAGGGGAGGCCATGGTTGCCAGGCCAGGTGCAGAAGGAATGGACACTGGATGCTGACGTTGCTGTTGGTACCCTGCCACCATGCAGTTCCCTGTCTTCATCCCCCTCCTTTCCTCGCTGCCAAGGTGGCTCAGTGGGTGGGCGGCCCCTGGGGAAGGAGAGGAGGAGGTGGTTCCTCACCTCCAGTCTCCTCTTTCCCTCACTGTCATGACACCTCCTGGGGTGGCAGGGCCTTCTGAGGGAAGGAGAGGACAAGAGTGAGACAAACCCTTGTGTCAAGGGCTGACTTTCAATAGATTGCAGCCAGGGAGTTGTTCTGCTATGTGTAAAACGTGACCCAGAAGCAGGTCTCTAAGAATGATATAGCACCAGGGGCCAATCTGGGCTGGCCAGCTAGGGGGAGGGGCCATGGGAGGTTGGCTGTGAGAGTGCACTGACCATCAGGAGGCAGCTCCTGCATTGAGGTGGTCAGTGTGTACCAGAACCACTGCTCGACCAGTTGTTCTGGTTGTTCCAGTCGTTTGGTCTTAACAGTAGCTTAAGCTCTTATTTATCTATATCATATCATATATCATATATCTCTATCTCTATCTCTATCTCTATCTCTATCTCTATCTCTATCCTATCTCTATCTCTATCTCTGTCTCTATCATCTCTACCTATACTTGTCTATGTCTATGTCTATATCTATATCTATGTCTATATCTATAGAGAGATGTTATTGTTTAGATCATCAGTTGCCAGTTTTTCAGACCTCATGGACCACCATCGGTCCACAGAACACCGGTTGGTTGACTGCTGGTTTAAATTGCTCTGTGAGATCTTTGGAGAAACACTAAAAAAACTACAAGTTTAACTCTTAGCAAGGCCTTTAAACTGAAACTTGGTTCATTATGACTTTCAAGGGTAATTCAGTGAGGCCCTAACTGTTTCTGACTAGTCTCCTGGCATTACATACTCAATAACATTTTATTTATTTATTTATTTATTTATTTATTTATTTATTTATTTATTGTCTAAAGTTTTGCATGTTTCCTTTTTCCCCCATTGACCCTTCCCCCTGCCCAGTCATTCCCATCTTGGGCAAGTCTCCATTGTCTCAGTGTCTGTGTTCATTAGTTATGCTAATATGCATGCATACAATTCCTTTCATTGTTCTCTAATCCCACCATCTCCTCTGCCATTTGTCTCTGATCTATTTTTTTTTATTATTGTCTAAAGTTTTATATATGTCTGATTTCTCCCCATTGACCCCTTCCACCATGGATCTATTTTTGTTCATCAGTTTATGTTGATCATTATATCCCACATATGAGTGAGAGCATGTGATAATTATCTTTCTCCGACTGGTTTATTTCACTTAGCATAATGCTCTTCATCCATGCTATTGCAAATGGTAAAAAGTTCCTTCTTTTTTACAGCAGGGTAGTATTCCATTGTGTAGATATACCACAGTTTTTTAATCCACTCATCTGCTGATGGGCTCTTAGGTTGTTTCTAAATCTTAGCTACGGTAAATTGTGCTGCTATGAACATAGGGGTGCGTATATCCTTTCTGATTGGTGTTTCTGGTTTCTTGGGATATAGTCCTAGAAGTGGGATTACTGGGTCAGTCAATAGCATTTTTAGTAGAAGGTTTTACTGAACATTCTCTATGTATAGAGATTGGAGGTCTATTTATGGCTATATCATTTTTTAAGGTGAAACAGTTTCTTTCACTGGAGAAAAGAGAAAAGAGTATCCAAATGAAAGAAGTTAAGCTGAAAGCATTAAATATCTCAATAGTTTTCTCAGAAAATTACCAAAAGGAAAATTATTGGTAAGATATTCTATTTTTATATGGCCTGGAGCCTATAACAGTTAAGCTCATTTTTCCATTATAGGTGATACAATATTCAATGAAGGAAATACAACAAATTCAGGTCATTAGATGTTTTGTAAAATAATACAGTTAATAAATAAGCATTATGAAACACTTAAAATACATTAAAATATAGAGATTAACTATCAATTACTATTACATATTCAAAATAATCACTAATAGCATTTTAATATGTTTAGAATTGTTAATAACATTTTTAGATGCTATGGTTATAAAAATTAATAAAACATGGTCCGTGTTTTCAAGACATTTGTAATCTACTGGAGAAAAAAATAATATATATTATTAAAAATCACTATGGTAAACTTATTAAATAAGAGATGGCAATGTTATAGAAGCATGAAGAAGAGATACCTAGTTTGGTCTAGTTATGGTGGACTCAGCTGTCAGAGGATAGTTCTTGGAAGTGATGCAGGAATCGACTTTATTTAAAAATTTAAAAAATTAAAAATTACAGTTGAAATTCAATATTTTATATTGGTTTCAGGTATATAGCAGAGTGGTTAAATTATTATATAACTTATGAAGTGATTCCCTCAATAATTCCAGTACTCACCTGGCACTCTACATAGTCATGAAAATATTACTGACTGTATTTCCTTTGCTGTACTTTACATCCCTGTGACTATTTTTTAATATATTTTTTATTGATTTTTTGCAGTATAACATATTTAATAGTAGTACATATGTTTTCCTTCCCCCCAAATCCTCCCCCCAGCCTCCCTTACCCCCCAGCACATGTCCCCACCTGCCCCCCTCCCCGCCCCACTGTCTTTCATTCATTGGTTATGCTCATATTCATGCATACAAGTCCTACGGTTGATCTCCCCCAGCATCCGCCTCCCATCCTCCCTAGCCTTCCCCCTGTAGCTTGACAGCCTATTCAAGGCCATCCTGCCTCTACATCAATCACTACCCCCCCCCCTGTTTCTTTTCTTCAAAAATATCTTGCCTCTGCATACTAGAAATAAACATATAAGAACAAAAAATGTCTGAGTGTCAGTTTCAATGTCCAACTGTTCTGAGTCTCAGTTTCAGTGTCAAATAATTCTTTATGTGTACATGTCAGCAATGGTATCCTGATGGTGGACACATCGTGGCAATACGAGATCCATCCTCTCTGGTTTGGTCCTGGGCCGCCTGCAGCCATACACAGCTGCTTACTGCTAGCATGGCAAGGTGTCGTCAGTGTCCCCCATCTCTGGACCATCCTCGTGACTGGAACAGACCCGTCAGTTCCTCACTGTCGCAGGAACCCACATGGTCTTGGAGTTGTTCTCTGAAAACACACAAACACATTCTCGACCAAAAGTTAACAAAGGGATCCTCTCTGCAAAATAGACTTGGGATTCTTTTTATTTTTGCTGAAATGATTTTCCTTTGGCTTATTTTGACACCATGTGTGTTTTTTCATGGGTGTCCTGCTGTTGGCTTTACAAATGGAAGTTACTTTTTTTCTGGAGTAAGAATTTTCTAGATGTATTTTACTTACAGAATATTTTTCCTTACATGATATTACCCTACTGTCCCCCCCTTTTTTGATTAATGGGGGCTTTTGGAAATTTTATATTGCAGTCTTGGTAATTTAAAATTTTAATTTTTGCCTGTGACTATTTTTTAAGTATCAATTTATATTTCTTAATCCCCTCACCTTTTTCACCTGGCCTCCCAACTTCCCTCCCATCTGGCAATCAGTTTGTTCTCTGAATTTATGTCTGTCTGTTTTGTTTTGTTTTTTGGTTTATTTTGTTCTTTAAATTCAACATAAAAGTGAAATCATTTGGTATTTGTCTTTATCCATCTGACTTTTTTTCACTTAGCATAATATCTGGTAACTCTATCCATGTTTTTGCAAGTGATAATATTTAACTCTTTATTTATGGATGAGTAATATTCCATTGCATATATGTACAACCTCTTCTTTACTACTTGTCATATTGATGGGCACTTGGGTTGTTTCCATTTTTTTGGCTATTGCCATAATGCTGCAATGAACATAGGGGAGTATATATTTTGTCAAATTAGTGATTTGGATTCTTCCAATATATGTCCAGAAGTGGAATTGCTGTGTCATAAGGCAGTTTAATTTTTAAATTTTTGAGGATGCTCTGTACTGTTTTCCATACTGGCTGCACCAATCTGTATTCCCACCAACAGTGCAGAAGGGTTCCCTTTTCTCCACATTCTCACCAACACTTGTTGTTTGTGGATTTATTGATGAGAGTCATTTTGAAAGATATGAGGTGATATGTCATTGTGGTATTAATTTACATTTGATTAGTGGCATCTACTGGTTGCAAGTTTATACCCTTAACAACATTTCCCCAATTGCCTCAATCCTCAGTCCTGGTAGCCACCATTCTACTCTCTGTTTTTCATAAGATTGGCTTTTTTATATTCCTTACATACATCATATCATGCAGTGTTTGCTTCTCTAAGTCTGATTTATCTCACTGAGCACAGTGCCCTCAAGATCCATCCATGCTATTTATTGCAAATGGCAAAATTTCACTCTCATTGTTGAATAATATTCTATTGTATATATTTACAAAATCTTCTTTATATATTTGTTTGTTAATGACATTTACGTTATTTCTATATCTTGGCTGTTGTAAATAATGCTACAATAAACATGGGAGTACACATATCTCTTCAATATCCTGATTTCATTTCTTTTGGATATAAATGCAGAAGTGGAATTACTGGATAATGTAGTGCTTTTCTTTTTTCTTTTTCTGAGACACCTCCATGCTGGTTTCCGTAGTGGCTGTACTAATTTAAATCCCCACCATGGTGCCCAAGCATTTCCTCTTCTTCACAGCCTCTCCCACACTTGTCTCTCATTTTCTTGATGATAGCCATTCTAATATGTGTGAGGTGACATCTCATTGTGATTTTCATTTGTATTTCCCTGATAATTAGTAATATTGAGAATTATTTCATACTAGAGGCCCAGCGCATGAATTCATGCATGGGTGTGGTCTGGCTGGCCCTGCCCTAATCAAGGTGGATCGGTACTGAGCCTGTTGGTAGGAGGAGATGGCAGGAGGCTATCAGGGCTGGGCCAGCTGGGGGCAGGTGCCATAGGTGATTGGCTAGCAGGCCCCATTTCTGATGGGGTGGGGGGCCAATTGGGGATGGGGCCAGCCATGGGCCTGCCGGCCCCACCCCCAAATGGGGTGAGGGTTGCTAATTGGGGACCAGCAGCCTGGGGGAAAGCCATGGGTGATTGGTTGGGTGGCCCTGCCTTAATTGGGATTGGGGGGTTGATCTGTGGTAGGACCATGTGGTGGGAGAGGCTGTGGGAAGTTGGCTGGTTAGCCCCACCCCCTATTGGGTGGGAAAACCTGGGGCGGGGGAGCTGTGGGCCTATCATGGTGGGGCTGGTGATCAGGGATGGGGCTGGATGGGGGAATAGGGGATAAGGGAGGATGTTTGGCCAGCTGGCCCCTTGATTGGGGTGGGAGAGTCCGATCAGGGGCAGCCCGGCAGCGGGGAGGGGCTGTGAGGTTGGCCAGCTCACCCCACACCCTGATTAGGCCACTTTGCTGGACACTGAGGGTATCATAACAATTGATCATTAGGGTTATTATAGCGTTATAGTCAATGGCTTTTATATATATAGATACCTGTGGACCATTAGATATACCTTGGAAAAGTGTCTACTTAGTTTCTCTGGTAATTTTTAAATTAGATTGTTTGCTTTTTTGTTAGTGAAGTCTATGATTTCTTCATATATTTTGGATATTAACCCTTATTTGATAGATGATCTGCAGATATTTTCTCCAATTCTGTTGATTGTTTCTTTTTGCTATGTGGAAGGTTAGTTTGATGTAATCCTACTTGTTAATTTTTGCTTTTGTTGCTTGTGCTTTGGTGTCATATCTAAAATTATCATTTGCAAGACCAATGTCACAGAGCTACTGTCCTATTTTTTCTTCTAAGAGTTTTATGGTGCCAGCTCTTATGTTTGTCTTTAATCCAATTTGACTAATCAAATTTATTGAACACATTATTTGTGAAGTACCATGCTGAGTTGTATGAATACAGAGATGAGTAAAACAGAATTCTTTCATCAAGGGGCTTGTTATACTCTTGGATAAGACAAATGCAATCCATGGTAAGTGATACAACAGACACACAGAAGATGCTAGAGAGGTTCAGAGAAATTCATTGTTCAGTGAAGACTTCTAAGGGAGATGTGCCCAAGAAGAGTCTTGAGGGATGAAATAAGAGTGAGCCAATCGAGGAGAGATTGCAAAGAAATCAAGGCATCAAGGTGTTAAATAGATAGCATTCAACCTCCACCGCTAAACTTATTCCCTTGGCCTTGATTATTTTTTTCCTTCCCATGACTTGTTACTTCAAGACAGAGGACAACATAATAGAAATGATGATCTGTTTTATTTTCTTAAGAACTCAGGAGCAATGAGTATATAAGCACTGTGTACAGTCAGTGATTTTCTAGGATGCTGCTTCAATACAAGAAATCTGCTAAAGCTAAGAAGTCCAGTGACTCTGCCCTCTTGCTTCTCAGATATGTTTGCTTTCTTTTATATAACCTCAATCCTAGGGCAGTGTCAGGATTACTGTGGAGCTTTGGGACTTCAGATCATCTCAGTGGTATTGAAAACAAAGCTCTTTTCCATGGAATCTGGGGTTGAAACCTTGAATAATGATTATGTATATTTTTAATAACAAAACAATAGTTTTTTTCTTGAATTTCATGGAAATGTCCTCTTTTAATAAAACTAATTGCTAATACATGTGTGTTTTTTAAAGGCGGTAGTCATATTTCTGTGAACACTAGTTTTCCTTTAGAACAGTCATTCTGGGAACAATATCAAAAGCTGATTGTGTGGCAATCCAGAAAATTAGTCTCTTCTGTTGTGTGTTTTTAACTTGCTAAGCATTAAACGTACAAACATTCTTTCAAAGCTATGTTCCTGGAAGGCAAGATGCTTGTACACTTGCAAAAAGTCCCAGTTTTAGTGCCTTTGGACTACTATAACAGAATACCACAGACTGGGTGACTTATAAACAATAGAAAAATTTATTTCTCACAGTTCTGGAAAGGCTGAGAAGTCCAAGATCAAAGTGCTGGCAGATTTGGTGTCTGGTAAGAGTCTGCCTCTTGTTCATAGTCAGCAATCTGTCTTTTCACTGTGTCCTCATATGGTGGAAAGGGTGAGGGACTTCTCTAGGGCCTCTTTTATGAGGGCACCAATCCATGAGAGCTCTTATGACTCAATCATCTTTCAAAGGTCCCGCAACCAAATACAATCACATTGGGGATTATGTTCCGATATATGAATTTTGGTATTGGTCAGGAGGGACACAAGCATTTAATCTATAGCAATCCTTTTTCAAGTTCTTGTTAGGTGTAGGCAGTGGGCTAAAGAGGATTCATATAATATCACTTATAGTTCTTTGCACATAGAAGAATCTCAATGAGAAAAGAAATGAATGAATGAAACTCTTATGGGTAGATTGGAGTGTGTGTGTGTGTGTGTGTGAGTGTGTGTGTGTGAGTGTGTGTGTATTTTAAATAGTTTATTTTCCCCGCAATAGATACTTAACTGTTATTTCTATTTCTGCCTTTGTCCCTCTACAAACAATTCTTTTTCTAAAAAAATTTTTCTTATTGATTTCAGAGAAAGGAATGGAGAGGAAGAGAGAGATAGAAGCATCATTGATGAGAATCATTGATTAGCTATCTACTGCACATCCTCTACCGGGGATTGAGACCACAACCTGGGCATGTGCCCTGACCAGGAATTGAACTGTGACCTTCTGGTTCATGGGTTGTTATTCAATCACTGAGCAACATTGGCTGGGCTATAATTAATTTTTTTTTACACAGCATTTACAGACTTTATTGATAAGATTAACCATTTTGCAAAAATTCAGTCATCAACCTCATTTCTCATCCACAATTAAAGAGAATATGTTTCACTTTAAATGGGACATAGAGGCAAAGTGTCAAAAATTAAAGTAAAATCTTAAATTCACCATTCAAATGTCAAGTGAAGCAATTCTCCAAATCATTAAAGCATGATAAAGTAAGAACACAGAAAAAAGGACATTGAAGTTATTTCATTTTTCTTGTAGATAGTGAAAACAAATGCATTTATAACCTCAACTTTCAGAAAGCATGCTTCATAAAGTCATTACTCACTTAAAATAGACAAATGCTTACAAAGAACATTTAACTTAAATTTCATAGTTGCTTATAAATGATACTCAAAAGGTTGACTTTTATAAAGAAACTAGAGGCCCAATGCATGAAATTTGTGCATAGGAGAGAGGAGGTCCCCTCAGCCCAGTCTATACCCTCTCCAATCCAGGACCCCTCGGGGATGATCAACTGCCTCTCACAATCTGGGACCAAAGGCTCTTAACTTTTGCTCACCTGCCTGCCTGCCTGCCTGATCACCCCTAACTGCTCCCCCCACCAGCTTGGTTGCCCCTCACTGGCGCCCCCCCCCCAACCCCTGTGGGCCTGATTGCCCCAACTGCTCCCCATCCCCTATGGGCCTGGTTGCCCCATGCAGCCTGCTGTTTGATCATTTGGTTTCTCCTCACTAATCATCTCTGCTGGCCTGGCGTCCCACGCAGCATGCTGCTCAGTTGTTTGGTTGCCCCTCACTAACCCCCCTGCCGACAGCCCTCAGGGAATGTCCAACTGATGGCTCACCCCCAGCCTGCTGAGTATCACCTTGCTCAGCTCAGCCCTGGCTGCCTGCGACCATCTGGCCCTGGGGGCTGGGTGCTCGCTGCTACTTCTGCTCACAGCGCCTGGGGGCTGGGTGATCCCTGCTGCTGCCACCACTGCTGCTGCTGCTGCCGTTGCTTCCCCTCACAGTGCCCAGGGGCTGGGCGCTCACTACCAATGCTGTTTCATCTCCACCCCCAGAGCCCGGGGCTCGTGCCACTTGGCCCTGCCTCTGCTCCTGATTGGCTGGTAGCATAGCCAATCAGGAGCAAAGGTATGGTCAAATTTGCATGTTTCTCTTTTATTATATAGGATAAGAGTCCTGTCAAGAGAGATGGTAAAGTATAAGTATAAAATATACTACAATGTTAAAAACCTCACAGTGCTATAGGAAAGTTAATAAAGAGAATTTAATTTTTCTGGGGAAAAGTGTATTTAGCATTACAAACTTAAATGTAAATTTTATATATGAATTCAATGAAGAATACATTTAAACTGTGCCTTGCCACATAATTATCTATTTTGTGTAAAACAATAAAAATGATGTACTTTTTGAACATGGGTACATCAAAACCAAGGGTTATTATTATTTTTTTAACTTTTTTAACTTTATTGGTAACTTTGGCTGCCTTCTTTCTTGTCTGTTATTTCCTTGACTTGACTCTGTTCATATATATTCTGATTCTTTTAGTTCATGCTCTTCTAGATGTTCCTTAGGACTAACTCCAGAGTTGCCAAATAAACCCCAAACATTGAATTTAATGTGTAAGCAGAAACGAAATCCACTTTTGCTTGTTCAGGTGGGTGCAACTACTGCAACTCATTCTGAGAGAGAGACATCATGGTTTTCAGGGTGTCATCTACAGCAGCGATGGGATTGGCAAATGTTGACAAATGCTCATGCATTCCTGCTGATGGTCTTCATTAAGCTCCTCTCCTGCCGTCATGACCAGAGTGGTACCAGTTTGATGGGGGAGGGCCCTCTTCTGATGGTAGACTGCTGGCTTCTTGTATTCTCACTTGGGGAAGGCCACCAATGCTAAGTGAACAGCCAAAGTGATCCTGCTACAAAGAAGTTAAATCATGCCTCTTTGGTTTAAAGCTTTTATGGCTGCCCATCTCACTCAGAGTAAAAGCCAGACTCCTAAAGCTGTAGATCATTGCACAGTCTGGCCTTTTTTACCTCTCTGACTTCATCTCATATCACCTTCCCCCAAGTCATTCTCTTCCTGCCACACTGGCTTCCTTGTTGCTTCTCATAGAAACTTGCCATGCTCCTCTCTCAGGGCATTTGCACTTGCTCTTCTATGTGCTTGAAATGCTCTTCCCACCCAGTATGTAAAGACTCCCCCTCTCCTTTCAGTCTTTGTTGAAATGTCAACTTTTCAACAAGGCCTTGCTGACCATTCTATTTATTTTTTATTTTTTTAACATATATTTTATTGATTTTGTACAGAGAGGAAGGGAGAGGGATAGAATGTCAGAAACATCGATGAGAGAGAAACATCCATCAGCTGCCTCTTGCACAACCCCTACTGGGGATGTGCCAGCAACCAAGGTACATGGCCTTGACCGGAATCGAACCTGGGACCCTTCAGTCCGCAGGCCGATGCTCTATCCACTAAGCCAAACCGGTTTCAGCAGCTGACCATTCCATTTAAAGGAACAGCCTGTCCCACTCTTTACCCACCCACACTTTGCTATCCCTCCTATCACTATCTAATATGCTATACACTGAGTGGCCACATTATTATGATCTCTGAATGTGTAATAATCTGGCCACTCAGTGTACATCCTACATAATAAAAGGCTAATATGCAAATTGTTCCACCAGCAGGCAGGCCGGCCAACCGCCCATGTCCCCTTCCCCTGGCCAGGCTGGCCGGACCCCACCCATGCACAAATTCATGCACCAGGCCTCATATATATATATATATATGTTAAGTTCTTCTTTGAATGCATAATAATCTGGCCACTCAATATATATTGACTTTTATTTATTGTCTGCCTCCTCCCTAACATCTCTTTCACCTAATAGAATATAAACTCTATGAGGACCAGAATTTTAATATATTCTATTCACTAATTTATTCTCCTTTGCCCAAAACATACATGGCATATAAGTAGGACCTCAGGAAATATTGGTTCAATGGATGAGAAAAATGAAGGTCTTTGTGTGATCTGTGTGATCTTTAATAAGATTGCTAGATATGGCAATAAGATTTTTAAATGTTCATGAGCAAAACCTCTCTTTGAGACTTATTTTCTGTGTCTTTTTCAAAGCCTAGGGCAGAGTAGTTTACTTAAAGAGTCTAAGATTTTTTTTATAAAGTCTTTTTATACTTTTTCTTTTCCCCACTTACCAGTTTTTATTGATTTTGATCTGTTGCACTGAAGGTGGTTGCTCATATATTAATGATTAGGTGTTTTGTGAAGTAAAAAAGTTAGAAAATATTACCCATTTTTTAACTTCTTTTTTTATATCATGGACGTGAGCTCATGGTGCTTTGGGAGTTTTTAAAAAAATTCTTCTCAACATATTCCTTGTATGTAAATATAATACAGTCCTAAGAAAACAGAAAGGCTACATAAGCTTTATACTAGTATATGCATTTATTCAACAAACACTTCACTAAGAGTATATTCATGCGAGAAATCATTATTCAGGATTTACTGTGTACTGGGCACAATTTTAAGGGCTCAAATTCAGCAATGAACAAAGCAAAGGCCCTATGATACATGCTTCATAATAAGTTATGTAGAATTTGGAGTTTTTTACCTGTAAGGGGATGCCGAAGATACAGTAACAATCACCAGTTTTAAAACCAAATAAACTTATATCAGAGAGCTTGATTGTTTTTCCACAAGATCCCACAACTAAGGTCAGAACATGAATAAAAACTATTTTGATGATTTCTACCAGTTCTTGCTGTGACTATAAGAGGAGAATACTAAACATCTTTGTAATAAGTATCCTGGGATCTTGTGCTTTTCCTAGGGCATAACAAAAAGGCTAAATTTCATATATTCATGTTTAGGGCAGCTGTGCAATTTGTTGTTATTTTTGTTATGGTTTTTATCCATCTGTCCTACAATCTGTTCCCATAGCCTAGGCCAATTATGATGATAAAAATTTTGTCATGCATTCTCAGTCATATTGGTTGTCTCCTATCCGAGCAACATTGAACCTAATTTATTCCAGGATTAAGTAAGCTGTCCCTTGTAAAGATGGTTATTTTTTAGAGTCAGTAACTTACATCACTATTAAAATGTCCAGAATATGAGATAGTCTTGCAGCCTTGCCAATGGGGCAATTCAAGGTTAAGGTGGTCAAGAATTAGCCTTTAATTCACGTGTCCTAAACACTCCTCCTGAAAAATGAATGTAAAAAAACCCCCAAAACCACAACACCACCACTCTGCGGGGGGGGGGGGGGCGCTTAATTTTTAATAATCTAACACATTAGTAATCATCTTGGTACATCCTTTCAGTCCTTCCAGAAACTCTGAGAAATAGATTTGGGCAGAATGAGGAAGCAGACTGAGTGATGTAATGCTTTAGCATTACATTGAAGGAAGCAAGTGAAACCTATGAGACCTAATATTTCAGCATTTAATATAATTTCAAGGATAAATATGAGGTGCCAGAAAATTGATGGTTATCTCCCTTGAAGGCAGTGGATGATTCAATTTCATAACCTGCTAAGTTCACCTTTAAGCATACTTTACTAGGAAAAAGTTGAGACATGCATTAACCTTTATTAATACATAATGAAACAAGTAGTACTTCCTTTCTAAAACCCCATTACAGCAACATTAGTAAATGTTACACAAAAAAGACCTGTGCAGTTACATTGTCACTCAGACAATTGCCCTTTATCTCCCTTCTGTGTCCCTGAAAACAGTGTCTGCGTGAAACTACAACTTGGAGGAAGACTGAACCTAACTTCTGGACGCTGCCTTTCAGTGAGACTTCAGAGGATGTCTTTGACCATGGTCCTCCCTAACTTTATTAGCTTTCTCTCTGGGAACTGACACATAAATCTCTTTCTGTGACTTTCTTATTCAGAGAAGCTAAAGGAGTTTATAAATTAGAAGGTAGTTATTTAGTCCCTGACCTGATTAGAGTGATTTGATACTAACTTTTTAAAGTGTTTTTTTTTTTTCATTCATAACCTTGTTTGGAAAAATAATAGGAATTTAGTTCTTCTCCAATTGCCCTTTCCATTCAAGTTTATTTACATTCTTTTAACGTTACTCTTTATTCCCAGATTTAGTGCCTATTAATTAAAATCTCTTAAATTAAAAAGCAGTTTATAGTGCAGTAGTCATGTCCTGGGCCAGTATCTTCCCTGACAAAGATCAACGTCTAGCTTAATTGAGCCTAATATCTTTTTGCATCTATGATAACACACCCTTGGAATGTCAGGCAACTTGTAACTTCCCTTTTCCCAAACCCCTCAGGGCACAACCAATATACCAGAGCAAAACCACAAATTGTTATCATGTTAATTGTTGACTGTTAGCTATCCTATACTCGCTATATGAAAGAAACATACATCTATCATTTTACTTTTGATTCAATCCGAGAGATTCTCCTGCAGCCCCTTTGCTTTCTCCAACCGCCCTACCTCCCTAATCTATCACCAGTGGATTTCATGTAAACCATTTATATCTTCTCCTTTGATGGTAATTTATAAAACTAGGTGGAAAGCAGCCATTCTCCAGAGCATTATCTCAGTACATTGAGATTCTGCTTCTTGGCAAGGCAAATATCGACAGTGTGGCTCAAATAAACTCACAAAAATTCTTTATAGATTGGAATGTTTCTTACATTTACACTAGAAGCAACAAACTTGTTTTCCTGATCCAAAAATTTCATGAACATAATTATGGTTATCTTACACAGCTAAGTATTGAAATAGTTTGTTATGTTGCAGTGAGAATTAGAGAGCATGTTTTAATATTTATTAAGGCTAGACCTTAATCATTATTCTTTTTCAGAAACTTTCTCATTAGTCTTGCTATCTTGACAGATACATTTAAAAAACATTGTAGTACCCTTCAAGTCCCTTTTCTATAATCATGACCAGTAAATATATGTATATAAATATTACATCTATAATTTTTTTAAGTTGGCTTAAATTATAGAATATTATAATAATATTTGAAAGCTTTTCTATTAAAAAACAAGATATGTGTATATTTATAAAATTTTAAAAATGTGTCTTAGTAAAATTTAAAAATCAATTATCTAAATCTTGCTAATTACCTTTGTATTGTATTTTAAAACCATTAATTTTTTGTATATGTATATATATTTATTGTTTAAAGTATTGCAAATAGTAGTACATATGTTTCCTTTTTTTTCCCCCCCAAAGACTTCCCCCCGCCTCTCCTACCTTCCAGCACATGCCCTCACCTAACCCCCCGCCTCCCCCCCGCCCCCGCGCCCCCCCGCCCCGGTGTCTTGTATCCATTGGTTATGCTTATATGCATGCATACAAGTCCTTTGGTTGATCTCTTACAGCCCCCGCCCCCAACCCTCTCCAGTCTTCCCATTGTAATTTGACAGTCTGGTCAATGCTTCTCTGCCTCTGTATCTATTTTCCCCCCTGTTTTTTAAAAATATATTTTTATTGATTTTTTTGCAGTATAACTTATAATTAATAGTAGTACATGTTTTCCTTTCCCCCTCCCCCTTATCCTCGCCCCAGCCTCCCCTACCCCCCAGCACATATCCCCACCCTTCCCCCTCCCCGCCCCAGTGTCTTTCATTCATTGGTTATGCTCATATGCATGCATACAAGTCCTTCGGTTGATCTCCCCCAGCATCCACCTCCCATCCACCCAAGCCTTCCCCCTGTAGCTTGACAGCCTGTTCAAGGCCACCCTGCCTCTATATCAATCACTCTCCCCTGTTTCTTTTCTTCAAAATTATCTTGCCTCTGCATACTAGAAATAAGTGTATAAGAACAAAAAATGTTTCAGTCTCAGTTTCAGTGTCCAACTTTTCTGAGTCCCAGTTTCAGTGTCAAATAATTCTTTATGTGTACAAGTCAGCAATGGTATCCAGATGGTGGACACATCATGGCAATGCGAGATCTATCCTCTCTGGTTTGGTCCTGCTCTGCCAGCAGACATGCACAGCTGCCAACTGCTAGCATGGCAAGGTGTCGTCAGTGTCCCCCATCTCTGGACCATCCTCGTGACTGGAACAGACCCTTCAGTTCCTCACAGTCGCAGGAACCCACATGGTCTTGGAGTTGTTCTCCTGAGGTTTGACATTCTGATGGACTTTTCTCAGTCTCTGGATCCATTCTTGTTCATCAGTCTATGTCATTAATTGTATTCCTCAAATGAGTGAGATCATGTGATATTTGTCTTTCTCTGCCTGGCTAATTTCACTTAGCATAATGCTCTCCAAATCCATCCATGTTGTTACAAATGGTAGGAGCTCCTTCTTTTTTTCCGCGGCGTAGTATTCCATTGTGTAAATGTACCATAGTTTTTTAATCCACTCATCTGCTGATGGGCACTTAGGCTGTTTCCAAATCTTAGCTATGGTAAATTGTGCTGCTATGAACATAGGGGTACATATATCCTGTCTAATTCACGTTTCTAATTTCTTGGGGTATATTCCTAGAAGTGGGATCACTGGGTCGAATGGGAGCTCAATTTTTAGTTTTTTGAGGAAACTCCATACTGTTCTCCACAGTGGCTGCACTAGTCTACAATCCCACCAACAGTGCAGGAGAGTTCCTTTTTCTCGGCTTCCTCGCCAGCACTTGTCGTTTGTTGATTTGTTGATGTAAGCCATTCTGACAGGTGTGAGATGGTACCTCATAGTTGTTTTGATTTGCATCTCTCGGATAATTAGTGACTTTGAGCAAGTTTTCATATGTCTCTGGGCCTTCCTTTTGTCTTCTTTCGTGAAGATTCTATTTAGGTCTGTTGCCCATTTTTTTTATTGGATCATTTGTCCTCCTTTTATTGAGTGGCATGAGTTGCCTGGAGATGCTTGAGATTAAACCTTTATCACTGATAACATTTGCAAATATGTTCTCCCATACAGTGGGTTTTCTTGTTGTTTTGTTGATGGTTTCTTTAGCTGTGCAAAAGCTTTTGGTTTTGATGTAGCCCCATTTGTTTATTTTCTCTTTAGCTTCCATTGCCCTAGGAGCAGTATCATCAAAGAAGTTCTTTTGGCATATGACTGAGATTTTTCTTCCTGTAGATTCCTCTAATATTTTTATGGTTTTCTGTCTTACGTTTAAGTCCTGTATCCATTTTGAGTTTATTTTTGTGTAAGGTGTAAGTTGGTGCTCTAGTTTCATTTTTTTGCATGTATCTGTCCATGCAAATAATCTTGCCCTAGCTGGTTTGGCTCAGTGGATAGAGTGTTGGCCTGCAGACTGAAAGGTCCCAGGTTCAATTCCAGTCAGTGGCACATCCCCAGTAGGAGGAGGCATTTAGAAGGCAGCCAATCAATGATTCTGTCTTATCATTGATGTTTCTATCTCTCTCTCCCTCTCCCTGAAATAAATAAGAAATATATTTTTTCCAATGTAAACCCAATAAAATAAAAAAAAAAACACACCACATAACACCCATTAATTTGTACAGTAATGTGGTAGGATTCACCTTAATGAATTTTGTTATTGCTTCTAATGGATTCTTAACTTATTCTCAATCTAGCTACCTAAAATAATGTTAGTATCTCAGTTTTTAAAAAATATATTTTATTGATTTTTTTTTTTACAGAGAGGAAGGGAGAGGGATAGAATGTCAGAAACATCGATGAGAGAGAAACATCGATCAGCTGCCACCTGCACACCCCCCCTACTGGGGATGTGCCCGCAACCAAGGTACATGCCCTTGACTGGAATCGAACCCGGGACCCCTGAGTCTGCAGGCCAATGCTCTATCCACTGAGCCAAACCGGTTTTGGCTAGTATCTCACTTTATCAAGATTTATTTACTTATTTATTGCTTAAAATCAGGAATATATGCTGAATTTTATCAATGCCTTTTTTGACATTTATAGAGATGATCACATAAATTTTCTCCTTGGATCTATGAACATGGTGAATTATATTGAGAGATTTTCATTATTCATGCATTTATTCATCAACTTAGTGCATATTTACTCAAAGTACAAAGCAGTGTTCTAAGTATTGGGGATACTGCAGTATTTAGGAAACCTAGATATTAAATTTATTGTGGCACAAATCTCAGTTTGGTTGTGGAAAATTCTTCTTCTTCTGTTTTTTTCCTTCTCTCCGAGGACCCAGGGATTCCAGTCATCTCTCCTGGTCTAGTGTGCACAAATCCGAGATTCCCTTACTGAGCCAAGAAGGCCACTTGTGGGGAAATAGGGCCACATTTTTCCTCTTGTGGTGTGAGAAATCCTGATGAGCAGTCACAGGGAAAATGACAGCAGATTCCACCTGTTTGCTTTCCTAGGTCTTGACTTGAGAAATTGTTTTAGTCATTAAGGAGATCTAATTGTGTATGTGACACTTGAGGCTCTAGATTGAAAGAAGCTACAACACAACTTCCCTCAATTCAGATTCTGGTTTCATGGATGCAGAGCTGTTAGTCTTAGCTGGCTGTTAGCCTTGAATCTGGTGTGCAGGGTTGAACAAGAGT
Organism: Antrozous pallidus; assembly: GCA_027563665.1. Lineage (NCBI taxonomy): Eukaryota > Metazoa > Chordata > Mammalia > Chiroptera > Vespertilionidae > Antrozous > Antrozous pallidus. Next base: position 160,432,767 of record CM050508.1, on the reverse strand, counting down.
CAATTTTAGGGCCTCTGTCTTCAGGCCCTAAAATTTATCAGGAGAGAGAGAGAGAGAGACAGTTACAGAAGTCAACATAAAACCAGTAAAAGGTAACAGGTATTTCGATAGATGGTAAGAATACCTAATCCATTCTGGGATCAAAGATAATCTCCCAGAAGATGAGATGCTTAATCTGAGGACTGAAGAATGATGAGGAGTTAGCCTGGTGAAGGAAAGTGAGGAAACATTTCCAGCATGCAGCTAATGCTGTGATGGCAAACCTATGATATGCATGTCAGCACTGACATGCGTAGCCATTTTTGATGACACGCAGCCACATGCAGTCACATACAGAGAAGTATGGGGCCACATGCCGAGAAGGACGTTTCATCCTTGGCTACTGCATGACCAGGTGCAGTAGCCGAGGATGAAATATTTGCTGTAGTGTAGTGCAGACACTCTGTGCTGAAAGACTGTAGGCCAAAACAACATAACTCCGGCACAGAGTGTCTAGTTCTAGGACTTCCCATTAGGCCGTTAGGGGATCTTTCACCTCACTTCCAGCTGGCAGAGCAGGGAGCAGCAGAATGCCACGGGAGATGCATCTCTGGGGGCCCTGTGATTGCCATTACCAGCAACCACATAACCACAGCAACCATCATCCAATCTACTGTTCTGGGGTGTTGTGGATTTCTAATTGACCATCATTACTCAGATAAGTGAGGGGGAGATTGAGAGAGGCGAGGGCCTGTGCTATGGGTGCCATTTCCCACCATTAGAAATAGCAGCATCCATCTTAATTTATATAAGGAACATCATTTTGCAGCATAGTGCAGACTCCATTTCACCACTATTACTGTTGTGCATCCTTATTAACCCCTATTTCTGCTTATTAATCCTGCCCTTTCCTATGTGGTCAGTTAGGCTAGTTAACCCCTAATTGCCTGCAGGGCTAACAGGCTATCTATAATTCTATCTTTGGTCACTGTCCCCTTGATGGAGAACCCAAAAAATAAAAAAACAAAGGCTAAGTAAAGGTAGTGGTAGTAGCAGTAGCTGACCCTTTCAAGACACATGGACTGAGATGTATGGCATTATAGAAAAAAATGGCAGATCATTTTGTGTTCTATGTACTGAAACAGTAGTAAGCAGAATGTGGAATATAAATAGACATTTTGAAACTAATCATTCTCAGCTCTTGAAAAAAAGTGAGGATGAAAGGAAGGAATACATTTCCAGACAGCAGCAACTTTGTAAGAGCCAATCTAATTCCATCCTTAAATTTATAAAAGGCTCTACAAATTTAACATCTGCAAGTTTGAGCATTGCTCACTTCATAGCTCAGCATGGAAAAGCACTCAGTGAAGAAGAATTTATTAAAGAAACTCTCCTAAGATGTGCACCAGTTCTCTTTCACGGTATGCAGAATATAGATGCAATTATTAAGAGAATATCTGAGTTACCACTCAGTAGAAATATCATAAAAGATTGAATAATGAGACTGAACACAAACGTACAACATCAATTAGATTATAAATATTTAAATATAAATAATTACAATTGTAATTGTAAATATTTTTCAATCTCTCTTGATGAAAGTACTGATGTCACATCATATTTATTCTCAGTTGGCTATTATTGGTCGATATTCTGATAGTCTCACAATGAGAGAAGAGTTGATAAAGTCGGTATCAGTGCCAACAAGTACAATCAGAAAGTGAAATATGTAAGGTTGTTATACAAACATTCCATGACCTAAGCATTGATATCTCTAAAGTTGTGTCAGTGACAACAGATGGGGCACCAAACATGGTGGGGGAAAAAGTCGAATTTGTCAAATTGTTTATAGAAGCTATTGGACATCCGATTGTGCCTTTTCATTGTATTATCTATCAGGAGGTTTAATGTGTCAAAGCAGGATTCACCAACTTAAATGATTTAATGTCAGTTGTTACAAAAGTAGTTAATTTAATAGCTGCTCGCCCCCTTTACAAGCAAGACTTTTCTGCACTTTTACTGGAGGTTGATTCCACCTACAATGGACTGCTGATGTACAATAATGTAAGATGGCTGAGCTGAGGCAAAGTTCTTTAGCACTTTGTGGAGTGCTTTGAAGAAATTAAGGTATTTCTTGAGGATAAGGATCTGGAAAACTTTTCTCAGCTCCATAATGAGAAGTGGGTCAACACCCTGAAATTTTTTACAGATCTCTCTGTTCATATTAATGAACTGAACTTAAAGTTACAAGGTTTTGGCAAAAGTATTGACATTATGTTTGGATACATAAAAGCTGTTGAAAGTAAACTTAAAATTTTCAAGTGAGATGTAGAAACTAAAACTTCTAAGTATTTTCCTCGAGTAACAAAGTATTTTGAGAAGGCCAGTGCAGCTGTACAAAATGAAATGGAACCCTGGTATATAAAAGTACCAGCATGTTTTAGACTCATTACTTGATCAGTTAATCAAGTGATAGGTTTAATCAATTTAGAAGCTTAGAACAGACCCTAAAAATAATTAAGTATCCTGATGTAGTAGTCTACAGTAGTTTGGAATTAAATGGTTTCCAATGGATGCAAATTGATGATTTGGAGATGCAAGTTGCAGAATTTCAAGACAGCATCTGGGCTCAGGTTTTTGTTGACTTGAGGTCAAAGCTTGAGAATCTGGAAAGGTGCTGCTTGGAGAATCAAGAGGAGTGCCAATAAGAACAGGAAATTTGGAGTGCCTGGAACCGATTACCAGACTCTTTTAGCTCCCTGAAAAATATAGCAATGGCTTTACTCACAATTTTTCCCTCCACTTTTGTGAGACCTTATTCTCAGCGTTAAATAATAACAAAACCAACAAAAGAAACAGATTGACAGATGAAGTTAGTAGCACTTGCTTGGGCTTGAAGTGTACAAAATACCAACCTTCAATTGAAGGTTTAGCCAATGAAATTCAGCAACAAAAGAGTCACTAATAGCAGGTTAGTTAAAGAATTCCCCCTCCACCTCACTTATCTTATTTCACACACCCCACACAAGTTAAATGATATCAAGACCAACAAAAGAAACTGACTGACAGATTAACAAAGAAGTCACTAAGCAGGTAAGTTAAATAATTAGTTTTTGGTTTATTAAATACAGTTATATATTACAATTATACATTTTTGTTATTTAAACTATAAATATCGCGAAATTACAGTTTTTTTTTCTCAAAGTGACACGCCACCCGAGTTATGCTCAGTCTTTTGGTGCTTTTTGACACACCAAGCTCAGAAGGTTGCCCGTCACTGAGCTAATTCATACTGTCAAGAGAGAGTGAGTAGTGAGAGATGGGACTGAGAGAGTTAGGCAAAGATCAGATCATTGAAAATTGTTCTTTAATATTTTGCTCAATTTAATTTGCTATTGTTTTATTTAGAAATTTTTAGGTAATTTCTAAAATGAGTTTAGTCTGTAATTTTCTATTTTTGTATTATTTCTTTTGGGTTTTTGTATTAATGTTAATCAGGCTTTGGAAAAATAATTTGAAACATCATTCTATTCATTTTCCAAGGGGTTCTTCCTGATTCCCCTCCTTTTTAAAAAAAAATCTTTATTGTTCAGATTATTACAATTGTTCCTTTCCCCTCCATAGCTCCCCTCCACATGGTTCCCACAACACCTTCTGCTCTTATCCCCTTCCTCCACTGTCCTCATCCATAGGTGTACGGTTTTTGTCCAGTCTCTTCCTGCAACCTCACACCCCTTTTCCCCCAAGAATTGTCAGTCCATCTCCTTTCTATGTCCCTGATTCTATTATATTCACCAGTTTATTCTGTTCATCAGATTTTTTATTCACTTGATTTTTAGGTTCACTTGTTTATAGATATGTATTTGTTGTTCATAATTTTTATCTTTGCCTTTTTCTTCTTCCTCTTCTTAAAGAATACCTTTCAGCACCCTATCTAATAAAAGAGTAATATGCAAATTAACCATCACTCCAACACACAAAGATGGCTGCCCACATGTGCACACAAGATGGCCTCCACAAGATGGCCAGCAGAGGAGGGCAGTTGGGAGGGACCAAGAGAGACCAGACCTGCAAGGGAGGGCAATTATGGGTGATAAGACCAGCAGGGGAGGGCAGTTGGGGGGGACCAGGCCTGCAGAGGAAGGCAGTTAGGGGTGACCAGGCCTTCAGGGAAGGGCAGTTAGGGGTGACCAGGCCTTCAGGGGAGGGCAGTTAGTGGCAATCAGGCTGGCAGGGGAGCAGTTAGGCATTAATCAGACTGGCAGGGGAGTGGTTATGGGACAATCAGGAAGGCAGGCAGGCACACATTTAGGAGCTGGCAGTCCTCAATTATGAGAGAGATATCTGATTGCCCATTTAGGCCAAATGGGCAGTCGGACATCCCACGAGAGGTCCCAGATTGGAGAGGATACAAGCTTGGCTGAGGGACACCCCCACCACCCTGTGCATGAATTTTGTGAACTGGGCCTCTAGTTTCATATAATACTGATTTGGTGGTGATGAACTCCTTTAGCTTTTTCTTATCTGTGAAGCTCTTTATCTGACCTCCAAATCGGACTGATAGTTTTTCTGGGTAGAGTAATCTTGGTTGTAGGTTCTTGCTATTCGTCACTTTGAATATTTCTTGTCACTCCCATCTGGCCTGCATAGTTTCTTTCCTTTTTAAAAAAAATATATTTTATTGATTTTTTACAGAGCGAAGGGAGAGTGATAGAAAGCCAGAAACATCGATGAGAGAGAAACATCCATCAGCTGCCTCTTGCACACCTCCTACTGGGGATGTGGCCGCAGCCAAGGTACACGCCCCTGACCGGAATCGAACCCGGGACCCTTCAGTCCGCAGTCCAATGCTCTATCCACTGAGCCAAACCGGTCTCGGCTTTTTAAAAAATATATTTTTATTGATTTTTTTTTACAGGAAGGGAGAGGGATAGAAAGTCAGAAACATCAAGAGAGAAACATTGATCAGCCACCTCCTGCACGTCCCCCACTGGTTTTGTGCCCACAACCAAGGTCCATGCCCTTGACCGGAATCGAACCCAGGACCTTTCAGTCCACAGGCTGACACTCTATCCACTGAGCCACACCGGTTTTGGCTTGGCCTGCATAGTTTCTGTTGAGAAATCAGCTGACAATTGTATGGGTGTTTCCTTGTAGGTAATGAACTGTTTTTCTCTCACTGCTTTTAATAATCTCTCTTTGTCTTTGACTCTTGGCATTTTAATTATGATGTGTCTCGGTGTGGTCCTCTTTGGATTCCTTTTTTTGGGGTTCTGTGTGCTTCCTGGACTTGTAAGTCTATTTCTTTCACCAGGTGGGGTAAGTTTTCAGGCATTATTTCCTCAAATTGGAAAACACAGATATTTAAATAACAATTCATAACAGTAGCAAAATTACAGTTATGAATTAGCAACAAAAATAATTTTATGGTTGGGGGTCACCACAACATGAGGAACTGTATTAAAGGGTCACTGCATTAGAAAGGTTGAGAACCACTGTTCTAGGGTCCCAGATTGGAGAGGGTGCAGGCTGGACTGAGGAACAACCCCCTCCCCATGCATGAATTTTGTGCACCAGGCCTCTAGTGTTCATATAATAAAGCACATACACAAAAAGATAATTAAAGTTAAGCAATTAAGACAAAAACCAAACCAATTAGAAAATATATACCAGTCATCTTGGTTGAGTTATCACAAGTAAGCACTAACATTATTTTTTAAATGTTTTTTTAAAATTGATTTTTAGAAAGGGAGGGTGGGAGAGGGATAAAGAGAGAGAAACATTGATGAGAGAGAAACATTGCTTGGCTGCCTCATGCACACACCATATTGTGGATTGAGCCCACAACTTTGGCACGTGCCCTGACTGGGAATCAAACCAGTAACTGCTTGGTTCATAGGTTGGTGCTCAACCACTGTGCAACACCAGCCAGTCAATAACATTAATTTTTAGTTTTTAAACCCAACAATTGATTACTTCTGGGAATCTGTCTGAAACAGTTAATTGCATATGTACTCAAAGATATACTTGTATAAGTACGTTCTCTGAAAACAACCTGTCTTTTAACAGGGAAGTACCGTGAGCAGTTATAACTATAAAAATGACATTCTATGTTCTATATTATGTGCTAATACATATATTGATATGGCAAAATATTTAAGATGCATTATAACATGGAAAAAAATCAGACCACAAAGCACATGCTATTTCTTATTAAAAAATACTATTGCCTGAATGGATAGATGAATAGAGGTGTTATGTATGTATGTATGTATGTATGTATATTAGTATATGTATGTATGTATATTAGTATATGTATCCATACATTTTTAGTATATTAGTATATGTATCAATACATTTCTTAAAATCTTGCTATATTTTTGGAAAATCATTGGGAAATCAATCTCCAAATTGTTTTAGTGTTAGAAAAAAATTATATATTTCATAGAATTTGTGGTTCTGAAATTCCCTTTTTACTCCTAGGGATTAAGGATTATAATGTGTAGCAGTGACAGCACTCTATAATTTTCCTCTTCCTGGATACATTTGAAAACTATACTTTTCAGTCCCTAATACAGTTAGTTTGAGGTTATGGAATATGGGCAGAAATGATTTAAGCCTCTCCTTAGATATGACCTTTAAAAAAGACAGTTTATGCTTACCTTCTCTTCATGGCAACCCAGGGTTTGCATGTTCCTAATGGAATGTGTACCTAGTGAGAGTTCCTGGGTCACTTTTGAAGGAGAGTTAATCAACCCCCATTGATGTGAGGCATAAGTAAATTTTTAGTGTGTTATAAAAATGAGATTGTGGGGTTATTTGCTCCTGTGGCATAGCCTAGTTTATCCTGAACAATATGTATTGAGAAGGTTTCCTTAGAATTAAGAACTTTCTAGGCAAATTTGTTTGACAGGAGAAAGAATTTGATTAATTAGTCAGTATGCTACAGAAGCCAATAAAAGAGATTCAGTGGAAAGGAAATGTGGATAAAGTTATTCTGCTTTAGAGATTGTGAGAACTTGATATTGGACTTATGACATCTTCAGGGAGAAATTTTATTTGGAACATATCTGAACTTCCAGATTTTCCAGGAGAATAGATTTTAAGTATGAAGCCAACAGATACCCCCAGAGGGCTCTTCTTCATGCCATCTACTAGTAAGACTAGACTTGGAAATGTGCCTCTGAGGAGTTAACTTGGAGGAAAGAAAACATTTAAGATTTGTTATTTGAAACATAGGCAAGATTTTAAGTTTTCCCTGTATTATGACAATTCCTGAATACAAATTTGAATGAACAATTTGAAGAGAAAATGTTTTAAATTTCCTACAATTATAAGAACAATTATATAAGCAAATAAGACAAAAATACTGAACAAAGTTCTTAATCTGAATACAAACTGTATAGAAGTTATAATGAAATCAATAGACTGAGCTTCATAAGTCATAAGGTACCATAAAGGCAAAGAAAAGGGCATGATGACAAGGAGGAGGTAAAAGGAGAAAAATGGAAGAAGGCTGAGGGCTGATTATCCAATGATATTGATATATCTACACTAATAAAAGAGAAACATGGAAATTGACCATCTCTCCACTATGCCTGCCAGCCAATCAGAGCTAGTATGCAAATTAAGCAAACAAAGATGGCAGTTAATTTACATATGCAGGCACAGAATGAAGACTAAGACAGCGTAGAAGGAAGCCAAGTGTAGAAGAAGGGAGCAAAACTGCAGAGAAGCAAGCAGGACAACAGAGATGTAAGGGAAGCAAGTGGGGCAACGGAGAGAGGAGGGAAGCAAGCAGGGCAGCAGAGACTGCAGGAAGCCCTATCCTTGCAGGTATAGGCCTGAGGAAGCCCTATTCTTGCAGGAATTTTCCTGCAATAGGCCTCTTGTGTATATATATCCTATATAATAAATAGGTAATATGCAAATTGACCATCACTCCAACACATAAGATGGCTGCCCCCATGTGATCAGAGATGGTCACCATAAGATGGCAGCAGTTGTGGATGATCAGGCCAGCAGGGTAGAGCAGTCAGGGGTGACCAGGTCAGTAGGGGAGAACAGTTAGAGGTGACCAGGCCGACAGGGGAGGGCAGTTGTGGGGGACTGAGCCTGCAGAAGAGGGCAGTTGAGAGCGACCAGGCCTGTAGGGGAGGACAGTTGTGGGGGACCAGTCCTGCAGAGGAAGGTTGTTGGGATGGACCAGGCCTGAAGGAAAGGACAGTTAGGGGCAACCAGGCCAGCAAGGGAGGACACTTAGGGGCAATCAGGCCAGTAGGGGAGCAGTTAGGTGTTGGTCAGGCTAGCAGGGGAGTGGTTAGGGGGTGATCAAGCTGGCAGGCAGAAGCATTTAGGAGCAATAAGTAAGGCAGGCAGGCGAGCGGTTGGGAGCCAACAGTCCTGGATTGAGAGGGATGTCCCAGATTGGAGAGGGCACAGGTTGGACTGAAGGGACCCGCCCCCATGCACAAATTCCATAATTTTAATGATAAAAATAAAAATAATGATGTGCATCTACATAGTTTTCTAGTTTCCCCCCTTTTCCCCCTTCAGAGAGCAATGTCCTCTAACCTATGATAAATACTATGCTGACTCTTATTTTTTTCTTACCTGTGTCCTCTCTGGAATGTTCTTTGAGCCCATGTACTTGTCTCACAATTTCCGACTTTGCTGTGGACTTCCCTCTTGCCACCACCAATCACTGACTTGCATTCCAAGTGATATGTTTATATTATTTTTATGACAAGCCAAGGGCAGATGGAGGAATATAATTACTCTTAGTATTCCCAAGACTAGTGCATGCAGATTGAGTAGGATCCTGATTTAAGCCAAGGAATTTAGTTCTCCTCTAATTGCCCTTTCCATTCAAGTTTATTTACAATATGCTAACGTTACTCTTTATTCCCAGATTTAGTGCCTAGTAACACTCACTAGGAGATGATTGATTAGAGAGAATGAGGGTAAATAAGGAATGTGACATCTACCACTTGGCTAGTTTTAGTTGGAGCATGATGCAAATGAGGTCAAGAATGTAGGTTTATGCTGGATTAGAGCCAAATAGTTATTCAAAAATATTGTCCCATGACCCAGTAACCTCCCCTTAGACCCAGACAGCTGCTTTGCATATGTTGGTGTATCAGAGAAAAATTATGCCACTAAGATATATATATTTGTGTGTGTGTATGTATGTATGTGTGTGTGTGTGTGTGTGTATATATATATATATATATATATATATATATATATATATATTGATTTTAGAAAGGAAGGAAGAGTGAGAGAGAGGCAGAAACATTAATGAGAGAGAAACATCAATTGGCTGCCAGCTGCCTCCTGTACGCCCCTATTGGGGATCGACCTCCCAACCTGGGGATGTGCCCTGATGGAGAATTGAACTAGCAGACTCTTGGTTCCTCAGTCTATGCTCAACCACTGAGCCACATCAGGCCATGAAAATTCTGCCATTAGTAACTAACAGCTCAGAGAAAGGAGGTGGTGGTTACTAACACCATTGTGTATCAAAGCCAACTCCATTTATTTCCTCTTCTACAAATTAGGGAGCATTACTTCCCATAGGGTAATGAATTAAATGAATTAATGTGTGAGAATACATCTAAAATAATAGTTAGAAAGACCTTCACTAACTGCTCTTGAAAAGAGAAAGTTTGCCATGATATTGACATTTGGGCAAAGACATCTTAGAAAGGATCCAAGAATCAGAAGAGTTGTTGGATTAGAAGGGCTTTAAGGGACCATCTCATCATGAGATTCTATTATTTTAGCTCTCTCATTTGAAAGATTAAGTATGGAATAGAATGATAAATAATTTTCCATGTGGCCATCTCTTACTTATCTTTTGGGATTCAACTAAAACTTCATTTCTCAAAAGGGGACTTCTCAAATACCATTTCCCTATCCACATTCTCTTTCAGAGAGCATAATACTGCTCTTATAATAAGTTGCACCTCTATATTTATTTATTTTTTGATTATTTATTCCATGTCATTACTGTAAAATATGTTACAAACTACAAGAGTAAAACCAAGTCTGCTTTACACATGATATATCGCCTCCTATCTTATTTGCAATATATACAAACATTGAATCACTAGGGGCCTGGTGCATGAAATTTGTGCACTGTGGGGGGAGGGGTCCCCTCACCCCAGCCTGCCTCCTTTCACATACTGGGAGCCCTCAGGGGATGTCATACTGATGGCTTAGGCTCGTTCCCCACCTCCTTGGTGGGAGGTGACCGGGCTGATCAGGAAAAGTCACCAGCCCCATCACCCCACTGCTGTAGCCACTGCCAGTCACCGCAGCCACCAAGGTGTTTTCATCAACCCAGACTCTGGTCCCTTCACCATGAAAAAATGACAACTTTCTTTAGGCATTTTCAAGATGTGTCTTTCATTGGATATGACATTTCTTTGATTTTTCTTTTTTTAGCCTTACCTGAGGATATGTTTCCATAGATTTTTAGAGAGTGTGGAAGAGAGAGGGAAAGACAGAGAGAAACATCAAAGTGAGAGGAATACTTTGATTGGTTGCCTCCTGCATGAGCCCTGACCTGGGCCCCGGCCAGGTAGGAGCCTGCATGCCCTTGATCAGAATCTAACCTGGACCCTGTGGTTGGCAAACCTAGGCATTATCCACTGAGCCAAACTGCCTAGGGTAGGATATGATATTTCTTAGCCCTCCAGCAGCGAACTTTCATTTTTTTTTCTCCAGGAGTGTGATGGAAAAACTCTAGATTACATTTTTTGGATTTTTATACCCAAGTTACTAAGAATATTACCAGTGGCTTACAGGGAGCTTAGCCAATGAGTGGTGTTTCCTCTACAGTTCACATCTATTTCCTCTGATCTCCACCCCTGCCAAGGCCTAAAGCCTCTGGCTCTGGGTGAGGGACCCCCAGTTAGCTGCAATTGCCCTGCTCCACCCCCGGCCAAGGCTGCAACCCTCTGGCTGAGGCTTGGGTCCTGGGCAGTGGACCCCCAGCACGCATGATCACCCTGCTCAGTCCCCAGCCAAGGCCGCAATCCTCTGGCCAAGGCTCTGAAGCTTGGGCACTAGGCAGTTGATGCCCAGAGTGCATTATAGCCCTGCTCCGCCCCTGGCCTAGGCCGCAAGCCTCTAGCCAAGGCTCTGGTAGGGCCCTGGGCTGTTGACCCCCAGCGCGTGCAATCACCCTGCTCTGCCCCTTGCCAAGGCTGCAAGCCTCTGGCCAAGACTCCGAGGCCTGGGCCCTAGGCGGGGAACCCCCAGCGCTGAAATCACCCTGCTCCACCCTTGGCCGCAAGCCTCTGGCTGAGGCTCAAGCCCTGGGTGGGAGATGCCCAGCTTGCTCCCATCACCAGGCTCTGCCCTGGCCAAGGCTGGCAAGGGCAGGTAGAAAGCTTGGCTTTTTCCATTGCCTCCATTTCCAGGGAAACTCAAGCCTCCCTCCTGCTCTCAGTGGCCACAGCCATTTTGGTTCGGGTTTATTTGCTCCTGATTGGCTGGTGGCTGTGGCTTGTGGGTAGGGCTTAATCTGAGGTATGGTCAATTTGCTTATTACTCTTTTATTAGATAGGATTGTGTTGTATACCTGCAACTAATATAATGTTATATGTCAATTAACATAAAAATAAAATTAAAAATAGTCAACAGTTTCCCATTTATATGTGACACATCCTAGTCAGAAAAGGCATGATTTGTCACCCAGCTGGTGTTGCTCAGTGGTTGAGTGTTGACCCATGTACAAGAGGCCATCACTAATTTGATTCTCAGTCTGGGCACATGCCTAGGTTTTGGGCTTGATCTCCAGCAGGGGGTGTGCAGGAGGCAGCCAATAGATGTTGTTTCTCATTGGTGTTTCTATCTCTTCCTCTCCCTGCCTCCCTCTCTCTATAAGAAGAAGAAAAAAAGTGTGATTTGTCAACAAACACAATTTAAAATTGTCATATATTTGAAAAGAATCTAAAAAATTGAAGTGTAATTAAGTCTTACCTATGTGTTATGAACCAAAGAACAAAATCTGATTTATTTTATTTTAAATATTACACTTTTATTATAAAAAATAAATTTAGCTGTTCATTTATTATAATTTTTATTTTTATTGGAAAGATTAATTAATATAAAGTTTTCACATCTGGTTAAGTGTTTTTATTTCTACCACTACTTCTATCATTATTCTTGTCAACTTTAATACCAACAAAAATGATTAATTCAACACACTGGATGCTGAGGTCCATGATTTTCTTAATTATATCTTTTGTTCTCTCAGCTACTCCTGTTGGAACTATCCTGGACCAGTGTTTCCCTTGAAATTAATGTAGTAACTGGAAGTTTAAAATGAGATTAGAATAGAATTTAAAATATCAGAATGTATTTAAGGATAAGCGTTGTTTTGTAAAAATATGTATATGTGTACTAAATATCTATGTTAACATTTCTTTTGTTTTTGAGGGTTGTGGTCAAAAAAGTGTGTAAAATGGTACTATCAACATCATCATCAATAACAGTAGCACCTCTGAAACCTCAATTATAAGCAGCCTACCCTTTTATTGTACTGCTTTCCCCCCCTTTTTTTCTCCTTTTTGGCAATCAGTCCACCTGGATGTATTATCCTCAAATTCATCGACTCCAACACTTTTTTCCTGTCCAGTGTTTCCTGCTTCTCACTGTTCGCCTTGTTCAGGTCAGACTCCATGACCTATCACATTCAATGTGATAGATCAAGGGCCTCAACTCCCTTGTTATCCCTTTTCCTTCTGTCTCACTTAACTGGCAAAACCAATTACCTGCCTGCTCCCCATTGTACCCCATCAGCCTGGAATGCGGTACAAGTTCTGGAGACGTACCTTTGCCAACAAGTCTCAAGTAAGGTCTTGCCTCTACTACCCTTCATTGCCTCTTTGACTATCCAGCCATCTTACTAGAGTTCCCTAATCAATCTGCTTTCCAACTCTGAGGTGCTTTCACAGATTCTCTCTCCATCAGCCACCAATATCAACTACTTCCTCTCTAATTCCCTGTGGTGAATTTACTCATACCCCAAGAAAATAAGAATCCATCATAATACAATTAAGTTATTTCTCCACAAAATTTTCATCTCACTGTACTTTCATTTTTATCCATATGTTCTTTTAAAAAAATATATTTTATTGATTTTTTACAGAGAGGAAGGGAGAGGGATAGAAAGTCAGAAACATCGATGATAGAGAAACATCGATCAGCTGCCTCTTGCACGCCCCATACTGGGGATGTGCTCGCAGCCAAGATACATGCCCTTGACCGGAATCGAACCCGGGACCTTTCAGTCCGCAGTCCGACTCTCTATCCACTGAGCCAAACCGGTTTCGGCTTTATCCATATATTATTTATTTTCCTCCCGTGATTATAGATTGCTCCCACTAATGCCAAACCTCCCAGTTGTCCCTTGACATAGATACAAGGACTTTCACACACTTACCCTTCACTTCTCTGCTTTTGTAGTCATAAACAGATCATAATATTCTAGCTGCAACAAACACTGTGTTTATTTCTTTCTCCCATTCTTTAAGCTTTGTGTCTTGCTGGGTGAAATAGCAAAAGGGCCGAGTAAGTGGGAGAAGCATGAGTGATGCTCAGTAGGGCATAATAATATGCTATCATGGGCAGCCACGTGTAACTCCATGTCATTCTGTGCCTATCAAGGCTCCTTAAAGGGAGAGATAGTAAAGGATGGAAGGGGATACATTAGAATACATTTCCACTTCTTAAGTGTTCTCACAACTGTATTGTTCTGTATCTATATCATCTATCATCTATCATCTATCTATCTATCATTATCTATCTATCTATCTATCTATCTATCTATCTATCTACCTACCTATCTATCTCTATCATCTATCTATCTATCTATCTATCTATCTATCTATCTATCTATCTAAATAATAAAGAAATATGCAAATTATCTGGGATACCATCACATCACAACCCTTAATAGGGTGAGTGGGGCTGTGGGGATGTGGGGTGGGACTCTGGGTCTAGCATGATTTTGTCCCACCCAGGCAGACTCCCCCGTGACCCCACAGCCAAATCCTGATGCCAACCTGGAGTTTACTAAACTTTACTGGAGCTGCTCCCCACACCCCCACCCCCTGCCCCAGCAGCCTCCTGATAGGCGGGCAGCTGGGGAGAGCCAAGTGGGGTAGGGACTGCAGGGAGCCACGGAGGGGCAGGGTGGCTGGAGCCAAGTTCCCAGGAGTCTGAGGAGCACGCTTGACAGGAGCGCGGACTGTAAAGAAGGGCAGCTCTTCTAATCCTCCTGCACGGACACCCTATCCTACGCCCCACCTCCTGCCAGTGCCTCCAGGGACGACCACCACTACAGGGCTGCTGGCCAGAGCCTGCCCCTCAGAGGCCTGTGGAACCCTCTGCAAAGCTTTGATAGCTACAGTCCCAGGAAACCATCATGCCTTCCTCCCCAAATCAGCACCTGCTTCCTGTGTGAGTACCCATTGGGATAAAAATAACAATCCCATCACTTACTTGATGAAACATTTCTAGGTTTATTAGCTCAGAATCTCCTTGTGACAACGCAGTGAGGTGTACAGTTTCCATGGTACAAGCATATGTATTCAGGAATGAAGCTCAAAGAGGAAAGTGTCAAACCCAGTGGTTCCCAAGGTGCAGCACATGCCCCACAAGGGAAAATTTGACTTTAAGTGGGGACAATTCGAGAATGAGTTAACAGTAAATTTTTTGCATTTCTTATGATTCTAAGGGGTCTCATCTACAATGCACCCTATATAATAAAAGGCTAATATGCAAATGACCGAATGGTGCAATGACAGGTCACTATGATGTGCACTGACCAATAGGGGGCAGACACTCAATGCAGGAGCTGCTCCTTGGTGGTCAGCGTGCTTCCATAGGGGGAGCACTGCTCAGCCAGAAGCTGGGCTCACAGCTGGCAAACACAGTGGTAATGGTGGGAGCCTCTCTTGCCTCCATGGCAATGCTAAGGATTTTCAACTGATGGCTTAGGCCCTGCGAGAGGGTGCAGGCCAGACTGAGGGACCCTTCACAAGTGCATGAATTTCATGCACTGGGCCTCTAGTGATTATATAACATGCTTTCCTAGTAAAATTTACTGGCATTTGTGGGAAGTATAACACGATTTTTCTCCTTGCTCTACAACTCCCATAGTGTCTTTAAAATATAATCTGTTCTCCCACTTCTTCCCACAGTTATTATCCTGATGTAGAACGAGGAGAGAGTTTAAAGGTCTTTTCTCACTGGGACCTTGACATGCTCATTTGTAGTGTTTACAGGAAAGTAGATCCTTCGTTCTCATCTGATGCATGTATTTCCGTTTCCTGACCTTTTCAAAAATGACTTTACTTTTAGTAGCAGTAATTATTGAGAATGGGAAATATATGGGCAACAAATTTTGTACCATAATTTATCACAAAATTGACCTTTCAGTCATCCCTCAAGAGACTCTTCTTAATGACAGGTTCATCTACCTAGGGAAATTCATGGCCTCCAGAATTCCTTGCAAAGCATTGCTGAGAAAATCTGCATTCTATCCTATCTTCTCTAGTATGTGTTAATGATATTTTAGGTTTATATTTTTAAAATATTTGAAAGTGTTTTCTTATCTCTCAAAGCCTTTCATTCTGGAAATGACTTATGAGTTAGATAAGGGGGTAACTTATTGAAATTAATGGGTTAAATTTGGTTAAGTTTCTAATTAAATATGACTTGGTGGTAGAACATAAATCTGAGCATTATTTTTATATGATTGCATTACTATATTATGTAGGGGTCCATCAATGTTCATCTTTTTGAAGTACCATTATGTCCCCAAGGAGAACAATCTTATGTCAAAAGTAATTATGGTTATAGGAATCAACCAATGAATGCATAAATAAGTGGGATAACAAACTAATCTCTCTCTCAAATCAATGAAAAAAGGACATTAAAAAAGTTATTATGCTTAAATAACATTGACTTAGTTAAGGGAGGAGGGAAATGTCCTAAAGTGTTTTCTGATGAAAGGATATAGTAAATGGAGACTGGGAAGCAAAGGGAGTTTACACGTGATGAAGGAGCTAAAGTAGGTTAACTGAGGCTGGCGTAAAGCGAGGGAAACTAAAGAGTGGTAGATCAGGCCCCAAACAAGGGATAGGGAATCTTACAAAGGCATGTTAAGATGTGTCTCTGATGTACTTTAGAAAGAAAATGTTGAATGATCTAATCGAGTTTTTCACTTTAACTTTAAGAATGATTTAATTCAATGATCTCACTTTAACTTTGAGAAAACTAGAGTCCAAGAGGTTAGGCAATTTACTAAATGCCATAAATCTATTCAAGGCAGAGCTGGGACTAAAATTTAGATCAGATTTATGACTGGATGCTGATTTTCCTATGCTATTTGGTTGATTTAATTTAGTGGTCCTCAATATTTTCTATTATTGCCAGGTTATTAGAATAATTTGGGTGTCAAAAATAATAGAAGGCTAAACTCAATCCCAGAGATTGGATTAAATTGGTTTTTAAAAGCTCACTAGGAGATTCTTTTTAAATTTAATTTAATTTTTCAATTACATATGTCATTCATTATTATTTTGTACTAGTTTCAGGTATATGGCATAGCGGTTAGAAAATCAGATTCTTTTTAAAGTATTCCCCCAACATTTACAGTAGTTATTGACTCTATTCCCTATGCTATACTTTATATCTTGTGACTATTTTGTAACTATCAATTTGTACTTCTTAGTTTTAAAATCTTGTCTTCTAACCCCTTTCAGACTGGCAATCAGTTTGTTCTCTGCATTTATTAGTCTGTTTCTAATTTGTCTGTTGATTTATTTGTTTTTTAGATTCCTTTCATAAGTGAAATCATATGTTATTTATTTGTCTTTCTCTGGCTGACTCATTTCACTTAACATAACACCTGTTGCAAATGGTAAGATTTCGTTATTTTTTATGGCTGAATAATATTTCATTATATATATTGATGGGCACTTGGTTTGCTTCCATAGCTTGCTATTGTAAATAATGCTTCAATGAACATAGGGTGCATATATTCTTTCGATTAATGTTTGGGTTTCTTTGGATACATACCCAGAAGTAGAATTTTTGGATCATAAACTAGTCTCATTTTTAATTTTTTTGCAAAACCTCCATACTGTTTTCCATAGTGGCTGCACCAGTCTGCATTCCCACCAATAGTGCATGAGGGTGTTCTTTGTTCCACATCCTCACCAGCACTTATTGTTTGTTAATTTATTGATGATAGCCATCCTTACAGGTGTGAAATGATATCTCATTATGGTTTAAATTTGTATCTCTCTGATGATTAGTGACAGTGAGCATCTTTTTATATGCCTATTGTCAATCTGTATGTCCTTTTTGGAGAAATGTCTATTCAGG
Organism: Antrozous pallidus; assembly: GCA_027563665.1. Taxonomy (NCBI): domain Eukaryota; kingdom Metazoa; phylum Chordata; class Mammalia; order Chiroptera; family Vespertilionidae; genus Antrozous; species Antrozous pallidus. The sequence goes on along the minus strand of CM050508.1, from coordinate 160,415,379 downwards.
TCCTCTGCTCATTCTTTTTTATTGAATTGTTTTTTTAAATATTAAGTTGCATGATTTCTTTATACATTTTGAATATTAACATTATTGGATGTATCATTGGTGCATATCTTCTTCCATCTGGTAGGTTGTCTTTTTGTTTTGTTAATGGTTGTCTTTGCTGTGCAAAAACTTTAGTTTGAGGTAGTCCCATTTTTCCCTCTTATTTTGTTTCCCTTATCTGAGGAGATATATCGGGAAAAATATTGCCAAGAAAGATGTTTAAAATTTTACTGTCTACATTTTCTTCTAGGAGTTTTATGGTTTTGAACCTAATATTTAAGTCTTTAATCCATTTGGAGTTTGTATATACACATATTACATTACATATTTATATACTATAGTGTGTGTATGTTTAAATGTTTATATGGTGGCACACAAAATCAATTGAAAGAAAATGTGAATATAATCAGTAAATATGATTTTGTTACTTAACATTCTGTTAAATATTTGGTGGGTTGTTTTGGCTTAAAAAAAGTACCACATAAAAATTAATTTTAAACCTTTAAATATCTTTTCTTAAAACTGTAAATAGAAGAGAGCAAGGGATATTGGCAGGTTTTTATATGGGCTCTGTTGTGGGAATCTTCAGGCCACCAGAGGGCAGCAACAGATTTTTAGAAAAGCGTGAAGCCAACAGTGTTCAGAAAAGAAAGGTGAGTATCCAGAAGTGGATCTACCTAGGATTGATCTTATTACTTCCACTCTACTTATTGCTCAAGCTATCTTCCGGACCTTCTGTGAGCAATGGTTGGTATTTAGAGATCCAACAAACCATTGCCTATTCCATTCATTCATTATATTTATGTATACATTATAATGTGAAAATACATTCTTGAATCAAACCTTGTTATTTTTAATTATAAAATCTCTTCCTTAAAATAACCACAACCAGGTGTAAAGGCAGTAAATATCTTCAATGATCTAGTCTTGAGGTAGTGTACACGCCCTTCTGGAGATATTCAAATGACCACTTTCCCACAAAAGTTAAAATCCTGTATAATAAAAGCCTAATATGCTAAGTATCTGATCATCCAGTTGTGTGTTCAACCAATCAAAGCATAATATGCTAATGATATGTGAAGGCCACTCAACTGCTCGCTATGATGTACACTGACCACCAAGGGGCAGATGCTCCAACCGGTAGGTTAGCTTGCTGCTGGGGTCCAGCCAATTGGACTGAGCAAGACAGGCTGGACATTCGCTGGAGCTGTCCCATGATCTCTCCTGGCTGGCCAACCTCCCACACCCCTCCTCGGCCCCAATAGTGCTCTAGTGAGGTCCCTTGGCCTGGCCTGCACCCTTTTACAATCTGGGACCCCTCCGGGGATGTCAGAGAGCAAGTTTCAGCCTGATCCTGTAGGCTAGGCTGAGGTACCCCAATGCACAAATTCATGCACCAGGCCTCTAGTAAATAAATAAAATCTGGAAACACTCTTCAGACTCAGGGAAAACCAAGGTTGCTATGCTGCCCTTATGTTGCCCAAAGTTTTCAGAGCTACCATGACAGCTGACCTTCAAAAACATCTCTTGCTGTTGATAGAGATGGTCATTTGCGCTTCTTACAGGTGGCAAATGGTTCAAGTCAGTGGAGGGTACCAATGCACTAAATATTCCTCAGTTCAGGTCCTAACTAACTAACATTAATTTGTTGCTGTGCAACTGATGGATCCCCACTATTTACCTAAGGTGTGACAGCAGATTTCCAGGTAATCATATGCCTGATAACTTCTAAGGGTTTTTTTTTTTTGTTATAGCCAGATACCAGGTAACATATTTTAACCTTCCCAAGCAGCCATGTGTTAAATAGCCTTATTTAAGATTATTATAGATGGATGGAGGCAAATACTGCATGGATTTTTTTTTGTCTTAAGAAAACATGATAATGGTGCTAATTAAGAAGTATCTTGGAAGCACTTCTTGGAAATTATCAGAGGGAGATAGATGATATGCATTAAAGTTGTTACAAATGCAATGGATTTCTTCTTGGCTGATGATTGGATATAATAGGAGTGCAATCTTTGGATAATGGATCTTCAAGTTCACAGAAAATCAGTGTTTACAAGTCGTTATCATTAGAGAAGTCTATTTGCTTGTCCTTGAAGGTAATAATGACTGAGTCTGTCAACATTAGAACAGAAACAGCACGGTTTCTATCTTCCTGAGACAAGCTACTGAACAAACATCTAACCCTGCAGTATAATGTCTAGTGTCAGTACTATTTAACCTATAACATGCATATTTTGAATCCTAAAAAGGAAAAGAGTTTGATAAAAATTTACCACTCTGCATCTACCATTAAAATGTCCCCCATTTTAATGGCCATGGTTAAAAGTCAGAGAATGGCAGGTTTAACACTGCAGTGACTTAAGGTGTTAAGGGCCTGATGGTTTTAGACACTGGGGTAGTTTATTGTGCTGGATAAAAACAACTTTCTAGACACTGGGGCGGGAAGGGGGGCAGGTAGGGACATGTGCTGGGGGGTAAGGGAGGCTGGAGGGAGGATATTGGGGGGGAAGGAAAACATATGTACTCCTATTAAATATAAGTTATATTGTAAATAAAAAAATAAAAAAATAAAAGAGAAAACAAAACAAAACAAAACAAACAAATAAACAAAAAAACAACTTTCTAGTAAAACAACTTTATGCTCCAGTAGAACAATTTTCTACCAAAACAACTTTTGCCAAGTCTTCCCTTTTAATAAGCATGCTGCATCACTATTAAAGCAGAAGTTGATAGAAACTTAGGGAAGGAAACATTTTATTGAATTCTTCAAGGATTCAGGTTATAGTTGAATAGAAGATAGAGAAAGTAAAAATCAGGGTTTGAGTTTAAATCAGCAGAAATTTCAAGTCACACTGAAGTGTAAAACTCCAATTTTTATCCCAGGTTTTATAACAGTCAGGAAATCTCTTTGACTCTCCCCAATGAATGTATTTCTTCCTATTTTAAGGTTGCTATTGGTAGTATATTAAAAGACTTAAATAGAGATGTTAACAAAGAATACAGTAATATGTGCATGAATGAGGAAATTTCAATCATGCTTCCCCACTCTCTCCCAAGGGTGGAATAAGTAAGTGGATTTTGAGACATTGAATTTAGAGACAAACTATTTGTTACACTAAAAGTTTAGCTTTGTATTTATCATTAAAAAGAACTGGAAAAACCAGGTAGTTTATTGCATTACTTTTTGTACCAATTCTCTTCATCATAATTCTTCCACTAAGTTTTTACCTTAAGTAAGCTGTCAAAATCTGCTAGGACCCAGTTTCTTTATCTGTAAAATGAGGGTGTCTAACAACCTCTGTCTCTCTTAGCTCTAATTTTTATGGTCCTCCGTAGATATTTTTTTCCATCTACATCTCTTAGGGTATTTCTTAATTTTTTTTAGAAGAAATTAAATCCATAATAATAAAAGCATAATATGCTAATTAGACTGGACAGCTGAACGACCTTCTGGACATCCTTCTGGACAACCTTCCAAAGGAAGCCTGGGCTGCAAGGGCCGAGGCAGCAGCATGGTTGCGAGGGCTGAGCCCCCTGCATGAATTTTGTGCATCAGGCCTCTAGTATATACATAAAATAATAAACATTATACATAAATACTAAAACATAATTACTAAATAAGTAAGTAATACATTAAAGATATTTCTTGGCAAATTTAGAAAACTTAAATATGGACGAATTAATTTAATGTATTTGGATATGAGTAACTGATATATATATATATATATTTTAAATTTTTTATTGTTCAGTTTATTAATTACATTGTTTTTCCTTTTTTTATCCCCCTATATCTTCCCTCCACCCTGTACCTATCCCACCCTCCGCCCTCACCTCCCCCTCCCCAATGTCCTCTCCCATTGTTGCAAGATTTTTGTCCAATCTCTTGCTGTACTTCTAACAACACTTTTCTCCCCAAGAATTGTCAGTCCATTCCCTCTCTATGTCCATGTTTCTGTTATAGTCACCAGTTTATCTTGTTCATCAGCCTATCAGTTCACTTGATTTTTATGTTCATTTGTTGATAGATGTGTATTTGTTGTTCAAAATTTATATTTTTACCTTTTTCTTCTTCCTCTTCTTCAAGAATATCTTTCAGCATTTCATATAATACTGGTTTGGTGGTGATGAACTCCTTTAGCTTTTTCTTATCTGCGAAGCACTTTATCTGATCCTCAATTTTGAATGATAGCTTTGCTGGATAGAGTAATCTTGGTTGTAGATTCTTGCTCTTCATTATTTTGAATATTTCTTGCCACTCGCATCTGGCCTGCATCGTTTCTGTTGAGAAATCCGCTGACAATCGTATGGGTGCTCCCCTGTAGGTAACCAACTGTTTTTCTCTTGCTGCTTTTAATATTCTCTCTTTATCTTTTGCTCTTGGCATTTTAATTATGATGTGTCTTGGTGTGGTCCTCTTTAGATTCCTATATTTTGGGGTTCTGTGTACTTATTGGGCTTTTAAGTCAGTTTCTTTCACCAGGTGGGGAAAGTTTTCAGTCACTATTTCTTCAAGTAGGTTTTCATTAACTTGCTCTCTCTCTTTTTCTGGCACCCCAATAATTCGGATGTTGGCTTGCTTGAGGTTGTCCCAGAGGCCCCTTACGCTATCTTCAATTATCTGAATTCTTTTTGTTTCTTGCTTTTCCAGCTGAGTGGATTTTGGTTCTTTGTATTTCAAATCTTTGACTTGGTTCTTGTGGCCCTCTGGACTGCTTTTAGGACTTTGTGTAATATTTTTTATTTCAGTCTGTGTATGCTTGATTTCTAGTTGGTCCTTTTTTTTTATCTGTGAGGGTCTGGTTCGTATCCTCAGAGGTCTTGTACATTTCCCTGAGGGTCTCATTCATTTCTTTGTAAGTATCATTCATCTCCTTGTAATTCTCATTCATTTGCTGGTTGGTCTTGTTTATTTCCTGGTTGGTCTTGTTTATTTCCTGGTAATTCTCATTAAGTTGATCGGCCTTTTGTAGGAGCCTCTTGAAAAGCCTTATAACCGTGGTTTTGAACTCTATGTCTTGTCGTCTTTTCTCCTCCATTTCTTTCACACCTGATTTCTTTCCATGTCTCTGCATGGTGGCTGCTTTATGTGGTGGCTATCCTCAAAGGGACAGTGGCTCAGTCTCCCCAGTTACCTGAGGTGGGTACTCTTACTGCAATCCTTTATGGGTTGTATTCAGTGTTTTTGAATTTAAACCCAGCTTTTTGTTGTTAGCCCTAGGAGGGTTTGACCTCCAGGCCAATTGTCTGTGAAGCTCAGCTGTGCTCAGGTTGGATGGGCGGAGTCTCTGGGCCAAGCAGACAGCGTTAGCTCTGCCCTATGCAGCCCCAGGGGCTCTGTGCCGGGGGCAATGGCCGCCAGCACCTCTGAGAGAGAGCTGCTGTGGAGCTCCACCAGCTGCCGGGGAATTCAGACTGTCCCCAAATGACTTTGCATGCGCAATGTCTCACCCAGGGTCGTAAAACAAAGCAGACTGACAGTTTTCCGAATGAGAGACAAGTCGCAGAGAGCTCCCTGCGCTGTCACGCAGCCAAGCTGTTCGCACAAGCTGCCGTCTCCACAAGCCGGCAGACCCGGCAGCACCCGAGCTTCGGCGTGCCCTCCCACTGTCCAGTTTTCACCCCGTGTGATAGTGGGTTCCCTGGACTTCGCCCAGAGCTGGAGAATCTGTCCAGTGGGACGCCCCTGTCTCCCCATTCGAGAAAACTGGCCGGTTTCCAGCCGCCCGCCCTCTCCGCGGCGCCACTACAAACCTCTCTCCATGCGAATCTTTCAACGCTGTTCGCCGCTGCTCCTCCGAGTCACAGTGTCTTATCTTTACTTTTATTTGTGGAATTTTCACTCTGCGAGCGTTCTGGTGATTCTGGAAGGTGTTTGTTCCTTCGTTAAGTTGTAGTATTAAAATTGCTGATTATGACGGCAAGATAGGTGTTTCACCTTTGCCGCCATCTTAGTTCTCCATAACTGATATATTTTTAATGAATAAATAAATCTACCAATTTATAAGACATGCTGCATTTTATGTTCCAATGTATGGAAAAACAATTATAGATTCTAAGCAGACAAAAAGGAAGAATTAGATTCAAGCTAAGGGCATTAAATTTCCCAGGAAGAGTATATAAAAGGAAAAGCTAAAAGCAAGATAAATAATTTGAGAAAATTTCTTGAAGCATTGAAAGATATTTTGAGTATCTGAATTGTTGGCTAAAAACACCAAATCACAGACAGAAATTAAATTTGGAAAATAATCCTGGGAAACATATTCTGTAATTACATGAGGGAAAATTTAAGAATGCTTGGACAATTCAAGAATTCTTATAGAAACACAAGTTATAGAAAGGTTTTATTTTTTTTTATTTTATTTTTAAAACTTTTTTTATATCTTTATTGTTCAGTTTATTAATTACATTGTTCCCTTTTTTTCCCTATAACTCCCCTCCACCCAGTAGCCATTTCACCCTCTGCCCTCACTCCTCCCCACACTGTCCTCTCCCATAGTTGCATGATTTTTGTCCAGTCTCTTGCTGCACTTCCCACACCCCTTTTTCTCCCCAAGAACTGTCAGTCCATTCCCTCTCTATGTCCGTGATTCTGTTATATTCACTAGTTTATCCTGTTCATCAGATTATTAATTCACTTGATTTTTAGATTCATTTGTTGATAGATGTGTATTTGTTTTTCATATTTTACACTTTTATCTTTTTCTTCTTCCTCTTCTTAAAGAATATCTTTCAGAATTTCATATAATATTGGTTTGGTGGCGATGAACTCCTTTAGCTTTTTCTTATCAGCGAAGCACTTTATCTGACCTTCAATTCTGAATGATAGCTTTGCTGGATAGAGTAATCTTGGTTGTAGATTCTTGCTATTCATCACTTTGAATATTTTTGCCACTCCCGTCTGGCCTGCATCACTTCTGTTGAGAAATCAGCTGACAATCGGATGGGTGCTCCCTTATAGGTAACTAACTGTTTTTCTCTTGCTGCTTTTAATATTCTCTCTTTGTCTTTTGCTCTTGGCATTTTAATTATGATGTGCCTTGGTGTGATTCTCTTAGGGTTCCTATATATTGGGGTTCGGTGTGCTTCTTGGACTCCTAAGTCAATTTCTTTCACCATGTGTGGGAAGTTTTCGGTCACTATTTCTTCAAATAGGTTTTCATTATCTTGCTCTCTCTCTTTTTCTGGCACCCCTATAATTCGGATGTTGGTATGCTTGAGGTTGTCCCAGAGGCCCCTTACACTATCTTCAATTTTTTTGGATTCTTTTGGATTCTTGCTTTTTAAGCTGAGTGGATTTTACCTCTTTGTATTTCAAATCTTTAACTTGGTTCTTGGGGTGCTCTAGAATACTTTTAGGTCTTTGTATAATATTTTTTTATTTCAGTCAGTGTATTGTTAATTTCTGGTTGGTCCTTTTTCATATCCTTGAGGGTCTCTTCATTTCCTTGTAGGTCTCATTCATTTCCTTGTAGGTCTTGATCATTTCCTTGCAGGTCTTGGTCAATTCCTCATAGGTCTTGTTTATTTCCTTATAGGTCTCGGCCTTTTCTAGGAGCCTCTTGAAAAGCCCTATAACCGTGGTTTTGAATTCCATGTCCAGTCATTTTTTTCCCTCCATTTCTTTCAAATCTGATTTCTTTCCATGTCTCTTCATGGTGGTTGCTTCCCTGAATTGGTCAATTAGCTTTGTGTGGTAGATGTCCTACAAGGGACAGTGGCTCAGTCTCCCTAGTTACCTGAGGTGGATATGGGTTGCACAGTCTTGTTGAAGTTAAGCTCAGGTTAATCGAGCTTGGAGGGGTTAACTTCCAGGCCAATTGTCTGTGACATTCAGCTGTGTTCAGGTTGGATGGGCGGAGTCTCCAGGCCAAGCAGACAGTGTCAGCTCCTCCTTATGTGGCCCCAGGGTCTCTGAGAGAGAGCCGCTGCCGAGCTCCACCAGCTGCTGGAGAATTCTGACTCTCCCCAAATGAGTCTGTACACCCAATGTCTCACCCAGGGTTGCAAATCAATGCAGTCTGACGGTTTCCCAAATGAAAGAGCAAGTCACGAGTGCTCTCTGCAGGGTCACACAGCTGCGCTGTTCCCAAGCTCACATGCACTCCGCACAAGCTCGCCTTCTCCACAAGTCTGCAGACCCCTGCAGCACCTGAGTTTCGGCGTGCCCTCCCACTGTCCAGTTTTTACCCCATATGATAGTGGGTTCCCTGGACTTCGCCCAGAGCTGGAGAATCAGTCCAGTGGGGAGTCTTTGTCTCCCTTGTTCAAGAAAACTGGCCAGTTTTCAGCCACCCACCCTATCCGCTGGTGCGTGCACTTCTCCAAACCTCTGACTCCACGCGTATCTTCAATGCTGTCTTCCACCACTCCTCCAAGTCACAGTGTCTTATCTTCACTTTTATTTGTGGAATTTTCACTCAGCCAGCTTTCTGGTGATTCTGGATAGTGTTTGTTCTTTCATTAAGTTGTAGTTTTGAAATTGCTGTGTATGGCAGCAAGATAGGTGTTTACCTATGCCGCCATCTTGGTTCTCTCAGAAAGGTTTTAGACTAGGGAAAATAGATACTTAAAATAATACTTCTGGAACAGTTCTGGGGGAGATAAATTGTTTCTGGTTATGATTTTTAGAAAGAAAGCAAAGTGGGAAGATACTCTGCTCTTCTAGGAAACCACACCTTACCAGTGTGTTAAATCAAAGGCTCTTAAGCTGTGGTTTATGGATGCTCTTACTGATACATCAATAAATAAGGAAAATCCACATGAATCCTCTGAAATTATATGCAAATGTATGTATGAACTCTTTATGAAGAAAAAAAATCAATGGTTTCAATAGGTTGATAAAGATATATGTGATCCTTCAAAGTTCAAGAAACTGCTCTAAATGGGTATTTGGAAAGTTTTGATCTTTAGATTCTTAGGCTTTTTAAAAATTTGAATATCCCCAAATGTTGGTAAGTGGTAGAAAGGTTAGAACATTTAAAATCACAAATATAAGGAAATTTAACATGCCTCAAGGATGTAAGAAGGGAGAGTCCAGACTGCCAATAAGCACTCAAAGACACCATTCAAGAATGGTGCAGAGGGGCAAACATAAAACAATAAAATCCTTTCCTGGATCAGTGAGCAGAGTTCTGAAGCTCAAGATTGACTTCATGAGGGTTCTTCAGCCACTCATTTTAGCCACATTTGCTTCCTTATCTGTGAAACGGAGACACTGCTATATGGTTAGTCTGACTTCACCAGAATGAGAAATTCAACATGAGTAGATTTTCAGATAACTGCAGTATACTTCTTTCAGCCTTAGATGATGTATATTTTAGCTGTTTGGGATGAAATTCTTTCTAAATATTTTATCTCCTGAAGTCAAGTAAACTAAACAGCAATGAGAATAATTGTTAATATTTACTGGATGCTTACTGTGTCTCAGGTTCTTTTCTAAGCATTGTATGTAGTTTATATCACTTAATTCTAACAATAACACCATAAGGTAGATCCCCACATATGGAGAAATTGAAGCATCATGATAAAATAACTTAGCTAAGGCTGTATAATCAGAGATATAGGATTAAATTCAGGACCTAGCTCCGGAGCTGAGCTCTCAGGCCCAATGCCAAGACGAATGCCAGCTCACTTTTCTGTGATCCCTTGAGGCTTTCATGATCTCAGTAGTACTAAGGTATATGGAATTATTTATGACAAAATTAAATAGCTCACAATGGGTGTAGTTTGAGGTATTCTTTTTCTTTTTAGTATTCCAGCATCCTCCTTAATGTCTGACTTCATCTGTAATATCTCATAACTGGCACTTTGCCTGACTATAGCTGTGTCACTTGTACTTACTGTCACTCTTCTCATTAGCATCTTTAGGAAGCTGGCAAATTGGATAGCTAGGACTATTAGATTTGTCACTAAACTTGAAGTAAAAAGCCTCTAAGTGAGCATCTGAGGTCACCTCTATGAAAAAGGTGCTTTATAGACCCTTTTAAACGGACAAAGACCTCCTAAGTGTCTTCAAAGGGGATACCTCACAGACCCTTCTGATTAAATGACAGGATTTCCAAAATTGTAAGGATGTTATTTTACAGAATCTTCACAGGGAACTGGAGGAAAAGAGGAATTAACAAAAAATTTGGGGTATAATTTTTGTATAATGCAGGTTGTAAATTTATATCTTAAAAGTCTATACCATTAAAATTATATCCGTGAAAAAATGCTCAAAGTCACTAATCATCAGAAAGATGTAAATTAAAATGACAATGAGGTATCACCTCACACCTATCAGAATGGCTACTAACAACAAATCAACAAACAAAAAGTGCTGGTGAGGATGTGAAGAAAAGGGAACCTTAGTGCACTGCTGGTGGGAATGCAGACTGGTACAGCCATTATAGAAAACAGTATGGAGTTTCCTCAGAAAATTAAATATGGAACTGCCATTTGACCCAGGGATCCCACTTCTAGGAATATATCCTAAGAAATCCAAAGCACCAATCAGAAAGAATGTATGCACCCCTAGGATCGTAGCAGCACAATTTACAATAGCTAAGATCAGTCCGAGTGCCCATCAGGAGATGAGTGAATAAAAAAGCTGTGGTACATTTATATTGTGGAATACTATGCAGCAGTAAAAAAGAAGAATCTCTTACCCTTCAAGATAGCATTGAGTGACCTGGAGACTATCAAGCTTAGTGAAATAAATCAGTCATAGAAAGATGAACATCACATTATCCCACTCATATGTGGAATCTAATTAAGAAAATAAATTGGTGAACTGAGTGGATCCAGAGATAGGGAAGCCCGGAACAGAGTGTGGAATCTTGAAGGGAAGGTGGGGAGGATGGGTAGGTGAAAGATAATCAACCAAAGACCTTGTATACATATATGCATAACCCCTGGGCACAGACAATAAGATAGTGAAGGCTTGGGATAGGGGGTGGTGGAGATGGGCTGGAGGAGATCAATGGGGGAGAAAAGGGGACATATGTAATACTTTCAACAATAAGTATGCATAAAAATAAATAAATAACTGAAATGCATACAAATATATACAACAAAAGTATAAAAAGTATAAAAAGAGTATAAAAAGTTAAAGAAAGCAATTATAAAGACAATATAATGTTTGATTCCATTTATGGAATTATTTATGACAAAATTAAATAGCTCAGAATGGGTGTAGTTTGAGGTATTCTGGAGAGGGGTCCCTTAGCCTGGCCTGTCCCCTCTCACTGTCTGGGAGCCCTCAGGTATGGGAGGTGACCTGGTGATCAGGGGAAGGTGATGCTTCCATCACACCTGTGCTATTGCCACTGCCGGCAGCGCAAATCTTGGCTGGTCCTGGTTACCTGAGACTTGGGCAGCCCTGGGCAGCTGCCATCTGAGGCTTGCCTGTGCCTTGGGCCAGTCCTGGGTGGCTGGGGCATTGAGGGGACTGGGGGACTCCAGAGGCTGAGGGGACTGGGAGTCATAACCTTGTGGCTGTGGGCACCACCATCTTTGAGGGCTTGCTAGTCAATTAGCATATCCCCTCCTTATTGGCTGTGGGCACCACTATCTTTGAGGGCATGGCAGTCAATTAGCATATTCCCTCATTATTGGCTGTGGGCACTACCATCTTTGCGACAGCATGAGAGTCAATTAGCATATCCCATCTTTATTAGATAGGATATCCAGAATAGGCAAATTTATAGAGGTAGAAAATAAATCAGTGGTTGCTGAGAGTCATGTGGTTTGAAAGGAAATGAAGAGTGACTGCTAATGGGTGTAAAGTTTCTGTTTGGGAGGTAAAAATTTTCTAAAATTGATTGTGGTGATAGTTGCACAACTCAGTAATATATTAAAAACCAAAACCAAAGTATTGTGTACTTGAAATAGATGAATTGTATGATATGTGAATTATAGATCAATAAAATTGTTATTTAAAAAATAATAGTTGGCTGAGTGGATAGAGTGTTGGTCTGTGGACTGAAAGGACCTGGGTTTGATTCTGGTCAAAGGCACATGTCTGGGTTTTGGGCTCGATCACCAATGTGGGGTGTGCAGGAGGCAGCCAATTAGTGATTCTCTCCCATCATTGATGTTTCTATCTCCCTCTCCCTTTTCCTCCCTGAAACAAGAAAAAAATCCTATATAATAAAAAGCTAATATGCAAATTGTCCCCTCAACCAGGAGTTTGACCAGGAGGCAGGGCCAGCCGGCCAACCTCCCATATCCCTTCTATCCTGCTGGCTCAGCCTGGCTGGACCCCACTCATGCACAAATTTATGCATTGGACCCAGCTGGACCCCACTTGTGCACAAATTTATGCATTGGACCTCTCTCTCTCTCTCTCTCTCTCTCTCTCTCTCTCTGTATATATATATATATATATATATATATATATATATATATATATATACACACACACACACATACATATACATATACATATATATGCATATATATGATATATATGTTATATATATGTATATATATAGATCATATTAGCTTGGACTGAAATGGTAGTACAAGAAGAGACCTTTAGGTGCTTGATCTTTTTAAAAAAATATCTTTTATTAATTTTTTACAGAGAGGAAGGGAGAGAGATAGAGAGTTATAAATATTGATGAGAGACAAACATCAATCAGTTGCCTCCTGCACATTCCCCACTGGGTATGTGCCTCCAAGCAAGGTACATGCCCTTGACTGGAATCAAACCTGGGACCCTTGAGCCCGCTGGCCATCACTCTATCCACTGAGCCAAACTGCTTAGGGCTAGGTGCTTGATCTTTTATAGGCTAGGGAAACTACTCAAGTTAGCTGAAAATGTAGGCTACTCTTTATGGGGAAAAAAATAACCCAGAAGGCAAAACTAAAACCCAAGAGGATGAAATCCAGAGCTGTAGAAAATTAGTCCAAGGAAGCAATCCTGGGCTTTAATCAGGGAATTGACAGCAAGATCGTACCTATAGAGACTTTCAACATTGTTGTACACCAGTTCCTTCTTTCCTGTCTCCAGTTCCCTTGTTCTTGAATGAGCCATCTACAGTGGTTTTCTTATTTGTATATTTGTATATGGGGCAGGTGCGGCAGATAACTTGTCTCTATAGGTCAGAGGTCTTCAGACAGAGAAGAATGCTATACAGTCCATATCTGAAGAATCACAAGTGAATAACCTCATTTGCACTCAGATCTACTTAATTTAGTTGATCAACCCTTAGATCTTGAGCTTGATGCCATAATGGGTTGAAACTTTGGAAAAGTTTTAAAGAAGGTGAACAGAGTTTGCATGCAGGAGGGATGTAATTTGTTATGGCCAGAGGGCAAACTGTGTGTATTTTATTTTTCAAAGAGGCTACAAAACGTTCTTCTACAAGCTTGCCACTTCCCTGTAAAGACATTGAGCTTGCCTTTGAATTGGGCCAGCTGTGACTCACCTATAACCAACAGAATGTGGCAGAAATGAGGCTGCATGATTTCCAAAGCAAGGTCATAAAAAGCTATGTATTTTCTTCCAAGTTTACAAAAACACCTTTTCTTGAATAGTCTAGCTACCACATATATAACCCAATTGTTTTAAGACCATTATACAGTGAGGTAGCCTAAATTAATCCATGCTAGAGACTAAATGTACAGGTCTTGAGATTACATGAAAAGAGAAAAGGGTCTGACAGCCTTCAGCTCTTCTAGCCCCTTGTGGTTTTGATACTGGTCATAGTCTAATTGCAACTGCATAAGAGATCACAAATCAAGATCTCATAGGTGAACCCTTCCTGAAATTCCAGAACATAGACAGTGTGAGAGATAACAATTGATGTTTTTTAAAGGAACTGTGTTTTGGAGTGATATGCAGCAATAGACAGTTAGAACTTGGACAATAGCCTTTGGAAAAACTTAAACCTATAGAAATACAGGCAGCGATCCTATATAATAAAAGCCTAATATGCTAAGTGCCCAGTTGTCCAGTTGTCTGTTTAACCAATCAAAGTGTAATATGCTAATGATTTGCTAAGGCAGCTCAACTGCTTGCTATGACATGCACTTACCACCAGGGAGCAGAGAGTTGATTGGAAGGTCAGCTTGCTGCTGTGGTCTGGTCAATCGAGACTGAGCCAGACAGCTGGACATGCTCTGGAGTCCTCCCGCAGTCTCTACTCAGCCCCAATCGTGAACTGGTAGGGTCCCTTGGTTTGGCCTGCACCCTCTTGAAATCCAGGACCCCTTGGGGGATGTTGGAGAGCCGGTTTCAGCCTGATCCCACTCAATGTAGGAGCTGCCTCCTGGTGGTCAGTTGACTTCCACAGGGGGATTGCCACATCTGGTAAGCAAAGTGGCAGCGGCAGGATCCTCTCCTGCCTCTGTGGCAGCACTAAGATGCCCGACTGCTAGCTTAGGCCCCCTTCTTGACCATCAGTCGAACATCCCCTGAGGGGTCCTGGACTGCAAGAGGGCACAGGCTAGGCTAAGAGACCTCTCTGCCCCACCGAGTGCACAAATTTCATGCAATGGGCCTCCAGTATAAAATAAAGAATGCAAAGTAGAGTTGGTAATCAAATTACTAGTATGCATAGGCATGGTGTACTAGTTGATTGATTGGATATTAGTTCTGATTACTCAGTTTCTTTGCCGTGCCAGCCATCAAATATTTTCAGTATCATTCCCATGTACAAGTATGTGTGAAGCTGTATTGTTTATAGTGGTGACCTCTTACCCCAAGCTATGGGAAAAGGTTAAATCAAAGCACATACTCACAAAGAAAACAGTGAAAAATGGAAATGGATAAAACACACCCTAATGTCTGGGGTAAAGAGAGTGTTCGAACTTCAGGAATCAGCAAGAAAAATGGAACATGAATCCTGTTCTAGGGCAGAATTCAGAGTCCGAATAAGGAAGTCTGCCTGCCCTGGGAAATGGCACAAGATTAGAGGGAGGCACTGGGGTGTTGTTGTAAGCAGCAGCTTGCCCCTTGGTAACCTCTGTGCTATGTGGGGTAGGCTGAAATGTTTTGTGTAAATGCGGGCACTGTGTTCTGAACACTGGGGACATCTAAACCCACTCCCACAATAAGCAAATGCAGTTAAGTAGCCAAAGGTGAAATGTTACCAAATTGTTTGGAAAAACTACAATAAATGACCCAATATTCTAAAAAAATAAATAAATAAAATTATATGTGAATTAACATTTAACTACATCTGACTTTGATTAGTTGTACAAATGGAATCAGATGGTTTTACTTGAGAATGACTCATTGGTCCTTCGTCCTTCTTTGTTAATGTTCTCCAAATTTAATAGTGATGTTGTGTAATCTATCATATGACTCTTATCAGACAAACTTAGAAGAGGACATTTAATGATGTGTTCTGGATACACAGACAACTACATTTTGCTATTTGGGCGCTAAAGGAGTTTTCTAATTATCTTGGATGGTATTGTGACTCATAGCTCTGTACAAGGACAGAAAAAAGCCTCAGTTCCAAGAACCTGTCTAAGTTGCCTTCACACTCCAAGGTGTCCAGTTATAGAAGGAGGCTATGACTTCAAAAGAAATGTCCTATTTCTCTTGTAAAACTCAGCCAATTTCACCCCTCAACCCCAACGCATCCACACAGAAGTTTTCCTCCCAGCTGCCAACTCCAAACTCCACTAGTGCTTGTTAGCTATTGTATTCCTTTGGTATCCTTCCCCTTCTGTCCTGGATTGTTGTGTATCTCCCTAGATGCAAGAAAACCTTTGCTATTGAAGCTGTAAACTCCTTGTGCTCAGGGACGATTATTACTATTTCACTTTTAGAATTAAAAGGATTATTGGAAATTGAGGTGGATTATTCAAATTTCAAGTTTTTCAGGGATTTTTAAATGTGAAAAGCTTTTGTGTCTTCTTATGTGTCTCCCATAATTAATAGCAGCATTGAAAGTAGGTTTCAATGCTAGACTCATTATTTTTTTTTAAATCAACTAGTCTGAGTGTTTTAAGGCTTCTCAATTAATTCTATTTATGAGAGTGTCTTTGTAACCCTAGTACTAGTCAAATTTCAAGTAAATGCTCAGAGTTTTATGTACATTGTCTTGGATATAACTTTACTTAGGAGGTCTGTGTTGCTGAAACTGGGGTACAGTATTTCCTGGGAGAAGTTGAATTTAGAAACCACAAAATAAATATGGGATAAACAATTGTAAAAAAATAAAGCCACAGAAAATATATCTTAGATTCACATAAAAACTTGTATAAAAATGTTTATAACATATTTTTATTTCTAATCACCAAAACTGTTAACAATGCAACTTATCAGGAATAAGCAAACTGTGGTATATCCACACAATAGAATAAAAGGAACAAGCTATTGATTCATGCAACAATATGGAAAAAACTCAAACCCCTTGTGTTAAATGAAATACTCTAGTGTTTTATGCTCAAGTACAAGACATTTAAAAAAGGCAAATTATAAGAACAAACAACAGACCAGTGGATCCTGGAAGTTGAAGTATGAAAACTATTGATCACAAAGGAGCACTTAAAAAAATATTTTATTGACTTTTCACAGAGAGGAAGAGAGAGGGATAGAAAGTCAGAAACATCGATGAGAAAGAAACATCTATCAGCTGCCTCTTGCACACCCCCTGCTGGGGATGTGCCTGCAGCCACGGTACATGCCCTTGACTGGAATCGAACCTGGGACCTTTCAGTCCACAGGCCGACTCTCCATCCACTGAGCCAAACTGGCTTTGGCACAAAGGAGCACTTTTGAGGGCGATGGATATGTCTTGTATGTTATTGTGGTGTGGTCATGTGACTATATACATTTAGCAACACTTATAGGACATATACCAAGAAGAGTGAATTTTACTGTATATTAAGTAAAAATATTTTTTTTAAATGCCCAGAAGCCAATGTTAGCAGAATGTTATAAAATTTATACATTTGGTATAGTAATTTTCTAAAATAATTTAGAAATTTACATTTTTCTAAAGTAATTTAGCTATATATTTCCAAAGCCATAAAACTTATCCAAAGAGTTTATTTCTATAACTAGAGGCCTAGTGCACAAATTTGAAAGGAAATAATCAGAAGAAATATTTTATAGGCTGGGGAAGGACTTTGGGAGGTTGGCCTCAAAGCATGTCCATAGGGAATAATTTATTCTAAGAAATCATAAAAAGTATGGAAAACCTATATACATATAGATGTTTACTTTTGTTTTAATAGGTGACAATGCTGCCTAGTTGATTTTATTTAGATTTCTGTGTTTGCTAACAAATTTATATATTTTTCACATTTTTTATAACCAATTTTGTGGGAAAGAATAAGATTAATATCTTTCAGTGGTTGAAGTGTAGCAGACCTTCTGTTCTTCTCTTTTAATAAACACACAAAGCCACACATTTCTGTGAAATGATTAGAAATAGCTTGGGATTTAGTAAAATTTTTACTGTTGCTGCTACAGATAAACACATTGAAATAAAAAAAAAATATGGTTGCTAAGCAGGATATTTAGTGGGATTTTGGCTGTAGAGTGTTTTAGTACATTACATAGTTGGAAGTTTGTCCTAAACTTTTTGTCCCTTTAATCCAGTCTGGACCCTTGAATATGAGAATATGAGAAACTAAAATCCCAAGTTTTGGGCGTTCTTTTTCCTTGAGAGTTTAAAATTTTGAACTCTACCCAAATTTTTCATTCTTTTAAAAAAATTCATTTAATTTTGGCAACGTGTGCCTTTTAGTTCATGAAGCTTCTAAACTCTCCATTAGGTACTGCAAAACAATGCTTTGGAGAATTAAAAATAGATGAATTAAACCACAAAATGTTTCCTTAAAAATGGCCACATATTTAAAAAAAATCAATTGAGAAGTGCTGTTAAAAATGAGCTGGGATCAGGTGAGAAGGTAAATATTCATGGGTGAGAAGATCATCTGGAACAACAGAAAAGCTAGGTACAGCAGTTCTGTCTTTAAAACTTTGCCTTCCCCTTTACATTCTCAGTAGGTGACCTTGTTTCTGTTTCCATTGAGAAAATAGAAGCAATCTGAAGAAAACTTTCTTATTTTACCACCAAATCCACTAATCTGTCTGCTTCTGAGCTAATCTGTACTGAGTTTCTTTCTATTGTTCTTCAGGAGAAGTCAATGTGTCTATCTGAAGGCAATCCATCCCTGTCTGCCTATCCAAGGAGTTTATTTTTATAACTAGAGCCCCAGTGCATGAATTTGTGCACATTGAAAGGAAATTAATTAGAAGAAATACTTTAGAGGCTGGGGAGGGACTGTGGAAGGTTGGTTACAAGGCGTGTCCAGCCCATCTTGTCCAGACCTGATAGTGGTCCCTGAGGGAATTCATGTAGGTTATCTCCAAAACCAAGTTTTAAAATGTGTGTGTGTGTGTGTGTGATTTGGAGGGGAGAGGAGTATTTAGGAAGGAGAAAGTGAAAAACTATCATATGCTCTTGAAATTAGGACCTCAGCAGCAAGCAAACCTACCAGTCAGAGTGTCTGCCCCCTGGTGATCAGTGTTCATCATAGTGACTGGTCAGGTGGTTCACTGAATGGTTAGACACTTAGCATATTATGCTCTTCTATATATAGATTACCCTCTGTATTCCTACTTCATCAAATTTCCTCACTGGCATAAAAACATAATATAACATCTCCAGTTCTTAAATAACACCTCCTCCCCAAAGATACCACTAGCTCTCATCCCTTGGTTTCTCCTTTTATAGAAAACTTCCTGAAGAAGCTGTTAATAGAGGCTATCTCTTTTGCCTTCTTTTCCTCCTACTTGCTAATGTAATAACTTCAAACCAAGCTTTCATTCCCATCATTCCCCACCATAAACTCTTATTAAGGTTACCAAAGATCTTCATATTGCTGAAGTAATTGTCAATATTCAGTCTTCATTTCAAGAGCATATGATAGAGTTTTTCACTTTCTCCTTTCTAAATACCCCCCCCCCCCCGCCACTCCCGACCACACACACACATTTTAAAACTTGGTTTTGGAGATAACCTACATGAATTCCCTCGGGGACCACTATCACTCATCCTCCTTTGCTCTATTATCTTCCTCTTCCAGACTTCAAACATTGAGAACCCACGACTCAGTTGTCAGATCTCTTGTTTTTTCTACCTATACTCACTCCCTAGATGACCTCATCTCAAGACTTTAAGAGCAATTATGTGTTAAATATAAATATCAAAATGATGTCTCTAGCCAAGAATTTTCTCTGAACTACTTCTAACGTCTAAGAGGATGTCTCACAGGCATATCAAATTTAAAATGGCTAAAAAAATGAATTTGCAATTCCTCAACCTCCTTCAATTCTACTGTTCTTGTGGTGGTCCCATCATAGTAAATGGCATTTCACTCACTGAATTACTTAAAATTCTTAGAATCATCTCTCACGCCTTTCCTTCTCTGATGCCCCAGACTCAATTAGAAAATTATGTCCCAAAGCTGACCATTTCTCACCTGTTAAAGTCTAAGACACCACCATCTCTTGATTGAACACTTGCCTCCTTACTGATCTCCCTACTTCTAACACCAGACTGTGTCACTCTCTGGCTCTAATTATCTAATGTCTCCCCATAATATCTAAAGTAACGTCTAAAGACTTTACCATAATCTACAACTACTACAATTAATGATGAAAGCGAATCATTGATTGGCTGCCTCCTGCACCCCCCTACTGCAGATGGAACCCATATGTGCCCTGACTGGGAATCACTGAACCACACTGGTAAGGCCACATCACTTGTGTGTGTGTGTGTGTGTGTGTGTGTGTGTGTAAACTATTTATTAGCAGACAAGGCCTATAGACTTATTTCTTTTTGGACACACTATTGGCACATAATGGTGATCACACGTTTCACCTGTCCTCTGTGAGGTTTCCTACCCTCGTGGTGAGGTCGATGTCTGCTTTCCTCAACACCACATGAGTATATCTTCTCAGTCTTAATTGGAGTGATGGCAAAGGCGTTTTTCTGCTGCCTGTCAATATTCTTTTATAAAATATATTTTTATTGATTTCAGAAAGGGGGATAGAGGAAAAAAGAGATAGAAACATCAATGATGAGAGAGAATAATTGATTGGCTGCCTCCTGCATGCCCCTGACTGGGGCTAGAGCATGGACTCTGGGTATGAGCCTTGACCAGAAATCTAACAGTGACCTTTTGGTTCATAGGTCAATGTTCAACCCTTGAGCAACACTGGCTGAGCTGCCCGATGATGTTGATGTTGAGTACTCACCAAATGTGCTCGAATGTCTCAGGAATCACTAAAGACGTGGCAGTGGTGGTGTGTAGGCCTCCTGTGGAAGAGCCACATCACTTTTCACATCATCATGGCAGTGGGCAACTCAACACACCAAAAATGAAGAATGCATGTCAATGATCTCTTTATTATATCCAAAAGGTTTCTATCAGTAAAGTACCCTTTTTCAGTACCTACTATTTTTACTACTTAAAGTACATGCTACTTAAAGTACATTACTATTTAAAGTACATTCCTGATCTCTACTGAGTAATAGTTGTTTAATCTACCTTACTTTATCTAATCAAATAAACTAGATATTATTATTGCCATTTTACCAATGAAGAAAATGAAGTCCAGAGAGGTCATTTATACAACTAATAAATAAATAAAAAGAATTAGAATTTGGACTAGAACTACCTGACTCTAAAATTCCAAATTTGTTCTATGACAATTGGATCACGTGCCTGCTATAATTATTATGATTTTTTTTAGAATTTCATATTAAGACTGACCTTTCAAATAAAACATGCTATTTGTGGATTCCAGTTTCTGAAGATATCAGACATCCTTATTTATACTGGCAAAATATATAACATTTGGCAAATATTAATAACCATCTCCTAGATGAAAATCGATCTGTCTCCTGACTACCTATCCAACCTCAGGAGGCAGATCATATGTCTCTAGTCTCTTTCTCTCTCCATTCCTCTCTGAAATCAATAAAAATATATTAAAAAAAACGATGTGAAGGAGGAAAGTTGAGCCAAATACACTCTTTGAGTTGGAACAAAGAAAGCCCTGAAGTGTCATTACTCAGGGTAAAGGTAGCCTGATAGCTTCTGGCTTTGTTTTATACTTCTTTATCCCACAAATAAACTAAATTAATAGACACGGGGAAAAACAAGTTTTACCTTCAAGCAATGTGTGAACTATAGCAGGAAGAGTTACAAAACACACATTTTTAAATGCTGGGATCGGTATAAAATATATCTCTTGGATGTGGTATCCTTATATAACATAAATATGAACAATTATTCATGGAACCTTTGCTTTCCTATATAGTTGTTAATAGATTTGGGCACAGAATAACTTTCCTTTGTGGAAGAAACAAGGTAAGTGAGATTAACTAGGGGATATTAATAACATTATCCCAATTCCCACCCCTACCCACAGACTATTTTTACATCATCTTCTCGTGTCAGAAATACCCCAAAACATACTGTTATATCACAAATAAATTGCTCGAACCTCAAATATTTAGGAATTATTCTAATAAAACCTGTTTAATATCTGAGGATCATTGTCACTTTTTTGGCTTCACACCTTCTCATTCAATGGAAACTAACAGTTCTTACCATTTTTCCAACCAGAACTGGATTTCTAAAGATCCCACTTGTGACTCATAATCTGGTCTTGTTTACTACCTCTCATTAGCCAAGTTTTTCATTTCCTGCACAAGGTCTCTGTAATGTCTTCTGTTTTCAATTATAGGAAAAGAGACAGCTCTAACACGGTGTGCTAAAAATGAACCCTGTTTTTGGTTACTGCCAAGTCTATTTTTATAACACTCATCTTCTTTCTTCAGTGGCCATTCTTATCTTTGCTCACCTCTGCACAAGTTGCTGGGGCCTGTGGCTTGCAATCTTGTACCAGTGCAGATCTTTGAATATTTCACTCTTATTTAATAATAGTTTTTATAGCAGGGTGCAGGTGAGTCCTGGTTGGTTTGACCTACGAAAATCTGTGGGCTTGACATGGTGGTATTTAAATCATCCCTTTCCTCCCACTTTACCTACTTTTCTCAGAATCTAGCTAATGTACTTGACTCTCTTTCCTTAGAATAAATTCTTTTCCTGGAGACATCTTGGCATTTTCTGTCTGTAGATCTTTGAGATCCTGTTGGAATCTATGTCTATCCTTAGGGACAGGAGCTGTTTGGTCTCAGGCTCTCTCTGCTACACCTGAGTATCTGTGAGAGGCTTTAGGAGTTGAGAAGCTTTGGAGTCTCTTTAGTGTGGACCCAACAGCCCAGGCTGGAATGACCGAGGGTTTATGGGAACCCAATTCTCAGTTTGGGTTGATCCTCAAGTCTCATCTGTAGGTGCAATCTGCCAGCTGGCTACTCTACACAGCTCAGCCCTTTGCTCTCTAATTTGATAAGGCAAAGGGGCATGGAGGAATTTTCCCCCAAGTAGGCAGAGGGCATTTGCTGAAGGGGTTAGGGCTGGGCTTATATGGTGGCCATCTGCCAACTCCAGAACCTCTAGAAAATCTCCACATGAACTTAAGTTTTGAAGGCAGCTTATGTAATTGAAAGTTTAATGACAGAGAAAAAATATTTTTGTTTCCAAATACCAAATGTGTTATTTCGTACCCCAGGCCTTTGTTCTCAGGGCCCTATATTTCCTTCAGGTCCCTGTTCAAATATTGCCTTCTCAGAGAAATCGCCCCGAACCACATTCTCTAAAGTAGCACCCCCTGCTCTCCAACCTCTCTTACTCGGCAGACTGAATATGTGTCCTTCATGATTTCCTCCAATGTTTTGCACATTCTCTCCTCATTTTAATAGTTTAATATTGTGAATACCATATAAGACTCCAATTTTTCTAATGTAGAATTAAAATATAATCTAGAATCTCCAGCCTCTCTTGACAATGAAGAGCAGATAATCACAGTTAGGTGGAAGACTGTGACTCAGAAGGTGGCTGTGTGGCACACAGGTTGAACATGGGCACTCATTGTATTAATACAAGTGTCAGCCGAAACCAGGAGCTCCTGGAGTGGCAGGAGCAAACACACCCTTCCTGATATGGCAGAGGCAGTGTGGTACAAAGGTCAGCAACAGTATAGTGGCAACAGGGGCTTCCTCTGAGGTCAGTTTTGTGATATAGGTCTGGGAGCTGTTGTTTTGTGAGCTTTCTATTACCCCACAAGTTCCTTCTTGCTGAGTCAACTAGTGAATTCCATTGCCTGCATATTAGATCTGACTATAAATAGGGTGATAGGGTGCATTTATTTTTTCTTTTGGCATTCCATATATTATTTACTTGATTGTCTACTAGACTATATCTTCAGTGTCAACAACAATGCCTGGTCCATAGTAGGTGCTCAGAAAATATCAAATGACCAGAAAAATGGGCTAAACATATATGATCTCTTTTGGTCTTTAGATATTTTAGTCATTGGTATTAGCTATCTCTCAGATAAGAAGTCTAACTGCCCTGGCTGACCTGGCTTAGTGGATAGAGCATTGGCCTGCAGACTGAAGGATCCCAGGTTCGATTCCCATCAAGGACACATACTCAGGTTGTGGGCTCGATCCCCAGTAGGGGGCATGCAGGACGCAGCTAATCAATGCTTCTCTTTCATCATTGATGTTTCTATCTCTCTCTACCTCTCCCTTCCTCTCTGAAATCAATAAAAGAATTAAAAAAAAAGAAGTCTAACACTGCCATGTCAATCACGTTGTATTCATTGATTCACTAAGTACTGTGTACACTTAAGGGGAGGGTAAACAGGCTCTCCTTGTTGAAGAGAAGAGTGTGAAATAATTTTTGAATACATTTGAAAATCACCACATCAGTAAAGCATAGAGCTAAAAAGCTGTAGGCCTATTTCTCATCTCTTTCTGGCACTGCCATCATCTCCTTTTCCTTAGTTCTTAGTCCCTAACATTATTTGGAAAAGCAATATGCCTATCTAAAATATCATATTTTTGCCTCCTTGAGGTTTGATTTGGTCATGTGATGATGTTCTGTGAGGCTGCTGACTCAAGTGTCTACCTTTTCACACTTCTGCCCTTTCCTCCTTCCTGCTCTTTGGAATGTGAAGGTGATGGTAAGCTCTCTATTAGATACACTGGACCATGAGCAATATTTTAAAAAAAAAACACACTCAATTTATTGGGGTTGTATTGGTTAATAAAATTATATAGGTTTCAGGAATACAATTCTATTATATATCACCTGTACGTTGTATTGTGTGTCTATCACCCTAAGTCAAGTCTCCTTCCAGCACCATTTATTCCCTTTTTATCCTTTTCTACCTTCCCTCTGGTAACCATACTATTGTTTATGTCTATGAGTTTGTTTTTTTCTTAATCTCTTTACTCTTTTCACCTATCCGCACCCTTGTGACAGCTATGAGTTGTTTCCCATGAGGAATCTTAAGAATGAAATATATAGAGTACAAAAATAGAAGGGTGATGACTATGGAATCAGCAAACAGCCCTGGGTTGACTTTTTCTTCTGTCTTGCTTAAACCAGTATTAGTTTCAGTTTCCTATTCTTTATAGTCAAACTAATTCTGATACCTGTATCCTTCTGAAAGTAATTAAACTTGTCTTTTGTTTACTCTCTTTCTTAGGAACTTGTCTGTCCTACCCACAGTAATTCACTGGCAGAGGTTAAACTAAAAGGCTTCACCCTGGCAAGTGGATCAGTGGTTAGAGCACACCCCAGGTTTGATTCCCAGTCAAGAATATGTACCTGGATGACAGGTTTGTTCTCCAGCTCTGGTTGGGGTATGTGCAAAAGGCAACCAATCGATGTGTGTCTCTCACACCAATGTTTCTCTCTCTCTCTCTCCTCCTTCCATCCTTCTTTTCCACTTTCTCTAAAAAAAAAAAAACCAATCGAAAAAATTCCTCAGGTAAGTACTAATAAAGAAGTTTCAATTCCAGTTTAGGTCTGCTGCTCCTCACCCCCCATCCATCACATAGATTCCATGGATGCAGAAGTTTTTTTTCTAGTCATCTTGGGAAAGCCAGAAATTACTGAAATTTTCTTTCAGTTCTTTAGATATCAGGGTTTTGTATCATAACAAACTTGAGAAAGTGTCACTAATGTTTTGCTAATTTTATTTTTAAGATAGGTGACTGAGCAGGGGAGATATTGCTCATTTCATTTTCATATGCTCTCTGTCTGCTGAGCTCAGCCTTTTATCCTTCATTCCATAGCTCATTGAGACTTTCTGAAATCCTTTACATTTAAGCTTATCTCTTAATATCCTTTCTAAATTCTAGAAAATTCCCTATAATGACAATGGTATATTGTTAAAACATTTATTTTGTTATGTGCCTGATTCCTTTAGCCATTATTTCTAATGCTTGTGGCTATCTGGAACAGTAGCACTGTTATTATCTCCATTTAAAAGGAGGAAATCAAGGCCAGGAAACTTATCCAGGGTCATAAGTTTAAAAGTGGCTGAGCTTGGATCAGAATGACCCCGGAGCTAGAATTCTTTCCACTCGCCTGGTTCTTAACTTCACTGAAATCTTGCTGAACACATTTAGTTATGGTAGAAAAAAATATAAATACGGAATAAAAATTACAATTTAATTGCCAAGTTGGCTGACTTCAGCAAGCACAGTATTGGGAATCCATCTGTCTACAACATTTTTTCTTAATAAAATTTGTTGAAACCAGATCAGCAAATTCATGTTAGTGTGGGCCATCAGCCAGGATATGGGAATCACTCTATGGAATGGAATCTTGTGATAAAATCGTTTTTAGTAAAATAGTACTCTTCCAGAGGGTTGTATTTCAGTGAAAAAACTTAGTGACAAGCATTTAGACCTTGCTCACCCCCTCTCTGCTCACCTTCTCCTCAACTTATTTCAAATGGATAGCAAACCACGGGGGGCAAGGGCACTGAAGACAGGGGCAGGAAGGAGGAGGATGGAAGAGAGAGAGCTGGTAGGAACAATCACACAGTATGTTTTTTTCCCCATTGAATTAATATTTCATTTAACCTTCACAGTATGTTTTTCCCCATTGAATTAATATTTCATTTAACCTTCATATATCCTAATTGGCTAGGTTTTATTAATCACATTTTATAAATGGAGGAACTGATGGACAGAGAGGTTGAGGTCAACAAAGTCATAGATGCAGAACATGATCAAGTTAAAATTCGAATTCACAGTTGTCTGATTTCAAATTTGATTGCCTTTGTAGTACATCACTGTTACCTCTTCATCAGGACTAATATTTAATAGTATCATAGGTTTTAAATCTTTCTTTATATTGCATGTGCTCTCTTACTCTCATAATAATTTCATAATATAGTTGTCATGGTTAATTTTATGTCAACTTGGCTAGAACACAATACCCAGATACTGGTCAAATATTACTGTAGATGTTTCTATGAAGGTATTTTACAAATAGCATTAGCATTTAAATCAGTAGACTTTGAGGAAAGCAGATTAGTCTTTATGACATTGGTGAATCTCATCCAATAAGTTGAAGATCTAAATAGAAAAAGACTGATCTCCCAGAGAAAGGGGGGTTCTTCTTCTAGACTGCTTTTGGACTTGAACTGTAACTCTTCCGTGGGACACCAGCCTGTCTGCCTACCCTGCAGATTTTGGACTTGCCAAGCTGCCACAATCATGCGAGCCAATTCCTTAAAATCTTTCTCTTCCCTCCTCCCCCTTGCTCCTGTTTGTTATGTTTCTTTGAGAACCCTGATCAATATAATATTTTTTTTATCCCTTCTGTGGATGAGTAAACAGGTTCAGAGAGGCTTAATAATTTGCCTCCTAAACTGGTGAACTGTCTACTATCACATAGCTAATATCAGAGGACCTGGGACTCAAAATTATTTTGTCTTCAAGTTCATTTTTTCTTTCTTAGAAATTATTCTTTAAAAAATGGAATACATAGTAGAACTCAGTGTATTCATTTCTATGAATGCTTTAACAAATGACCACAAACTTGGTTTGCAAGTGATAGTGCTAATCTTCATTGCCCAGACAATCCTAGAACTACTAATGCTGGGTTAGAGGGTTTTGAAAAAATGTTTGAGATGATGCTGTGATTGCCTCCCTGACAGCCACTCTCCTTTTCTTCCTGGCTAATAGAACTGCAGTCTTGCCCAGTGTAGTCTGTAGAGGCTGGTGCCTGACTAGTCTAGACTAGTGGTCGGCAAACTCATAAGTCAACAGAGCCAAATATTAATAGTACAATGATTGAAATTTCTTTTGAGAGCCAAATTTTTTAAACTTAAACTATATAGGTAGGTACATTGTTATTAACTTAATTAGGGTATTCCTAGGCTGGCCTTCGCTAAGAATTCAAGGAGCCAAAGAGCTGCATGTGGCTTGCAAGCTGCAGTTTGCAGACCACTGGTCTAGGCCAATCAAGATCATTATGTCCAAAGTGATTAGTTCAGGGGTGGCTACATGGATTCATATCTGGTGAGTGAGACATAAGAGAACTTACGGGAAGTTTTCTGACAAAGTTCTGGGGAAAATTTCTCTCGCTGATTGTATTAATAACCTCCAATTCACTTCTTTGGAGGAGGGAGACGATTATACCCAATTGTTTTGGGCATGGCTGAAAACATGATACTTGACACTGGACAGGTGGGACTGACAGTTTATCAGTCACACATACTCACAGCCCAGGGGAAGACCTGGGGCCATGCAGGGCCACATGGGGTTTCACTCCAAACAGAAGGAAAAAACCAGAAGCTTTGGGGGATGGGCTTTGAATATCAAGGGGATGAGGATGAATGTGATTGGATTGTTTGAATAATTCTATGGGCTGTCAGGGAACTGAAGTTGGCTACTCAAGGATGAGCAGGAATTGCACTGATCTCCTTGATAAGGAGGGTGATCTGTAGCAGGTGTGTGGGAGAGGATTATTTTGTATTTTTATTTAAAAAAATAGATTTTATTGATTTTTTTTTCAGAGAGGAAGTGAGAGGGATAGAGAGCTAGAAACATCAATGAGAGAGAAACATTGATGAGCTGCCTCCTGCACACTTCCTTCTGGGGATGTGCCCACAACCAACGTACATGTTCTTGACCTGAATCAAACTTGGAACCCTTCAGTTTGAAGGCCGATGTTCTATCCATTGAGCCAAACCAACTGGGCAGGAGAGAATTTTTAGTCCTAACCCTCCAGTTTCACCAGATGTCAAGTCAGCACATAATATTTGACCTTACCTTTAGGCCATAAGTAGAGGACAGTTTCTTTTTTCCTTTGGATATTGTCATGTGCGAACATCATGGTTATAGTTAGAAGTGTAACATTAATTTTGCAACCATGAAGGGAAGCATGTAGATATTTTAGCAATGTGGAGGAAAAAAGAGAACAAGGCTGGGTTCCTGATGGCTTCTTTGAAGCTGCTGAAGTTTCCCTGAAACCTCCTACTAAAGGGAACTTAAGGGAAGTTTTCTGACAAAATTCAGGGAGATTCAGAGTTCTTTTATGACAATGAGCCCCTATTATAGAACTCCTTTTTTAAAACTTATTTTTATTAAATTTTTTATTCTTTAAAGTATTACAAATAGTAGTACATATGTCTCCTTTTTCCCCCTCCCATTGACCTCCCCCCAGTCTGCCCTATCCCCCACCCTTGTATCCATTGGTTATGCTTATATGCATGCATACAAGTCCTTCAGTTGATCTCTTACAGCCCCGCCCCCACCCTCCAAGCACCCCTATGTTCATAGCAGCACAATTTACCATAGCTAAGATTTGGAAACAGCCTAAGTGCCCATCAGCAGATGAGTGGATTAAAAAACTGTGGTACATCTAAACAATGGAATACTACGCTGTGGTAAAAAAGAAGGAGCTCCTACCATTTGCAACAACATGGATGGAGCTGGACAGCGTTATGCTAAGTGAAATTAGCCAGGCAGAGAAAGATAAATATCACATGATCTCACTCAATTGTAGAACTCCTTTTATTCTGTTATTCTGCCTGTTGTTGCTGAAGCACCTTGATGGGGAAGGCTGGATGCCTACAATCTGCCAGGGGCAAGTCCTTGTGATTTTATACGTGTAATGTCTTTTCTGTGACTATTGTGGTTATTGTCTTGTATTAGTTATAGTTATACTACATATAAGCATGGTGCAGAGTCCAACTTGGACCAAAATAAAGGACTAGAAAAATCAGAGAGGAAATTCCAGTGGGAAGCTATTTAGTTCCTTAGTCCCCCACCCACCTCAAAATAGCATCTGACTTTTAATCTTAAGTAGAAGTCACATAAAATTTAAATTGCTGCTAAGTAAGCTCTCATCACCTCTGCTGCACTCACCAGCCAGGAGCCTGGCTTCTGGCTGAGTGGCACTCCCCTGTGGGAGCCCACTGACCACCAGGAGGCAGCTCCTGCATTAAGAGTCTGTTTCCTGGTGTTCAGTGAACATCATAGCAATTGTCATTCTGCTGTTTGGTCAATTTGCATATTAGCCTTTTATTATATAGGACTAGAGACCCAGTGCATGAAATTCGTGCATGGAGGCAGTGGATGTTCCTCAGCCCATCCTGTACCCTCTCCAATCTGGGACCCCTTGAGGGATGTCCAACAGCCCATTTAGGCCCGATCCTTGTAAGATCCTTCTAGGATCGGGCCTAAAGGGGCAGTCAGACATCCTTCTCACAATCCAGGACTGCTGGCTCCAAACTGCTCACCTGCCTGCCTCCCTGATTGCCCCTAACTGCTTCTGTCTGCCAGCCTGATCACCCCCTAACCACTACCCTGCCAGCCTAATTGATGTCTAACTGCTCCCCTGTCAGCCTGCTTGCCCCCAACTTCCCTCCTCTGCTGGCCTGGTCACCCCTAACTGCCTTCCCTTGCAGGCTTGATAGTCCCCAACTGCCCTTCCTTGCAGGCCTGCTCCCTCCTAACAGCCCTCCCCTGCTGGTCATCTTGTGTCCACATGGGGGCAAGATCTTTGACCACATGGGAGCAGTCCTCTTGTGTGTTGTAGTGATGGTCAATCTGCGTATTACTCTTTTATTAGATAGGATGGCCTTCTTTTCACGTCAATGAATTCGATGTACAGACATAATTTTTAATGGCTACAGTGTTATCCCTGACTGTTTAACATTACTATGGTTTACTTCACTAACCCTTTATTGTGGGGCAGGTTGCTTCTGGTTTCCCCCAACATCAACAATGACAGTAAACATAATTGCTTGTTTGACTGTTTTCTTAGGACACATTCACAGACATGGAATTCCTGGCCCAATTCACTTGAATTTTGATCCACATTTCCAAATTGACTTTCTAGTTTAGTCCATTAGTTTTAAGTCAGATTACGCTCCCACAAATGGGTTAGGAGAAAACTGTTCAACATGCCTTGGGCAAATTGCAAACTCTTGCTGAATTTGAGTGACCACAGGGCTTGGGACCTGGAGGGTGAGGTCCAGGGAGGCATAGGTGACACAGTGTGAGTGCTCGTGTGTGACTGTGTGTCGGTCGGGTCCAGGCTCGCAACTCGTCCACACCCCCCACCTCGCATGTGACTGGCCCTGCTCCCCAACCTTGCCTGTGACTCGGCCATGCCACTCCACCTGTTGCACAACTCTGCCACGCCTCCCTGCCTCAAGCACAACTCCACCACACCTCCCCGCCTCAAGCATGACTTGGCCCCTCTCCCCCGCCTTACGCGTGCGCCTCGGCCATGTTCCCCCACCTCGAGTGCGCCTCAGCTTGCTCCCTTGCCTCACGTGCTGCTGGCCCCACTTCCCCACCTCGGTGTGCGTGACTCAGTCACGCCCCCTTGCCTCGCTCTCTGGGCTGGCGGCATGGACCCAAATTGAAGCTTGGATTCAGAGCTCGCGATCCAGCCCCTGTGCCTGATAAATCACAACCCCGCCTTGTGCCTGGCGCTCATTATCCAAGGTGCCCTGGGTGCTCGTTTGCATGTCCCACGCAACAGGTAAACTCCACAGCTCACTCACAGTCTAACTATCAGAGCCTCGTGAGGGGATCTCATGGCATCAAATTCACCTAACCGTGCCAAGGTCACCACGAAAAGACACGACTCAGTCACAATAACTATAAGGAGGGATCTTGCCAGCCCTTAAGTAGCATGCAGGCAGAGCTTATAGTGTGGTGCTTGCTTCCACAGCACTGCGGCCATGCCCCTGCCGCCTTGCCAGCCATGTCCCCTGCCTGCTGGCCATGCCTGCTGGCCATGCCCCCTGTCCATGCCTCCTATCTGCTGGCCACATCCCCTGTCTGCTGGCCATGCCCCCTGCTCCTGATTGGCTGGTAACGTAGCGGAGGTAAGGTCAATTTGCATGTTACTCTTTTATTAGATAGGATAAGCCAAAAAAATCAAATCAGGGGCATGTCTTAGAATAATGGAAAATATCAAGAATATTATGCTTTGATTTCTATGTTCTTTGCATCTATATACTTAACATCAACAAAACAATAAAAAAGAGGAAATTATATTTCATTTTTCTTTTGGAGAAAAATAAAATAACTTGGTTAAGATGATATTATGAAGTAATTTTATTTGCTTAACTCTTGACTCAAATTGTTTCTGAGATGTTAAATAATCCATGCTGTCATTTTTGAAAATTACCTATATTAAATAAATATTATGTAATAAAATATTTTAAAATTCTTCTAATAAATGCTCAATGTAAGCTTAATTTAACAACATATTTGTTTCAGGTATTGGAATATAATTTTCAAAATACTCATAATGCAATATTTTTTCTACTAAATCAATTAAAGTTATTGGATTTTGGAGGCTGCAAAAAAAACCTCATGAATTTATCCTTAATAGAAAAAAGTTTGTTTTCAAAATAATAAAACATTCAGCTAATTGAATTCAGCCAGTTCAAGGACATTGTCAGGCTAATAAAGATCAGCTTTTCCTAATTCTGCTGACTTCTTATTTTCTCAAAGGTCTGAGGAGACTAAATATTTAGAAGTCTGTGAAGGCCACTCACCACCTTAGACTCCAGGGCAAAGCCAGAGGCCATTACCTTTTGATTGGGCAGTGTTTGTAAACAAATCTAGTGCATAGATCTCGCCCCCTTCATTGCTCTCCTTCGCTTGGTCTCTAAGTAGCAGGGACTAGTGAATACAAGGCCTTATGTGCCATGCTAAGGAGCTCCTAATTCTGCAGGCAATTGGGAATCCATTAAAGGTTTAAGCCAGAGGGTGAGATGATTCCATTAGGTCTATATTAGGCCCACTTTGGTGAAGGATATCTGAGTATGGAATAGAGGATGGAGCTACTGTGGAGATAGTTACCATGGTCAGGGGAAATAGAGTGAAGACCTGAGCTTAGGCAGAGGTACTGCAGATGCCAACATATGCAGGAGATAAAACTGAAAGATCCCAAAGGAATACATAAGCAAAGAGAAAGGGAAATAGAACAGTGTGTGTGTGTGTGTGTGTGTGTGTGTGTGTGTGGCAGAGGCAGGGGGGTGGGGGGAGGAGAGAGAGACAAGATAGTTATAATATGTCTGCTGTCAATGAAATTGACTTGTTCTCATATAATTAGAGAACAGTGATCCAGATAGCATGGGCATAGGTTCCAGCATTGACTTTGGTTTCCCAAAAGACAATATACTCTAAGAATGCTTTGTTTTGTTTTATTTTTCCTTTCAGTTTTCAGCTCTTTTTCTGATAGTGGTGGTGTTGAGATTAATGACCCCTCTGATTACATATTTTTAGGAATATCTGTACAGGGAATGAAAAGTGAGCCATGTTGCTTCCAGTTGTAAACTCTCAAAGGTCAGGGATCAGGTTGAATTTTCTTTTTTTTTTTTTTTTAATATATTTTATTGATTTTTTACAGAGCAGAAGGGAAAGGGATAGAAAGTCAGAAACATCGATGAGAGAGAGACATCGATCAGCCGCCCCTTGCACGCCCCCTACTGGGGATGTGCCCGCAGGCAAGGTACATGCCCTTGCTGGAATCGAACCCAGGACCCCTCAGTCCGCAGTCCGACGCTCTATCCACTGAGCCAAACCGGTCTCGGCAAGGTTGAATTTTCTAAAGTCCATTTAAGGCACACCTCAAACCTTAAAAATAATGAATAACAATTTCCCCATAGAAGATTCTAGGAAAAGCATCAAGTATAATTTGAAAGATTTTAGCTTTGAGTAGAAACAACTAAATAAAACTGAAAAGCCATAGGAGGTAATATGTTATATTATAATATCAATAATAATCTGGAAACTAAAATAATGTACAGCATTTATTGAATTTGTCAATAATTACTTATGAATATGAATACATTCTCAGAAAGGAAATAAGCAGAAATGAAGACATTTAGATGACATAATTGTGAGATACAGTTGAAATAGACAACAAGGCTATATATTTACATAAATTAGTTACTGCTCAGCAACCCAATATGCCACCAGGAACCCAATATATTTCTATACGCATGTAAAATTATTCCATCATAAGGATATTTCTTATTTTTCTTACTCTTGATCATTTTTTATATAAATATTACTTTTTGATCTAGAAAAAATTATCAAAAAGTTGTCAGACAATCATTGACAATTCAAAAAAGGAACTATTTTATGGAAATTCAGAAGAAAGCAAAAACTATTTAGGTGGCCTTACTAGATTTGCTTATAAGGGCAAATTAATCAAGTGTTGAGCAAGGAAAAAGTGCTTCAATGATATTATCAATGCAGTTGCCATCCTCTTCTTTAAGATGATGTCACTAGGTGATGATAGGTGAGTATCACCATATCTAGGCTAGAGAGCTGATTGCCTTTTGTTTTTATATATTTTTTCACTGATTTCAGAGAGGGAGGGAGAGGGAGAGAAAGATAGAAACATCAATGAGGAGAGAGAATCACTGATCAGCTGCCTCCTGCACACCCCACATTGGGGTTGAGCCTGTAACCCTGGCATGCACACTTGACGGTAATCAAACCCGAAATCCTTCAGCCCACAGACCTACACTATATTCACCAAGTCAAACAAGCTAGGGTGAGCCGATTTCCTTTTGAATGACAGCAGTTTACTTTTCTAAATTTATTTAGATGACCTTGACCTCAATACGTAAAATCCATGCTATATTCTTTTATTCTCAAAGGATTTCTTTAGCATACATTTCATCAAAATTAAGTTTGTAGGTTTTGGAAATTAGGATACAATAATTCATGAGACAGTTGTTTTTAATAAATCCATCTCTCTCTATTTTTACTTCTAGCTCTACCTATATCATCTCCTACTGGTTCTGTTTCTCTGGAGAATCCTGATTAATGCAGTGGTCAAGGAAGGACAGAACCTTGGATATTTGGGTAGAGCTATTGTAATACTGTAGGTAAGACTTGATGGTGGCCTGGACCAGGATGGAGCATTGGAATAGGAGAAAGGTGGTTTATTCTGGATATATTTTAAAGGTAGAATCAATAGAATTTTTTGGTGCATTGGATTTGTATTGTAAGAAAAAGAGAGGCATCAAATATGATACTTCAAGGTTTTGGCACTAAGAAAGACAAACTTCACCAAAGATAGGAAAGGGTGCAGGAAGAAGAGGTTTGGGGTTCATAAATTCAGTCTGAGACACCCAAGTGGAAGTGTCAAGCAGGCAGCAGGACATATAAAGTTGGGGTTCAGGAGACATACATTTGGGAATCTTTAGCACTATAGAAATAATCCTCCTATATAATAAAGAGGTAATATGCAAATTGACCCTCATACCCTTGCATCACAAGATGGCCACCCCCATGTTGTCACAAGATGACCAGCAGGGAAGGGCAGTTGTAGGCAATCAGGCTGGCAGGGGAGAAGTTAGGTGTCAATCAGGCTGGCAGGGGAGTGGTTAGGGGGTTATCAGGCTGGCAGGCAGTGTGGTTAGGGACAATCAGGCAGCCAGGCAGGTGAGTGGTTAGTAGCTAGCAGTCCTGGATTGTGAGAGGGATGAATAACTGCCAGTTTAGGCCTGATGCTAAACTGGCAGTTGGCCGTCCCTTGAGGGTCCCAGATTGGAGAGGGTGCAGGCTAGGCTGAGGGACACCGCCTAGCCCAGTGCATGAATTTTGTGCACTGGGCCTCTAAGTTTAAATTATAAGAATGTATGAGATCACGATGTTTATGAATGTAAGTAGAAAAGATATATAAGGACTGCCCACTAGAACATTGTGTAGATAAGAAATAACTAACAAAATAGACTGGGAATAATCAGACATTAAGGCAGAAGGAAAATGTGGAGTACTCTATTCAAGAAATTAAGTGAAAAAGGTGTTTGAAAGAGGAAAGACGAAGCATAGAATACTTACTATTCTGAGTCTTATAAGAAACCCTTAATCTTTATTTCTCTGACATACATTTGATGCTGTAGAACATTAGCAACATTGGGTGAACTTGGACTTTGTTTTATATGCCCTCCTAGGATACAGGGAACAAGAGAAAACCAAGGGCTTCTCAAGATGGGGAGTCTAACTGGAAATTATATTGTATAAAATCCAGACCCCTTCACTCTAATAACATGATGAAATGGGACTATCTACCTCCCAGGAAACTGTAAGGTGAATCAGCTATCTCAAACACTGACTTTGAACAGAGTGGAGAAAACATGCTGTTGAGAATTTGGAACCATGAGTTGGCCCTATGTGCGTTTGTAGCACAAAATTACATGATCTATATGGCTCCTAGAAAACTTCATGCCAAAAATTAAATTAATGTGATTATAAACTTATGCTTCAGAAGCTTGGCAGAAGAAAATAAAAGTTTTCTCAGAAGGAACCCACTCTTATCCCAGCCCTCAATAATCCCTACAAGCAGTTGAAAGTGAAGAAGAAATAAGCATACAAGGTCAAATGCAATAAAACCGAGTCTTTATAAAAAGGAAGGACTAACAATAAGGAAATTGTTAGTTATAGGCCTTTGAAATTATTATGTTTCAAAGAAGAAAATCAAGCATAGAAATATATGAGGCAAGTAAGAAATTATTTTAAAGAATTACCAATCAGATTAGACAAAGAAACCAAATGGCTTATCAAGAAAACTTCGGATGACACATGAGAACTGCTACTGGACTGAATGAATCCTTTTGCCTGCACACATCAAAGCCCAACAAGACACGAACAGAAGTTTGTAGCCAAGAAAGTAAGAATTTATTATAGAGATTGCCCCATGCCAGAGTCATAGGTAGCTCATCCTCAAAGACCTGCTCTTGATGGCTTCAGGAGATGTATTACATAGAGAGATATTTTAGAGTTCTCTTAATATTATATTTTTTCTTGAGTTTATTGGGGTGATACTGGTTAATAAAATTATATAGGTTTCAAGTGTACATTTCTATAATACATCAGCTGTATATTGTATTATGTGTTCACTACCCAAGTAATTCTCCTTCCATCACCATTTATCCTCCCTTTATCCTATTCTCGTTCCCTACACACCAATTTTCCTCTGGTAATTACCATATTGTTGTCTGTGTCTATGAGTTTTTTATTCTTTGCTTAATCCCTTTACATTTTTCTCCCAGTCCTCTAACCCCCCCACTCCTTTCTGACAGTTGTCAGATTGTTCACTGTATCTATGAGTTTGTTTCTATTTTGTTTGTTAGTTTATTTTGTTCATCAGATTCCACATATAAGTGAAATCATATGATACTTGTCTTTCTCTGACTAGCTTATTTCACTTAGCATAATACTCTCCAGGTCCATCCATGCTGTCACAAAAGGTAAAATCTAGATTCCTAACTCTTGTTTAATACATCTGGAGAAAGAACATCAGGCATATATAATACTTTAAATCTCCACAGATGAATCTGAAATGCACACTCTGGTTAAAAACAACTTTTCTATTCTCTTCTTCTGATCTCTGGCTAGTACCTCCCATCAATCAAAACAAATCAGAAACTAGATGACAAGGGAGCTTAAGTAATGAGTTCAGAGAAGACACTGTGCTGGCCACAGAGCAGAACATAGAAGAACAGAGAATGGACATGTGAAAGGGAGACAGCAAGTGCAATTAACTAGGATAAACAATTTCAATAGTTTGGTTTTCTTCTCTTCTATCAATGTGATGAAGATGATCTTTTAAAAAATTGTTACTGTATCCTTAGAAAAATTGAACAAAATTAGAAAAAATGTTATTCAGGCATTTTGGATGTTTATCCTAGGTTAAGAATCTTAGATCTGAGAGTAACAAGTGATCTAAGTCCACTCTAAAGCCATCACCCATGGTAAGTTAATAATATCACAAGCCACTGGAATTCTCCCTACGCTAATCCATTTAGGGAAATAGAAACCACCTTATATCTTTCAAACCAAAGCACATGAAGGAAAAGTTTGTACAGGTCATAAATGAATGAGAAGGCAAATGGCTAAGGAGGCAACCCAGAGATCTGCAAAGCAGAAAGCCACCAGCACATCTGGGTTTGGAATGTCAATGGAAAAACTCAAAAACATTCGGTTGGAACTAGAGCAATGGTGAAGGCTGCCTCTTAGGGCCTAGGCTATCAAAGGAAAGGCTGTGTGAGTTATGAAGGAGACATCGCTGCTGTCAGAGGCCCACTGGAAGGAGAGAAAGATAGGTAACAATACCTTGGCTTTTCTTCTACAGGTGCCTGCCAATTCTGTTAATTCCTTCCAGTGGATAGATTTACCAGGAAGCCAGAAAAAAGG
Organism: Antrozous pallidus; assembly: GCA_027563665.1. Lineage (NCBI taxonomy): Eukaryota > Metazoa > Chordata > Mammalia > Chiroptera > Vespertilionidae > Antrozous > Antrozous pallidus. The sequence goes on along the minus strand of CM050508.1, from coordinate 160,377,751 downwards.
AAGCCCATCAAGCAGAACAAAGCAAAAGTAAAAACAAGGAATGTATTTAAAGGCAAATAGGCATTTGGTCAGCATATTTGTCATCAAATTTTAAGGGTACTCACAAAAGCTGTCTGAGCTTAAAGAGTCACTCTGAGGCCATTCTGTCCTACTATGATCTTAATTTTGAGCGAATAAGACACTGCAAAGATTTTGGATATCTAGATATAAAAGAAGAGAAGATTATTAACCAGTCAGCATTTGAGCTGGACCATAACAACTCCAAGCATAACAACCCTGATTTATATTGTATAAGTAAAAATTATAGGGGAATTCAATTAGGACAAATGGTTTGTAATTAAGGCTATGCTTACAGCAAGCATTTTCTAAGTCTGAATATTTGAGGAACCAGTTACGTACATACAGTGAGAGCAGGCGTAGTGGTTTAGACTATGGATCTCCTGGGGTAGGGTAAGTAAGTAGCATGTTCTTATATCTGCTTTCATCCCAGATTTCCCAAGGGGTCTAGATATCAACCATTAATACATATAAAATTATCTTATACTGGAGAATTAAGATGACTTCAGACCCTTCCCTTGTACATTATTAATCATTCTGATGAAACACACACACACACACACACACACACACACACACACACACACACACACACACACCAAAAACCAGGAATGGGATTATTCTTGAATTTGGAATTCGGGAAGTTGCTTTGGAACAGTATTTAATAAGTGATAGTCAAAGAATTTGATTGCTGGAATTATGGGGTAGAGGTTATTCTAGGTTTCAGGAGAAGCAGAAGTGAGAAAGTAGGAGGTATTCTGGGAGCAGAGAGTGACTACATTATAAAGAATACAAAAGATTCAGATGAGCAGGAACAGAGGGAAAAAATTTAATGAGGAAGGTTTGATACTCGATTGAGAAAGTTATCCATAATTCATCTGAGTAGAGATACATGTCAAGCACTATCACTAAGTATCTGATAATGAGTCAAATAAAAACAATTGTTGACCTCATGGAGTTTACATTCTAAAAATTTTCTTTCTCTTTCTTTCTTTCTTTCTTTCTTTCTTTCTTTCTTTCTTTCTTCTTTCTTTCTTCTTTCTTTCTTTCTTTCTATCTCCTTCTTCTCTCTCTCTCTCTCTCTCTCTCTCTCTCTCTCTCTCTCTCTCTCTCTCTTTCTCAGCTCAACAGGATAGTATTTATTGTTAGGCATTACAGGAATTGAGAAATATGCATTTAATGCTACAGTCATTGAAATTAATTAATTAATTAAAATCTTTATTGTTGAAAGTATTACATAGGTCCTCCACACCTCCATAAACCTCTTGAAATTTTTATTTCTATATATGCTCCCAGCTTGGTACAGGGAACTGGAAGAGTTGTAATAATTTTATGTAATCATCATCTTCAGAATGAAGCCTTTCTTGGCCACCCAACTTATGCAATCACTACCTCTGTTTTGCCCATTCAATTTTCTTTACTTGCTGTATTTTTCTCTTTACCACTGCATGCATCACATCGTGCATGCTATTTATAAATCTTGTTTGTCTCCATTACTAGACTGAAAGCTCAGAAAAAAGATTTTTATTTCTTTTCTTTACTCTGTTTTTTTTTTCTTTTTCTCCCACCAATATTTACTTAAAGCATGAAGAAATGGCCTGGCCTGGCCTGGCTAAATGGTTGAGTTTCAACCTATGAACCAGGAAGTCATAGTTGGATTCCTGTCAGGGTGCATGCCTGAGTTGCAGGCTCGATCCCCAATGTGGGGTGGGCAGGAAGCAGCTGATCAATGATTCTCTCTCATTGCTGATGTTTCTACTTCTCTCTCCCTCCTCCTTCTTCTCTGAAATAAAAAAATATATTAAAAAAGTAAAGCGTGAATAAATGAATGACTGAATGAATTATTATACAGAGTGGAGAAAAAGTAGGTTTACAGTTGTGAGTGCATGAAACACAGAGTTTATTCTTATATTATTATTTATTAACTAGAAGCCCAGTGTGTGAAATTGCGTGGCCCCACCCACCCTCATGCTCTCAGCCCTGCCCACCTGTGCTGGTCTTTGGTCATTACAGTGTTAGACCCGCAAGCCTTTTATAATATAGGTTATTATATTATTTTCCATATGAACAACTGTAAACCTACTTTTGCCCCTCTTGTACTTACTTTTCATTAACCACTTATTGAGTGCTAGGTACTGGTAGCTATTTTAAAATAGATTGGTTTATTTACTCTTCCAAATAACTCCTTGAGGGATTTATCATGGGTGTCAACATTTCATAGATTGAAAAACTGAGCATAAAAAGAGTAAGATCCTTGTTCAAGTTTACATAACCAGAGATGCAGAGACAAGCTAGGACTCAGGTCTGCTTGACTCCAGAGCTCATGTTCTTCACCACTGAACAATACACAACCAGTAAATAAGGGACTGGTCTATAGAAATAATGATGAGTCTGTACTGGCCCATGCCTCAATATCATATGCATTCATTTAATGACAGTATAGATTTAAAGTATATTTTTGATTGAGGAAGCAATCTAAATGGCTTGTTATGCTAGTGCATTCTTGGCTCCAAATTTTCCCCTCTCCTGCCAGGTTTCTTGGCAAGGAATCCTGAAATGCATCAGGATGTAGGCTGAAAAAAAAATAAGGAGATAGAGGTAAGGAGGCACTGGAAATACAACATCGTCATTCATTAGTCATGAATTACAGACTTATTCTTCTCAGTACACAAGCATACCCAAATCTCTACTACCTAATAAAGAAGAACCTTCACTGATGTGAAGATGAATTCAACATTTCTATTTTCCAGGAATTTGACAGTAAAATAGAAATAGGGAGGCAAGAGCTGTGGCAGAGAAATATGCTCCAGGATGTAGATTACATAGCACAGGCACTTAACTCATCCTTTATTCTTAACAGAATCACAGAATCTTAGAGCTGAAAAAAGTGTAAAGTTATCTACCTGCCCATTCTCTCCTCCCCTCCTTCCACCTCCCCTCCCTTTTTCCCCCCCATTTAGGACATCTTAGTCCTATTTAGATATAAAATTATTAGGGGGAGGCACTTCCTATTCTATTTCTTTGTTTTTGAAGCCTACTGTTTTTCTTTGTTGTTTTTTACTATTAACCTAAAATAAATTGGGTTTAAATTCACTGGATTGTATTTTTTGTTAACTATTGATCTAGGGCAGTGGTTGGCAGACTCATTAGTCAAAAGAGCCAAATATCAACAGTACAATGATTGAAATTTCTTTGGAGAACCAATTTTTTTTAACTTAAACTTCTAATGCCACTTCTTCAAAATAGACTCTCCCAGGCCAAGGTACTTTGTGGAAGAGCCACACTGAAGGGGCCAAAGAGCCGCATGTGGCTCGTGAGCCGCAGTTTGCTGACCACTGGTCTAGGGGATTTGTAATAAATAAGAATATCTTTTGTTTTGTGTACTATATGAAGGAAACAGATAAACCTGCAAATTGTGCTGCTGAGCTGCAGTCAGGGCTCTCAGGAGCTGTGGATGCAGACACTGAGATTCTGAAGGGCCTCTTTATCATCATCCAGACGGTCAGAACACACGGTTCAGGATAAGCTAATCAAATCCTTAGTGCTTTTATCCAAAGATAATTGTGAAATGCCCAGAAAAAAAAACTAACCTAGACTATACCATAGGCTTTAAAATAAACTGTAAAGTAGAAAAGAGATTAAAGAAAGGAGAACTTGGTAGCATAAATAAAACATAAAAATATTGAAATGATTTTGTACATGACAACATTACACCAAAATTACACTGTGGCAATGATAACTGTGTCTGAAATGATTTTCTGATGACAGAACAGAACAGTGAAAATCACAAACATGTCAAAGAGAGGTAATAGAATGCTCTTGATTAATGTACTTGAAAACCAACTAATTCCAGAAATAGTAGTTTCCAGTCTGGTTTTATTTATAGCTTTCTCCAATTTCTTCTCTAAATTTCAAATCCCACTGTTCTTCCAGGAATAGAACTATATACAATAACTAAGTGTCTTCTTAGAATTTCCTCATTCCCTTCAGATTCGTGGAACTTCCATATATATATATATATTTAGTGAAGGCTGCAAAAATGATAGAGTTTGGTTGAAAGAAGTTCAAAATAAAAAAGATGCACTCTACTTTATGCTTCATGCTTCAGGCTAAGAACAGAAGATGAAAGGCAAGCATGTCAAACTCAAAGGCTAAGACAGGCCAAACAAACAAAGTTTAAGTTTATGTGGGCCGCAAAAAAACAAAAGCTTCAATTTTCATAGAAATGTAGGTTTATTTCAATAGACACATGCTGAACACAAAGGGCTGAAATAAATGAGTAATTGTTAAATAAAATAATAGAACATTTTAATAAAAATTAGTATTTGTTCTTTTAAAAAAATATATTTTATTGATTTTTTTTTAACAGAGAGAAGGAAGAAAAGGGAGAGAGAGTTAGAAACATCAAAGAGAGAGAAACATCAATCAGCTGCCTTCTGCACACCTCCCTACTGGGGATGTGCCCGTAACCAAGGTACATGCCCTTGACCAGAATTGAATCTGGGGCCCTTGAGTCCCCAGGCCAACACTCTATCCACTGAGCCAAACCGGTAAGGGCTAGTATTTGTTCTTAAACATTAACTTACCAGGCACTGAATAACTGCACAAATTAATAAGTGTAACACAAATAAACATATTTTTCTTGTTCTCCAAAAGCGAAATATTTCCTGTTGCGCACACCAAACAAGTCAGTCCAAGACTAATGATGTGGCAATTGGCTACTAAGATATTTGCTGCTAGTATCAGTGCAGAGAAATGGTGAGGTTGCGTGTAAGGCGCATAAGGGAAATGAATGCAAAACGATTATAGTAATCGGTCATTAGTGAACATTGTAGTACATACTATCTAATAAAAGAGTAATATGCAAATTTGACTGTACCTTTGCCACACCCACAAGCCATGCCCACCAGCCAATCAGGAGCAGATTATGCAAATACACCCCAACCAAGATGGCTGCTGCCACTGAGAGCAGGATGAAGGCTTGGGTTTCCCTGGCAACAAAAGAAGTCAAGCTTTCCACTTGCCTAGGCCTTCACTCAATGTTACAAAGTTTCAATTATAAAAGATACAGAAATGGCGGCAGCCACTGAGCTGGAGAGAACAGAGGCTTGGGTTTTCCTGGCCACAGAGGATACCAAGGATTCAGTCTGCCATTGCTGGCCTAGGCCTCACTCTAGGATACAAAGTTTTAAACAGAAATGGCTGCTGTCCCAGAGCAAGCGGAAGGCGTGGCTCTGCTCCAGGCTACAAAGTTTCAAATGTAGACATAGATTAATTCCAGATACCAGGGCCTCTGCTTGGGTCGCTGGGGGACATGGCCAGCCTGCAAACCTCCACAGGCCCCTCTCCCAGGCTATCCCTCACCCCAAGGGAACCCTCACCCTGATCTGGGACACTCTTCAGGGCAAACCAGCTGGCCCACCCATGCACCAGGCCTCTATCCTATTTAATAAAAAAGTAATTTGCAGATTGACCATCCCTCCAACACACAAGAGGGCTGACTCCATGTGGTCAAAGATCCTGCCCCCATGTGGACAAAAGATGGCTACCACAAGATGGCCAGCAAGGGAAGGCTGTTGAGAGGTTCCAGGCCCTGCAAGGGAGGGCAGTTGTGGGTGATCAGGCCAGCAGGGAAAAGCAGTTGGGAGAGACCAGGCCTGCAAGGGAGCGCAGTTAGGGGCGATCAAGCCTGCAGGGGAGAGCAGTTAGGGGTGACCAGGCCAGCAGAGAAGGGAAGTTGGGGGCAAACAGACTGGCAGGGGAGCAGTTAGACATCAATTAGGCTGGCAGGGTAGTGGTTAGTTGGTGATCAGGCTGGCAGGCAGAAGTGGTTAGGGGCAATCAGGGAGGCAGGCAGGTGAGCAGTTTGGAGCTAGCAGTCCTGGGTTGTAAGAAGGATGTCTGATTGCCCCTTTAGGCCCGATCCTGATAGGATCGGGCCTAAAGGGGCAGTTGGACATCCCTTGAGGGGTCCCAGATTGGAGAGGGTGCAGGCTGGGCTAAAGGACATCCCCTGCCCCCTTTGTACAAATTTTGTGCACCGGGCCTCTAGTTATTAATAATTATGTATAGCAGGGTATTGTAAAAATTAAGTTACAAAATTTTTATTAAAATGTTTCTTACATAACTGGCTGGGCTGCAAAATATTCATGGTGGGCCACATGCGGCCCGTGGGCTGAGAGTTTGACATGCTTGATGAAAGGACAAGGCATGGAAAACAAACCCAATCCTTTACTTTCTATTTTCAGTTTGGATCAAAGAAGACACACTCTCCCAGGCCTGGGTTGGATAGAAAAAAATCAACATCTGATAGAGGTAACTTGAATGCGAGAAAAAATTGATGTTTAGGGACTGTGCAAGTCAGCAATCCTCACAGGAAATGAAACTACTGTGTATATTAGTAGAAATAAGGGGGAGTGAAGTTATTTTGAGACCTAAGAGCCAGAGCTAGAGTAATCACACTGCAGTTGGAGCTCAATTATTTTCTCTTCATTTATTTATCTTTACCTCTTTTCTTTCTTTTTGAAATTTCCATGAAGTTTTATAAAAAAATAATATTTCTCAACATGTAGTGTTTATGTCAGTAGAAAAATGAAATACTGGTTATTGATTCAGATGGTATTAAATTAAAAATCCCCTTTTGTTTTACTTTGTGGGATAGTAAAGAAGAAAGATTTTTTGCTGTTGTTAATCCTCACTCAAGGACATTTTTCTATTTTTTAAAGAGATAGTGGAGAAGAGGGGGAGAAACACACAGAGAGAAACATTGATATAGAGAGACACATCAATTGATTGTCTCCTGCACATGTCCTGACTAGGGCTAGGGATGAGCCTGCAACCGACCATGCCCTTGACTGAAATCAAACCTGGGACCCTTTAGTCCACACGCTAATGCACTATCCATTGAGCCAAAACAGCTAGGACAAGAAGATTTTCAATTTTGTCAGAAATGGATAGCCAGTAGATATGCAATTATGTAATCAGATTTGAAGTATACATTCATTAATACATTCAACAGATATTTATTAAATACCTAATATGTGATAAGCAATTATGTGTTTCCCCAAAACTTAGGCTCTTCACAAAAGCAATTTGATATTCCCATGTACTAATCGCACATAGTAGCTACTGCTCTCTTTTTGAGAACATAAATGTGTGTAATATTTAGCCCATGATGAAAATTGCTTGAGCTATTAGGCTCTTCTATATAAACTGATGTGATAAATTGGTTATATTTTAGAGGATTCTTTTTCATAGTGCATTCTTTTCAGATTAAATTTTGCTAACAGATTCCTATCTTGCTGACATCTGTAGGAGATTAAATTTAAGACAACTTTTCATAAAATTATTGGGCTTACTGAATGATCTATTATCCTATTATCTTGAACATTTTCTTGATGCTCTTGTTTTTTTTATCCCCACAATTTTCTATATATGCCATTTGAATGATGAAGACGGTTTCCTCTACCATAAGTAAAATAGCCTTCCAAAATTACAACAAACCCTGGCTTTGAGTAGTTCAGTTGGTTAGAGTGTTGTCTCAATAAGACAAGATTGCAGGTTCATCCTTGATCAGGGCACATTCCAGAATCAACCAATGGATGCATATAGGTGGAATAACAAATTGATATTTCTCTCTCTCCCTCTTTTCCTCTCCTTCCTTTCCTCTCTCTAAAATCAATCAATCAATCAATAAATTAAAAAAATTAAAATTACAACTAACCCACAGAACAACCACCATTAAACACTGCCTGAAATCTAGCTGAAGAGAAGACCTATGTCCTTAGGTATAGGATATAAAGAAGGAGTCACATGGGACTGGTAGGAAGGGCAGAAATGCCAAACTGCTGAACCCACACTCAAGTGTGGTGGTTAAAAATTAGGAGGAATATCTTGGCTGCAGAGGTCCCACCCTGAGGATTGAGAAGTCAAAGTCCCACACCAGGCCCCCCCAGCCCAGAGTTTCAGTAACAGGAAGAGAATTCCCCATAACTTATGGTGAAAAACCCAGCAGAGACTGTGGCTGAGTGAGATGGAGAGCTGCTGGAGTCCCAAGCATTTTCTCTTACAGGGCCCACACATGGACTTTCTCGATTCACTCTCTTTGAACTTCAGTGCTTGGGCAGCACTTTGAAAGGTGCTAGACACATATAGTGAGGTCCTGAATTGTCTGGCTTCAGGACAAGGGCTGGAGGGAGTTTTCTCCCAGATAGAAGTGTTGGCAAAATCCATTGTTCTTTTACTGAGCCCTCCCCCCACAGAGCCAGCAGGCAGGTGCCATATCTGAGTCTCCACCAACCTGGCTAACAATGTTAGTCCCACCCTAATAATTCCCTGAAACCCTGTCTCACCCAACATTTGGGCCCACCCAAACCCTTTTTAGTAGTTTTTCCATACAAACAGCCTGTCTTATTTCATGCTGCTGACATCCCTAGAATCTCTCACACAAGCAGCATCTGTTCCCAGCATGCCCTGTAACTCTCACTAAGTGGCACCTCCAAGCATAGCACAGCCCTCTGCAGATCATTATGTGGCTCATGCCAGGTGGCCACAGGTAGGGTATAGGCAGCAACTAACCTTAGGTTGCACCTCCTGGAAGGCCCCAGAACCAGCACATTTTCAGACTGCACCGAAACACCACCCAACCATCTCCATAATTGACATACTCAAGGGGCAGACTCAAAGGGCACCAGAATCCTGCTGAAGTGAGTTCTGCTCTGTAGGATTGGCCCCTGCACAGATCTTCTGCTATGGTCACTGCCAGCCTTTATAGCTATTCATCTTGGGGGTAAATCCTTTCCATCGATAGTAATCAAGGCTCAACTATGATAGGAGGGTATACCTGGGGCATCCAAGTTGGTGACTGGGGAGTCTATGCCACTGTGCCCTACAGGACACTTACTACATATAGCCACTCTTCCAAGACCCAGAGATGTAGCAGCTCTACCAAATACATAGTAATAAACACAGGGAAGCAGCCAAAATGAGACAAAGAAACATGTCTCAGGCAAAAAAATAAAAAACAAAACAAAACAAGAAAGCAAACAAACAAACAAAAAACCCTACAAAAAACCCAAACAAACAAAAAACAGAACAAAACTGCAGAAAAAAGAATGAAATAAAATGGATACAATTTACAAAATGCAGAGTTCAAAACCTGCATTTTAAAAAAGAAGTCAAGAAAACAAGCAAACACTGGTTATAAGGATTCTCAATAATCTCAGTGAGAACTGCAATGAAGAAACAGGAAGCATAAAAATGGAGAGAGAAAATGTAAACAAAGAACCAGTCAAAAACGAAGAAAACACTAACTGAAATAAAGAATACATTACAGGGAATCAAGGGTAAAGTAGATGAAACAGAGGATCAAGCCAGCAATTTGGAAGGAAAGGAAGCATAAAACACCCAATCAGAATAGCAAAAAGAATCTAAAAACATGAAGATAATTTAAGGAGCCTCTGAGAAAACTTCAAGTATACCAATATTCCCATCATGGGAGTGCCAGAACAAGAATAGTGAGAGCAATAAATTGAAAATCTATTTGAAAAATAATGACTCAAAGCTTCCCTATGCTGAAGAAAATAGACATATAAGTCCAGGAAGCAGACATATATCTTTAAGAAAGAAAAAACAAAGATAAAAATTTTTACCTAATAATAGACAAACATGTAAATTGACTGTACCTTCATTACGCCACCAGCCAATCAGGAGTGACATGCAAATTAACCCAACAAAGATGGCCATTAATTTGCATACTCAGCCCCTGAGTGATGGGGGTGAGACGCTTGCGTTGGCACCATGGCGACGACACAGGCATTCTGCCCAATCCCTGGTCTGTCAGGGCTTCTGGCAATGTGGGAATGAGGGACCAGAGGGGAAAGAGGTGGCTTCCAGAGCAGAAAGAGGCGGCTCTGGAGCCTAAGTAGAAAGGAGCTGGGCAGGAGTGGAAAGGTCGTGCTGGCAGCCAGGGAAAGGAAAGCCCATTCTAGCACATATCTTTGTGCATTGGGCTTCCAGTATAAATAGTAAAATATTAATAAATTTATCTATTATCCACGTGCTCATTGCAGCATTATTTTCAACAGCCATGATATGGAAGTAATCTAAATGTCCATTAATAGATGAATGGATAAAGAAGTGGTGCATTTATACAATGGAATATGACTCAACTGTAAAAAGAATGAAATCTTTCCATCTGCAACAACATGGATGGATCTAGAAGGTATTGTGTTGAGTGAAATAAGTTAGACTGAAAAAGACAAGGGCCACATGATTTCACTTAAATGTGGAATCTAAAAAACAAGATAGGACAGATATTGATATCAGCATTTTACAAAAGATGAAAAAGAGGGGTTTGTCAATGAGACTGAGATCATTCCAGGTTCATTTGTGCAATATTTGTTTAACAAATATTTATTGAGTGTCCACTATGGGCCACACTCTGACACCCAAGATATATATTAATGAAAAAAACAAAACAAGAACTACCCCTGTGCACAGTTGTATTTTTGCCACCTAGCATTCATGTCCCCTTCCCTTTTCAGCAACTTAGAATTTCTTCCTAGGTAATTATTTAAGAAACTCTTATTTGTGTTTCTTTTTAATGGTAGCTGGAATCATTCTAGTTGATAAATAATTACTAGTTCAAAGCACTTCCTCAGCTTCAAAAACCATAGTTACTTATTCCTTAAAGGCTATTTTGCTGAACAAAAGTGAAAGCTTGAATTATAATTCAACAAAGTAATTTCCAAATCTTTTAGCGATAGCAGTTTCAGTGGAGGAAAAAAAATGAGGATTCTAATTTTGCTTTACTTTAGACTGTGTAGATAAATTGAGAATGTTATAAAAAAGAAATGCAGAAGTGACAAAAAGTATACTTTTTTGTCATAGTTGTTACTATTATAACACCATCACAGTGTGAGGAAAGAAAACCTCATGGCCATTAAATACACATGGACTGTTTTAAATAGTGATGATGGGGACCAGTACGCCTTTTTTTCTAAAAGTTCAGAATTTCCTAATATAAACAGTTTAACTTCATTGCATTCTAATCTTTTGAGAAGAATTTTCTAAATTTATGAGATGTAATTGGAACACATAATTTAAACTGTTAAGTTTATATTTTGGTTTTAAAAAGATCTTTGTTTTGGATGTCATTATAAAATCCTTGGAATCTAAAAATATGATCTTTTTCATGAAAGAAATTAAATAGACCTTCATGAATTAACAGGGCTTTTATGGAAAATGGATCTGACCTAAATAACCAAAGCTGTTCTGGAGGTTAGCCAGAGTTTTAATATTACATTAATCAAAGGTAACACTTTCTGAAAGGAATGATGTTTGACTTGATAATAGAATGTATTCTCCCATAACTTAAACTGGAAGACTGAAATGACATGAGCCACTTTCCCAATATTGTACATTAGTATTGAAAAGATAATGTGTGCTAATGTTGATAATTCTGAAATCTGCAAGAACATTCTGGATCAGAAAAGTCCAAAAGGATTTTGAAATGGTTAAGACTGTGGTCTTTGAGGTCATAGAATTTTGGATTCAAATGCCTACTCTGTCATTTATTGTATCACCTTAAACAATTTACATATCATTCCATACAATTTAATTTTTATGTTTATAAAATGGAAAAAAGGAAGGAGTGTATAATAACAAATGCCTTGTAGGGTTTGAAGAACAAACAAAATGATTTATGTAAGGTATGCGGCAAGGTGGCTGGCCCATTAGAAGTGCCAAACAAATGCAAGTTATTGTAGACAAAAAAAAAAAGACTCAACTCCTTGTTGTTTATGTAACACATTAAATTTTCTAAATGATTTGTGTCATAGCACCCCAATTAATTTTTGAGACAAATGAGAGGAAAATAGAACAGATACTGATATTACCATTTTATAAAAGATGAAAAAGAGGGGATTGTCAATGAGACTAAGATCACTTCAGGTTCATTTGTTCAATATTTGTTTAACAAATATTTATTGAGTGTCCACTATGGGCCACACTCTAACACCCTAGATATATATTAATAAAACAAAACAAGAACTGTCCCTCTGCACAGTTGTTATTTTTGCCACCTAGCATCCATACCCTCTTCCCCCTTTTGGCAGTTCACAATTTCTTTCTGGGTAATTTATCTGTCCTCCATTGTTTACAAACTGGTGGTGCAGAAGGACATGGCATAACTCTACAAAATCAATCTCACTTGCCTGGGTTTTGGAAACTTGTGGGGAAAGACGCAAGATAAAAATAATTGCAGCTTGCCCAGTTGAAGTGGCTCAGTGATTGAGCATCAACCCATGTTCCATTCCCTGTCAGGGCACATTCCCAGATTGTGGGCTCAGCCCCAGGTAGAGAGCATGAAGGAGGCAGCCAATCAATGATTCTCTCTCATCACTGACGTTTCTCTCTTTTCCTCTCCTTTTTTCTCTGAAATAAATAGAAGCATATTTAAAAAATAATTGTAGCTTATTTAACCCCGATGATACTATTAGTTCATGCAAAGATACTCAGAGCTACTCTAACTTCAGCAGTATTTTAATGCTACAAGGTAGATAACTTTCCAAAATAAAATTTCTTATTGCTTAGGTTAATCAATGTCAGATTATATTGTTTTCATCCAAAGAAACATAACTAATAGAACCTTTGAAAGTGTGACATAATTCATTCCCAGAAATCCTGAAATTTGTTTCTAAGAAAACATTGTTGTAATATTGGTTAGTGTGGCAGACAAGAGGTTGCTTTATTTTAGTCTTATTTTATACCTACATGACGAAAGTGTTAGGGCTTTGCCAGTAATGTGGGCTGCAAAGGAATTTACAACTAAAAGAAAAGATGCAAAGAAGAAGTTTATTTTACTTTCCAAGAGAGGAAAGGGCCAGTGCATTGCTAATCAATACAGGGCAAGGAACTAAAAGGGGCTCTACTTTTAAAGAGTAATGGCTGCTGTTGCTAGGTGACAAGGGAGAAAAGGGTTTTGGATTGAAGTTGAGCAGACGTCAGGGGGTTGTCTGGAAAAGTTATAGTTTATTTGTTTTCCAGTAAACTGTATGGCAGATGTCCAAGGGAGGTGCCTTATTGGTATTTTTCCCAAACCTGTAAAACTTGCTTAAAGTAAAAGCTATGAAGAGTTCAAATGAGGCTTGTTTGAAGGAGTAGGGGGAAGGAAACATTCTACTCACATGAGAATCCTTGGTGCAAATTATCCCTGAGTTCTGAAAACAACAGGAAGGAGGAGATGCAAGAATGCAGCCTTGAGAGTAGCTTATCTTGTCTTGCAGTTTGAATAGAGGAGCTGTTTGAATCAGAGGAGCTAACAATCTTGGGGCTTAATTACCAGGTGCTCCTCATAAATTGTGGAAGGCTTTTTTCCCCCTGTCCTTACAGAAAGTATTAACGATTAATGTTCCCTGTACAACTGAAGCAAAACAAAGTAATATTTTTCTTAGGCCAATCTATTCCTCTGGTTTTTTATTCCTCTTTCCTGCTCTATATTTTTTCCATTTTATAACCATCCAGACTCTGTCTCATGTCTTTCCCTGATATATGTCAGCTTTTGCTATGTAAAAAACTTCAAAGTTTCAGTGACTTAACACCAACAAATATTATTTATTTATTTATTTATTTATTTATTTATTTATTTTACCCTGGGTCTATTGATGATCTGGGCTTAGCTTCAATCTACATGTTGGGTCCAGATCTGTTCTATGTGTCTCTTGGTTCTTCTTGGATGGAGCAGGTTACTCTTCTGGCAGATGACAGAGATTCAAATTCCAAATGTCAAAGCCAAATCCTGAGAGCAACTGATGAAAAATATTGAGAAAGTCTGTAAAGAACACTTTCATAATGTTTAGTTAAACAGGAGCTGGCTTAATAAGGAGGCAGAAATTTACAGTGATCCTCAATTTACATTTATATTGTTTCTTTTTATTTTTGGTACAAACTATTTTTCTGGATTACTTCTCACTCCTTTTCCTTGGTACTTTATAAGTTTAAAAAAATTGATGTAATCACTGAAATGAAAGTTTTTTTCCACAAGGGAAAAAAATCTTTAGTTTATAGAGAAGATGCTTGCTCTAGACACAGAAGCAATGTTTTCATTCAGGCTTGATTAATGGGTGGACACTGCCTTAGAGTTCAGTAGTCTTTTTGCCTTCCAAACAACTTTGACCTTTGCAGATGAATTTCCTGGCTGAGAAAAGAACTCAAGGCCAATGGATGTTGGTTATGTCTGTAGCAGAGAGAGCTGGATTCTCTTGTCTGCTAATGCTGCATGAATTTGATGTGAGATGATATCTACTGAGTTACAATGGATTTGTATCCTTGGTTAACCAAAGAGACAGCAAGTGCATTTCCAAAGGTTGAAAACATCATTGGAAAAGTGAGTTCCAATTACAATTACTGCAGTTGGTCTTTAATCCCTTTCTTCCTTAAGGAACCCCTGTTATTTCATAACCCATTCTTGTCTCTCTCTCTCAACACCAATATATTTTGGACTTTCTAAGTAAACGTTCACTCTGATGTTATGAATATATATTTTCTTCCTTCATCTAGAATGTGCCAATTATCAATCCAACACTGGAAGCTAACTGATCACTGCAATTAGAAAAAATTATTTTTAACCTATTGAAAAGAACACACCAACTATAACTTATTGATCATTTTTAAGTGCTTTAAAAGCTTCATGTCAACTAATGCTCACAGTATTCTTATAAAGCAAGTACTACTATTCCCCCCCATTTTACAGATAATGAAGGTAAGTTTTAGAGAAAGAAGTCAATTGCTCAAGTTCTTGGAGCCATTAAATGGCAGAGTCAAGCTTTCCATTCAGGTCCTCTTGACTCCAAAATCCATATTTTTCACAGTGCTGCCTCACATGTGTCTTTGACTAATAAAGGGTTTTATGGGACTATCTGTAATTTGATAAGCGATAGTGCCCATAGGAATACTGACCTACTGACTGGTTGATAATAAACCATCTTTGCATTTATCAATAAAAAAATATAGGTATCTATGTATTGAAGATAAAGTTGATACTCAATGATTGATACTGAGATATATAAAGGCTATCTTTTCCTCTATTAATTTTTTTTAACCTTTCAAATCCACTTTTATTTTCTTTTTTCTCCTCACACACAGAACTCCCCATACATTTCTTGCAGCTGAAAAGTCACTTCATGTTGATCAGGTACCATTTTACCCCTAAAACTTGGCCGGCATCAATCTATGACAGTTAACCAGTGTTAAATCTATAAAATATTTACATGGCACAGCACATTAAGCTTTAGACACTTGGCGATTAAACCACATAAAAAAAATAGGACAAGACCCACATATTCAGAATCAGGTATTCACAGTCCCCGTCTGTCGACTGGACAATGGTTCCAAAGGCAGCAGAGGCAACAGGCAGTTACTTCAGAGGACACAGAACACTACAACTGGGAAGCACATTACAATGTTACTGCAGCGTCATGTACCACCTCACCTCTCTCAGATGGTCTCATAATTTTAGAATGTCAGGTCCGGCTGATGCAAAATAAAGACAGACAACACAACATTTACTCTGTGGACATATTCTAGCTCCTACTATGCACGCATTGTGACTTTGAAAGTAACTCGTCCTAAAAACTTGTCACGATCATCATAGTTTCTCAGGTTTTTTGATCCAAGAATCTTGCACTCGACGGTTACTTCTTTTGTGGTACTGCTACCAGTAGAGTTGAGCTGGACAGCAACTAATGGCTGTAGATAACTCGAATGCCGTTTCCCCCCAATAATATGGAAAATATTTTAAGTCTATGTTTCCCTCAGGAGGATAAACTGATAGAGTAGTTGTGTTTTTACCCTTAGAATTACCAGTGCATGTTATTGCTGGTTTTCCTTGAGGCTTTAATCCAATTATTCTGTTCATTTTCACAAGAACACATGGGTGTCCTTGGGAGTAGCCGAACTCAGGATCATTTTCCCCACTGCATGCTTCAAGTAAGGTAAGAGGAAACTGACAAGCTTCATAAACTGGGCCCTTCTGTTCAAAGAAGACTCCATCATCCTGGCAGTTTTTGAGTTTCTTCTGTGCTTCCGAAGCATACGGCTTTAGAAACTTCTTAATGTCTTCAATATACCTTTTATAGGACTTTGGTTCAGACAAACTAAATGAATATCCCAGTGCTGTCCCTGGTTTTGGAAAAACTGTAAGTCCTGCACTAGAAATCTGGTCTCGATATTTTGGAACTTCATCATTCAGAGTCTGAAGCATACCCCACACTGTGAATGAGAAGAGTGCAGCCAGGAACCCATAAAAGACTAAACAGAAGAGCAAGATAAAACCTTCAGACACCATCACTTCCCCACCACATGCAGCGATCCCCAGCTCTTGGCGGTGCACCCCAGGAACTCTCGGTGGTCGGTGGTCGGGGTGTAGAGGAAGAACTTCCACTCAGCAGGGCTCTGGTTGAAGGACTTGCCTTTATTAGTCATGGTGTGCGCCCAGGGGACGAGCGGAGCGGCTGCCGCCGGGCTGGAGGCGGCTAGGAGCGCGGAGGTGCGTCCCAGCGTTGGCCCGGGCAGGAGGTGGAACGGCCGAGGACACCTCCTCACTGCCGCAGGCCCTCCAAACGACCTCTATTAAATTAAAAAAAAATATTTTTTGTTGATTTCAGAGAGGAAGGGAAGAGGATAAAGAGATAGAAATATTTCTTGTAGCCTGACTGGTGGGCTCACCTACTTACTTGCAAGTTCTCCTAGTCACTGTGGATTCAGGAGATTTAAGAAATGAAGTCTTAAGAAAACTGCCCTATTTATTTTCAGACTCAACTTTTCTTTCTGGGAAGAAAGAAAAACTGGTGGTTCTCTACACATTTCACAGGTGAATGATCTGAATTTGTACTTGACTTCATTGTTTAGATACATTTATTAAAAAGTAAGAGAATAAAAAGTAGAGCTCAGTGATGCTGACCTTGACATACTTCTACTATGGAAACTTAGTTAAAGCTTATTGAGTTACAGGTTTGTTTGCTGAGTTACTGAGTCTAGCCATAGACTCAGCGAGTTACTTCATGAAAGAACTGCCTCACATTCTCTGTGGCACAGCCAAATCTTACACTTCTACCTGGAGGTCATTTTCTGTTCCCAGTACTGCAGAAACAGTAATTTGGTAATTGAGCAGCTAAAATAACTGCTCTGTAATAATAAGTGTCTATTAATGACCCAAAATGCAGTTCTCAAGGACACAATTTGATCATTTGAAAGAATGGAAGAAAGGCTTTTTCTTCATCAGCAGGACACTAAAAATCAGTGCCTGCAAGGCAGGCTGGCCGGTGTAATTATTACGCCAGCCCTGATGGTTACGGAAATTGCTTATGGAACTCTCAGTGAATTTACAAAAAAATCCTGGGAATAACAACAGATAAAAAATATATATGTTTAAATATATTTTCATTGATTTCAGAGACGAAGGGAGAGGGAGAGAGAGAGACATCAATGATGAGAGAGAATCATTGATCGCTGCCTCCTGCTTGACCCCTACTGGGGATCTAGCCTGCAATGTGGACATGGGCCTCGAGTGGGAATCGAACTGTGACCTCCTGTTCATAGGTCAAAACTCAACCATGGATCCATAGCAGATAAAATATTTTAACTGAAGAATCCAAGATCAAGGATTCACAAAGTTTCACAAAATTTTTTAGTGAAAACAAAACATTGTTGGCAACTCCAATAAATTGCAAATCACTCTTGGCAGCAAGTGATCAATAACATGTTACTGCCAGAAAAAATTATTACAGTTCATACTCATGGTAACTATGATAGTTTGGCTATAAAATGGAAGAGCAGAAATATAATAACAATAACAATAATAATAAAAACTTTTGTTATTTTCTGTTTTCCTACAAAACCAGCAGCCATGAAATAATTTTGTTTGGAAAATGCCCTTTTCTTCTTTGAGCAGGTTTTGTGGACAGATATTAGAAGCAGGAAGCTGATGTGGGGAGTGCACAAAAGCTTGCTCTAATCATGATTTTGTCAGATATGTTAGTGGTAGAACATGGTTCTCCCTGACATCCATCTGCCCATCTTTCTCACAGTACCTTTCTCTCAACCTAGAAAAATAATAAGATAGTAATGGAGAAGAAAGAAAGTAAATGGGAAAAAAAGAATTTTAAAGACATATAGAGCAGAAAGAAAGAAAAAAGAGAAAGAACGTGATGATGAAATGGGAGAAACACAGAATGTATCTTCTTCAGCTCCATCATTTCCTGGCTATATGACCAGAGACATATTTATTGAAGTAACATTGATTAATAACATTACATAAATTTCAGATGTACTACATTATAATTTTTCTTTGTTTGTTTGTTAAATCCTCACCAGAGGATGTTTTCCCATTGATTTTTTAGAGAGAATGGAAGGGAGGGTGAGAGGGAGTGAAGAGAGAGAGAAACACATTGAGTGAGCACCCCAATTACTATATATTTGATCCTCTTTACCCAATCCACCTTTCTTCTACCCCCTTTCCCTCTAGTAACCATCATTCCATTGTCTGTATCTATGAGTCTGTTGTTGTTTTGTTTTGTTAGTTCATTTGTTACTAAGTGTCCATAGATGGATGAATGGATAAAGAAGATGATGAAATAATAGTCATAAAAAGGATGAAATATTGTCATTTGTGACAACATGATGGATTTTGAGGGTATTTTGCCAAGTGAGATAAGTCAAACAGAAAAGAACAAAAACTTTATGATTTCACTCATATGGAGCATATACAAAAAGTAACAAATGAGGAAAACAGTGAACAGACTCATAATGCATTTTACTGTATGGTCTGTGCATTATTTTATTTTATCTTACAATAACTCTCTCAGTATATGATTTGACTGCAACCTTTTCTCCTGTTCATGTTTAAGTGAGATGAGGTTTTAAAAAATTTCAGAAGAGAAGTGTTGACCATTAGTTTTCCTAGCTTTGCAATTGTAGAACTTCCTCTTATTAATATGAAGTATTCAAAGGATATGATCTTGTACTTTCTGCAGCCCACCTTCTCTGCTCTCCTCCCTTACTGTTATCTGAATCTTTTCTTTTGTTTGGTCCTACTGTCTCTATCCTGTTTACTTTACTTTCTCCTCCCAAAACATTCTCCTGAAGGCTGATCTTTGTCCTATAAGGGAGCTTTAGCTGTTTTATTTCATATTTTCATAGGGCACACAGTGACCTGCATCGTCTAAACTTTTGTTGTCCCTTAGCACTCACCCTCTATTTGGAGCCCATGAAACCAGTATCTATTTTGGTGCTATTCTAAAAAATGGCCCACTGAGCTTTCCAGGATGGACTCCTCAAGTTTGGGTCCTTTTGTCATTCAGTTTCTGAGTCTTCCAGTTCTCCCAGGTATCAGAAATCCATTTGCCTACCCTCTGCTTCCTTCCACACAGTTGGCAGTAGTATGTGAGGTGTGCTCAAGTTAGTTTCATCTCAATTCAACCAACTTTTCGGTTTATAGAGATACTTTTTGTTCAGTTTTGTTGTAGAATTTGTCTGAATGTATTTCAATTATTTTTAGGGGAATTTGGAAAGTCTAAAACAATGCTGTATACCTACAAATTTCCTTTGAACCTCCTCCTCCCCAAAATCATTATAATAGTTCTAAAGGTTTGCCTTTCTGTATGTAGTTATTTATTCTAATTGACATTTATTTTCATGTAGGGTAGCAAATAAGAATTTGAGTTTTTTTTAATTTGTATAATTTTATCTCACATATATTCATATTTTCTTCCTCTGAGTTGTAATACCATATTTCTGACAAATGTTCATAAAACCTTGGTTCTGTTTGAGATCTGTAGTCTATATTTCTATTTTTACAACAAGATTACTCTGTTTTAATTGCCACAGTAGTTAACATTTCTTTATAGTATACTAAAGGTCTGGTGCATGAATTTGTGCACATTGAAAGGAAGTTAATTAGAAGAAATATTTTAATATCACTACTCATGCTTCCTCTATAATACAAGTGTCAACCAAATTAACAATTGACAATGACATGTGGAAACACATGTGTGTGATTGGCACCAACAAGAGCTTTATATATATAGACTAGAGGCCCAGTGCACAAAATTTGAGCATGGGTCGGCGGGGTGGTTCCTCAGCTCACCCTTCACCCTCTCCAATCTGAGACACCTTGAGGAATGTCCGACTGCCCATGATTGGGCCTACATGGGCAGTTGGACATCCCTCTCACAATCCCAACTGCTCGCCTGCCTTCCTTCCTGATTGTCACTCCCTTGGAAGCCTGATTGATGCCGAACTCACCCCTGCCAGCCTGTTTACCCCTACCTGCCCTCCCCTGCAAGCCTTGTACCACCCAAATGCCCTTCCCTGCAGTCCTGGTCACCCCCACCTTCCCTCCTCTGCTGGCCTGGTCACCCCTAATTGCCCTCCTCTGCAGGCTTGATTGTGCCCAACTGCCCTCTATTGCAGGCCTGGTCCCTCCCAACTGTCCTCCCCTGCTGGACATCTTGTGGCAGCCATCTTGTGTCCACATGGGGGCAGCCATCTTGTGTGTTAGAGTGATGGTCAGTTTGCATATTACTCTTGTATTAGATAGGATAGAGGCCTGGTGCATGGGTGTGGGCCAGCTGGTTTGCCGTGATCAGGGTGGGGGTTCCCTTGGAACATGGGGCAGCCTGGGCAAGGTGACTGTGGTGGTTTGCAGGCTGGCCACAACCCCAGCAAACCAAGTGGAGGCCCTGGTATCTGGGATTTATTTATCTTCTACAATTGAAACTTTGTAGTCTTCTGCTTACTCCATGGCTGCTGCCATTTCTGTTGGGATTTATAATTGAAACTTTGTAGCCTCAAGTGGAGGCCTGAGCTGGCAAGGGTAGGTGGAAAGCTTGGCTCCTCCATTGCTGGGAAAACCCAAGCCTCCCTCCTACTCTTTGTGGCTGCAGCCATTTTGGTTGGGTTTATCTGTAAATCTGCTCCTGAATGACTGGTGGGCATGGCTTGTGGATGTGGCTTGTGGATGTAGCAGAGGTATGGTCAATTTAAAAAAATATATATTTTATTGATTTTTTACAGAGCAGAAGGGAGAGGGATAGAAAGTCAGAAACATCGATGAGAGAGAGACATCGATCAGCTGCCTCTTGCATGCTCCCTACTGGGTATGTGCCCGAAGCCAAGGTACATGCCCTTGCTGGAATCGAACCTGGGACCCTTCAGTCCACAGTCCAATGCTCTATCCACTGAGCCAAACAGGTCTCGGTGAAGTGTGGTCAATTTGCATATTATTCTTTTATTAGATAGAACTAGGGGCCTGCCTGCATGAAATTTGTGCACTGGGGGTGGGTGATCCCTCAGCCCAACCTGCCCCCTCACACATACTGGGAGCCTTCAGGGGATGTCCTACTGACCGCTCACCCCTGGCCTGCCCAAGGTATAAAGCTTCTGGCCGAGGCTTTAGGCCTTGGGCACTCAGCCATCGCCCTGCAGTGGGGCTGGTGGCTGGCTCCATCCCGGCCACCTTGGCCCAGCCCCTCAAGTCCAGTCCTTAGTCCCGGCCATCGGCAACCGCCCGGCCAACATATTCTGAGGTTTGGAGGACATTTTGAATTGTAGTCAGGTTCTTTTGTGATTATGGTAGGATACAGCATTGTCTTTTTTAGATGTCTTTCAGCTTCCATACTTTTGTTATTATAGGCTTGTCTTCCATTTTCCTGATTCTGTGTGTTTCTATCTTTAAACCAAATCATGTTATTATTACTTCAGTGGGGTTTTTGAGAGGGAGCCAAAGGAAATGGATGTGTTTAATCCACCATATTCACATAGAAGTCCTGTGTCTGGCAATCTTAAAGTGATTCATCATTTTCACTTCTTATCAAATTCCCCTCTATGTAAATAAACTTTGGGGAGAGCCCACATAGCCCTATTGGCATGGCCAGAAATAGATGAAATTGTCTAAGATACGAAGTTTATATTTATCTCTGAGATATATGTGTTTTTCATATCTTATTTTATGAGTAAGATTTTATGTACCTTGATGGTAAAGTTTATGTTTCATATGTTTTTAAAATGCCTCTAACATCTGTCTGTTTCCGTGGTTCACATTATTTTAAGCTCTTATGTATGAAGCCAGGCAAAAATCCCAGGCATCAAGTCCCATAAGTTTTATAGAGAAATTATGCTACACAGAGATTATTCTTTGTTTTGCATTTACTTGAAGTTCTTTTTTCCACAAAAATGTTATCTGATTATGGAAACCAGAAGGATCTATTTTTAGCAGGCTCTTAAACCTGAACACATATAAAAACCAATAATCTTTTTTAATGTTATTTTAGAATGAGGCAAAGCTCTTTTGCTAATAAAAAACTGTCTCTTCTATTCTATTTTCTCATAATGGTGTAAAAGTAATGCTAAAAAATTGCACAGCTTTCTAATTAGAAATTCTCAAAGTGGGGATAGACTCATGGAGTCCAGATCACTCTTATTATCTCATTTATATTTATTTATTGAGCAGCTACTAAATTTGAGGTTCTGTGTTATATACTCCAGAGAACTTTAAGGAGCAGAAGTTTCTATCAGGACCCAAATGGTTGCTTAGTGCTATCTACCTTTGTCTACACAGCAAGGACACTAAATGTATAGGCTAAGTTCCATATTCATTTTTAGGGACAACCCTGATAATTAGACTGAAAAGTTTTAAGGAACTTGATAACTTTTTTTCCTCAGACTCAAAATCAAGGTACACTTGCTGCTAATTAAGTTTGTTTTGCTCCCATTTTTTTACTGAGATTTTGACCTGAAGCTCCAATCTAGGTCTTGGTAACTTTTCCAGAAATTGTATAATTTGTATCTTACTCCCCCCAACACCCATTACTCCTTATTGCTGTAAGCTATGAAAAATAATATTTATGACTTAGAACTCTGAATCATAACAGGTTCCTTACACTCTGCTACAAAATTTCCTTGATAGCAACTGCTTTCCTGAAATTTGGGGACTCTGAGTTTTGCTTCACATTTTTCTTTCACTTTACTCTGACCATGTACCAGAGCATTCACCTTCAGTTTATGACCGACCGTACCTGTGCTAACACTGCATATTTTCTGCTATCTTATTCTTGAATTCTTTGTTCTTATGAGGTCCTGCAGCTTGATCCATTTCCCAGCTTAATGGTTGTAACTCTTCCTGTATCATGGATTTTGTAATCATGTCTAGTCACTCCATGAGATAAAGCAATTGTTACTCTTTAGGGACTTATAATTATTTTGTGTAAACAGAATATATGCATAAAAAGTATGAACAACAAGATGAACTGGAATATTGTCATATCTTATCTAGAATTTCAAAAAATGTTTCACACAAAAACAAAATCATCTAATAATGTATTTTTCAGAACATGCCCCTGTCATTAAGTGACACATGAAAATAACTGTCAAAAATATATTGACAACCATGGTCCAAAACCTAGTTCACTTCTTTGTCAATTTATGTTTTCAAATTTGTGAAGTTTTCATCATTTAAAAAAAATATTTTCCCTGCTAACTTTATCTTTTTTTCTCCTGGAACCCCCATAATGGGTATGTTGGTCTATTTGATGGTGTTGTTAATGTAAAAAAAACCCATTAAAACCTGTAAAGAATTTTTGTGAGTTTATTTGAGCCAAACTGTTGAAACATGCTGGGAAGCAGAACCTCAACAAATTGCAACAAATTGCAATGTATAAATACAAATGTAACCCACCATTCTCCAGAGCATAGTGGAGAATGGTGGGTTACATTTGTATTTATACATTGCAATCAAAGGAGGGACATAGGTGGGTTACATGAAATTCATTGGTGATAGATTAAAGAGGTGGGATTAAGCAAAGCAAGGGAAGGGGGAACCCCTGGGACTGGATAAAAAGTAAAATGATGGACACATACTTAGGTGGGTGCAAGAACAGTTAACATGATAATGAAGGAATTTGTGTATCTGTCCTGGTGCCCACCACATTTGGTGTTGCCCAGAGGCTCCAGAAAAGGAGAAGTTACAAGTTACCCAGACATTTCAAGGGTATGTTATCGTAGATGGAAAAAGACAGAGAGGCTCAGTTAAGGTAAAGGTTGAACCTGTCAGTGAAGATACCGGCCTAGGGTGTAACTGCCCACCATCACTGCGTTTAGTTAAAGTTTAATTTCAGACCCTCCTTTGTGGTGACTTTAGGTCTCAAGACTGCTATGCATTCCTCCCCTGAGCTTGTCAGGTTAGCATGTGGCCCCTTTAGTCCACAGTGTCCTTCAGGTCACTTAATTTCTGTTCACTTTTCTTTATTCCTTTTTTTTTTTTTTACTGCTCCTAAGGCTTGATGATTTCAGTTGTCTAACTTTAAGTTTGATTCTTTCTTCTGCCTGCTCACATTTGTTCTTAAACCTCTCTACTAGACTTTTCATTTCAGTTATTGTAATTTTTAGGTTTAGAATTTTTGTCTGGTTCGAAGTTTTTATAATTTCTTCCATGATAATCTCATTTTGTTCATATATTCCTTTATTGCTGTCATTTAATTATTTCTCCATGTTTTTCATCAGCTCTTAAAGACAATTATTTCAAAGTCTTTGAATAAGTAATGCTGATATCTGGGCTTCCTGAGAATGATTTATGTCAATAAATTTTGTGTCTTTGAAAGAGTCATAGTGTCTTGTATTTATTGTTGCTGAAGATGGAACATTTAATGTTGTAATGTAGTTATTCTGGCAGTCAGAGTCTCCCTATTCTCAGAGTTTGCTTTTATTTATTTATTTGATTACTAGAGGCCTGGTGCATAAAATTTGTGCATGGCAGGGGTGTGTGTCCCTCATCCCAGCCTGCATCCTCTCCAATCTGAGACATTCCTCTCAATCCAGGACTGCTGGCTCCCAACTGCTAGCCTACCTGCTGACTGATTGCTCCTAACTGCTTCTACCTGTGAGCCTGATTATCCCCTAACCACTCCCCTGCCAGCCTGATCGATGCCTAACTGCTCCTCTGCCAACCTGATTGCCCCTAACAGCCCTCCCCTGTCAGCCTGGTTGCCCTTAACTGTCCTCCACTAAAGCCTGGTCTCTCCCAACTGTCGTCCCCTGCAGGCCTGGTCCCCCACAACTGCCCTCCTCTTCCAGCCTGGTCACTCTTAACTACCTTCCCCTATTGGCCTGATCATCCACAACTGCCTTCCCCTGCAGGCTTGGTCACCCCAAACTGCCCTCTGCTGAAGGCCTGGTCACCCCCAACTGCTCTCCCCTGCCAGCCTGGTCCGCCCCAAACTGCCTTCCCCTGTCATCCTGGTTGTCCCCAACTGCCCTCCCCTGCAGACATGGTATCCCCCCCCCCCACCAGAATTGCCCTTCCCTGCAGGCCTGGTCACCCCCAACTTCCCTCCTCTGCAGATTTGGTTGCCTCCAACTGCCCTCCTCTGCAGATTTAGTCCCCCTGCCAAATGCCTCCCCTGTAGGCCTGGTCCCCTCCAACTGCCCTTCTCTGCTGGCCTGGTCACCCGCAACTGACATCCTCTGCTGGCCTCATCTCCCACAACTTCCCTCCTCTGCTGACCATATTGTGGTGACCATCTTGTGTCCACATGGGGGCAGCCATCTTTGACCACATGGGAGTGGGCATCTTGTGTATTGGAATGATGGTCAATTTGCATATTACTCTTTTATTAGATAGGATTGAAGGCTGGAGTAGTCCATTTGTTTTTTGTTTGTTTGTTTTTTATTTTATTTTTAAATTATCTTTATTGTTCAGTTTATTAATTACATTGTTCCCTTTTTCTCCCTATAGCTCCCCTCCACCCAGTACCCATCCCACCCTCGGCCCTCCTCCCCTCTCCCACTGTCCTCTCACATAGTTGCATGATTTTTGTCCAGTCTCTTGCTGCACTTCACACTTCACACACCCTTTTCTCCCCAAGAGTTGTCAGTCCATTCCCTCTCTATGTCCGTGATTCTGTTACATTCACCAGTTTATCCTGTTCATCAGCTTATTAATTCACTTGCTTTTTAGATTCATTTGTTGATAGATGTGTATTTGTTGTTCCTAGTTTGCACTTTTACCTTTTCTTCTTCCTCTTCTTAAAGAATATCTTTCAGCATTTCATATAATATTGGTTTGATGGTGATGAACTCCTTTAGCTTTTTCTTATCAGCAAAGCACTTTATCTGACCTTCAATTCTGAATGATAGCTTTGCTGGACAGAGTAATCTTGGTTGTAGATTCTTGCTATTCATCACCTTGAATATTTCTTGCCACTCCCATCTGGCCTGCATCATTTCTGTTGAGAAATCAGCTGACAATCGTATGGGTGCTCCCTTATAGGTAACTAACTGTTTTTCTCTTGCTGCTTTTAATATTCTCTCTTTGTCTTTTGCTCTTGGCATTTTAATTATGACGTGTCTTGGTGTGGTCCTCTTAGGGTTCCTATATATTGGGGTTTGGTGAGCTTCTTAGACTCCTAAGTCTATTTCTTTCACCAGGCATGGGAAGTTTTCGGTCACTATTTCTTCAAATAGGTTTTCATTGTCTTGCTCTCTCTCTTTTTCTGGCACCCCTATAATTTGGATGTTGGTATGCTTGAGGTTGTCCCAGAGGCCCCTTACACTATCTTCAATTTTTGGATTATTTTGGTTTCTTGCTTTTTCAGCTGAGTGGATTTTACCTCTTTGTATTTCACATCTTTAACTGGGTTCTTGGGGTGCTCTAGAGTACTTTTAGGTCTTTGTATAATATTTTTTGTTTCAGTCAGTGAATGTTTAATTTCTGGTTGGTCCTTTTTCATATCCTTGAGAGTCTCCTTCATATCCTTGAGGGTCTCATTCATTTCCTTGTAGGACTCTTTCATTTCCACATTGGTCTTGATCATTTCCTTGCAAGTCTCATTCATATCCTTGAGGGTCTCGTTCATTTCCTTGCTGGTCTTGCTTATTTCTTTATAGGTCTCAACCTTTTCTCGGAGCCTCTTGAAAAGCCCTATAACCGTGGTTTTGAATTCCATGTCCAGTCATTTTTTTCCCTCCATTTCTTTCACATCTGATTTCTTTCCATGTCTCTGCATGGTGGCTGCTTCCCTGAGTTGGTCAATTAGCTTTCTGTGGTAGATGTCCTACAAGAGACAGTGGGTCAGCCTCCCCAGTTACCTTAGGTGGATATGGGTTGCACAGTCTTGATGAGATTAAGCTCAGGTTAATCGCTGTTAGCACTTGGAGGGGTTGACCTCCAGGCCAATTGTCTGTGAAGTTCAGCTGTGCTCAGGTTGGATGGGCGGAGTCTCTGGGTCAAGCAGACAGTGTTAGCTCCACCCTATGTGGCCCCAGGGACTCTGTGCTGGGGGCACGCAGCTGCGCTGTTCCCCAGGTCACACGAAATCTGCACAAGCTCGCCTTCTCCACAAGCCTGCAGAACCCTGCAGCACCCGAGCTTCGGCGTGCCCTCCCACTGTCCATTTTTGATAGTGAGTTCCCTGGACTTTGCCCAGAGCTGGAGAATCAGTCCAGTGGGACGTCTTTGTCTCCCCGTTCGAGAAAACTGGCCGGTTTTCAGCCGCCTGCCCTATCCACTGGTGTTCGCGCTCCAAACCTCTCTCCGCGCATATCTTCAACGCTGTTCGCCGCCGCTCCTCTGACTCACAGTGTCTTATCTTCACTTTTATTTGTGGAATTTTCACTCAGCCAGCTTTCTGGTGATTCTGGAAGGTGTTTGTTCTTTTGTTAAGTTGTAGTTTTAAAATTGCTGAGTATGACGGCAAGATAGGTGTTTTACCTATGCCGCTGTCTTGGTTCTCTCCCTTGTTTGTTTTGTTTTTTAATATATTTTATTGATTTATTACAGAGAGGAAGGGAGATGGATAGAAAGTCAGAACCATGGATGAGAGAGAAACATTGATCAGCTGCCTCTTGCACACCCCCTACTGGGGATGTGCCTGCAGCCAAGGTACATGAATTGACCGGAATCGAACCTGGGACCTTTCAGTCCACAGGCTGACGCTCTATCCACTGAGCCAAACTGGTTTCACCTGGAGTAGTACATTTGTTTTGTAACTTTTATAAACTATTTTACAAAGAGTTTCCTTAGCTTGTGGCAATTAAAGTCTCTATTCCTTTAGTTCATGTTCTAATATTTTGACAGAGATTTCCTTTAATGCTAATAAATAAGAAAAAAAGCAACACTTCTGGGTTTTGTTGATTGATTCTGTGCTGGGGCACTCCAATCCTTAGGCAGGCTTTCAGAGCCTACAGATCCAAACTGAAAGGTTGGAGTCTTTTCTGAGTATGCATCTTAACTTGGAAAAGTGGATGACTTTTACAATTTTTCCATATAAATATAAATGGTTCTTTTGAATATCCTAATTTCCAATAAATTTCCCCTCACAATTCCTCATTGGTTTTAGGTTGACTATTGTATATCTACTGTATTCTTTTTTTTATCGATTAAGGTATTACATATGTGTCCTTATCTCCTCATTGCTCCCTAACCCATCTCTCATGCCCTTACTCCCCTCTACTGTATTCTTTTGTGCTAAGCATCTGTATGTTGTTAGTTTCCCCTAGAGCATTCTCAAGGAATGGCTGCTGCCCTTTTTAAAAACATAATTCTTTATTATTGAAAGTATTACATATCTCCTTCGACCTCCCCGATTGACCTCCAGCCCTCTCCTGAAATTCCCCGTCCCCTGCCCCAGGCCCTTAGAGCCCTGTTGTCTATGTCCATGGGCCATGCATATATGCATACAAGGTCCTTGGTTGATTACCTCCCACCCAACCACCCTCCCTGCCTTCCCCCTGAGATTCCAGTTACTACTTTTGAAAATTGAGTTCTGAGTTAGGCAAAACAGAAATGAGTGCTTTGTGTTAGTCAGCCCTTCAGGTAGTCCTCAGACAGGTTAGAAAAATCTATATAATAATTTGCGAATAAGGTCTGCTCTACTCCCTCTGAAATCAGGAACCAGAGTCCTATCCTAGGAGCATAAAATGCTACCATGTCAAGACTGCCACCACACTAGAGAGGGGGTAGAGTGAAGGCAATTAAAAATGCCACAAAGCTTTCCTACTGTTTTATAGTTTCCTTTTTTATTGGTTCAGCATTTACTGGTTTGCTATAAAACTTTTACTGTTTTCTAGAATTCTGACAAATTTGCTTTTGATGAGTTCTGCTTGACTTTTGATGTTCTTAAGGGGATGAGGGCTTAGAGCTGCCTGTTCCGCTGTTTTGTTGATATCAATCTTCATTTCCTTAGAGTATTAATCTAAAATCAGCATTTATAGCCCTGGCCAGTGTCAGTTGGTTGGAGCAGTGTCCAGTGCACCAGAAGGTCATGGATTCTATTCCCAATCAGGGCACATTCCTAGGTTGAAAGTTTGGTCCCTAGTCAGGGTGCATGCGAGAGGCAATAGATTGATGTATGTTTCTCACCGCTCTCCCCCGCCCCCCTCACTTTCTAAAATCAATGGGAAAAAAATTGGCATATCTAAGGAAAGACACCATACTGAACAGCTTCTCAAAAATCTCAAAAATCTTTCTTATAAAGGAAGAAAATGAGGACAAAGATGTTTTAGTTATGAGGATTGGCCACAGTGTAAATCATGAGTCAGGTGGTTTTTCTGAGCAGGCTGCAAGGGTGGTTTCTTTCCCAGGTTCTTGTCCAGATGGATTTGGAGAATGAAGCCACGGACAAAAGGTGGTATATGAAAAGGTGGAAATTTATTGAAAACAAGTACAGACTTCCAGGTAGGGAGTGGGTCCCAAAGGGGATAGCCCACTAAGATCCTTTTTCTAAGGTTTATAAAGGCTGCTATTCTTAGTTTCTTGGGACTGCCTTCTAATTGGCAAAATATCAGTTTCAAAGCCCAAACCCCACGTGGTGCCCTCACTTTCTCTCCCCCTTCAGTGGTAGAATTCTCTATCTCCTGTGAAAATATGATTTCCTCTTTCCTCCATTTGTCACCATTTCTCTATTCCCTGTGAAAGTTTGTTTCCTCTTTCTCCCCATATACTGTGCCTTTTCCCTATCTTCTGTGAATGGATGTCTTTTTCTCCCCTTATCCTATGGCACCTTTGTTCTCTGTGAATGTATACCTTTTGTCAGTTCCAAGCCCCCGACAAACTATGCATTCCTCCCCCATAAACCTCTAATTCCTTAAACTACCTAAACGTGCCTATTTTACCCCCAGAAACTCCTTTCAATGATACATACTCACGAATGATTGGGCAGCAGTGAGAAGAACAATTAGGTTGAACTGAAGAATTTAGTGAGGTATTAGGTAGGAGGATGATGTAGAATGGAAGCCTTTTTACAGTTTAGTTATGGGGTAGAGACTTTCCCAGGTTGTGTTATAGGAATTAGAATCTGGAAATTTTGCACAAAATAGATATCAGGATACTTTGAAAGTAGAGGTGAGCCACACACAATCCTGATATTCCACTCTATGTAATGTTCTACATAAGAGTCATGGTGGTTAAAAAAAATGTCAATGTTACAGAAACATTCCCGGAAGAAGTAACAAATGCCTACAGCATGCACATTGGAATTTAGGTATGAATTATTAAAGATGATAAAGGAAGGTAGATGACTCTGCCTTTGAAGTGAATTATTTTTAACCCAAACACACATGAAAACCTAATTCCAGTAATATTGCTGTCATTGTTCTATTTATATTAAATGACTTGAAGTATAAAGTAAGCCATCTTACACAACTAGCTTAATTTTCCAACAAATCCAATTGAATCCAAGATTGTCATATATAGTCAAGTCATTATAAATGGAAATGTGAGCTGTATTGTTAAGATGAACTCCTTTACCTCATTTATTAGCAGTTTTCCAAAAGGGAAGCTAGGAATAGAAGTACAAAAGTTTGCTCATGTGTCTTTCGCTTATGCAATCTAATTCTCTTTGTCTGTTTTTGGTTACTGTCAGATTGATTCCAGAGAGGCATCTCATGGTTAGATTTATCGTGTGTTTAGAGAAAAAAGCCTTCTTTGGATTATGTAGCATTGAAAAAAAATTATATTTTGTATTGAGCTTTTGATCTCAGATCAGTTAAACTCAGGAAGGATGTGTTGGAACTGCAATACATGGAAACATGTCCAAAAGTTATTTTGATGGGATTACTAAAGTTTCCATCTTTGCTCTAGAGAAGATAAAAATGATGCATCTCTAATTTAATAAATATGTAGGGGAACTGACTTCTCTGCTGGAGAAAGACACGAGCATTTCCATCTACATTGGCCACTTTAGAATGTTCAGATAGAAATTAACACACTTCAGTTATGGACTCTGCCATGGTTGAGACTTCTCAGTTGTCTCTTAAATAGAGTGATTATTCTTTTTCTATAGAAGGATGATGTACTGGTTTGATACAAGATGGATGCAGAAGACATCAATAATACAATGACAGGAAACTTGGTACTTCCTTTAATTACTTAGTTAGAGACAGTTCATATATTTGGAACATGCTCAATGTCAGGCATTTTGATAGGTGCATACTAACATACTTTCCTTATTTTAATCCCATAATATATCTGCCAGTATTATCGTTACTAATTTTACACATGAAGAAATGTCCACCATATCACATAATAAAGATCAGGTCATAAATCTGAACCCATGTCTATATTTCCCTAAAAACTTCTCTATTGCCTGGCCAGCATGGCTCAGTGGTTGAGCACTGACCAATAATCAAGAAGTCATGGTTTGATTCCCGGTTGTGGGCTTGACCACCACTGTGGGCCTTGCAGGAGACAGCCAGTCAATGATGCCCTCTCATCATTGATGTTTCTATCTTGCTCTCCCTCTCCCTTCTCTCTGAAATCCATAAAAATGTATTTAAAAACATTTTCTATTAACAAGAAATGGTAGAGCATAATGTGTGAGAGCATGATCTCTACCAACTGCTCGCTGTGGGTCCTGAGAAAGAGTTTCCTTTTTCTTGAGGTAAATAGAGCTGTGGCACTCAGCAGACTATTCAGGCTCAGTGTAAAGGCCAAGGTTACTGCTGTGAGCTTCTCAGATCCCATGGGAAATTAGAAAAAGAGGGCTTAAAAAATTTTCCCAACTGACTCTGTATTTCCATATATTTCAGGAAACAATTAGTACCTGACAAAATGTGGGTTAAAAATACTAGTGATGATAAAGCTGGGGTTTCACTAACAAAACCAGTTGGAGGCTACCCTGACATTTTTAAATTTGTAAACTAGGCCCCTGAATTATTGTTCTTTTGGCTTCCTTGAAACCCCAAAGTAATTTTAACTCAGAAGATACTTATTTATAAGTTATGTTTGATCTTTATTTTCTCTCCTTTAATTTTTTTTTTCATTTCTTTCTCAAAGAAGTTCTGCCAGATTTAAAGCCAGAACCAATTGGATAAGACTGCCACCCACAGGGATGGTCTTAAAAGAGATACTTCTGGGGCTTTGTTGAAGGAAGAGATTTATTTAAAGCAATTAGGAATTTATTTAAATTAGTTATAATAGTTTCTTTAAAGCAATATCAAGTTACTTGAAAGAGAAGACTTTCCCACAGATTATGAAGAAACTGGAATAGATTTATCAGGGGCTGGTGATCCATACTTGGATGATATGGATATTAAGATGGATCTTGAGATAGAAGAAGGTTATAAAAAGATTTGTTTGGAATCAGAATGTAAGCAAAAACAATAAAGCTAAATTTTATCATATCAGTTTTATAGAGCAGTTTACATTAGATTTAGCAGAACACAGGAAATCAATAAAATGTGTCATACTTGTACCCAATTAAGGATTTTGAATTATGCTACTAATGAATGCCACTTTAGTTTTGTTTAACACTATGTGCCAAAATAAACTTTATTTCTTATAACTTAAAAATATGTGTATATATGTGTACATATATACAAATACATATTTATATTTTATATATAGTTAATTCCATTGCTTTGTCAGTAATAAACAATTTTGAAGTACATGAAATATTGAAAGTAAAAAAATGTATATGCTAAAATTTATTCAAGATGCAGGAAGAACATTGTCAGAGGAGGAGTAAAAATTTAAATCATGTTCAAGGAAGCAACAAGCTTAAACCCAAGAAAATGGTGTTGATGGTCAATTTTTAAAAGTTAAGTGTGAGTGAAAAAAGAAGGATTAGAAGCGATGGGAAATCAAGAGTAAGACAGTGACAAGGGAATGAATCAGGGTAAGTTGAAGTTTTGAGATTGAGAGTGCTGAGGTTTTAATTTTTATATAGCATTTGGTGTGCCGTGGAGGTGATTATGCAAAGAAATTCTACAATGGACACATATTTAATAACTTAATCAATAAAAATCTATTAAAGTAAAAGGAATTCTACAAGATGAGAGATTTACTTTTTTGTTGTGCCAAATGGACTGAGTATAAATAGTCTTCTCATGGGTGAATTCCACCTATGACTTCTTGGACCTTTTATTGTTGTTGTTTTAACCTTGAAGAATATTTGACCTGAGCATAAAAATATATTGATAACTATTTTTTCCTCTGGAGGAAATATGTGTGAATTGACTAAAAAGGTGTGCAGTCATAATTGGTAAGTAATCTTAGAAAAACTATGATATCTTATTTCTCTTACCTCTAAAAGTGAAGTCACAGGGAGATACAAGGCTATTTTCTCCTCTGGGGGGGGGGGGTGGTGCTACAGAAATGCAGAGCATCAGCCTATTATTTCCACAGCCCAAACCACGCTTCCCTCAGGATGCAGGAGGGAAAACTGAAGTTGGAGCTTATTGCAGCTGGTCTCCTCTAATCCAGGAATAACACCAGAACAATTTAAATAGCAGCAATAAGCTCAATAAGAAAGAGACATATGATAGCTCCAAATATCAACCTACCTACATATATATAAAAGCCTAAGTGACTGGACAACTGGAACCACTGGTCACTAGGATGCACACTGACCACCAGGAGGCAGATGCTCAATGCAAGAGCTGTCTCCTGCTGGTCAGTGCAATCCCACAGCCAATCTCTGGAAGTCCCTCCCCCTGGCTGGCAGGCCCCAATTGCCCAATCTGGGCTGGCCCCTGGGCTGAGACAGGGAACTGGGGGAGGGGGGTAGATGCAGACCCTTTCCCAGGGGAGATGAGGGCTGGTTTCCTCCTTGGGGCTGACAACCAACCTTCTGTGCCTCTCCCCTCCCCCGACAGCAGGCCCCAATCAACCAGCACCCTGCTGCCACAGTGGAAAGGGGAGAGAGGTAGGTGGGGGCCAATGGTGGCAGTGGTGACATCTGGCATCCATTCCTTCCATGCCTGGCCTGGTGACCATTGCCTTCTCTCCAGCCCAGCCCTGATTGGCCTGGCCCTGATTGCCCCTGATGACCAGCCATGCATAGGGCTCCACCCTGTGCACGATTTCATGCACTGGGCCTCTAGTTCAATAATAACAAAGGGAACAGAAAACTACCAATTTTTGCATGGACAGATGTCTTATCTCCTTTCCTGTGGAAAAATAAGGTCAAAATGATGGTTTACTGAGCTAAAGAAGAGCCTTATTCACGGGTCATGGCCATGATTGATTGCTGAGCTGCAGCTTTCCCTTCAAGCATGACTCAGTCTGGCTCACCGCTAATTCATACAGCAGTCACATTTGTAACTGTAGTGGAGAAGGAGGGGAAAGGGCATGGTATCTCCAGGAAATATCAGATGATTTGAGTTGCAAGCAATTCCTGTCATCTATTTCAGAGAAAAGCGGTAACCACAGACATTAAACATAAAAATTTATTTACAATTTCAGATAGCTAGTTAGGAAATAGAGGATGTTCCTATTCATATCTGCATAATATAGAGAGATATATAGATTATTAACTGTGTAATATCTAGTCTATTAGTCTGAATTTACAATAAATGTCTTTTTAAAAAGCAACAAGTCCTAGCTGGTTTGGCTTATTGGATAGAGTGTCAGTCTGAAGACCAAAGGGTTCCATGTTTGATTCTGGTCAAGGCATACACCTTGGTTGCAGGCTCCTCCCTGGCCTGGGCTCTGGTCAGGGCTTGTGCAGGAATAAACAAACAAACAAACAAACAAATAAATAAATAAATGAAATAAAGAAGCATAGGTCTTCTCCCACTCCCCTACTCGTCTAGTATATATATGTATATGAAATGTTGCTTCAAATAGAATTGCTTCCTAAATAAAAAGATCTGGGAAGTAGTCATAATTACTGTGTCTCCATTACAATATCAAGGCCCAGATTATTCCAACTCTAGAGCATCTCATTCTCAGCTTGCCCATCTGATGTTACAGTATGAAAAGCCTGCACTACTTCAAGCCCTTTCATCTAGAATGCTATATTGAGGGCCTTTTATGAGGAAATATATTTTTTTCTTTCTTAAGGTCACTTAGCAATTATCACTCAGTGTATAAACAAATATTCCTGTATATCTGTCACAAATTCTCAACCCTATTCCAGAAGATATTAAAGGAAACTTATGGCATATGTGTGTGACTATAAAACATCTGTAAAAGAGGAGTTGTCTGTTTCTGTATCTTGGGAAATTATCAAATAATTTTTCCCTTTCTCCCGTATCTGAGCCCACTGCCGTTTTCTTGCCCTGCTCTCCAAGAATCTCAAGATTGTATGTATTTCACACAAAGTTGCATATTGCCCTAAAGACTGGAGAGAGAGATATTGGCACTTTTCTAATCTTTGTTGCTAAGAAAACACAAAAATATGGCTGTTCATGGAGTCACAGTCAAAAGCGATTCCCACTTTGTTATTTATAATAGCATGGCCTTTGTAAAATGATTGGACTTTTCTAAATGTCCATTTTTCTGTCTGTAAAATCCTATATAATATAAACCTAATATGCTAAGTATGCAGTTGACCTATCATTTGTTCAACCAATCAAAACATAATATGCTAAGGCAACTCAACTGCTCACTATGACATATAGTGACCATCAGGAGACAGATGCTCCAACTGGTAGGTTAGCTTGCTACTGGGTTTTGGCTGATTGGGCCTGAGTGAGATGGGCCAGACATGCCCTGGAGCCCTCCGATGGTCCCTCCCTGGCTGGCCAACCTCCTGAATTCCTTCCTGGCCCCAACTGTGCACTGGTGGGGTCCCTCTCAAAATCAGGGACTCCTCAGTGGATGTTGGAGAGCAGGTTTCAGTCCAATTTCCCAGGCCAGGCTGAGGGATCCTACTGGTGCACGAATTCATGCACCAGGCCTCTAGTAGAAAGGCTCTGGAGCTCAGGATAGGCAGAGCCAATCAGAAAATGGGTTTCTTTCCAAGTATGCTCTAGTGACACCCACATTCACAAGTATTAATCTAGCTGCTACCAAATTGAATTTGCTAATGGAGTTACAACCTTTCCTCAAGCCAACACCAGAAAATCCAAATAAAAAATAAAATTATCCCTACAGGAACTGGCAGCTTGGCAGCTTAGTCCAATGGCTCTCAATCTTTTTGGCCTTTATGTTCTTAAAAAGTATTGAAGGCTTTTTAGTAGCATAAGGCATTAGAATACATAAATAATGATTTGGATTTGTAAGCTATATGGTCAAGGACCTTTGTCATTACTGATTTTAGAACCTCATCTGACTGGTTCCATAAGCCACTGAACAGAGAGTGGTTGTGGGATACAAATACATACCCCTTTCCAGTGTCCAGCCTCAACAAATCCATCAGACATCTAGTATGTAAACAAGCCTGTGGGAGCCCAGCCGGCTTTCTCTTCTGGAAGCTCCCAGAAAGTCCAAATCTCCCCCCTTTTCCTTCTCACTATTTGAAGTATGTGGACTCTGACGATTTGGAGACTAGTGTACTCTAAGTTCATCAAATCTTAGTCTGTTACAGGCTGTGTACTTTGGCAAGCTGCATGAAAGCACATAGCCTGGCTTTCCACCAGTGTGAAGGTCCCATAGATTCTGCAATTCGTTCTTTCCTGCTTCCCATCATGTTCCTTATGGTTCCCATGGCTACATTGTTGGAACTCAAAGAAGGTCAGACTGGCCCTGAACAGTTTCCCATTCACCTCCCCTCAGAGGGCCACCTGCTTTCTTCCACTCATCCTCTGCCCAAAGAGTACCTTAATTGCCTGTCATTTCTCCTGGCCCCGCTATTTTGTGTAGTTCATTCCAGTCTCTGTTAGGAGTATTCTGCTGGCTCTAAATATTTGGCATATAATAAAACTTGTGAGAAAAACAAACCTGATACCAATGTTATCAGTATTATAGGATTTTATAATATCTTTAAAAACCATTTTTGATGTTATGCCAAAATTCTTAAAATTTAATATGCTCATCTTATACATCTTGCAAATTGTTTGGTTCTTTAAAACACCCATGATTTAAATTATAATTTAAGATATCAGTTATGATGTCTTCATAAAAATAATAAAATAACATGCATATAGTTATTTTTAGTTTACAAAGTGCTCTCGCAGACATTATTTAACTTCTAAGAAATGTTTTTCAGGTAGTTGCTATAATCTATATTTTACAGATAAGGGAGAAAAATTGTAGCTAAGAAAGGTTATGCACTTTGCTCAAGCAATTAGCCCCATTATAGGTTTTCAGATTAAAAACCTAGAACCTTTTCTGTCATATTGGTGTTCTGTAAGTTTCAGTTATTTTCATGTATCTACCATAGCCATAAACCTGAGATTGCTTGAAATTTTTAACTATTTTTCTTTCTTAAATAAGCACATATTGAAAAGCTTCATATTACTATCGCTTAAATAAAAACCTTATCATTTGTGCCGAAACTGGTTTGGCTTAGTGGATAGAGAGTTGGCCTGTGGACTGAAGGGTCCCAGGTTCAATTCTTGTCCAGGGCATGTCCCTTGGTTGCGGGCACATCCCCAGGAGGGGGTGTGCAGGAAGCAGCTGATTGATGCTTCTCTCTCATTGATGTTTCTAACTCATTATCCCTCTCCCCTCCTCTCTGTAAAAAAAAAAATCAATAAAATATATTTAAAAAAACATCATTTGCTTTTCAATGAAAGAAATCATAAAAATAAATAGAATAAAGATAAAAATTTATTAAATTTGAGTTGGAGCCTAATTGCCTACTCAAATATTGAGGTGCATATCACTGTTGTTAAAAAAAAAGAGGTTGAGAAGATTAAAGTCACACAAATATCAAACAAGGACTTACTATTTGAGGATGGAAAGCAAATTGAATAAGAAAAAAAGTTTAGATGAGACTAATGCAAAATGACTTTAGTACCCAAGCGAGGAAGCACCAAGTTGCAGCATAATCTGAAAAAGTAATTATACAAAACACATTTAGAGTCAAGTTTGTAATGAAAGTAATTGGTGAGAATGTTACTCAAACTCACAGCAAGATGCATTTTCCTTGTCTAGGAGGAAGAAAGAGGAGGTAACATCATGAAAAATGAAATTCAGGTCTCATTCAAAGGATTTTTCCCTAGAGGAGATAAATGTATATCAATGATTCTAGTTAGGAAAGAAGGTAGGATGCATCCCTGTC
Organism: Antrozous pallidus; assembly: GCA_027563665.1. NCBI lineage: Eukaryota > Metazoa > Chordata > Mammalia > Chiroptera > Vespertilionidae > Antrozous > Antrozous pallidus. The sequence continues at coordinate 160,339,256 of CM050508.1, read as the reverse complement.
CCCCTACCTTTTTCATGTGAGAACATGTAAGACTGAGATAAACATAATGAGACTGCTGGACCCAGACAGTGTTGCTTAGTGGTTGAACTTCAACCTATGAACCAGGATGTCACAGTTCGATTCCTGGCCAGGACACATGCCTAGGTTTCGGACAAGATCCCCAATGTGGCAGCCAATCAATGATTCTATCTTGTCATCGATTTTTATATCTTCTTCTCCCTCTCTCTTCCTCTCTGAAATCAATAAAAATATATTAAAATATAAAAAGAGGCTGCTGTAATTTCCCAAACTCAGGTGGTTGCCCAGCAGGACTAGGGGTCCAGCTTGGTGCATTCTTTAAACCTTGTACAATTTAGCGGGGCACAACAGCACACGGGTGGGAAGCTGTGCTATATAAAACTGACAAGAGGACCACAGAACGAGAAGAATGAAATATGGTCTCTGAGAGCAAAGAATTCACAATTTCTCCCAGAAACATTTATGGAACATCTTCTATGAACAAGGCACTGCAGCAGGTACACAGGTACTGTGGGCACAAGACTTATTTATATTAGGCAGAGTATTCAGTTTTACCATAGAGAAAAAGACTGATGAGTATCAATGGCATTGCAACATATGGCAACATACAATTAAAACTTATAAGTCATTATTTATTTTAATGCCAAGTTAAATCAATATTCCACACTTAAGCTTTTTTAGTATATTTTACCATTATTAGTTTTATTGCATATATTTAGTTCTATCAACAACCCCATTAAAAATAAAAACTTAATCTAAACTAATTCCTCTCTTGTCAGAAAAACAGTTTAGTGGGTACTCACAATATAAGAGGCATCATACTGGTGGGTAATATATATTATTTTTACCTTGCACCAATGCCACAGAATCAGAACACTAACACTATTTTAAAAATGAGCAAATTTTGATTATAAAAAAGTAGTAATAATGGAAAATACCAAGCATTCAAATAGAGGCCTTTCAGCCTTCAAAGCTGATCCCATTTAACTACAGTAGATGGAGGTTTTGAAATAAATATCTATTAATCTTTATCTTGACTTAATGAAATCCAAAGGGCAGATTATTTACTCTTGAACTTATGTTTGTCTTTTACATATTCCACTGACTGATACACACACACACACACACACACACACACACACACACACACAATGATACACATATATTAAGGATATAAATTGTAATAATATTGTGCTTTATAAAAATATAAAACTATATTCATCTCAGTTATTTATCAACAGATATTTTAGGATCACAATAAAATGAAAATCTCCTGCCAGATGCACTAAGTCACACATTGGGTCTCTTTTGGGGATCTGCATTCTCAATAATTTTTATGGATTTTGATTGAACACTTGTTTTATGGAAGACTTGGACTTCAATAATGCCAGGGGTTCAAAATGATCCAAGACAGTGTTTCTCAAACCTTAGTGTGCAAGTCTGATTCAATAGATCTGAGAGAAGATATGAGATTCTGTATTTCTACTGAGCTCATAGGTGTGGTTTGGTCCTCAAACTATGCAGTTTTGGTTGAGGATAAAGGAACAAAGGTCTAGAAGACATGCCAATCAAAGTATAAGTCATAGACCAGGCATAAGCAGTGAGCTATTGGTTATTGATCTACAATGGGTTAAGTACAGAAATTGAAAGTAAGCATTTAGAGTGTTTTATAGCATTTTGACAGAGCAATTTTATATTGTTTGAATATAATAATAAAGTGAGGCTTGCATTTTGTATGTCTGTTTTTTATTTTTATTTTTCTAATAACTTATTTTTATCATATCTTACAAAAATATTAGTATTTGAAAGAGTAGATATAAATAAATGGTCTTTTATCACAAATGTCTTGAGAAACAGTGGTCTAGAAATATGTCCCTGGCTCTTGAAACTGACAATAAAATTGCAGAAATATGACAAGCAACCAGAAACACCAGACCGAATCTTGGGACCACAGAAGAAATGAAGAGTCTTGAGGGTTCAGAGAAGTGAAAGAAAATAGAAGGATGTAGTATTTATGCAACACCCAATTATATGCTACACGCAGTGTTGAGTCCTTAATGTTCAGCCCACAAAAAGCCCATTTTTAAAATGAAGAAATAGAAGATCAATGATATTAAACAGCTAACTCAAGATCAAGAGGGGGAGGATTAAGATCTAGTATATCTATAGTTTTAACATATACCTGTGAATTTTGGATTCTTGCATTTTTTAACACCCTCCTACATTCTGCTGTGATTCCCACACTAGGAACCTCACCTTCACGAGGTAAAACCCAGACACTGCATTTCCAGTCTTCATTGCAGTGAGGGTGCAGGCCTGTGATTTAGGTTTTCTGTTTTGAAGATGGGAGAGGTCAGCAACTGGAGACATGGACACAAGACTCAGGACAGCATAGAAGACACTGTCGGTTTCTATTTGTTTGAATTATGTTCTCCTCACCTCCAAATTCATATGTTTAAATTCTAACCTTCAGCATATCAGAACATCTTATTTGGAAACAAGGTCTTTGCAAATGTAATTAATTTGAGGTCATACTGGATTAGTGTAGGCCACTAAACCAACATGACCAAGGTCCTTACCAGAAGGAGAAATTTTGACATGGACACATACACAAGGAGAACGCCCTGGGAAAATGAAGGCAAAGATCAAGGTATGCAGTACAAGCCAAGAAACATCAAGGATAACTAACCACCAGAAGCTAGGAAAGAGGCTTGGCACACATCCTCCCTTCTTCACTGCTCCCAGGAGGAACTGACCCTGATGACAGCTTAATCACACACTTTTAGCCTCCAGAACTGAAAAACAATAAATATCTGTGGTTTAACCAAATGTTGTTAGTGTTTTCTAGAAGAAATATTTGAGCCATCAAAATGAAAGATTTCATTGAGTGTGAATTAAAAAAAAAAATCACCCAGGAATGTCATAATAAAATGGTATCACATTAAGGATTGTGAGAAAGATTGTTGAAATAATCACAAAAGAAAATAAGACGAAACAGCTTGTAAATTTAATCCTGGGGTGATTCTCAAGAGCCTGAGAAAACAGCGGAGACAATAGAAAGGCACACCTGTTTTCAGCGAGTGGGCAATGCCTCCATCTCCACTTCACTCTGGTGAGAGTCAGGCAATGCGGTGGCCGGGAAGGCTCTTGTCTAGCCATAGAAACCAAGTGCAGGAGAGAGAGAGAGAGAGAGAGAGAGAGAGAGAGAGAGAGAGAGAGAGAGAGAGAGAGTGTGTGTGTGTGTGTGAAAGCAGACTCTTCTCCTTTTCTTATTTGTTTCTGCTCTCCCAGGAAAGAATAGAGCTCAATGTATAGGTATATATTCAATTCAGTCTAATCTATAATGAGTAGATTATCTAAGTCTGTCATTACTGTAGATCCCTAAGTGCAAAGCTAAATAAGACATAGTTTCTTGCACCATTTATGGGTAATTTTCACTCTGTCATGGTATTTATTACAATAGTATGAACAAAATACAATTTTTGCAGGCAATCTCTTTAGGTTAAATTTCCCATTCATGCATTTCTAGGACTTAAGGATATTTGTTAAAACATTTCTTGAATGTAGACACTTATTCTGGAACTTTGTTAAATGACTTTACTCCATATTAGTAAGTTAGTTGGTATAAAAATGACATAGATAAAGTGGATCCACATGATTCGTGTTTAGTTATCAATATTATTGCTGTATATATTTTTTGTAATACCCTAAGGAGACAGATAAAGTATGATCTATAAACTGAATATGCTTGAGTTTCATATAAAACTTAAATATTGAGGCATTACTGAGTTTACTTTGTGTACAAACCATGTGATTCCAAATTAAGTTAAAGTCACTCTAGAGGAAGTCAAATATTTGTTCTCTTCAATAATACATTGATACTAAAAAGAAAAGTAATGATGATAATCTCATAAAGATTTTATTTAAAATATCTACATAGATTACTGCTCACACTTTTCCTTGCTATAATTTGTTTTTCTGCATTATTAGAGGCCCGGTGCTCGAAATTCATGTATGGGTGGGGTCCATAGGCCTGGCTGGCAATTGAAGTGTGAGCATCTGGCATGGAAGGGCAGGTCCCAGCTGACCTCTGGGCCCTAGGAAGCACCTGGGCCTCCCAGCCCCTGAACACCTCCAAGTCCCCATGTGGAGATGAGATGAGTATGGCCAGATGCCACGGGTTGGGACACAGTGTGGACCTCTGGGCCACCTAGTGGCGCTGCACTAGGGAGGCAGTGTGCTGTTTCCCAGCTGACCTTGCGGACCGGCTTCTGCAGTGCCAGCAGCTGTGGCCCAGCTCCACCCAGAAGAGGCCACTTGTGGATGTGTGGCACCTGAGCACAGGGGGCTTCCTCAGTGCACGGGCCCTGGTGTCCCAGGGGAGGGTAGAAGGGGAGTGAGAGCGAGCTCAGCAGACACCCTGCATTCTTATTGGACCTCCTCTGTCCCCATCACCCCTGCCCCCAGGTAGCTGGTGAGAGGTTGCAGTGCAGCACCAACACCTACCATAGTGTGTGGCTCCCCCTGGTGGTCAGCATACATCAGAGAGAGTGGTTGAATGCTAGGTCCTCTGGTTGAACAACCACTTGTGGGGACTATTTGCATTTTAGGTTTTTATTATATAGGATTTTATTATATCTATTTCAGTGGGAAGTTTGCCTCAAGTACCAGTAATTGACTAATCGATACCTTATATGTCAAAGAAAGGGTTACTAAGGAGGAAAACATTTTTTATTATTGAATGCCTTTGCTATTATTGTTGTTGGCAATATATTTCTACCTTATTGATTAAGGTATTCCATGTGTATCCTTACCCCCTCATTTCCGCCTCCCCCACTCATGCCCTCATCTCCCTAGTGTCTATGTTCATTAGTTATGCTTATATGTGTGCATACAAGTCCTTTTGTTGATCTCTCCCTCTTACCTCCACCCATCCCTGCCTTCCCTCTGAGGTTTGGCGGTCTGATCTATGCTTCTCTGTCTCTGGATCTGTTTTTGTTCATTAGCTTATATTGTTCATTATATTCTATGAATGAGTGAGATCATGTTATAGTTATCTTTCTCCAACTGACTTATTTCACTTAGCATAACATTTAAGACTCAAGCTAAATGGTGCTTTCTCCATGAAATTTTTATTGAAACACTTCAACTGGCAACATAGATCACTCATGATTCTGTGCACTGTTGATATCTAGAAGATGGTCTTTTCTAGATATCTTATTGTTTTCTGTTTGCTTGGTTACACATTTTACTTTCCCATAGACAATGTAATCCTTGAATGTAGGACTGTGCCTTATCCAGCTTGAAACCATGCCTTGAAGAATGAAAGAAGCTTACTAATCGACCAACAAACATTTGTTGAGTGTTGAATGAAAATTTAGCTTAGGCATTTAGAGAATGAAGGGGGATAATGACATATTTGTCTAAATAAACAGGCTTTTTTCCCATAAGGATATCATTTGCATTCTCAATTGTATTTTTCTTTTTGTCCTAAGTAACCCTAAGAAATATTAACTTTTGAAGTAGTAGCCAAAAGAGCAGGATCCTGCTGATGTTTCTTGCCTCTGTCAAAAAGGTAATTTCTCATTTCCCTTCCATCTAGTAATTACTGATGACAATTATGAGCTTGCAGCTGGCCCAGCCCTTCCACTGAGATAGCAGATGACTTTCTTTTTTCCTTCGGGCAACTTTTATCTCCTTTGGCATCGGTCCAGATATAAGTGTTGTCAGTTTCATGATCTGAAATAAAGAGTGAGCATTGTGCTTAGCAGAATCAGAGCTGGTAGGAGGACCAAATTTTATAGTACTGTGAAATTCTTGACACAGTGATGGCTAATATAAATGAAGGCTGACATAGTTATGTGTGTTTCAATATTATGTACCCCTTATGCACAACATATGCTTTATGGATAGCTCCCATTAATCCAAAACTGGGCTATTAAAGGCAGATTTATACTGTAGTAATATAATTTTTTTATTTCCTCTAAACTGAATGCTAGAAGTTCCAAAACACTGTCAGAGTTCATGGCTAACAGGTTTTGACAAAGGCTAAATTAATGTTCACGCAGTGAAGCATTTCCGAGAACAGTATGTTGAGACATCAGAGAAGTTATTAAAAATAAAAATAAAAATCTTGGTAGTACTTATGACAAATAGTAAGCCTGGATAGACTTTCTACATTAGCAAAGTAAACTTTTTGAAAAGAGTGAAAATGTATGCATATGTATCATATCTCAGATTCTGATTATTTTGAATCTTCAGAGATATAAATATTTAATGAATATGTTTAGTGTTTCCTAGTCAATCTCAGCTGTTTTTATACCTGCCTTTGGCTGCCATTTAAAAATAAAAGAAATAACTTTTCTTATAAACTGGGTGGCCTGAGCACTTTATGTAGCACTTGTTTCATATCGTAATGACACTAAGCATTTTAACATATTTGGGTCAAACCTAATCATTCTAATTTCTGTGTGTCCTTTATTGATCATATTTTCCAGGAATATGGGTAAATATTATAATAGCTTATTATAAGTGTGTTGCAATTTTTGCCTTTAACATACCTGACCTGTGTGATCCTTAAACAATACTCTGAGGTAGTGATGCACCCATTTCATAGAGGAGATGGAGGATTAATGAGGAGAAGCCACTTTTTGAGGTCAGCGTATTCGGTGAGCTAGTGCCAGAACTCAGAACTCCTTTCCTGCAGAAACAGTCCCCTTTGTTCTGCAATACACAGATCCCAGTTAATATATTTTAAAATAATTACGGAAGAGATGTTACAGACCCTTCACACAGAACCTGGTCAATGTTCATTTTGAGGAAAGTGAACTAATATAGCATTAGTTTTAATTGCATTCTCCATTTGAGGACTATAATCATGAAAAGAAATTAAAAGATTGAGTTCAGATTGATTTTCTTGTCTTTGTAACAACCACCGCAGCTTCAGGAAGCCTATGGGAAGGCTTTTATCAGAGATTGTCTTGATCCCCCCATGTTGGAGCATAAAGAACCTCCTCACTCAGTATAATATTAATCATATTGAACTCAGCCCTTTCTCTATGGGTGTTCCTAGACGGTATAAACAGAGTGTCAGGGCAAATAATAAATGCTCACATGTGGCATAACACAAATTATTGATGACAGAGATTGATAGTTTCTGAGTACTAACATGTTCTAGGCCTTATGATGAATGTTTAGTTTACATAAACTGTTTCAATGAATGTTTATAACCACCCTACATCTATACTATGGGTGTGGTAACAGTCTTGATGGAGTTAAGAAATTTGTCCCAATTCATACAAGTTTTAAGTGAGTGAGTTTGGATTTGAACCCTGGTCTTTCTGATTTCAAATCTCCTTGTACTCCAAGGCAGAACTTTTGCCTTGGAGTCTCAGAAATAGGGAGGGACAGATGGGGACTCCTGTTTAGAGGGATGGTAAATGAGTGGAAAGAATAGAATTTGGAAGGAAAGGAGAGCAGCTATGGCCCATGGGAATTATATGAGGACAAACATCAAGAGGATATGGCTTCTGGTCCAGGTTCTGGCATAAATGAGCAGGACTTTGGTGATGTCACATAACTCTGCTATCATTATTATTATTATTTTTTTGTCTGTAAAATGTAGGAGTTGGATTTGATGAACAATTTTCTGCACAGTTTCCGTGAATTCCAGAGGTTCAGAGTGATGCGGTTTCTAAGAAGGCACCACCATCACCATCACCACAACAAAAAACTGAGTCACCTGTGCATTACAAAAGAATACATTACTCTACAAAATACATTTTTGTACTAATTTAAAAAATTTTTACTGGGCACTTGCTATGTGCCATCAATTTACTAGGTACACAGTAAATTGGGTACACAGCTGTGGAGAAAACACAATCTACATACCTCAAAGAGATCCCTCTTTCAAGGCATAAACAGACTGTAAAGTAATAATCACATTAAAAATACATAACTACAAACTGTGATAAGTACTAGTATTGAAAGCTTAGGATGCCCTTGACGGTTTTGCTCCACTTGAGGGCATGTAGCTTGGTTGCAGGCTTTATCTCCAGCTCTTGTTAGCATGTGCTAGAGGCAACAAATTGATGACTCTCTCTCACATCGATGTTTCTCTCTTTCCTGTCTCTTCCCCTCTCTTCTGCTCTCTCTAAAATTCAGTGGAAAAATATCCTCAGGTGATGATTAACAACAACAAAGTAAAAGTTGAGGATACTCTGAGAAACCATAATCCATAATCTAATTGCAATGAATATGGATGTGAAATATATATATATATGTATATATATGTATATATATATATATATATATATATATATATATATATATATATATATTTTTAGTAAGTAATACTTAACCCAAGACCTGAAAGATGACCAGGAAGTAGGCAGGAGAAGAAAGAGAATATTCTAGGCAGGCAAATGTATGCAAATCCACAAAGTGGAAAATAACTTTACCTGTCAGAGAAACAAGTACTAGAGAAGCTAGACCTACTTGACATACCTGCCAGATTCACTTGGACCTATCTGTTCTCTTCTCTACCCAGTCTTGGTGGCTGCTATGTTGGAGACTCAGAGCATGTTCTGACACCACTTCTGGCTTGTCCTCCCCAAGGTCAGGCCAAGCTTTGGCAAAGCCTCCATTATGCTTAACACAGTAGGTTGTATGAGGAAGTGCTTAAAATGTCAAGGAGAGGGAAAAGGGAACCAAGATGGCGACATAGGTAACTGCTTGTACTTGCTGCCTCTCACAACCACATCAAAATTACAACGAAAATACAAACAACTATCTCCAGAACTGCAGAAAAGCTGGCTGAGTGGAAGTACTATAATTAGAGAGGTAAAGAAGAAAGCTCATTGAGACTGGAGGAGATGCAGAACAGACTGGTCTGGCACCTGGATATGCCACTTTTTAAAATGGGAGGGAGATCGCCTATTTGGAGGCCACCTGGAGGAGCAAGGAGTCCCAGCCCCACACCAAAACCCTCCACCCCAAGCCCAGGGTCTCAGAGCTGGGAAAAAAAGTCCCTATGGGCCATAAGAACTATGAACTGTAAACACCAGTGCAGGTTGGGGCTGAGTGACACACAGGCTGCTGGAGACCCAGCTGCTCCTCTTAAAAGGCCAGTACCACAAACTGAATTTACAAGCTCCTGCTTCCTCTGAACTCCAGTGCCAGGTGAGGCTCTGGGGACCAGGACACCTACGGGAGAAACTGAACTATCTGGCATAGGGGCAGAGATGTGGGTGAGGCTTTCTTCCAGACAGAGGTGCTTGCAGCAGTCATTGTTCCCATGCTGGGACCTCCCTGGTGTAGAACTGACTGGCAGCCATTTCTGTTTGCTCTGCCCTGGTGATTCCCTGAGACCCTGTCCTACCCAAGCTGTGTGCAGTGGCTTTTGCATATGAATGGTCGATCCTTTCTCAGCCTAAAACCCATCAAACAAGCTGCAGCTGGGTCAGGGAGCCCCAAAGCTATCAATAAAAGGCCCAAGGCTAACACCAACCTGCCTTGCTTCACAGCTGGGCTTCATCTGGCAGTTCCAAACCTGATACAAAGTGGAGGAATCTGCAGATCTCTCTGTAGCTCCTGCTGGGTGGACCCAGGCAGTGGCTGACTTTGCACCTCCTTGGAGATCCAAGAGCCAGTGAACCTAGTGGTCATAGTGTGAGACCATACCAGATTACAGCTCTTCACATCCATAAGTGATACCCTCAAGTTGCAGACTCAGTGAGTAGCAAAGCCCTACTCAAACAAGTCCTGCCCTATAAGGGTATCTCCTGCACAGAAGCTCTCCCACTGTAGTCGCAGCTGGTCTCCACAACCAGTTTGGCCTGGGAGGTCAATTCCTCCCAGTGACAGCAATCAAGGCCAACTACAATAAGACTGAGCAAACAGCCCACAAAAGAGTGTCCACCTCAGTGACTGGGGAGACTGAGCCACTGGGCCCTATAGGACATCTACTACATAAGGCCACTCTATCAACTCAAGGAGACTTAGCAGCTATCCAATACATAGAAACAAACACAGGGAAGCAGCCAAAATATGAAGATAAAGAAACATGTCAAAAATGAAAGAAATGGAAGAAAGCAAACTATTGGACACAGAGTTCAAAACCACAGTTATAAGGTTACTCAAAAATCTTCTAGAAACTCTGAGGAATTTGGTGAGACCTTCAAGGATCTTAGTGAGAATGAAAAAAAAATTGGAAAAAGACCAGTCAGAAATTAAGCATACACTGACTGAAATAAAGAATAATATACAGGGATTCAACATACTAGAGGATCACAATATATTAAAGGATCCTGAGAATCAAGCCAATGATTAGAAATACAAGGAAGCAAAAACACCCAACAATAAGAGCAAAAAGAAAAAAGGATAAAAAAAATATGAAGATAGTGTAAGGAGCCTCTGGGACAACTTTAAGCATACCAACATCTGAATTATGGGGGAGCCAGAAGAAGAGAGAGAGCAAAATATTGAAAACATATTTGAATAAATAATGACAGAAAACTTTCCCTACCTGATGAAGGAAATAGACTTGCAAGTCTAGGAAGCACAGAAAATGCCAAACAAGAGTAATCTAAAGAGGACCACACCAAGATACATCATAATGAAAATGCCAAGGGCATGATTTTTGTTCAGTCTCTTGCTGCACCTCCCACACTCTTTTTCTCCCCAAGAATTGTCAGTCCATTCCCTCTTTATGCCCACGATTCTGTTATATTCACCAGTTTATCCTGTTCATCAGATTTTTTAATTCACTTGATTTTTATATTCTTTTGTTGATAGATGTGTATTTGTTGTTCATAATTTTTATTTTTACCTTTTTCTTCTTCCTCTTCTTTTTTTAAAAAAATATTTTTATTGATTTTTTACAGAGCAGAAGGGAGAGGGATAGAAAGTCAGAAACATCGATGGAGAGAGACATCGATCAGCTGCCTCTTGCACGCCCCCTACTGGGGATTTACCCGCAGCCAAGGTACATGCCCTTGCTGGAATCTAACCTGGGACCCTTCAGTCCGCAGTCCGACGCTCTATCCACTGAGCCAAACCAGTCTCGGCTCTTCTTCCTCTTCTTAAAGAATATCTTTCAGCATTTCATATAGAGACTGAACAAAAATCATGCACCTATGGGAGAGGACAGTGCGGGGGAGGTGAGGGCAGAGGGTGGGATGAGTACCAGGTGGAAGGGAGCTATAGGGGGAAAAAAAGGGGAACAATGTACTTAATAAACTGAACAATAAAGATTAAATTGAAAAAAAAAAAAGATAGGCCAAACTGTTTGTTTTTGGTAATAGAAACCAGAGTAGTGATTCCAGAAGAGCAGGTAGGTAATGACTGAAAAAGGTCACCAAGAAAATTCAGTGGTGATGAAAACACTCTAGACAGTTTTAGAATTTTAAAAAAATTTATTTTTTTCAATGACAGTTTACATTCAATATTATTTTGTATTAGTTTCAGGTGTACAGCATAGTGGTCAGACAATCATATACTTTATAAAGTATCCGCTGATATTTCCAGTAACCCCCGGCACTGCTCACAGTTGTTATAAGAAAATGTTCTATTTCTTCATCTAGGTGATGGTTACACAGATGTAAACATTTGCAAAATTGTAATTTCAGTTCAGAATTGTGCATTTTACTTTATGTAAATCATATCTCATAAAATGTCACTTAAAAAGAGAAAAAAAATAAAATGCCAAGGGCAAAAGACAAAGAGAGAATGCTAAAAGCAGCAAGAGAAAATCAGTTAGTTACCTACAAGGGAGTGCCCATATGACTGTCAGCTGATTTCTTCTCAACAGAAACTATGTAGGTCAGACGGGAGTGGCAAGAAATAGTCAAAGTGATGAATAGCAAGAACCTACATCCAAGACTACTCTACCCAGAATTGAAGGTCAGATAAAGAGTTTTACAGACAAGAAAAAGCTAAAGGAGTTCATTACCACAAACAAGTATTATATGAAATGTTGAAGGGTATCCTTTGAGAAGAGGAAGAAGAAGAAAAAGGTAAAGATAAAAAATTATGAACAACAAAGTGACAACAAATACATACCTATCAACAAGTGAATGTGAAAATTAAGTGAATAAAAATATGATGAACAGAATAAACTGGTGAATGGAATAGAATCAGGGGCATGGAAATGGAACAGACTGATGATTCTCAGAGAGAAAGGGGTGTGGGGATATGTGGGAAAAGATTAGACAAAGATTTTATATGCATGTATGCAGTACAATAAATAGGGTGGTGAAGGCCTGAGGTGGGGTGGGAACTGGGTGGAGGGGAGCTATGGGGGGAAAAGAGGGACATCTGTAATAATCTCAACTTGAAAGATAAAAAAGAAAATGAAAAAAAAAATGTCAAGGAGAATCTGACTTCAATTCCACAGCAACTTTTCCAGAGCGTGCAACAATGGGATTGATTCAAATAATCTTAAAAAAATTATCAAAACTCTGATATTTAAACTTAACAAAAACAAACACACAAAAATATTAATAACAAAAAGACACATGACCAACCTCAGTTATGAGTGGAGATACAAAACTACAAAATAAAAGGCTAGCAAATAGTTTCCTGACATAGAAGAATAATTACCTGAAGAGCAAATATAACTTACTTCTCATAGACAAAAAAAATTAGTATTATAAATTTTACTTATATAATGTATTTAACAATCGATAAAAGGGAAAAAGCCACAAAATCATTTCAGTTCATCTGAAGTCCTTTCCAAGCCTGAGATGAGAGAGAGGAGAAGCTATGGCTGCAGCTGTGCTTGTTGACAGCAGGATAAAGAGGCTGAAAGGGAGAGAGAGAGAGAGAGAGAGAGAGAGAATCTTTTTTCCAGGCAGAGCAAACTGTGTGTTTCTTGGAAACTAAAGGACTCCAAGAAAAAAAAATTGAGAAGACTAGCTGGAGGGTCAAGGAAGTTCACTTAGTTGACCACTGAAATCCCAAAAGGTTGAGAAGGATTTGCTAATGAATGTCCATCAAGAGCTTGTACTAGAGGGTAGAGAGGAGACCTTCAGGGGTTGATCTCCAGGAAACCAACGTAAAAGTAGACCAGCTTTAGGCATCAACCACATCCAGGGGTTTCTAATGCTGGGCTGAAATTGTTTGGGCACTTTTGACTGTGTTTTTTCCTCTCATTGCCTCTTTCTTTGGGAAAATCTCTGGAAGGGATGAGAAAAAGCAGCCAGCAAATGGGAAGAGATGCAGAAATAGAGAGGGAGAAAACAGTGTAGGCTCTCTTAGTTACATACAGGCTGCACCTGAGTAGGTACAGACTCTTCCTTTAAATCAGTAGTTCTCAACCTTTCTAATGCTGTGACCCTTTAATACAGTTCCACATGTTGTGGTGACCCCCAGCCATAAAATTATTTTTGTTGCTAGTTCATAAGTGTAATTTTGCTACTGTTATGAATCATAATGTAAATATTTATGCTTTCCAATGGTCTTAGGCTCTACAGCAGGGGTTCTCTTAGGCAATCCTGCTAGCGATTCACAGGTTGAAAACTGCTGTTGTAGAGCCTAAGGCCATTGGAAAACACAGATATTTACATTATGATTCATAACAGTAGCAAAATTAGTTATGAAGTAGCAACAAAAATAATTTTATGGTTGAGACTTTCCTGATGCCATAGACTATACTATGAGGAACTGTAGTAAAGGGTCATGGCATTAGAAAGATTGAAAACCACTGCTTTAAATAAGGATGAAAATAATTTTTTACACAATATTAGAGTAGAATTATCTAATTTCAAGGCCGACCTGCAATCATCAATGCTTGAAAGTTACAAGAGAGAAATTTTATAAGTTAAAAGTGACCCCAAAATGATGAAACCTGATATTTTATATAGGAGTAAGGAAGAAGAGGACTACAAAGCAAGTTTGACAGAGCATTCTGAGAAAGAATAAAATTATTTTTTTTATCATTACACTCAACCAGGTCCAGGTTGTTCATAAATCTTTAGAGGTAATTTCCAGGATATTTTAACTACAAATGACTTTCATTTCACCCCGTAAATTTCATAGCTAACCCTCTCTGACTGTAAGAGGTACCATTTATTTTAAAACATAAAAAAATTGTGCAAATTAATGGTTAGCTTAAGCAAATATACCCTTACTCTGAGGAAGTCACTTTGTCTGAAGCACTGTAAAAATTTAGATATTCAAGTTTTAGAAGTTGCCTTTAAGCTAATACCAAATTTATTATTTTCATCACCAACCACTTGTTTTCTCCCCTTGAGTTCAAGACAAATTAAGAAATATTGCAAGCAAATGGCAGATAGAAACCAAATAACACTGTTCTTCATACTCAGAATTTGAGGTTGACAAAATCTTCGGTAGCAGGGAACTGGGCCGTATAGATGCTTCTCAGTTGTGCAGTAGAGGAGGGCATGGACAGTCATGAATGTTTAATGTTTTCTCCTAAGTGAAAAAGACCACGTCTATTTGCATTTTATTGTTCAAAGTAAGTTACATGGCCATGCCAATTCTAGGGAGTCATATAACCAGAAGGACAAATAAATGGCAAATCTTTTTGCCATTTATTTAGATTACTTAGAATGTCATCGACAAGCAGGAACTTAATCTCATTCTTTTACTCAGTTTGATCCAATGGGTTTTCATATCCTCCCCGCCCCCTACACACACACCCCTGTACTCTTGCTTCCCAGTCCCACTCTAGGCTGAGGACTAGGAAATAATGGGAGCTGGGTCTAGAGCGGGCCCAGGCAGCATCTAAACCTGGATTCACCTTCCCTCAATCTTCCTATCTTTCCTCCTTCAGCCCTGGCAAGTCCTGAGACTTTCCTGATGCCATAGACTATACTATTGCCTGAATACAATCCTCTCTATTCTATGATTTATGTCCTAGTCAGTCCTTCATGTTTTTCTATGATACTTAATAGAAAATTTTTAGGATTCAGAAAACCTCTTTTTCAATAAAACATAGCTTTCAAGACTGTTTTAAATATGCTTAGACAGAAATCCAATTTGAAACTCATACTTGAGTAATGAATGATCCCTTTGGGTTAGGAAAGAAATAAATTCTCCCTAAAGAAAAGAAATGTTAATTCTTTTGATGTTTGAGAAGTTATAGGACAACAAGATTTAGAGGGAATTGAGAAGACATAAGATAATATATTTCTTAAAAAGTTATTTTTACTGCACCTATCTTCCTTACTGAGCTATAAGATTTATGGAAGCAGGAACCAAATTGTTTGATTTGATGTTATTGAGCCAAAATATTACTTGAATAAATGGAGGAATGAATAAAAAAATCACTAGATCACTAAGATAGTCACACAAATACAAATATGTTAGTATTTTGGATGAAACAGGGAACAATTTATATTTACAATATGACCTAATGTTCTAAACTTAAAATCTAAAGTTAGTCTTAAAAAAATGAAAGATTGCAAGGTACTTAGGAAATAGTCTGTAGGGCGAGCTTTGGGTATAAGGTAGCCCCATTATTTAAAGAAGAGAGAAAGAAAGATTTGAAAGGCAGCTAATGACAGAGCATTCCAGATAAGTAGAGTTTCACAGGGAGATAAAACAAGGAGACATTTGCTGCAGTAAATAGGATAAGGGAAATATTTCCTAAGTACCTTGCAAAAACACCAAATGAAAATACCATTTTAAAAGAGGTGTACTTTTTTCTTTTAGAATGTAAGCTCTTCAAGAGCAGGGAGAATGTTTTCTTGTATGTTCTATTGTGCCTATTACATTGCAAATGCTCAATAAATATTGATGATGAGAAAAAAAAGAAAAGAAAGATTGGCAAAGCATCCTGGGTGAGCAAGAAGCTCCCTCTGTTAAAGAAAATAATCGGGAAGCCCAGAAACCTGGTTGGGACACTGGTGGCAAGCTCAGAGGAGACAGAGTCTTTTGAGTGAGACATAGCAGGACCCAGCATGGGGACTTTCTCCTAGGTTCCTTGAGGAAGAAGGTTGTGAAAAACAAACAGAGCAGCTTGCCTAGAGGGATCCACATAAGGAGATGGACTTTCTGTACCATAAACTATGGGTGGGTAGGGATGGGGGTGGGGTCCCGGCCACAAGATAGTGGAAGAAGAGCACAACAGAAAAAGAAGGGGAAGTAGTAAGGACTCAGACAGCAGCTCTCTGTACCCCCTGGTACTTCTGAGGTCAAGAATTAGGTCTTGATCATTTTGTATCAAAATCCACCAGGGACTGTACAGGAAATGCATAAGGACTTGGATTCCTCCTGTGACATGTTCAGGGGCCAGAGGTTATTAAGAATACTACCCACACTGAAGCCTGAGGAACCTCAGGAACTAACTTCACATATTGAGATTCATTGCTGCATCCTGGCAAGTCTTCTCTCACACATTGAATGATTCAGATGAATAAGGCAGTCTCTTTGTGAGAAGGAGATTTTATAAAACTCTGCAATCATGAAACCCCAGTCCAATTGTTCACTGGGATTGGGAATGATTTTCCTGGAATTCCACTGTTATCAGCCACCAGAAGGCAATCCAAAAGCTTTGAAGTAATTTTTAAAATATTTTTTTATTGATTTCAGAAGCAAAGGGAGAGGGAGAGAAAGATAGAAACATCCATGATGAGAATCATTGATTGATTGCCCCCTTTATGCCCCTCACTGGGGATCTAGCCCGAAACTCAGGCATGTACCCTCACCTGGAATTGAACCAGTCACCTCCTGGTTCATAGGCCAACACTCAACTACTAACCTAAACATTAAAATTTTGATGGCATGAGTGAAATTTGAATTTTCTATCTATGATTACATGATATTGATGTAATTTCAAGTCTAAAATATCTATTTCTGTATTGCAACATCATTGGTATAAACTGTTTCGACTTTGAAGTTGGAAGTTTCTTTGTGTCTAATGGGTCACAGGCTTTAATGTACAAAATCTTCCAGCTGGGGCCAATCATAAGGGTAAAACTTCCCAGAAGTCTACAGTGGCCTATTTATTTCACAATTGTCTATGGGGAGTTAAGTCTTATTTTTAGACATGTTAAGTTCCTCTTCAATAAATTATCATTAATATAAAGAGCAATTACATAAAATCAAATGATAAAAAGTGGTTGCATTAAACAAATTTCTAATTAATACTTTTTGTTATTCCTTTAAAAGAAACAAGTGCTGAGAAATGTCTGAAGAATATCGGAATATGATTTTTTGAAGGGTGATCAAATAATTGTGTGACAAATAATTGTTGAGGTCAGTAGGGTTGCCAGTTTTAGTAAATGTATATCTGACTCGAAGCCTGGTCCTTGGGGCTGCCCCTGATGATTTTTCTAAGTCCACTTTCAGAGGCCAGAATCAGCCTGGAGCATACTTATACTAAATACATATACATATTCATTGTTTATCATAAATTCAAATTTAACTGGGCATCCTGTACTTTATCTGTCAACATTAATTTGGAGGAACTGGCTGCTTGCCATGACACTAAAAGAACTATTGTGATTTTTCATTCTGCATTATACTTATGTCATTAGGCTTACTCACAAGAGAAAAGCAAATTAAATTGGACAGCAAAATAGCATTGAATGCAATTACTCTGGATTTTTACTCTGTTCGTATTTCCTTTGCATAATACTGAAATCTGTATTGTTTGAAGAAAAAAAATTGTTGTGAAGTATTTTGGGGTGATGGGGCTTTGGATTTTGTTAATGGAAATGTTTTGGAAGACATACTTAGTACCTTGCAAATCTCCACTCTTAACAGCACACAGTGTTTTACTCTAGTGTTTGAATGTGCCCAGTGAAAGAGAAGAGATGGTTTAGGTTTACTTCCGCTTATGTCCTGGAGCCTTAGAGCTTTGCATCTTTATAGCACCCAGGCCCATGGTTGGGGACAGGAATAAGTTGTCTCATTTCATTAATAGGCTCAGAAAGTTTGTCAGTGGTTCTCAACCTTTCTAAAGCCATGACCCTTTAATACAACTCCTCATGTTGTGGTGACCCCCAACCATAAAATTATTTTCATTGCTACTTCATAACTGCAATTTTGCTACTGTTATAATTGTAATGTAAATATCTGTACTTTCTGATGGTCTTAGGTGACCCAGCTAGCACTTCTCAACCGCTGCTGTAGAGCCTAAGACCATCAGAAAACACAGATATTTACATTACAATTCATTAACAGTAGCAAAATTACAGTTATGAAGTAGCAATGAAAATAATTTTATGGTTGGAGTCACCACAACATGAAAAACTGTATTAAAGGGTCTCAGCATTAGAAAGGTTGAGAACTGAACCAAGATGGCAGCATAGGAAAAAACATCTATCTTGCCATCATACACAGCAATTTTAAAACTACAACTTAACAAGGGAACAAACACCATCCAGAATCAACAGAAAGCTGGCCGAGTGAAAAATCCACAAATAAAAGTGAAAATAAGACACTGTGACTCGGAGGAGTGGCTGAGGACAGCGTTGAAGATACGTGCGGAGAGAGGTTTGGAGTGCGCACCAGCGGATAAGGGCGGGTGGTTGTAAACCGACCAGTTTTTTCGAATGGGGGAGACAAAGATGTCCCACTGGACTGATTCTCCAGCTCTGGGCAAAGTCCAGGGAACCCACTATCATACAGGGTAAAAACTGGACAGTGGGAGGGCATGCCAAAGCTCGGGTGCTGCAGTGGTCTGCCAGCTTGTGGAGAAGGCGTGCTTGCACCTGAACTTGGAACAGCACAGCTGCGTGACCACACAGAGAGCGCTCAAGACTTGCTCTCTCATTCGGGAAACCGTCAGACTGCTTTGTTTTACGACCCTGGGTGAGACATTGAGAGTGCAGACTCATTTGGGGAGAGTCTGAATTTCCTGGCAGCAGTGGATCTTGGCAGCGGCTCTCTCTCAGAGGTGCTGGCAGCCATTGCCCCCAGCACAGAGTCCCTGGGGCCGCATAGGGCAGAGCTAATGCTGTCTGCTTGGCCCGGAGACTCTGCCCATCCAACCTGAGCACAGCTGATCTTCACAGACAATTGGCCTGGAGGTCAACCCCTCCAAGTACTAACAACGATTAACCTGAGCTTAACTTCAGCAAGACTGTGCAACCCATATCCACCTCAGGTAACTTAGGAGGCTGACCCGCTGTCCCTTGTGGGACGTGTACCACACAAAGCTAATTGACCAACTCAGGGAAGCAGCCACCATGCAGAGAAAGAAATCAGATGTGAAAGAAATGGAGGGAAAAAAAACGACTGGACATGGAATTCAAAACCACGGTTATAGGGCTTTTCAAGAGGCTCCTAGAAAAGGTTGAGACCTATAAGGAAATAAGCAAGACCAGCAAGGAAATGGACGAGACCCTCAAGGATATGAATGAGACCTGCAAGGAAATGATCAAGACCAATGTGGAAATGAATGAGTCCTACAAGGAAATGAATGAGACCCTCAAAGATATGAAGGACACTCTCAAGGATATGAAAAAGGACCAACTAGAAATTAAGCATACACTGACTGAAATAAAAAATATTATACAAAGACCTAAAAGTGCTCTAGAGCACCCCAAGAACCAAGTTAAAGATTTGAAATACAAAGAGGTAAAATCCACTCAGCTGAAAAAGGAAGAAATCAAAAGAATCCCAAAATTGAAGATAGTGTAAAGGGCCTCTGGGACAACCTCAAGCATACCAACATCCAAATTATTGGGGTGCCAGAAAAAGAGAGAGAGCAAGACAATGAAAACCTATTTGAAGAAATAGTGACTGAAAACTTCCCGTGCCTGGTGAAAGAAATTGACTTAGGAGTCCAAGAAACACACCGAACCCCAATATATAGGAACCCGAAGAGGAACACAGCAAGGCACATCATAATTAAAATACCAAGAGCAAAAGACAAAGAGAGAATATTAAAAGCAGCAAGAGAAAAACAGTTAGTTACCTATAAGGGAGCACCCATACGATTGTCAGCGGATTTCTCAATAGAAACGATGCAGGCCAGACGGGAGTGGCAAGAAATATTCAAAGTGATGAATAGCAAGAATCTACAACCAAGATTACTCTATCCAGAAAAGCTATCATTCAGAATTGAAGGTCAGATAAAGTGCTTCACAGATAAGAAAAAGCTAAAGGAGTTCATCACCAAACCAACATTATATGAAATGCTGAAAGATATTCTTTAAGAAGAGGAAGAAGAAAAAGGTAAAAATATAAGTTATGAACAACAAATACACATCTATAAACAAATGAAGACAAAAATCAAGTGAATTAATAAGCTGATGAACAGGATAAACTGGTGAATGTAACAGAATCACGGACATAGAGAGGGAATGGACTGACAAGTCTTGGGGAGAAAAGGGGTGTGGGAAGTGCAGCAAGAGACTGGACAAAAATCATGCAACTAAGGGAGAGGACAGTGGAGTGGGGTGAGGGTGGAGGTTGGGATGGGTACCAGGTGGAGGGGAGCCTTAGGGGAAAAAAAAGGGAACAATGTAATTAATAAACTGACCAATGAAGATAAAAAAATTTTGAATTCACTCTGCATCATGCGAAACCTCCTTATTCTAGATTTGGTTTCAGATGTGAGTCACTAAGCAAAATAATTGTTTCTTCTTCTAGCCATTAATAAACCGATGCAAGAATCTTAAAAAAAAAAAAAAGAAAGGTTGAGAACCACTGGTTTAGATCAATTTAGCAATTCCTCACATATTTGTGGTGGAAGTCTAAGTTGCAAAGATTCTTGAATTCTTAAAGAGTAGGGATAACTATTTAGGGAGTGAGTTGCCATTGTTAGGTTTTATTACTTCTAATAGTAAAAGCCACAACGTACTCAGCACTTAATATGTTGTGGGCACAAGATAAATGATCTAGAATCTTTATTTCCCTCATCCTCACTACTTTGCCATCAGATAGGCATTGTTAGCTCCATTTTATAAATAATTTTTCATCTTTCATCCCTGGCTTATGAAACTGTGAAATGCAGAGCTTAATTTTAAACCAAGGTCTAATGTTAAAGCTTACATTTTAACCATCACACTATTTCTTACCACTTTGTGTACTGATTTTGCTTTAAAACCCTCACAATAAATCCTCTTACCTTCATTCCAATTTACAGTTCAATCCCCCAAATGCCAAACATATTGAAGGTTTTCTTTCCTTGGAACTCAGACAAGCAGACCAGACACATTGCTCTGGGAAAATGGAACTGAGTGAATATTTTTTGTGCGTGAAATGAATCACATTTTATGTTGATGGATGGGTCCAGAAGTATAACACTCACAGTTTCTGTAATTTGACATTTTACACTTCAAGGCTGCCATATTTCTTAGGAACAGCTGATATAGGCCCAGTTCTACTCATACCTCGCCATAGATGATTTGATCTGAATTTCACTTCACGAGGAATATTACCATAATATGTAAAAATCACAAGTCTGAGATCAGAATTTGAGTGAGGGGGGAAGTAATGAGAGTACAGCTGGCAGATATTGGGAAGAGTCTGAAATATTTCCAGGTTTCAACAATTACTGGAATCGTTCTTCTTCCTCAAGTAAACTGTGGCAGATTACAAATAATCTTCCTTCAGTGTCATCAAAATAGTCCATGTTGGAAAATTAACACACAAGGGAATTCAGGTGTTGGATAGCATAATGATCATCTGGTATAAAGCACTCATTTCTTTTTTTAGGGTGTAGGGGAGAAGAGAATACTATTCTTTAATAATCAGAACAGTAAAGTTGAGGAAAGACACAAAAGGAAAGTACAATTGGTGCTAACTTAATCTTGTGTTACTGTTGACACTTTGCTCACCTGGGTATTATTATACCAAGAAGGAGGTTATGACATTAACCTTTGGCAGGATACCTTTCAGGCACAATTTTTATTGTTGCATTAAGAGTTACCCTAGAGGCTGAAAGATTTGTACTTCTGCTGCTTGTCTATAAACTTTAGCCGCAATCTCTGTAATTGGACTACTTTGTGAAATATGTGAAGTAGTTTATTGATATAATTATTTTATAGTCCTTCGAGGAAGTCTATTAAGTAAACCAGTGTTATTTTTCTCATTTTATAAATGCAGAGACAGAGGCAAGGTTATTTCTATTAATAAACTCTCAAAATAGAGTCCTGCATTTGCTAAAGATAATGTGTTCTGTGTTGAAACAACATAAATTTGAGAGTCAGAAGATTTATTTGGAGTCTAAACTTTATTATTACCTGTCTGCATGATCTTGGGATTTAACCTTATTGGTTTCTATCTCATCAAGGCACCTGGGTTGTAATCCTCAGCTATTCCATCTAGCTATAGAATTTAATTATGTTTGTGCAAGGGTTAGTCATTTAGTTAATTCTCTTCAACCAACACTAAGTGCTTGCTGAATGCCAGGCACCAGTACTTCATGGCGGCAGCAGTAGCTGGTGCTATCAGACTTCTGACTCAAGAAATGACTAAGGCCTCTAGTCTGCTATTTGCACTGTTGTTTTGACATCTTACTCTGCCATTTTAAAAGTGCAAATTTTTATTTAGTGAATTTTTAAAATATTTTTATTGATTTCAGAGACAAAGTGAGAGGAAGAGGGAGAGAGAGATAGCAGCATGAATGATGAGAGAGAATCATTGATCGGAAGCCTCCTGCACACCCCTCACTGGTGATGGAGCTCAAAACCAGGGCATGTGCCCTGACTGGGAATCGAACTGTGACCTCCTGGTTTATAGGGAGATGCTCAATAACTGAGCCACATCGTCAGGGCACAAGTGTATAAAAAGCTCTGTATAAAAAGATTTTTAAAACTTTGGATGAGCCTTTGGACTTAATTGAAAATACTAACATATCTGAACATTTGTCCTATACCTTGAACATGCACATGGTAGAAGTTAATTAATATTGAATGAATTAATTAAAATATTGGTTATTACTGGGATAAGAGTTTTACCTTTGATTAAGTCATCAGAGACAAAAGCATATTCATCATGTTTGACAATATTACCCATAGGAATTTGAGATATAATATTTGTATATTACAGTTGTATGATATTTTGTAGTTTGTACCTCCCTTTCATTTACATTGTTTTATTTGATTTTCATTTAAACTGTGTAAGTTGGCAAGGCAATTATTATTATACTAGAGGCCTGGTGCACAAAATTCATGCATGGTGTGTGTGTGGGGGGTGTCCCTCAGCCCAGCCTGTACCCTCTCCAATCTGGGACCACTCGAGGGATGTCCGACGGACTGTTTAGACTCAATCCTGGTGGGATTGGGCCTAAACGGGCAGCCGAACATCCCTGTCACAATCCAGGATTGCTTGCTCCCAACTGCTCCCCTGCCTCCCTCCCTGATTGCCCCTAACTGCTTCTGCCTGCCAGCCTGATCACCCCCTAACCACTCCCCTGACAGCTTGATTGATGTCTAACTGCTCCCCTGCTAACCTATTTACCCCTAACTTCCCTCCTCTGCTGTCCTGGTCACCCCCCAACTGCCCCCCCTTACAGGCCTGGTTCCTCTCAACTGCCCTCCCTTGCTGGCCATCTTGTGGCAGTCATCTTGTATCTACATGGGGGCAGGATCTTTGACCACATCGGGGCAGTAATCTTGTGTGTTGGAGTAATGGTCAATTTGCATATTACTCTTTTATTAGATAGGATAGACGCCTGGTACATGGGTGGAGGCCAGCTGGTTTGCCCTGAAGGGTGTCCCAGATTAGGGTGAAGGTTCCCTTGTGGTGTGGAGCAGCCTGGGTGAGAGGCCTGTGGTGTTTTCCAGGCCTGCCATGCCCCCCTGGTGATCCAAGCAGAGGCCCTGGTATTTGAGATTTATTTATCTTCTACAATTGATACTTTGTATCCTTAAGCAGAGGCCTGGGCCCACCAGGGTGTGCAGAAAGCTTGGCTTCCTCCATCACCTGGGAAACCCAAGCCTCTCTCCTGCTCTCTCCATGGCTGCAGCAATCTTGGTTGGGGTTAATTTGCATACTTGCTCCTGATTGGCTTGTGGGTGTGGCTTATAGGTATAGTGGAGTGATGGTTAACTTGCATAGTACTGTTTTATTGAATAGGATCATTTAATCTTTTCAGGAGAAAACAGAAATTCCAAGAGTCTAATTATCTGCCCAAGTTTCTGTAGTAATAGATGGCAAGTGCATATAAAAGAACAATTCTTCATTCCTTCCCACCACACAATTATACTTCTCTCAAAGTGCCCATCTGTTACTGAGATAATGTATGAAAAGTTCATGGCACAGCATGGGATGTGCCATAAAATTTATTTCTCCACCTTTCTTTTTGTGCTTATCAGTGGGAAGGCAGGAAAAATACCTCTGTGAGGGGGGTAATTTATTTTTCAACAAAACATTGAATGGCTTTCTTAAGTCCACACACTGTATCAGGCTTGGAGAAAAAAATGTGAGCAGGACAGTTCTTGTCTTTAACCTGCTTATTTCTACTACAAAGGACTGACTAGCAAGTCAGGAATACTTTCAGCAATGCAGTAGCTATTCGGAGAGCTACCTCTTGAAAGTTAGAGAGAGGTACCAATCCCGTCTTGAGACAGTCACGAACTAACCAAGAAAATAACTAACCAGGCTAAAATTTAGCTATAGCAAGGGTGTGGTGGTTTAAAATATGTCCACAAACTCTTCGACATTCTCTTTAAGAGATGAAGCTTATTTTGCCTTCCTAGAGTGGAGTTAGTGACTAATTTTAAATGAAAAAATATGGCCAAAGTGATGGTGTTTCACTCTAAGACTAGATCATAAAAGATACATGGCTTCTGTCTTGCTCTCTCTTGAGTCACTTGTTTTCCAGAAATCAGTTGGTGTGTGGTGAGGAGCAGCGACCTGCTGCCCTCTGAGAGCCATTGTGGAAGTGGCTTCTCCATTCCAAGGCAAGTCGTCAGAGGACAGCAGCCATGGCCAACAGCTTGACTGTAACCTCACCAGAACCCTAAGCCAGAACCTCCCAGGTGGGTTGTTCCCAGGTGCCTGGCCCACAGAAACTGTGAGATAACAAATATTTGTTGATTTAAGCTGCTAAATTTGTTTTACAGCAATAAATAACAATATGCAGCAAATAGGGGAGTGGTTGTGAAAGAGTTCGAATTTAAGGCATGAGGGTGTGGAAAGGTCAGGAAGGGTACACATGATGTGTTTGAGGACATGAGAACAGGTAAGTACAAATGGAGACTGAGTATGGGGCAGAAGGAACCGTAGAGGGGGCAGTGAGGTAAGCAGATCATGCAAGTTTTTATAAAAAATGAAAGGGAGTTAAGAATTCTTCCTATGGCCTGTAACATTTACTAAAGAGGAAACCCTCAATGTTAGGGGTAAACCCTCAAAGATGGGGTAAACATCTTTAAATTTTACTCTTCCTCTTCTATAATAGCATTTCTTTTTGGCTAATATTCTTTTTTTAATTTTGCATTTTTATTAAGGTATTACATGTTTACATATCTTCCTATTGCCCCCTACATTCCACTCAAATACATGCCCTCATCCCCAGTGTCTTACATCCATTGGTGATGCTTACATGCATACATGCATATAAGTCCTTTGGTTAATCTCTTATCTTACCCACCTTTCCCTAACCTTCCCAGACTGTAATAATGTTCTTTATTATCCACAAAAGAGTGAGATCATGCGGTATTTTTCTTTCATTGACCGGCTTATTTCACTTAGCACAATGCTCTCCAGTTCCATCCAGGTTGCTGAAAATGGTAAGAATTCCTTCTTTTTTATGGCAGCATAGCATTCCATTGTGTAGATGTACCATAGTTTTCTGATCCAGTCATCTGCTGATGGGCACCTAGGCTGTTCCCAAATCTTA
This sequence comes from Antrozous pallidus, assembly GCA_027563665.1. Lineage (NCBI taxonomy): Eukaryota > Metazoa > Chordata > Mammalia > Chiroptera > Vespertilionidae > Antrozous > Antrozous pallidus. The sequence continues at coordinate 160,313,476 of CM050508.1, read as the reverse complement.
GCTATTGTAAATTGTGCTGCTTTGGCTAACATTCTTAATAAAACACCTAATCACTGTATAAGTACCTAGAAAAGTAGAAGCCACAAATGACATTAGTCCTGGAAAAAAGGAGTTAATAATTGGCAGGGTATATTGCTCTTTTGTCAGGGTTAAGAAGGGAGTGACTTGTGGCTTCCTCTGGGATCCCCTTTGTAACGCTACATGTTCCATATCTCACTGAAGCACTGGGCCAGAGGAAGGAGGAGGTGAGTGTGAGCTTACTCTGCTCTAGTTACTTTGGAGTTGCCCATGAACTATAGTTTAAATGATAGTTCCTTCTGGTAAGTTACTGCTTGCAATCCCAGAGAGGGAGTGGTCATTAGATTGTTCTACATTTGAGTCATTTTACCATCATAGCTATCATTTGGTGTGCTTGTCACTAGATCAAAATAATGTTTGGAGTGATCCTGTGAGTGGGCATTACCCCTGCCCACATCTAAAGCTTGTCTTTGCATTTGTCTGGTCCACACTTTTGTGCCATTAAATTGGGACATCTGATGAGAATTCAGTTGCTAGTTTAAATATGAGTTTCTCATTTATAAGGTAGTGTACATTGGAAGTTCCCAGTTGAAATGGCACAGTCCCTGGCATTTAGTGTGTGTTAGTGAGAGCAAGTCCAGCAGTTAAGTCAAGGACAACTGCTAGTCAATTTCTGCCAATTGTCATCCTAAAAAGCAGGGTTATGATCCAGAGCTTCCAGTGTTTCAATAGAAGCCAACAATCCAAATTTTTATGTGAAAATTTCTGCCTTTTAATCGCTTAAACTGCAAATTGAACTTATTAAGTACTGTACCTGTTAGCATTGAGCCAGCGAAGAACCAATCAAAACAAAATAATACACAAGGGGTTGGGGGTTGAATACAGCTCAAAGGCTTCTGGTTTGCTCTCTCTGAATAAACAATAGCATATCTTTTCCTCCTCAAAATTCATCTTCCAAAAGCAGCCAGAGTGTTCTAACTAAAACAATGTCTGCATTTCTCCTTGGTTTCCCCTTTCTTAATGCCAGCTCCTTTCCGCAGGCTATGAGCACCTCCTAGGACCTGGCCTCAGCATCCTCCTCCAGCTTTCTCTCTTACCGATCAGGAAACTTCACATTTATTAATCTTGTCGGAGGCTTTAGTATTTGCCCAGGATTTTTCATGCATTCAAATAAGTTGGGGTGGGTTTACTCGACTTTGTACTTCCAGCTTTTGTCATATCTTATCTAGTAATGAGCTGCTTGTACATTAAACAGAGTTCTTTCCTTAATATGTGGCTTAATCTGAGAGATGATCAATGATAAACTTCTTTCTTTGCCCAGGCCTTTCCAAGCATAATAGAACTATTATCTTCCTTCCAAAGATACAATGCAGAATATTTGTTAATAAACAAAAAAATGATGGCAAAGATAGTCTATGCTTTTGTGTATCAGAGGGGAAAGGGAAATGTATTTAATATTGTCAACCTCTTATTCTATTTTTGGAAACTGGTTTAACTCAAACATTTATAATGTTGATGTAAACATTATAAGAATAATTATTCTCATATAGTTTGTAACATTTAGATAAGCAATGTTCTTTAATATATAGATATATCATATCTTAAATTTAAAAATACCTTTGTTTTTAAAATACAGTAGTTATTCAATAGATCTGTGTTGGAAGTCCACCAATATAATAACAATAACAACAATTTATGTCAATATAGAAATGTTTTTAAATTATACAATTTTAATTATTTTTGCATTTCTTTTCACTTTCCGAAGTGAAAAGCTTTCTATTACAATTTTGGGCAATAAATTATATTGTTACAAATGACAGAGGAGAACCAAGCAATGCTTAGAAAGATGGAGTTACAGTTTATTATTATGCCTGGGGGCCAGGAGAAACTGCATTTCAAATTCCAGCCCCAACATGGAGGAACTTTATTTATATGTTTTTACCTTCTTTGTCTCCCAAATATGGGGTGTTTCCAGTCCTTTTTTCAAGTTTTTAAAGAGCCCTATGTGTTGGGGCTTTGAGACCTCAACCAAAGGTTTGGCCTGGTGCCAGCACTGATAACTTCGTCTGGAAAAGGTTTATGGCCTCTCTGAGTAGTCTTATTTTCCTTATTATTTAAGCAAGCAAGCATTTACAGAAGCCAAAATAGCAGGGTTAAAAATTCAAACAGCAGCTTTTATATAGGATGGATCCTTCAATATGGTCACCTTATTTAACTTCTCCTGCATTCTAGTCATTCAAACAGCTAGTATTTGGTTCAGTACACCAAACTGTTTCTCTGTCTTTACTCATGCAAGTTCTCCCATATGGCATGACACCATATCCACTTCCATGCCATCTTTACCTTCTCTCAAAGTTTAATTTACACTCATCATTTTATAATTAGTGTGGATGAGTGTGTATTTGCTCATGTGGCAAATAATTTTACCAAAGTGTAAAGTATTACTATCTAGCCAATTACATTTGTTTAGTATTCAACTAAAGCAAATTTAATTCAGAGGTTATGATCTCCAGAAAGCTTTCTATTACAATAATTTGTATAAGTGACTATATTCCAACTTGATTTCAGTTTATTGATGCCTATATATTACATCAATTAAATTTGTGTTCCCACAGTGTTGATAGATTTCTGCTTAATAACCAAAAACAAAAGAAAGAATACATAAATGAATATGGATAAAAATAAAAATGTGATCCAGCTTCCTCTTAGTTCCTCATCAACCTCTTGACTATTTTCTTCAAAATAGAAACAGAGGGCAATGGGTTTTATCCTGATTTCACATAAGGAGGATATTTCACCACCCACACATTCCTATTTGTAGTCTAATATGTACTCTCTGAGGGGAATGGAGCCATTGACCTCTGCATCTCATAATAGCGGTGCTTAGAACAAACAATACAGCGCCATGTTTATCCTTCCTGTCCCCTCAGAAACGGTTCAACTGCTTGGCTGTTATTCACCAACGTTGTGTTTTCCTTTCACTTGGTACTAGAAAGTAGAATGGAATTTTTAGTTTGCATTTTTCATTATGAGCTCAATGATATGGAACAGAAAAGGCTTCTCTCTGACATCTCTTTTTAAGATTAGAAAACTCAAAGCTTGGGCTGCAGATAGGAAACGGAAAGGAGAAGACTCTAAAATTGTTTTGCCCTTAGCCTGCAACATATGGCAGGAATTGACTCTGGTTTAATTCAGGAGAAATTAAGAACATCAATCAGGGACAATGCAATTGCAGCAGAATGTTATGGCTCAGTTAGAGACATCACCATAATGTGAGTTGCCAGTAGTGTGCAGTCACTTGCTCATGGGTGGAGCTCAGAAAACGTGAGTGCTAGTTCTTTATATGAGAAATTAATGATGGTGGGGGGAGGAGGTTTCAATATATATCCATCCATTAGTTCTATGAAAGGAACCATATTTGAAGATTTAGTAGCAAGTAGACAAAAGCTTGATAGAGAGGAGAAAACCATGTTGGATACATGTGTCAATAAAATGGAGATGAAAACCCTCTCAACTCAAAGAAGCAAGTGTCTGACAAGTGAATGTTAAAATCATTCTCTGTAAGTCAATGATTTCAACTCTCAAGCTCCACAATCCCTGTTCTTGCTGAAAAAAGTAGGTAGATAAATGTCTATAACCATAGGGGGTCTCTGGAAATATCATCTCGTTTCTTAAAATGATGAATGAGAAAACAAAGTTAAGAAATTTTCAGCTCTATACAGAAAATTTTAAATCATGCTATTAAGCCCAGCTCAATGGTTGAGCAATGACCTATAGACTTGGAGATCACAGTTCAAGGCCTGGTCAGGGCAAATGCCTGGGTTTCGGGCTCGATCTCTAGTGTGGGGCACGTAGGCAGCAGCCAGTCAATGATTCTCTCTCTCATCATTGATGTCTCTCTCTCTCTCTCTCTCTCTCTCTCTCTCTCTCTCTCTCTCTCTCTCTCCCTTCCTCTCTGAAATCAATAAAAAATAAAAATCATGCTATTAAAATGTTAGAAATAGAGCAACAATATGAATGTACTAGTGCTACTGAATTGTATACTTAAAAAAGAGAGAGAGAATGTTAGGAATGGAATGAAGACCTTACTATGTAGAATCAGCCCTTATTTTACAGATGAAGAAAACGAGTTCTTTGGAGGTTAAGTGTAACCCATGGGACTGAAAAGCTGGAGAAGTTGTGGGCCTGCCAAAGCTTTCATCTAGCTGTAGGGGGAAAACTTCCCTACTGAGAATGTTTTGATTATATCCCACAAACCATGTTAGTTAAAATACCTGTGACAAATTTGTTGAGCATTTACTACATGCTGAGCACTGGGCAGTGGCTTCGATATGAGTGAAATGATGCTAGTTTAGCTATAATTGTTAGACCCAATCACCTCTTTTGAAATTAATGGCAGCACCTCAGATTGTAAACACCAAAACCATACACAGTTATAACACTATTAAAGTAGCATTTAGTCTTTTACTATTTACTTTTTAGTAAGTCTTCATCTTCTAAATCATATAAGAAAGCCTCACCATACACATAGCAGAGATGAGGCTCAAGTGAGAGGGAAAGTAATTAAAAACTATTTTTGACATAATTTGAATCCTTGTAAGTATTAGAACTTAGTTATTTATGGACCATTTATTGAGAGTCTACCATGTACCAGACACTTCTTGAGATTTTAGACACAAAGTTCCATGGATGTGAGAAAGATAAAGTTCCTGTATTTAAAGAAATCATTGTTGAGTCCCAATGTACTTAGGTGGAGGAACACAAAAGCGTATATTTCTCTATACAGATTTTGTTTTATTTGATTTAAAATAAATCTTGGAAAATTAAATTTTGTAGTCAAAATAAATGACCTTTTTAAAATCAAAAGTTCTGTGAGAATTATTTATTAGAGTAGAATTTGAATGCTAATTTATTAATTCTTCATGAAGGCAAGGAAGCCCAAATTTAGTTAGCAAAGCATCTCTCAACTTTTTTTTTGAAATATCTATTTTGAGGTTTTCACATAGTTCACAGGTTCGAGTGAAGAGCTTCTGCATAATTATTTTTTGTCTTTTAGATATATCATTCTTTAATATTTTTACTAGAGGCCTGGTGCACAAAATTTGTGCAGAGGGGAGAGGGGGAATGCCCCTCAGCCCAGCCACCACCATTTCCAATCTGGGACCCCTTGAGAAATGTCCAACAGCCCATTTAGGCCCAATTCTGGCCTATGGGCAGTTGGATATGCCTCTCATAATCCAGGACTGCTGGCTCCCAACTGCTTGCCTGCCTGCCTTCCTGATTGCCGCTAACTGCTTCTGCCTGCCAGTTTGATCACCTCCTAACCACTCCCCTGATAGCCTGATTGATGCCAAATTGCTCCCCTGACAGCCTGTTTGTCCCTAACTGCCCTCCCCTGTAGGCCTAGTTCCCTCCTCCCTCAACTACTCTCACCTGCAGGCCTGGGTCTCCCCAAACTGCCCTTCCCTGCAGGCCCAGTCACCCCCAACTTCTCCCCTTTACTGGCCTGGTCACGCCTAACTGCCCTCCCCTGCAGGCCTGATCATGCCATCTGCCCTCCCTTGCAGGCTTGGTCCTTCCCAACTGCTCTCCCCTGCTGTCCATCTTGTGTCCACATGGGGGCAGGATCTTTGACCACATAGGGGAGTGATGGTCAATCTGCATATTACTCTATTTTTTTAATGGAACAATTTAAAAAATATATTTTATTGATTTTTTATAGAGAGGAAGGGAGAGGGATAGAAAGTTAGAAACATTGATGAGAGAGAAACATCGATCAGCTGCCTCCTGTCCACCCCCCAATGGGATCGTACCTGCAACCAAGGTACATGCACTTGACTGGAATAGAACCTGGGACCTCTCAGTCCATGGGTCGATGCTCTATCCACTGAGCCAAACTGGTTTTGGCTGCATATTACTCTTTTATTAGATAGGATAGAGCCCTGGTGCATAGGTGGGGGCCAGCTGGTTTGCCCTGAAGGGTGTCCCGGATCAGGGTAGGGGGTTCTCTTGGGGCATGGGGAAGCTTGGGCGAGGAGCCTGGGGTGGTTTTCAGGCTGGCCAAACCCCCCAGGGACCCAAGTGGAGGTCCTGGTATCTGGGATTTATTTATCTGCTACAATTGAAACTTTGTAGCCTAGAGCAGAGCCAAGCCTTCTGCTCCTGCTGCGGCGGCAACCATTTCTGTTGGGATTTATCTCTCTTCTATAATTGAAATTTTGTAGCCTTAAGCTGAGGTCTGGGCCAGCCAGGGCAGGTGGAAAGCTTGGCTTCCTCCATCTCTGGATGCAACTCAAGCCTCCTGTTCTCTCCAGCTCTGCGGCTGCCATCATTTTTGTTAGAATCTATTTATCTTCTATCATTGAAACTTTGTAGCATTGAGTGAAGGCCTGAAATGGCAAGGGCAGGTGGAAAGCTTGGCTTCCTCCATTGCTGGGGAAACCCAAGCTTCCCTCCTGCTCTCTGTGGCTGCAGCCATCTTGGTTGGGTTTATTTGCATATTTGCTCCTGTTTGGCTGGTAGGTGTGGCTGGTGGTGTGGCTTGTGGGTGTAGTGGAGTGATGGTTAATTTGAATATTACTCTTTTATTAACTAGGATTCTGATTTTATTGGTCTTGGAAGAGATTTAGACATTGTAATTAAAAAAACAAAAGCCTTGCCCTAACCTGTTTGGCTCAGTGGATAGAGCATTGGCCTGCAGACTGAAGGGTCCCAGGCTTGATTCCGGTCAAGGGCATATGCCTTGGTTTCAGGCACATCCCCAGTAGGAGGTGTACAGGAGGCAGATGATTGATGTTTCCCTCTCATCGATGTTTCTAACTCTCTATCCTTTCCCCTTCCTCTCTGTAAAAATCAATAAAATATATATTAAAAAAAGCCTTCCCAGTTGATTCTGTTGTGCCAGTATTAAGAACCACTGGTATACACTGTTCTCAAAACAGCCTGGTACTGGCACAAGATCAGACATATAGATCAATGGAATAGTATAGAGAACCCAGAAATTGACCCAAACCACTATGGCCAATTAATATTCAACAAAGGAGGCTTGGACATACAATGGGATCAATACAGTCTTTTCAATAAATGGTGTTGAGAAAATTGGACAGATACATGCAAAAAAATGAAACCGGACCACCAACTTACACTATACACAAAAATAAACTCAAAATGGATAAAGGACTTAAACATAAGATGGGAAACCATAAAAATACTAGAGGAATCCACAGGCAGCAAAATCTGACATATGCCAAGGGAACTTCTTCACTGATACTACTTCTAGCGCAGTGAAAAATAAAGAGAAAATAAACAAATGGGACTACATAAAAATAAAGAGCTTCTGCACAGCAAAAGAAACCATCAACAAAACAACAAGAAATCCCACTGCATGGGAGAACATATTTGCAAATGAGCCACATTTGGAAATTACAGGGAACTCATACAACTCAACAGAAGGAAGATAAACAATCCAATCAAGAAACGGGCAAAGGACCTAAATAGAAACTTTGAAAGAAGACAAAAGGAAAGGCAAGAGACATATGAAAACATGCTCAGAGTCACTAATTATCTGAGAGATGCAAATCAAAACGACAATGTGGTACCATCTCACACCTGTCAGAATGGCTATCATCAGCAAATCAAGAAACAACAAATACTGGTGAGGAAGCAGAGAAAAGAAACCTTCGTGCACTGCTGGTGGCAATGCAGACTGGTGCAGTCACTGTGGAGAACAGTATGGAGTTTCCTCAAAAAACTAAAAAAATGTAACTCCCATTTGACCCAGTGATACAACTTCTAAGAATATATCCCAAGAAGCTAGAAACATCAATCAGAAAGGATATGTGCACCCCTATGTTCATAGCAGCACAATTTACCATAGCTAAGATTTGGAAACAGCCCAAGTGACCATCATCTGATGATTGGATTAAAATACTGTGGTACATCTACACAATGGAATGCTATCCTGCACTAAAAAAGAAGGAATTCCTACTATTTGTGACAACATGGCCGGAACTGGAGACCATTATGTTAAGTGAAATAAGCCAGTCAGAGAAAGAAATATCACATGACTTCACACATCTATGGGAAATAATGAGCAACATAAACTAATGATCAAAAACATATCCAGAGACAGGGAAGCATCAATCAGACTGTCAAACCTCAGAGGGAAGTTAAGAGAGGGTAAGGGTAAAGGGCAGAGAACAACCAAAGGACCTGTATACATGCATATAAGCCTAACCAGCAGACACAGACAACAGGGGTTGAGGGCATGAGTAGAGAGAGGTTTGGGAAGGTAATGAGGGGATGATGACAAATATGTAATACCTTAACCAATAAAGAAATTAAAATGCAAAACAAACAAACAAACAAATAAATATGCTTAAAAAAAAGAACCACTGTATAAACCATTGTTCCCCAAAGAGTTAAATTTCTGATCAAGTTAGACTGTGCTGGAGCACTTTAAATTTTAATGATTATGGTTTTTAAATGTTTATCAGAAAAATATATAAGTAGCTCATGGCCATTATTGTTTAATATAAGTGTAAGGTTATAAAAAGTGGGTTAGTTCAACACAGATTATCTACTTATGTATCTACCTATTTATTATCTATCATCTATCATCTATCATCTATCTGTCAACCATTAGTGTATAGTTGGCAAAGGTTGTAAAGGTAAGATATAAATGATTAACTTTTAGAAAACCCTGGGATGAATTATAACATAAGAGAGGAAATATGGAAGATAAAAGAAATTTTTTTTCTGTCCTGATAAGATTGATGCTGAGATGAAAAAACAAATAGTTTAAGGACAAAAGTCATATTTTCAAGCATTCTTTGTAAACTGTGTTTGGATCAAGATATTTAAAAAATGAAAGAAACATGTGGTGGGATTGGGATACTCTTGCCCGGGTAGATGGCCAACCCCCTTTTCTGTAGAAATGGACTGGATCGGGTTGGCCATGAGACAGACACACTTTCAGTCACCGGTGCTACCTGTGAGCACGGACACCATCTATAATGTTATAGCAAAGGTGACAGAAGTCATCCCCAAGAGGTAAATGCTGCTTAAAGTCAACATGGCTGAGCAGCTATTTTCATTAGGTGCATAGAGGTAACCCTGTCTTCTCTAAAAGCAGTGGCTTGGCATATCATAAGTAGTTCTGTAAATATTGACATAGTAAGGTCAGTAATGGCAGGGAAATTATTGTTTGAAATCTCGAAAGGTAATTAATTGTCTCTGGTTGAGCAGAAAAATCAGAGTGACACAATAGTTTCATCTTCCGTGGCAAGTTTAACTGGACAGTAGTGACTGCTGGAGGAATGCATTGAGGAGCATTCTGAGGATGAGTCTGTCACATGGAGGAGAATGTCTTATTGAGTTAGTGAGGCTAGTCAAGGAGGCTGCATGGAGGAGGGGCATATCATAGTCATATCTTCCATTTTGGAAAATGGTTAGTCAATTTTCAAGGATATAACAACCAGCATAATGATACTGATCAGAGTAAAACTTGGCAATTTAAAACTAATAAACTATGCTGAGAGAAGGCTAATTTTGTCACTGCACTGGATAAGAGAAGGCGTACGTAGATTAGTGCTTTATATTTCTGCTTTTATAGTGTGTGAACTCCTTTCGGTCTTGCACTTTGTCCTTGAAGTCAGTGTCTCCTTATTACTTAATCTATCTGGATACTAAATGAGCCACATTTGGAAATTAAATTGTTTTAATGAGGAGTCTCTTCAGCTTCTTGCTCAAGAACATTAATCCATGACTGAGTATAACAATAAAGAGGTTAAGTGACTGACCCAAATCTCTCGCTAGTGGTATACTCATCTCAGCTGTCTTCTTTTCCAAGAGAACTTGGGTATCTTGTTCTGGGAGAGAAGCCAGGTACCACAGCCAAATGACTCTTAATCCTGTTGTTAAATTACATGAGTTACCTTGGTGCTGACTATACATTTTGTGGTTATTAACCTTAGCCATCATAAAGTGCTGATGTGAATATATATGTAAATCTTTTTTGCATTAAGATATCTCTCCTAAGGAGATGTTTCCAGACTGGAACTTAGTGTATCAGATATACGTACTAGTGTTCAAAAAGACATTATTTATCCTCTCCGAATCTCTCTTTTCTTTTTATTCATTTATTTGTTCAAAGATAGAATGAATCTGTTATATTGCTATAAGACTCCAGCAATATAACATTGAGCAAACAGACATAATTTTACCTCAAGGGTATTCAGATTTCAAACCAACACCTTTAATCACACTAGAGGTGTGAAATTATAGGGAAGTAAAGGAAACAATGGGAATACCTAGGAGAGGTAGAAAGTGGACATCAAAGATGACTTCCTGGAAGAAGTGACATCTTGGATGAGTCATAAAACCTAAAAAGGAATAATCCAGATGAAGAGAGTAACTGGCATATGAACATGTGTAAAAAGATGAGGGCCAAAAGTTCAAGGCTAAGAAAAAACATGTCACTCTAGGAGCTGAAAGTGTTATGACTAGAATATGGGAGTGGAGAGGAAAGAATGTGATTGGAGATTACACTTGACATTATATAAGACCACTTTAAAGACTCTTGAGAAGATTAGAAGAGCTTTAAACATGCTCTGACATAATCAAATGTACGTTTTATTTAATTATTTAAATATATTTTTTATTGATTTCAGAGAGGAAAGGAGCGGAGGAGAGAGATAGAAACATAAATGATTAGAGAGAATCATTGATTGGATGCCTCCTGGACAACCCCCACTGGGGATCAAGTCTGCAACCCGGGCATGTGCCCGTGACTGAAATTGAACCTGGGACCCTTCAGTCCACAGGCTGATACTCTATCCGCTGAGCCAAACTAGCTAGGACGGACAGATTTATATTTTAGAAAGATTTTGCTCTCTTTTATTTTTATTTCTTTTTAAAAAACATATTTTTATTGATTCCAGAGTGGAAGGGAGAGGGAGAAAAATAGAAACATCAATGATGAGAGAGAATTAGTGCTTGGCTGCCCCTCCTGCATGCCCCCAACTAAGGATCAAGCTGGCAACCCAGGCACGTGCCCTGAATGGGAATTGAACTGTGACCTCCTGGTTCATAGGTTGATGCTCAACCACTGAGCCATACCAGCTGGGCACTTTTTCTTTTTTTAACATGTATATTTATATTATGGAATGCAGTAAGATAGATTGAACTTTTTTGGGTGTTTATACTGTAGAAAAGTCTGGAAACCACTAATTTTATATAAATCACTAAGATATACAAATCATAAATCTGGTACTTGGCACTCAAAGCACAGATCTTGTAGACAAGGGGTGATATCATGGATATCCCTCACTTGTCTACAAGATCTCTTGGTAAATAGAGCAAGGAACGAAGTCAGTCCCTCTCACCCTGTTGAATTGTGTTTTTTAGTTGTAGTGACAGAAATCAAACTCAATCTAACTTAGGCAGGAATGGGAACTTATCAATTCATCTGTTGGAGAAATTAGAATGATAGGCAACAGATTTGATTTACCTTCCTACTTGTTAACTTTATGTCTCAAGAACTGTGATCCACAAGGAATGACAGAGAACTGCTGACTTTTCTGGTGTCTTAGATTAGACTCTTCAGAAGCAGACCCTGGCAGTGATTTATTAGGAAGTATTCCTGGGAAAATCTGACAAAGGAATAGAGACTGAGGCCAGGAAAGGGAAGGAAACTAAGCAGAGGTCTCCCATTTCAGTGGTACTCAGGAGATAGTAGATTTCTCCTCAACATTGTTCCAGTAATCAGATACCTACTAGTCATTAGTTAAGGCCCGCTCCCAGGAAAAGAAAATTCTCAGGCTTTTCCCCCCACACTTTTCTCAACATTTTTTTTAGTATCAGACTCAAGACTCAAGATTGATAAGACTTGGGTCACATGTCCCCCATCCTTTCTTTCCATCACGGAACATGAGGTGATGGTGAATTATTATGTTTGGCTCAGTTTAGGAGATATGTCTGTCTCCCTGCCAGAGTGAGAGTATATATAAGTAAGAACAGAGGAAAAGGAATACTGGAAAAACAGATCCCATGAATGTTTACTAAGCTCCCCATGCATAGTCTCATTTGCGTCTCATATTTTGTCTTAAAGCACTGTGGAACTTAGCTCCTAGAGGGTAAAGGTCAGGGGAAATAAAAGCAAAGCACTGTTGTATTAGTTTGGTTGCTAAAAATCTATAACTAGATCTGGATAATTTAGGTTAAAAGAATTCACAACTCATAGAAACATAAAAAGCCTGAAGAACTAGGACTAATAGGAATTAAGGGAGACCACCAAAGTTAATGATGCCCTCATAGAAGAATGGTCTGGTAATCATAAATAGATGTTGTATCTTATCAAATTTTTTTCTACATCTATTGATAACATTACCTGATTTTTATCCTTTATTTTGTTAATGTGGTGTATTACATTGATCAATTCGTGCATGTTAAACCATTCTTGTTCCTCTGGAATGAACCCCTTTTGATCATGGTATATTATTTATAATGTATTGTTGTATTTGATTTGTTAGTATTTTGTTTAGGATTTTTGCATCTTTATTGATCAGAGATATTATCCTGTATTTTTTGTTTTTGTGTTGTCATTGCCAGGTTTTGGTGTTAGGGTTAGGTTGACCTCATAAAATGTGTTAGGAAGTATTTCCTCCTCTTCAATTTTTTGGAAAAGTTTGAGAAGGATAGTAAAAGTTTTTTTTGTTTTTGTTTTTTGCAGATGATGAGTCTTTTTATAGAAAATCCTAAAGACATCACTAAAAAGTATTAGAAGCAATTAATAAATACAGTAAAGTTGCATAATACAAAATCCATGTACAAAAATCCACTGCATTCCTATATACTAAAAATAAAATTTCAGAAAAATATAAAAAACACACAATTTCTTTTGCAACTGCAACAAAAAATGTGAAGGACCTATATACTGAAAACTGCAAAGCATATTAAAAAGATATTTACCCTTGATCTTAGCCAAAGACCGGGAAGCAATATTTAAAAAGATACAATGAGATGGAAAGATATTTAATACTAATACATTGAAAGAATCAACATAGTTAAAATATCCTTATTACGCAAAGCAATATGCAGATTTACTGCAATCCTCATAAAAATCTCATTGACATTTTTTTAAAGAAATGGAACAAAAATAATCAGGTTTTTATGGAACCACAAAATACCCAAAATAAAGTAATCCTGAGAAAAAAAGAACAAATCTAGAGGTATCACACTACATGACTTCAAATTATACTGCAGAGCAATGATAATCTAAACAGAATTTATTGAGAGAAAAACAAACAGACCAGGGGAACAAAATTGAGATTCCAGATATAAAATCATAAGTATGTGAGCAAGTAATTTTTGACAAAAAAGCCACAATATACAATGGAGAAAAGAAAACCTCCTCAGTAAATGATGCTGGGAATATTGGAAAGCCACCTGCAAAAGGATGACCCCAGACCACAGTTTATCCCCATGTACAAACATTAATTCAAAATGGATCAAAGACAAATATAAGATCTGACACAATAAATTGTTTAGGAAAAAACATAGGTATTAAATTAAACTTATGAGCCTTGTTATTAGAGAAGATTCTATGAATTGGACCAGAAAGACAAGGGAAGTAATGGAAAAAATAAATGAGTAGGACTAAATCAAACAAAAAAGCTTCTGCACAGCAAAAGACAATACCAAAACAAAACAAAACAGAAAGGCAACCAACCAAGTGAAAGAACATATTTGCAAACAACAGTTCAAAGAGTTAATATTGAAAATATATAAAGAACTCACACAACCCAACACCAAACAAACAAACAAACAAACAAACAAACAATTGAATTAAAAAACAGGTAGAGCCTTAAACGGTTTTGCTCATTGGATAGAGTATCAGCCCGCAGACTCAAGGGTCCCAGGTTCAATTCCAGTCAAAGGCATGTACCTTGGTTGTGGGCACATACCCAGTAGGGAGTGTGCAGGAGGTACTGATTGATTTTTCTCTCTCATTGATGTTTCTAGCTCTTTATCCCTTTCTCTCTCCCTTCTTTTTTTCATTTTTATCTCTATTGTTCAGTTTATTAATTACATTGTTCCACTTTTTTTATCCCCCTATAACTCCCCTCCACCCTGTAACCATCCCACCCACCACCCTCAACTCCCCCTCCCCACTGTCCTCTCCCATTGTTGCAATGTTTTTGTTCAATCTCTTGCTGCATTTCCCACACCCCTTTTCTCCCCAAGAATTGTCAGTCCATTCCCTCTCTATGTCCATGATTCTGTTATATTCACCATGTTATCCTGTTCATCAGATTATTAATTCAGTTGGTTTTTAGGTTCATTTGTTGATAGATGTGTATTTGTTGTTCATAATTTATATTTTTACCTTTTTCTTCTTAAAGAATATCTTTCAGCATTTCATGTAATATTGGTTTGGTGGTGATGAACTCCTTTAGATTTTTCTTATCTGTGAAGCACTTTATCTGACCTTCAATTCTGAATGATAGCTTTGCTGGACAGAGTAATCTTGGTTGTAGATTCTTGCTATTCATCACTTTGAAGATTTCTTGCCACTCCCGTCTGGCCTGCATCATTTCTGTTGAGAAATCCGCTGACAATCGTATAGGTGCTCCCTTATAGGTAACTAACTGTTTTTCTCTTGCTGCTTTTAATATTCTCTCTTTATCTTTTGCTCTTGGCATTTTAATTATGATGTGTCTTGGTGTGGTCCTATTTAGATTCCTATATTTGGGGGTTCTGTGCACTTCTTGGGCTTTTAAGTCAGTTTCTTTCACCAGGTGGGAGAAGTTTTCAGTCACTATTTCTTCAAGTATGTTTTCATTACCTTGCTCTCTCTCTTTTTCTGGCACCCCCATAATTCGGATGTTGGCATGCTTGAGGTTGTCCCAGAGGCCCCTTATAGTATCTTCAATTATCTGGATTCTTTTTGTTTCTTGCTTTTCCAGCCAAGTGGATTTTGCTTCTTTGTATTTCAAATCTTTGACTTGGTTTTTGCAGCCCTCTGGACTGCTTTTAGGACTTTGTGTAATATTTTTTATTTCAGTCAGTGTATGCTTGATTCTAGTTGGTCCTTTTTCATATCCTTGAGGGTCTCGTTCATATCCTCATAAGTCTTGCTCATTTCCTTTTAGGTCTCATTCATTTCCTTGTAGGTCTTGTTCATTTCCTCGTAGTTCTCATTAAGTTCATCGGCCTTTTCTAGGAGCCTCTTGAAAAGCCTTATAACCATGGTTTTAAACTCTATGTCTAGTTGTCTTTTTTTCCTCCATTTCTTTCACACCTGATTTCTTTCCATGTCTCTTCATGGTGGTTGCTTTCCTGAGTTGGTCGATTAGCTTTATGTGGTAGATGATCTCTAAGGGACAGTGGCTCAGCCTCCTCAGTTACCTGAGGTGTATACTCTTACTGCAATCCTTTATGGGTTGTACACTATTTTTGAATTTAAGCCCAGCTTGTTGTTGTTAGCCCTAGGAGGGTTTGACCTCCAGGCCAATTGGCTGTGCAGGGAAACTGTGTTCAGGTTGGATGGGCGGAGTCTTTGAGTTGAGCAGGCAAGGTCAGTGTCAGCTAAGCCCTATGTGGTGCGCAGGTCTCTGTGTTGGGTGGTAATGCCTGCAGGCACCTCTGCTTCTCCCCAAATGAGTCTGCACCCCCAAAGTCTCATCCAGGGTTGTGAAACAAAGTAGTCCGGTCATCTCCCGAACCAGGGAGCAAGTCGTGTGTCTGTGCTGTCATACACTTTACACGCAAAACTGCTGTTCCAAGCTACGCGCACTCTCCTCAAACTCGGAGGCCTCTGCTGTGCCTGGCTTTTAGGTTGCACACTCTCCTCAAACTTTGAGGCCTCTGCTGTGCCTGGCTTTTAGGGTGTGCACTCTTCTCAAACTCGGAGGCCTCTGCTGCGCCCGACTTTTAGGGTGCATACTCTGGATCTCGGACCTCGCCTGGCACTGGGGAATCTGTGGAGTGGGACATCTCTGCCCTCCCTGTTGGAGAAATCCACCCAGGATTGCTGCTGCCAGCCCTACAGCCCGTGTGCGCCCCACAGCTCCGAATCTCTGGCTCTGTGTGTATCTTCAAGGCTGTGCTCTGCTGCTCTTCTGAGTTTCAGTGTCCCACCTTTACTTTTATTTGTGTAATTTTAACTCAGCCAGCTTTCCGGTGATTCTGGATGATGTTTGTTTTGTTGTTATGTTGTAGTTTTGGAATTGTTGCGCAGGGCAGCACAATAGGTGTTTACCTATGCCGCCATCTTGGTTCTCTCCTCTCCCTTCTCTGTAAAAAAATCAATAAAATATATTTTAAAAAATAAAATAAATAAAAAAACAGGCACAGAACATGACCAGATACTTCTCCCAAGAAGACATACAAATGACAAACAGATATATGAAAAGATGCTCAACTTTACTAGCTATTAGGAAAATGTAAATCAAAACTACAATGAGATTCCACATCACAACTGTTAGAATGGGTATTATCAACAAGACTAGTAATAACAAGTGTTGGAGAGGTGGAGAAAAAGGAATCCTCACTGCTGGTGGAAATGTAAACTTGTACACTTTGGAAAGCAGTATGGACACTCCTTAAAAATTTAAGAAGAGAGCTACCATAGGACACAGCAATCCCTCTCCTGGTTATATAACCAAAAAACTTGAAAACATTTATTTGCAAAATTATATGCACCACTATGTTCATTGCAGCATTATTCCTGGTGGCTAAGGCATGAAGACAACCAGTGTCCTTTGGTAAAATATTGGATAAAGATGTGATACAATGGAATACTATTAAGTCATAAGAAAAGATGAAATAATGCCATTTGTAACAACATTGATTGACCTTGAGAATATTATGCTAAGTGAAGTAAGTCAGTCAGAAAAATCTAAGGACCATATGATTTCACTCATGGATAGGATATAAAACTGAAATTCATAGACTTAGACAATAGTATGGTGGTTACCAGAGGGAAGGGTGGGTGGAGAGTAGTAAAGGGTCAAGGGAATCAAATATATTGTAATGGAAAATGCTTTGACTTTGGATAGTGGGCACACAGTGCACTATACAGATTATGTATTATAGAAATGTACACTTGAAACCTACATAATATTATTAACCAATGTAACCCCAATAAATAGCCTATCTGATAAAAGAGTAATATGCAAATTGATGTACCTCCACTACATCCACAAGCCATGCCCACCAGCCATGCCCACCAGCCAATTAGGAGCAAATATGCAAATAAATCCCAACCAAGATGGTTGTGGCCACTGAGAGCGGGAGAGAGGCTTGGGTTTCTCCAGCAATGGAGGAAGCCAAGCTTTCCACCTGCCCTTACTAGACTAGGCCACCACTCAATGCTACAAAGTTTCAATTATAGAAGATACATCAATCCCAATAGAAATGGTGGCAGCCACAGAGTTTAAGAGAGCAGAGGCTAGGGTTTTCCCTGGCGATGGAGGAAGCCAAGCTTTCCACAGCCCTGGCTGGCCTAGGTCACCACTCCAGGCTACAAAGTTTCAATTATAGAATTTAAATAAACCCCAACAGAAATGGCTGTCACCATGGAGCAAGCAGAAGGCTTGGCTTCCCTCCAGGCTACAAAGTTTCAATTGTAGAACATAAATAAATCCCAGATACCAGAGCTTGGGTCATCACTGGGGGTCGTGGCCAGCCTGCAAACCACCTCAGGCCCCTCACCCAGGGAACCCCCCACCTGATTCAGGAAACCCTTCAGGGCAAACCAACTGGCCCCTACCCATACACCAGGTCTCTATCCTATCTAATAAAAGAG
Organism: Antrozous pallidus; assembly: GCA_027563665.1. Taxonomy (NCBI): domain Eukaryota; kingdom Metazoa; phylum Chordata; class Mammalia; order Chiroptera; family Vespertilionidae; genus Antrozous; species Antrozous pallidus. The sequence continues at coordinate 160,295,649 of CM050508.1, read as the reverse complement.
TAATATGCAAATTGACCACACCTGTGCTACACCCACAAGCCATGCCCACCAGCCAATCAGGGTGAGTATGCAAATGAACCCAACCAAGATGGAAATTAATTTGCATATCTAGGTGCAAAAGATGGTATAGAAGGAAGCCAAGCACTGCAGAAGGGAGCAAAGCTGCAGAGAAGCAAGCAAGTGGGTCAGGGGAGAAGGGAGGGAAGCAGAAAGGGTGGGGGAGAAGGGGGAAACAAGGCAGAGGAGATGGGAGGGAGAGAGGCAGCAGAGAAGGGAGCGAGGCTCAGGCTGCAGGAAGCCCTATTCTTGCAGGAATCTTCCTGCACCAGGCCTCTAGTAATAATAATAAAAAGAATGCTATGGCAAGTGCAGTCACCCTCACATTCCTTTATGGCAGAGATCTAAACACTCATCTTCATGCCACTGGATGTTCTTCTCTTCCACAGCCATAACGGACCTTTCTTCTTATGTGGTAAAATAAAATAAATTAATTGTTGATTTGTTTACCCATTTTTTTGGTAATATTTTTGCTTACTTGTATCATTTAGGCTGGTTTTTAGCTGTAACAGAAAACATTACTAACAGTGGGCAAACAAATTGTGGTGTGTTTTTACCTCGTAACAAGGAGAATGGATATAGTCAGATGCTGACATTGGTTCATTGCCTCAATAGTGTAAAGGCCTTGGTAGTTTCCTCTATGGTTCTTTGACTTTTTCCTCATGGGTACAGTTATCGCCTTGTGTTTTCAGAAAAATAATTGCTTTTCCAGAAGCCTTCTCTTTCCAGAAGATACCTGCTTATGCCTATTTATCAGAATCGGCTTGCAGAGTCACTCCTAGCTGCAAAATAGACAGAAAAGCAAGAAAATTTAAACTGTCCCAAAAAGGACGGGGGCAAGAAAAAAGGAAGTTAGCAATAAATGTTAATTAAGAAAGGATGTCTTCTGGACTCACAATTAAGAGCAGGCATTCTGAAGTTTGCATCCTATCTGTGTGAATAGAGGAAATTACTTAATCGATCACTCCATGCTTTAATTTCCTCACCTACAATAAATAATAAAAATATTTCTCTCATAGGGGTTATGTGACAATCAAACCAGTGACTTTGTGTTTAGAACAGTGCCTGGCACATGACTAACACTACTGTTTTATGGTTGTTCCTACCAAAATTCTCAGAGGGCAGGCTGCAAAAAATAGGAAAAGTAAGTGCCAATAAAAAGCATCAAGTTTGAAGCTTGGCCAAATTGTGAAATTGAAAAGATCGACTTCTTCCTCCATTTTCTCGTTCTTCCCTGTCCATAAACTTCTCAGGCTTATACTGTCACCATCCTCATGCCCTGGAGAACCTGATGCTATAACACTCTCCTTCCAAAATTATTTGCTGCATATATATACACACTGCACCAAACAGTCAATCAGCCCGCAGATTTTGTTTGAGTGTTTATAGTGTTTTAGGGGCTGGGAGAAAATGGTAAGTCATGGCCCTGCTGAGATGATGCTCATAGTCCAGTTGGGAAATTGCTATTAAAAAGATAATTAAAAAATTAATTGTATTTTATACAGGCAAAAATAAAATGTCTCTCTTTTTAATCCCATCAAAATGTATTGGTCCAGTGATTCCCACTTCCTTTGCAATGCTCCCAGCATTCTAAGTTGACAGATAGTTATTTGGTGAAACCCTAACTACACAGGCTGTCCACAATCTCACAGTTATCCTTTTCCAGTTTCCCTAAAGCAAAAAGACACAATAAGCTAATCTACACTGAAGTGTTAATGGGGTATATCAATAGTTATGTCATAAAGAGTGACTTCTCCATAGGTGAGGATTTCAGTCCCTTTAAGGGGAATTTCTTTTGCTCCAAGGAAATGTAGGGATGGGGCAAGATTATTTATGTCCAATAAAAATCAGACCAGTTGAAGGTGAAGTTCTGATTTTCTCATGCATTTTAGTGCCAATATTGACATGTTGAACTTTATGATTTAATATTAGCTGGAACATAATCATTCTTTATTCATTGAAAGAATAAATATTAATAATATTTCTCTTTAATGAGAACCAAAATTTGAAATCCTGCTCAGAAAGTGAGAATAAATATGAATTTTAATCCTTAGGACTTAACTACATCTACATATGTAAAAGCCTAAGCTACCGAATGAATGAATGACTGAATGACCATTTAACTGGTTGTTATGACATGCAACTGACCACCAGGGGGAAGACACTCAATGCAGGAGCTATCCCCTGGTGGTCAGTGCACTCCCACAGTGGGAACACAACTCAGCTGGTTGATGGGCACCAGATGCTGGACTCACAGCTGATGAGTGCAGCTGCAATGGCGTGAGCCTCTCCCACCTCCATGGCAGTGCTTTACTGTGTGGTGGTGGCAGGCACAGTGGGGCAGCACCCAGCCCGGGCTCAGGGTCCTTCCCGGCCACTGGCTACTTCACTCACTACTACATCCCTTGGGGGATGTTGGGCTGCTAGTTTTAGCCATCTGACATCCCCTGAGGGGCCTTGGATTTTGACAGAGCTCAGGTCAGGCTGAGGGAACCCACTGGTGCATGAATCCGTGCACTGGGCCTCTAGTTATATATAAAAGCAGAATATTTTTTTCCTTTTATTTCTCAGCTATGCTTTAACTTGCAGGCAGATCCTCTGGACAAATCAATTGCTTTCTCCACTGCAATGTTCTTTTCTCTTTGCTCCAGAGCTCCCATGTAGCTGGTGAGTGAGAGGAGTGCTTATGCTCATTGTGACTTCCATTTGCTCCTTAAGGAGAAACACAAGTTTTAAATCTTGCAATACCACATCTAACCATAAATAGATGATGCAAAATCCACATTTCTGAGGATCAAAAGTTTAAAGAAAGCCTCAAGGACTCTAAGTAGTCAATGTTGAATCTTCAAAATGAGCTCATTAAATTAGCGTGGAATACAGAAGTATTTGTCAATATTATGCATTTTGTCTTAGACTGGATTAATAAAAGATTCATAAGTGTTTCACTTCAATTGGCTTAGCAAATCTGAGTCTCCTTTAAATGATTATCTTTTAGTTTGTGTAGTTTGCAGCTAAGCTGTTGTAGTTATTTTAGCACCACTCTAGGCTATCAGCTTGCACTTCTTATTCATGGCAGTTTAGTCAATTGTTTCTGCTTTACCACAATTATCTGTCTTTCTTATAGTGTATGTATTTCTATGTTTATTTATACCTTGGCTTATTCCAAAAATGATTTTGACACTATTTAATAAATTGAATAGATTAAATGATAGTTTTTATAATCATTTTTGTATGCTTAAAGACTATTTAAAAATTGTCAATATTTTCACTTGAAGAATGTAAATATTTCCTTCTGAGGTTTTTAAAACATGTTTAATTTTTGTAAAAGGTATGGCCTATTAAATAACCTGGTTACATGTGATGTTGAGATGTAAGTCTAATTCAAAATGCAAAAGTCTCCAACTATTATCAAGGGAACTGACTGTCTTTTTTTGTTAGCTAACTGTTGGAATACAAGTTAGAATCTTGAGGAGTGTCTGATTAGAAACTCATAGTCCTATAAGGTCTGTCAGGGATGCGAATGTGCATCCAATGAGCATAGCTTCTTTTGTGGCATATGAGGCCAGATGCGTACAACAGAAAGCCATTTCTTCAAGTGCATAATGAGTATTGAGACTTTTAGATCCTGCTGGGATTAGGAGATATTCTATAAACACTTAATTTAAATTGGTTTGATTTAAAAAGCAAATAGTTGGAAATAGAGATAAACTAGTGCAAGGGGCACTTTAACAGCAAATGCCTGGGGACTGCATACAAACTTCAGTTTTTAAATATCCAGTGATGAGAGTTAAACTTTCTGTTAAAGCAGAATGAGAAAATTGAAAATCAAGACATTACTGAATCATACTTAAATGTTTGCATTTAAAATTACTAGAATGTATCTATTTGTAGTAAGTCCTAGACTAATGAAAACAATGCCTGGTTTTTAAAAATTGATTTCAGGGAGGAAGGGGAAGGGAGAGAGAGAGATAAAAAACATCAATGATGTGAAAGAATTGTTGATTAACTGCCTCCTGCACACCCCCTACTAGAGATCAAGCTTTCAACCTGGGCATGTGCCCTTGACCAGAATCAAACCTGGGACTCTTCATTGTGCAGGCTGACACTCTATCAACTGAGCCAAACAGCTAGGGCAACAATGCTTGAATTGTAAGCTAGATATTCTTCTTATTATCCACATAAGAGAAAAGTTCAGTTGATACCATTTATTCATTTGTTCAAGGAAAATTTATTGAGCTACTAATCTGGCTAGAAATCATTTGAGGCATCATGGATATAGAACATAGTCTCTGCCCTCAAAGACTTTACCACAGTCCAATGGTATAAATAGTGAAAATTTCAACTCTGAAAATGCAATGATATATATATCATAACAAAGATAATGAATGGGACATTATAAAAATATAAAGAAGCACCAAAGGAGAAAGGCATCTAACCAAACTCAGGAGGAGGAAAAGAAGGACTTATAGAAGCATAGTTAGAGGAGGCAATGCCTTTTTTGAAATATGAATAAGAATTTAAGAACTATAGAAGCAAAGACAGAAAGACCATACTCCAAAGACTACTTTTCATCTAAATATTGCATATTAAAATAGACTATACCAATAATGCAAGAATATATCAAGATAATGGAGCGGGTGATTAAGAGTAGGAATTTGAGCAACATTCAGAAGAGATAGCTTAGAAACTTTCTTGTCCTATATAATAAAAAAGGAAGATGCAAATTTGACTGTACCTTTGCTCCTGATTGGCTATGCTACCAGCCAATCAGGAGCAAGGGCGGGGCCAAGTGGCATGAGCGCCAGGCCCCAGGGGTAGAGATGAAACAGCAGTGGTGGTAAGCGTCCAGCCCCCGGGCGCTGTGAGGGTAAGTGGTGGCAGCAGCAGTGATGGCGGTGGTGGCAGGGAGCGCCCAGCCCCCCTGGCGCTGTGAATGGAAGTGGCGGCGAGCGCCCAGCCCCCGGGGCCGGGTGGTTGCAGGTAGCCGGGGCTGAGCTGAGCAGGGTGATGGCTGGATGCCCAAGGCCTAAAGCCTTGCCAGAGGCTTTAGGCGTTGGGCAGGCTGGGGGTGAGCCATCAGTTGGACACCCCCTGAGGGCTCCCAGTATGTGAGAGGGGGCAGGTTGGGTTGAGGGACCACCCATGCCCAGTGCACAGATTTCGTGCATCAGGCCCCTAGTCTCTCTCTATATACGCCTAAGTGACCATTAGGACTGGATGACTGGCCACACACTGACCACCAGGGGGCAGACTCTCAACACAGGATTTGCCCCCTGGTATTCAGTGTGCTCCCATTGCCAACCTCCCATGGTCCCTCTCCTTGGCCAGCCAGCCCCAATCGGCCCCCATCACTGGTTAGGCTGAGGGACCCCTACCCATGCACAAATTTCATGCACCCGGCCTAAATATAATGTAATATAATATAATATAATATAGAGGAAATATCCCTAATTGATCCTCATACTGTCACAAAATTGTGGTGCCCACAGCCAATAAGGAGGGAATATGCTACTTGACTGCCACGCCCTCAAAGATGGCAGCATCCACAGCCTCAAGATGGTGGTGCCCAGTCCCCTCAGTCCACAAGCCGCCCAGGGCTGGCCAGAGGTGCAGGTAACCCTCAGATGGCAGCTGCCCAGGGCCAACCCAAGGGATGACCAAATGACTGAACAAGCAGGCTGTGTTGGGTGACCGGGCTGGCAGGGGGGCAGTTGGGGCAATTAAGCTGGCAGGGGGGGCAGTGAGGGGTGACTAGGCTGGCTGAGGGGACAGTTGAGGGTGACCAGGCTGTCAGGGAGGGGCAGTTAGGGGCGATCAGGCCAGAACACAGAGGCAATCAGGGGTGATCAGGGTGGCAGGGGGAGCAGTTAGGGGCAACCAGGTAGGCAGACATGTGAGTGATTAGGAGCTAGCAGTCCAGGATTGTGAGAGGGATCCCAGATTGGAGAGAGAGTAAGCTGGATTGAGGAAATCCCTCCTTCCCTATGCATGAATTTCATGCATCAGGCCTCTAGTATAATATAATTCTATATAATGAAACCCTAATATGCAAATTGACCAAATGACAGAAGGACCGGTCATTATGATGCACACTGACCACAAGGGGGCAGTTCCCCTAGTGGTCAGTTTGCTGCCACAGGAGGACTGCTGCTCAGCCAGAAGCTGAGCTCATGGCTGGCGAGTGCATCAACGATGGCAGGAGTCTCTCCTGCCTCTGCAGCAGTGCTAAGGACTCCTAGGGGGATGTACGCCTGCCAGCTTAGGCCTTCTCCCATCACCCAAGGGGTCCTGGACTGTGAGAGGGTGCAGGCTGAGCTGAGGGGACTCTCTTCCATCAATGCATGAATATTGTGCACCAAGCCTCTAGTATAATATAATATTTAATCTATATAATTTAAATATAAATGCTGTATATATATATATATATAGATGTATAATGATAGATACTGTGTTATAAAACAGTAAGAAAAGGGTAGTTTATTAAAAATATGGTGTTAGTTAGTGAATTTCCTTAGAAAAAGTGAAATGAAATTTTAACTTTACCCAAAAATAAACTTCAGAGAAATTAAAACCTTAAATATGAAAAAGGAAATCGTTATTAGAAGAAAAAAATGGAAAATATATATTGCCAAATGATAGTGAAGTTATTCTTAGATACTACATGAAAAATAGTTATTCTTAGGTATTATACAAAAACATAAGCCATATAAAGAGATTGATAAGTGTGTTAAAATTTAAATTTAAAAATTCATATGTCAAATAGTATAAAAAAGGTAAAAGAAAAACTGCAGATCTGAGACTAGACAGTTATACTATATATTCAACATATGATTATTTCCCCGAATAAATGATGACCTGCAAGTCAACTTATGAAAGTAATAATTATGTTTACTCTTTAATATTATTTTTGTTACCCAGAGCTTCTCTAAGTATCTGAACTAGAAGAAATAATCCTTAGACTCTTAAATCCAATTCTTTAAAGGTCAGTTAATTTTAGTATCTAATTCTTAGAAACACTATTATTGACAACTTATCCTGCTGCTTAGAATATGAAAAATGAGTATTTTTAAATTATGTGCAAATGCCAGAAAAAAATGCCTATTTAAATTAAGGTAGATCTAGATTCTTTCTGAGAGAAGATTTATGCAGTGCATAAATATATCTTACATATGTTGTGGTTAACTTAACTGTCTATACCTTGGTACTGTTATCCCTGTGCCACTGGGTTTAATTACATTGCACTATGATTGATAATTAAACAGAATAAAATATCATTACATTATTAGTTGGTTTTGTAAGGCCCTGGAACCTCTTTCTAAGAGCCCTTGTATTTATCACCACAATGATCAGTGCTCCCAGAATTGTTTCTGGTGACTGAGTTGTCAGGTTATGTATATTTTCACCAATTACCTGGAATTGAAACTCAAGATACATGAGTGTGCATTGATCTGGGTGGATAAAGGCCTCCTCTTCAACCAAGCAGATGACCACCATTTTGTAACAATCCTACTCTTACATTTGTTCTGTTTTCAGAGTACTGAAAGCCTGAAAGCAACAACCAGCAAACTCATTTTGACTGAGTTTCCTGTGATTATGCAATTAATAGAAAAACAAGTTGTCAATTACAGTCTGTTGAGCTATGCGTTCCAATGAGTCTTGACACTGGCAGGGAGTGTGTCTTGTGACTCTTTCTCTGGTGTCATGAGCAGCGACACAAAAGTGGACACATGCTGATTGAAAGGCCTTCTGAAACTATACTTGTTGCTGCCATCTGGTATGTGTACAACTGTGAAGAAAGTATGCATCTTTCAGCAAAACCACCTGGCAGCGACTCGATTCTCCCTCCATCTTGGAGGTCATAGTTTAAAACTATCCTGCTTTTTTAAAGAGATTGTGGGATCTATATATAGAAATTCCCCATGGCATCACAGGAACTATTCTGAGTATGATGTGTCATTTAAATCTCACAACAACCTTGTAAGTAGGCTCTGTCATCACAGTTTTACAGATTAAGCAAACTGGGACTTAAATAGTAATTTTGCTTAAGTGAAGCCGGACAGAGAATGGCATGTCTGGTGTGTAAACCTGTTTTTTCTGGTTCCAAAGCTATTACCAATTTCTTTTCTACTCTGCTGACTCTCAAGAGTTTGTTTGTTGACATAAAATGGTCCTACCTTTTGTCATTGAGGTTATTTCTAATGTAGACATGTGCATGTTGCATCCAGCAAGGATCTCGGTGGGACCCTAAAGGGCTATGAGGATAACATTTTAACACTGCCCTTCTTGATTTAGAAGTTGAGAAGAGTAGGCATCATTCTTGAACAGTGGATATTAAAAAAAAATTCCCCAGGTGAAAGGAAGCTGAGAGCAATGTAATGGAGAATGCCTTTTAGAATTCACAAAATTATGATAATTCAGCTACGGATTATAGATTAGCTTTCTGAAGTGTTGTTTTTTCCCCCACTATTTTCTTGCCTTCAGTGCAGATTTACTTATACATGCCCATCTTGTCTAAGCTTGGTTACAGGGTAGTATAAGAAGAGTACTACTATTAAGCTTATGTCAGAACAGTATGGTGATAGAGGGAAAGGGGGGTTGGAGGGAGCTAGAAGAGGGTATAAGAGGGATAAATTGAGATGGAAGAAGACTTGACTTAGGGAATGAGCACACAATACAATATACAGATAAAGTATTATAGAATTGTATACCTGAAATTGATATAATTTTATTAACCAATGTCACTCCAATAAGTTCAATAAAAAAGGGATATTAAGGGGAACACTAAAATATCTCCTCAGCCTCCTTTTATTTATCCATTTATCCTTTAAGCAGGCTTTGCTATAAACTTATTCACATAATTAGATTTCTAATGATTATGCTCTACAGCTTGTAGAAAACAGATATTTCTTCTTATATAATTTTTATTTTAAAATAATTTTACATTTACGTAAGAGTTGCAAGGTTAGCATAGAGTGTTCTCACATGCTGTGCATTCCAGCATCCTTAACATGAACATTTTATACAACTATGGTAAATTGATTATAACAAAGGAATGACAATTGGTACATCACTATCAACTAAATTCCAGACTTTCTTTAGATTTCACCAGTTTTTCCAGTAACTCAGAACCACTTTTTCTCTTCCAGGATCCAATTCAGTATATCACATTATACTCAGTCTACATGTCTCCTTAATAAGGGGAAGACAGTTACTAGTGATAACTGCAAAGCTGCAGAAGAGTCAGAAAAGGTTATGCAGGGGGAAGAGAAAGGTTACTAATCAACTTCTCAAAATTCCATTGACAAAAGGAACCTTTGTGCCTTTCTCCGAGGAGATAATATTACAAGACCATCATGAGTCTCTATTCCCAACTGCCTCATTATTTACTTCTCTGAAGGGTAAGATTGAGGTGAAGTCATTGTTGTAGTCCCTGCTCTCCTCTATGCTAACTGCTTCATACACCAACTCAGCTCTTTGCAGCAGGGTTTTTCACATCTAGGGGAAAGCCCAGGTCATCCTGCAAGAAGATGGACGAGTTAGTTTGCATTAGGTGGTAGAGAGTAGAAAAGTCCATTTTGACCATGTATTAGGGTAAAAAAAGCTATTATATTGTTATCCACAATTTCACTTACTTCCTGCTGTTATTTTTCATACTGTTTAGAATGCAGAGAGGACAAGGTATGTGGTTACCACCTTGCAAAACCTTCAACAAAGGGCATCTAGTATATAATTTATATTTGGTATGATTTATTAAAAATGACCTAAATTGCTAAAAATTATTTTCTTTTGAAAAGACATTAAATAAAGCACTGATATATCATCAAAATTTCTCATGAAATAATCCAGTAATCATATGAGGATATTGGTATATATGTACACATATACATATTTTAACAAATACACTTACATGTGTTTATCTGTATATACCTATATACATAAGTCTACATATACATGTGTATATATACATGCACTATATATATATATATATATATATATATATATATACACACACACACACACACACAAACATATTATAGCTTGTATGCCATATATTAGAATAGGGCAGGTTGCACTGTACTAAAAAATAATCTCCAAATCTGCCTTAATCTAATAAAAATGTATTTCTTGCTAAATTTCTATATGTTTAGCTGGGTGACATGGAGCACAACTCCACAGTCACTCAGGAACCCAGGCTAGTGGGTGCTGTACTGTATTGTGGCTGCACCATCTAGAACACATGTTCTCTCAATCACTCAGCATGGGAAAAGAGGGCCTGGGTAATTAAATACATTTCTACAGCGTCAGCCACACATAATTTTCACTTGCAATTTATTGGCCAGAACTAGTCACAAATGTTTTACTCAACTTTGAGTAAGCCGGTAATCACATCTTCTAGGTATACAGAAGTGAGGAAGAAGAAATATTGGTGAAAAAATATATATACTGTCTATCACATAGGAAAAAAAACCCTGTTTGAATAAAAGATGTGTTCCTCTGTGCATAAGTCAGGGTAAGTAACATTAGGGGCTGTAACAAACAACTCCAAATTCCAGTAACTTCACAACATGAAAGTTTACAATTCACTCATTTTATAGCATAATGCAATTGACAGGCAGACCCTCCTCCAGGAATTCAGATGAAGACTTTAAGGTGAAACATTTTGTGACATATAATAAACACTAAAAATGGTAACAGCAGAGCAGAAGTTTTATTTTACTTCTAGATTCATGATAATTTCAATTGCTTTGCATCACAAGGTTGGATCCCTTAACAAGTGAAGTGAGGAGCATTCTGAAGGGGATTACTCAGCCATTAATTCCCTAGTACTCTGAAGTGCTATAGATTCCTCTTTTGGAGGTAGAAAATAGCATATGGGTACATTCACAACTTTTTGATAAAATAATTTAGTCATCTGGGCTTACTAAATTGGACGAGACCAGTCATTAAATAGGGTAATTTATAGTTTTATGAGGAAAATTTACCTTCTCACTTTTCCTTCTTCCTTATTTTCTTTCTCATCTTAACACTTACATTTAAACTTTTTCAACACACCAGCACATAAAATTTGCCACTGACTGCATGTCCTTTATTTTCTTAAATAAACAAACGAAAGTTAATCTAGTTTAGTACTTTTAAGATTAGTAAATAATTTGCAGTTTCAAAATGAACTAAGAGCCTTCAAACTTCAAGTAGGATTCATTTGAAATTATATATGCTATAGAATTCAGAAAAATACACACAAATCTCTTTCAGAGCTACATTATTCTCACTGTTAAAAATTAGAAAGAAGAGAGAGAAAGCTCATGGACACAGACACCAGTGTGGTGATTGTGGGGGCAGAGATGAAAGAGAGTAAAGGTGGATAATTTGTGATGGGAAAAAATTAGTTGGAGAGAATGCTGGACTCATGTGAGGAATCCTAGGTTTGTTCTGAGTCAGACATTAATGACTTCTGTGACTTGGGGCAAGAGCTGACTACTAAATGACTCTCAGCTATAAGTCTGTGAGTTGATACTAAATTGACTATAGCAGCCTCTGCTGTGATCCGTGGCTTCTGGGTTTTCATTGTGTTCAGAGCCATGCATCTGAAATAGTTGACCAGTAATCTGCATCTATATATTTATGCCTTCCCCAGCTGGTTGAATTTAATTGCTGTTCCAATGTTCAATGTCTAAAAGCACCCGATGGCAGGCCCTCTGGTTGACTCTCTTCTCAGTGCTGTACATTCTTGTGCTTGTGGTTAAATATAAGGTAAAAATCAGAGTGGCTGAACAGGAACAGACCCTGGGTACTCCTGTTTATACAAACAACCTGTGTCTAGGCAGAAAAAGGGTCACATGAAAATAATATTTTAATTGAAATAAAAAAGAACATTATAACTAATACCAAAGGCAATGACAAAATAAAATAAACATGTATTCATAAATTTGAATACTAAGTGAATAGCATGGCTAGTTCAATTATCATATAACTTGATGTTCTAATATGTTAGATGAACCCAGTAAGATAAATACAACTTAATGGCAAAGATGGTATATTATTATTATTATTTTTTGGTATATTCTCTGGTATCAATCAACTGTGAATTAAGAGCATGTTATCTGACTTCAATTAAAAACCAATTTACATCCTTTATAAAATTACTGGAGTTTGGATTAGTTGTCCTCAAAGTTACTTTTATTACTAGCCATTTGATATGGTTCTCATTCTACCATTATTGCTAGCCTACAATTAACCACAGGGATGTGAATGATACTGATGTGGTCAGATTATTGGGAGCAAGAATATTTTCATTTCTTCCACTTGATATAGAATTTCTACGTAGTGCTGCCCATTTTTGCTCATCTATACTTTAATAGTATACTGCTGGGTTATGGTCCTATATTCTGATTTCTCTTTCTAAACCTCCAGATGTCATAATTTCAGCTCAATCATCTCCAATGATTGAGTCTGGATCAGCTTCTTGTTCCTTCTCTGTGTCTCCAGTTGCAGTTTGATGTAAAGAAGTTAGAGTGAACCTTGAACAAGTTGGTGGTTTTGTCTGCTACCTGGGAGCTCTGTCTCTAAAGTGAAGCACATTAAGACTATTGCACACATTAAAACATACTTTTAGGGCACAAATTATTTGCTACAATGATCAACGTAATTGTGTGTCCTTACATTGTTTCAGAAAATTATTGCATGTTTCCTTTACCCTGTGTGTTCAGTAAGTGAATGTGTTAGTGATGAGGTAGAATATAGACAATTTCAGTGCTTTTCTAGGGCATATTTATTCAGTGAAATCCTGAACTGTGTTGATACCTGAAGACAAGACAAAGGTCACTTAATAGATAAATGCATTGTTATAAGGCAAGATCAGATGCTAGCGTCACATAAAGCTTTTGCATGGTGCCTGGTTGTTTGATGAGATTAAGTATAGATGACTGAGCATAGCAGTTGTGTGAAATCAGACTAACTTGTCCTAAAGTTTTCATTATAGAGAGATCTCATGGAGAAGGCCATCGTTTTAATTGCTAGAAGTTGAGGGAGAGAAGTCGGGTATTAATAAAGCATATCTGAATTCCAGCTGTCTTGATAAAAACTTACCATTATTTCTGTAAACTTTCTTTCCCATGTGTGTAACATGCATTCATTTCTCTTTGTCCTATGTCTCACAGTATGTGTTCCTCCAAATAACAACCATGAAGTTATTCTTCATCTTGGATTTAACTCTAAAAATTCTCTGAGCATGGTATCATCTCTTATTATTAAGAGGGTGCTTGTATTTTCTTAAGATTATTTCTTGACTAGAGGGCTGGTGCACAAAATTTGTGCATTTAGGGAGGTCTCTCAGCACAGCCTGTACCTCTCGCAGTCCGGGAGTCCTCAGGAGAGATCTGATTGCCATAGAGGTGGGAGAGGCTCTAGCCACTGCCGCTGTGCTTGCCACTTAAGAGTCTGGCTTCTGGCTGAGAGGTGCTCCCCCCTGTGGGAGTATGCCAACCATCAGGGGCAGCTCCTGGATTGAGCATCTGCCCCTGGAGGTCAGTGCACATCATAGCAACCAGTTGTTCTGCCATTTGGTCAATTTGCATATTAGCCTTTTATTATATAGGGTAGTATATAGAGCAGAAAATTCTAAGAACAAAAAATAGATTCTCAGAAGGGGCTTAATCAGTTGTGTCTCTTCACTAGGTGGGAGTACATAGAGTCATTCCATGGGAGCATATGACAACCAACACCCTACTCTGCCAAACTCAAAATGACATGGGTAGCAAGGTGGGACTATCTAGTGAAGAGGTGCAACTGAATTTCTTTTTGTTGCTCTTTTATTACAAAAATGATGAACATAACTTCATTGTTAATTTAAATATCAACATTCAAACTTTAATCAACTCAGTGAGCATAAATATACATCAGAGTTCTTAGGGCATAATTAACATTCTTCACATTTTCTTGACCTTCTGGATGCATAACATTAGTTAAATATGGAAAAAATTCAAAACCAGGATATTTGGTTGTTAGATTCAGAAAGAAGAGAATAATGATATGGATCTTTGCCTGAACCTGGGTAATCCTCAGCATTGTACATGAACTTTTTTTTCCCCTATCCATTCCATTATACATTTTATACTTCCTAACCTCCAGGTTCTGGGGATATGGAGGTAAAACAACCACAACAAGAAAAAAGCATAGTAGTTTATTCAGAGCACAGTCCATTCCTGAGTAAGTCCCATAGTCTGATTTAGTCTGAAATGCCTGTGTACATTCATTAAAAAATATAGGGTGGGACAATTATATTATTTCCATACAAACAACTGTAAATCTATTTTTGTCTTACCCTGTGTTTATTGTGCTCCAATGACATACCAGGAAACAGCTGTGAATTACATGAAGATTTTAGCCTGTATGGAGTATAAATTCTAGTGAAGAAATGCAGAGAATAAACAAATAAATCTTACAGAGTTCTAGAAGGTGACATTGTATTAAAAAAAGAAAAGGAGTATGGTGATAAGAATCAGTAGTACAGTAATGAGAGGAAGACATGTAGATTGCAATTTTAAGTGAGGTTGTTGGTATAAGTCAGAATGAGGATATATTTGAGCAAAGAGTTAAAGGAGGTAAAAAAGTCAGCCAATGTGCATAACTGAAAGGGAATAGCCAGATTCGTTACATTAAAGCAGAAAAACATCTGGTGTTTGAGCAGTAACAAGGGTGGTTAGCATGCATAGGGTGAATTTATTTCCAATGTGAATATATTAATGTCTTCTAATACACAAACTTTGGGTGGTCGATGAAAAAGGAACCAATAAATATTCAGCATCTAGCATTTTCCCACACCTTTTATTTATTTATTTTTACATTAATCTGTTGGGGTCACTATTATAATCACCATTTTACAAATCGAAGTAATAATACCTAGATAGGTTATAAGACCAAGGCTACAAAGCTATTAAGTAATGGGACTAAGATTTGATCCCTCCAAATCATGAACTCTTTCAGCTAATATCATTCCAACCTTGCTAGTATTCATTACTTTGAGGCTCAGTCTGTAAACAAAGCAGCCAGAAATATCTAAGGATTACTAAACTTGACTCTGGGACTAGCTTGTAGTGTCATACTGGCTAACGGCCAGAAGTGACTATGTCTCCCACTTGTTTACTCTCACTTGCCTGTTTCCCAGCACTGCTTTCCCTTTTTACAGGAAGAGAAATTGTTGAAGGTGACCTAGGCAAGGATCATAGACATCAAGAGTTGCAGACAACTATTTAAAACAACCCACCAAAGAGAGCCATCATATGACCAGTCTCTGTATATGAGTTAGTGTCCCCTTTAGGTCACATTCCTGAGCAGTCACCTGGTAACAACTGCTTCCTCTTTCCAGCACATAACTGCTGGAGTATTCTGGGAGCAATCAACTGGGAAACCCAATAACAAAACCCCTGCCACCAGTCTCCTCTGATTCCAAAAGTTGAGCTCTACCTTCAATAACATTGTACTTTAATCCCACTGCAGTTTGTAACATGAAATATGGATATTTATGCTATAAATATTTATTTCTAACCAGTCTGAGATTTCTAATCCTTCCTTCCCTGAAGAAGACATCTGTTTTCTGATAAATTTTTTATTACTGTACTTGGCTCTATTATTATACTGAATAATAATAGAAAATTTAAGGCAGTTGGCTGCATACACAATGCACTCATTTACTCAGTCATGCTCTATCTTGCTTCACATAGTATATGTAAAATGTAATGCAACAAGATTAAGATTGAATCCACTGGATGACTGTTGAAGAAAGCAGTGGTCAGCATATACCAATTAACTTCTTACCTTAAATTTATGCTGCTGTGGAAAGGAGGTAGAAAAACCTGTATAACCTGAAAAAATTACACCTCCTTCTGGTCAGTTTTGCCACAGTATTACAAACAAAAGAAATATGAATCTAACTCTAATTAAGCCTTCTAAAGAATTGCATCTCAGTCCATGTGGCCCTGTGGTTGAGTGTTGACCTGTGAATCAGGAGATTATAGTTCGATTCCAAGTCTGGGTACATGCCTGGGTTTCAGGCTCTATGCCCAGTAGGAGGCATGCAGGAAGCAACCAATCATTGATTCTCTCTCATCGTTGATATTTCTATCTCTCTCCCTTCCTACCCTTTCTATCTGAAGCCAACAAAATATATATTAAAAATCATTGTATAATTATTTAGAAACACTGAGTACTTCTCCCCTACCCTCTCCCCTGTCACTACATTGCAACTAGATTGTGGCTGAAGTATTGCAAACATACCTTTTTAATGTATTCATGGTTGAGATGACAGTAAGAAAAATCTCCAATGGCAAAAGAAAAGGGGAAAAAAAGAGAAAGAAGGAAAAAGAAGAAACGAAAAGAAGAATGAATTGAAACTGAAATAGTGAACAATGAATGGTAGACAAATGGGTTGCCTGGGATTTCCTGGAAGCTAATACCCATATGATGCTGGGATGCAGAGACCCAGTGTTGAGTCTGTTGCAAAGTGCAGAAGTAGAACCTGAAAGTTGTATATTAAGATCCTCAAAGTGAGCTAAAGTGATTATAGGTCATTAGCAACACTACCTCTAGGTAGAAGACCTAAATCATCTTGAGAAGAAAGTATTCCCATTCTGTTACCTCAAGATTACTATAAGATCAAGTTCCCCTTTGAAACTCCTGGCCATCTGAACAGCTCCTAATGATCCAGAGGAGAACGATAAATATCTAGTGTTATTCCAGAGAAACACTTGAGCTATTATAATTTTGCACATAATTGTGCCAGAAGTTAATGTCCAAAATGATCAGAAAAACTAAGTCAAAAGAATCTTTAGTAATACCTACTACAACAAAAATGGTATAGGTACAACATGGGGGAAACTCTTATATGGGTGGGCATAAGAAGATGCACATACCCTTTTACCCAGCACCTTCATTCCTAAATATTTATCACTCCTAAATATTTATCTTAGAGAAACTCATGAGATGTGCATAAGCAAATATGTACACAGGTGATTTTTTATTTTTATTTTGCAGTGCTGTTTATCACGCTGGAATGAAATAATTCTCCCTCGGCAGGGGACTGGCAAACAAAGTATGCTTTCTTCAAACCATGTACTATTCTAAAGCAGTTACAATTAATGATCTAGAACTCATGCTGCCATATAGATAAATCTCAGGAAATATAATTTTTAGAGAAGAAAACCAAGTACCAAATCATACATGTATTATAAAACATACATGTAAATACTCTAAATATTAAATTTAATGCATGCATATACATGTAGTAAAAGTACAAAGACCTTCATGAGAGTAGGACATACCATGTTATGAATAGGAGTTACTTTTGAATGTGGACATAAGAGAGAAAATGAAATGTAATGGATTGAGAGATGGAGTGTGTTTGTGATATTTTCTTTCATTAACAAAAGGAAAGTTGAGGAACTTCCAGTGATGTGATCTTGGCAACAAGGTAAGTGTTTAATATTTAAAAATTCCTCCTGAAAAATAAACAAATTAAGACAGCAAATAAGAAATCAATTTGACAACATCTAAATAAAACTAGAAAGCGAGACATTTCTATAAACTTTAGAAACACAAACAATAAATCACCTATAGTTGTAGAACAAGAACATGATCAAAATTGGCTAGCAGGAATCATGAGGAATTAATGGGGACACCCTATATTTTGCTGCCACTATCTACTTGGGACACTGATAGATTTGGAGGCTCCTATGCTAGTTCTTTTTCACTTTCTGAAAGAGAAAAAAATGCTTGCTTATTTCCAAGGTATCTGCTGCTATGCCCTGATAGCTAAATAGCAAATAATATAAAATGCTAAAGAAGTAGTTATACTCATGACCCATCCAAAGCAGAAAATAATAACATCAATATCAAAACAAAATGGCATCCCCTAAATCAAATAGATTATAAATGTCTATAAAAAAGACCTCATCACTGGGAAAATATGCTCTATAATTTTACACCAACTCTTTATTGTGTTTATGTTTTCTCATAGTTGGAAATTTCCAAATATGACCTATAGTGACTTTTTAAAGGATTATTATTTACTGTTTATTTTAAAATAATTATAGATTTATAAGAAGTTACAATAACCAAAAGTTTCTGAGTATCATTCACCCACTTTCTCGCAATGGCTACCTCTTGCATTAACTATATTGCAACATGACAAAATTTACATTGGTACAATGTGTATATAGGTCTATATAATTTTATCATATGTGTAGATTACTGTAACCATCACTGCAATGAAGATAGAGAATTCTCTTCTCAGAAAGATCTACTGGTGTAAAAATCAAATGTAAAAAACTTGCCTCTCTTTAAACCCATTTACTTTCCTTCATTTATAATATAATTGTCTTAAATATTTCTCCTACATACATTTCCTCATCCACATCAGGAAATACCATACTTTATTTTCAACTATTAAAATTTAAAACAATCAAGAGAAGAAAAATATTTTATATTTACTCATAGTTTTTCTTTCTCCATTCTTAATATTCTACAATTCCTTCTTTAATCATTTCCTTTGTTTTATTCAAAGATTTACCTTAGTTATTATTTTAGTCTAGGTTCTACTGTTGATACAATCTGTTTTCATTCATCTGAAATTTTCTTTTTCTTCCACATTTCTGGAGAATAAGATAAAGAATTTATTTCTTGAAGCCAGATAAAGAATTTGTTGTTGATAGTTTGTTTGTTTTTTAATACTTCCTTCTGACTTCCATGATTTCTAATGAGAACTCCATTTTCATTTAAGTTGATTTTTCCTTTGATAGATAAGGTGTCACTCTTCTCTTACTGCTTTCAAGAGTTTTTCTTTGTTTTTATTTTTCTAAAGTTCTAGTTCAATGTGATTGGCATACATTTCTATTTTTCATTATAATTCTTTCTATATTGACTAGAAGCCTGGTGCATGGCATTTGTGCACTGGGGAGGGAGTGGGGGAGCTCAGGCTGGCCTGTGCCCTCTCACAGTGGGATATCCCCTACGGGATCCTTAGCGCTCACCACCATGAATCTGGCTTCTGGCTGAGTGGTGCTTTCCTTGTGGGAGTGCACTGATCACCAGGGGGCAGCTCCTGTATTGAGCATCTGCCTCATGGTGGCCAATGTGTGACATAGTGACCAGTAGTTCTGTTGTTCAGTTGATTTGCATATTAGCCTTTTATTATATAGAATTGATTTCAGAGAGGACGGGAGAAGGAGAAAGAAATAAAAACATCAATAATGAGAGAGACTCATTAATTGGCTGCCTCTTGCATGCCTCGCATTGGGGGATTGAGCCCACAACTGGGGCATGTGCCCTAACCAGGAATCGAACCTTGACCTTGTGGTTCATAGGTGGATGCTCCACCACTGAGCCACACCAGCAAGGCTATAATTCTTTGAATTATCTTTCTCACTTGTGTCTTGTACTCTCATGATTTTTTTCTGGACTATTTGACAATAAATTGAAGATATTTGTGACCCTGGACCATTAAATGGTTCAGTGAATATTTTCTAAAAACAAGGATATTCTCACCCTGGCTGCTGTTTCTCAGTGATTAAAGCATTGACCCATGCACCAGAAGGTCTCAGGTTTGATTCCTGGTTAAGGGATATACTTGGGTTGCAGGTTCAATGCTGGCCCTAGTCAGGTCAGGATGTATGCAACCAATCAAAGTGTCCCTCTTACATCAATGTTTGTCTCTCTACTCCCATTACCTTCAATATATTTATTCATTTGTTTAAGCAAGTTTTAAAATTGCTAACTGATGCCATTGTGAAACACAAACCTATTAGTTAGAGTTCAATATTTTATTTAAAAAGTTTTTTTAATAAAATACTGTTTTATGCATGCAATGCAATGCATAACTCTTAAGCGTACAATTTGATGTTTTGACAAGTGCATACACCTGTGTAACCTGCAACTCATAGTTATGCTAAGCCTGGGGAAAAAGAAACAACAACCAGGAAAAGAAGTCAAGCGTACATTCATGGAGATGGTTAGAGTGATTGCCCAGAGAATTTCAGTGAGAAAAGGAGGGGAGTAAGGACATGTAGGGGTGATGGAAGGAGGCACAATGAAAAGGAAATAGAATCAGTGAATTTGAGATCCAAATAGGATTGAAGGATACTGTGGGACATTTTACAATGTACTGTGATAGTGCTGTGACAGTATATGGACTGACACAATAGGTGTTTATTGTCAAAATATGAAAGTATGATTTGACTAATCCTAAAGGCTTCTTTTTTTCTGGGAACAGCTTTTTTCTTGAGGTCACTTGCAGATAGGTTTACGTATTTTTAAATTGCTTCCTACTTCTGCTAACATTAATATAAATGTGTGAAATAAAAGAGAGAACACAAAACTTGTTTCATTGCTGCTATTTTTAGTTTAGACGGCAATTCAGCAATTCTAGAAAGATACCCATCAGCTTTACAATTTAAATGAACAAATGCATCACCTTCTAATTGGAGACTTTTGGTCCTGAAACATAGTTTTGCTGCAACTTTAATATAATATATATTAATATGTCTGTATTCATAGTTTTTGTTTTATTTATGTAACTTATAACACCATATAAAAATCCTTCACAAATAATTCATTACTAGAGCCATTACATGTAGGAGTAAATGGTCACTTGCAATACATAAATTCAATCCAGAGTTTATTGGTGATAATTCCAGCTGCTGTATTCTCTTTATTGCTATATTTTTAAAAAGTACATTTTTTTTTACTGCAAAATGCTTGGGTTAAAGATTGACCTAATAAACAATGAATGGCACAAGAATAGTTGCTATGTTTTCTCAGCAGACTTTGAACTCTGTGACTCTAGAAATTCCCTGAATCCCTTTATAGTTTCATTTCAATAATTAAAATAGGGTGATAGAGGCAGTGGCCTGTGGAGTTTAAGGATTTATACAAATTACAGCTTCTCTTTCTTTTTTTGTGTGTGTGTGCAACATAGGTTTTGCTCTTTTCATTACTCTTTTGTATCACCTCCAGAAAATATAGAAAAAGGGACCAAGGGTGAAATAAATACAATATTTTAAAACATGTTTTAATATTTACCAGTAATTATAATTAAGATATATGTAAACTTAAAAGGTTGAAAATAACCACTTTTCACTAAGACTAACTTTATAAAATTCTATTCTACTCTAATTTTTTTTATGTGTGTGTGTTTTTATTGATTTCAGAGAGGAAGGGAGAGGGAGAGAGGTATTGAAATATCATTGATAAGAGAGAATCATTGATTGGTTTCCTCTTGCACATCCCCTACTGGGGATCGAACCCACAACCGAGGCATGTGCCTCTGACTGGAATTGAACCTGAGACCGTTCATTTCTCAGGCCAACGCTCTAACCACTGAGCAAAACTGGCCTGGGCTTCTATTCTACTCTAAAGCTTCTTCTCTGTAGGTGTAGTTCTTCAATTATTAATACATACATTATAAACTAAAGTTCAGTAGAGAAAAGGGGAAGGGGACATAGAGAAAGGGGTGAGGAATTTACTTAGTTTCTTCAAACCTTAGATTTAATATCTGTAAATTAAAGGCAACAAAACCTTCCCTAAAAAGATTGTAATGAGAATTAGAACTAAAATGTAAAGTAGTTCACATTATTGGTGATAGAGAAGAGACACGAAATATCCTTATCATGATAATCTGGGATCAGGGAGCCTATGTTCTATCACTGC
Source organism: Antrozous pallidus (assembly GCA_027563665.1). NCBI lineage: Eukaryota > Metazoa > Chordata > Mammalia > Chiroptera > Vespertilionidae > Antrozous > Antrozous pallidus. The sequence goes on along the minus strand of CM050508.1, from coordinate 160,273,896 downwards.
CTGAATACACTTGTCTAACTTTTGCTTTTTTTTAAATAAGTCTTTATTGTTCAGATTATTACAATTGTTCCCCCCGCCCTCCCCCCCCCCATAGCTTCCTTCTGTCTGGTTCCCACTCCACCCTCTGCCCTTACCTCCCCCACTCTGTCCTCATCCATAGGTGTATGATTTTTGTCTAGTTTCTTCCAGCACCCCCACACCCTGTTACCCCCAAGAATTATCAGTCCACCCTCTTTCTCTGCACCTGATTCTATTATATTCACCAGTTTATTCTGTTCATCAGATTTTTTATTCACTTGATTTTTAGATTAACTTGTTGATAGATATGTATTTGATTTTTTAATATATTTAATCTTTATTGTTCAGTTTATAATTACATTGTTCCCCCTTTTTTCCCCTATAGCTCCCTTCCACCCGGTACCCATCTCACCTTCTGCCTTACCTCCCTGACACTGTGCTCTTCCATAGGTGTATGATTTTTGTCCAGTCTCTTGTTGCACCTTCCACACCCCTTTTCTCCCCGAGAATTGTCAGTCTATTACCTCTGTATGCCCATGATTCTATTATATTCACCAGTTTATACTGTTCATCAGATTTTTAATTCACTTGATTTTTAGATTCATTTGTTAATAGATGTGTATTTGTTGTTTGTAATTTTTATTTTTACCTTTTTCTTCTTCCTCTTCTGAAAGAATACCTTTCAGCATTTCATATAATATTGGTTTGGTGGTGATGAATTCCTTTATCTTTTTCTTAGCTGCAAAGCACTTTATCTGACCTTCAATTCTAAATGATAGCTTTGCTGGGTAGAGTAATCTTGGTTGTAGATTCTTGCTATTCATCACTTTGAATATTTCTTGCCATTCCCGTCTGGCCTGCATCGTTTCTGTTGAGAAATCCGCTGACAATCATATGGGTGCTCCCTTATAGGTAACTAACTGTTTTTCTCTTGCTACTTTTAATATTCTCTCTTTGTCTTTTGCTCTTGGCATTTTAATTATGATATGTCTTGGTATGGTCCTTTTTGGATTCCTATATTTTGGGGTTCTTTGTACTTCTTTGACTTTTAAGTCAATTTCTTTCACCAGGTGGGGGGAGTTTTCAGTCACTATTTCTTCAAATACGTTTTTATTATCTTGCTCTCTCTCTTTTTCTAGCACCCCTATAATTTGGATGTTAGTATGCTTGAGATTGTCCCAGAGGCTCCTTACACTATATTCAACTTTTTGGATTCTTTTTGCATCTTGCTTTTCTGGCTGAGTGAATTTTGATTCTTTGTATTTCAAATCTTTCACTTGATTCTTGCAGTCCTCTATACTGCTTTTAGGTCTTTGTATAATATTTTTTATTTCAGTCAGTGTATGCTTAATTTCTAGTTGGTCCTTTTTCATATCCTTGAGGGTCGTGTTCATGTCTTCGAGGGTCTCGTTCATATCCTCAAGGGTCTTGTTCATATCCTTGAAGGTCTCATTAAGTTCATTGGCCTTTTCTAGGAGCCTCTTGAAAACCTTATAAGCATGGTTTTGAACTTTATGTCCAGTCCTTTTTTCCCCCTCCATTTATTTCACATGTGATTTCTTTCCATGTCTCTGCATTTTGGCTGCTTCCCTGAGTTGGTCAATTAGCTTTGTGTGGTAAATGTCCTCTAAGGGACAGTGGCTCAGTCTCCCCAGTTACCTGAGGTGGATACTCTTGATGCAGCCCTTTATGGGTTGCACAGTCTTGTTGAAGTTAAGCCTAGATTATTGTTGGTAGCACTAGGAGGGTTTGACCTCTATGCCAATTGGCTGTGAGGATCAATTGTGCTCAGGTTGGGTGGGTAGAGTCTCCGGGCTGAGAAGGCAGCCTTAATTTCCCATCAGCTCCACCCTATGCAGCACCTGGTTTTTTGTGCCTGGTGGTAATGGCTGCATGCACCTCTGAGAGAAAGCTGCCGCCCAGCTCTAGAGGATTCTTGGAATCATCTAGTCTTCTGTTGGATCTCTGTATATTGTTTTTTATTGCAGTTAGTGAATGCTTAATTTCTAGTTGGTCCTTTTTCATATCCTCAAGGGTCTTGCTAAATTTATCTGCCTTTTATCGAAAATTCTTCAAAAACCTCATAACTGTGGTTTTGAACTCTATATCCAGTCCCTTGCTTTCCTCCATTTCTTTCCTTTGTGACATGTTTCTTTGTCTCTGAATTTTTGCTGCTTCTCTGAGTTGATAGAGTGGTTTTGTGTGCTAGGTGTCCTATAGGGCTCAGTGGCTCAGCCTTCCCAGTTACCTGAGGTGGACACTCTTGGTGCACCCCTTTGTGGGCTGTGTGCACAGTCTTGTTATAGTTAAGCCTTGATTATTGTTGGTATCACTGGGGGAAATTGACCTCCAGGTCAATTGACTGTGAGGATCAGTTCTATCTGTGCTGGGAGAACTTCTGTGCTGGATACACCCTTATGAGGCAAGATTTGCTTCAGTGGGGCTTTGGTGCTCACTGTGTCTGTCCCCTGAGTGTGTCCCTTATGAATCTGAAGAGTTGTAATCTGGATGGTCCCACTCTCACCCCTGGGCACACTAGTTCTTGGATCTCTAATGAGGAGTTCATTTAGCCTCTGCCTGAGGCCACCCAGCAGGAGCTATGAAGAGATCTGCAGATTCCTTTTCTTTGTTTGGGTTTTGGAGGTGCCCAGAAGAGGCCCAGCTGTGAAGCAATGCAAGCTGCTGTGGGGCTTTGGGCCTTCTTTCGGATGTTATGAGTTTCACTGACTCAGATGCAGTTTGTTAGGTAAGTTTAAAATTCAAAGGACCACGCCATTCATATGTAAAAGCTTCTGCACTCAGCTTGGATGGGGTGGAGTCTCAGGGTGGAGAAACCAGCAATGGCTTTGTGGTGTGGGATCTCAGAGTGGAGCAAACAGTAATAGCTTCCTGTCAGCCCTGCCCTAAGAGGCCCCTGGTTCTCAGTATCCCGTGGTAGTCACTTCAAGCACCTCTGAGAGAAAGCTGCACTCGAGTTTCACCGGCTGCCAGACAGTCCAATTTCTCCCTGTATGAGTCTGGGTCTCCAGAGATTTGCTTGGAACTGGAGTTCAGATCAGTTGGGAACTTTTGTCTCCCTTCCAGTTCAGAAAGCCAGCCGCATACTCAGTTGCCAGCCCTCTCTGCGCCTGCACCTCGGTATCTTTGCTTTTCACAACTTCTGTGAGTCTCAGTGTGCTTTTCTCTTTCCTTCTAGTTGTAGAATTTCCACTCAGTCAGCCTTCCTGTGGTTCTGGATAATGTCCGTTTTGTGTTTTAGGTGTAGTTTTGAAATTTTTGTGCGAGGCAGTAGTTTAGGTTTTTACCTATGCAGCCATCTTGGTTTCTCCCAGCTTTTGCTTTTTTAACAGTAAAAGAGAAATGCCTGCTTTAGCTACTTCACAGAGTTATTAATAGAACAAAGCAATAATTAAATTACCTTTAATTATTGCAAAATGCTGTAGAAATAAATAAAATTAATGTTAAAGTTCTACTAAAATTTTAAAATTAGTAGTTTTGCATTCCTTCCTATAGCTTGAAACTCCAGGGAGTTATAAGAAATACTGAAGAATACCTATAACCCTATAAAACAAGCACTATTATTATTCATTTCATTTCACGCAAAAGGAAACTGGAGCTTAGCCATATTGAAGTTGCCAAGGTTATAAATTTAGTTTTCTAAGCAGCAGAGTCAGGATTGAACTTTTATCTGTGACTTTCAGTGTTCTACAGACCTAGAAAACCATAAAAACAAAACAAAATACTTCAATTGTGCTTTTAAGATAAAGCAAAGCAGAGGAATAGGATAGAAGTCAAGATTGATGAAAACTGCTAAATACAATGATATGATTTGGACTATGAATTGTGTATAAATCCAGGAAAGAATACTGGTTCCTAGAATTAGAGAGGATGGGGAATATAGAAATCATTTAGTAATGTCATCATTTTATAATTGAAAAAAAACTGGAGCTAAGGCAGGTAAATAGAGTGGCCCAAACCACAAAATCTCTTTGTGATAAAGATGGGTCTTCAAACTACAACCCATTGCTTTTTCCAAGATGAATTTGTGACTAATTAAAGGCAATTTAAATTCTAACTAGAGGACTGATGTATGAAATTTGTGCACTTGGGGGTGGGGGGACATTCCCTCAGCCTGGACTGCACTCTTTAGCAGTCTGGGAGACCTGGGGGGATATTCAACTGACAGACGTCCTTAGCACTGCCATGGAGGCAGGAGAGGCTCCCATCACAGCGGCTGAGGTTGCCAGAAATCAGCCGGTTTGTGGTGAGCAGCACTCCCCCTGTGGGAGTGCACTGACTACCAGGTGGCAGCTCCTGCATTGAGCGTCTGCCCCCTGATGGTCAGTGCCCTTCATAGCGACCAGTCATTCCACCATTCGGTCAATTTGCATATTACCCTTTTATGATATAGCATTGTGAGATCAGAAATTTTAATAATGTTATCCATGAAGTTAGCCAAAACTGGAAAACATGAATTTAGAACTACAGTGACACAGAAAGGTGGAGGAAAAAAATTAGAATAATTCAACCATTAAACCTGTCTATATGGAAGCTTTATTGTGAATCAGGCACTGATGGGTCTTGCAGATGCAAAGTTAATGAAGAGCTCTCACGCTAGTAGGGAACAGAGATACCTCTACCAACTTGGATAATGCAATGTAATAAGTGCAATTAGAAAGGCAAGCACAAAAGGCTGTGGGCACTCAGAGTGCTGAGGAGTTCATTCTGCCTCAGAGAATTCAGTTGATCTTGTTGTGGTGCTTCATAGAAGAGATGATATTTGAGCTTAACAGGTACCTGAGAAGCTGGAGGCTATTTCAATCAAAAGGAACAGCAAAGGTATAAGGTATCATACAGCAAATGTGTTAAGGGAACATCAAGATAATATTAAATGAGGCTCTAATTATTTATGCAACAGCCCCAGAAATGTATTTTAAAGAGTTCTTGGCTTATGAAAATTGTGGAGTCAGTCTGTTCAGAAATGTTTTGCTTGTTTCAAATTTTGCTCAAGTAAAAAATTCTTAAGGAAACATTTCTACTTTCCTGGTATTAGCAGGCTTACCATTGATATTCCCATTTTTATCATTGTCACAAGCTAAAAGTGTTGACCACCTGTGACTAACCGCAGACTCTCATCACTTTGGTTATATTTTTCCTACATGTCTTCAAAGAAATTTATAGATTTTGCCAGACTATTTGTTTTTCAGTTATGAGTAGAATTCAGTAAAAGGCTAACAAACTCAAATAGTACTGATTCAATGTGAACTAATATAATGAGACGCTTTACACTTCCATAAAACAAAAAATCTTCTTATAGTATCTGCTGTTTGCTGTGTGTTCTTCCCTCAGGATATTTATCACTCATAAACGTTACTTTGTTTTTTTCATACATAAAGTGAAAGCTTTATCATTCTTTAACATCTTTTATGCCCCTGTGGAATCCTTTGGCTAAGTTCAAGCTTCCATAAGCTTGGAAGGTATCTATATCATGTCTGTTTTTAAAAACATATTGGTTTTAGAAAGGAAGGAAGAGGAAGAGAGAGATAGAGACAACAATGACGAGAGAAAATTATTGATTGGCAGCCTACTGCACACCACCTTCTGGGGACAGAGCCCATTACCTTCTGGTTTACTGTGGTCAATGCTCAACCACTGAGACACACCAATCAAGTTATAGAATGTCTTTTTCCTTCTCCTCACAGCCCTGAATGATTGAGTCTTGAAGAGAGGGATGATATCTTACCCATCTAGTATTTCTAGTATCTGGCACTTGATAGGTGTGTAATAAATGAGAAAGAGATGAATGAGAGTAATCTCCACTGCTCTGAGGATCTTTATATTGGCCCAGGTGAGTCTGATAAGAAGTAAAATGTACTTGTCTAAGGAAAGAGATGACCTTAAATGTTAGGATTTTTAAGAAGCCAAAAATAACCCTCTTCTTTTTACCACCTCCTGAGTTTGTGAAGTAAGATAATTTAAACACATGGAGATTTTTTTTTTTTAAAAAAGTAAGTTATATTACTGATAAGCTGTATGGTGACCAAGACTTAAATCTACAGTCAAAACCATTTTCCAATACTTCACTGTTGGATAGACTTATCTTCCAAGTCATCAGCATAGCTGTGTATTACAGGCCCCTTTCATAGGACAGTTTCCTTACCATGTTGCAGAAAGCAAATCAGATATTATTTATTCATTCTAGAAATATTAATTATATACCTATTATGTGCAAAGCAATAATGTTGAATAATTCCTGTGCTCACATTATCAGACTTAAATCAATAGTTGATTTCATTATAACACAATGATGAGCTACATGGCATAAAGGGAGGACAGGGTAGGAGCTCAATCCCTGGACTTAGAAGGCTCCAGGAATATTTTCCATAAAATACTCAAGATATAGCTTGAGAAAAGACTAGGAGCTTTTAAGTAAAAAAGGAGAGTTTTCCAGATCAATATTTTAAAAAAGCATTGTTTTAGGCATAAAGAACATTTTAAATGATTGGAGTATAAAAAATGAATGAAGAGAAAGGTGAAAGGAATGAAGAAAGAAGGAAATGAAAGAGTGGGCATGAGATAGGAGAGTTTAGCAGAGGACAAATCCAAAGGGCTTTGCAACCAATTTTAGTTATTTCTATTGAACTCTCTCCTGAAGGGAATAGTAATTAACTGAATAGTTTCCAATTGGAGAATGACATAATAGATGAGTCACTTTGTGAAATGTGTTTAGAATGATGGCAGGAGAAACGTTTGGGAGGCTTGTACATCAATTAGTAGAGACAGGGAAGTTGAAGAGGAGTAGATGTTTGAGAAGCGTATAGGATGTAATATCAAGAGGAATTAGTGGCAGGTTAGTTGAATCTGATGCTAGTGTTTTCTGGCTTACGTGAAAAGATGGTGTGGCGTTCTATAATCAAAGAAAGTTGGGGTGAGGGAGGGGGAACTGATTAAGAGTGGTGATACATGAATTCACATTTAGATTGACAAGTTTGGCGTACCTGGGAGTCATTGTTATAGCCATGTCCAGTTGGCAGTAGGAAATACAGAAAATGAAACACATGAATGTAATCTGGATAGAAATAAAGATCTGAAGAACATAAACAAGATGGTGACATCGCAAAATCTAAAATGGAAGAAATAGTGAAATACTAAAATTCTCCACTAAAAGTTAACCCAAGATATAAAAACAATTTTGAAAAACAGATCCTTTGAGGAGTGATTAATATAAAAGAGTCAAGTGTTTCCTTCAAAAAATTACAAAGCAAATCTTTCTGCAAAGGTGCACTTATTATATAATGTGAGTTCCAGATACAACTAATTACCACGGATTTATTTGCTAATAAAAGTTTTTGTTGTTTTAGTTTTCTCAGTTACAGCTGTAATGAATACTCTCCTATGTTCATCTGTCCAATATGTGATCTGGAACAGCTCAATACAATTAGGGACTTTAGTTCAGAACATTGATGGGATTGAAACAGGAAAGTATGACATCTACAAATTAAAATGCATTGCCAGGTATTCTCAGGATGCATTGGCTCTGTGTTATTAGCTCCTCCATTGATCATGTCTTCAGGGAATACCAATGCCCAGTAATCAAGATGTAACTGAGTTAGAGGATTCTACTGATGGAAGAAAACTTGAAGTCTACCACAGTCCACCTTGTTCAAGAATCATATAACTTGGAAAAATCACTAAGATCATTTGGGGAAATATCTTCAACTATGGGTCAAGATCCATTGTGGGTTGTGAAACCAATTTCATGTTACAACTTGCTTGTTTTAAAAATGGAAATAGATTAAAATAAAATAGCATAGACTACAAAACAAAATATCAAAGCACATCACACACTGAACAAGTAAATGTTATTTTGTGGAAAAACAATATGGATGGGAGTAGAGAAGAAAGGCAATTGGTGACAGTAACAATCTAAATGAATGTGGGAAAGTAAGAAAAATAAGAGATATGTGGGGAATATCAAGTAGTTTGTAATAGTTATTGATGAGTCTAGAAGCAGGTGATTTACAGGAGATAAAACTGGACCATTACAGGAGCCCAAATTATATTGGATCATGAAAAACAACTAAGGAATGAGTATGCTATTGAAAAGGCAGTAGGGAATCATGGAAAGTTTCTGAGAAGGGAATCAACATTGTAGAAAGTTTAATCCTAGAGGTCTAAGAAGGGTCATTCTGTACAGAGATTAGGTAGTATATGTAGCAATACTTCAGAAATAAGGAACTCAAAATCTGAATGTGCCAAATATCTTCCTGACTCTGGGCTTTGCATATGCTGTTCCCTCTGCCTGAGTACTGTCTATCACAGCCTCTACAATCTTATTTTAGTTATTTGTTTCTAGTATTTACTTTATGAAGGAAATTTCCTGACTTTCAAGACTAGTTTAAATTTCTCCTCTCATATATATATCACACTAATGATTATATAATGAATGTGCTATTATTTAGTGTCTGTGTCATCTGCTAGAATGTAAGGTCCATAAGAGATGAAATTTGTCTTGTTCAAAACAGTACTTTCAGAATGGTGCCTTGTACACTGTTAATCACTAATACATTTGTGTTAAATAAATGAAGGAGTGGTGACAGAAAGAAAACTAAATTCAGGGGGCATTGAAAAGGGAAACCTGGAAGGACTTAGGCATCTATTAGGTATTGGAGGAAAAAAAGAGAGAAGCCAAAGATTCAGTCTTTTATCCTTTCAACAAACCTTTGTTCCTCATACTCTCTGTGTCAGGCACTGTGCCGGACCCTGGGAAAATGGAAGTGAATGAGACATAATTTCTTAATATCAAGATGCCCATAGTTGGAAATTAGAGCAAATTCTTAAGTAATACTTACTATATACCAGATACTATTCAAAGTACTTGGTATACATTAACCTGACAATCACTTCCTCATTTTATAGATGAGAAAACTAGGACAAGAGAGATAAATAACTTCCCAAGTTCACTCTGATAGGTGAGATTTGGTTCCACTTTCTCAATTATTCTGAAAAACGGCCATTCCAACCTGGAGCAAGGACACATACAGGTAAGTAGATCATCATAAAATGACATAACAATAGATACACGTCCTGGTCCAGAAGAAAGTGGTTCTCTCTCCAAAAGGGAGGGTCAAGGAAGGCTCGCTGGAAGGAAGTGACTTGGAACTGAGTTTTGAGGGATAAGTTGGAAATTTCCACATGGGAAGAGTGTTAGGGAGAGTATTTTAGGTGACAGCATTTCAACGCAAGAAAGTATGAAGCAGCATGATGTTTAGGGACAATTCTGGAAGCAGAGGACAAGAAATAAGGTTAGAAGAATTATCAGGAGAGGTTTTTCTCCCACCTATAAGGATCTGAGACCTGATTCTGAAGGTTGTAAGGTGCACAGAAGCATTTTAGGGAGGGGTGGGTTGGGTGGAGTAGGATATGATCAAATTTGCTTATTAGAAACTAGAGGCCTAGTGCATGAAATTCATGCATGGGGGCAGGGAATGTCCCTTAGCCCAGCCTGCATCCTCTCCAATCTGGGACCCCTCAAGGGATGCCCGACTGTCCATTTAGGCTATGATTAGGCCTAAACGGGCAGTCGGACATCCTTCTCACAATCCAGGACTGCTGGCTCCAAACTGCTTGCCTGCCTACCTCCCTGATTGCCCCTAACCGCTTCTGCCTGCCAGCCTAATTGATGTCTAACTGCTCCCCCATCAGCCTGTTTGCCCCCAACTTCCTTCCTCTGCCAGCCTGGTCATCCCTAACTGCCCTCCCTTGGCAGGCTTGATTGCCCTCAACTGCCCTCCCTTGCAGGCCTGGTCCCTCCCAACTACCCTCCTCTGGTGGCCTGATCACCCACAACTGCCTTCCCTTGCAGGGCCTGGAACCTCCCAACGGCCCTCCCCTGCTGGCCATCTTGTGGTTGCCATATTGTGTCCACATGGAGGCAGGATCTTTGACCATATGGGGGCAGCCCTCTGTGTATTGGAGTGATGGTCAATCTGCAAATTACTCTTTTATTAGATAAGATAGAGACCTGGTGCATGGGTGGGGGCCAGCTGGTTTGCTCTGAAGAGTGTCCCAGATCAGGGTGGGGGTTCCCTTGAGGTGAGGGACAGCCTGGGCAAGGGGCCTGTGAAGGTTTGCTGGCCAGCCACACCCCCCAGCAACCCAAGCGGAGGCCCTTAGATCTGGGATTAATTTATGTCTACAATTGAAACGTTGTAGCCTGGAGCAGAGCCAACCAAGCCTTTTGCTCACTCCATGGCGGTAGCCATTTCTGTTTGAAACTTTGTAGCCTAAAGTGGAGGCTTAGGCTGGCAGCGGCAGGCGGAAAGTTTGGCTTCCTCTGTTGCCAGGGAAACCCAAGCCTCTGTTCTCTCTAGCTCAGTGGCTGCCACCTTTTCTGTATCTTTTATAATCAAAACTGTGCAGCATTGAGTGGAGGTCTAGGTCAGCAATGGCAGGCAGAAAGCTTGGCTTCCTCTGTTGCTGGGGAAACCCAAGTCTTCCTCCTGCTCTCAGTGGTGGTAGCCATCTTGGTTGGGGTTTATTTGCATAATCTGCACCTGATTTGACTAGTGGGCATGGCTGTGGGCATGGCTTGTGGATGAAGCAAAGGTTCAGCCAAATTTGCACATTACTCTTTTATTAGATAGGATAGTACCTTACTAAGAGTCATGAAGTAGAACAGACTGAGGAGGTGAGCTAGAAGTTAAGACAGATTAGGAGGCCACTGCAATCAGCCAGGTGAGAAATTATGAAGGACCAAATTAAAGCAATAAACACAGAAATAAAAGGATTTATGGATGCTACAGAATGTGGATGTTGGGGAAAGAAATGGAGAAAGTTAGGGTCCTTTTAAGGTTCTTGACATAAAATCAGGTCACTAATGGGTGGGTGGGACAACCAACCAAGGGAGGAGAGGACTACTGAGGTTAAAGGTGGTGGGTTCCATGGTTCATTAGGGATAGTCTTACTTTCTGGGTAAAAAGTGATCTACTTGATAATGTGGAGTCTCCACTATGTAAAACATTTGAAGCTTCCAAGTTTAATCCATGGGTATGAATTAAGTCACTGAGAAGGAACAAAGCAAAAACAGAGGTCTGAGTATAGTCCCTTGGGAGGACTGATCACAGCAGCAGTGATAAGAAGAGCCAGAGGAGAAAGTAAAAGCATGAGCAGAGTGGCAGGAAGACATTGGCCAGTGTACCAACATCACAGAAACAATGGAGGCAGATCCTTCCTCCCCACCCCCCACCTGCATGGGTAGTGCCTCAGGCATATCCTACTCATTTGCTTTTCAGTGTTCAAGCCTAGTGCTTCCTAATTTGCAAACGCTTCCTTAACTGCTCCTTTCCATGTAAATGCCTCTTTTGCTTTGCTGCCAATTGCTACTTGTGTGTAACTTGAAATTTATAGAAGGTATCCCTCCATAAGCATCTGTCTGAACATCTGTATTAACGCCATTGACTTGTAAGCATTTTTAAGGGTAGAACAATATTTGATCTCATATCACATTGCCTCTAGAAGATGTTAGTAAATTTTTACTGAAAGGAACACTTTGGGAAGCTTGGGGTATTATTTAGACTACCTCAGAAAGGGCCACTACTTGATTAAAACCTGCTTTATTTGGTTCCTTTTTGATGCTCCTAGAATACACAGTTACTAGCAGTTCTCCAAATAACCCACATGGATCTTTGTACCTGGGAAGCTCATCATGTACTAATTACCTTGCCCTATTCTTCTTTCAGAGCTTAATATAATAATCTAAGAAGTGTTTCATATTGCCAGCGCAGACATCAAACCACTATCAAAGCCTTCAGGGCCCCAAAGTTCATCATTGCTCTTCTGTATGAATTCCATCTTATGCACACTTTATAGAGGAGGTGCACTGACCACATACTATTATCTGATCTGTTCACTTCTGTGCCTCACATCCTAAATTGTGAGCTTCTTGAGTGAAAAACTAATGTCTCGAACATCTGGGAGGTCCATCAGCTATCACAGAAGCCAGCACATGAGGGTACCTGGGAAATGAATGAGGGATTGGATGGTTCCTGTGTTCTAGCCATCGAGTGGGCCACCACTAGAGGGCACTGGCAGCTCTGTTAGACTTCAGGTATTCCCTCAGCCTAACACAGGATCAGGGCTATTGGTAAAGGCACCAGAACTAAAACCTGAGCTTCTGTATTTCACCCAGACAGCAGGACAGAGTGTGGATGCTCTTATTTCTGACTCAATTTCTCTGCCCTGAATGCCTTTTCAGATTTCTAACTACTTTCTCTGCCTCAATGCTAACTTAACAACATAACTCTTCTTACTTCATCAGGTGTGTCTAAGAAGCAGCTCTATTCAAGTCACCTCTTCTTAGCATGTTGTACGAGGCCCTGTGCAAATGCCCAACTTGACTCTCAAATTGTATGTCTGCCACTGGTCCCGGTCCTCTGATATCCTGGCAGAACCTATCACTTTTGCTGTTTGCTGAATAGACTGTTTATGCTCACACAGTACATGCTTTTAGCTTATGCTGTTTCCTCATCCAGGAATACCCTCTGTCCCTCTCAGACTCCCGCTTGTCAAACAATAGTCTTTTAGGCTATATTTGATAAAGAATTTTCCAAAAATCCAGGCAGAATTTGCAGTTCTGTCTTCTGTGCATTTTAAGAATGTACCTTTAATTTAGTACATTATATTTGCCTGTTTGCTTATTCCTCTCCTCCAGTTTTATATTTTCTTCTCAAGGGCAGGTACCACATTTCAGAATTTATGAGCTGTTCACTTGTTTTGTGTGTTTTTTAAAATATATTTTTATTGATTTTAGAGAGGCAGGGAGAGGGAGAGAGAGATAATAAACATCAATGGTGAGAGAGAATCATTCATTGGCTGTGCCCTGCATGTCCCCTACTGGGGATTGAGCCTGCAACCTGGGCATGTGCCCTGGATCAGAATCAAATCTGGGACCCTTCAGTCCACAGGCTGATTTTTTATCCACTGAACCAAACTGGCTAGGACTATGGACTGTTCACTTGTAATTAAACACAGCTGGAAAGATAGAGGACCTTCATTATTATACCTATTCCCATGAACCAGGCTAACACCTGAAGAAGCTCTCCCTACTTGGGTGGCAAGATAGAAACTTCTAGGTACGTTTTTCTACACATTAATAAAACTCCAAGTGGTTTAAGATTGTCTATACTTAGGTTGCAAATAGAAAGCATTTGTATTACAGTCCTCTCTTTCTTGTCAGTAATAGACTTTACTAAATATCATACAAGCAGAATCCAGTAGGCCCTTAAGATTAATTGCATTTGCCGTTTAGGGCCTAGAAAAGAAAAGTCAAACACACAAACAAAGAACATGTCATACCTTATGTACTATGATGTATACGTGAGGCCTTCATGTATGGTGTTCCTTCTGCCTGGAATCTATACGCTCCACTCACCTGCATTTCATCTACTGGCCATTTTGTTTCTCTAATATACTCCTATTTCACCTTTACAACTCCACTCCAACCTCACCTCCTCTGGGATACCCACCCTAACTTTCATAATCAAAATTTGTCTCTCTCTCTCTCTCCATGTTCCCATTGTGTTTTTGAATGTTTCCATTATATCACTTATCATTGTTTGATTCCTCTGTGATTTCTCTTTGAGACTATGCACTCCTTGCTGATAGAGTCTATATCTTCCTATCTACAGGACTCGAGCATTTCGCCCAGTGTTTGACACAGCAAGCACTTATTACATACTCAATGAATGAATGACTGCATGTTTTATTCCCTCCTTCAACAAATACTATTTGCTAAAGTACCCATCCTTGAAGTTTGGGTGGCTTAACTTTTTTTGTAGCAGAGTTCCTGGGGTTGGGCCCAAGGAAATAAACACCCACAATTTAGAAGTCCTAAAGGGTGTCAATAGGGAAGCCCATCTGCAGGTAACAGGATCACAGCCACCAAGGCTGTGCCCTGAATGATAACTTTCAGTGAGGCAGGGCTGTCCAAATCCAGGCAGAGCCCTGCTAGGATGGGTCTGGAGAACTGTGAAGATTCTAGGAGAAGAACTCAATGGAAGACAAAGTGGAAGCCTTAACTTACAAAATAGAATCTTTGGAGGAAATTTATGCTTGAGTTCTCAGGAAAGAGGCTAAACCTTAAGAACTCAGAAATCTTGAGTCATAGCTGTGTTGTAGCTATGGGAAAAATTACTGAGCCTTACTTGGGTGTGTTTGCAACCACAGGAAGCAGCTCACGTGATGGTCAGAACTGAATGGATGTAGCTGTTAGAAGCTGGGTAAGGCTGAGCCAAGGTTTTGAGAAGAGGTTGACTACAAGGATTATGTCCATTAGGTATTCATGGCAAAGGCTCAAGGAACATTTGTTGAATTGCTAAATCATGATTTTTCTAGCATTGGGCAACAGCCCTGAGACCAGTGATTGGTTCTGAATGATCTGGGCAGGATAGAGGAAGGCAAACATGTGGAGACCCTGAGGTCACACTAAGATTTCTAACCTGAATGCAAACCTAATTTCCTACCTAAAAGCTGGAGGCTTATCTGGCCTGAAGTTGATTCTAATGGTAAACCCTTATGTGGGGGCCATTTCATTTTAAAGGTGCTATTTCAGCTTATCAAAAATTAAAGTATGTTCTCCCCTCCCACATTCCATTTGAGAAGTATATCTGTCATATTAAGATACTTTTATCAAGTTTACCAGCCTGCTTGTCAAGTTTGTTATAGTTAGTCACCCAGAGAATTATAAATATCTTTACCCTCAGATGTGGTCATGTTGGAGGAAGAGAGGAAAAGGGTGGCAAGCTGGCAGTTGACTTTTTCAAAGTCATTGCCATATTAAATACTTTGAATTGCTTCTGTTGTTCTTCCCATAAGTTTGAGGTTTATTAGACTTGCTGCTGATCTGAATGGGCATAGCCCCATGTTGGTCAAGTTGTGGGAGACAGTTGCTGTTTTTCTTGGCCACATTCTCTTATTGTTCTTCCTGCACGGGATAGCAATATTTCTCTTGGAGAGTGGCTAATAATTCATTTTTATCTTGTAAACAGTGGGCAAAACTGATGGTGTTTCTCTCTTTGCAGTGGTTGTGTTTGTGCAATGGCTGAAAGCTTTCTGTCAAAACTTTGTCTCACTTGCAGTAGATGCATTTTTTTCAACTAAATAAAAGTAGCCACCATAAAAGAACATTTGTTATATTCTGGGCATAGAATCATAGCATGCCCATAATCATCACCACTTAGAGTAACTCATGAATTAAGTTCTATTTTTATCTAATTTTTTGAGTTGAGAGAACTGAGACTTAGAGACAGTAAGTAAGGTTCCCAAGTGTTACTTGGCCCTAATTCTATGTGCTGTCAAAGTTTGTGTGGTAGATATGACATCCAGACCACAAACCTAGGTACATATAAAATCTTTATGTTATAAAATTATTCTCTAGGCCTTTTTGCTGGAGTGGTAGAAAAGGCAATCACCGTCACCATTGGTACTTACCACACCAGGGAGTTGTGCTGAGGTCCCCGGGCTAGTTGCCAATAGTGCCACATCATCAGAGAGGCGATCATTGGTCCAATGGAGATTCTAACTGTTCCAGAGCACGTGATCCAATCCTCTAACTGGCTGTTCTCCTGCTCTAGCTTACATTCGAGGCATTGGACCTTCAGTAAAGATTGGAATTCTAGTAGCTAGAGTGTCACTCTCCTAGTATATCAAAGAGACATTCTCACTGTCCTGCACAATCTCCCTGCAGTGTTATTTTTATTACTGAGTGATGCGTGGATGCTGACTTCGATTATTTCTGGGGGGTCCAGGAAACAGCTCCTTATTTCCAAGTTTCTCAAAGTTGCTCTCTCTACCCCCATCTTCATGAAAATAGTGGCATAGTTTCTTCAAGAACTTCTCACTTTACATGACACAGAATCCTTTGCTTTAAGCATCTTCTTTTTACCACTCTACCAAAGTCCCAGAGGCCAGCCTGTACTTAAGTTCCGGCTCCGAGGTAAAGAAATATAGGAAAAATAAAGGTAAGCTAGAATTCTCAGAACTTATTCTGCCTTATGTCTCTTTTTAATTTTATCAGATTGGTTGGTCTGAATGGGTGTGAGTTCACTGATGAGGTGTGGTGAGTTTTAATGATTGAGTCTTTTTCTTGCAAATCTATTTTATAGAACTGTCTACCAGGAAGAGGTGTTTTTCTAAATCTCTGGTTTATTTTTATCTTATGGATACTGTGAGTCATAGAACAAACTACATTTCCATATCTACCACACAGGTCTTTCGGACACCTTTTGGTTAGATACATATCTGTGTACTCTGATATTCCGAAGAAATGTCTTCTATGCCAAGATTTTTAAGACTTGTTTAAAAAATAAAGCACATTATCACATGAGTCAGGGCCTGGGGGAGGGGAAAGCCTAATGAAAATGAGCTTTGATTCAGTCTTTTATGCATTTTTTAACATTTCTCTCTCTTTTTTTTTTATCTATCTAGATGACAGATTTTTACATTTAATTAAGAAAGATGGTGTAACTATCAAGTAACACTTGTAACATATAGATATAAAGAAGTAGTGATATAACTTTGTCTCTCCTTAAACATTTATTTTTTCACCATGGAGCTAGGGGAAGAGCATTCATTGCAGGTCAGCCCAAGGAGACAGGGAATTGCAGCCACGTGCTGGAAGCTGCATGTACTCCACCTCCTGAGCCCTGAGGCAGCTCCACAGACAAACTTCCTCACCCTTCAGAACTGGGGAGAATTGAATTTCTTTCCACTTAAGCTCTAGTAGGTTGCTATGTTCCCCAAGGAACTTATACATATTTACTAAATTGAATGTTGCCGTGTGTTATCTCCCTCCCTCTCTCTCTCTCTCTCTTTCTCTCTCATTAACCCTCACCAGAGGATATTTTCCCCATTGACTTTCAGAAAGAGTGTAAAGCACAGCAGAAAGTGGGAGTGGGGTGGGGTGGGAGGTGGGGAGTGTGGGAAACATTGATGTGAGAAGGGCACATTGATTGCTTGCCTCCAACATGTGCCAAGACCAGGGCGAATGATTGTACCTGCAACCCTAGTACATGTCCTTGACTGGGAATTGAACCCACTACCCACCAATGAGCATGCCAAAGCTCTAACCACTGAGCAATACTGACCAGGCCTTCCTTTCTCCCTTTTTTCCTCCCCTGATCCTCTGGCTGGGCCTTTGGGTCTTTGAAAATCAAAGTGTTCTCTTACTTTTTCCTCACTAGTTTTCAGTGCTGGGCCTGTCTGTGTTTTAATATCGTCTCTTCATGCTGTTTTCTCTGTGCCTGGGTCTTAGCTCACAGCTTCTCTCTGAATCTGTCCCTTTCTGTTTTCTTTCTCTGAGACTCTCTGTTCTTCCATTTCTTCTTTGCATCTGTCTCTGACTCTCTCTCTCTCTCTCTCTCTCTCTCTCTCTCTCTCTCTCTCTCTCTAACACACACACACACACTCTTCTATATTTGTGTTTGTTTCCTTCCAGAGTTACCATTAAAAAAATCATTGTAGTTTTTAAAGAAATTAAACACATTTGAAGATTTTTATAGTTGCTCAGAATACACAGCATTTTTAGTCCCCAATACAGAAACTTGAGGAAAGTAGATTTGTCTATATTAATCACAATACACTGCAAGTCATATAGAGTAAACCCTCTTCTGGGTTCTCTGCTTGCACTCTGTCCAGACAGCGTTGCATTTCTCTGACACCAATCTGACATTTCACCAGGAGACTATTAGCCTGGAGGGAATACCAACCTCTCCCTTCCCCTAGTATTTTGACTCACATTACAGTTATTTGGCCCCAGATATTGGCACAGAAACACTGGTTTGGTTGCACAAAGTCCTTGGAGCCTGACATTTCTTATCTTCTGTGTCTCAAATGTTAGGGACTGAAATAAGACATTGGTTTGCTACTGTTTTCCCTTGCTTCACTTTCTGATGATGATCTAAAGGGTGTGGTCAGCTGCTTCTTGGGTTTGATCTGGTCATCATACTGCCTTGAACATTAACATTAATCCTTTAAATAGGTTTGTACTTGGAAAGGGAGTGAACCAATCCTATCTAATAAAGAGGGAATATGCTAATTGACTGCCCCACCCTCAAAGATGGCAGCGCCTGTAGCTATAAGATGGAGGTGCCCAGTCCCTTCCACCCCCTAGCTGCCCAGGGCCTGCCCAAGGAGCAGGCAAGCTTCGAATGGGTGTTTCCCAGCCTCCCAGGGTCAGCCTTAGGTGCAGGCAAGCCTTGGCTGTCAGCTTCCCAGGGCTGCCTGAGGCTCAGGTAACCAGGAGCCACTGAGGCTTGTGTTGGGGACAGTGGCAGCAGCAGAGGTGTGATGGGGGTGTCGCTTTCCCCTCATCACTGGGTCTCCTCCCCGACTGAGCCCTCCAAGACTGTGAGAGGGGGTGGGCCAGGCCTGCCTTTCAGTGCATGAATTTTCATGCACCAGGCTTCTAGTTGTCATATATGGAGGATGAAATTTAAAATGGCTCTGCATGCAAAGCCTCTGCTCTTTTGTTTAGGAGAAGAAACAATTTTTTTTTTTCTATTTAGGTTCTCATTACTGACAGACAAATGTGATGAACACTTTATGCAAAACATCTCATTCACTCCTTAGAGTAAACCTGCAACTTAATATGATGATCCCATATTGCAGATGACAAACTAAGACCGAGAGAAGTTAAGTAACTTGACAAAGGTCATACAAAATAGCAGAGTGGAAACTTGTTGTTTATCAATGCTTTTAAGGGCAATTTTTATACCTAAGAAAGGTTATTCGGGTGCAAAATTCATGTTCAGTTCATTTGAAATCTTTGTTTTTCTTAAGCTTGTACATTAGTTTATAAATTTTATGAATAAATCTTGCAAATCTTATCATTACTTTAAAGGAAAATATTACAACTTAATTAAATTCCATGAATATTTTTCAACATTTATTAATGTAATATATTTTTATTTTCTTTTAAAGTACATCAATTATGTGATTTAAACTTCCCAAGAACTTAAGTAGTTCTCAATTTAATAAATTAAATTTATAGATATGGTGAACTTTGGGTTCTTTGAAATGTTCCAAGTAAGATTTCAACATTAAATTTTAAGTCTAAAGCAATGACTCAGTTATTCATTTTAACTTGGAATTACATGTTATTTTAATAGGCCTAATTTTTTAAACATTAAAAAATAAGCACATATTTCTGAATACAAATATTTTAGCACTGCAATCTTTTTGTTTTGAATTTTTATATATAATAATAAATTTTCTCATCTTTAAAAGATAAGGATATATCATCCCCAATAATTTTTAAAAAATCTTTGTTGTTGAAAGTATTACATAGGTCCTTCCATTAACCTTTTCCAGCTGGCTTCTGTCTCCTTCCCCCTCCCCCAGTCCCCAGTCACCCATTGTCTATGTCCACAGATTATGCATATATGCATACAAGTTCATTGGTTAATCTCTTCCCATTCTCCCTCCCCGGCCTTCCCTCTGAGGTTTAACAGTCTGTTCATGCTTCTATGTCTCTGAGTCTATTTTTGATCATCATTTTATTTTGTTCATTAGATTCCACATATGAGTGAGATCATGTGATATTTATCTTTCTGTGACTATCTTATTTCACTCAGCATAATATTCTCATGCTGTTGCAAATGGTAAGAGTTCTTTCTTTTTTTGTTGCCGCTTAGTATTCCATTGTGTAAATGTACCATAACATTTTTTATCAACTCATCTGCTGATAGGCACTTAGGCTGTTTCTAAATCTTAGCTATTGTAAATTGGGCTGCTATGAACATAGGGGTGCATATGTCCTTTCTGATGAGTGTTTAAAGTTTTTTACTATATATTCCTGGAGATGGGATCACTGGGGCAAATGGAAGTTCATTCCCCAAAATTTGATGTTACTTTCTAAATAATTTTGGGAGCTGTCTTCTCAGTTTGCTAAAGTTTCTTGACAACTAGAATTACTCTCATATATGTGAGGTTCATATATATATATTAAATTTAGTTATTTTCTCTTGCAAAATAAAAAAAAATAAAACAGAATTACCAGCCAGACATAACTGCATCCTATCTACAATGCTGTTGTGACACACTGAGCTCTTTTTACCTAAGTCATTTTTCTCTGTGGAAGATAGCATTTTTTATTGTTGTGGTTAATCCTCACCCAAGGATATTTTCCCATTGATTTATAGAGAGTAGAAGGGCTGGGGAGAGACAGAGAGAAAGAAACATTGATGTGAGAGAGACACATACCTTAACCAGATGGAGCCTCCAACCCAAGACCCTTAAGTCTGTGGGGTGATGCTCTATCCACTGAGCAAAACCTGCTAGGGCTGTGGTAGATATAAGGTGGCCTCCAAGATTTCTGTTGCCTGGTACATATAACCTGTCTAGTCATCGCTCCTTGAGTGTGAATAAAAGTTGTGAACATAATGGGTTATTCCTCCTGTGATTGTTATGATATATATAGCAAAAAGGATTTTCCAAATGTCATGAATTTATAGATGTAATGAATTTGAGGTAATCAAATGAGTAACAAGGTCTTGGTTGGGCCTGGCCTACTCAGGTGAGCTTCAAAGAGACAAGAAACATCTCTAGCTGGTTGCTTCAGTGGATAGAATGTTGGCTTGAGAACTAAGGGTCCCAGGTTTGATTCCATTCAAGAGCATGTACCTCAGTTGCAGGCTGCTCCCCTGGCCCAGGCCCTGGTCAGGGCTCATGCAGGAGGCAACTAATCAATGGTTTTCTCACATCAATATTTCTCTCTGTCTTTCCCTCTCTTCCATTCTCTCTAAAAATCAAAGGAAAAATATCTTCAGTTGAGGATTAAAAAAAAAAAAAAAGATAAGAAACAGCGACAGCACCCTCCTGCTGGTATTGGAAGAGGACCTTCAAACTTCAAATGAGAGCACATTCCTGGATGACACTTTGATTTTAGTCTGATGAGACCTTGAGCAGAGGATCCAACTAACCCAGACCCAGACATCCCCACAGGAACTATGCGGTAATAAATTTGTATTCCTTTAAGTGGCAAAGCTTCTGGTGATTTGGGAGAAAGCAATAAAACACAAATACGTTCTCCAACTGGGGTAGTTTTGTCACCTGTGTCCTTCAGATTCAATTTATACATTCCTAATTCCTCTGTACTCTCACAGGAGACCTGAATCCCTCCAAGGTGCTACATTCCTCAATAAAGTTTTGCATCATTTGCTGGTTGAGATATTTAAATGTCTTTCCAAATACAGGAATTCTGCAGGTTCCCAAGTTCTTATAAATAGGAACTTGAGGGAGCTCCTCTCTGTTATATTCTTCCCATATTTGGGCAATAACTCTCTTAGATATTACAAAGACATCTCCTTGAATTCTGTATATCTTTCATTATTTTCTCTAATGATTCCAATGACATTTTTCTGAAATCATTAGAGTCCAAATCTGTCTGATTCTGTAGTCAGACTCTTACTCTTCCAGGGATAAGCTATGTTTTTATGAAAAGTCTTGAGTGCTGAAATGATATTGGAATCTAATTTCCCTTGTTATTCTGAACATTCTGACTTGAGGTTCTCTCTGATTTTTCTAAAGCAATAGTAATTTTTAAAAAATATATATTTTATTGATTTTTTTTATAGCAAGGAAGGAAGAGGGATAGAGAGTTAGAAATATCGATGAGAGAGAAACATGGATCAGTTGCCTCCTGCACACACCCTACTGGAATCAAACCTGGGACCTTTTAGTCCACAACCCAGTGCTCTAACCACTGGACAAAACTGGTTAGGGCTAAAGCAATAGTAATTTTATCCTAACATCATCACTCACTGAGTCCATCAAAAACATGTAATATACTTCCTATCAAGTGATTTTTAAGTGTACTTGTATTTATTAAGCTATTTAAATAGCACACTGATAATTGATTCATGTATATCCTATATAATAAAACCCTAATATGCAAATTGATCAAACAGTGGAATGACCGGTGGAATGACCAGTTGCTATGATGTGCACTGCACTCCTGCAGAGGGAGGCGCCGGTGGTTGCAGAGGTGGGGCTGGCCAGCAGGGTGTGCCAGGTCACCAGCCAAGGCAGGTATCCACAGGGACCCCTAGATCACCCCACATGCCAGTCACTCTACAAATGGCCCTGATTATAGGCAAGCCTAGGCACCCTACCCTATATATTGGGAACAGTCTCTTAGATTTAAAAATCAAAGCCTGGGAAGGCTACTCTAACACTGAAAAAACAGGATGATGCAGCGATGACATGCATGGACTCTGGTTTGCACATTTTGTGCTCAGCCTTGATTCTGACACAGCTGTGTGACAAAGCCAATTACTTAACTTCTTTCTGCTTCAGTTTTTCCATCCATAAGATGTGGAAAATGGTACTACTGCCTCAGAGGATTCTGTTATGCACTACTTTTTATAATCAGGGCAAAAAACAAAATGTAGCTGGCCGTACAACAGCAAGATGCCTTTCACCTGTGTGAAAAGTATGGTCACTGGTGCATGCGGTGTCCTAGATTGCGAGAGGGATGTCCAACTGCTGGTTTAGGCTCAACATCCCCTGAGGGATCCCAGATTATGAAAGGATGCAGGCTGGGCTGAGGGAAGCCCCCTTTTGTCCCCTTTCTCCCCCTTCCTCCCCCCTGCTCCATATACAAATTTCATGCACTGAGCCTCCAGTATATATAGTACTGAGACATACAAAAAATAAAAGATACAATCCCCTTTCATAAGGACATTATGACCTAGTTGAAACAAGATAAAAATGAAAAAATTAATAATTTGTATAGAAAATAATAGAAGTTAAGAGATACATTTTAAGGTATATGACTGGTACAGATGTGGGTTAAATTTTTAAAAAATTCACAAAACAAGTAGGATTTAAGCTTATTCATTTATGTATTCATTCAACAAATATGTATTTAGAAACTTTGATGTGTCAAGCACTGTGTTAAGCTCTGAAAGCCAAAGAATAAGTCATAGTCACCCCCTTTACTAAGCTCACATTTTAGATGAGAAAACAAAACCATAAGAAAAATATGAGGAACACTCAAATAAATGCTGCTATAATGGTATGTACAACATGCAGTGCAAACCACGTGGAGAGAGGAAAATGCTGGCGATGAGGATGGGTAGACATAAATGGAAGTCCACAGATGTTTGTTGAGCTTGAGAGAGAAGATAACACTGGTTTTTGTTAACCATTTTCTATGTCTTGAGAATTGCCCTAAGCACTTTACACTAAGGACCCCCATATAATCCTCACAGAGGGAAGCAATCTCTGTCCCCACTCCTTCCAAGAGGACACAGGTCATTTTACCACATCTCATCACCCCCTTTCCGACTACTCCAATCAAGTCTTTCTGATCTCTCTCACAGACTTTTGCAGAAGACCTTGAACTAGTCTCTGTTTCTGCCATTGCCTCACCGCAGATTTCTTTCTTTCTTTCTTCCTTCCTTTCTTTCTTTCTTCCTTCCTTCCTTCCTTCCTTCCTTTCTTTCTTTCTTTCTTTCTTTCTTTCTTTCTTTCTTTCTTTCTTTCTTTCTTTCTTTCTTTCTTTCTTTCTTTTCACAGCAGGTTTCTTTGCAATCTTTTAAAAACACAAATCAGATAATGTCAGTGCTCTGAGCAAACATTCCAACAATTTCCTATTTTGCTTGCATTATAGCCCAAGGCTCTTAACCGGGCTTTCAACATCCTACTTGATTTTGCTGTCAACTCC
Source organism: Antrozous pallidus (assembly GCA_027563665.1). NCBI lineage: Eukaryota > Metazoa > Chordata > Mammalia > Chiroptera > Vespertilionidae > Antrozous > Antrozous pallidus. The sequence continues at coordinate 160,250,153 of CM050508.1, read as the reverse complement.
TCTGTGACATCATTCCTTACCACTCTCTACTGAACCGATCCCTGTCCCCTCTGTTACTCTCCCTGCCAGGAACTCAGTCTCCCAGATATTGACAGCCTCACTTCCTCATTCCTTCAGGTCTCTGATCAAATGGCATCTTATCAGAAAAGCTGTCTTGGGTCGGTGTGTGGAAAGCACAGCCCTCTCTCCTCTCCACTCCCACATCCCCCTCTGCAACCCTCCCCTGCTTGTCAGGTACTTTCTGTCTCCTCAAACTAAAATGAAGGTCTCATGAGGACAGAACTTTGTAGTGCTTTTTAGTTTAAGCCCAATGCACAGCATAAAGCCTTGTACCTGCTAGAGTCTCAAGACATGCTGTTAAAACCATGAATTCAATGACTTGCTAATGATCATGCCCAGAGCTGGCCCCTGGATCCAAATTTGTCTAACTCCAGAGTCTAAGCTTTTAAATACTTTAGTATTGAGGAGGAGGAAGAAGAAGATAACACTGGGGAAAGTTGGAGCATAGAGAATGTGAGAATGAAGGTGGTGAAGATGAAACTAGGAAGACAGTTGGGACAGATAATCAAGACTCTGCAAGTCTTGGAAAAGTAGTTTACAATTTTCATTGTGAGCATGAAGAGAAGGCTTGCAGCATGGTGTTAAGGGCCCCTCTCAATGTTAATGGTGAGGGAGTGCTTGAGAAATAGGGAAAGGGCATTTATGTAGACTCTAATGACACTTCAAATCCCTTTTCATTCCCATTAGAGTTCTGCAGGACCCTGCAACCTAAAACTGACCAAGCGGAGAACTCAGTAAATATATTCCCTCCTGGCACCTGGCACTTTTCACATAGGATTTGGTAGACTTTTAAATGCTGAAGCTTCAGGTCATGGTTGGTTTTGTTTTCCAAGACCTTTTGTTGATCATTCTGCGTCTAGTTAGTCATAATTATTATAACTAGTTTTTTGCCTGAATGTCTATATATTATCCCCGTTTGATGGTGGAGTCTCAGGTTTCTAAATCCATACTTCCTGAGATTTTGTATAGCCAGGAATATCACTGAAGTTGGCTTCCTTGCAGTTTAATTCTAGGTTCTCTGTATGATAGAGTTCGTTCATCATTCTTGATACTTATTTTCCAATAAAGTCCCGAAATGATTTTCTCTGTTTTTAAATTTCCAAATTCTTGATATCTTCTCTGTGATACATTAATGAGTATAAAGCAACTTTAAAAAAAATCTGTTTTACATGTGGGCTGCCCGATTTATATTAGCAATTGTTTTCTAGCTGGGTGGCTATGGTAGGTTTCATAATACGCTAAAACTCATATTTAAACACAAGCTATCGACCAGTAAGTATATAAACAAGAGCAGATAAATATTTTTCTTCCATTATATTTGGATATAAGATTGGACTCAGAACTCTCTGAGTAATGCAAAATTAAGGTGGAAAAAGGCAGCTCCAAATTGGTTTAATCCAGCTGGAAGGCAATGAAGAAACAACATTGTTCCTATCTCGCCTTCGTTTGGGTAGTAATCAAAGCATGCAAAGCTGTGGGTGTTGACTCTTCTAAAATCAGGAGAACTGTACCGGGTATGCTGGCAAGCAGTATCCTGGCTTTTCTCCAAGCTGTGTTTCTGGAAGGCAGAGAACAGCCCCAGCAAGTCCCTGACTGAGCAGAAAAAAAGAAGCAGTCCTAGTTGTGTTGCAGAAGACGTCTTTCAGGCAAGAAAAGCACCAAGGAGATAAGCTCTTAAGATATCAGGCACATTCAAAGCCTCTGAAAAAATAGCATTTAAAGGACATCCAACAGATGCCTAGAGAAGAACCACGGAGAGACGTCAGGAAGTTCAGAAACACTAACATGTATCTATGTTGATTATCATTTTCCAGTCAACCGCCCAGACTTTGAAATTTATTGGACATACTGGGAAAGCCACATATGCTATTTTACGGGAAGAAACTAAGCCTTGATTTGTGCATTTGGGGATTTTTTTTTGAGGAGGAGGAAGAAGAAGATAACACTGGGGAAAGTTGGAGCATAGAGAATGTGAGAATGAAGGTGGTGAAGATGAAACTAAGAAGACAGTTGGGGACAGATAATCAAGACTCTGCAAGTAGTAAAACAATTGTGGGGCCTAGAATATAGCAGTGCTGTTGCTTAACCATATATTTGTGCAAATGAACAAAGATCCTTCTTCCTTAGGAACCCTTGCCCTTCCCTCTGCTTGGCATCCTGGTGCTGCTCTGGAGAGAGTGCTTAGAACCCACTGCCACTCTGGGATGAAGGGGGCCACAGTACGCTGCAAGTTTGACAGGTTTGCTAGAAAATAAAATGCTTGAGAGTCACTGAGTCTGGTGTTAAATAAGTGTTTTCTCCCCTTTTCATGCCACCTTGGCTTAGATTTAGATGCTGCTCACCTACTAAAGCCAGATGTATGCCAAATTGTTCCTTAGCAATGCACAAATTAACTTCAAAACATCTAACTCCAATACAACGAAACAATTTCCACTTGAGGCTATGCTCCATCTTGTTGGTTTATACTTTATGTTCTGTTAATAATAAATATAGTTATTGTATTTCTCTGCTGGACAAGTTTAGTTTAAATATGCAAAAGCAATTATTTTAATTTTGTGTTTGTATATAAAGATTAACATGGCTCACGTTAAAAAAAATTAAATGACTAAGAAAAATAAAACAAGAATCATGATGACAACAGAATAATCTATCAGTGTTCAGATTAGGTTCCTATTCTAGGCTACCACATAATTCCTTAAGGTTTATGCCCTACAGTTTTCTTCTTGGAGTGATCATCTGTTACATGGTTTCTATGGTGATGTCTTGGTGAAAACTTTAGCTAAGAAGGAAAAATGTCAGATCACTAACTTGAAAGTCCCATGTTTCTCAGCACCACTGTTTAGGTTCCTTTGCTTGCATCAGTTTGCTTTCTTTACTGTTAAGAGTTATACTCATTTTACTTAGTACCATTGCTCTTTACTTGTCCTTCATTCCCAAATGCGACTCCTGACTTTTACTATGTGACTTACATGAAATTACACATTATACATGTATGAATCTCTTTCAGAAGCTTCATTTGATTTGTTCTACCATATCACTTTAGCTCAATGCAACAATTATCTCTTGACAGCATGTATAGACCACCGGACAAGGTGCAGGAGGGCATACAAATGAATGAAATGTAGACCCTTAGTGAATATTCAATAGATAACAGCAACAGCAGTAACAATAACTGGCATTTACTCAACATTCACCTTATGTCAGGCACTCTGTGAATTTTCCCTTTTAACCCTCATTTATGACAACCCTATGACATAAGTATTCTTATCATGTTACCAATGAGAACACTGAGGCTTGTAAAGAGTAAGTGGTCTTTTTAAGGTCAGAAAGCCAGTAAGTAGTAAATTTGACACTTAAAATGACCCTGCAAATCAATATTCTAACCTCTACAAAGTAGTGGAGAATAAAAGACTTAACCATGAAAACAACCGGAACACAAAATATTACCCCATTAATCAGTGTTACCATCCATTTTGAGTGCCACTCCTTCCAACTTCCCTCTTGCATATATTATCCTGGTAAACGGTACTATTGTCCACCTAGCAGCCAGGATCCATCTGTCTTTTCCTAGTCAATTATTCTATCTCACCAGTTACAGCACTTAAATACCTACCTATCTGCACAGACACAATGTTTTCTTGATGTAACAGCCTGTTCTTCTCTTGTAGTGGTGAGAAAAAATTGATTTTTATCATGTTCCTATTAATAATCTTTCAGGCACTCTTCTTAGGACAAAGCCCAAACTCCTTAGCCTGGCCTAAACAGCCCTTCAAAATCTGTCTCATGTTTTTCTCTCTAGTTTTACCTCTGGAGCTATCTGCAGGGACACCCAATTATTCATCCAAAGGAGTTTTTGTATTGTTCTGATTCTCCTTTACCTCATTACAAGCCCTCTTACTTTCTTCATACCTATTTGCATGCTACTCCCTCTGGAATCTACTTCTTTACTCATCTCTACCTTCCCCAGGCTGGGCTTCCCTGACACAGTCCCTACCTGGTTGGGCTAAGTGGCACTCCTTTGGCTTTCACATACAACAAGCAACCCACTGTCATAAAACTAACCCTCCTCAATCTTTTACTATTTATGACCCCAGACAAGGAGCTTCTTGCAGGCACAACTATCATTCATCACACGGGCACTCAATTAATGATTGTTTACTGAAAGAATGAAGGAACTATAATCCAGGATTTATTTATACCTGATTTTAGAATGCATTTTCTGTAATTCTCACTTGATATAAACACACTCATCCATAACCAGAGACATCATCCTCAGACTTACCGTTAGGTATTGATAAAGCAGCCAGAAACACGTCAATGACTTTTAAAGGCTTTAACACTTCTAACATCACTCACTCCCCCACTCCTTGCTGACCTTTGTAGAGGTTTTCTTTGTCTCTTCAACTGATTAAAGTGGCTTTTTAAAAAATATATTTTTATTGATTTTTTTTTTACAGAGAGGAAGGAAAAGGGTAGAGAGTTAAAAACATCGGTGAGAGGGAAACATTGATCAGCTGCTTCTTGCACAGTCCCTATTGGGGATATGCCTGCAACCAAGGTATACGCTCTTGATCAGAATAGAACCTGGCCTTCAGTTTGCAGACCAACACTCTATCCACTTAGCCAAACCAGTTAAGGCTAAAAAGTGGATCTTAAGGAAAAAAACAAAAAACAAAAAATAAGCAAAAGCTCCTTCAGTTTTAAAATATGAAGACATCTAACGATGTCTGCAATTGCTTGAGGGTATATCCATCCACATATTCCATGTGATTTTAGATAAGATGCCCCTCAGGGCTGGAACTGTGTTCTTGGTCCATCATACTTATTTTAGAACTTGTAGACTTGCAGAGCATTCTTTTTCTCTAAAAACAACAATCTTAAAAATAGCATGATATTTTTTCCAACCTTACTCATAGCCTAAGGAAAGGAAGATTACAAAACGATGCCAATGGAAGGTCATCAACTGACCCCACAAGGTCCTGACAATGCTTAGCAAGTATGAAGAACCAAGTAAAAGAGAGATGTGTGCTATAAGTCTTAGTAAAAGACATTGTACTGAAAAGTGGGAATGCAAAAATATCAACACAATCCTATATAATAAAGAAGTAATATGCAAATTGGCCCTAACACCCTCACAAGATGACCACCCCCCATGTTATCACAAGATGGCTACCACAAGATGGATACCCCCATATTGTCACAAAATGGCCGGCAGGGGAGGGCAATTGGAGGGGACCAGGCCAACAGGGAAGGGCTGTTGGGGGAAACCAAGCCTGCAGAGGAGGGAAGTTGGGGACAACCAGGCCTACAGGGGAGGGCAGTTGGGGGCCATTGGGCTGGCAGGCAGAAGTGGGTTAGAGGCAATCAGGCAGGCAGGCAGGTGAGTGGTTAGGAGCCAGTAGTCCTTGATTGTGAAAGGGATGTCTGACTGCCGAGTTCTAAACTGACAGTCGAATATCCCCCCAAGGGGTCCCAGATTGGAGAGGGTGCAGGCTGGGCTGAGGGACACTCTGTTCCCCAGTGCACAAATTTTGTGCACCAGGCCTCTAGCCTTTGCTATAAAACTCACTCACCTTGGATGGGCATATTCAAAATAGGTCTGAGTCCATTTTAAAAGGGTTTACTCAACATAGACAATTTATTCTATGAATAGGGATTCTGGAGCACCTACTATAACACCTTCAGCATGAAAGCACAGAGGTAAGGGAGAAAGCGTGGCATAACAGGACAGAAATGATGGGAGGCAGACAGATCTGCCTTTCAGTAACAATGCTGTCATTTATCCGCTGTTGCTTTCATGCGTATTCCTGAACTTCTCTAAGTCTGTGTTTCTTCATCTGTAAAATGCTGATAATACACCTCACAGGTTTGCTCTGAAGAATAAACAAGATAGTGCATTCAAAGTGCTCAGCACAGGGCCTGCCACCTGCCGCCGCCTGCTGCCATGACTTAACAGGGCAAACCCCAAGTGCAATTAACCTCAGAGGAGAAGTGCATGGAGAAAAACTGTTAGGAGTGAAAGTGTGTCTGTAGTGTTCAAGCATTCACATAAATTATGCCAGACCCTCTAAGGATAAACATAGTCCTGCTCTCAGTCTTTCTCCCCCTGCTAATGGTAACCTCCACAAGAGTAGGAACATTTTTAAAATTTTCCTTTGCATAATTTTAGCAAATAACATAATACCATACCCACAGACAATCTTGAAATATATATGAAATAATATTTTATCTATGTTCTTTCTGTGGTTAGGTGATTGGCTCTTGGCAAGCAGACAGGAGGTTCACTGTTTTATTTATGCTCAATTATTCCTGAGTATAAACTAGAGCTAAACTAAGAACAAAAACAAAACAGCTCAGCTTGGATCTAGTTTATTAGTTCCAAATTTAAAGTTTCCCAGATCATTATCCTCTTCATGTAGTTTGAGGGTAGGTACCCATTATGTACCAGGCACTTTGTATTATCAAACTTGATTTCTATAATGATTCACATCTGATAAATACTGGTTTTCTCCCAGTACAGAGGGAGCTGAGGCTCAGAGAAACTAAGACTCTTGTCTAATTATTATAACTAAGTAAGTGGCAGCACTGAGATTTAAATCTAGAGCAGCCTGAACCTTCTCCCACAGTATATAGTTCCTTGTTGCAGCTGAGGGTCAGAGGCGTGAAGAAAGATACTGGCAAAAGGCCAATATGCTGGGATTGTAGCGAGCAGAGGGTCTTGGTTACTCTGCTAAGCACGCATTTTTCCTTGTGACATTGTAATTTTTTGATGAGGCTATCATTGTAACTCTCTCCAACATCTGCCTTATCCTGTTAGAGGACAAGATCATAGACAGCACCATTATTTTAATTAGAATCCTGCTCCCTGAGTTCATACGTCAGTGCTCATGCAGGAATGTGAAATGCCGTCTACATGACTGAAACGCTGTAGCCAGGATTTTTCAGTGAATGGATAAGGTTTTATTGGAGAAGATATTCAAATAAGTCAGGAAAAATTCCTTTGAAAATTGCTGCCAGAATGAAATTCTCCAAATGTTTCAGTCAAAAACACATTTGCTCTGAGTGAAAAAGGTGAAGGGATTAAGCAAAGAAAAACAAAAAACAAAACTCATAAACACAGACAATAGTAAGGTGATTACTAGAGGAAAGAGAGGTATTGGGGGAGGTAGAAGAGGGTAAAGGGAGGATAAAAGGTCATGGAAGGAGACTTGATGTGGTGAATATATAGTATGACATATAAATGGTATATACTAGAATTGTACACCTGAAACATATATAAGTTTATTAACCAATGTAATTCCTATAAATTAAATATAAAAATATTAAATAAATACTTATTTTTTAAAAGCACATTTGTATCCTGGCTGGTGTGGTTCACTTGGTTGGTGTGTTGTCCTGTACACCAAAAGGTTGTGGGTTAGATTCCCAGTCAGGGCATATGTTTAGGTTGCAGTTTAGATGTGCAGTTGGGATGTGTGCAGGAAGCAACTGGTCAATGTTTCTCTCTCTATAAAAATCAATAAAAACATTAAAGAAAAAACATTTGCTGTTAGAATTAAAAGCAACAGAGAAAGTTCATTTGTTCATAGCTTCCCTGAAATTTCACATTCTCTCTATTCACCAAATCCCATTTATCATTTTGAATCCAGCAATTTCATTCTTAAAATAAAAAGTTTTAAGCCACATCTACCACAATAATATATGCCCATCTCTTGCTTTATTCAAAATAAAATTACAGGTGCCAAGGAGCACAGCTTGCTCCTAGTCAGAATGAAAAGTAACTTTTTGAAGGGCCTGGAAATTTGATTTCTTATGTACATTTGTGATAATAATCAGTTTGACTCTGTTCAATACCAAATGGCAATTTAAGCCTGAAAGTCTGCCAGAAAAGTACATTCAATTACCAGTTTCTTAGGAGACCTTGAACAGCTTGACTCATTTTAGTATCCTTCTGGTGGTCTGATAGTGAAGCATTATAGCCTACTCTTGTTGAAGGCGAACTCATCATTTCTCTCAAGTAATATGCTTCATAATTGCTCAACTCAGGGAAGAAAATTCAACTTCTTAAAAATTAAGAGCTAACATGAACCACAATTCCGGTGGCATTCGGACTAAGTCTCACCTTTAGGCAAAAACACATTAAGTTTACTCTTTGCCTTTTGCAAGTCTTCCCTGAACACCACCCCTATCCCCCCCAGAGGTGTGCTAATCCTTACGACTGTCTATGGAGTCGATGTTATTCATTCCATTTTATAAATGCTCCAAATCATGCAACTATTAAGTGGCAGAGGCTGGGACCAAAGCACCCCGCCAGTCTTTTCACCTAGAGCATAGTCCCTTATTTTTGTCTCCTGAAAGGTTTTCTCTTGATATTTCAATTCTAACTACTTTCATAGCAACATCAGTAGTGAGAGGAGATAATTGGGGGCGGGGGGACCCAAAAACATGTAAACTATGATCTTTACCCACCCTTCTTTTATTTTCCCCAAATTACTTTACAGTTGATAAGCCACCTTCTGTGTGTATGAGGCTTTCTGGGCAACTCCATTGCTGGACATGAATGCCAGCTCTAAGAATCAAGGTCAATGTGGTTAACATTCTGAAGGTTCAAGCAAACTTATCTCTGTTTCCAAATAGCAGAAAATGGTCCTTGAATTCAACTGGTTGCTGATAATCATTGCCTTTGAATAGTGGTGAAAGAACAAAGCAGAACTGCCTATCCTCCATCTTGTGGAGCTGGTCAGCCTGACCCCCTCCTCTCCTGATGGGAGTGACCACAGGAGCACCAGGAATGTCCTAAATCCCCCAACCACTGCCTGAGTGGATCAATAAAAGCTCCAGGGACACAGCTTAGGTCCTAATAAGAGATGGCTTAGATCTCTGGATATGAAACCCTAACCAAAGTGACCAAGCTCTGGAACCCACGTCATTTTCCTAGGCCTACCCAAATGACCAGTCCTTATAACCTTTGGCTCCCCCAAGCTCTCTCTCTCTGTTCCCACCGCTGCACCAGGAAAGTGGCTGTGAGAGCCGAGCCCAGGCTTGAATAAAGACACTTTGCTTTTGCATCAGAAAAAAGGCTCCATGGTGGTTGATTATTGGGGATCCCGAACTCTGGGCATAACAGTGGCTGCTCCTCATTCTATACCTCAAAATCATGTGCACAAAATCCAATGTAAGGGCAATTAAATCAGCATCATTTTAATAACCAGGTTGGGAGATACAAAGCTCTGAAATTTAGATTTCAGAGGCTGCAAAGATGTTTTAGAATGCTCTGCTCAGTCCTTGGAGTGAGATGTCACAAAAGCAAGTTTCATAAAAATAGCCCATAGTGCACTCGAACAAGAAAATACAGAGAATAAGAAAGAAACCAGGTCTCACATAGTTTCGGATACAAAAGTATGATGTTAAGTGAACAGTGTAATCTCTTGATTGTCTGGTGTTTTTGTTTGTTTGTTATGATTTGTTGCATACAGAGAGGGTTTCAGCAGTAACTAGACTAAATGCACCAAAGGAAACATTTTCCACAGATTTCCACTGGTCTGTGACAAAATTCTGCTCCACCCACATAAGATTAAGACGTGAAAGCATGGAGGCCCTGCTCTCAAGTGGTTCGGTGTAAGGATTCAGCTGCTCTTTTGGGAAAAGGCTGCCCTTTGCAGTGAGATGATAACCTATAACATTCCTAACCTTGCTGCTAAAATACCTCCTTTTTGAAATGATGAAAATGTTTTTTGATTTTTTTCCCCCCAAATGTTCTTCCTTAACTATATCATGAGTTGGCCATTGTTAGGGGTTGAATTGAGTCCTGCCAAAAAAATATTGAAGTCCTAATCCCCGGTACCTGTGAATGTGATCTTATTTGGAAATAATGTTTTTCCAGATTATCAATTTAAGGTAAGTACATTTGGAGTCCTGGTCCAATATGACTGTTTCTTTATAAAAGGAGAAAATCTGGACACAGGGAAATTTGAACAAAGGGAGGATGGGGTAGACATTGGAAAAATGCTATTTACAAATGAAGGCTGCCAAAGAATGAGAGCAAACTACCAAGAACTAGGAGAGAAGTATGAGACATATTCTCTCCTATAGGCCTCAGAAAAAAATAGACATGTCTACACCTTTACCTCAGACTTCTAGCCTCCAGAATTGTGAGACAATAAATCTCTGTTGGTTAAGTCTTCTAGTCTGTGGTTATTTGTAATGCAATCCTAGGAAACTAACAAGGCCAATCTAGGTCAATCCTTAATCTCTGTTTTTGCTTTTATTTTGTTTTCCTTTCTGAAATTTTACCAGTTCTTAAAATCCAAAATCTAGGAACCATTAAACTGAATGATTTTAACATTCCATCCAACCCTGCGTAAAATGTTATTTTACACTGTTGAACCTCTTTCTCAAGTTTTCTGATCAGGCATTAGGGTGCCTGCAGGATTGGAGGCTTCCCAATTCTCTTTAAGATGACAAAATATAAACAGGAGTAACATTTAGGTGTTTTAGAGCCAAACCTGAGAATCCATCTTACTGCATGGATGGAAACCCTAAACATAGATGCTGAGTTTTCTCCCTTGAGGTTGAGTAGAAGTAAAACTCCAAACATTCTTGATATAGAATATCAGGATCAGACATGTCTCTGCCTGTGAACCTGATGAGGGTACGTGTTTCTCATGAGGTTAGAAATAGGTCCCCAAAGTCTGTGGAGCACCTCTTCCTTTTTCTAATTGGTTCATTGAACAATCCTCACCCTTGTTGGTCCTGGGAACTCTTCCTGCTTTTCCCTTTTCCTCTTTGGCAAGTTACACAAGAGGAGATTAAGGACAGTGAGGGATGTTTTATCAGATCGTACTTGGATCCACTTGTAAGTGCCACATATCCATTGCTGAGATGGGTCTGAAAGAAATACAACTAGGCATTTACCCACTCATTTGTTCATACTCATTGAGTTAATACATTTACTCAATAAATAGTAAAGAAAGAGGAGACCCAGGGATATCAGTCCCTGCTTTGTATTAGGTTCTCACAAATTGACTATAATTATAATAACAAGAAATTCTTCCTTATTTTATACATGAGAATCTTTGGGCTCAAATAATTGAACTTGTCCATGGTCCCAATAGCTGATGAACGCAGCAGCTTGACCTCAGTCCTCAATAACTCCCATATCTCTGGTCTCTTCACTGTATCCACTGCCCATAAAGCCCCCCAAACTGGTATATACATACCATGATAGGTATCATAAGACGCCCCTCATTCAGTAGTGCTTTTCTTCTGGCCTCCAGCCCAAGTCCCTCACTTCACAAAAACTTGATTAAAAACTAACTTGCTCCAGAAAGACTTTCAGACTTCCTGGTTTTCATCTTTACTTAGCCAATCCTTTATCGCTTGGGTTTTAAATTATGCAGCTTCTGTTGACTTGTTTTGCATTCATTGAAATGCTGTCCTGTTTTTGATAGCAGTGTGTTTCTATATTTGATTGTTACCTCCCTGAAAGAGCATCAGCTCCTCAAAGGAAAATATTGCCTCTCCTAGCCTAGTGCTACCCTGCTGCTAAAGAGTGGTATAATCTATCACTTAGTTGAACCTCCGTGTCCTCATTGATATGAAAAGAGGGTGGTAGTAAAATGCTGTCCATGGACATTTCTTACCCTGATGATTATTATACTTAGTGTCTCCCAAGCATCAGTCCTGGGCTCTTGGAAATGCCCAATAGAGGTCTGTGGTCAGGCTTACTCATGTGAGGGATATTCTGGTTTTATCAAAGCAGACTTTCTCCCATCCCCAACCACACCCCTGCTGGGCAACTTAGGCCAACACTGCTGAGTATAGACTCAGACAACCCACACTGCCACCCATCTTGGTCCTCCTAATTTTCTCTTTTTCCTTTTCACTTGATGTACAGCTGTAAGTACAACTCCAGAGTAAGATGGTAGAGTTTTCTCCACATCCTCCTTATCTTTATAGAAACCATTCCCTCTTTCTAAATACTTTCACACTTCCTGCTCCCTTGGTCAATTCCTACTCCTCTAAGACTTGGTCTTTCCTCACATCCCAAGTGAAGCCTTTCATGACCACCCATCAGCCATCAGAGTCTGTAAAACTGCTGTAACTTGTTCAAATACTTGCTGTCTGTGTTTTAATGGCATCATGCTAAAAGAACGAGTACTAAGTGGTGTGGTTTTGAGCATACTGACTTGGTTTTGACTTGGTCACTTACTAGATATGTGCCTTAGACAATTATTTCTCTGTGCCTCAGTTTTCTCATCTGTCAAATGAGGATAATAATAGTTCTTATCTCCTTGAGTGTTTTTGAGGATTAAATGAATTAATGAATAAAAACACATAGAATAGTGAACATACTATATAGTTAGCACTATACAATAATATAGTTCCATTTCCCATATAGGTTTTCAAATAAGTCGAGAAATATTTTATTATAACATTGCTATAAATGCCTTAAAAACTCCCCTTTTTTCTGTTTCTTATTTCTCCATCTCATCATTCTCTCTTTTCTTGAATTATCAGATGTAATTATCAGATACTTGAAGACTGCTCCAAGAATTGGACCTTAACTGAATAAAAAGACAAGGTTGGATTTGTTGCTGAAAATGTTAAAACCTTAATACATGTGAAAATGACCAAGGAAGAATATGGCCCAGTAAGGACATGTAGATTAAATCAAGGAATGTTTACTATACACCTGCTCTGTACCTAGCATGTGGCACTGAATACTGGGAATACAGTCTGCTTTCATGTTGTTTATTGGTTAGTGGATGCCACAGACAATTATACCCACAATTGGGATGCGATGTGATTCGTTATGATAAAGGGAGGAAATTAGATGTTATGCTAACCCACCACGCATATAACATGGTAGGATAAGGTTTCCTGAAGAAAATGGCACCCATGCTGAGTCTCAAAGGTTGAATGGAAAATGATCAGCCTTGGAAGAGAAGAGTCTCCCCAGCTGAAGGATAATCACATGAGGGAAGGTAGAAGCCCGGAGCACTACTGTGCTTTTGAGCCAGTGCAACAAGTTCCGAGGGGTGGAGGGGTAGGAAGAAATAAGCACAGGCCAGATTATAAAGAATTTTATGATTCTGCCTGGATTTTACCTTACAGACAATGAGGAGTGTAAGAGTTTTAGGCAGGAAATTAACAGGGCCAAATCTGGATTTATACTAATGATATTATAAAGGATAAGTTGCAGAGGACTAAGGTAGGAACAAAAATCAGTTTGTAAGATTATTGCTGTAATCTTCATGAAAAATTTCTAAGGACCTAAACTAAGGGATTCAGATGAAAGACTGTAAGAGAAAAAGCAAAGTTGAAAAAATAACCTAGAAGAGAAAATACATAGAGTTCACACCAGTTGTTTTGGGGGTGTAATACAGTGATTCTGTATTAGATTCTTCAACGTTTCAACAAACTTTCTAGATGCTGTGACTAATGGTAGGAATTTTGAGCACATCTGAAATGGTCTTTGATTAGTAAGGACTTTGTGGCAGCCACATATCCCATGGAGCTATAGCCCTGGGTTGCAAAAATAACCTAAAGCTACCAATTTTCTCTCTAATTTTCTTTAGCATGTTTTTTTTAGATACAAAGCCTATTTCAGATTATCTTTAATTTTATTTCTTACTAGAAGCCCGATGCATAAAGATTCGGGCAAGAATAGGCCTTATTTCCCCTGGCTGCCGGCATCAGGACCCAGGCCTTTGCTCTGGCCACCACCTTCCACCTTCCCTCTGGCCCTGCTGCCCTTCTGTAGCTTCTTTCACCTCCTTTCCCCTTTTCATAGCAGGTGTCTTGCCTCGCCCCGGCTGCTCTGTGCCTATGCTGCTCAGAGGCCTGGAGTGGCCTGGCCCAGCCGCCGCCATCTTTCTCATGTGAATTTGCATATTCCCTCCTTGCTGGCTGTGGGTTCCACTATCTTTTTTGTCACAGAGTGATGGTCAATTTGCATATTCCATCTTTATTAGATAGGATCTTACAGACCTCTATTTTTCTGCTGGATCACTGCCAAAACACAAGCTCCTATCATGGCTAATAAGTATTTCTTTGCCTGTGGGTGGGCAGGCTGTTGGCACTGAATCAGGGGAGAGGATGACCTACAATATGTACAACATGGCTGGACCTTGAAGGATGGCTTCTTTATACTATTCTGTCAGCCTCTTTTATTGTGCAGGAGCCAATGACTGAGTGTTCACAGCTTTAACTGAGTGATGGAAAATGTAGATTGAACCACCAGAAGCTACTTAAAAGTGCTTTCATATCCTTTTTATGGACAATTTTATATTGCAATTGTGTGTAAGAGATGAATTTAGGGAGGAAAGAGACTGTGAACACAATGTGTTAAGCATTTCTTTTAAAATCCTGTTTCTTTCTGTTCAAGGTGAGACATGAAATGTAAGTGGTTCAGTGCATACATTAATATTGGAATCGCCTTTCAGCTCTGTGCTTCTATTTTGAGGCAATCGAGGAGTGAGAAATGCAAGCAAATCCTTCAGAAGAGCCGCATGTGGAACTCTATGCACTCCATGAAGTATGTCAGGCTTGTACTAAGAAACAATCATAATTATATAACCAAATTTATATTGGATAAACTTCCCCAGTCCCAAGTGACAAAGTGTGGTGATCTAGACTTGATTGTTTTGACATTTGACTATCGCAAATATACATGTTGGGCCAGTGGGAAGAAACAGGAATATGAAGACATACCGTAAAGGTGTACACCAGGAATTATAATTTTGTGAAGCTTGAATGGATTCTTCTTGGGATAAAACAGTGACATATGGGATAACACTAGTACTGAAACCCCTGGGAAAAGTTTTACACATCTTTTATGGAATATCCTCAGAGATCTTACCCTGAGCATAGAGGCTTAAGTGCTACAGCTGAAACTCAAGACCCTGGCGGATGCTGCTTTCAGAAGAAGACTGCTTTTGGAGTGTGGTGGTCCTCTGTCATGTTATTTAAATACCCATGGTTCTGAGTGGACTTTAAATCCCTAAAGTAGGTCTAGGGAACAGTCACCTTCAGTATTGCTGTTGTATGGAGTTATGTCATGGAGAGCAGGAACTGTGAAATGTGTTGGTTTCAACCAAGAGTTTCTTTGAGCTCATCTAGATATTTTATTGGGGGGAAAAAAGACAGATTATTTCAAATGCCATCACAAAATTGAGTCAGTACAACAGTTGCAAAGAGAAATCAGAGAAATCCATTGTGTATTCATGTTTTGCCAGCTCTTAAGATGGATATTTGCATTCATTTATCACCTTTTTTGACTCCTATTATGTGCCTGGCACTGTCATCAAAGATGGGCAACAGGCAGTTTCTACCTTAAAATAACTTACTGTCTAAGAAGTATGTGTGTATATCTATTCAATATAGGAGAATCTAAGAAAGTGTTCACTTCAGCCGAGACCGGTTTGGCTCAGTGGATAGAGCATCAGACTGCGGACTGAAGGGTCCCGGATTCGATTCTGGCAAGGGCATGTACCTTGGCTGCGGGCACATGCCCAGTAGGGGGCTTGCAAGAGTCAGCTGATTGATGTCTCTCTCTCATCGATGTTTCTGACTTTCTATCCTTCTCCCTTCCGCTCTGTAAAAAATCAATAAAATGTATATATAAAAAAAGTGTTCACTTCAAAAGGAAAGTCTTTTTTAAAAATTGTGAAGGCGAGTGTGTATCTACCATATACAGAACTGGTAGCATTCAGGAAATCGGACACTATTCAATCTACTGTTGACTCTTTCCATAGCCTAATTTTGACTCTAAGATTTAACCACAAAAGAGATGAATGAAGTAAAAAGAAAAACAAATACATGAAACTTTACAAAGGTGAAACCTAAATCAAGGCACAGAGCTGAGATCTGAGGAGAGAATGGAGACCCACACAGACTCTGTATGCCTTTACTTCCCTCACATGAAGTGTTAAGTAAAGTAAGATGATGTAAGAAATATCAGCTATCATCAATAGTAAATCTCAAAACTCATCATGTAAAATGTTCTCCATCTAAGAAAAAGTACTTTCATAGAATAAAATTCTATAACATACATAAGTGAACCACCAAAAAAATGACCAACTGCGAAAAGGAAAAAAAGAAGCCCATAAATCAAATTTTCTAAATAATAATAATGATAATAATAATATAACAACAATATGCCCAAATAAAGAGAACAAGACAAATATATCACCAGAATTTGCATCACTGAAAGGAGAATAAGCCTTCAGAGTCCTTACTTAGCTGGGCAATATAGCAGTATACTGGAGGAAGCTGAGGGCAGTGCTCAATTATTCCCTGTGGGAGCCCACTGACCACCAGGGGGCAGCTCCTACGTTGAGTGGGATCAAGCCGAAACCAGCTTTGCAACATTCCCCAGGGATCTTGGATTGTGAGAGGGTGCAGGCCCCCAAGAAATCATACTGGTGCATGATTGGGGTTGGGAAGGCTCCAGGGCATGCCTGGCCTGCTCACTTAGTCCTCACTGGCCAGACCCCAACTAACCTACTGATTGGAGCATCTACCCCCTGGTGGTCAGTGCACGTCATAGTGAGCAGTTGAGTGGCCTTAGCATGCTTTAGTTGGTTGATTGGATGACTGGACAACCTGACACTTTAGCATATTAATTAGGCTTTTATTATATAGGATTATTTTTTTAATGTTCAGTAAATACTTCACAGAAGAGGATGAAAACCAATGATGAAGTCCAGAAAGAGAGGGGAGGTAAGCAACAGTAATGACATACATAAAGAAACAGGGGCAGAAAAATGTGGGGAATATTCAGGAAATGGTAGAAAGTTCTGTGTAATTTTTTGGGAGGATGAAGCAGAGCTGACTTGTGGACTAGAGACCTTATTTACCATATAAAAGGATTTGGCACTTAAATTTATTGGCAGGAGACAGTTAATCATAGGGTGGCATAGAGTTTAGGGAAAGAGAAATACTTGTAATATCTGCAGTAGGTTGAATGGTTGCCTCCAGGTCCTAATCCTGAAACCTATGAGCGTTACCTTATTTGGAAAAAGTTGTGTTTTTTTTTTTTTTTGCAGATGTCATTATGTTAAAGATTTTGAGATGAGAAAATTATGCTGGATTATCCAGGTAGGCTTAAATCCAATGAAAATACCCTCCCTAGAGAAAGGTAGAGGGGTATTTAATATAGACACAGAACGTAAGGTGATGGGACAGTCAGAGATTAGAGTGATGTGGCTACAAGCTTAGGAATCCCAAAGAATGCCAACAGCTATCAGAAGCTGGAACAGGATTCTCTCTTAGAACCTTCAGAGGAGGGCTGGCACCTTCATCTCAGACGTCAAACCTCCAGAACTGGGAGGGAATAATTTTCTGTAGCTTGAAACCGCCAAGGCTGTGATCATTTGTTATAGAAGCTGTGGGAAACAATACAACACTTGAAAATTAATCATTACAAATAAATAGCAATGACTGGCATAAAGTATGATGTCTTTTAATTTACAAATCCCTTTTATACACATCATCTTATCTTGTTTTTATGGCAAAATGGTAAGATAGACTATTATTTTCCTCATTTTATTCTTGAACCCGACATTCAAAGAAACAAAATCACTTTCTTAAGGTGTCCAACTTCTATTTCAACTGTTTTTACTGCTAACCTGTGTTGCTTTAGTCATGAATCACAGATACCACTCTTGTCAATCCACACATAGCTGATAGCTTGAGGGCATGCAAATAACTAAAGGACAGAGGAGGAGGAGGAAAAGAGGGAGGAATCCAAAAGGAACCAAGATTAGGAAATTCTAAATGAGGATAAAACACAGTAGGGTGGCCCTCTTCAAATTTTCTTGGGTTTACTAACTCCATAATATCAACTAAGATTTTTAAATTTCTTGAGTCTCTGTTTCCTATTCTATAAAAAGGGCAACATAACCCCTAATTGGACTGGTTTAAAGTTTAAATGAATTATATATTTAAAACACAATACCTTTGAAAGCTGTAAGGACACTGCTTACATGTCAGGTGTAATTATGAGAGTGAAAGCAGACTGGAGAAATGCTCTGTGATTAGGCAGACCTAATCACACATTAGCATCAGCTGGGGAACTTTTAAAGTATGCTGAGGCCTGGATTCTTCCCCAGAATTATTAAACCAGAATCTCGAAGAGTGAGCCTTGGGCATCAATATTATAAAAAAAATCATCTTAAATTATTCTTATACATGCTGCCAGCTCTGAGGAAGAAAAGGTGAACTCTGGGGTCAAATTACCTGGGCATAAATTTTGTATAACTTTATAAGTTGCTACTTTATAATTTGTGTGATCTTGAGCAAGTTACTTCAGGTCTTTAAAACTGTCTCCTTAGCTTTAAAATAGTCATAATAATGCTTAGCTCTTACTGATTAGCTATTATAAGAATTGAGTTAAATGTATCTACAAATTGGATAGTCAGTTCCTGTTAGTTTGACTTTCCCTGTCCTTTTACTTCAATAAAGTCAGTGGAAAGCCAAAAGGACGAAGGGGGTGACGGGGGGAGAGAGATAGTTGCATTTATTACATGATGTCCATTTCCGAAAATTACCTCCAAGTCGCGTTTCTCAAATTGAAGTCATAAGGAGATGCAGACACCAACAAGTGCAATCATTATTCAGAACTAGTATCTTATAAAACTAATAGGTTCCAAGAGGTTATAATAATTCACATTAACTGTGAAACCAAGTGTTTCCTCATTAATCAATGCCCTAGGAAAGGGCCAAATGTTTCCTGTGCTTAGCAAGTCAGAATAGATTAGAGTCACAAGACAGCGTTTTCATTGTCAAGGACATTTATGGTCATTGAATGTTTAGTCACCTGTGCTGAGTAAATGCCACTGCTCACCAATTGTGGAGATGTTAAAAAATTGTTAACAAGAGGAGGTGATCGTCACAGCTTTTATGGTTATTTTTATTTAGTTATAGAAAATCTTCTTTACATTGCAAGGAATTTCAGGGTCTAAGCTAGCATTTTTAATCTTTATTCTCTAAATCTAAAAGAATCAGAGACACTGAATCTCAGAAAGGTCCTCCTTTCTCTTAGAAATGTACAATCAGTTTCAGCATACACTAATAAAGCTCTAAAAAGCTCTACACTATAATTGAACATAGTGTAAAATCCTTGGGGATGCATACTTTTAATTTATAATTGTAGCTAAGAAGAGAATACTTGAGTATCTGTAAAAATACATAAAAAATATGGATTGCCAGAGGTTATTTTTATCAGACTAAACTCATAATTCAAGCACAAGTTAGCACACTGAATTACATTAGAAACTTATTTATTAAATAAACAATATTGTATTGGTTTTGGCTATTTGTTTAAATGATAAGTCCAACCTTGGTAGTGAGAGATATATCTAGAGCCCAGATGTTGCTTCTTAATAAGAGGAACCAAGAGTCCTCAGAGAGAAGGCTGATTTTAGGACTGGGGCAGGAAATATGCAAAATGAGTTTAGAATATCTTGGAATAACTGAAAGTCAGAAAAAATAAAAAAACCATATAAAATACACAATCATGGCAGATGTCTATGGGACACAGCAGTCAACTGAAAGAGCTCCCAATGGCGAAAGAAGGAATATTTTGAGCAACAAAATAAAATAAAGTAATATTGTATTTAAACCCAAAGTGTAGGACAAATATCTATAAGTCTAGACTGATACAATGAATGATTGAATAAATAAATGGAGAAGAACAGACAAATCTTGCATGCAGAAGAATTCCACATACACAGACCTTCCAAACTCAAGGAGATAGAGCATAATTCCCACTCCTTGAATGACTTTATCTCAAATAGTCCAATAAGGAAAGGAGAAAAAAGAGTGTATATTAGTGTTATCCAGAGAAAAAGAACGAGTAGGATAGACAGATATAGATATTGATATCAGTATATAAGAGGATATTGACTATAGGAATTGGCTCACATGGTTATGGAGGCAACGAAGTATCGCAATCTGCCATCTGCAAGCTGGAGAACCAGGAAAGCCAGTGGTGTAATTTAGTCCAAGGTTGAAGGCCTGAGAACCAGGAAAGCCAATGATGTAACTCCTAGTCTGAGGTCAAAGGCCTTAGAACTGGAGCCCTGCTGGTGTAATTCCGGAGTCTAAAGGTCCAAAAACCAGAGGGCTGATGTCCAAGTGCAGAAGACAGATGTCCCAGTTCAAAAGAGAGAAAAAATTTGCCCTACTTTTTCTTTTTTATTCTCAATGGATTGGATGAATGCCCACTCACATATGTGAGAGCAGATTGTTTTTACTCAGCGTAATGATTAAAATGCTGGTCTCTTCTGGAAACAACCTCACAGATACACCCAGAAATAATGTTTTACCAACTATCTGGACATCTATTAGCCCAGTCAAGTTGATCATTAACCATCACAAAGAGTAACTTTTCAGTTATAAATACTATCTTAGTAGTTCATCAAGAGTGATAAACCATGTTGATAGAATGTGCTCTCAACATATTATGAAAATGGCAATTTATTTCTATGGTCTTTTTCCTAGAAACCCATCATCCCAATTCAATCATGAATAAAACATCAAACAATTCCTTCTAGAGGAAAATTCTGAAAAATGGAGGACCAGTACCCCTAAAAACTGTCAGCGTTGTTAGAAGCAACAAACATTTTGAAAAACCCTCACAGTCTAGAGGAACTTAAGGAGATAGGATGGCTAAATATAATGTGATATTCTAGATTGGATTCCTGAACAGAAACAAGGGATGAAGTAAAAACTAAGGAAATCTGAATAAAGTATGCACTTTAGTTAATTATAACATATAAATATAGGTTCATTAATTGTAATAAATGTACCATACTCATTTAAAGCTATTAGTAACAGGAGAAACTTGGTGCGAGGTATAAAACTCTCCATATTATATTCACAATATTTCTGCAACTATAAAAATGTTCTTAAAAATGAAATTTATTTAATAATATAGATGTAATTTGTTCATTCTTGGAATAAGCAAGAATTAATTGAGCACCTACTATATATACCAGGTAATTTGGTAGGTGCTGTGGTTAGAAAGATATATAAGATAGAAAGCAAAGAAGAAGATGAGGAAGAGAGGAAGCTGTCACTAATTTAATGTTTTCTATATCCTGAAAATTTGCTTTCAGGATGTTAGTATCTAGAAAAAGAAATAATAACATGCCTAAGCGACCATTACAACTGGTTAACTGGTTGCTATGACATGCACTGACCACCTGAAAGCAGATGCTTAACGCAAGAGCTGTCCTCTGGTTAAGTAAGTGCACTCCCATAGTGGGAGCGCTGTGGGTTCATGGTTGGTGAGTGCAGCTCAGGAGGCTCGACTCTCCCCTGCCTCCATGGTAGCCCTGCTGAGCGGCAGGTGCAGGGGGCTGGATTGAGCAGAAGCAGCAGGGTGCCCAGCCCAGGCTCAGGTTCCTCCCTGGCTGCCTGCTACTTTGGGCATTGCTACATCCCTAGGGAGATGTCAGACTGCTTGTTTTGGCCCAATTCCTGACAGGTCTGTGGAGATCGGTCCAAAACCGGCAGTCTGACATCCTTCTAGGGGTCTCAGATTGTGAGAGAGCACAGGCCAGGCTGAAGGATCCAGCCACTGCATGAAACTGTGCACTGGGTCTCTATAAGATATAATTAAAATACAACAATTAAAACAAGTAAAGAAAAATAATTATTTTTATATTTTTAGTAATGAGACATTTACAAGCAAGTAATTAAACACAGAAGCATTAAATAGAAAATTAAAACACATAGCTGTGTAAAAATATTTTTTCAGGGAAACAGAAAAGTACAAATATGAGAATGGGACAGAATTTACCAGTCAATTAGGCAAAAGGCTAATTTTCTTATTACAGAAAAAATGTTGACAAATCACTAGAAAAGAAACCAACAACCAGATAGAAAAGTGCTTAAAGCATGTAAAAAATGGATTGGCAATGGATTTTTCATAGTGGAAGACACATCAATGGCTTCATATGTTTGAAACTGTATGAACCTTCACAATAAAGAAATGCACATAAAACAATGAAGTACTATTTTTAAAAGTCAAGATTAGTAAAGACCAAACATTAGACAATATATTGAGGTGGTAAGGATGCATAAAAACAGTCATCTTTCCCATTGTTTGTGGGAATGTAGAGTGAAAAGTTAGTAATATTGCAGCAGAAGCTGTTGGTATCTTGGCTATATCCTCATGCCAGTACATTTCAGTGCATGCTGGCCTGATTTCCAAATGTCATCATCACCTGCTAAAATGGGTTGGCGTGTAGGATAAAGACCAGGCATTGGCTTATGTAGCATCTTTAGAATATAAGAGATAGGGGATAATGGGAATTACAAGGAGAGTGGAGTTGGCTAGCTGCTGTTAGTGTCACAAGTATACTGAGAAAAAAAAATGACAGGCTCAAGTGTCAAAAAACTGTTTATCATTCAAAGAGCAGCTCTTGGTTTGCTACTGACCCTACTAGAAACTGAACCTGATCCTGGGACATAAAGTGACAATGTTACCAGAGCTGCTTAGCATGAGCTGGTTATTGGCAGATCTACAAGTCTTTACATGGGATCAGTACAGCATCAATCCACAATACAATGAATGGGACACTTGTGACCAGAGAGAAAAACGAACTAAATTACAGGAACTGACAACCCAGCCCTCATATTACCTAACTTGTTAAGCCCATATATCTCCCTCAGGCTGTACCTATGAGTTCACAGAGTTCCCCTGACCAGTTGTCAGAAAAACAATAAAACCAAGGTCTGATTCATAGATGGGTTGGCTGAAAACAGACTGCTTGAAACACAGCTCCACTCCAGGTGGTCTTGAATGACAGTAGTAAGGAGAAATTCTTACTACTATCGGCTCTCCATGGAGCAAGTTCAACTGTAGCAGATGCTATTGGTACTATGACCATATCCTCTCTTCCTTGCCCATTAGTACTTGCTGTCCAGGCTTCCAATGACTGCCAGCACCTGCATTTCTTTCCTTCTCTGGCCAATAAAACCTGCTCTGCCTGCCTGTGAATGGGCCAGAAATGTTGGGGTATTAATACTTCCCAGGAATATACGGAAGCAAATAGAGGAATGACCTTGAGGAGAGAAATACTTTATAACTAAGAGTATAGAGAATTCTCAACACATCATGATGATAAAATCAGAATGACTTTTAGTCAATTTTGTTAATATTTACTTATTTATATATTTATTATTTTAAATTTTGTTTTTATTGATTTCAGAGATGACAGTGAGGGAGAGAGTGAGTGAGAGAGAGTTACATCAATGAGAGAATCATTGATCAGCTGCCTCCTACCAAGGATCAAAACTGCAACTCGGGCATGTACTTGACCGGGAATCAAACTGTGACCTCCTGGGTTCGTAGGCTGATGCTCGACCAATGAGCCAAACTGTCCCAGCATTTATTTATTTAAAAAATTTTTATTGTTGAAAGTATTCCATATGTCTCTTCTTTACCTCCCATTGACCTTTTCTAGCCAATCCCCACTCCCACCCCAAACCTTCACCACCCTATTTTCTGTGTCCATGGGTTATGCATAAATGCATACAAGTTCTTTGGTTGATCTCTTCCCACCCACCCACTGCTCTGTTCTTTGATGCCACTACGCTCAGGATTGTACATTGGCTCTCAGACAATGATTAACCTGTCAAGGCTGGAGTCAGTATACCAATAGCAGTTCCCTCACCTCATGAGTTGGAGTGATTACATCAATACTGGTTCCTAGAGTTTCCTAAAGCTTCTGCAGGATGAAGCTTCAAGTACCCCAAGTGGTGATAGACTTGATGGTCCACCCATTATTGGCTACCTTTCCTTCTCTGTCTCACACTCCCAGTACTCAATTTGGTTTTCCTTTGCCACCTAAAGAAACTATTGATATTTGGGTCCTTGTCTCAGAATCTATTTTTACAGATACTCAATTATTATGAGTATCTGTAAAAATTGTCAATGCACATATTTTTTGCCCCAAGAAATACCCCTAGGAATTGATCTACTCAAATATGTGCCTGAAGACATATGATCCTATATAATAAAGAAATAATATGAACATTGACCATCACTCCATTGCACAAGATGGTTGCCTCTATGTGGTCAAAGATGGCTGCTCCCAGAGAAGCAAAGATGGTGGCATAGGTAAACACCTAAACTGCTTCCTTGCACAACAATTTCAAAACTACAACTAAAAGACAAAATGGACATCATCCAGACCCACAGGAAGGCTGGTTGAGTGGAAATTCTACAACTAGCAGGAAAGGAAAAGCTCACTGAAACTCGTAGGAGCTGCGTAAGACAGAGTACGGAAGTTCATATGTACAGAGAGGGCTGGTAACTGAGTACGCAGTTGGCTTTCTCAATCAGGAGGGAGACAAAAGCTCCTGCTCTGAACTCCAGTTCTGGGAGAGAGTCTGGGAACCCAGACTCATATTGGGAGAAAATGGATTTTTTGGCAATGGGTGAAACTCGAGAACAGCATTCTCACAGAAATGTTTGCAGCAATTACTGTGGGACACTGAGATCCAGGGGCCACTTAGGGCAGGGCTGATGGGAGGACGTTGTTGTTTGTTCCGCCCTGAGATCCCATCCCAAGAAGCCATTTTTGTTTGCTCGCCCCTGAGACTCCACCCTATCCAAGCTAAGCATGGAGGTTTTTGCATATGAATGGTCTGGTCCTTTGAATTCTAAACTTACATAACAAACTGCAGCTGAATCAGTGAAACCCAGAACATCTGAAAGAAGGCCCAAGGCCCCGCAGCAGCTTGCATTGCTTCACAGCTGGGCCTCATTTGGGCACCTCCAAAACCCAAACAAAGAAGAGGAATCTTCAGATCTTTTCATAGCTCTTGCTTGGTGGCCTCAGGGAGAAGCTAAATTAGCACTTCCTTGAAGATCCAAAAGCCAGTGTACCCAGGAGTCAGATTAGGACTATCCACATTACAATTCCTCAGATCCATAAGGGACACACTCAGGGGGAAGACTCAGTGAGCACCAAATCCCCACTGAAACCAGTCTTGTCTCATAAAGGTGTCTCCAGCACAGAAATTCTCCCAGCATAGATACAGCTGATCCTCACAGCCAATTGGCCTGGAGGTCAAGTCCCCTTAGTGATACCAACAATAATCAAGGCTAAACTACAAGACTGTGCACACACCTCAGGTAACTGGGGAAGCTGAGCCACTGGGCCCTATAGCACTCCTGGCACACAAAGCCACTCTATCAACTCAAGGAAGCAGCTAAAATGTGGAGACAAAAAATAAGTCACAAATAAAAGAAATGGAGAAAAGCAAATTATTGGATATAGAGTTCAATACCACAGTTATAAGGTTTTTCAAGAATTTTCTAGAAAAGGCCAATAAATTTAGTGAGAACCTCAAGAATATGAAAAAGGACTAACTAGAAATTAATCATACACTGACTGAAATAAAAAAATAATATACAGAGATCCAAAAGCAGACTAGAGAATCATAAGAATCAAATGAAAGATTTGAAATACAAAGAAGCAAAACACACCCAACTGGAGAAGCAAAAAGAAAAAACAATCCAACTTCAAGTGTACCAACATCAGAATTATAGGGGTGCCAAAAGAAGAGAGAGAGCAAGATATTGAAA
The DNA here is from genome assembly GCA_027563665.1 of Antrozous pallidus. NCBI lineage: Eukaryota > Metazoa > Chordata > Mammalia > Chiroptera > Vespertilionidae > Antrozous > Antrozous pallidus. Next base: position 160,224,484 of record CM050508.1, on the reverse strand, counting down.
ACCTGTTTGAAGAAGTAAAGACCAAAAACTTCCCCACCTGGTGAAAGAAAGAAATTTACAAGTCCAGGAAGCGCATGTAACCCCAAACTAAAGAAATCCAAAGAGGACCACACCAAGACACATCATAATTAAAATATCAAGAGCAAAAGACAAAGAGAGAATATTAAAAGCAGCAAGAGCGACAGTTAATTACCTACAAGGGAGCACCCATACGATTGTCAGCTGATTTCTCAACAGAAACTATGCAGGCCAGATGGAAATGGCAAGAAATATTCCAAGTGATGGATATCAAGAACCTATAACCAAGAGTACTCTACCCAGAAATATCATTCAGAATTGAAGGGCAGATAAAAAGCTTCACAGATAAGAAAAAGCTAAAGGAATTCATCACCACCAAACCAGTATTATATGAAATGCTGAAAGGTATTCTTTAGGAAGAGGAAGAAAAAGAAAAAGGTAAAGATAAAAATTATGAACAACAAAGTGAATCTAAAAATCAAGCGAATCAAAAATCTTATGAACAGAATAAATGGGTGAATATAATAGAATCAGGGGCATAGAAAGGGAGTGGCCTGACAAATCTCAGGGGAAAGGAGTGTGGGAGGTGCGGGAAGCGACTGGACAAAAAGTGTACACCTATGGATGAGGACAGTGGGGAGGTAAGGAAACCAGGTGTGGGGGAGCTATGGCGGAAAAAAGAGGAATAATTGTAATAACCTGAACAGTAAAGATTTATTTTTAAAAAATATGGCTGCCCCCATGTAGTCAAAGATGGCTGCCACAAGATGGCCAGCAGTGGAGGACAATCAGGCCATCAGGGGAGGGCAATTGGGGGTGACTAGGCCTGCAGGGGAGGGCTCTTAGGGGCAACCAGTCCTGCAGGGGAGAGCAGTTGGGGATGATTAGGCTGGTAAGGGACCAGTTAGTTGTTGATTAGGCTGGCAAGTGAGTAGTTAGGAGGTGATCAGGCTGGCAGGCAGAAGCAGTTAAGGGCAATCAGGCAGGCAGGCAGGTAAGTAGTTGGGAGCCAGCAGTCCTGGATTGTGAGAGGTATGTCCAACTGCCTTTTTAGGCCTGATCCCACAAGGCAGTTGGACATCCCTTGAAGAGTCCCAGACTGGAGAGGCTGCAAACTGGGCTGAGGAACACTCCCCTCCTCCAGTGCATGAATTTTGTGCACCGGGCCTCTAGTCTTTATAATAATAGTAGTAAACACCATTGAGTGCGAGGTATTAAAGCTCTTTCCAGGCAATAATTCAATCCTCAGAAAAAACCTAGGAAATTACTAAATTCCCATTTTACTGAGAAACTGGGGCATATAGAGGTTAAATAACTTGATTAAAAATATTAAGAGATGGTAGTACAGAGCCAGGGTTCAAACCCAGGAAATCTGACTTCACTATTCTCTTATCCACTCTATAGAAACCTACAAACAAGAATACTTATTGCACATTACTTGAAACACCTAGAAACCATTCAAATATCCATCATAGGAGGACAGTTAAGTAAATTATGGTATTTCAGATCAAAATATTTAGAGTTATTAAGAATAATAAGGTTTATATATGAATAAAGAAAGAAGTCCAAATATTTTAGGTTAAAAAAAAAAAGCAAGATGCAGAATACTGTGTAGTTAGGCTTCCAAACTTGCAAATTGTGAAGAGCTATGTGTATATGTTTCTCTCTGTGTTAACTACCATGGAAATAGTCATTGACTTAGGAAAGGCCCGTGCATCAAACATGAGAGGTTTACTTTACATTGTAAACCAGTTTCTTACTGTTTTAATTCTTCCGTATTGATTATGCATTTCTGAAAATGCCGTGCAATCAAGATATATATAAACTGACATAGGCTATGAGAGGAACAGCAATTCATTCTGCCTGAAAGAGTCTCAGAAAGCCCCATAACAGGTGCTCACGCATGAGTAGATACGGAAGAAGGATGCTGACAGAGCATATTTGAAGGTCCAGAGGTGTGAGAGCTCACAGGATGTCAGGAACTGTACTCAGTTAAATGTGTATAATTGGCAGGAAATGAAGCTGGAAAAAGGTCAATATCAGATGGTCTGTAGATACATTAATTCACAAGTGAAATAAAATATTCTGGCTCATCAATAGCCACTTGACAAAGATGGTTTGTTGTAGGCTTTTAAGAATAGCTTTTAATGTCCAGTGTGACACATAGTTTATTACAAGGAAGGAAAAGAAAAAGATATTAAGTTAAGGAAGGCTTCCATAAAGAGTATTAATCTTCTTTATTCTCTTTTAATGCAGAGGTTTGGCAAGGAAATAGATCCATTAAGAATCAGAGGATTCAGCCATAAAAAGTAATGAAATCTTACCTTTTTTACAGCATGAATGAACCTAGAGGTTATTATGCTAAGTGAAATAAGTCAGACAAAGACAGATACCATATGATTTCATTTGTGTGTGGATCTAATGAACAAAATAAACAAATAAAATAGAAACAGACCCATAGATACAGAGAACAGACTGACAGCTGGCAGAGGGGAGGAGTTAAAGGATTGGGTGAAAAATGTGAAGGGATTAAGCAGTACAAATTGGTAGTTACAGAATAGTCACAGAAATGTGGATGGGGTTAATGTCATGATGAATATGTGTGGGGCCAGGTGGTTACTTGAACCAGTGAGGGGATTACTCTATAAAGTGTGTGATTTTCTGGCCACTTTGCCATGTATCTGAAACTTGTACAGAGTGGTATTAAATGTGAATTCTAATTGAAAAATAAAAAAATAAAAATGATTCAGAGTTCTGAACTGAAGTCCCCACTTCACCACTTACCAACTGTGAGCTCAATGTCTTCATCTGTACACACATTAAAAATAGTTCAGCTTCATAGAATTAATGTGAGGATCATTTGAGATAATTCATGTAAGGCAATTAGTATATTGCCTGGCATTTTAGCAGGCACTCAATAATTATTACCTATTATTATCATCAGTAAGTGCTAATAAATAACAATTTCAACTTGAACACAATCTTAATGATATTGTTAGGAACTAAAAACATTAACATGGAAGCACTTCTCTAGGGAAATGAAGTTCTGCAGTTTTAATCCAAAAGAATATTCCACACTCAAATTCCTCTCACTAGTCTTTCTGCTCCCTTAAGCCACATGTCTGACTGAAAGTGTCACAGCTGTGGAGTCTATCAGCTCATCTTCAACACATGCTATGTCCCACCAGCTGCTTCCAAGATATTGAATGATGGCTGGAAGTATTTAACTGTGGTTTGGAATAAATACCTTAAAGATTCAGAACATAAATTTGTCCAGAGAAATACAAGGATCTAAAATACATTAGACTCCATTATGTCTTTAAAAAAGTATTTCACCCATATTTTCTGCTGAGAATGCTCATAAAGAGGTGATATTTACAAAATAGAAGAAACTAATAAAACAAGCACTGGTTTTTTTAAAAAAAGTCATAAACAACATACTAGTGGTAAGATACTAATTGGCTATCATAAAAGCCACCAAAAATGATGTCAAAGATGTAATATTAATGCTTTTAAATTGCAGCCCAAAAGTGATTAAACTGAACAGATTTTAGATTGGTAGAACTATAGAGAGAAAATAAAACAAGCTAGTTTAGAAGCACTTGTATCTAATATTTTATTGCATGTTTTTTGTTGTTGTTAATCCTTACCTGAGGATTTTTTTTCCCATTAAATTTTAGGGAGAGTGGAAGAGAGAAGGAAAGACAGAGAAACATCAATGTGAGAGAAACACATCGATTGCTTGTCTCTTGCATGATCCCTGACCAGGACCTGGGCTGGGGAGGAACTGGCAACCAAGGTGTGTGCCCTTCACTAGAATCAAACCTGGCACCCTTTGGTCTGCAGTCCAATGCTCTATCCACTGATCAAAACTGGCTAGGGTTATATCTAATATTTTATACTTTATGAATCACTATACTTCTTTTTTTTAATACCTATCTTCTGACTTTTCTCTCATACTCAGTCATATACACCCAAGAAATTTCACTCTCCATAAAGCACATGTTTCAACAGATTACCTTCATCTTTTATTATGGAACCTTCAGGGGATAGAGAGAGTCCCTGTGCTTTGTAGCAGAGCTATAAAATTTATTAATATTTTCATAATCCTAAATATTCATAATCATTATCAGAGGAAAATACATCCCTTCAGAGAGAGATTATAGTAACATAAAAATTGCTCTAATGTTTCCTTAAGATCTGAACACATTGTACAGACTCAAAGAAATATTAATCATGGATCAAAGAACTCGAAGTTTTTGGTAATTTGAGGTATTCTTATGGAGAAAACATAATTACCAGATGTTACAAAACCATAGGCTAATTTTATATTTTCTCAACATCTACACAGCTTTGAACTCTAATAAAGGATCCAGGAAAGCCTTCCCTCTTCAGTGTAACACCTAGTTCTTTCCATCTTATGAAAGAAGACACAATAGAAAATTTCTCTGATCTATGATCCTAAAAAACTGTAACATAATCAAGAGCCTATTTATTGGATTGGTTTAAATAAAATTTTGTAGAATATGTTTATATTTTTGGAAGTAGAGACTTTAGACTCTTCATTCCTTAGTCATGGCAACTCTAAGTTTTAGCTGGGTACCTGATAGCATAGTTAAAAGCCTAGATCTCCTGGCCTCCTTTGGTAAATTGTTCTCATGTAGCTCAGTTCAATAGGATACCAGCAGAAGTGATGCTGGAGGCTAAGACCGACAGTAATCCTATCTAATAAAAGAGAAACATGCAAATGGACTGTACCTTCCCTACACTACCAGCCAATAGGAGCAACATGCAAATTAACCCCCAACCAAGATGGTGGGTGGGCCCCTCCACTCCAGCAGGCCAAGGCAGCCACTGGGCCGATGGGGGTCTGATCGCAGCCTCAGAGCCAGCAAGGGGTCCGAACTTGCACCACCACCCTGAGGCCTTGCTACACCACATTAAAACTTCTTTTATTATTAGCATCTTAAATTAATGTGATATATTTATCACAGTTGATGAGCCTTTATTGACACATTATTAACACAAGTAAAATCTGCAGTTTACATTAGGGTTCATTCTTTGTGTTGAACAGCTTATGGTTTGACAAATGTACCATTAACGTAATGTCAGACAGAACAGTTTCATTGCCCTAAAGATCATCTGTGGCCCATCTATTCACCCCTCCCTGCTCTGAACCCCTGGAAGCCAGGGGGTGATCAGGCTGGCAGGCAGAATGGGTTAGGGGCAATCAGAAAGGCAGGCAGGCAAGTAGTTGGGAGCCAGCAGTCTTGGATTGTAAGAAGGATGTCCTACTGCCCATTTAGGATTGGGCCTAAATCGGCAGTCAGACATCCCTTGTGGGGTCCCAGATTGGAGAAGGTGTAGGCTGGGCTGAGGGACACCCCCTGAACCTCCCCCCCCCCCCACACACACACATGAATTTCATGCACCCTAGTTAGCATAATAAATGTGAGAAGTTTCTCAGAAGGCTGATGGACTTTGATATTCAGCAAGTCCTGAGAATCAGCATATTATTACCTGCTGCTGGCTGAATGGCTGAAGGCACTCCCCTAACTTGATAATCCTTTATTGTTTACCAGACCTTACCATTGATGTCTGTTTGCTTTGCTAAAAGGCAAATGTATATTTTAGTGAATACAAAGCCATGGATCTGGAGATTCAGCAAGACTTTCTACTAGAGAAGGGTTTCCGTCTGGCTTCCCCTATAATTTCTAAATTTATATTTCTTATCTAGTGTGATTCCTGAGCCCTTGCTGCCAAAGACTGAGGCAAGTGATGTGGTCAAAGTCCAGTTTATGACCTTAAAAGAAAGACTTTGACTTTCACTTCTCTTTCCCACCAGCTATCATGGACATAATGGAAGTGGCTGGAACAGCTATGTCACATTACAAGATAAAAGCTGCATATAGAGAATTTCTGAGCAACAAGACAGTAAGAGGCTGAGTTCTGGACACCACAGACCTACCATATCATCTCTGCTATATTTACGTTCAATCTAAAATGTGAGAGAAAAGAACCTTTCCATTTTATCTTCTTTCTGTTTTTATTTTAAAATTGGTAGTTTCCCCGAAATCAGTTTTACTCAGTGGATAGAGCGTCGGACTGCGGACTGAAAGGTCCCAGGTTAGATTCCAGTCAAGGGCATGTGCCTTGGTTGTGCGCACATCCCCAGTAGGGAGTGGGCAGCAGACTGCTGATCAATATTTCTTTCTCATCAGTGTTTCTGACTTTCTATCCCTCTCCCTTCCTCTCTGTAAAATCTCAATAAAATATATTAAAAAAAATAAAATAAAATTGATAGTTTCCTTGTGGTATCAGCACACAACAAACTGCACAAATTGATGGATACAATGTGATAACTTTTGAATACACACACACACACACACACACACACACACATCCATGAATTCATATAATGAGGAAGTAGAACATATACTTCTGTACAAAAGTTTCCTTGTGCCTCTTTATAACATTTCCCTCCATGATCACCACCTTCCCCAGTCAACCAGAGAGATTTGCTTTCTATCACTGTAGACTTTATTTTATAGAATTTTTTGCAAAGGAGTATGCACTTTTTTTGTCTGGGTATTTCATGTACAATGATTTTGAGATTTATCCATACTTTTGTGTTTATCGATAGTTTGTTCCTTTTTATTACTCAGTAGTATTCCATTGTATGAATATAGCACAATTTGCTTATTTATTAGAGACTTTGGAGTTATTTCCAGTCTTTGGCTATTACAAAAAAAAACAGCTAAGAATATTTGTGTACTAGTTGTTGAGTCAAGACAAGTTTTAATTTCTCTTGAGTAAGTAACGAAAATTAGAATGGCTGGTGATCTGGTAAGTGTATTTTACTTTTGCCTTTTATTGGCAAGCTGTTTTCCAAAGCGGTGGTCCTATTTTACATTTCCATCCGCGGTGAAAGAGAGTTCCAGCTGTTCTACAGCCTCAGAAACATGTGGTACAACTAGTCTTTGTTTTTAGTCATTCTAGGGATGTGTAGTTACTTACATTTCCCTAATGACTAATGGAGTTGTGTATCTTTTCAGGTGCTTATTTCTCATCCATATAACTTTTTAGTGGTTATTGTTAGGTCTATGCAGGTGGGGAAGTCCAGAGCCGATGCATGCATCCGAAAGGTAAATAGTGACAGAGATACACCATCTTTGGTGAAAGGCGCCTTCCTAGTCTTCCTAAGACCCTCTGGCCCAAGGCAAAAATTCCACATTTCTCATGCCTTCCACCCTCCCTGCACTAAACTGCTGTATAAAAGAAATACCGATGTCTCCTTTTGGCTCGAACTTCCCTGGCCCACCCTCCGACCAACGAATTTCACCCAGGAGCACAAGATTAAAACCTCCTCCAATCGCCTGGACTCTGTGTGTTTTGTTTTCTGCATTACAAACCTTACAGTTATTTATTATTTTGTCCATTGTTTATTAGAATGTCAGTCTTTTTTTATTGAGTTATAAGAGATTTTGTATGTCATGGACACAAATCCTTTGTCTGGTATATGTTTACACACCTTTGCTCCCATGTGGTATCCACCTTTTCATTTAACAGTATCTTTGGGAAAGAAATATATTTTAATTTTGAAGAGGTCCAAATAATGGATTTAAAATTTTTAATAGCATGTTCGTTTTGTGTCCTTTTTAAAACACTTTTGCCCAGCACAAGGTGACCAAAGTCTTATGCTATATTTCCCTGGTTTTATAGTTTTATGAATATAGTTTTATAGTTTTAACTCTTAAATACATATTTGTAGGTAATCAATTTTCAATTACTTTTTGCATGTGGTATGAGCTATGAGTAGAGATTTTTTTATTTTATATTTTTGCATATGGCTATTTAATTGTTTCAACATCATTGTTAGAAAGTTATTCTTTCACCACCTTTGGTGAAAGGTGCCAATTTCTTTGGCACTTTTCTGGAAAATCATTTGACTATTGTGGAACTATTTCTAAATTTCTATTCTGTTTTATTGATCTAAATGTTTATTTCAATATACTGTCTTGATATCTTTGGTTTTATAATACATTTTGAAATCAAATAATATAAATCTTTTAGTTTTGCTCACTTTTCAAAGTCATTTTGACAATTTTAGATTCTTGGCACTTTCTTATACATTTTATTAACAGCTTATTATTTTATAAAACATATCTTCTGGGATTTTTATTGTAATTGCCTTGAATTTATAGTTAAATTTGGATAGGAATAACATCTTAATACTACTAAGTCTTCCATTCTGTGAAACAGTGCATATATTCATTTATTTAGTTTTTATTTAATTTCTCTCAGCAGTGTTTTTGAAATTTTCAATGTACTCATTTTGTGCAACTTGGATTAAATTTATTTCTACTTCACATTTTTATGATATTATAGGTGCTATTCCTTTTTAATTTTCATTTGTTTATTCCTAGTATGCAAATATATAATTAATTTTTAAATTTTAAGCTTGTATCTTACAGCTTTCCTGAAATGACTAGTTAGTTCTGATAGCTTTTTAAAAATGTCTTAAAATTTTATATATACATAGTGCATTATCTGTGAGTGAAGTAAGTTGTATTTCTTATTGCCTTAATTACCCAGCTGAGATCTCAGTACCGTGTGAAATACAGAACAGACATCTTTGACTCATTCTTGATCTTAGGTGAAAAGTTTTCAGTTTTTAATCACTAAAGTATGATCTTAAACTACTGAATTTCATTGATGCCATTTATCAGATTAAGGAAGTTCTCTTTAACTTCTAGGTCACAGAAAGATTTTCTCAGGGATGAATGTTAGTTTTTTTTCAGGTGCTTTCTTTTTTTTCCTGCATGTATTGAGATAATCATATGATTTTTCTTCTTAGTCTGATAATGTGATGAATTACACTGATTAATTTTGAAAATGTTTACCCACATTGTCTTTCTAGGACAACTCCATTTTGTCATGATGTATTATGCTTGTTGGAGTTGACTGACTAGCACTTTTAAAATAATTTTTGTATCAGTGTTAATGAGAGATACTGCTCTGTAATTTAAAGTCTTATGTCTTTTTCTGATTTCTGAAGATGACAAATATTTAAAATGGACATCAGTTTTTAGATGAAACAACCAATGCCATTAATCAAGTTAGAGAATACAGTAAAAGAAACACCATTAGGGAGTATAAGAGAGGATAGTGTTCTGTATCGGAGAGTTTCAAGCATCTAAATAACATGAAAATGAAGTTGTCCAGCAACAGTTAGAAATAATTCCTGGAACTCAGGAACATGGTGGACTCTGGAAATAAGGATGCAGATGTCACCAACATACCAGTAACCAAAACCACAAAGCAGATAAGATCATTTAAAAAAAAAAAGAGTATTTAAAATAAAATAAAATAAACAGAAAGTTATTCAGGGTTCCCAGAAGTAGTCCCCATGAAGGAGGCTGAAGAGATACTCTCAGGGATTTAGAAGAGAACCAGGAAAGCCAAGTGATGTCAAGTGGCCCTGATAAATCAATTGAAATAGGGATTATAACCAAAACAGAGAGGCTTTGTGAAACTCAAACCTGTAAATCAGATGGCTTAGCACCTTTGTTGGTGCCCTGTCCCCAATCTTCTGGTTTTCAAATTGTGTACCAGGAATGCTAGAGCTCCTTGGAATGATTAGAGGTATAAATCATTAGAGAAATAACTTAGCTACCAGGTACTATCTAAGGTTATGCTCCTTTAGTGCTTAAGGACTGGTTTATAGCCCCAAAAATTAGTTATGAAATATTATCTGTCAATGAAGGAATCATTTCATTATATGTATACTAGAGGCCCATGCAGGAAGATTCCTGCAACAATAGGGCTTCCTGCAGCCAGAGAAAAGCAGAGAAGGGAGCAAAGAAGCCTCACTCCCTTCCTTCTCCACTGCTTTGTTCCTTTCAACAGTGCTTGGCTTCCTTCTATGCTGTCTTCAGTCTTTGCTCCTGCCTGCAAATGCAAATCAACCACCATATTTGTTGGGTTAATTTGCATACTCACTCCTGATTGGCTAGTGGGTATAGCAGAGGGATGGTCAATTTGCATGCTTACCTTTTATTAGTGTAGATGAATTAACAGGATTAGCACCGGGTCAGAGACCATTGATAATAAAATGATAGTAACTTTCTTTGCCATAAGGAATTTACAACATTTAACCCCCCAAAATCTCTCAGGAATTAATCTAAGTCTATTTTATGGAATAAAAATCACTTCTAGAAGAAGTGACATTCAAATTGAGACCAGTCTTTAAGTGCCATAATTTTCTTAATAAATTTAAAATGTAAAAATATAAAAGAAGTATTTTTGCTATAAAATTGTTAAAAACCACTACATGATATAGAAATTCCAGATTAGAGATCATGTTGGCTATTGGAACAACATCTAACTTTGATTATTAATGTAGTAATATGTGTTTTAAAAGATGTGGAGGGATACTTGCTTTTCTTAGAAAGGAAGGACTTGGAACTAGGAAATACTATAATATTTTTCTTCACATGCTTCTAGATTGTTTGGCTTACAACAACTGAATTCACTAATATCACTTATAAGTTAATAACACTACTCAGTAGGAAAATTTAGAAATTCACATTCTTTTACTGGCCTGGTATTTTATGCCAAGAATTTACAGATGCAGTATTTTTTAACACATATAGTGAAAACCAAGGAGTAAGGGAGCCCAGTTCTAAAATTAGATTTAAGTAAAGTTTCTGCTAGTTGCTTTGAGAAAGCCCAGATCACAAATTTTGCAGTTTCTCATTCCCCAGGAGTCCTGCCAAGGAGAGCGTTGTAAATTGGCCTTTTATATAATTTTCTGTTCAGATGAAGAAAACATATGACCCTTTGGCATTTTAATGACTAAACCAAAGTTATGAAATAAAGTAGCAATAAAGACTAATAGATGCAGCTGTGCTTTGATTTTGCACTTTTCACATGAAATCCACTCTCAGGGGCATTTCACCATATACTTTCAAACTGTAAGAGCTGTGTAGTTCTCATCTATCATCCTGCTGTCACATCTGATATAGGTTTATTTAAAAAAGAAATTTGAAAAAAACTTGGCAAGGTTTTTAAAAAAAAAAAGTCAAATTAGTGGTTCTAAAAGTTTGTTGTTGTTGTTGTTTGTTTGTTTTAAGTGTAATCAACATGCTTAACTGAACGAGGTTAGGTACAAGTTTCTGATAAAATATGATTTAATCTTTTGCAAATTGATCTTACAGTTGAAGCACATTATTGTAAAACATCAAATGTGTAGATGGGAAAATTAGGAAAATAAAGTAATTAGCAATAAAATGGGTAATAACAGAAAACCTTAGTAAAATATTGGCCAAATAATTAACTTGGTTTTTGGCTACCCTGGTTAATCAAACACTTTGTGACACATAACTCTGTACAGAATGACATTGCTTTCACCCTAACCCAGGTTTTTCCAAGCAATGTTTATATCAGAGTGGTGGACTGGGAAATGGTAGAACAATAATATGTATTTTCCCAAATTCCCAGAAGTTCACAAGGAAGGGTTCTTATCTCAGCTACTCCCTAAATTACTGGCAACTCAATGTGGAAGTAAATAATATCTTCAACTTGTTCTTTTATCTCCAATGCTTTATTTGATTTCAAAAATATACAGTAGAAAGGGAAGAATAAAAAGTATTTACAATAATACTTTTACTAGTGATGAATGTTAATAAATAAAATAAATAAATAAATAAATAAAATATGAGCAAATATTCTAATGTTCCAAGAACAAAGAAAATTAACTATTCTAGCGCTAGCCAGTTTGACTCAGTGGATAGAGCATTGGCCCTTGGACTGAAGGGTTCCAGGTTCAATTCCTATCAAGGGCGCATACCATAGTTGCAGTGTTGATCTCCTGCCCTGGTTGGGGTGCATGTGAAGGCAACCAATCAATGTGCCTCTCTCACATAGATGTTTTGTTCTCTCTGTCTCTCCCTTTCCCTTCTACTCTCTCTAAAAATCAATGGGAAAATATTGTTGGGTGAGGACTAACAAAAAAACAAACAAAACAAAATAACAACAACAACAACAACAAAAAGAAAATGAACTATTCTAAACAACTAAAAATGGAGAAAACCATTTCTGATTTATTGCTCAAAAAACGTAAATCCTCTTATTAGGTTAGAAAATGCTTTCAATATAGAGCGCTATTTTATGTCTCTTGATTTTCAGACCTAAATTATAGCATATATATCCAAAGATGAAGCTAATAGTTCTAAACTAAGTAAAAGGTTATGTTACGAATATATTTCAAGCAATTTCAATAGATATAGGCCTCATGGTTCCTTAAATTGAGGGCACATATTTGCACAATAGCTAGCTGAGAGTGGGAATGAGAGGTAACTGAAGCTGAGGCATAGATGAACCAGACTATACTGCGATGACCCAGATTCATTTATGGTAGGCTCAGCTACTTGGCTAACTTCAGCCACATCAGCGACTTCTCGTTGCTTAGTAAAAAGCTTTTATAATCTTGTCCTTTCCTTAGTTTTAGCTTCTTCTTCTGCATGTTTGAATCACAATTCACATATTTGTTCCCACTCCAACCTCTCACTTCCCATCTCCTCATGCTATACTTCAGACATTCTCTTTGCAGTTTCCTAAGGAAATTTAGTTTCTTTTTTCTCCTGGAATGCTCCTTTGCCTCTGATCTGTAAGGAGCCTGCAGAAATCCTCCTTCTCTTCAGAGAGACTTACCTCAAATGTCTTCTCTAGGAAGACTTTCCAGATCCTCCTTTAAATAAACACACACACACACACACACACACACACACACACACACACACACATATATATATGATTGTAGACCTAAGGTAGAGTCAGTGAATCCCTCAGTTATATTATATTATAAACATATAGCAAATAACATATTAATTATATTTTAATATTATAAATCTATCATATTATAATTATTTGCTTACATGTCTGTCTCTTTCATGACTAGAGCATGAATTCCTAAAGGGTAGAGCTGTATCTTCTATGTATCTCAGATACTTACCATATAGTAATGGTTTGACAAATGATTGAGGCCTAAGTAAATGAACTTATTCTCATCCTTCAAGAATCATGTCAGTTTCCCTTGCCTAATTGAAGTTTTGCAGATTTATCTAAGGAGTAACTTCTTTTTGAGTTTTTATAATATTTTATTTATCCCTTGCTCATAATTAGGAAGGTGGGGAAGCACTTTTTTATTTGCTGCCATATCCCTTTAAATAGTCATAACACTGCAAATACTTAGAAATACTGTAGGTGAGACAGTTTCCTTTATGGCAGCTGAGAAGTTAAAGTATGCTTTAAGCACTGACATCAATAGCCATATAGAAGAATGGGATGGCTCTAGTTACTATGAATAAAAACACTTCAAAGGCCTCATTGTTCTCACAATGCTAATGATGGCTCAATTTATTGAAAACTTTTATATGCCACCCTTATGCTAATTTCTTCATATATTCTGATTTAATGAACTTGACAATCCTGTAGTCAGATGAAGCACAGGGGAGAGCTGTGTAGTTGTCACATCTCAATATAGGTTTATTTACTACTATATTGTAAAGCAAACATACATTTTATTTTCATTTTACTGGTTGTTAAACATTTTTATTACCTTCTTTACACAGGGGAGAAAACTGAGGCTCAGAAAAGTTCATCAATTTACTCAATATTATGTAACTACTAGTGGCTCAGTGCATGAATTTGTGCAAATTAAAAGAAAATTAATTAGAAGAAATATTTTAATATCACTATTTGCCCTTTCTCTATGGTATTATAGAAGTGTCAACCAAATTCACTATCTACAATGACAGATGGAAACACACATGTGCAATTGGTGCCAGTGAGAGCTTTATATTTATCACGCATGAGTGAATCAACTTAGCATTTTATAGATATAGAATAAACTTGCTAAATTAGACCTGCTTTCTGATTTGGCTAAACTTTTTTCAGCCCAGTGAAGCATCCCAACTTTTCTTTCAGGTAATTGTCATCAATACAGCAGTAAATATCAACATGAAGCAGAGTATTATTGTAGATCATGCAGGGAAAACAAAGGATAAAATATTTAACTGCAATAGTGTTTGACTATATTCTGTGCAGTGAGAAAACCTGAAGTCATTTTCAAGGTCCACCATTTCTTAGTTCTTTTCAGTTGGGTCAAGTTTCTAAGTTTTCTAAATCTCCATTTTCCAGCTAACAAAAAGAAAAACAGGAGAAGCTGAATGTTGCTTTCATGTGTGGTGTTGTTTATTGTTAAATGGCCTGTAGCTAGGGAGAGGAAGTCATGTGTTGCTATATGACTCATTACCTGGTGCCCACAGCCGCAGTTTCTGGGCTGGGCTGGGTTGTGGGCCACATTTTGCACCATGGGGTCTTGGCAGTGTTGGCTGCCATTTGGTGGGCTGTCCTTCCCCGGTGGTGGCGGGGCCTGTGTCCCACTTCAGGGAAGCCTAGTGTTGCTGTGTGGGCACCAAGTTTGTGGTGCTATTTCTCTGTAAATGGCCGGTGCATGTCATGGCAGCTCTTGCATTGAGTATCTGCCCCCTTGTGGTCAGTGCATGTCATAGCAACCAGTCAGATGGTCAGGCACTTAGCATATTAGCCTTTTATTTATATAGATACTGCCCTTATCACAGGATGTATTTAGTTTCTGATTGAAAATCCAAGTGGAAAGTCTTCTTTTACTTTCTCTCAGGGCCATATTGTGTCTAGTAAGTGACCCATACATTCCTCAATGACCTAAAAACAGAATTATATTACCCTAGTTCATCAGAAGAACAGGTAAGTCTTAGAAAACATAATTCTTATTTACCAAGAAAGGGGGACACATTGACCTCACAATAAACTACCCATAAGGCAAATGATCTGAACCAACAACTTCACCCAAAATATTTACCAAAGTTAACCAACAAAATGAGTTCTATTCCTTTTTTTCTTTCATAGTCATGGGTCTCTGAGCAGACACATGAGTAATATACTTCACTGTGAACATGTTGCACCATAAATAAAACTCATATCTCAAGTTATTGGCTTCACTTCAAGAATTCACTTCAAGCTACTTATACCAAGAAAACTTAGTTTGGCAAAGCTGCACTTGTTTAAATCTTCTGTATCCTCTGAGTCCATAGTTCACATTAACTCTATTTGTGCTTGAGAAACTTGGTAATATTTGCCAATCCTTGCATTTGTATTTGTGATATCTACTAACATGGCAGATAAGATAGAAATGGCATAGCGATGGTATTTGCAAATAAGATTTCTTCCAACTACTATATTGTAAAGCAAACATACATTTTATTTTTATTTTACTGGTTGTTAAACGTTATTTTTATTAACTGAAATGCATTAATATGCAGGGCATTGGTTCTGTATAAATTAGAATTCCTTATTGTATTAACAGTAGGAGACTTGAGAATCCTTTGAAGTTATTTTGTGTGTATGTTTATATTTAAACTAGAGGTCTGGCACATGAAATTTGTACATTGGGGTTGAGAGTCCCTCAGCCCAGCCTATGCCCTTTCACAATCTAGGAGCTGTCTGACTGACTGCTTAGGCCTGCTCCCCACCTAAGCTGTCAGTTGGACATCCTTAGTGCTGTTGTGGAGGTGGGAGAGGCTTCCGCCCACTGCCGCTGTGCTTGCCAGCCATAAGCTGGCTTCTGGCTGAGTGGCACTCCCCCTGTGGAAGCACACTGACCACCAGGGGGCAGCACATGCTTTGAGTGGCTGCCCCATGGTGGTCAGTGAGAGTCAGAGTGACCAGTCATTCTGCTGTTTGATCAATTTGCATATTATCCTCTTATTATATAGAATTTTTGTACAAATAGAGCTTATAACTGCCATCAATATTCTCAAAGAGGTCAATGAGTATCTTTGCTGCCCACCAAAAAATAATGAAGTGCTATGAGCTTACAGTAATGTTAAAGTGAACATAGTCTCTGGTGGTTAGAAAATAGTCACGGGATGTAAAATACAGTGTACAAAATGTAGTTAACACTATTGTGCTATGTGTAGGGGTCATTTGGGTACTGGAAATATTGAGGGAAATACTTTGTAAAGTATATGATTGTTTCACCACTATGTTGTACACTTGAAACTAATACAAATAGTAAATATAAACTGTAATTGAAAAACATATTGTAAAAAAAAATTTTAAGAGAAAAAGTAAACATTGTCTCCCAAGTTAAAAGGTGTTATTTTTGTAACTAAATTAATAGTGTTTCCTTCTTCTCTTAAACTACGTTTCTTTTCTCCCAATGCTATTCCACTCCTGGGCTTTTCCAGGTGTTTCACTATCTTTTTCTAATGCTATATATTTTTACATATACCTATTTGTCAGTTGTAGGTAAGATATTAATTTCCTCATTTTGCTACATACTCTAACATGTTATATTTTCTTTTTTAAAAAAAACATATTTTATTGATTTTTTACAGAGCAGAAGGGAGAGAGATAGAAAGTCAGAAACATCGATGAGAGAGAGACATCGATCAGCTGCCTCTTGCACGCCCCCTACTGGGGATGTGTCCGCAGCCAAGGTACATGCCCTTGCTGGAATGGAACCTGGGACCCTTCAGTCCGCAGTCTGATGCTCTATCCACTGAGCCAAACCGGTCTCGGCATAACATGTTATATTTTCTATATTTACAAAACATACTTTCTTACTTCTACAAAAACTTTTAAATAATGTACATAAGACTTTATATCTTCTAAAGAATAAAAGATATAAACATTTAGGTACAGAAAAAAAGAGGAAAACTTCCTAGGAACAAGGAGGAGATACACAGCTATTAGTTCTGAGATTTTGGCAGCAAAGGCAAAACAGAAATATGAATGATTACATAGCTCTCCATATTTGATAATAAAAAGCAAGCCTATTTTTCAGAACTAAAGAATTTTCTGGCACTAACTTCTATGAAGAATGTTCCCCAGACCTTCTGGACATACCTTTGCCCTTTCTTTCACACTAGTAAACACTTGACTAGGTTGTAAATTATCAACAGTTTTCAGAATGCTATTTCTTTCCCACAGGTTCATGGATCCCACTAAGATCTTTCACTGATCAACTTGTGTTCCTGATCAAGTCTTCTTGGCCATCCCTCTTTGATAGCTGAAGAGATGCTTCACATGGGAACGTGGCCTAGGAAAAAATGAGTTTGGGAAATGTTATTAGTCAGAGCATATATTTCATGTGTCTCTTTTGCTTATTACTCATCATGCTCATCCTTTTTTCTAATTAGGAAGTAACAGTCATATCAACAGTGAGTTCTCTGAAGACTTCCTGAAATGTATACCTTCAAGGATATTGATTAGGTAGAGGCTTATTAAATCAGTTAGAGACCAGAATTTTAAAAAATGCTTTAAAAATATTTTTATTGTTCTCAAAGAGGAAAGGAGAGGGAGAGAGAGAAACATCAATAATGAGAGAGAATCATTAATTGGCTGCCTCCTGCACATTACTTACTAGGGATCGAGCCCACAATCCAGGCATGTTGCCTTTGACCAGAATCAAACCAGGAATCCTTCAGTCCACAGGCCAACACTCTATCCACTGAGCCAAACTGGCTAGGGAAAGAACTTTTTCTAACTGGTGGCAGAAGAAATCAGAGAGATGTGAAGTATGAAAAGGATTCAACATGCTACAGTAGGTTTGAAGATGGAGGAGGTCATGTGAGAAGGAATGCAGGTGGTCATAAGGTGCTGAAAGAAGCCCAAGCTAAGAGCCAGCAAAGAATTAGGACCTCAGCCCTACAATAACAAGAAACTAAATTTTGCTAAAAACAAAAACAAACATGGGAAAATACCTTGAATACAAAATGAGAATGTTGTCAACCGATTGTTGATTTCTGCCTAGTAAGATGCTGAGCAAAAATTCTTAGCCATGTTATCCTAGACTTTCAACCTACGGAAATGTGGTTGTCACTTGAAGCCCCTAAATTTGTGATAATTTCTCACACAGAAATAAAAACTAATGCATTGAGGCTTGTGTCTTTTTTCACTGAAGTCTAATCTCATGCCTATGCACTCTGCTCTGGAGGGTACATATATGGAACTGAACAAAGAATAAAATAGAGGAATAAAGGTCTGTGATTATTAAGGGAAATATATGTGGTGCTTACAAATTTGGAATTTATTCTGGGATAAGTGAGAAACTCTTAAAACTTCCAGTCAAGAATGTGCTGAGATTATGTGTGTGCTTTACAAATAGCTCTCTGGCTGCACTGTGGAGAACTGGTGAGGAGGAGAGATTACTTTGGCTGCACAGTAAACAGATTCTGGTGGGGGAATCTGGGGAAAACAAGAAAGCATTATAAGCTGTTCAATAGGGCAGCTTGGATTAATTTAGCTGCAATAAGGAAAGAGACAAATAGACAGATTCAAGGACATTAAGGAGGCAGAATTGATATGTGGATATAATGACAGGAAGGTCTGTTTCAAATTGAGCCTTTCCCCTACCCAGTCCCCCTCATTCACCTCAACACTCCTCTCACCATTATGTTCTATAGGAGCTATTTCCAGAGATGTGAGCCTACTCTAAAGGTGGAGGGGTTTAACCCACTCTGTATGTCACACTTGGTTGGACTGGGGTGGTCACTAGATCCAAGTTTTACCAATAAGATTCTGTTTCATAAGTTTTGAATTGAGAGTAAGAGAAGCTAATCTTGGTCTCTTTTGATTGGTTGAAACTGAAGAAATATAAACTCAGAATTGTGGGATATTCATGTCTGTTGAGATAGAGACATTGGACTGAAGAGCAAGGTATAGCCAACATACAGAAGATGTGCCAAGAAAAACAAAGACTAACAAGGAGAGAGAGAGAGAGAGAGAGAGAGAGAGAGAGAGAGAGAGAGAGAGAGAGAGAGAGAAGAAGAAGAAGAAGAAGAAGAAGAAGAAGAAGAAGAAGAAGAAGAAGAAGAAGAAGGAGGAAGAGGAGGAGGAGGAGGAGGAGGAGGAGGTGGAGGAGAAGGAGAAGAAGAATGGAAGAAGGAGGAGAAAGAGGAGGAGGAGAAAGAGAAGAAGAAAGAGCAAAAGGAAGAGAAGGGGGAAGAGGAGGAAGTGGAGGGAGAGAGGGAGAAAGAAATACAGAGATAACTGTAAGGCCAATTAGTTTTCTTTCTTTTTTCCTTTCATGTGTTAGTAGTTTTATTTCCCCTGTGAGCCTCTCCAGTGCCCTAGCCTCTCTTCCTATACTCTAAAACAGGTGTCTCCAAATCTGGTGTCTGTCCTTGCTCTGCCTAGAACTGCCGGTCTAGGATGTCTCAAAGGGACCCCTCCCCCCTCGGCCTTTAGTGTCCCCAGAGGAGCTCTTAGGGGAGAGGGCTTCCCTGTTTCAAACTTCCCTTATGGAGGAATAAGAGATCCAAGTTTCACTTGTCTTTTCAGGCAGCTTTGTTTCCTGCTCTGGAGCCGGATCGGGGAGAGGCCTCATTGCTTTTTCTCCACCAGTCATTTGCGGGTTCGGGGGTTTCAGAGTCAAAAGCAGTCTTGAGGAAGACTGAACCCTGAGAACTGAAAAGCCTTAGTGCAGATGAGCAGAGTTAGAAAGCCCATTCCTTGTCTGCTGTGTTCTGAGCCAGCCATTTAATCAAGATCAAGATGGAATGTGCTGGGTTCAGGGCTCTCAGAGCTTTCCCTCATCCAGCAACTTCCGGAGCCCATCACAGATCCTGCCAAGGTGCTGAATGAAGGACTGAAGTCAGGCCCGGATAGGACCGTGAGCAGGCCTGGGCCAGAGAAGTGATAGAACACACAGCGGCTGTGCACTTGGGCGTGAGGTGGTGCTGACCAGCACCAGCAGTATGCCCCAGCATCGGTGAGCAGACCAGCCAGCACCGTGGCCTCGAAAGTGAGGTCCACCTTGCCAAAGCTGAGCACAGTCATGGCCAGCAGCCAGGGCCAACTCATTGGGGCCCAGGCACCCACTGAGATGCAGCATGGCCACTTTGACAGCCACTTTGATGAGGTCCTTGATGACCCGCTGGGCCCGGCTTTGCGTGTACTCTTTGGACAAACCGTAGAGCTCTAGCACCTCACTGCTTGTCTCGTACATGAAGAGATGAGGCACAGACCGACCTGCCAACTTACTTGGTAGCTTCTCCGCTTGCAGTGCCAGACTCTGAGCTAAAGGACTCCCTGGTTTCTACTCGCTGCTCACTGTCTGGTTTTTCATACAGTCACCAAGAAAGTGTATGGCCCCAGAGCCTTCTAGAAATATGACATAGGTCAAAAGGAGATTATAAGAAGGTATTACATAGACGCTGCTCTCAAATTGTCTGTTTCTCTGCTTGTTGCCCAGTTCCTTGAAATCTTGTAAAGTAGAAATGGCTAGGGTGTGGGATCAATGGAGAAAGTTCTGAAGATTGAATGAACTTAAAGCTAGAAATGCCAGAGACTTGAGTGTGTCCCTGGAGTCTCCAGGGAAGGCTGGTAGAATGGAGCAATGTTACCACGAGCATATGCTTCCAGTGTCTAAGGCCTATTCATTTTCATTTCCTAATTTCAATTCCTGGTGAGGTCCTGTTGCACTCCCTCCTCTTGGGTTGTATGAGATTCTTATAACAAAACTGAGACCTGGTGCATGACATTCATGCACTGGGGTGAGGGGGCAGTTGGGGGGTGTCCCTCAGCCTGGCCTGCGCCCTTTAGCAATCTGGGAGTCCTTGGGGGATTTCTGACTGATGGACATCCTTAGTGATGCTGCAGAGGCGGGAGAGGTTCCCGCAACCACTGCTGCACTTGCCAGCCCTGAGCCAGAGTATGGCTTGTGGTTGTGCAGCGCTGCCACCCCTGGACCCCCTTTGGGAGCACACTGACCAGCAGGGGGCAGTTCCTGCATTGAGCATCTTCCCCTTGGTGGTCAGTGAGCATCATAACGACCATTTGCTCCGTTTGATCAATTTGCATATTACCCTTCTGTTATATAGGATTCCATGTTGGTATAGAAATGGATTTCTGTTATTTGCAACAAAAGGGGGCCTTATTTGAATCATTTTGATAGTATCATTGTCATCTTTAATTTTTCATTGCTCAATTCATTCTCCCATGATTCTAGCAATAACATTTCAATCATTTTTTTTTGGAGCCACTTGCTTTTATCCTAGCCCATAAGGTTCATCGGGGCCAATCCCAAGTCATAGTAATTAGGTCAAGAAGGGAAATATGATCGAAACTCCAATAGAAATATTTGCTAGAACTATTGAGAGGTTGTAAGAAGTTGAAGCATCCTCCCCAACCCCACTACACACACACACACACACACACACACACACACACACACACACACACACAGATCGCTTAACTAGTAAGAATGACAGCCTGGAGCAGCTACTGATCATCTTGCAACCAGAAACAGAAAACCTTCCTAAGAATTAAACTAATACAGAAGGCAGAACAAAAGGCAGAAAACACAAACATACATTCTTCATACATCACTTGGTCACCAAGATCCATGTTTCTAAAGCTCTTCAATTAATTCATTCATCAATAAAAGTCTTTTTTAAAAGCTAGTTTGAAGTGAACTTTTCATTATTTATAACCAGAATGTTCATATAAGCATGGATATTATTTCTCTGCTTACCTTTGACTAGGTGAAGTTTTATTGTGTATACCTAGCACCAATGTCTAGCACTCTATGCAATCTAGTAGATGCTCAAGGAATATCAGCTGATGCTGAATGAAGACAAATGCTGCCCAACATGCCATTCTTGGACATGTCTTTTTACAGTCTTATACCTCTTCATTAGAATAGTCTGCCCTGTCAGTGTCCCATCATCAGTGGATTTCAGTCAGAGGGATTAGATGAAAAGGGTTATTATTTAAGTTCTTGATATTGCTTACTGCCATAGCCAGTTACAACATTTGTCCTCCAAATGCCAAATCCTAAGTAGTGTTTCTTTCTCCATCTTCCTGGCACCATATTAATAAGAACACCCCATATGAATTAGAGTAATAGCCTCCTGATGGATTTCCATGTCTCCAGAATCTTCTCCAACCCATTTAACACGATGTAATAAGCAACATCTATCTAGTCATGGTTTCTGGCTGTGATGGTTACCTAAATTATTTATTAAAATTAAAATCTCCACTTCTGTGAAATAAGCACAGTAATATTTACATTTTTAAGTATTAGCTTTACACTTGGTGCTTTATCTAATTTAATCTTTTACTTTAAAAATTTGAGGTATATTTACTGATTTCAGAGAGGAAGGAAGAGGTAGAGGGAGATAGAAACATCAATGATGTAAGAGAATCATTGATGGGCTGCCTCCTGCTTGTCCCATACTGGGGATGGAGCCCACAACCTGGGCATGTGCCCTAACAAGGGGAGGGAAGGGATAGGGGAAGGAAAGGGGGAATCAAACTGTGATCTCCTGGTTCATAGGTTGACTCTCAACTATTGAAGTATGCTAGCTGGGCAATAATTTGAGGTACTTTTAAAAGTAAAAAACCCAAATCTTAGAGAGCTTAAATAATTGAACTAAAGTCACATAGTTAGCTGGTGGCTGAGATTATATTCAAACCCAGGTGCCTGACTTCAAAGTCTTTGCTTAATTTCCTTGCCATTACATATTGCATCTCTCTATTACATAATTATTATATTATCTGAGCTAGAAAACATACTAAATATGACCCTTTTAACTTGGAGAAATTAATAATAGTGAGTCACAAAAGCTGATTAAAGAAAATGTCCCAACATCCTGCTGTAGATATTCCACATGCTGCTTTCCTCACAGGTTTGCAGTTTTGTGAAAAGTAACACATGAGAAAGTTTGCTCTCAGAACTGTGGGATGTGGCCTTTATTACAAAATGCCTGCTCTCAAATTCAGACCGTGTCTCTGCCCATCAGGCATGTGTCTATGCATATGAAATCCAGAGAAGGTTACTCTAATGGACTAAATTGGGATACTTTCCAAGGTCTCAAAGTCATGGGACAACACATCTTAGCCTAATTTGATTTGATTTGGCACAGCTAAAATGTTTTTTGTGTTTATTTTTATTTTTACAAAAAGTTTACATTCTCATATATTGGTGAGACTAAATAGATCTAGCTATGTATTGCCATTATGTGCTTCATGCCCAGTTAAGAAGAAAAAACTTACAAAGCAACAATTTCTTCTTTACAGAAAAAGCTATATTTATCTCTTAAAATACTTGAATTTTGAAAGTGCAGGGAGAAATCCTGTAATGGCTCTTTGAAACTCTCATTTCATGATGTGAGTGTAAGTCATGTTTCTTATCATGGAGAAGGGATTGCTGGTGCAGACAAACTCAGCAGGATTCTTTATATTATGCCTTAAAAACTCTGGCTAGAGTCTGCCATTATTGATTCCTCAGAGGCAGAGAGTGCTAAGTACTAGTATTATTAGACTTTGGTGGAGATGAATTCAGAAGTGGATACAAAGTCAAAGATTACAAGTGCTCAGTGGACACTGGAAAGGGTCTTGGGCAAAGGAGATTCTGAAATGAGTTTCAAACATGTCATGATTTCCATTAAGATAGTAGCCAAAATGGGATGAGAGAAAAATAAAAAGGAATCCTGGGATCATGTTGATATCTGTTTTCCCTGGTCCCCTCGCAGATTAAGTTTCTGAGGTCTTTGACATGCACAACCAGATACCTCTGTCTGATGGTACTGATCCATACACCCTCTAAACTAGGCTGTGAGCGTGGGCTCTGGGCTCATGCCATCTGTACTTGAGTCTCAGCTTCGTGTATTCCTTTAATGAATTCATGCAAATTGCTCAGTCTCCTGTATTTACCAAACACTTGCCTAGCAATTACCCTGACCCAGGCACTGTTTGAAACTCCTCATACTCTTCTAACAGCCCCCTACTATTGTTATCATTCCCAGTTTACAAGTCAACTTGGTTATGGAGAAAGTCAATTTCCTGAGACAGAGGGCAACAGAGTTAATAGGAGCCCACAGTCAGCCCAGGCAGTTTAGTCTGGAGTCCAAGCTCTTTACCACCATGCTAAACTGTGGCACACAGCCATTCTTCTTCATGGCTGTGTGAGGATTAATTGCGCTGATGCGCACAAAATGTCTTACAATAATAAGTACACAGCCACAGTCAGTGTGTGGGGTCTGGGATTAGTCTGTTGAGGTAAAACTACATGTCTGCTAGGGCCTGGTGCTCCCGAGCTTTTCCAAACAGTCCATCCAACTGGCCCTGTCCACACATGTGGACTTCTGCTTTAGTTTTCCCATTTGACATTTCTGTTTCCAATGGGATGGTGACCCAGACCTGACCTCCAGTGCATTTGGCTGGGCTTCAGACTCTTTTTGTCCCCAGAACCAGGTGTGCATGGTCACACGTCTGATGTTCCAGATTTAGCTACACTCCCCTTTCACTTGTTGATTTACCCCTGCATGCCCTTGAGCGGATTTATATTATTTCAGGTGTAACTACATAGGAAGGTTTTTGGTGACCTGAAGTAGCCCAGTAAATTAGAAAAGAAATAAAATCAAGAGTCCCAGACCCAGGTTTGAATCTCAGCCTCAGCAGTGTGTTCTTAGGAAAGCCAGTTATCTGCTTTGGGACTTGGTTTTCTCATTGGTAATAACAGGAATAAGAATTTCTATTCTCGGGGTCATTGTTAGGAATTAAACGTAATATTGTATGTGGATGGTGGATATCTCTAGCACTGTGGTCAACAAATTTCCTTTCTCTCACCTTCTAAAAGTAAAGAGGAACTCAAGTCTGAAAAAACAACTCAAGTTAACCTTAGCATCGGGCAATACACTCAGGTTCTCATACAGCTATAGACTTGGATGGCTGACAATGCTAGGGCTCACCAAAGCTGATGGGGTCATGCATGGCTTACATCACTTTTGAGGACTTGCAACTAAAATAAACAGCATGTTAATGTTTAGAAACCATTATACTCCATAAGTTTGTTCATTTTTCTATGTATATGTATTCTCAATGTTTATACTTATAATGCTACTGTTGTTGTTGTTGTTTTGATAAGATGCCCCGTTGTTTATGCTTGGGAGTTCTAAGAAACAAATCGTTCAAAAGAAGTCCAAGTAAACAAAACATAACATAGATGCCACAGAACACAATCATGGATTTCATCAGGGCTGAGAACATGGTGAGGGTAATGGAATCATAGGGTTTTCCTTTGATGCTTGAGAAAGAGCTGGGTCAAAATTCACTGCTGGCAGGGGACAGGGGAGAGGGCATTCAGTAACTGCAGGCATGCAAAACCAACACTCCCTGCAAAACTGAGCAGGAACCTCTGAGTTTTACATGTTGCCATTAATCTGAAAATAGCTACTTACTAACTTACAGTCATTTTTTTGTGATATTTAAAGAAAGTGGAGAGACAATCTAATCACTGAGACTGGAGACTGGCACAACTCCATGTGAAATTGGTTTAGTGAGTGTGTCTGATTATTCTTTATGTACTTTGTTCTTTGTACAAGATGTTTCTTAATTATGCAGAAACAGATAAACATATTTTATTGGAACAGGCCTTGCATGAACTGAGAAGGAAAAATGATCAGTGGCATTTAATCTGAATTGCAAATACAGTAATTCCTCAAGTTGGTCTACATTCTTTTATAACTTAAATTGTGAGTTCTTGGTTCAAGTGCCAAAAAATTGAGGTGAATAGTCTGATCTTGGTCAAATTATGATCTATTGAATGGGATTTATGAAATCTTTGTTGTAGTTACTGCATTTTCAGGATGATATTGCAACTATATGTATTTTATAAAAGTTAAGTTTTCTGTCCGTTTCCTTACCAATTTGAAACATGTGTATCAAGTTCAAATTTCAAGTCTTGAGTAAATGTATCAGGGGGAGTCCTTGTATTTTTATCATAAAAACACTTCCTACAGAGACTTTTTTAGCCTCTGGACCCAAACCAGGAGATAGGAAGATCAGGGAAAAATAATGAAATGCATTATGTGATATCCATTCAAATATGTTAGTACTAATGTCTTTTAGTACTAGGAATTATCTTCTATGAGGGTACCTCAACTCTAGGTCATTCTTTGCTATAATTCAGCTTTGTCTTTAAAGGCTCCTAAGCAAATTGGGGCCAGGTGTGAATTAAAGGAAGGACCAGAGCCCGAATGGAAGCTGGGCTGCTTCTGACAGTCCTGATCTTGTTGGGAGTGGTTCTCCTTCCCAACTATTTCTTCTAGATCATTGGTTCTCAACATTTCTAATGTTGCGACCCTTTAATACAGTTCCTCATGTTGTGGTGACCCCCAACCATAAAATTATTTTCGTTGCTACTTCATAACTGTAATTTTGCTACTGTTAATGAATCATAATGTAAATATATGTGTTTTCCAATGGTCTTAGGCTCTACAGCAGTGGTTTCAACCTGTGGGTCATGACCCACAGGTTGAGAACCGCTAGCAGGGTCACTTAAGGCCATCGGAAAACACAGATTTTTACATTACGATTCATTAACTAGCAAAATTACAGTTATGAAGTTGCAATGAAAATAATTTTATGGTTGAGGGTTACCACAACATGAGGAACTGTATTAAAGGGTTGTGGCATCAGAAAGGTTGAGAACCACTATTCTAGATGATCATAAAGAAAAAGAAATAATGAATTAGAGGATGTCTCTCAAAGGCTCTGCTAGTTTTAAAATACTTTATTAGAGTATTGGAATAGAATCAAATATAATTTGTATTTTGTCCACAGAGCTCTTCCATTGTCTCTTCATGTTTGGGGTAAAGCAATAGAGACAACTTCTTAGTGACGGGGAGAAAGTCACACACACACACACACACACACACACACACACACACACACACACACACAAGAGTGTGCGTGCACGTATGCATGCCTACCGATAAAGATACAAATGGTTTGCTTCTGACAAAACACTTGGACAGTTTAAGTCCCCTGGGTTAATGCCTCTTCCCTTAAGCTTGGTATTTCATCATTTTCTATGTTCAAAATACAGTTTCATATTCTCCCTGTGCCCTACATTGCTTTCCAATATTGAATGATATGAAAAGTCAAGCAACATTCAATTAACACACATCTCTAAATTGTCCAAAGGGATTGAACACCTCCTCTCAAAGTGCCCACAACACAGAGCATGCTTGAGATGCTGATTAGGAAGGGAAGAATATTGCAGACAAAAGGAATAGCAAGTTTTAAAATGGAGTCAAGAAAGTAAAGCAATTCAAAAATGTATATTTCAAGGTAAAGAGGAATGCTGATATTAGTTAAACAAATGGTACACTAAAGGTCATGACGGATTTTGTAAGCCTTGCAAAAGAGTCTGGAAAGCAATGAAATGCATCATTAACTGAAAAAAATGTCAAGCACATTTGTACAGAAACTTACTTTTCTAAAGAGTTGTGTAGTCATTGATGCATTTCAATTTGGTTTCTTTTGATCAGGTGGTCATTTTTTGAGAGAGAGGTTGGTGACACAGATTACGAAGATCCGGACACTCCACACCAGTGCTGTTTGCGCACTTCTGTACTGTCAGTAACCATCCATCCCATGGCTACTGAGAACTTGAAATAAGGCTCTTGCAAAGAATGGTAATTGCCTTAAGAGCAGTAGATAGTGAAGGGAAAACAGAGATAGCTGTGTTGGGGATTAAGTGCTAAGAAATATGGCAGAACTCCCAAATCCATTGTGCAAATCCAGAGCAATATTAAGAAGTCCAGGGCCACAGGACACACCAAATCTACAAAGTAAATGTGTCAAAGTTCAGAAGCATATTCCAGCACAATCTGGCAAGACTTAAGAAGCAGGGCAGGTTTGTAGAAGAGTCAGAAAAACTCTTTTGGAACCGATTCATTAAAACAGAGTTGTTTTAGAATCACAAGTTGTACTCCCATAGTTTTATCTTTATTGATCTTAAAGGAGAAACAGACTGAAGTAAACACTCTTTTACCTATAGAGGAATGAACTAACCAAGAGGAAAACAAACTAGAAGATACCTTGAGTGTCTTTCTTCTTGTGCATCTAGAACTGCTAGTTGTCCACTGGTAAATATTTCCCATCCCAAAATGAGCACCGGTTATAAATGAACCGTAAGTGGCCCAGTGCACGAAATTCGTGCATGTTGAGAGGGGAGATGTCCCTTAGCCCTGCACTCTCTCCAATCTGGAACCTCTTGGGGGAAATCCAACTGTTGGTTTAGGCCCAATCCCTGTGGCAGTCAGACATCCCTCTCACAATCCAGGACTGCTAGCTCCTAACCACTCGCTTGCCTACCTGCTTGATTGTCCCTAACCACTCTGCCTGCCAGCCTGCTCACCCCCAACTACCCCCCCCTCAGGCCTGCTTACCCCCAACTGCCACCCCTGTTGGCCTGCTTACCCCCAACTGACCCCCCTGCCAGCCTAATCATACCAAACAGCCCCCTCCCACCAGCCTGCTTGCACTCAACTGCCCCCCACCAGCCTGATGACCCCCCTTTGCTGGCCTGATCATTCCCAACTGCCTTCCCCTCCTGGCCTGATTATCCCTAATCACCTCTGCCTCTGCCCCACCACCATGGCTTTGTCTAAAAGTACATCTGGAAGGTCTCCCGGTTTAATTAGCATATTCCTTCTTATTAGTATAGATATTAGCCCAGAACTACAAGGGGATTAAATATATATATTATTAGACTTTACATTCAATATTATTTTCATCATAGTTAAATGACTGTGTAATCTATAAAGTGTTTCCTTGATATTTCCAGTACCCACCTGACAACCTACAAAGGTATTACACTATTATTGATTTTATTTCCATTGCTGCACTTTACATCCCTATTTTTGTAACTACTTCTCAACCCCTTCACCTTTTTCACTCAGTCTCCCAACTACCCTGCCCTCTGGCATCCATCAGTCTGTTTTCTGTATTATGAGTCTGTTTCTGTTTATTTGTTTATATATATTTTTAGATTCCACATTTAAGTGAAATCGTATGGTATTTGTCTTTCTCTGACTGGCTTATTTCACTTAGGATGATAACTTCTGAGTCCACCTGTGCAGTGGCAAGTGATAAAATTTTATTTTTTAAGGCCTAGTAATATTTCATTATGTATATGTACCATGGCTTTTTAAATCGCCTTGTCTATTGATGGGCACTTGAGTTGCTTCCAGAGCTTGGCTATTATAAATAACACTGCAATAAACATAGGAGTGCATATATTATTTCAAATTAGTGTTCTGGATTTCTTAAGATATATATCCAGAGGTGGAATTGCTGGGTCATAAGGCAGTTCCCTTTTTAATTTTTTGAGGATCTTCCATACTGTTTTCCATAATGGCTACACCAATCTGCATTCCCAACAACAGTGCAGGAGGGTTGGGTTCCCTTTTTTCCACATCCTTGCCAACGTTTGTTGTTTGTGGATTTATTGATAAAAGCCATTCTGATGGGTGTGAGGTGATATCTTAAATTGTGGTTTTAATTTGCATTTCTATGAGAGGTTCCTTTTAAATTAGTACTGGTGTTTTTGCCTATAGACCTAGACTTGGAAATATTTCAGGCAACTGATCAGGAATAATTGAGGCAGACCTGTAGAACCAATTCTTTCTCCTCATTGAGTCATAAGTTCCTCATAAGCAAACTATGGGAGTGGGTTTGCTAATCTTTCAGGAGGAAAAAGGAGCACACTCTATCAGCAATCAAGTACTTTCAGACAAAATCAGATAAAAACACATTAGAAAGTCAAATCTGCTAGAGATATATTTTAGAGTGGGATTCTGTTTCACAGAGAGCTAAAACTGATATAAACTTCTTAATTATATCACTTTTAGACATAATACCTGATATAAATTCCAGCATTTCCTGCTGTTTTTAAATGTTAACCGTCTATTGCATGCTTACTTTCACCTTTGCCCCAATTATAAGGTTTCTTATCCTGACTTTTAATCATTGGTTTATGTATTTTATATTTTTATTTTTCACTCATTTCTAAATAATAAGAGAAAGTGGTAAAAATGCTCAGGATAAATTTAGAAATACTGCATGACCTATAAGAAGAGACAGGAGAAACAAGTGTTTGCCAGTTGAATACAAATCCCTAAATTTGGTCTAGGAAAGGTCATGTTAGGGTGTCAGTGCATAGTTTACAAAACCACAGAGGTGTTAAAAATCAATATATCAGAGTCACCAGCAACCTCTTCTGTTCTCTGTACTTCAATATATTTTAGTTTAGATCTCTAAGATATTTGTATGTGGCAGGAATTAAGAGACAGAAGTAGCTAAGCAATCAGGAATTGGGACCATTGGGGAGAGAGAAAATGAAACCAGGGAACAGAAGTAGGTGGAATTACTAAGGCTCCTCAACTGGGCAGGGAAGGAAGGACACACATGAGGGGCATGAACTTTAAAATGTATGGATATTGTTAAGACAGGCAGTGTGCAGATAATTAATCACAAGGTAGTAAGGCTTATAAACCAATCCCAAGGATGTTGCTGAGGCAGAATTCTTTAAAAAGACCAATCAGGAGCTAGCATGACTGTATCCACCCCCTAAATTTAAAAGGGCACACTTCCTCTTCAGCTGTCTCTTCTCCGGGCATGCAATGGGTTCCTGAGGTTTCTGTCTCAGGGGAGCACATCCCTGCACCCATGTGGCTTATGGCCATGTGGGATTCTACACATGGATTAATAAACTTTAATTTGCATGGATGCTCTCAGTAAACGTTGGTTCTGCTAACCGATTTTGTATGCAACATCATTCTTCGATTTTGAGAGACACCAAACTTGGACTCAACTCCCCACATTTTGGTTCCAGGGAGACAAGCCAGGGAATGTATGGCTTTCAGTAGGGAATGTATGGGTTAAAAGAGGTGGAGATTGATTAGGCAGCACTGGTAAAGGAACAGGGTAGAATAACAAGGATTACTGAACACCACCTGGATCCTCAAAGATGCACCTAATTCTTCACTTATTCCTCACAGCAGCCCCTTCACTCATCACAGAAATATTCCTTACGCACATTCAATGTGCCAGGCACTGTGCTTGGTAGAGACAAGTCTGGACAAGACCAAACCAGTTTCCACCATTGTGAAACTCATATCTAGTATAGACAACAAACAAAAAGTAAATAGACAAACAAAAGCAAATTATAAATTAGGATAGGCACCCTGGAGGAAAAAAGTGAGATGAGGTAGCAAATAATAAGAGGAAACTACTTGCTAGAGGAAGATCAAGAAAGAATATATTTAAGAAAGTAACTAAAGGAAGACAACCGAAGAAATAAATAGAGCTGTCCATGTAGTAAACAGAAAAAGAGCAGAATGGCACTTGCAAAGGCATGAGAAAGACTATGTCTAGTGAGTGATGAATGGGTTGGGAGCTGGAGTAAAAGTGAAAAGGTCTTTGGAGGCTGTTGGTGTATCTGAGAGATGAGATTTGCTAGAATTAGAATAGGAGTTTAGAGATAAAGAGAAGTGAACACTATTATTAAATATATATTGGAGGCAGAGCTGTATTTCCTGGTGGTACTTGCCCATATACTTATTAATATTGCCCACATAACAGTTGAGAAACAGCCTAAAAGTTGGGAAATAAACTAAAACTCCTAAGTAAGTAACTTCCTGATGGATTATGAATGCTGCCTTCCTCAATCCCTGTCCACTGCATTACACTCCCTGGCTTTATTAATTCAAAATCAATGTTGGTTTTTAGAGTTCTAAAAGTGAAAGCTTTTGGCAGTCTAATGATTTTGAATTATAATTTGCTTTATTAACCAGGACAGCTTATCAATTTTCATTTCGTAAATTCCTAACTTCATTCCATCTGAAAGAGGCACCCAATCCTGGAATCTCTCCAGATACATTTATTCTGTCCAAAATATAAACCTGCTTCTGCATTTCTTCCAGAAAAGTGCTGTGTTATCACCAATGAAAAAGTTTGCATTGGCTAATGCAAGAGTCTGTAGCAACTCTGAATCATACACTGTTCTTACTATGAATCTCAACAGGGTTCCTTGAGTGACCAACCTGCTTTGTCAGCTTTGCTAAAATTATACCTGTAACTGCCCATCTTTAAAGTTGTAATCTTGGGAAATAGGGGGGAGGAACCAAGATGGCGGCATAGGTAAACACCTATCTTGCTGCCCCACACAACAATTTCAAAACTACAACTTAACAACAGAACAAACATCATCCAGAATCACCGGAAAGCTGGCTGAGTGAAAATTCCACAAGTAAAAGTAGAGATAGGACACTGTGACTCAGAGGAGCAGTGGAGGGCAGCGTTGAAGATATGCGCGAAGTCAGAGGTTTGGAGCCCTGTGTGTGCTTGAGCAAGGGAGCGGAGAGGGCAGGTGGCTGCAGAATCAAAGGCACCCCACTGCACTGATTCCCCAGTTCTGGACGTGGTCTGGGGAACCCACACTCATAGGGGGAGAAACTCGGGCACTGCAAAGGTCTGCGAGCTTGTGGAGAGTGCGCGTAAACCTGGGAACAGGAGAGCTGTGTGACCGTGCAGAGAGGACTCATGACTTGCTCTCTCATATAGGAAACCACCGGACTGCATTATTTTACAAACCTGGGTGAGATGTTGAGTGTGAAAACTCATTTGGGGAGAGGCTGAATTGTCCAGCAGTGAGTGGAGCTTCGAGGCAGCTTTCTCTCAAAGGTACTTGTGGCCATTACTACCCGGCACAGAGACCCAGGTGCCACATAGGGCAGAGCTGATGCTGCCTGCTCATCCTGGAGACTCTGCCCATCCAACCTGGGCACAGCTGACCCCTGCAGCCAATTGACCTGGAGGTCAAACCCTCCTAGTGCTAACAACAATAATCTAGGCTTAACTTCAATAAGACTGTGCAAACCATAAAGGGCTGCAGCAAGAGTATCCATCTCAGGTACCTGGGGAGGTTGAGCCACTGTCTCTTAGAGGACAACTACCACACAAAGCTAATCAACCCACTCAGGAAAGCAGCCACCATGCAGAGACATGGAAAGAAATCAGATGTGAAAGAAATGAAGGAAAAAAACCTGACTGGACATAGAGTTCAAAACCGCGGTTACAAGGTTTTTCAAGAGGCTCCTAGAAAAGGCCGATGAACTTAATGAGACCTACAAGGAAATGAACAAGACCTACGAGGAAATGAACGAGACCTACGAGGATATGAAAAAGGAACAACTAGAAATTAAGCATACACTGAATGAAATAAAAAATATTATACAAAGACCTAAAAGCAGTCTAGAGGATGGCAAGAACCAAGTCAAAGATTTGAAATACAAAGAGGCAAAATCCACTCAGCCGGAAAAGCAAGAAGCCAAAAGAATCCAAAAAATTGAAGATAGTGCTAGGGGCCTCTGGGACAACTTCAAGCATACCAACATCTGAATTATAAGGGTGCCAGAAAAAGAGAGAGAGCAAGATAATGAAAACCTACTTGAAGAAATAGTGACAGAAAACTTCCCCCACCTGGTGAAAGAAATTGACCTAAAAGTCCAAGAAGTGTACAGAACCCCAAACTATAGGAATCCAAAGAGGACCACACCAAGACACATCATAATTAAAATGCCAAGAGCAGCCGAAACCGGTTTGGCTCAGTGGATAGAGCGTTGGACTGCGGACTGAAAGGTCCCAGGTTGGATTCCGGTCAAGGGCATGTACCTTGGCTGCAGGCACATCCCCAGTAGGGGGCGTGAAAGAGGCAGCTGATTGATGTTTCTCTCTCATTGATGTTCTGACTTTTTATCCCTCTCCCTTCCACTCTGTAAAAAATCAATAAAATATATTTTTAAAAATGCCAAGAGCAAAAGACAAAGAGAATATTAAAAGCAGCAAGAGAAAAACAGTTACCTATAAGGGAGCACCCATATGATTGTCAGTGGATTTCTCAACAGAAACTATGCAGGCCACATAGGAGTGGCAAGAAATATTCAAGTGATGAATAGCAAGAATCTACAATCAAGATTACTCTACCCAGCAAAGCTATCATTCAGAATTGAAGATCAGATAAAGTGCTTCACAGATAAGAAAAAGCTAAAGGAGTTCATCATCGCCAAACCAATATTATATGAAATGCTGAAAAATATTCTTTAAGAAGAGGAAGAAGAAAAAGGTACATCTTGCCTGGCATCAGAGGGACAAATGCCATTTCTGTCAAGGAGCAACTCTGTGCATTTTGGGCAAGTTATTTAATCTCTCTGAGCTTTAGTTTCTTGGCCTGTGAAATGGGGTTAATAATTAGACTTACCTCCAAAGTCATGAGTATTATATAAAATAAAATGTAACAAAGTGATTAACACTGTGCCTGAAAGAGGTGCAAGACAGATTATGTTCATTATTCTCGTTATTCATATAACAAGAAAATATCGTTTGAGGGCCAAATACACATAAAATCTGGTAACAAGTGGTATCTGACCCAGTTTTTTTTTCTTTTCCAGTATTTGCTTAAGTATGCATTATTTAAACTCTTCCCACTTTATAATGAACTCTCTCATAAGCCACCTAGAGTTCACTGGTATAGGGTCCCCAGGCCTTAAGTTGCTGTTACCTCATGTTTTACTTCTACAAGAAGGAGCTAATAGAACTTCAGCCCAGAAAAAAAAGTTGTAATCTTCCCCCTCGCCAAGTAAACCAAAATGGAAAAGGCTCACAATAAGCAGGGTTGGAGTCAAAAGCTGAGCTGGAAATTACCCTGTCCTTTTCAAACTCAGAATTCTGTAGTTATTTTCCTCCTTTTCATTCTGTTTACTGTTGAGACTATGAGGTGTGTGCTAGTGATGCTCACCAGGGCTTCCATTTCTCCTTTTTCTCTGCTCATGGCAGGATTGTACTTCCTTGTGCTCAGTGATTGGCAGGGCACACCACTTGTTCTAGAAGCATTTAGGAACTGCTGGACACACCCCTCCCCGCCAATTACTGAACAACATGGTCTTAACTGGGACAGGTTTCCTCCCAGCCTTGATATGAAGGAAAATACAAATTTCCAAATTAGAGAAGCATGATAGTCTATCATCAGAGAGGGAGGAGGTGTAATACAAGTGGGCCTGGCTTTAATCATTCTCCCCACCTTACTGGTTCTCTCAGCCTTCTTTGGTCCAGCTGTAAAAGAGACAATAGCAGAATTTGATATAACAATCTAGTACCCTGTTTCCCTGAAAGTAAGATAGCCCCCCAAAATAAGACCTACTCACTGTAACATAAGGCATCTCCCCCAAAATAAGATCTAACTCATCTTTGGGAGCAACAATTAATATAAGACACTGTCTTATTTTCAGGGAAACAGGGTATGTCAAGTGCTGAGCAGAATGCCAAATGATAGATGATGTTTAATAAAAATAGGTGGTTTTGTGATGGATAATGATAAATATACTAAAAGTCTAGAAGGTTATACCATAAGGCAGAATGGAAACTGAAGAGACTACAGAAATGGGAAAAAAATTGTCACTGATTCCTTCTCACTTCCCCTTTCTTCTCTCCCTGCACGCTTCTTCCTCGGGCGGAGCAGCCTGTCTCTCAGTGGACCCTGATGCTGTCTCTCCTCTCCCCACTCCTCTGTCGCAGCCGCTCCCAGGAAAGCATGTCTCACTCATGAAAAACACTCATTAAAATAGCTGCATTTTAACAGGATTTAAGTGAAAGGACTAAAGCACCAATAAAATGCATATGCTTAGATATTATAAACATTCATTGTAAATTTTAAAAAATGTTACTTCTCTTTCCCCTTTGCACCATATATATTCACATTTTTTTCTGATTCCTGCACCCAAATAATACACAATCAAGAGGATTTCATTCACTGAATAAAGTATAGGAGGAAAGAGAAACAGAGAGGAAAGGAGGGAGAGAGGCAAGGAGGGAGAGAAGAAAGAAAGGAAAGGAAAGAAAAATTCCTATTAATAAAAACAATTCTAAAATCAGGTAGAGATACTTTTCCTTCTCTGAATGACCTGAAACTGTTCTAGCAACAGAGATTGGAAGGAATTGGAATTATTCTGTCCTTGTCCTTAAGTACAAGGTGGGTCAAAAGTAGGTTTTACAGTTGTAAATTTGCAGAACAAGAGTTTCGTCTTGTATTGCTATTTATTTATTATTTTCTATACAAACAACTGTAAACCTACTTTTGCTCACCTTGTATAGAAGAGATGGAAAAACTTTTTATAACACTTCTTATAACATCACTAGAAATTGGTTATTTATTCCCAAAACAGAACCTCCTGCTTGAAAGACTTTTTAGCCCTATTTGATTTTGTCATTTATTCATAGGTAGAATTATTACAGAAACATATTTTAGGATCACTAATATCCTCACTAATGGAACTGTACATTTGTTCTTGGAATAACTAACCATATATCAAATGTAAACCAAAGAGACAAAAGAATTTCCTCATACTTAGTCTAGGACTGGTCTTAGCTAAACTTTTGCTGCTTATGCCTTGTCAAGTAGCTATTTTTTTTAAAAAAAAAATCTTTACTGATTAAAGCACTACATATGTGTCCTTATCCCCCTATTACCGCCCTAATACCCCTACTCATACCTTCACCCCCCTGTTGTCTGTGTCTATTGGTTAGGCTTATATAGATGCATATAAGTCCTTTGGTTGGTCTTTCCCCCTTACTCCAACCCTCCCCTGCCTTCCTTCTGAGGTTTGACAGTCTGATCAATATTTCTCTGTCTCTGGATCTATTTTTGTTCATCAGGTTATAATGTTCTTTATTATCCACAAATGAGTGAGGTCATGTGGTATTTTTCTTTCACTGCCTGGTTTATTTCACTTAGCATAATGCTCTGCCATTCCATCCATGCTGTTGCAAATGGTAAGTGTTATGCCCAGATTTCAAGATCCCCAGAGACCACCAGGGAGCCGACACCGATGTAAGAGCAAAAGAACCTTTATTCAAGACTGGGCTTGACTCTCCCGGCCCCACCGTCGCCACGGCAGGAATCAAGAGCCAGCCCCAAGAGAACAAAGATTATATGGGGCTAATCACCTGGGTGAGCTTAGGTGAGTGATGTAAGTTACAGAGATTGGTCACTTTGGTCAGGGTTTTATTCCAGGGTTTGATGGCACAATGGTCAGGAAGTGACCAACACATTCCAAGGCTTGTGCCATCCCCCACCACTTCCTGATTGGTCAAGACTGACGCATTGGGAGTGTTCTGTGGTGTAGCCTAATTTGGACCTTAGCTGCGTTCTTGGAGCTTCATTGGTCCGCTCAGCTGGTGGCTGGGGTAGTCAGGACATTTCTGGCCTTCCTGCAGGTTCAGTAGGGAGGTCAGGTTGAGGACCTAGCTCTACAAGGTGGAGAATAGTCAGTCCCGCTTTGTCCTTTCAGTAAGAACTTCTTTTTTACTGCAGCATAGTATTCCATGGTGTGGATGTACCACAGTTTTTTAATCCACTTATCTGCTGATGGGCACTTAGGCTGTTTCCAAATCTTAGCTATGGTAATTGTGCTGCTATGAACATAGCGGTGCATATATCCTTTCTAATTGGTGATTCTAGTTTCTTGGGATATATTCCTAGAAGTGGGACCACTGGGTCAAATGAGAATTCCATTTTTAGTTTTTTGAGGAAACTCCATACTGTTCTCCACAGTGGCTGCACCAGTCGGCATTCCCACCAGCAGTGCAGGAGGGTTCCTTTTTCTCCGCATCCTCGCCAGAACTTGTCGTTTGTTGATTTGTTGATGATAGCTATTTTGACAGATGTGAGATGGTACTGCATTGCCGTTTTGATTTGAGTCTTTCAGATGATTAGTGGCTTTGAACATGTTTTCATATGTCTCTTGGCCTTCCTTATGTCTTCTTTAGAAAAGTATCTATTTAAGTCCGTTGCCCATTTTTTTGATTGAGTTGTTTGTCTTCCTTTTGTTAAGTGGTATTAGATCCCTGTAAATGTTGGAGATTAAATCCTTATCAGTGATAACATTGGCAAATATGTTCTCACATGCAGTGGGCTTTCTTGTTGTTGTTGTTTTTTTTTTCCTGTGAAAAAGCTTTTTATATTAATGTAGTCCCATTTGTTTATTTTATTTTTAGTTTCCACTGCCTTAGGAGTGGTATTGGTGAAAAAATTGTTTTGGCATATGTCTGAGATTTTACTGCCTGTAGATTCATCTAGTATTTTTATCTTTTCCAGTCTTATGTTTAAGTCCTTTATCCATTTTGAGTTTATTTTTTGGGTATGGTGTAAGTTGGTGGTCTAGTTTCATTTTTTTTTTTTTTGCATGTATCTGTCCAATTTTCCCAACACTACTTATTGAAGAGACTGTCTTGACTCTATAGTATGTTCATGCCTCCTTTGTCAAATATGAATTGAGCATAGTAGTTTTGGTCGATTTCTGGGTTCTCTATTCTATTCCATTGATCTATATGTCTGTTCTTATGCCAGTACCAGGCTGTTTTGAGAACAGTGGATTTGTAATACAGTCAAGTAGCTATTTTCATTCTCACCTGAGACTAGTAGAACCTCTACTAGTTTGAGCAGCTATCTCCATCATGAGAGAAGGTTAGTTTTTTATACAGTTGCAGAGTCTGGAATATAAAATGTAAAACTATTAAGTACATAGTATTATCAAATGGATCATATCAATGCAGTCTCCCTAATTCCCACAATTATTAGTATATAGCCTAAGTAATTTTATGAATTTACAAATAGGTTTCATTGTGAAACAATTTTAGAAATTGACTTGTTCAGCTGTGTACCAGATGAGTAATAAATAACTGGGTGCTGGCAAAATCTCTCACCATGACTGTGAAAATGCAGCAAGAGTGCTGATACAAAAATAACTTTAGCAATATGTTGAAACATTCACTATTTTTCCAAAAACAATTGCATCACTTCTTAGAAACATAAGTACATGGCTTTTCAACCATTGTGTATGTGTGTGTGTTTATAAAGTATGGGAGGAGTCTTTAAATACAGCGATGAAATGAAAAAGTAGTCAATGGAATTTTACTGGCACAATCTAGAAGTCAGGATCAGATCAACAATATATGCACTAGAAACAAACACTGAACTGTGAGGGTGGCCCCAGGCAAGATACTTTGAGCATTCTCTAAATCTTTGTGCCTGTTGAATTCAAGGTGCCTGGAAAAACCAGGTCTTGGAAAAACATATTCACTAATGAGGCTGGATAAGTTATCAGCTTGGCTTAACTTTGCCTCAGGTGTCAGGGAGAGGGCCATGATATGTAAATGCAGGCATGCCCAGGGAATGGGGGGATGAATACGGCCTGGGCTCACCAAAACTCCTTTGATCCTAATGTTGGAGAAACCCCTTTGTATTGTGGAATATAAATAAATGCAGCTTCCTGAGCTCAGTGTGGCTGTGTCTCCATGAGAGGGAGAACAGACACCCACCTGGCCCCAGCTTTTTATCCCTACTTCTCTTCTATATTTCATTTTTTTTCATCCCCAGCTCCTCTACTCGGAAACTGAACCCTGCCTGACTCTCTCCACGCTGGACGTGGGAAAGAGAGAAAAAACCCCTCTACTGAACAATGTTCTGTGTGAGCCCTTGGAAGCCACCAAAGCACAAACAGGAATCAGAGGAACTATGGGAGGCAGCTGACCTGAAATCCAAGAAGATACTTTTATTAACAGACTGGAAGTCCAGTGCACGAAATTCATGCATGGGGGCCAGTAGGTTTGCCCTGACGGGTGTCCCAGATTAGGGTGGGGGCTCCCTTGGGGCATGGGGTGGCCTGGGTGAGGGGCCTGTGGTGGTTTTAAGGCCTGCAATGCCCCCCTCCAATCCAAGTGGAGGCACTGGTATCTGGAATTTTTTTTATTTATTTTTTATTTTTTAATCTTTATTGTTCAGTTTATTAATTACATTGTTTCCCCTTTTTATCCCCCTATAGCTTCCCTCCACCCTGTACCTATCCCACCCACCACCCACACCACCCCCTCCCCGCTGTCCTCTCCCATTGTTGCATGATTTTTGTCCAGTCTCTTGCTGCACTTCCCACAACCCTTTTCTCCCCAAGAATTGTCAGTCCATTCCCTCTCTATGTCCATGTCTCTGTTATATTCACCAGTCTATCCTGTTCAACAGCCTATCAATTCACTTGATTTTTATGTTCATTTGTTGATAGATGTGTATTTGTTGTTCATAATTTATATTTTTACCTTTTTCTTCTTCCTCTTCTTAAAGAATATCTTTCAGCATTTCATATAATGTTGGTTTGGTGGTGATGAACTCCTTTAGCTTTTTCTTATCTGCGAAGCACTTCATCTGACCTTCAATTCTGAATGATAGCTTTGCTGGATAGAGTAATCTTGGTTGTAGATTCTTGCTGTTCATCACTTTGAATATTTCTTGCCACTCCCGTCTGGCCTGCATCGTTTCTGTTGAGAAATCCGCTGACAGTCGTATGGGTGCTCCCTTATAGGTAACCAACTGTTTC
Source organism: Antrozous pallidus (assembly GCA_027563665.1). Lineage (NCBI taxonomy): Eukaryota > Metazoa > Chordata > Mammalia > Chiroptera > Vespertilionidae > Antrozous > Antrozous pallidus. The sequence goes on along the minus strand of CM050508.1, from coordinate 160,184,141 downwards.
TCTCTTGCTGCTTTTAATATTCTCTCTTTGTCTTTTGCTCTTGGCATTTTAATTATGATGTGCCTTGGTGTGGTCCTCTTAGGGTTCCTATATATTGGGGTTCGGTGCACTTCTTGGACTCCTAAGTCAATTTCTTTCACCAGGTGTGGGAAGTTTTCAGTCACTATTTCTTCAAATAGGTTTTCATTGTCTTGGCCTCTCGCTTTTTCTGGCACCCCTATAATTCGGATGTTGGTATGCTTGAGGTTGTCCCATAGGTCCCTTACACTATCTTCAATTTTTTGGATTCTTTTGGTTTCTTGCTTTTTCAGCTGAGTGGATTTTACCTCTTTGTATTTCAAATCTTTAACTTGGTTCTTGGGGTGCTCCAGGGCACTTTCAGGTCTTTGTATAATATTTTTTGTTTCAGTCAGTGTATGCTTAATTTCTGGTTGGTCCTTTTTCATATCCTTGAGAGTCTGCTTTATATCCTTGAGGGTTTCTTTCATTTCCTTGTAGGACTCATTCATTTCCACATTGATCTTGATCATTTCCACGTTGGTCTTGATCATTTCTTTGCAGCTCTCGTTTATATCCTGGAGGGTGTTGTTCATTTTCTTGTAGGACTCATTCATTTCCTTTGTGGTCTTGCTTATTTCCTTATAGGCCTCGATCTTTTGTTGGAACCTCTTAAAAAACCCTATAACCGTGGTTCTGAATTCCATGTCTAGTCGTTTTTTTTCCTCCATTTCTTTCACATCTGATTTCTTTCCATGTTGCTGCATGGTGGCTGCTTCCCTGAGTTGGTCAATTAGCTTTGTGTGGTAGACGTGCTACAAGGGACAGTGGCTCAGCCTCCCCAGTTACTTGAGGTGGATATGGGTTGCACAGTCTTGCTGAAGTTAAGCTCAGGTTAATCGTTGTTAGCACTTGGAGGGTTGACCTCCAGGCCAATTGTCTGTGAAGCTCAGCTGTGCTCAGGTTGGGTGGGCGGAGTCTCCGGGCCAAGCAGACAGCGTTAGCTCCGCCCTATGCGGCCCCAGGGACTCTGTGCCGGGGGCAATGGCCGCCAGCACCTCTGAGAGAGAGCCGCTACGGAGCTCCACCGGCTGCCGGTTGCCGGGGAATTCAGACTTTCCCAAAATGAGTCTGTATGCGCAATGTCTCACCCAGGATCGTAAAACAAAGCAGTCTGACGGTTTTCCGAATGAGAGGCAAGTCGCGGTGCGCTCTCTGCGCCTTCACGCAGCCGAGCTGTTCGCGTGAGCTTCCTTTCCACAAGCTGGGAGACCCGGCAGCCCCCAGCTTCGGCGTGCCCTCCCACTGTCCAGTTTTCACCCCGTGTGATAGTGGGTTCTCTGGACTTCGCCCAGAGCTGGAGAATCAGTCAGTGGGACGCCTTTGTCTCCCCGTTCGAGAAAACTGGCCGGTTTTCAGCCGCCTGCCCTCTCCGCGGCGTGTGCTCCAAACCTCTCTCCGTGCGAATCTTTCAACGCCCTCCGCCGCCGCTCCTCCGGGTCACAGTGTCTTATCTTCACTTTTATTTGTGGAATTTTCACTCGGCGAGCTTTCTGGTGATTCTGGAAGGTGTTTGTTCTTTCATTAAGCTGTAGTATTAAAATTGCTGATTATGACGGCAAGATAGGTGTTTTGCCTTTGCCGCCATCTTAGTTCTCCTCCTGGTATCTGGAATTTATTTATGTTCTACAATTGAAACTTTGTAGCGTGGAGCGGAGCCAAGCCTCTTGCTCACTCTGTGGCAGCAGTCATTTCTCTTGGGATATTTACCTTCTGTAATTGAAACTTTGTAGCCTTAAGTGGAGGCCAAAGGAGGCTTGGCTTTCTCCATCACTAGGGGCAACCCTATCTTCTGCTCTCTCCAGCTCTGTGGCTGCAGCCATGGTTGGGATATATGTACCTTCTATAATTGAAACTTTGTAGCATTGAGTAAAGGGCAAGTGGAAAGCTTGGCTTCCTCCATCTCTGGGAAAACCCATGCCTCCCTCCTGCTTTCTGTGGCTGGCAGCCATCTTGTTTGGAGGTTAATTTGCATATCACTTCTGATTGGCTGGTGGATGTGGCTTGTTAGTGTCACAGAGGTATGGTCAATTTGTATATTACTCTTTTATTAGATAAGATAAAGCAGATTATTATGCGCTTTTGTATATTTGCTTTCAAAACTTATTCTTATGCTCTTTTGTAAATTTGTCTTCATACATACACAACAACCTAATATATAAAAACCTAGGTGCCATCATGACCAAAATCATTGGCATGGAGCCACCAGGCCAGCAGAGACATTAGTGAGAGATGATCAAACAACTGAACAGCAAGCTGTGTGGGCCAACCAGGCTCGCAGGGGCATTAGTGAAGGATGACCAAACAACTGAAGAGCAGGCTGTGTGGGTGACCAGGCCAGAAGGGGGCAGTTGGGGGCAACCAGGCAGGTGGGGGGACAGTTGGGGGCAACCAGGTCAACATAGGGGGAAGTTAGGGGCAACCAGGTCAGCAAGGGGTTAGTAAGGGGTGACCAGGCCAGAGCAGAGGACAGTTAGGGGCTACTAGGCTGGCAGAGGGGGACAGTTGGGGGTGACCAGGCTAGTGGAGGGGGGCAATTGGGAGTGACAAGGATGGCAGGGGCAGGCAGTAAGAGGCGACCAGGCCAGTGGCGGGGGGGACTTTGGGGGTGACCAGGTCAAAAGGGGGGCAGTTAGGGGTGATCTGGCAGGCATGCAGGTAAGCACTTAGGAGCCAGCAGGCCCAGATTGTGAGAGGGATGTCTGACAGTCAGACATCCCTTGAGGGGTCCTGAATTGGAGAGAGTGCAGGCTGGGCTGAGGGAACCCCTCACCCATGCACAAATTTCATGCAACAGGCCTCTAGTTGTAAATAAAAGTCCCAAATAAGCAATCCTGACTCAAGAAGGCAATAGCTGGACCACCACTACCATCTGTGTTCAAGAAAAACATCACATACTTGTGTGTATACCTTCTTGTTCAAATAACTTTAAAAATCCTTAATCATCCTTTTTCAAATGAGTAGCATCTGGGTTCCTTCAAATTTCAACCATTAGATGAGTTTATTGCTGGGATTTAAAAACTACCAGAAAAGAAATATGAGTGTTCAAAGCAGTGAAATCAACTTGTGTTCATAATGAAAGTGTAAGAATTCCTAAAACCTTTTGCCCAACATAAATAGAGCAATTTGATTTTAGTCAAATTTGATTATCTTTCCCATCACTTGATTTATAAAATGTGTACTGTTTGTTTATTTGTAGGAAAATCTTCCAGCTATTTCAGCATTAGAAATCTGACCACTTTTGAGTTATCTTTCTTAATTAGAGCCAAGGGTTATGTGCATCATTGAGATTTTTTATTCAGTCCAGAAACCTGTTAAATTCCAGAAGCTATATCATGTTAGATCTTATGATTTTGGAATTTAGATTTGGCTTCCTCCCTAGATCAACTAACCTTTGTGTAATGGATTGAATTGTGTTCCTCAGCCCAAACCAAATTAGTATTTTGGATTCCTAACCCCCAGGACCATGCATTGTAACTTTATTTGAAAACAGAGTCTTTGCAGATGCAATGAATTAAGATGAGGTCATACTAGAGTTGAGTGGGCCCCTAAACCATCATGATTGGTGTTCTTATATAAAGGGGACATTTGGACAGGAGAGAATACTATGTGGGATGATGTGATATACCTACAAGCCAATGAATGCCAAAGATTGCGAATCCCCAGAAACTAGGAGAGTCGATGTCTCCCTCACAGCCCAGGAGAACCATTGGAAGGACCTAACACTGTTAACATCTTGACCTTGGACTTCCAGTCTCCAGAACTGTGAAAAAATAAAATTTCCATTATTTAAGCCACTCAGTCTGTGGTACTTTGTTATGGCAGTTTTAGCTAACTAATACCCCTTATTTACTGCTGTGCCTGCAAATAGTCTCATTGGCTGATTAGTGATTCTCTTTTTATCTCTGCTCTTTTTCGTTAAATGAGGATATTTTCATGTTAGCAGCTATCCCAAGAGTTAGCCTTCAACATGAGGGTTATTTTTTTTTAAAAAAGGACAATATATTTAAGCGTTGATCCTGGCCTTTGAAAAGATGAGACTTGGTAAGCAGAATGATACCATTTGTCGTCTGCTTATACCTCCCTTTAAAAAGTACATTGTAGCAGCTCACTTGATACATGCCAATATTAAACAAAAATAAAAAATATATTTTGACATAAATGTGAGCCTCAATCTTAGCTAGAACCAGTTGGATATCCCACTGATGTCCTTAAAGTGGAATCTAAGCAACAAGAGGATTTCAAGTAGGAAAATGAATAACAGTATCTTTGCTCTTAGGAAGGAAAAATTGGTATGATTCCGCTAAGTTGCGAAACAAAATGGGATCCACAAACTCAAGCTACTCCTTAAAAAATAGAAATGGAGGTAGTGATGTCAGGGGAAAAACAGCAGTCAGCTACTGGACTGAGTGATGTCTTTCCTAATTCTAGGAAAATAGGAACTAGGTGAACTTCCAAAATGCAGCTATACTCCCAACTTCCAACTCTCTGGACATTTGGCAAATGTAGTTCTCAAGCTTTAGAGTGCATTACCAGAAGGATATCTAAGATACAGATTTCTGGGCTCCAGTTCCAGTAAGGTCCAGAGTGGGACCAGAGTTTGCATTTCTGCCTATTGAAAATTATTCCTAAGTGATGCTAATGTTGCCAGTCCAGGCATGATACTTCGAGAACCACTAGACTACATAAATGTTGGCAAGCCTCCCTGATGAAACAAATCACCTGGAAGGAACTTGTTTTTAAGAAATACAAAAATCCCAGGTCCCCTGCCAGATTTTTTCTGGCTCGTGACCTCCAGGGAAAAGGATAGGATTTTCTATTTTAACGAACTTTGTGTGATTAATATGATTAGGCAAGTTTGGGAAATGCTACATCAAATCTCCATGAGTTTCATTTTAGCATCTGTCATTTTCCCACCTACCAATGGGTAGGTTTTGCAATATGGTATAGTTGTGTGATAAGTTAAGAGTAGCACAATCCCTGGGTTCTATAACCCTAATCTGCTGGCTCTGTACTCGACTAAAAAGCCCCACTCTTCATTTCATGAACAGGTTCCCTGGGAGACAGTCTTCATACCAACTGGTCTCAGTAGTCCAACTCAGTCCAGAGACCATCTTGAAACAGGCTCAGATGACATAGTCTTTACTGGAAACTCTCCTACTTCTTTTCATCTCCTTCTTATCTCATAGCCCCACTTCCTGCTTTGAATATTAATAGGGGCTCTAGCCTCAGGCTTTTTCCTCTAACTTTGCAAGCTTTTGCATGTAGGTTATGCTCTAGGAAGTTTTATTTCAAAATAACTTTCCCATATTCTGGCAGAAATAGACTTGCTGCACCTGCAGAGGAAATCCCATTGGTTAAGACTCTGGCTGATTGTAATCCAAGTTAACCCTTTAAAGGATAGTTAGAGATTTCCAAAGAACGTGTAGTAAAATTGCTTAGGGCTCTATTATACCCATGTGCTGCTTTGGCATACGCATAATTTCTGTCTCTCAGATCCAAATTCCAACCACTTACTCAAAATTGAGGTGATTTTAAAATAGTAGCAGCAAATCTACAAGGTAGGCATCACTCTCTTTTTTAAATATGGACACTGAGCTAAGTGAGATTAAATATAGAAATTTTCAAAATTACTCTCAGTAGCCTGTGACACCCTTTCTCAGTTTTGTCTGCTATCTATACCTGTGGGTGTAAGGTTGAAATTGATCTCCCATGCCAAGATAAGAAATTACATCCTTGACTAAAACACACGTTATTTTATACACAGGCATATATTTATCTCTTTTTCTTTCTAAGAGCAGTCATCCCACAATTAACAAATATTTACAGTTCTTTTATTTATTTATTTTTTTCAGGAAAGCTGAGAAGACTCTCTTATATACTCAAATTTAAAGGCTGACCAAAATGGCACAACAACAAAGAGGAGAAATAAATAGAAAATCAACTCTTGACCCTTACCTATAGTGTTTCTACCTCGTTGTCTTGCACATCACCCACAGAGACTGCAGTCAGGTCACTTACACTTTCCATCAAGTTTTTATTGAGCACTCTCTATGTATAGTGCTTAGCACTGTGCTGGACTCGACAAGTACAAGATATATACAAAGCATCGGTCCTGCCCACAAGGAGCTTACAATATGGTTAAGCATTAAAAAAACAATGATGACAAAGCTCTTAAAATATATATTGTACAAATCATTTTTATATAAAAAAGCATTTCAGATAATAAAAACTAAAGAAAGCTTTAGGACAAAAATGAAATGGAAAACACTTTTATCCATTGGATGAGCCTAGAGATATTTTGAATTAACAAAACAATTCAGTATAAAGCCTGGACTAATGGAAAATATGAGCACAAATGTTTTAAGCAGAGCAATTAAACATTTTAGTATTCATAGTACCTGAAAGTATATCAACCAAGGTATACTTTTTATGGATCTTTAAGACACCTCAATAATTACAATCATCTTAATAATAGATTCCTTTGGAATGTACTTCCAACTACTGAGGATGTTGATAAATTTTGTCCCCTTAAGAAGTAGATATGGTTCCTTATAACCTGGATTTCATCACTTATTTAATTTTTAAAAGTCATTCTTATAGACAGTAAAACTGTGGATATTCAACTTCATCAAAATTTTTTATATATTTTATGGACCAAAGTACACTTTTAATCTTATCTAATAAAAGAGTAATATGCAAATTGATCATACCTTTGCTAAGGTATGCCCACCAGCCATGCCAACCAGCCAATCGGGAATGAGGGCGGGGCCAAGACAGCCAGGGCTCGGGGAGGGGAGTGGGGCTGAGGGGGCCAGGGCCAGGGGGTGGTGGAGGGACAGGATTGAGGCAGCCAGCATGCGCTGGCCAGGGAGAAGGCCTGGGCTGGGACCAAGGCCCGTGCTATCCAGGATCGAGCTGGCTAGGGTGAAGGCCCAGGTCAGGGGGTGGGAGGTGGTATGTGGCTGGGACGGAGCCAGCCATTGGCCCCATTGCAGGGCTATGGCTGGGTGCCCAAGGCCTAAAGCCTCACTAGAGGCTTTAGGCTTTGGGAAGGCTGGGGTGAGCTGTTAGTAGGACATCCCCTGAGGGCTTCCAGTATGTCTGCGGGGGCAGGTTGGGCTGAGGGATCACCCAACCCCAGTGCACGAATTTTGTGCACCAGGCCCCTAGTTATATAATAAAGAGCTAACATGCTATTAGAACAAATGGTGGAACAACCTTCTGGAACGACCTTCCAGAAGGCCAGTGGGCAAAGAAGAAGGGCTACGGAACCTCGAGGTAGCCAGGGCTGTGAGGCAGTCAGGGCTGCTGCCATGCTCTGCAGGGCTATTGATGGGGGAAAGTAAGGGGTGGAAGGGGCTCCATGGTTGATAGCCCCACAGAAGGTGGTGGTAGCAGGGCCTGTAAGGGCGAAGCCCCTTGTACAAATTTTGTGCATTGGGCCTCTAGTTTATAAATAAAGATAATCACTAATTTTCTCTCTTTTCTTTGAGAGAATTTGACCAAATATAGCTTCTGATGGAAGCTCAGTCTTCTAACACTAACTTTTCCTGTGTTTGTTTGTTTGTTTGTTTGATCTCTCTCTGGCTCTAAGATCTTGGCATGGCTTGGCATGCTTCTTCATATTAACTAGCAAAAACCTATCTTGGGAGCAGCACAACTGGGATTTTTTTGTTTTGTTTCACACTGGGTTGTCGTGGTGCTCAGTGAAAGCACTGGTTCTGCAATAAAGTGGAGGTGGGAGTAGGCATAGGATTTCTTCCAATATAGAAATCATAGGTCAAAATATACCTATCTAATAAAAGAGTAATATACAAATTGACCATCACTCCAACACACAAGATGGCTGCCCCCATGTGGGCAAAGATCCTGCCTTCATGTGGATACATGATGGCCTTCACAAGATGGCCAGCAGGGGAGGGGAGGGCAGTTGGGGGGGAACAGGTCTGCAAGGAAGGGCAGTCGTGGGTGATCAGGCCAGCAGGGTAAGGCAGTTGGGGGGACCAGGCCTGCAGGGAGGACAGTTAGGGGTGACCAGGACTACGGCGGGGGGGGCAGTTAGGAGCAAAAAGGCTGGCAGGGGAGAAGTGAGGCATTAATCAGGCTGGCAGGAGAATGGTTAGTGGGTGATCATGCTGGCAGGCAGTAGTGGTTAGGGGCATTCAGGAAGGCGAGCAGTTGGGAGCCAGTAATCCTGGATTGTGAGAGGGATGTCACACTGCCCGTTTAGGCTTGATCCAATAGGATCAGGCCTAAACAGGCAGTTGGACATCCCTCAAGGGGTCCCAGATTGGAGAGGGTGCAGGCTAGGCTGAGGGATACCCCCCCAACCCTGTGCACGAATTTTGTGCACAGGGCCTCTAGTATATTATATATAGTCAAGAGCCAGGTCTGTACAGTCCACTTATAAAGCATCTTAATATATATTTGTTTTACATATGGATCCCATAGAGCTTTTAGCTGTAATTACTAGAACTACAATAAAACTTAGATCAAGCACCATTTCTCACATGTAATTTTTTAAAGAGTTCCTAAGAAATTTATTTCATTTTGAGGTTTAATTCTATCCTCACTATAATGTCATTATTAAGTTATGAGGATCTGTTTTTACTGAAGACAATAAAGAAAACAAATATGAAAGCATTTGTTAAAAATAAGTAAGTATGTTACTGAATCATGGTTCAGAAGATTTGATGTTATAGAGCTTATTATTTTGGGTGAATTAGTATGAAATGGATATTTTTCTGTGGATTAAAAAATATTGAATCTATTTTATACTGACATATGCTGTCTCTATATCAGGTTTCAAACTTGTTGGACAAAAATCATTCCTAATTCAGAAATATCTTTACCAAATAGTCACTATTTTTCAAATCTTTCTAATCATTTTGTTATTTTATTACTTGCACATATAGAGCCTCAGTAAACATTATTATATCAAACTGCATATGATTATTCTGCCTGGATCTAGCATTCTTAAATCAGTAAAGTTTCATATGGAAATTCCCAAGTTAGAAACATGTAAACAAAGGGCTTTATATCACATTTGATGAAATTTTCAATGGCTGATTTTGTACATACATTGTTCTTTTTTTTTGAGAATTTACTAAATAAATAGCATCTTTCTTGGTGTCAAGTACTGCACTAGTGCTAACAGAGCTGTAAAGAAAATCTGATAAGGGTCCTGACCATCACTAAATACAATTTTGCCACAGGAAAAAGACATACATAGTGAAAATATTTAGGCAATAACACAATACTCTTCAAAATGAGCACTACATAACTTCAGAGTTGTGGATAGAAGTAAGAGGAGAACAAAGGTACTCAAATTATTAAAGGCTGAAGGACAAGGTGAGATCTGAACATGTAAGAGATGAGTAGGTTTTACATGGGCAAAATAATCATGAGGTATTATAAACAAGAATAAGAGCCAGGAATCTAAAGTTTATTCTGTTCATGACATTTAAACCCACACAGAAAGAAGCCAGTTTATAGTCGAAACTGAGAACTCATATTATATGGTTGGCAATAAGGCTGGATAAAGAATCACAGCACTTACAGAATACTTTTTATGTTACACTCACTTTACTTAAATTATCACAGTAACCTTACAGGTAAGTATTATTAGCTTTGGTTTATAGATTAAGTCACTGAGACTGCATGAGGTTAATTAACTTTCTCAAGGTCACAGAGCTAGTGAGTCAAACAGCTAGATTTAAATCCAAGTTTGATTCCAAAACCCATGCTTATATTACTCCATCACATTGTCTTATAGATGGAATGTCATTGTAGCAAATTTCATATCCTGCTGGGGTTATCAGGACAGCCTGGAATCAAAATACTTGAACTTGGATTTGATTTCTTATATTAGTCATACAACATTGGACAAGCCTTCTGTAAACTTTACCCTCTTTTGTAAAAATAAAATAATAAATAGATGACAGCTAGACAGCCACAAAGATAAGTGATGGACAGATAGATGTAAGTAATAGAAGCATGGACATTCTTATTATTCGAGAATTCCACTTGATCAATAAAATGTGTTGAGTTTAAATATGAATCAAGGGATTGTGTACAGCATCTGATTTGTGATAGTTATATAAAGTCATTTCAAATACAGGTTTGAATGAAAATAATTGCAGTTTATAACTAATTCACAACTGGTTCTACTATTTAGGGGAAATGACTCAACTATTTTGACTTAATTTAGTTGGCAGAAATAACAATGTGTTCATAGTATAGACTCCCATGATTCCTGATACTATATTATCATCTCTTTCCCAAATGTTCTGGAAGGTGACAGCGTGCCCTTAGTACAGTTCCTAAAGAAGAGCCACAATAAATATGTATTAAATTAAATAAAAGAGAAGAGGAAAGGAAAGGAGTAAGAGAGGGGAGGGAAGACAAGAGAAAAAAAGTCTGGTTGAACTTATAGGAAGGTAAGATTATGTTATATGATGCAAAGTATTTTTAAAAATTCTACAATTTCAGACTAAATGGATTTCTTCCTTTCATAAAAAAATCACAAATTTGATATGTGATAACTGTTACTTATTAATATTGCCTTTTTATACTACCAGAGAATAAATTTTAAGAAATCCTGAATTAATAGTGGTGAACCAGAAGGCTGTGCTTGGATCTTTGTTGCTTTTACACAATGGTTAGTCACCTAGCCTTATTATTGTTTTCTATGACACTTCAAGAGAGCTCTCCATCATGCCTTTCAGTCTTCAAAGATAGAAAAATGAGGATTAAATCGATTCCAGAGTTACTAAGTGGCATATAACCAAAATATTGATGTAGGGACTTTGAGTTCCAAGCTTAACCCAGAAGGACACAACTCCAAAACATTAATCACACAATTTGCATAAATAACTTTTGTTATAATATAGTCCTGCTTTCAATTAACATACTTCTCTAGCTCATTAAATTTATGTCTTACTAATTGAATTCTGCCCTCAATATGTTGATTTTACATTGTCAAAAGTGTACACTGATTTTTCAAACTCATATTGTAAAAATTAAAACCACAAAATGTAAAGGTGCTTACATGGGTTGAAATTCAGGTAAAGGTTTGAAATTGGGATCAAACTCCTGGAAGATTTTTTTTTTTCTTTTTTCTCCAGTCATCATTTATGTAACCATGCCCATTTTCTTAAATACATAGCCAAAATCCAACTCAAGAGGTCAATTTAACCTTTAGAGGCAGGAATAAATCTATTCTCAGTGGATATTATTGACAAGAAAAAGATTAAAGTAAAAAAAAGAAAGAAACAATCCAAATCAAAATATAAAATTCTCCTTCTCAGGTGGGAAGAAAACCACAAATTCAGGGAAGCAGGAATTGTAAGAAAAAGTCCATCTTTGTTCTTTCATGATCTGTTAGAATAGAGAGAGAAAGATGTAATAAGCATAAACAGTTATTTTTTTATGGTCTAGGAGGGGTGGGAAATCTTTTTCTGTGAGGGCCATTTAGATACTTACGACATCATTCATGGGCCATACAAAATTATCAACTTAAAAATTAGCCTGCTCTATTTGGTCAAACACTTAATTAATTCACCCCTAATGCCTTGGCAGGGCTAGCCCAAATGATTTCACAAGTCTTATATGGCCCATAGGCCAGATGTTCCCCACTCCTGGGAGGAATAAGATACAAGTAAGCAATTTAATGTCTTCAACATCAAAACATTCTGGATTGCACCGAAACCGGTTTGGCTCAGTGGATAGAGCGTCAGCCTGCGGACTGAAAGGTCCCGGGTTCAATTCTGGTCAAGGCATGTACCTTGGCTGCGGGCACATCCCCAGTAGGGGGTGTGCAAGAGGCAGCTGATCAAAGTTTCTCTCTTATTGATGTTTCTGACTTTCTATCCCTCTCCTTTTCTCTCTGTAATAAATCAATAAAATATATATATAAAAAAAACATTCTGGATTGCAATGGACACAGACAACAGGGGGGTGAGGGCATGAGTCGGGGGAGTAATGGAAGGATAATGGAGGAATAAGGACACATATGTAACACCTTAATCAATAAAGAAATTAAAAAACATTCTGGTTTGAAGTAATAACATGTGTGTTTTTGAAATAAAAGCTACTTAAATAACTCTGGATTTTGAGTCACTTAAGCCTCTGGATCATTTAATTATGCTAAGTATATGGTTTTTTTTTTTCTGAGTAATTTTTCTGGTTTCCAAGTAACCCAGAAGAATAATTAAATCTGAAGCTATATCAAGTTGACACATCAAATGATCAAATAATCTTGCCATACAAACAACCCTAACCAAGATATAACAATACCCTAAAAAGGCATAATGAGGAATGCCTATTGAAATAGACATGATCTGCAATTTTTGTCCTGTTAGACCAACAAAGTAGTGTGTGTATGTGTGTGTGTGTGTGTGTGTGTGTGTGTGTGTGTGTGTGTGTGTGTTTGTGTTTTAAGATATACAGAGCCGGTTAAAGTGAAGCAAAGCAGAAACTCTCATTCATTGCTGAAGAAATTTTAAATCGCTAAGATTCTTTTAGGAAGAAGTCAGACTATTTTCACCTTTAAAGAATATTACAATTTTGCATATCATTTATTCTTTAAAGTAAACTTATGGTTAAAAAAATCAACAACAACCAAATATATTTTTAAAAACCTCTGCATTTAAATTTTGGGTTATGTTGGTCTATTCAACATGATGCCAATTTGAACACAGATTATGGGTAAGTAAGCTATAGTGTATCCTTTTAATAGACTATTACACGAATATTAAAATTACTTTAAAATAATTTGTAAATAACATAGATAATGCTTATTTTATTTTAAATGAAATACAATAGGATGCAATAATCCATATATAATATTATCATAAGTATGTAAAACAAAATCAAGAAAGTGCAGAGGAAAAATAAGAGAAAATATACTAAAATGATGATGGAGTTTTCTTGAGTAGTGGAAGTAAAGCTTAATAACCTGCCTTTTCTTTCTAATGTTCTTTATTTTCCAAAGTTTCTGTAAATAGCCTGGCTTATTTTTTATGATGAGGGGAAAGTATATTAAATTTACTCTAAAAAATAAAAAATGAAGTTAGAGTACATCTATCGATAAAGAGGTGGGAGCTGGATATCTCCATTCTTTTTAAAGTATATACATTTTTATTCATTTCAGAGAGAAAAGGAGAGGGAGAGAGATATATAAACATCAGTGATGAGTGAGTACAATTGGTTGATTGCCTCCTGCATCCCCCATGTTTGGAATCAAGGCTTCAACCCAGACATATGCCCTGACAGGGAATTGAGCCATGACCTCATAGGTCAATGCTCAATCACTGAGCCACAGCCAGGCTAAATATCTCCATTCTTTTCCCTTCATTTGTTTTCCAGGGGAATCTGTGTTTAGAGCAAAACAGTGCCTAGGTTATGTGTATTATATGTACATATTTAGGGAAAGGATGTAGGACCATAAAGGTGAGTTGAGCAAATGTTATTGGCCTTGTGACTTATAAGCTATGTTTCAAGATTAATCAGCTTATCCTTATCCTTCAGGAACTGTTATACACTAAAACACAGTTAGATCTTCCCCTGAAAAATGAAAGTGATTGTCTTTCAACTACCTCAACTGTGAGAGAACTAATGGCCAAAGAAATTGAGCTACTTGAATGTCCACATTCATAACAACTTATACTGAGTAGAGGAGTTATGGTACCCAGCCTTAGACAGAAAATGAATAAAATGAACATGCTAACTTTTCATTAAAATGAAGAAGTCAATGTATGCAAGAAGTCAAGTATGGAATTTTTCACATTATCTCATTAAAACAAAAATAATCCCACAATGCCAGCAGGCTATTCATTCAATATAACAATATTGAAAAGAGGTGTTTGAGGGAGAAAAGTCAAGTGCTCAGAATTTAAAATGAGCAACTGTGTATCATATTAGGCATTATGTGCTGTTTTCTAGAGAGAGTTTATTGAATTACATGCTTTATACAAAACAGATCTAATCAGAAGGGCAAGCAAGAGTGTACTAACCATATGGAGAACACACCGATCCTGCTCTAATTAAAACAAGGATAGCTTAGACTTAAAATACTCCCCAAAACTATTTTTACTATGAAACATCAATGGCATGCATGCTCTTTCAAGGCATGAAAATTGATCAATCATATGATCAGACTGGACACAGTTTCAGAAAGTTCTCAGTTGGAGAAAATCTAAGTGAAGTTATAAAAACAACAACAGTTCCTCTAAGGAATTTAGTCCTCCTTAGTCAGATAAGTGTGCATGACTTTCATTTTATTCTTAGAGATATTCTGTCTTGGTAACACAAACTCAGGTCAGAACAAGGAGATTGGCGAAGTCTACACTGTTAATCCAGGCGGATTCTGAACCTCACCTTTCCAAATGGTCACTCCACATTGATGTTGACGAGCACTGGTGAGGTAAGGAGGTAGAGCTGGATGCATACTTGTTTTTGTGGTTCCTGATCTGTAAACAGACAGAGACGTCAGTGGACAGAATTCTTGATTGTATCTTATTTTGTCAGATGACACTCCCTTGAACATTGTCATAGGAAAGCAAAACCAGACTATGTATATCAGCTCACATTGGTTATGATTCAGTAAATAAAGATGCTTTAGCTATTATCTTCCCAATACTATCTCATTTAAAAAATATATACATTTGAAAATAGGGAACCAAGATGGCAGCATAGGTAAACATCTATCTTGCTGCCCCACACAGCAATTTCAAAACTACATATTAACAATAGAACAAACATCATCCAGAATCACCAGAAAGCTGGCTGAGTGAAAATTCCACAAATAAAAGTAAAGATAGGACACTGTGACTCAGAGGAGTGGGGAGGGCAGCACTGAAGATACGCGTGGAGTCAGAGGTTTGGAGCCATGCCACAAGCAGAGAGGGCAGGCAGCTGCAAACCCGGCTGGTTTTCTCGAACGGGGAGGGAGACAAACGCATCCCACTGCACTGATTCCCCAGTTCTAGGTGAAGTCCGGGGAACCCACACTCATATGGGGTGAAACTGGACAGTAGGGAAACATGCTGAAACTTGGGCACTGCAAAGGTCTGAGAGCTTGTGGAGAGGGCGCGTAAACTTGGGAACAGCAGAGGTTCACAAGCACGCAGAGAGGATTCATAACTTGCTCTCTCATTCGGGAAACCACCAGACTGCATTGTTTTACAACCCTGGGTGAGACTTTGGGTGTGCAGACTTCTCCAGCAGTGGGTAGAGCTTGGCAGCAGTTTTCTCTCAGAGGTGCTTGCAGCCATTACCACCCTGCACAAAGACCCAGGTGCCACATAGGGCAGAGCTGAAGGAAATTAAGGCTGCCTGCTCAGCCTGGAAACTCCACCCATCCAAGCTGAGCACAGGTGACCCTCACAGCCAATTGGCCTGGAGGTCAAACCCTCCTAGTGCTAACAACAATAATCTAGGCTTAACTTCAACAAGACTGTGCAACCCATAAAGGGCTGCAGCAAGAGTATCCACCTCAGGTAACTGGGGAGGCTGAGCTACTGTCCCCTAGAGGATATCTACCACACAAAACTAATGGACCAAGTCAGGAAAGCAGCCACCATGCAGAGACATGGAAAGAAATCACATGTGAAGGAAATGGAGGGGAAAAAAACGACTGGACATAGAGTTCAAAACCACAGTTATAAGGTTTTTCAAGAGGCTCCTAGAAAAGGCCGATGAACTTAATAAGACCTACAAGGGTCTCGTTCATATCCTCGTAGGAAATGAATGAGACCTATGAGGATATGAACGAGATCCTTGAGGATATGAATGAGACCCTCAAGGATATGAAAAAGGACCAACTAGAAATTAAGCATAAACTGACTGAAATTAAAAATATTATAAAAAGACCTAAAAGCAGTCTAGAGGACTGCAAGAACCAAGTGAAAGATTTGAAATACAAAGAGGCAAAATCCACTCAGCCGGAAAAGCAAGAAACCAAAAGAATCCAAAAAATTGAAGATAGTGTAAGGGGCCTCTGGGACAACCTCAAGCATACTAACATCCGAATTATAGGGATGCCAGAAAAAGAGAGACAGCAAGATAATGAAAACCTATTTGAAGAAATAGTCACCCCACCTGGTGAAAAAAATTGACTTAAAAGCCCAAGAAGTGCACAGAACCCCAAACTATAGAAATCCAAAGAGGACCACACCAAGACACATCATAATTAAAATGCCAAGAGCAAAAGACAAAGAGAGAATATTAAAAGCAGCAAGAGAAAAACAGTTAGTTACCTATAAGGGAGCACTCATCCGATTGTCAGCGGATTTCTCAACAGAAACTATGCAGGCCAGATGGGAGTAGCAAGAAATATTCAAAGTGATAAATAGCGAGAATCTACAAGATTACTCTACCCAGCAAAGCTATCATTCAGAATTGAATAAAATCTCAGTAACTTAAGATGATGGGTGAAGACAAATCTAAGTCTACCACTCTCCAGTTTTCAGTGCTTCCCATTTCTCCTAAAATAAAGACCAAATTTTTAACGTGACCTCACAGGTCCTGTTCCATCTGGCCTCTGGCTACAACTGCAGCTTTGTTTTCAACCTTTTGTCCTTAGCTCTTGCGTGTTTAGGCCACAGTAGACTTCCATGAACTTCATGATCAGTGTCATCCTCCTTCCTACCTCAGGGCTTTGCACTTGAAATTCCTCTACCAAGAGTGCTCCTCCATTCTCTCATCACCTGGCTGACTTTCACTCATTCTTCAGAGCTCAATTTGAAAAATCACTTTCTGAGAGAATATCCTGTTGACTAGGATTTATTCCCCACTATGTAATATCCACTATTTTCTCTTCAGAAACTCATAGCAGTTTGGAATTTATAGTTATTTGTGTGATTATTTGTCTCATATTTGTCATTATCTTCAAGCTACAAGTTTCATGAGAGAAGGAACCATGCCTGGTTTTATTTACCACTGTGTCTCCAGTGGCTACCACAGTGTCTGGCACATGGGTCATGGTCAATAAGTATTTGTGGCATAAATGACCCTGAAGCAAATCCCTCTACAGTATTCTCCAAATATTGGCTTAAATTCATTGGATGCAATAAAAATATTAAGAAAAATACATGAAAAATATTTCCTTTTATACATTTCTCAGGAATTCTCTTACAACAAATAGCATATTGAAATTAAATTTTTACCAAAAAATTAATTGCTACAAAAAAAGCAGAAAGAAATAAAATTCAATGTTTTCTTTGTCAATCTTTTTTATTGGATTCATAGAGTGATTCCCACCCTGCCCCCACCCCAAAGTTGCGTTAACATGATTTTAAACAGCAGCTCCATCCTAAGTGGTATGACATTATATAAGATGTCCAGATAGACAAATACAGTAGGTCTCCTATTCTTGACTATGTTAAACAAAAAGAATAATTTCTGTTTTAGAAAGGCAGAGTTATTAAACGGAAAACAAGCTGGTATTTTTT
Source organism: Antrozous pallidus (assembly GCA_027563665.1). NCBI lineage: Eukaryota > Metazoa > Chordata > Mammalia > Chiroptera > Vespertilionidae > Antrozous > Antrozous pallidus. Next base: position 160,166,628 of record CM050508.1, on the reverse strand, counting down.
TTTACAACAAAAATTACTTTTTAACCAATATCCATTTCAGAGCAAACAGAAATATTTCAGTGACACTTTTATAGGAATACTGTGGCTCTTGAAGAGCTGAGGACAGGGTAGAAAAAAACAAAGATGTTTTCCTACTTATTCTCTGAGACTTTCAGCATCCCCTGCATGTCTTTATTTGTGAATATCAACACTTCCCATGTTAAAGAATGATGTAGCTAGGTCCAGTTCCTACACTAGCTTCTCTTTCTGATATTATGCTGCCTTGGTTCTTATTTAGAGACCTGCTTTAACTAAGTAAATGCACTTGGGGTTGCATTGTTGACTCAATTTTGGGAGCATACCCAACTATAGGAATTTAAATGTCATGTGTCTGTACATTGTCAAGTAGCAGAAAAAAAGAAAAAATGAGGAATCACAAGGTTACATATGAAGAGTCAGGAGTTCTGAAGTGTTGCACGTTCCCCATTCCTTCTCTGGAGAGCCCTGTTTTCTTTTTGGATACTCTCCATGAGTGACTTCAACATTCTCATGAAAAAACTTTGCTTCACTGTCACACCTAATTCCCTCAACTTACTCTACCTCTGTATCCCATGGACCATTCATTTTATACCAATTTTCTTTCCTATGTGTCATATATATATATATATATATATATATATATATATATATATATAAATATATATATATATTAGAGAGAGGAAGGGAGAGGAAGAGAAATATCAACAGGCTGTCTCCTGCATGCTCCTTACTGGGAATCAAGCCTGAAACCCAGGCATGTGCCCTGACATGGAATCAAACTGGCAACCTATTGTTGCATGCAACAACATTCAACCAACTAAGCCACACCGGCCAGGGCTCTATGTATCTCTTTTATTGTACCCCTTATCTCCATTCTTTGTGCCTTGCTGAAAGCTATCCATTGTCTACACTATCAAGAAAGTGTAAACAAGGAACCCAGAAGGCTGATGGACCTTGAGCACTGGCAAGGGCCAAAGCTATGCACTGATTGTTTAGTTGAGACAATGGTGGCTCAAGCAATTTCCTGACCTAATAGTCTTAAAGTAAATCTTTACTAATATTTACTGACCTTTAAGATCGTCTGTCTGCTACCAGAATTGCCTGCCTAAGGGCAATATGTGTATCTAAAATGGAATAAAATTCTGGCTGGGCCTGGGCACTAGTGAAGCCTTTCTTGTCTGCCTGGCCCTCTATAATTTCCAAATTAGTATTTCTTGTGTAATCTTGTCATTTGTGTGTGGCCCTTCTCCAAGTCCTGAAACCAAGCCATGCAGGATGTGGTTATCATATCTTTCATAGTGCCTCATTCTCATGGCTAGTGTATATGTTGAACTGCATTAAATTGTCATTTTTGTTCAGTCAAAATGGTTGGATATTGGAAAGTATATATGATTTAACCTAATGACAGCCTTCTAACTAATTAGAGAGAGTTTCTGACCTAAGTCTTTCTTCTCTAGAACACATCCTTCGTATTATTTCTTACACAAACCTTGACAAATCCTAAATATCTTTGAAGCTTCCCCATTAACTAGAGGATAAAGTTTGAAAGTATCTTGATTCCCACGATTGAGTAGCTCTAACCTAGACCTCTAGGTTGATCTCCTGCCTCTCTTCTTCATGTAAACTCTGCTGTGATTCACTAACCTACTCTCTCTTCTAGAGACCTGCCAACACTCTTTAACACCTAATTCCCATAGAGCAAGCATGTCAAGCTTGCGACCCTCAGGCAACATGTGGACCACAACGAATATTTTTGTGGCCCAGCCAATATAACAGTATGTAAGAAATGTTTTAATAAAATTTTGTAACTTAATTTTTACAATATCCTGTTATACATAACTAGAGGCCCAGTGCTCAAATTCATGCACTAATGGGGTCCCTTAGCCTGACCTGTGGAGATCAGGCCAAAACTCTGACATTCCCTGAGGGGTCACAGATTGTGAAAGAGCGCAGGCCAGGCCAATGGACCCCAACCGGTGCATTATCAGGGCCGGGAGGGACGAAGGGAGAGTTCAGTGCATGTCTGGCCCCTCTCACCCAGTCCCAATTGGCTGGATCCCAGTAGCAAGTTAACCTACCACTCAGAGCATTTGCCCCTTGGTGGTCAGTATGCATCATAATGACTGGTTGAATGGTTGAATGGTCGGATACTTAGCATGTTAGGCTTTTATTGTATAGGATTATCAATAATGAACTACAACATTCACTAATGACTGATGATTATAATCATGCTGCATTTATTTCCTTTCTGCACCTTGCACGCAGGCACACTATTTCTCTCCACTAATACTAGCAGTGAATATTTTAGCAGGCAAGTCTTGTACTAACTTGTTTGGTGTACATAACAGGAAATATTTCGCTTTTGGAGAACAAGAAATCTAGGTTTATTTGCATTACGTTTATTAATTTGTGTAGTTATTCAGTATCTGGTAAGTTAATGTTCAATGACACATTAATTTTTATTAAATGTTCTATTATTTTATGTTAATAATTACTCATTTATTTCAGCCCTTTCTATTCAGCATGTCTCTATCTAAATAAACCTACATTTCTATGAAAATTGAAGCTTTTGTTTTTTTGAATTTGACTCTTGGACCGAATTATTTTCCTGTGGCAATTGTAGGAAAGGATTGAAATATGAGTGGTCACACTGCCGCATTTAAACACAGCCCAGTTGTTTGGTCTACTGCCATGGCTTGGTGGCTGCTGGGCTGTCTGTGGTTTGGCTGAGCATGTCTGATGCCTGTGTTCCTAAAGCCACTCTGCCTCTGTCTGGTGATCACTGTATTGGTTTAGCTGTGAGGTTTCTTCCAGGATAACCCAGGTGCACTACAGATTGTAGCTACTCATTAACAGAGTTCCTTCTGCTCATCTCACATCAGCTCACTAATTTCTCCCCATCTACTGAACAACTGAGGGTATAGTGGTCTATACTGAATTTCAAAGCCAAATTTGTAACATATTATAAAGGCTGGCTGGACTCCTGAGGAATACAGAGAAAACTATTCAATAATTACTTACCTCCTAACACCTCGAATTACCAGTGCCCTTATTACAGATCATCCTGCCCCCACAGCTATCCCCTCTCTCTCCTGTCTTTCTGTTAGCTGACTCCATTCCATTCACCTTCAAATAGTCACATGCCTCCTTATCTTGGGAATTGAAATACACAGAAACACCTGTGCTTGACTGCTTGCTTCTTCCCCTTCCTGCAAGTGTGGCCCAATTCCTCGCTTTCCTTCACTACCAGCTTCTGTATGTGATGCATCTGCTCTTCCTGTTTCCTGTCCCCCTCAACTCCCTCTGAAATAATAATCCAAAGTACAAAGTACTTTCTTTTTGCCAGACACTGTTCTAACCATTTAACAAATAGTCATTTATTTTATTCTTTCAAGTTGGTACTATGATCATCTCCTCTGGGCAGATGGGAAAACTGAGGCACAGAGAGGTTAAGTAACTGGCCCAGGGCAATCCACTGGTAAGTAGCGGAGTGTGAATTCAAATGCAGGCAGTCTGGTTAAGAATGTGTGCCAACACTTGGCACTTCCTCGATGTCTCCAACTCACTGCAATTGGATTTTGTCCCCATGACAGTAAAACTGGGCTCTTGAAAACGTTAGGAATTTACTGTCAGCTCTGGTACTGTAACACTGAGACTAGATACACCTGTGCTGCATGTGAAGCTGTGATATTTGCAATATTGTCCCTCTCTTGTTATAGGAGACTAGTGACCTAGTACACGAAATTCATGCACATTAAAAGGGGATTAATTAGAGGAAATAATTTAATATTGCTATTTGCCCTTTCTCTATAATAGAAGTGTCAGAGATGAAAGAAAATTAGTAAAATGTATATGAAAACCTTCCTCCTCAGAGTCTGGGGCTCACCACGGGTCCCGGAATCAAGTCCCTGCCCACCCACATGCACCTCAAAATCATGTGAGACCCAGATACCCCCCATTGGGCTAGATCCAGACTTGGCCAGTCCCACCCTTGTCAAGCCCTGATGGGCAGGAGGCATAGCCTCAGGTTCCCTGGTCTGGTGCCAGGATGGGGGGCATGGCCTGAGGTCCCCCAGACCAGGGCAGGGGGCATGCCTTGAGGTCCTCCATGAAGCCTTTCTAGATGGGGGACACAACCTGAGGTTCCCTGTCAAGCCCCACGGGGGCAAAGGAGGGCGTAGCCTCAGGTATCTGCTGATTGCTGGTTAAGGCTCCTTATGGGAACTTGGCCTCAGCTGTGGGTGCAGCCATCTTTGTGACAGAGTGATGGTCAATTAGCACACACCCTCTTTATTAGATAGGATAACAAACCTTCATTAATCTGGAATGAACAAATCATTCTGATGAGGGCTGAACTAAATTTTATACTTTTATGATCTATGATCTACGCCAGCTGTCATCAACAGGGTGGTGAGCCCTGCAAGAGTAAAAAAAAAAACCCAAAAAAACCCTGCACATTTTCAAGCTGAAAGGCGTCTTGGAGATCAAGCAGTTCACTCTCTCATTTATGGATGAGGCTACGAGGGCAAGGTTATTTTTTATAGTCACAAAGCTAGTTTGCAGCAAATTCTTGTCTGGAATTCAACTTCCTCATATTTCCCCTTGTTTGTGTTCCATCACTAGCCCCAATAATTAATCTGTAGACTTGATCCACTTGTAATAACCTCTAGAGTAATACAGTTATTCAGCAAACATTGAGAGAGAGAGAGAGAGAGAGAGAGAGAGAGAGAGAGAGAGAGAGAGAGAGAGAGAGAGAGAGAGAGGTGGATAAAGGAGCAGAGTGAAAAAGGAAAATATGTGAATGTGATCTGGCAATTAAACCAGTCCATGAACTCCACAGAGACAGAGATTTTGATCTGTTTTTATTCACAGTGCATTTCACCCTTCTTAACCAGACCAGGCCTACCACAATGTAGCTTAATTATTATTTCATATTTTAACCAACAGTTTTCTTGTGTTTTTACCTAGAGTATCTGTAAGTGGGTGGATGTTATTCCCATTTCATAGGTGAAAAACATTAAGACTCGGCAAAGTTAAGTGATTTGCTCATCTAGATCTAGGACCAGGACTAGAAATTAGGCCTTTGCTTCCTAATTAATTATCTAACTGTAAAAATATTGCTTTCTAATTAAAACAATCAATTAGCTTGTTATTCTGTATGAGGGATAAAGATAGACATGCAACTTTTAGCAAACTCTAAAGAAATGCATTTTGCTGGCATCATATCTACCCCAGGTCCTGCTATCTAAACTAACCACAAGCACTTCTTATGCTTCAGAACATGTCTTTTCTTTGCTTTCTTCTTAGAGAAAAGAGTGGTAGTTGAGTGCCTCTTCTAATGAGCGTCTTGATGGCTCTCCATGAGACTCTGCGCCATTACAACATCAATAAAGGCTCTAATGCCTTACAACCTTCTCCTTGGTAGAGCATCATCTTTTACAGCATTATTGTCCAAAGTGCTTACACTGTAACCAGACTGTGTGGCCTGCCATACTTCTATTTGAATCCTTGTCTCTTTAAGGCATTCTGCCTTTTCCCTCTTCTAAAACATTAAAATATATTCCAAAGAGAATAAACCTTAAATACAGTTAATGCTGATTTCCTCACAATAGAACAGATTGTAGAAACCCTAAGAATTTAGAGCAAGGGGAAATAAAGTGATTAGGGGAGAAGGGGTGATGAGGTTTCATAAAGAGATACAGGTGTGAGAGAACTGGTAGGGAGGAGAGCAAAGTTTGAGCAAAGTCAAAGGCCTGAATGAGCAAGAGTCAGAGAGAAAAACAGAGAGCAAAGATGGACACTGATACTAGGTAGAACTGGGTATCAACTGGGCTGCAAAACTATGACCACACTCAGAGGAGTCTAAGACATTAACACAATTTGGGGGGATACAAACTAATGATTAGTAGCTAAAACCCTGATGCAGGAAGAAGGTTTCAATATTAAAAATGCCTTCTGGGAAGGGCATCCCAGACCCCGAAAACAGCAGTAGCTGCTCCAGGCTCAGGCTCCCATGGAACGCCGTCCATACCTCCACTGCAGCTCTCACCATTCTTGGCACCTCTGCTCTCATGTGTGGCTCCCAGGAGAGTCTCAGAAGCTTGAATATCAACATTAAGATGTAAGTCATCCCACAAATTATCTTTATTTCATTCCAAAAAGTAAGGGGGAGGATGTTTTCCCTTCAAAATTCTGACCTACATTATATAAATGAAAAAAATAGTTTCTCAATACTCTAAAAGTCTCACTAGTTTTTTGTGAAGAATATACAGAGGCAGGGGTATTTTGACTGCAAATCCTTCTCTGTCAGAAAGTCTGGAACCATTTATTCCATGGCACTTGATAACATGTTTAGATACTATACTTTCTAATAGCCAAGTAGTCATTTTTGCACTGCTAAGAAATGTTTAATTTCTTCTCCAAATAGTTACCTTTTACTGGAAGGGCACTTACAACATTTTTCACTTGAATATTTATTTTAAAATCCCTGTTTCAACTTATCACCAAATACAAGTGTTTCTTGTTTTTGTATGTATCTGATGAATCCCTTCTTCTCTAACCATCTGCACCTTTCTTAGTTTCTCCTTTAGCATCCACTCCCAGAACCACTGCAACTGCCTTTAGACCCCTATGTGACTCTTTGCCTCCAGTTTCTGCTATAACCCATTTCCTATTAAAAAAAAAAAACCCTTTGAGACACATGGCCTAGTAAAAGTGGGATCTACAACATACCCACTGGAAGAATTCTAGTTCTGCTAGTTATTAGCTGTGGCCTTGAGCAAATTACTTGAACTTTCTAGGCCTCAGTTTCCTCCTCAGTTAAGAAGAAAATGGGGACAATGGCAATAACTATCCAATAAAGTTGTTGATAGAATTAAAAGGATTAAAATATAAAAAGTTCTTAGACTAGAGCCTGACACAGTGACACAAAATAAGCTCTTGGGAAGTATTAGTTATTACTATTTCAGCTACATTGGACATTGTCATTCATTATGCCAGGCTCACCTATTCCCCTACACTCAAACCCTGCTAACAGGGCATCCATAGGCCACCATATTTTGTACAGGATTCTGTACATCCTAGGTATACCCAATTGGACAAGTTATATAAACTTAAGCCATAGGCTAGCCACTGATATATGACCTGCCTTGCAAAGGAATGGTGAACTGACAAGTCAGATATTTCCTCTCTTGAGGATCTAAATTTGAAAGTGTTGAGAGAATGAGGAACTTAAAAAGGTCTAGGGTCATGAAGAAGCAAATACTGTAAGCAAATAAACATTATGATACTAAGAAATGTATTGACAATAGAGATAAAGAATTAGTAGTTGGTAAGGGAAACACAATTAAACAGGTGGAAAATAGCTAGGGCCAATGATGGTAGAGAACTAGCAAGATTTTCCATTTATTCCAAATGTTGATTCTCTGCATTCTGATCTATATTCTAACTCCAGTTGAACATACTCCAGGCCATAATAATCCATTACAGTAAACCTCCCATCTCTTGCACTAACCTTAGTGATGCTACATACCTTACATGCCGAAGAACCTAAATATAACTAAACAATGGCTCTGCAGACACCTTTGATGAGCTGGGAAATACAATGATCTCAACTGTAGAGACCGCCTATGTCTATCAATCAATCAACTCTGCCCTCTAATGCACTCTATACTCTGTCCTCAAGCTTTCCTCATCCAGAACAGGCCCCCACTCCTTTTGGCATATGTACAGCCTAATTTTCTTTCAAGGGCCAGTTCAGATCCTACTTTCTCCATGAATACCTGGGTACCATACCACTTCTTCTTGGATTCTTTTATTTGATTGTAAAGGAAAATAACTCCATATGACTACAATTGGAAATATTTAGATACAGAATATCAATCCCCCTGTTTATAAGCTCCATAGAAGCAAGGCTCATATCTATCTTGTTTATGTTCTATGCCCACATGTCACAGTGCCTGGCACAATAGATGAACTCAATAAATATTTGATAATTGAATGAATGAAGGAACAAATGAATCATCTTTTCAACAAGACATTAGCTCTTTAAAATTAGGAACTGTGTTACCAATGTCTCTAAGAGCCCAGTATGTCTGGCACAGAGTGGCACTCATTAGCATTTGCTGGCTGGTTTTCAATGCACTGTACATGTAGAAGGGATATTTTTTCCTTAGGCTTGGTGATAACGATGCACACCTGGTCAAATTCACATCCTACCTTATCTTTCATGTGCTCCCTCAAGGTAAACCATGGAAGAGAAAGAACTATTGGTATCAGCAAGACAGTGAGTGCACTAGAGACTAATGCTTTCCTGTGCCATCCTTGCCAGTAGGTCTCTGACTCATTAAATTTGGTTGGCTTGGCCCTAACCGGTTTGGCTTAGTGGATGGAGCGTGGGCCTGAGAACTGAAGGGTCCCAGGTTCGATTCCAGTAGGGGGTGTGCAGGAGGCAGCTGATTGATGTTTCTCTCTCATCGATGTTTCTAACTCTTGATCCCTCTCCCTTCCTCTCTGTAAAAAATCAATAAAATGTATTTTTAAAAAATTTGGTTGGCTTGTTCCACGTCTGCAGCTTCCTGGCTCTGAGAACCAGGAAGATGCAACCCTAGCCCTGGAAGTAGACTTTAACCAGAGCCTGGTTTCTAAAAGACCCTGGGCTGCACGAGAACTAGAGCTGGTCAGGGGCCTATTTATGCCCATAAATTTTAAGTTGAGCTCTGAAAGCTTGTTGTTACTAGACATACAGGACTGTATGGCTTAGTGATTGCAGCTTTCTTTAGTATTGGTAATTAAATTAAAATAACATTATTTAAACTGATTAAAACAACAAAATCATTTTTTAACTGTTCAAAATTACCCTACTAAAAAAGAATAAGGGTAGCCTGGAAACTCATATCCTACTTATGAGAAAGAATGAAGTTGTGTTTTTTCAAAAAAATAGGGAATGTATTTTAATGACACAGTAACAACATTCTTTAAATCTTTAAATACCTCTTAAGTATTTTCTTGGATTGGTAACAGTATTGTGTCCACTCCCCTCCCCTCACCCATGGCAACCTTTCCATCATCATAGCCCCAGGGAACTGGGGGAGCAAAAGCCAATTGGAGGGGGAGAAAACGGCAAAGAGGAGCCTTGAAAATAAAGCTCTTCTGGTGCTAGGAGGAGGCAGCATAGGAAGAGAAGCAGTAGACGATGTCCTTACTTCTCCACAGTTGCTTCAGCATTAAACCTCACAAATGAAAGGGTAGAGAACAAATATTAACTTTGAATAGAAAGCCACTGAGGAGACAGCCCCGCAGGGCATTTTGGCACACAAGCATGGACACTTCCAGAGAAGGGGAATGGCAGAGAGAGGGCCATGATCATCCCTCAAGTGCCTCCCAGCCTTCCCATGTGGAGAAGCTCCCTCCCCAACACCAGGGTCTTCCTGAGGTTCATGGAAGAGGGAGACAAGCTGAACACCAGAGATACTGACATAGAGCTGCTGTGTTTAGGGCCTGGTGACACGCTGATGGCGACAGTGGTTCCCATGGAGTGGTGAGCTAAAGGTGGGGCACTAAAGGAAGGAAGTGGCAGAGCCTTGAGTGACTAACTACTGTGCCAGGGAGAAAAACAGGGGGTCAAGTCAGCAAAGTGAAACCACAGGGGCTCAAAACATGCTGAAAAAAACCAGTTCACAGGCTTCCCCAGCCCTGAGTCAATGTTGGATGCCAGAAGTTTCCCAAAAAACAGGAAGACCTAAGTGAACTCAAGGGAGGGTGAGGAGGGCCCAACAGTCAGGACCAGGGCCTGCATGTGGACCAGCTGCCTCTCCTTATCTCCCCCCATTATCATCTTGGCTAAGAGAAGGTGCAGCTGAGAAAAACCATGAAGAAAGAACATTTCCCTAAAAAAGATTGTTAATACAACTGCAAAAAAATACACAGGTAGACAAAAATACCTTCAACTCCAAGTTTAAAGACCTATCCTCTATTGTCCTACTTCCAAGCGCCAGACCCAGTCAGCAGAGATCTTGGATTTGTGAGGAGTTTTGTTCTGTATAGAAAAACTTTAAAAGACATTTTGTCAATTCCAAAGTGTGGACTGTACAATTTTCACCCTATCCATTAGCAAAATTACAGGCTCTAGGAGACAAAGAGATGCCAATGGTACTAAATAAATATGGCGGTCCTCCCTCCCCTTTATAAATCTGTGAATATGAATTGCCTCTTTCCCACCCCCTCAGTTTAATGCATTATGAAGGTGACCCGAAAGAAAACTGAAAGAGTGCCCAGGATGACTAATAAAACAAGGCCATACTAATGCCAGAGTTAGGAGTATATTTCTAAAGATAAATTAAATCTGATGATAGGTGAAAGTTTTATTCTGTTGTCTAGCTTGTAATTAGAGATAGTCACTAGAGGGTCTTATGCATTACAATTGTGTCATTAGAAGACATGTAGCTCAGATGATCAAGTGTGCTCTTATAGTATACCAAGCCAATATTTGAAAAGGATTAAATAAGATTAAAGACTGTCATAAATGTGGTCATTGCAATCAGTAATGAATTTTGTGATAATCCTTATTCTCCAGGTGATAGCTGATTTGATTAACCTCAGTGCACCTCATTATTCTGAAGGCTTTCCTAGTCCCAGAGGCTGCAGGTGTGGTCACTGTCAGAGGCAACATTTACATATCTAGGAAGTAACCTGATTTCCCTGTGGCCTCTTCTATGCATTGCAATAGCCCACAACCATCCAATATAATAAAATTAAATCAGAGACAGTGTAACACTGTCAGGAGACTAATGATTGGATATTAGTAGGATCTATCAAGGGTCTTTTATCTATTAGGAAAATAAATTCATCATTTAGGAGTGACCAGGCCAGCAGAGGAGGGAAGTTGGGGGTAAATAGGCTGACATGGGAGCAGTTAGACATCAATTAGGCTGGCAGGGTAGTGGTTTGCGGGTGATCAGGCTGGCAGGCAGAAGCAGTTAGGGGCAATTAGGGAGGCAGGCAGGTGAGCATTTTGGAGCCAGCAGTTCTGGATTGTGAGAAAGATGTCTGACTGCCCGTTTAGGCCCGATCTCTTGAGGGGTCCCAGATTGGAGAGGGTGCAGGCTGGGCTAAGGGACATTCCCTCCCTCCCTCCCCCCGTGCATGATTCATGCACCAGGCCTCTAGCTTTATGTATTGTATAGCTTTTAAAATGTCTTTGCTGTGGAAAAACTTTTTATGTCATAGAATCTATTAACTTTCTGCCTAAGGATCATAGTTACTATATTACTAAGAACAAGAAAAGCTGAATAATAAAAAATTTGCTATAATATTTTGCATTTACATTAAGCAACTGGCTTTTCAACAATTTTTATATAAGATTCAGATTTCAAATGGCCAAATTTTGACTAATGGGACTTTAGTCATTTTTCTTTGCTCTCATCACTTAGAGAAATGGGAATGCATTCAGAATTTAGAGTTATCATAAGCATTAAATATGTACAATTTATACTACATAATGACTACTATTTAATGATACACAGTTTATAACATTTCATTGTGATGAATCAAGATTTTCTTTCAATACCTAGCGCAGTGCCTTCCACATAATAGATACGTAATCTATGTTTTTTGAAGTTTGCATTAGTGCTAAATTGAATTGACCTTCACTACCCTGCTGGCCATCTTGTGGTGGCCATCTTGTGTCCACATGGGGGCAGGATCTTTGACCAAATGGGGGCAGCCCTCTTTGTGTAGGAGTGATGGTCAATCTGCAAATTACTCTTTTATTAGATAGGATAGAGACCTGGTGCATGGGTGGGGGCCAACTGGTTTGCCCTGAAGAGTGTCCCAGATCAGGGTCGGGATTCCCTTGGGGGTGAGGGGTAGCCTGGGCAAGAGGACTGTGGAGGTTTGCTGGACAGCCAGGCCCCCCAGCAACCCAAGTGGAGGCCCTTAGATCTGGGATTAATTTATGTCTACAATTGAAACTTTGTAGCCTAGAGCAGAGCCAAGCCTTTTGCTAACTCCATGGCGGCAGCCATTTCTGTTTGAAACTTTGTAGCCTAGAGTAGAGGCTTAGGCAGGCAACAGCAGGCAGAAAGCTTGGCTTACTCTGTTGCCAGGGAAACCCAAACCTCTGTTCTCTCCAGCTCAGTGGCTGCCGCCATTTCTGTATCTTTTATAAATGAAACTTTGTAACACTGAGTGGAGGCCTAGGCAGGCAATGGCAGGCAGAAAGCTTGGCTTCCTCTGTTGCTGGGGAAACCCAAGTCTTCCTCCTGCTCTCAGTGGCAGCAGCCATCTTGGTTGGGGTTTATTTGCATAATCTGCTCCTGATTGGCTGGTAGGCATGGCTGTGGGTGTGGCTTGTGGGTGTGGTGAAGGTATGGTCAAATTTGCATATTACTATTTTATTAGACAGGATAATAAACCATCTTTAACTGTGGCAGAGATTACCAGTTGCTTCCTATTATCTATTCTCCCCTTCCTTATAACAGAACCCTGATTATCAGTGAGGCATCAATTAAAACCCTACATTTCCAATATTCCCAAGTTATATATGGCCATGTGACTAAATTCTGGCCAACAATGCAAGAATTCCTTTCTCTCTGCTGCTCACAAGAGGCAGATGGAGCTCCAGATTAACAGCTGGAGCTCAAACACTGGTATTGGGCCATGAGGCAATACTACTAAGAAGGACATAGCAACAATGTCTGATGATCAAGCCATGGCCAGATCAGCCCTGCACTGCTGTGGAGGAGATCCTGTTCCATAGTGTGACCACTGCTTGTCTCACAAGCTGGACCTGGGCCAGAATGGAGGTTGCTTCCTACAAACCTCCCCCACACCCTTAGAGACTATATGATCATTAATTGATGTATTGTATTGACATAAATCAGCACCTCTCCCTGTTATGTGCTGGTTTTCTTGGAACGGGCTGTTGTCCTAACCTGGACAAACTGTAAAGTAATTTTCTATACCTGGTAGTTTTGTGTACTAGTCCCTGTCCCCCTTTTTACCCAATATAATTCCTTGGCACCTGGTACAATATTAAGTACCCTTTAATAAACTCTATTTAATTACCAGACTGAGTGGTCAGCCTCTTCCTTCGGTTGTTCCCTGCCCTGCACTTACAAAGGTAGATTTTCTGTATTGGAGCTTTATCTACTAACTAGAGGCCCATTGCATGAAGATTCATGCAATAGGCTTTCCTTCCCCTGGCTGCCAGGACCAGTTTTCCTCTGGAACCTGGGACCCAGGCCTTCCTTCTGGCTGTTGCCTTCCATTTTTGTTTTGGCCAGCTGGAGGCTTCACTCTAGCCAGAGCCTTCAGTCTTCAGAGTGCCATGCCACCGCTGCTTTATCTCTGCCCCCAGGGCCAGGTACTCCCTGCTGCTGTGGCCGCTGCTGTTTCTGTTCAGCCCCTGGGGCTGGGCACTCATGCTGCTCGGCCCCACCCCCCACTCCTGATTGGCTGGTAGCGTAGCGAAGGCACAGTCACATTTGCATGTTTCTCTTTTATTATATAGGATGCTTGGTGAACCAGCCAATATACTGAAGGGACATCCATGGGGGAAAAGGAGGAGTGTGTGATTATGAACAAAACTTTATAGGGACAAAAGATCTGGAAAAATATTTGGCCATCAACTTTCATGTGGGGAGGGATGAACTGTATGCCAGATGTATGTGGACTATTGATGAGTATGTGAATCTGTCGAATATGCCAACTGGTTTTATGTATTTGTTTGAGGAACTATGTATTACACATTGTGGCAAGGAAGGAAAAGTTATGGCCACAGCTATGAGCTAGCTGCACTTATGGGAGGTTTTGCTGGCCACTGACACCCAGTAAGAGGCAGAAGCCAGGGTTAGAAAATTAAAGGAATAACTGACACTAGAAAAATGTATTAGAATGTCTACAACTCTGTTAGCCTCAGGACTGGATGATAGAGGTAAAGGTCCTTCAAATAGATCCCACTGCTTTTATGGATGACATGAGGTCTCTGTTTACATCTGTATGTACATGTGTTTCTATATTGCGTTGTATTTATGTGGTATTTTCTACCACCAAATGGTATTGTTAAGTTGTAAACAAGCTACGTTTACTTGGCTTAAAAGAATTGAGTGCTTATATAAATTAAAGTTAGGGTACTCTAAAATTCTCAGCCCTATGGAAACTAACCCAAATGCTTTTCAGGATCAAGTGAAATATTTGGAAATATTTGATAATAAAGTTAAAGTTTGTTGGTTTAATTAAAATAGACATGTCTTTAGAGTTATCAGAATTAAAGATAATACATTCGTTTTACCTAGGCTTAAAAATGTATCAGCAAAAATCATAACATAGAATGATGGCTGATTTTATCTAAAGTGTCATAAATTTGGGGGGATAATGTAAACACAATTAAGAACGAATAAATTAAGTAGATTTAAGTAGAATAAGAGGTTTTAGGTAAAACCTTAGGAATAATTATAGAGGTTTATGAAAAAGAAATCTTTGGGGAAAATTTTAAAGTGTGGTCGAACTGCCTATGTACAATTAAAATGGATTTACTAAGTGAATTTAAATATGAAAAGTAAGCTGTTGTAAAATTAGAGTTTGATTCTCTTTCTCTCTGATCAAATGACCAAATTATCTTGGACTATAGTTCTTTTCCTGATAAAATATTGTGATAAGTTTTCTTCTTAGAAAGCAAAGATTCTATGCTTTATCAAATAATTTTCTGCATGTTAAGTTGTCTTCATCAGGTCTTTAATTACTTAAAAAAATGAAATCTTCTCAATAATAATAGTTAAAGTTTTGTATTTGAAATGCCTTAACTGACTTTTATAAAAAGTCACCAACAAAATCTATAGACTGTAGTACATATGAATAAAGTACATTCTGCTTCCGCAAAAATGACCCCTCATTGCCAGACTGTTGCCGTCCTGATGTCCTTATAACATGGGAACAGTTTGCTCCTGAGTCGGGGAAATTAAGATGGGAAAACAATGGCTTAAATGAAAAAAATAGTCGGGGCTATGGGAAACCCAAGATGGCTGTTTGGTTTTTCCAGACTCCCGGCCAAACCCCATTTTTCAGTTCTTGCATTCTTTCATTCTTTCATAGTGCATTAAACTTGGGCTTTATTACACTGCCACTTAGTATGAGCTGTTGTCATGTGTATGTTTTTTAAGTGGGTTGAAGTCTTCCCCTGCTGCTAGGTTGATGCTCTCACAAAGACAAACTGTTAGAAAATGTGTTTCCCAGTTGGGCTATAGTTTCCAAGTGCTCCCTCAAGGCTATTTCCATGGCTCTACCATGTTCCATGGGATGGTGGCTCAGCATCTGTCACTGTTTTCCTTCCCAGCCTCTGTAAAACTCAATGTATTGATGATGTACATTGTGAAGATTTGCCTCTGCTACAGAAAACCTTGCAGGCTGCATTGAACCATGTACAACAGAGAAGTTGGGCAGTGAATCCACACAAAATTCAAAGACCAGGCACCACAGTAAAGCTGTTGGGAGTTGTGGTTGAGTAAAACAAAGACAAAGACAAGCCTACTCCATACAACAACAACAACAAAAATGTGAAAAGGGTACAGGCTTTTGTGGGAATTTGAGAGTACTGGTGAAGATATATACTCATTTAGCAAATTATCATGCCTAGTTAAAAAGGGCCATATTATGGGACTGGGGAGCTGAACAACAGGGTGCCTTTGAGAAAGCAAAAATATAGAACAAACAGACTAAAGCCTTTGGACTTTCCAAGGTGGGGCTGCCACTGGAATTAGATGTAACCCCTGAACTGGGCATTATAGTGAAAAACAGGAAAAGGAGAGAGTATCCTTGGGAGTTTGGCTCCAATTGTAGAAAGGGGCAGAGATGAAATACACCCCAATAGAACAGCAATGATTGGCAGTGTATACAGTGTTCCTGCAGGTGGAGCCTTCTACCAAAGAGCATCCATTCACAGTAAGAACTTCCCTGTGCATCAATGGGTGGATAGATAACATGTTCCACCATGTCTATCTGCCTCTGCGAAGCTCAGACTCCTACGCAGACGAAATGGCATGCCTACCTAAGCAGAAGAGCACACTGTCAAATAGGTTTTTGTTTTTAGAGATGCAGTCATTATTGGGCTCCATTGATAATGTAGACCCTCCAAGTGTTCCTGCTCCTATCTCTATGTCAGCCCCTGCAACTTGAAAAGACATAACGAGGGAAGTTCTGGCTAGAGCTTGGTATCCTGAACAGTCCTAGCACAGGAAATCAGTCTACCTGGATGGCAGTGTCATCCAGCTATCCACTGAAACTATTCAGATGGAAACAAGAACAAACCACAGTAGTCAGAGAGTTGAATGAAGAGCTGGCTGGTTGTTAATCACACATGATCTTTGGTCACTGATCCTGTATACTAGTAGTTGGGCCCTTTTAAAGGAATTGACATTATGACTTGAACAATGGAAAAGGAGGGGTGGATGATTATGAACAAAACTTTATAAGGACATGTGATATGGAAAGATATTTGGGCTCACTTACAAGAGCCTGAGGCAAATCTTGTTGTCTTCCATGTCCCTGCCCATAAGGCATCTACATCTCTAGATGACCAGAAAGCAGGTGCCTTGGTAAAAATGCACACTTTAGCCACTGACTCATCAGTAGACACTGTTAATTAAGTACACAGAGAGAGTGGTGCATAGCGAAGGAGGCAGACTGGTCAATGTAGTTACTGGGAGGTTCCATCTCCCATATAACACACAAGGTTGTCTGTGAAATGAAAAAAAAAATGGTGTCTTTAAATAACAGATAAAGTTGGTCATTTATATGACCAACCCATGAGGCCTATTGGTCCATATGCCAGGCTGGGAACTCAGGCTGAGGCATCCCATACGGTAAAGGTGTGGAAAATAAATTATACAATAATAATCCTGATATTGGCCAACAAGCTATGATAATGACAGCACCATGCTTTATTAGAATAGGGACAACTTACTGAAATGTACAATGGACGTTACATTGGGGATGGGTTAGTTACT
Organism: Antrozous pallidus; assembly: GCA_027563665.1. NCBI lineage: Eukaryota > Metazoa > Chordata > Mammalia > Chiroptera > Vespertilionidae > Antrozous > Antrozous pallidus. The sequence continues at coordinate 160,149,610 of CM050508.1, read as the reverse complement.
TCATTCTCCTGTGGAGAGGAACTGCTCGGTATCCAGTGGGATCCTGTCATCAAATAGAGTCAGGACCTGTGGAGATACACTTTATGTGGACCTGTACATATACCATTGAAAGAGGGGAGATGGTAGGCATCCTCGTCTGGCATATTCCTCATCTTACTCACTTCTTTACACCAGAAAACACCAATTACTCACAGCCAACATACTAGGTACTAGTATATGGTTTATACAGTCTGTCCAGGTTAATGTGGCCACATTAACATTAAAGATCAGGCTACAAATTTAATTCTCATAGACGGAGATCTCTCAACTCAAGTTCCTGCTTAATATTTGTCATTCTAATCTTATTCTTCTGTTGTTGCTGTGAAATCCAGTTACAGTGGGAAAGGGGATATGGACTGGCACCTATGCCATTATTCAAACTAAATGTGTTTTTATACCAGATTAATCCACTAATTCTTCTTTGTAAACACATATGATAACTCAAGTAAATGCTTTCAACAATTCAGCCCCACGCCTAGGTGACCTTCTAGCTCACTGCTTGGTTCTGAGGTCAGAGGGTAGCATGAAAAAAGTTATCACTAATACTTAGACTGCTTCTTTTAATTTGTTTCGTGTGTGTGTGTGTGTGTGTGTGTGTGTGTGTGTGTGTGTGTACTGTTGCTATAGACTGTCTCTAATGTGGTCAGTTGGCAGCTAAGTGAGCTTCTGCCTTGCTACTGGAGGCCCTCACTGACCAATTAAGAGACCTCACAGAAGAGGGGGCATATTAGATTGTAAAGGATGCCAATAAGGCTGGAGTATGGAAGAGAGACTGTTCCATGATGTGATCATTCTGTCCCACAAGCTGGACCTGTGCCAGAATGGAGGTTCCTTTCTGCCGACTCCCCATAATTGATGTTCATTCTGACATAAATCAGCACCCCTCCCATGTCTCCTGTTGCTGCTGATCTGAAATAGGTTGTTGTCCTGATCTAGTCAGCCATGTAATATCCTGTATCTAGTACCCATTACTATTCCCACCCTGTTATCTATATAATTCTCTGGTGCCTGCCAAGTGGTGCATGGATCCATTTTGTCTGGGAACTGCCTAAGTCATTCTTCTATATAAGCTTCCCTTAATAAATTTGATTAACTACCAGATCTAATGACCAGCCTTTTTCTTCTATTATTCCCTACCCTCTGCTTATAAAGGTAGATTTACAGTCTCAGGGCTTTTTCCTGGGTCTGTATGAACTAACAATGGCCTACCTACAGAATTTCTATAAGTGGAACAGAAATATGCTTCCATAGTCATTTAGCATTTGTTGTTTTTTATTTTATTACAGTCAACTAAAACCTAACCCACTAATAAAGCTATCCCATTAGTCAAAGAAAATTCTGGGCAGTAGTCAAGAGAAAACCTAAAGTAATGAAGAAAGAAGCCATACAAATAAAAGGAAACTAATAATGCTTCCATAATATCTAGCTCAAAATGAATTGATTACCTAAAATGTGCATTCCTCAAAACTTCAGAAGTTGACGTAGGAGATTGTTTTTTGAGCACCCATATGTTCAATAATGACTTTAAATTGTTAGCATGTAGTTTTCACAATATGTGTAGAATATTTCTTCATTTTCAAAGAAGAGGGGTAACATATAATTATAATACTGTGCAATACAAACCTGCTCCCTCACAATACCAGGTTTAAAACCCAGATGGTGTCATTGAAATGAGCTCAGAAATTGACATCATAAAAGCTGGGCTTAAATCATAACTCACTCTAAACCTGGACAAGCTTGCTCAAATTTTATAAATCTCCATTTCTCCATCTACTATATAAAGATATTAATAACATAGGCCCCTTTCCCTCATAGGGAATTTGAGGCAATCAAATGAAACAAATGTATGTCAAAGTGTGATTATTGTTACTTAAAATCATTTTGTTATTCATTCAGATTTCCCTGGGAGAGGCATTCTGATCTCAACTTTCTGGGACAATTAACTTTAAAAAATCAACTTTTTACCTACACGAACCTCCTTTCTCTAATCCACTGTTATAATTCTGTAGAAGAATTTTTAAAAGATTTTTAAAATTGATTTTTAGAGAGACATAGGGTAGAGGAAGAAGGAGAGGGAGAGGGAAGAAAAAAAAGAGAGAGAGAGAGAGAGACAGAGACAGAGAGAGAGAGAGAGAGAGAGAGAGAGAGAGAGAGAGAGAGAGAGATGATATGATACTGGAGAACAAGCCCACAACCCAGGCAGGTGCCCTGATCAGAAATCAAACTGGCAATTTTTTGTGCATGGGATGATGCCAAATCAGCTGAGCCACAAAGACCAGGGCAAGAACTTTGTTTATATGATGTTTGAGTTTTTATGATCTTCATGTACATAAGTATTTAGATTAAAGAATATTATCGGGAATGAGTATTTGGCTAATGTACAACTGTTTGTTTTGAAACCAGCAAGTAAGAAGCACTTAGAGAGACACCGAAAATAAAAATAAGTTTATTATCTAAATTACAGAATATTTTACAGTTAAACTATTCATTAAAATCTAAACTATGTACAGCAAATTCCCTTTAACCTGGGGGGGGATAAATATCCAAAAATTTCATACAGTAGAAATTATTTTCATAGTATTGATCTTAAAAAGACTTTGGACCTACACAATTTGAAGTATACTCTGAACTATCAATGAAAGATTACCAGTCAATGAAAATAAAGTATTTAATTAACTGAAGTGTACTATGCCATACTCTTATTAACAGGGAGGTTAATAGCAATAAAAACACTAAATTATTGAAAATTTCCAGCCAAGATAGTGCTTGCCTCCTCCCACAACCACATCAAAATTTTAACTAAACTATAGAACAACCATCATTCAGAACCACCTGAAATTGAGCTGAATGGAGTCCTGCAACTATGAAATTAAAGAAGCCACATCAAGACAGGTAGGAGAGATAGAGATCCTGAACTTGCTGGTCCCACATCAATGTGTGGCAGAAAAAAATTAGGAGGGATATCTTGGCTATGGAGGTCCCCTCTGAGGAGCAAGGTGTTTCAGGCCCACACAGGAACCCTAGCTCAGAGTTCTAATCCCAGGAATGGAAGTTCCCTTAACTACTGGCTGTAAAGATCAGCAAGGATTGTGGCTGAATGACATGGAGACTGCTGGAGTCCCAGGAAGTTCCTCTTAAAAGTCCCAAGCATGGACTTACTTGGGCTCATTCTGAGATCAGTGCTGGAGCAGCAGCTTTAAAGGAACCAGAGACATCAGAGATTAACTGAATCAGGTTAATATCTGGAGGGGCAGCTTTCTCCCAGACAGAAGTGCTGGCAGAGGCCAATGTTTCTTTGATTAACCCTCCCCAACAGAGCTGGCAAGTGGTACTATACATGAGTCTCTATCAACTTGGCTCACACTGTTTGTCCTACACTCGTGATTCCCTGAAAACCCACTTCACCCAACTTTTAAGCCCACTCAAACTGTTTCCAGTGGCTTTACCATAGTAATAGCTCATGCTTCAGATTTTTCTGAAATGTCTCAAATGAGCAACATCTGGCCTCAGCAAGCCCTGTACCTCTAGCTAAGTGGCCTCAGCCATAGCACCACCAGCATATAGCCTTGATTCAAAGCTTGGCTTTGCCTGGGCATCTCCACACTCAGCACAAGAAGCATCCATCTGCGGATTGCTTTGTAGTTTATGCCTGGTGGCCCTAGGCAGAACACAGATAGTGGCTGACCTTGTCCTGCATCTCTTGGGAGGCCCCAGAGCCAAACTATCTAGTGGAAAGCTTCAGACCATATATAAGTACCACTTCCCAACCACCTCCATAAATGACACACTCAAGGGAAGACTCAGCAGTTACCAGAGCCCTGCTGAAGTAAGTCCTGCTCTGCACAGCCAATCCTCTAAGGTGGTTGGTGGCCAGTGGTCACAGCTAGTCCTTGCTGCTGACTGGCCTGGATAAAACCCTCCCATTGATGTGCCAACAGCAATCAAGACTCAACTATACCAGGAGGGTGTTAAGCCCACACAGAGGGTATACTTTAAATGTCCAGCTAGGGTGATTGGGGAGGCTGTGCCACCGGACCCCCCACTGACTGAGGCTCTTGCACCCCGACTGACTGAGGCTTAGGAAAGCAGGGCTGGCCAAGGCACAGGCAAACCTCAGATGGCGGCTGCCCAACTTCCCAGGGCAAGCCCAAGGCTCAGGTAACCAGGGCAGGCTGAGGCTTGCACTGCCAGCAGTGGCGGCAGCAGAGGTGTGATGGGAGCATCACCTTCCTCTGATTGTCTGGGTCACCTCGTACCCCTGAGGGCTCCCAGACTGTGAGAGGGGGCAGACTGGGGTGAGACCCTCTCACACTCTAGTGCATGAATTTTCATGCATCGAGCCTCCAGTAAATACATATCTATCAATAATTGAGTTTACAAACAAAATGAAAAAGCAGAACAGAAACAGACTCATAGATACAGAGAACTTTTTGTTAGCTACCAGATGGGAGGAGGGTTGGGGATGAAAAAGTGAGGAGGTATGTAGGAGTGAGCACACGGAGATCCTGCAACAGTCTTTCTGGGAACTGTGCAGAGATTCATTCTGTGCCTCAGTCTCTGTTGTGGGCACAGAAGATAACTGTGAAAGGGGCCACATTTGTTTCAGACATCTGATTTCTCTTACTGCTACCTTGTCTCCAGACTTGCCCCTCTCTCAGCCTGCATGCCTTTCTTTCATTTTCTTAAAAATATCCTATCTCCATTTCATCATTAAAACTTATGGGGTCTAATGACTCATTCTTGTAAGGTCCTACTAAGTGGTTATACCTACTGGAAAAAATTGTTTCTGAGACATTAGAGTGACAGTGCTTTACTCTGCTATTTTTATACAAATAAAGCATTTACTTTCCCAAAGGGGTTTTCCATGTCATTTCCTTAAAGAAAGAATGATTCCAGGATTTTAGATTCTATAAGAAAATGTCCAAATCCCACAACATACAGTATATAACTGCTACATAAATTCTACTCTAGGCAGAATTACTTGAGATTAATTCTATCAGATACTTGAGAATAGATTCCATTCATCTTATTTATTCCTCCTCTAATATAAGTACATAGGAAGCCCTTAAATATTAAATCCCTCTCCTTTCTAAAACTGAATGTAGATATTAGAGCTGATGTATTTACTTCCTTCCCACCTCCAGATAGTTTCCTAAGAACCTCATCCTTTCTTTTCTGCACAGTGCAACACACTCATCTTTTATCCATTGATTTTTCAGTATGTTATATACTTGTTATATATAACATACTGAAAAATGTGGGAGGAATTACAGATGATGTCCCTGTTAAAGGGTAAGATCCTAAAGAGACCACAAAAGATCCCTCTGTTGTTGGCTTGCTTTGTATAAAGTGCCTGACTGGAGGTGGGACCCTGGTAAGCTCACCTCTGTGAAGGGACCTATGATAGAAGCAGAAGCCTCCAGGTGCTAGACTCACTTTCTTAGATATTCACTACATATTGAAAAGTGAATTGGTCTTAGGCAGAAATCCACATTTTGTGCAGTTCGGTGGAAACATCCAGCACGTGTTAGATTTTCTTTCTGCTGCAGAGTGTTAATAAACCTGGGGTATGGTTTAGGAGGATTGGGGGAAGCAGGGTCTGAAGCCCCTGTCTGAAAAGCCCAGAGGAGTCTTTCAGGAATGACAGAGGGAGGCCACTCAGGTGTGCCTTTGGGTGTTTGAGTCTGAGGTGTGTTGTTCCCTCCTCAAGGGCAACTTGCCCCCTGTGAGGCCCAGCACAGTCACAGGCAGACAGGAGGAGCTGAATACACTGCTGAGTGAGTGATGAAAGACCAACTGAGTTGCGTAAATGATAACTAGAGTTGATGAGGAAACTGCAGTCTAGTGATATGAGCCCCTGACAGGAAGCAGAAAACTGTTTCCAAGTGTTAACCTACCAGAGCCTTGGAGCCATGCTAACATGTCTCAGTTCAGCTTCCTTCATGTCAAAAGGAGGTGGTCTGAATTTGTTTATCTTGAAAAGCTCTCAGTTCTTGGAAAGGAAATGTCTTTCTTACTGTTTGTCAGCCTTTCACTCCCTGGCTATGTGGCTGAAAGGACTAAGAGTAAGCACACGGGATCAGAGCTCAGACTCCACTCCTCATACTATCCTGCTAACCACAGTGCCCTTTCTCTGCTAGCCTGGACCTCAGCTCCCAGCCTGCCCATTCCCTAGCTAAGGTCGTTCCACAGACAAAAATCAGCACAGACAAGATTTCCCCTTCATATTGCATGATAAACATAACATGCATCTAAGAAGTGTTGCATTCACTGTGACTAATAGTCCATCCGATCTCCTATTCTACCAATGAGGGCACCAAGGGATGGCATCTGGGAAGAGATAAGAAGCATTCTGAGTAACACCTATGCCAAAAGTTTGGACACCATCATCTCTAATTTTTGTCCCTTATTGGAAGTTGACCATTACCTACTGAAACATGCACTATATATCTAGCATTGTGGTAAATCCTTCAAGCCTTAATTATTTTCAACTTAAACCTCTTCTTGGACATCCTTGCTTGTATGATTCATACTATTCATATTGTGGTCACTAAAATAATTTCAAAGGTATTTCTATGTAAACTGTGTGTCTACACTTCAGAGACTGCCCTGTCTTGGAGGCTGAGGGTCTAGGGAAGACAGGAAATGAGAGGGTCTGTGGCACTAAGATTAAAAAGATGTGGTCTCTTATTCAAGGTCTCACTGCTACATAGCAGAGGAGCTAGAAGCATGCACAGCTGATTATAACACAAGTCAGCAGTTAGAAAGCAGCCAAAGGTGTAACTAAGGTATTTGGATGCACTAGAGAAAAGCTGTTAATTCCGAATCAGGCGTCATGGAAGAATTTATAAGCAGGTGCCATTTGAGTGGGCCTTGTTGAATGAGTAGAATTTTCTCAATTAAAAAGAAGATTAAAACAAAAGGAACAGAATCATGAAAGTACACCGTGTGTTTGGGGAACATACTCCCAAAAGGCTGGCATCAGTTGTCAGATAACCCTGGAAAGACGTGATGGAACTGCTTACCAAGAGCTTTGAATAAGTGGACGCATGCAGGCTTTGTATGGTGAGCACAGGGGAAACGCAAAAGGGTTTTCAGGATATTGCTATGATCTCCACTCTCCAAATGAGAAAACTGAAGCTCAGAAGGTGTCAGTAACTCACTCCAAGGCAAGTGTGTGCATGTGATAGCTGAGCTGAAGTTTATCTCTGAAGCCCAAATACCTACACCTAGTCTTTTTCTTTTTCTGATATATAATTGACATAAAATATTGCTTCAGGTATTCAACATAGTAATTTAACATTTGTATTTATCAGGAAGTAATCACCACAATAAGCCTGGTAACCATCTGTCAGTTTCTCTCAGGAATGTAGCAATGTAGCTTTAACTAGTCAATCTGCAGTTATCTGGTTAACACCTAATAGAACTTTTGCCTTCTTGGCCTAAAGGAAAGTGACCTTGCCAGAAATCCTTCATAACTTCCTCATGTCGCCCTCTTTCCATTTATGAAATCCTTCCATTGCAAGCCCCTTGGAACTCCTTTCTAGGTAGGATGCTGTCTGATTCATGAATTATCAAATAAATAAAGCCAATAAGATCTTTAAAATTTACTCAGTTGATTTTTGTTTTTAACACATCCATCAACATACATATAATTTTTTCTTATGATAAGAACTTTTAAGATCTGCTCTCTTAGCAAGTTTCAAATATACACTACAGTATTGTTAAGTATAGTCACCATGCTGTACGTTGCATCTCCATGACTTATTTAATTACAACTGAAAGTTTGTACCCACCTACTCTTAGTCTTAATTTTTTATCCATAAAATGGGAATGACAACTACTTCCTTAAAAGATTTGATCAAATGAAATAGTTGCTAAAATGCTTAGAAATCTTAAAAGAATGCTGCAAGTGTTAATTATCAGTATTATTTTATAGTTATCACAACTAATATTACACCTGAAGGTAGCATAAATGTATTTTGTAAAGGCAAGTCATGCTATTCAATATTAATAATGGCTATAAGTATTAATTTCCTACTGAGCCTTGTGCCTATGTCAGTGGTCGGCAAACTGCAGCTCATGAGCCACATGCGGCTCTTTGGCTCCTTGAATGTGGCTCTTCTACAAAATACCACTGCCTGGTAGAGTCTATTTTGAAGAAGTGGCATTAGAAGAAGTTTAAGTTTAAAAAATTTGGCTCTCAAAAGAAATTTCAATTGTTGTACAGTTGATATTTGGCTCTGTTGACTAATGAGTTTGCCAACCACTGGCCTATGTCATTTCCTTTCACCATCCTGTGAGACAAGTATCATTATTTCCAATTTACAGGTGAATAAACAGAGGCAGGAAGAGATGAGCAAACTACTAGCACATCAAAAACCAGTTACACTACTAGTACATCACGAACAAGGCCTCAACTCTGTCTTTAAATCCCCAAATTTTCCATAAGGTGACTCACTGCCTTCCTACTGATAATGTCATAAACTTTTCAGATTGCAGTGACACACTGATTCAATGTCTTCACCAAGCAATTATTTCAACACTTCCAACAACATATCAGCATCAAACTCTGTGTTCCAAAAGAGATGATATTGCTAACCTTGTTAAGGACATTGTTCAATAAATAAGTAGTGTACTTCCTTTAGACTTGATTGTCTAAACCCAAAAACATAGCCTATTCTGTACCAGCCTCTGAAATGAAACAATGTCTTTCTTTAAGATTAATTCTTCTGTTTTTTAAAACCAAAGCCCCCAAAAAACAGACTTCCTATTTATGTAATGGTATTGGTTCCTTATACTTATTTCAAATTTTAAAAGCTTCCCTAAACATCTGTCGAATAATTTGTTCTGTATTTTAAAGGCTATTCCTCTTTTCTCCTGATCAGAAAACTTAAAAAAACAATAGATAGGATTGGTAATGTTCAAAAGATTGATGAATATTATTCACACTGTTTGTTCTTCTAAAGTATATGCTTTATACATAGTAAAAAATGATCATAAGCTGAGTTTGATCAAATTCATATTCTTGGCAACTTTTCATATTCAATGAGGACAATATGATACTCCAGCTAATGAAGTCATTGGTAATAATGGCCACCAAATAAAGTACTGGAAAATAATTGCTATTGTTCTTTGTTATGACTTTTTTTTGTTGCTGTTTTTATGAATAGAGTTTTCAAAAAAATCTTGTGAACTGATAAAGGTGAACATAGAGACTTTGAAAGGCTGGCCTTGAAATGAAGTCCGACAATAATTCAGTTTGTGTCACAGAAGGAAGACGAAACCACATGTGAAGAGGTTTGAAGCAGAGCCCTAAGCTCACAACTACATTCAGACACACTGATTTCTTTCACCCCATTTCAAATACTGTAGCCATTTCCTGACTAGTTTGATGCATAAAATCATAGGACCTGGAGTTGGAAGAGATATTTGTATTTCTCTTTCTAAAGAAAGCTTTGTAGTGGTTTCCTAGTATTTGCTTGATTTGTAGTGATTCAAGACTAAATTATTACTTTATAGGATAGGACTTTTCCCCTTAGACCATATAGATTTGGCTTCTCTTTAGATTAAGTAAAAATCTTTCTGTAGCTTTTCCCTGTCAGTCAGGAATTTAGAATAACCTTTGTTTCATGTCACACTTCTTAAAACATTTGAGAGAATCTCTCCAGAGTTCTTACATGCAGCCAGATTTGAGGAGACACTTGCAGACAAGTCTTTAAAAAGATATTAATCAAAACATTTAAATGGTTAACTTTGAGTGGAAGAGTATGGGGAATTTTTTTTTTGGTGTTTGTGTTCTTGCATTGCTTGAATTTTATACATGAATATATATATTCTAATTAGAATTTTAAAAAGTGAAGCTATTTACACTTTAGGAAATTATTTAAGTCTTAAAGGTAATGAATGAAAATGGATACTTTATTTTAAAGAATCAGAGAATGTTAAATCCAGAATCTATAAGTGACAAATCTCATCCCCTAGGACCTAGTGATAGGGTCTCTGAATGACTACCTAAGTCAAGCAAGCATTCATTTAATTGATCAAAAGTTAACAGAACCCACAATAAATAGTCATTCTCATTTTTTTTTCTTGAAGACATAGTCATCACCAGAGAAGTAACAGTTCCACTAAGGCCCAAGTTGTTATTGCTCTCATTCCAATAAATTAAAATCACTTTGATCTTAATTTAAACTGATTTAATGCCTTTTTTATTTTTATCGTTTTTGTTTTTTCCTTTATTGATTAAGGTATTACATATGTGTTCTTATCCCCTATTGCTTTCCCTCACACACTCATGCCATCATTCCCCTGATGTCTGTTCGTTGGTTAGGCTTATATGCATGCATACAAGTCCTTTGGTTGATCTCTCCCCTTTCCCCCCACCCTTCCCCACCTCCCCTCTGAGGTTTGATGGTCTGATTGATGCTTCTCTGTCTCTGGATATGTTTTTGTTCATCAGTTTTATGTTGTAATGCTATTTTTATTGTGTTTTTCCCAAATGCACCACACTCCAAAAATTCTCTGGTAGTTCTATTTTCTAATAACTTAACAACTAGCAAAAAATAAATGACTTTAAGGTATCCAGGAATAAATTATTGTTCTGCCTGGGCCCTACTTAATTTTTGAGAATTTTGCACATGAATTGATGATGATGATGGAACTTCACATGTATACCAAGTAGTTGTGCATCTATTATCTCTTCTAATATTTACATATATCCTACAAACTAGAAATTATTATCTCCACAGTCCTTTACCCATTAGAAAACTGAGGTGGCAGGTACATGCTATACCAGTCTTCATTAGATAGCAGTGAGAAAGCATTAACTACTTTGACCAGATCCTATCTGTTGCTTTTCAGCCAAGAACTACCATCCTGAGATATACTTCTCTGCTCCTATGACGTATTACTTTTTTCTTCTGGATTCCACTTGAGGAAGTTATTATAGGGACTTTTCCAAATACCTCTTCTGAGTTCCTCAAAAATTAAAAGTAGAACCACCATATGATCCAGCAATTCCACTTCTGGGTATATATTTGATGGGAACAAAATCACTATCTCAAAGCATTAGCTGCACTCCCATGTTCATGGCGGCATTACTTACAATAGCCAAGACCTGGAAGCAACCTAAAAGTGTCCAATGAGAGCTGAATGGATAAAGGAAATGAGATGTATATAATTCAGCAATAAAACATAAAATAATACTGCCATTTGCAACAACATGGAACGACTTAGGGACTCTTATGCTAAGTGAAATAAGTCAGACTTAGAAAGGCAAATACTATATAATTTCACTTTTATATGGAATCTTTAAAAAGCAAACTCAGAAAACAAGCTGTTGGTTTCTAGAAGAGTTGTGGGGAGGAGGGAAATGGGTGACGAAGTTGATGAAAAGGTACATATTTTTATTTATAAAATAAATGAGTTCTGGGGAGGGGAGTAATGTATAGCATGGTGACTATAGTATTTAAACAGTCATGGAGCACTTAATGACAGGGATACATTTTGAGAAATGCATTATTAGGTGCTTTGCTTTCATCATTGTGAGAACACACATAAAGCTAAATGGCACAGCCTACTACTCATCTAGGCTATATGATATAGTGGTAGCCTATTGTTCTTAAGCTACAAACCTGTGCACAGCTAGTCACTCTGTAGCTTTTATAAAAATTGTAGGCAATTATAAAAATTACTAGAGGCCCGGTGCATGAAATTCATGCACAGGAGGCAGGGGATGTCCCTTAGCCCAGCCTGCACCCTCTCCAATCTGGGGCTCCTTGAGGTATGTCTGACTGCCCTTCTCACAATCCAGGACTGCTAGCTCCAAACTGCTCACCTGCCTGCCTCCCTGATTTCCCCTAACCGCTTCTGCCTGCCAGCCTGATTACCCCCTAACCACTACCCTACTAGCCTAATTGATGTTTAACTGCTCCCTGCCAGCCTGTTTGCCCCCAACTTCCCTCCTCTGCTGGCCTGGTCACCCTTAACTGCCCTCCCCTGCAGGCTTGATCACCCCCAACTGCCCTCCCTTGCAGGCCTGGTCCCTCCCGTCTGCCCTCCTCTGCTGGCCATCTTGTGGCAGACATCTTGTGTCCACATTGGGGCAGCCATCTTTGACCACATGGGGGCAGCCATCTTGTGCACTGGAGTGATGGTCAATTTGCATATTACTCTTTTACTAGATAGGATAGAGGCCTGGTGCATGGGTGGGGGCTGGCTGGTTTGTCCTGAAGTATGTCCCGGATCAGGGTGGGGGTTCCCATGCGGCAGCTTGGGAGAGGGGCCTAAGGTAGTTTGCAGGCCGGCCATGCCCCCCGGTGACCCAAGTGTAGGCCCTGGTATCTGGGATTTATTTAATTCTATAATTAAAATTTTGTAGCCTTGAGCAGATGTCAGGGCCAGCCAGGGCAGGGGAAGAGGGGAAACTTGGCTTCCTCCATCACTAAGGGCAACCGAGGCCGCCTGCTTGCTCCAGCTCCATGGTCACCACCATATTTGTTGAATTAATTTGCATACTCATTCCTAATTGACTGGTGGGTGTGGCAGAGGTACAGTCAATTTGCATGTTTCTCTCTTATTAGATAGTAGGATATACACTGAGTGGTCAGATTATTATGCATTCAGAGATCATAATAATCTGGCCACTCAATGTACATAAGTAGTGCTCTACTTCTATATGAATGGCAGTGTAGTAGGTTGGTTTATATGTGAGTTAACACATGTTGCTACAATGATACAAATGGCTACAATATCACTAGGTGATAGAATTATCTGCATTATAATCTTATGGGACCACCATAGTATATGTGGTCCATTATTGACCCAAATGTCATTATGTATTATGTGACTGTATTTGAAAGTCACCAAGACAGTAAGTCTGAAAAGTTCTCATCACAAGGAAAAAACTATGTGGGGTGATGGATGTTAACTAGATTTACTGTGATGATCATTTCTTTAGTGTAGACACTTATAAAATCATTGTACTATACAACTTAAACTAATATAATGTCAAGTATTCTATATAACAAAAGCCTAATATGCTAAGTGTCCAATCATTAGTTCGACTGTATGACCAATTGCTATGATGCATACTGACCACCAGGGAAAGATGCTCCCACTGGTAAGCTAGTTTGCTGCTGAGGTCTGGCTGATGGGGACTGGGTGAGATGCCCCGGACATGCCCTGGAGCTCTCCTACAGTCCCTCCCTGACTGGCCCATGTTGCCCAGTGCACCAAGCCTCTAGTATTTCCATAAGATGGGAAAATAAATAAATAAATACATACATACATACATACATACATACATACAAACAAAATGCCTTCTTTGTGCTACTGGAATCATGAATATATACACTTCAACCAAAAAGAGAACAATTACATTTCTTTATTTTGCTATTTCTTATTAGTTCTACTTCCTCTGGTATTGATTCATATCCTTATTTTCTTATCCTAAGTCTTGAGAATGTTGTGTAAAATTTGTATGCTTGTGAAGACATTCAGCCTCAGTTAGTAACTGTTCCAAATTAAGTCTTCTTAGCTTGATTTTAATATTAATGATATTAATTTATAACATAATAATCATTTATTCAGTGCTTTGTTATGTGCCAAGCACAAGGCAAGCATTTGCATGCATTATTTCATTGAAAGTTGGCAATAAATTTAGATAAAATTATTATTTTCATTTATAGCTAAAGAAACCAAGGTTTATTAAAGATTATTAACTCAATTAAGATCAGCTTACTAATAAATTATCAGAAGTAGGATGGACCAATACATTTAGTATAATTTTAGTTCTCATCCTCTCAAACACAAAAATATGTGTTTGGGTCTCCCAAAAATAATATCAAGGAATGAATACAGAGGATGGGATGTCTTTTTCACATTACCAATATGGCTTATGGATTCCTCAAGCAATTAATATTGATATTGCAGCTTCAATTACCACTATTAATACAATACTAATAACAATGCCACTTACATATTTATTGTACCCACCCTTCTTCTGAGATATTTACATATTTAATTCTCACAACTGCCTTATAAAGTAAGTGCAAAAAAAAATCCAATTCTTCATGTAAGAATACAAAATCTCAGAGAGTTTAAAGAATTACTTTCAAGTTCCACAGCTATTCTCCCAAAGTTGCTCACAGATCTGACTCTAAAACACATACCTTCAGATGCCTGAAGGTAAATAGACTATGGCACTTCTCATCCAAAATAATCCTCCTAATAATGTACTTGACATCCAAGTTGCCTCTTGCCTTTCTCTAAGGATGTTCCTCTCTTTTCTCTTTTTCCAAATGGTGGTGTTGAGCAACACAGAAAGAGCCTGAAATTTGAGTGGAACATCCTTCCATCATCTGATAAAATGGAGAAGGGTATCTCTAATAAAGAAAATTCCATGAATGTAATCATTCATAATCACTGTTATTTTAATCTTTTTCTGACCCCCTCTCTTATTAAAACTTACACTCATGAAATAATGTCCATATTATTTTTAAAAATATATTTTTATTGATTTTTAGAGAGAGAGGAAGTAAGAGGGAGAGAAAGAGATAGAAACATCAATGATGAGAGAGAATCATTGATCCTCTGCCTACTGGGGATCAAGCCTGAAACCTAGGCATATGCCCTTGACTGGAATCAAACCTGGGACTTTCCAGTTCGTAAGACAACACTCTATTCACTGAACCAAACCAGCCAGGGCCATATTATTTTCTAAATTATGTTGTTATTATTAACAAACCATTATAGAGATCACCAGGCTCAAGAGAAACCAAGATGGCAACATAGGTAAACACCTAGGCTGCTGCCTCACACAACAATTTCAAGACTACAACTAAAAGACAAAATGAACATCATCCAGAACCACAAGAAAGCTGGCTGACTGGAAATTCTACAACAAGAAGGAAACAGAAAAGTACAAGAAGAATCAGAGCAGCTGCAAAGCCTGAGGTACAGAGACATGTCTCACACGTGCAGAGGATGGGCCAGAGAGGACAGGGCATCTGAATGCCTGGCTGGTGTGCTTTAGAGGGAAGGAGACAAAAGCTCCAGACTGCACTGAACTCAGTTCCAACTGCACTGAACCCTGGTTCTGGGTGAGACCCGGGGGACCCAGGCCCATACAGAGGGAGTCTAGATTGTGAGGTGGGAATCTCAGGGGAACAGCCAAAGGCAGAGCTCTGGAGGCACATGCACAAGTGTGCGCAGAGAGGGTGGACTGCTGGCTGTGCTGTTGGCTTGATCTGGTGGGAGGGAGAGAGGAGCTCTGGATGGCATTAAAATATAGTTCTGACTGCACAGAACCCCAGTGCTGGGTGAAAATCTGGGAGTCCAGATTCATTGGGGGAGAGACTGGACTGTTTGGCAGAGAGCAAAACTCGACGGTGCCTTTCTCTTAGAGGCGCTTGCAGCAATTGCCTGCGGACACTAAGATCCAGTGACCTGGTGGGGCTGACTAGAAGCCAAGGCTGTTGGCTCCACCCTGAAACTCCGCCCCATCCAAGCTGAGCACAGAGGCTTTGGCAAATTTGCAAGCCTTGTTGCATAAGGCTGTCTCCCAGTGTAGACACAGCTGATCCTCACAGCCAACTGGCCTGGAGGTCAATTCCTCCCAGTGATACAAACAATAATGAAGACTTAATTGCAACAAGGCTGTACACACAGTTCACAAAGGGGTGCACCAAGAGTGTCCACGTAAGCTAACAAGGGAGGCCAAGACACCTAGCACACAAAACTACCCTACCAACTTAGGGAAGCAGTGAAAATTCAAGAGAAAGAAACAGATCACAAACAAAAGAAATGGTGGAAAACAAATGACTGGATATAGAGTTCAAAACCATGGTTATAAGGTTTTTCAAACGGTTCCTAGAAAAGGCTGATGAATTCAGTTAGACCTCAAGGATATGAAAAAGGACCAACTAGAAATTGTACATATACTGACTGAAATAAAAAATATTTTACAGAAATCCAATGGCAGACTAAAGAAACGCAAGAATCAAGTCAAATATTTGAAATATGAAGAGGCCAAAAATACTCAACCAGAAAAGCAAAAAGAAAAAGGAATCTAAAAATTTGAAGATAGTGTAAGAAGCCTCTGGGACAACTTCAAGTGTACCAACATCAGAATTATGGGGGTGCCAGAAGAAGAGAGAGCAAGCAAGATACTGAAAACATATTTGAAGAAATATGACTGAAAACTTCCCCCACCTGGTGAAAAAAATTGACTTACAAGTCCAGGAAGCACACAGAACCCCAAACAAAAGGAATCTAAAGAGGACCACACCAAGACACATCATAATTAAAATGACAAGAGCAAAAGACAAAGAGAGAATATTAAAAGCAGCACAAGAAAAACACTTAATTACCCACAAGCACCCATACGATTGTCAGCTGATTTCTCAACAGAAACTATGCTGGCCAGATGGGAGGGGCAAGAAATTTTCAAAGTGAGTTTTGCCCTCTGCCAAAAGCAAGAACCTACAACCAAGATTACTCTACCCAGCAAAGCTATCATTCAGACTTGAAGGTCAGATAAAGAGCTTCACATATAAGAAGAAGCTAAAGGAGTTCATCAACACCAGACCAGTATTATAGGAAATGCTAAAAGATATTCTTTAAGAAGAGGAAGAAGAAGAAAAAGAAGGAAAAGGTGGCTGCTTCAAACTAGAGCATGAATAGAACTGGAGAGCATTATGCTAAGTGAAATAAGCCAGTCAAAGAAAGATAAGTATCACATGATCTCACTCATTTATGGAATATAATGAACAACATAAACTGATGAACAAAAACAGATCCAGAGACAGAGAAGCATTGACTGGCAAACCTCAGAGGGAAGGTAGGGGAGGGTGCAGTTAAGAGTAAGAGATCAACCAAAGGACTTGTATGCATGCATATAAGCCTAATCAATGGACACAGACACCAGGGGGATGAGGGCATAAGTGGTGAGGGTGGGGGTGTTCAAAGGGGTAATGGGGGATGAAGACACATATGTAATACTTTAATCAATAAAAAAATTACAAAAAAGATTGCCAGGCTCATTTCTAAATCAAAATTACATAAAAGATGGCAAGGAGGACTTTGCTTTCAAACATCTCCCTAAGCAATGACTCATTTAATTTGGTTTCATTAACTCCAAGTTAGTGAAGAAGAAAATGTGATAAAATGTATATATAATTAGGTACGCCCATTCTAAATAAATGTTAATTGGCCCCTAAAATACCTGAGAATTGTTGACTTTTGTTGCATTTATATTGAAATATTCAAAAAATAATGTGCAAAATGAGACTAAAGATATACTCCAGGATGCACCAATTTTTAAAGGTATACAGATATGGTGGGTTGTTATTTCAATTTAGCATTAAGAACAGAATTGGAGTTTTGGAGATGCCAAGATTTTATTCCTCTGAGTAAAATGTTTTGTACTGTTCTCAGTCTAACCTGTTCTGTGGAAACTAGAGCAGCCAGTTGAAGAGAAAACTGGTAAATGAATAAAGTATCAGATCCACCAAATCATTTTGCTAGTAACAAGGGAAGAAAAACTCCAAAACAGGATACAGAATTTTTCTTAAACACCAAAGATGCTTCATTCTGAAACTGCTTTGTATTTTGCATGAAAACGCTGGAGCAAATTTCAAAATTAAGCAGAGTGAGACAATGAATAAAATGGTTTCACTGCTGACAAAGGGCTTCTCTTATCTCTCTCTCTCTCTCTCTCTCTCTCTCTCTCTCTCTCTCTCTCTCTCTCTCTCTCTTCTGTCCTTTATTTTACAAATTATCCCACAGGTTTCTCTGTCATTTAGGAAGCCAGAGCCACCTTTTTCCTTTCTCAGTGAAACTGTTCCCCAGTCACCTTACAAACAAGAGAAGTGTGGAAGGAAAACAAAAAAGGAAGAGAGAGAGAGTCAGACATGTATACATAGTAACCCAAATTGTTAGCTTTCAAGAAAACCCACAGGCCTGGACAGGAAATGGAAGAGCAGCCCTTCCGTGCAACCCTTTGCCACGAGATGGCCAATATTCTCTCCACTGCAGAGGGGGCCGCATCTACCAAGGAAGGGTCTGAACGTTTGCAGAAGTGCACACACCCCCAGATTGGACATAGGGACTTTCACATCTTTGCTGAGAAAACTTGTTGGCCCAATCTAATCAGCACTGTTGGATAAGCTGCTGAAGCTTCTTTCTGGCTGTTGGGAAATGTCATTCCGCCAAATCCTCCCCTCATGGGGCTGTAGAGCAGCCCTCAAAGACAAATTTGAAGCTTTACAAAATAATCCCAGTAGCAATATTTGATCAAGGATTACACAATGATTCTAATCTAACCTAAAATCAGGGGTGAAACCCCATCTACACTTCTCACTAACTTAGTGGGATGGGCCAAGTGATTTAGCCTCCATGAGCCTGTCTTCCCACCTGCAAAGTGGTGATCACACCTACATCTACCTTGTGGCATTGCACCAGAATCTGATAACATATATAAAGTATGGTGTGCATAAAATGCATTTGCCACTGTTATTATTATCACTGTTATTCTGTTTGTTTATGTTTACTTAAACCTTTCTCTTTCCTTGCCTAGTAGTTTGGTTTGTTAGCTTTTGTGTTTGTTTGTGTGTTTTTTTTGCCTTTATTAAAAAGCCTGTTTTAAAACTGGTGTGGTCATTTAAAACATGGGATCTAGAAACAGGGAATAAAAGGCTGTCCCAATAAAGGGCAGAGAAATCTAGGAAAATGATGAACTCTAAGGACAGTAAAAATTATCAGATGGTTACGATTTAGTCATTGACACAAAGAAAGCAAAGCCAATTTAACTTCTTACATTAAATCTAGAAGAAGAAAAAAAGAAATGTGTCCAAGAAAGGAAATGATCACAATACTACTGATGCAGCATGAGGGGTATTTACCAGTCAAATGCCAACACTGAATATTGATCTAATAAAACTTGTGTTATAACAATGATAGGTGAGGATAGAGTTAAATCAGCAAAATAGAAAATCAACATGTAGTAATGTTTAAAGTTGATGAAATGAGACAGCAACACAAGTACGTTATTTAGATCCTAGAGGCCCAATGCACAAAATTCATGCATGGCAGGGGGGGCCCTCAGCCCAGCCTGCACCCTCTCCAATCAGTGACCCCTCAACATCCCCCTCACAGTCCTGGACTGCTGGCTCCTAATTGCTCATTTGCCTGCCTGCCTGGTCACCCTTAACTGCCCCCCCCCCACCCCCGTTGTCCAACTCACCCCCACTGCCCCCTCCCTGCTGGCCTGGTTGCTCCTAATTATCCCCCCAACAGCCTAATTGCTCCCAATTGCCTCCCATGCCTGCTGGTTGCCCCTAACTGCCCCCCCCCCCAGCCTGGTCACCTCTTACTGCCCCCTCCTGCCAGACTTGTCACCTTCAACTGCCCCCCTCTTCTGGTCTGATTGCCTCTAACTGCCCTCCCTTGCTGGCCTGGTTTCCCCATGCAGCCTGTTGTTTAGTCATTTGGTCATCCCTTACTAACCCCCCTGCCCATAATTGTAGGCAGCCATCTTGTGAGGCCTAATTTGCGTATTACCTCTTTATTATATAGGATAGACTGGTATTTCATGTTTCTAAAAGAAATTTTTTTTGGGGGGGAAGAAGCTGAAAGTAATACAATCTGTAGAGCAGAGAGGTGAATATAGGGTAAGAATGAGGAGTGTGTGTTTCATGATTAGCCCTTCGAACTGTTGGACTTTTTAAAAGTACATAATATTGTGATTAAAAATTAAGCTTATTTAAGAAAATAAATGCACATTTAAGATATAATATCACACAAATGGGTAAGTTCATGTATGAAAATCTATGCAGTATAATCTATTTTATGTAATTTCTTGAGCAAAAAATAAGTCAATAAGACCCATCATTTAACTTATGTGATAGGATTTGGTGGTTTTGAAGAGAAGCAAGAAAATGAAAGCAGAAAAACTTAAATGGAAGGCATGGCCTTTGGATTCAATGATCTTGCATTTTGGTTGAAAGAAGAGAACAATCTCATAACTGAGGGAGAATGGAAAACTAAAAATTGGTTTTTAGTGAAAAAAAGAAACCAAAACCTTTTATGTGCCTTGCTAAGTCTCCTAGAGGTTTCTTTAGATCTGTTTTCAAGATTCTGAAGAAAAACTCGTGGTGTTAGGCTGACAAGAGGAGCTGCATGACATGCCAGAGAGAAAGGAGAATCATGTTTGTTTTTTTTCAATTAGAAGAACTCTGACAGACTCACTCCTGATTGAACTGAAGAGGCAACTAGCCCCGAAGGAAGCTATGTAGCTTTCCCTACATTGAACCAGTGGTATTAATCTTTTAATATCACTTGCATGTTCTGTTGAAAGCCCAGTACTAAGTTAGCAAGACTATCCTATAATTGTTTGAGGTGAAAAAAATCATAATCAATTTGTAGTATTGTTCCATTAATGGAATGAGGAAAATAAAATAACGTTAACCATTGACTACTTGTGCTATCCTTTCAAGTGTTATCTTCATTGTCGTAACCCCAACAAGCCTATGCTAATGAGGAAATTTAAATTCTGTGAGGTTTACTGAATTGTCAAGGGCAAATAGCCAATGAATAGAAAGTCAGATAATTGGACATAAGTGTTCTGACTCCTTGTTCAATGTTGGAAGTTTTTCTCTTCCATTATGACCTACAAAACTTTTAGAGAGCATTTTGGTGAAATGACTTTGTTTTAAAAAATACTTTAAAATTATATATATAATCTCTCAGTAGTGGGGAAATAGTAACTAATGAGATTAATTAATTCAGCTATCAATGAGCTTTCTGCTGAAGGGATAGTAGCAGGAATACTCAAGGTGACCACCTTGGGAGAAAATCTGGGATTAGTATGGGAGCTGTGCTGGTCTAGTTAAGGCTACACACATTTAAAGCAGAGTTTGGCAATCAATCAATATTATTTCTCCAAATATTTTCAAGTAAAAATTAAATGTGTCACTGCAATTCTTAAGATAAAGGTGCTAGGCAATAAATAAATAAACAAACAAATAAATAAATATTGTCAAGCAATTTATAATGAAATACAATTGCTTTTCCTCTGGGGGGGGGGAAATGGTTTTTTGTGGATATTTTAAGGAGAAGACTCCAAACTATTGCTTCATGAAAATCAAGTTACAATATCATTCACACTTGCTCAGCTGTCCAATTTATGTATACTCATTCAAAATGTAGGATGCTTTGGTATCAAAGAATTGTTTCCAATAGACAAATATTCCAGTGGTCTAAGACTTCATTTCCATCTTCTGCAATAAGCAAGAAAAATGCAAAGACAAATGTCATTAATTGCTCCACACTTTTCCTTCTAGAGAAATAAAAATAAACATCAATATAGCACTCTGCTGATAAGCGTTGGCTTAGAGCATCATTAATTTTACATTTGTAAGCTCTGTAAATGTATGCCTTGCATTCTCACCAAAGGGATCAATCAACCTAAATAGCAATGCAAAGATGTAGTGCATGCATACATGAAAATATATGTGTATCTTCATAGACATAGATAACAATACAAACTTACATAACAAAAAGTAATAGGAAAGAACTGATACATTCTATCATGTAGCTGGTTTGTGAGCAGTCCACTGCATTTTTTCAGAAAGGGTGATTTTTTTTATTGACTTTGGAAAAGCTTCATTTTAAATCTCTCTTACTGGGTCAGTATAAGGCAAAACTGGAACAATTTCTTTGTTGTAAGGCAAATGCGTCATTGGATAACTTGTATTTTATGTTTTAATGGTCCTTTCACTTTGGACCTGTTTTTGTGAATAGCTTATTTTGCTCCTCTTCTGGTTGTGATTGTGTTGTTTCCTTCTTCTAGGGGATGGTAGCTTTAAAAAAATTATTGTTGCTCTTTTATAATAATTACACCCCTGATTATGTTGATTTATTATTGCAGCATATAGTGAGATGTCAAGGAATTTTGGCATTCACACGGAAGCAATTATGTTGACTTAGCTCCAGTTTTAGATTTTAGCTTTCTAACCAAACATGGAAACTTGTGAGGTTCCTTGAATCATAATGACTCTCTCACAGTGAGAATGCTTAACCTGTTTCCATAAGACTTCCAAGACTTCCACCGACAGACTTCAGGAGGGGCGGAGGGAGGGGGAGGCTGTGCAAACCTGAACACTGTATGAAAATTCTTAGAGGGCTCTCTGATCTCAACGTGATTAAGAACCAGTGTTCTAAGGGTATAAATGATGTCATCTGGTGACAGTGGTTTCAGAATTATTTTCTTTTGATGTTGTTTTCAAAATCAGATTCAAGGAACATTGTATATTATATCCAAAGTCTTCTTTAAAAACAATCGTGTAAGAAATTACGCATAAACACTGATCATTCAGAGATGTTTTTTACTTGCCTCAGAAATAGGCCAATGGATACTCTCATTCTAATTTTATTTTTTGGTTAGATTTGGGATTTAAGTCTTTCAATTTTCCATCCCATACAATTATAGAGATCATGACTTGAATTCTGTCATCAAAACGTATAATAGTAGCCCTATACTTGAGGTACCACAGGCTGGTAAGAACTGAGAAAGGCTCAGGCTAATAGAGACATTTGCCCGAAATTTGACTGCACTTTGCTAACAACCCTTTCAATTAAATAAAGCTGCTCCAGCTCTATTACAAAGATGACATATACAAAAGTCCCATTAAAGACAGAGTCTGGTAAATTAGTTCTCTCCTACTAAGGCACCTGTCTGGAAATGTGAACTTAAGAAGAATTATAACAGATTTTTAAAGGTCCTAGGATAAATTGGCTCATTTTCTTTAGCTTGCCCTTTGAGAGATATAAAAGCCTAACATATAAGCTGAGGGCCTCTTATCAAGAACAAAACAGGGATTGGATGCTTCAATAGAAAGATGATCCTTTCTGAAAAATTGCACCTCTTTTTTGTGAATAGGTGTTTATGTGATTACAGAACTGGATCAGGGCCTGGAGTGACCCAGGCATTGTTGTAGTGGGAGTGCCACATTTTTGTGCAGTCAGACACGAACTGCCATTCTAGTGCCTGCTGCCTCGGGAGAAGCCAGAACCATGCCTGTCAGAACTCAGACCCACTGGTGGCCCTGTCCTGGCACATGGCACCCTCTTGGCGGCCATAGCCTTTGCCCTAAGGCAGAGGTTTATCCCTGGGAGCAATTAGGTCCTCCGTGATACATTTGACAATGTTTAAGAATATTTTTGATTGTCATAACTAGGGAGGTGTTACTAGCATCTGGAGGGTATATGCCAGAGATGGTGCTCAACAGCTTACATTGCATAGGATTGTCCCGCAATTACAAAGAATGATCTGGCCCAATGTGTACTAATGATGAGGTTGAGAAACCCTACTGTGAGGCCTGCACTGCTGCCCACTCCGGGAGGTTATAGACCCACACTTTTCACAACAGCCACTAGAAGGTCGCCCAATGGAATGTCTTGGAGAGTGTAATGCTTTCGGCAGAGTGAAATGGAAAAGTACCCTAAAATGCTGTCCTGGTTAACACCTACTCCTTTCTCCAAAAGACAGATTAAATGTCACTTCCTACAGGAAACCATTTCCTATTTTAGCATCACCTCCGCCATAGGCTCACATAGTACCATATGCTTACTCACAGCTCTGATCGAAGTATTTCTTCTCCCCCTACTAGATTATAAATCTGTTGAAACATTTTTTTTAAATCCTTATATTTTAGCACCTACCAGAATGTGTGGCACATATAGGTAGGTACACAGCAAGTATATGGTGAAGGAAAGAACAAGCCTGGCTTGGAGGACGGACTTGGATTCTGAGTAGCCACCCTCTGAACTGGATTTACTCGAGACTGTTTTAGGTGAGCACAGTGGACTCCAAGAATATCTAAGGATATCTGATCCCACATCCTCTCAGGACATGAAATTGGACAATGTTTCATTTCATGGTATGTATTTTTTTTAAAGGCACCATTTTCTTTTTTAAGTATATTCTTTTTATTAATTTCAGAGAAGAAGGGAGAGGGAGAGATAAAAACATCAACGATGAGAGAGAATCATTGATTTTCTGATCCCTACTGGGGATCAAGCCCACAACCCACGCACGTGCCCTGGACCAGAATCGAACCCAGGACCCTTCAGTCTGCAGGTCGACACTCTATCCACTGAACCAAATCAGCTAGGGCCATGACATGTTTTTTTCATGAGCATTGTGGTGGCACATTTTGGCCTACTGAAAGATAGCCTATAATGTTTACCTGAAATGCTAAAGAACACAGTCTATAGAAACTATAATACCTGTTTGGGGGCCTAGGACAGAGCTCACCCTAAATTCCTTTTCTTAGGGGGAAAGAGAGCAAATGCAACGTGCTACTTTTAACAAGCTTGGCATTGTAGTATACATTCTACAGAACTCCCTTCACTGAAGAAGGAAGAGGAGGGTGACCTCAATGAACACATGAACGAGGGTAGTGAGGCAGCCCAACATTTGCCTCCTCTAGTAATCAGCTTATACCAATGTCCAGGTAGAAGGCTGGTAAAGGGTCTGACTGCACTGAAGGACGAATCTGTTGTTGGATATCAGTGGATTACACTAGAATCCATAAGAAGATGAAAGAACTATGTTTAGAATAATTTGTAAATGTGCTTTTGTATGAACAACAAAAATTCTGGTATTATAACATGAGAAGTATCATGTTGAAAATGGGAAAAAAGCACCTGTCAGATTAATAGCACATAAGTGATCATTTGTATTGTTGGTGATTATAGAACATAAAATAAAATTATTTCATTGCTCCAGATAGCAGGATACTGTTGCATTGCCTTGGGCTGTTATTTTGACAAAGCATGTCAAATAGGATTTTGGCAAAGTAGTTAATGAAATTATAATCTTCCTGACATGAGTTGACATCAGGAAAAAAAGACAGGAACATTTCAGAACATTCAACTTTATTTTTCCATTGACAAACACCACATAAATAGCATACATTAATCAAATACACAAACTAACTCTGACTCGAATGCCATCAAAATTCTGATGTACTTTTCATAGTCTCTTTTTATTCTTTGTCTTCACAATATTGAATACCAGTCTTTAAAATGTGCTGGAATATATATTTCAGTGCACTTAAGATAACTCCCCAAAAATCTTTACATAGAGTTGATAGAAATATACTTTCTCACTCAACCAAGTGTATAGGATGGTTTACTGAGTAGGAGAGGTGGGAAAACATATGCTTTCTTTTCCAAAATGCTAAAAAGCCTTTGCAGGTTGCTTAAAAGCATTTACAATTATTGATTGAAGTGCCAATTATTTCAGTTATTACCTAGATACACTATGTAAATAGTACTTATTTTCCTTTATTGTTACCAGATTACGATAATCGGTGCCTATTTTTAGTTTGCTTGCTTAAAGAAATGTTCAATTTTTTGCTATTTGTATAAATACACTTAGACATTTAAATAAAGAGAAAGTAAAATACTAATACACACATATAAGTTTATGTATAGAAAGAAGAGCATTTAGCAGTCAGTGACATGACTTGAGTGAACTTAATACCTGCTCTTATGAAAAGAACACCATGGGCCACACCTTGCTTTAGTCCTACTGCATTCCAGTGAAAAGATAAATGTGGTCCCTTTGTCTCTGCTTCTGTGGACTGGGCCTATAAGGGTGGAGATTTCTAACAGGGTTGGGTATATACAGATTTTCCTCTGTATCTTAATATATTTTATTGAGTTTTTACAGAGCAGAAGGGAGAGGGATAGAAAGTCAGAAACATCGATGAGAGAGACATTGATCAGCTGCCTCTTGCACGCCCCCTACTGGGGATGTGCCCGCAGCCACGGTACATGCCCTTGCCGGAATCAAACCCGGGACCCTTCAGTCCCCAGTCCGACGATCTATCCACTGAGCCAAACCGGTCTCAGCTCCTCTGTATATTTTTCTGTGTCCTCTACCCCACTCTCCATGCCCACTCCACACAGATAGTATCCTATCTATAACATTGAAGTAAAGTGTATCAGGAAGTCATATGCATTTTCTCTGCTTCACATTACTGAAACTATATAAAGAAACTCATTTCAAATAGCGGTTAAAGTTTGGTGACTGGCTAGCTTTTGGCTAGATACCTGATTCACTTTCATTACAAGGCCACAATATTCTAACTCTAAAACAATTGACAAGAGAATTTAAGAGCTGCGCTTTTGAAAATAACTCTACAATGCTGAACAGGTTGTTGGTGGTGATAGTGATCTCTTTCCTTACTATCTTTATTCTAATAACAAAATTGTGTCATCCCAGCAGACAATAGAGACAATGCTCATCATATTAGGACATTAGCATTTTAGAAATATGAAGCCATTTTCTTTCCTCTTAAAACCAATCCCAGCTTTCACCAATAGCAAATATTTCTGATACTTTCTATTAAAAAAATTAATAAGCAGGTTGGAAGCAAGGGGCCTAGGGGGAACAAGCTTATTTCTAGTAAAAAAAAAAAACATAAACCAGGAGATATTTGGGATGCTTATAATATGATACTGATGTATTTCTGAGAATAAAACAATTTTAATTCTCAATAAAGAAAATGTAATATATAAATATAGTATATATCCAATCGAATTGTATTTCTCAAGGATCAAAATGTACTCAGCTGATAATAATATAATGCTTTACAAATAAGTTATAAGCCTTGAAATACAACCCTTTTAGGAGTTATAAAATGGGGAATATATAAAATGGAGAACTTTCTGCTTTTTCCTTCCTTAAAAGAGCAGAGAACAGGGGCGAGAATGGTATTGTTAGGTAGCATGTTTTGAAGATATCGTTCCATCTGACTTAAAAACTAATTGTTGATCTCTTTTTTTTTTTTAATGACTTTATTCTAAACTTGTTAAAGCCTCCATTGATGTATACAGTCTCAGTTACCTTTTTGTCACCTTGAGGACAGTCACCTATACTACTCCTACTTTACTCTCTGCATCAAAAATGCATCCAGAAAACACAGTACAAGATTGTACTTGACAACCACAGATACAAAGTCATAATAAAATGAACACCTTTTTCCGTTGGAGTAATTTAGGTGAATATGAATTTTTTCAAGAGATCAGTATCTATATAAATCAGGGGTAGGGAACGCCCAGCCCCCTGGCTGCAGAGGCCCGAGAAATAACTTGGTTTGGCCCTACCCAGGCAACGGCAGGCAGGACTCAAAATTCAATAAATGTAGGAGCTTTTTTCATAGCAACATAAACTTATATTAAGCAAATGATGTTATAAATATTCAAATGGCCATTGGCAGAAAAAAGGTCCCCCACATCTGGTAAATGAAACTAATATAATGGAATTCTATGAAAAAATGTTCCCTAAGTCTCTGTTTCATGCTTCAATGTAATCACCATTTATTAGTTGTCTTAGAATACTGAGCTTCTGCTTCTTAACAAATGTGTATGTGAGTTTTAGATTGGTTTTAAATTTTGTACATTGGTTCTATCACAACCTATGTGATGACAGATATATGTCATCTCTTATGAGCATTTTATGGTAACTCAGAAAGCAGTCCTATGGACTTAGCCACAGTATTAAAATTTTTATTTTAAAAACGATGTAATCTCATTCATTAAACAATTCTATACATTTATTTAGACATCAATTTTAGAAATTTTGAGACATATACAAGCACAAAACCAGCAATAAACAAGTCACTGGGAAGATTTGGCATGATTGATGGACTAAATTTTTCATAGAAATTTTAATTATTCCATATAGTTTTAGTAATAAATACTCTGCAGTCTCTCTGTGTCACTCATATTCCAGTGTTCTGTATATTTCAAGAGCAGATTTTGGTGTTAAAATCTGAAAATAAGTAGTAAATATATGTGCCTAAAATTGCAAAGCTCAAAATTTTCCTATTTTTTGTCTCTGACTTGCTCCCAATACAAAACAATTATTTAATAATTATTGTGGAAAAGATTGAAAACCAACCACTAATTTGAGGTCAAAACTAACAAAAATATAAAAAGTATCAAGTAAATAAAAAGCTTAATTTGCCAGGCTTCATAGCTCACTTGGTTAGAGCATAATCCCATGTACCAGAAAGGTAAGGGCACATACCAGGTTGCAGGTTTGATCCAAGGTCTCTCTCTCTCTCTTTTTCCCTCCCTCCCCCTTCCCCGACCCCCTTCTCTTCAGCATGGTCACAGGGTATTTTATAAATTAAGTTTATATGAGCTTCTGAAATTTTTTTCTGTAACATAGTCCTTAGATCTTCCGTATAATCAGAAAGTAGAAATATATGTGCACTTTTTAAACAGTCATTTACATCTGGCATGATTAAGCACTTATGTTTACTTGAAATATCTTGGATATAGCAATAGATAAATCCGGTAAGTTTTGAGGTAATACTTTTTTTTTCCAACTTAAAAATATCTTTAAGAAATCCACCAAATCCAAATACTGTGATAAGCAAACTGTTCCTATTGTATAGTATGTCATCATTTTCTTCTGTGACTCAGCATAACTGTATAAATTCATGGTTTAGAAAATCAGAACTCCTTTGTAAAATCTAAGAAGGCTGATTTTACCTATACTTCCACATTCTACTCGTTCATTTCTTTCCATGTGGTTTCCTAGACATTTATTTATTTCTGTGTTTATTTTTACCAATACTGTGAAGTTTAGGAATTGTTATAATTTATGCATGTATTTTCCCCCTGCTCAGATATATGCATAAACTAAGTACATATATGAGAATGAATTTTCAGGCCAATGAACTTCAACTCAGAAACAGACTTCTTTTGGGCAGTGCCAACAGATGTCCACCTCCTAACCACATCCAGGGCCTCTGTGCAAATTCTCTGAAACCTAACCGCAACTCTCATCCAAAGGCCAAAATTATTTGTAACTTTAGGTCGTATCAGGTTTTCCTGGGCTAACAAATGGCTGCCAAGGTAACAAACTTATATGACATTGACATGATTTCTTCCTTTTCCACTTGCCATTTGTCTGCGTCTACCAGGTCTCGCTGGACAGGGATTTATTTTGTGGGAATAAGTTTCATGCTCTTTTATTTTTATGTATTTCTATGGTTGGGTAAGAAGGGCTTTTTCTTTGACAGTAATCTCCATTACCATTTGGATGTATCAGTCCCTTAAATTATTAGTACAGATAAAGCACTTTGCTGTGCAGCAAAATGGCACTACACATTGAAGATAAATTCATATTTCTGTAATTAAATAAGCAGGGATCATCCACTTTATCAGACTGATGAACTGTAGTGGCATAAAGCACTTCAACCGTATGGCGGTGCCTCACTGATGGCACTGGGGTTTGGCAGGCTTTTATTCATTCATCCAACTGAATAAATATTGAACACTTTCTATATTCCAAGTGTTGGAAAAAGTAACCCAATCGTGCTCACACCACTCGAATCGCTTTGCACGTGTATCTGTCTGATAGGGGACCACTCAAGTGCCAAAGCCTTTTTATTACAAGGTCATCCTAAGTGCATTTTCTCTTGCTAACGTCGGTAGTTTTGTCTTATTCCCCATGAGGTGGCCCGTGAGATCATCTGATTTGTGGCATAGATTTACCATGGAGTTTCAGGATAGGTTACTTATCACCGTTTTCCCAGAAACCTAGACTTTTGGAACTGCCATGAATTAATATAAGCACCCCCAGCAGATCTTGTCTTTTTGCTGTTTGTCATGGGCGTTTAAACTGATGACTCCTGATTGAACTGGGCTGTTGTACAGAGAAATCTAATAGAAATACGGTGCCTGTTAAAGTTAATTCTTCTCCAAATGCCTACTACACTCAAAGGAAAATGTAGTCACTATGAAGAAATATAAATAAATCATAAGGTGTTTGGGTTTTTTCAACCATGAAAGCAACAATGTAACCTGAAAATTAAAATCTTCACAAGAAAATGTTAATTTGTTTACAGAATTAATGCTCCCAAGAATACAAAGCACATTTTGTGTAGGCCTAACTTAAAAGACTGTTGTGTTTGTTGGGAATTTTTTTTAAGTGCAATTCTCAAAACTTAATGTAGTAATCTACTTGTGCCAAAAAGATATAAAGCTTAGCTATTAAGGTTAGTATAGATGTAGACTGTAAGGAAAACATTTCATAATAAATATTTAGATATGCTACTCTGAGAAGAGGGCAGAGAAATTGCTGTGAGGGAGTCAATATTATTGGTTTCTTGTCCAATAAATAGGTCAAACTACGTAAACTCTTTATGGAACCCTCAACATTTTATTGGTTTTAGAATCTGAGTTAGTGTTTACATATCCAAAAGACTGGAGAATACATTTAGTGACAATAATCAGAGAAGATAATGAACCAGAGTGCCTGTATTTAGCACTCAAATCAATCCTTAAATAGCGTTCTGAAAAGTCACTTCACTGACTCTCTAGATCAGTTCCATGAATCTTCTCCAGGCTTGTAGGAATTAACAATGTATGCAAAAAAAAGGAACATTTAGCAATTTGAATAGTCACATGTCCTCCCATATTTAAAATAAATAAAATCAGCTCTTATTCAGATAAGCAAACCTAATTCTAACCCAACCAAAACCTAAGCTTTGTAACGTTAGCAGCTAATTTACATTTTAAACAACACTTAAATAACACCCGTACCAATGAATATTGTGATACATTTTTTTTTTGTTAATCCTCACTACAGGATATATATTTTCCCATTGATTTTTAGACAGAGTGGAAGGGAGGGAAGGAGAGAGAGAGAGAGAGAGAGAGAGAGAGAGAGAGAGAGAGAGAGAGAGAGAGAGAGAGGTGAGAGACTTGTGGTTGGGTTGTCTCCTGCCCTGGGGTGGGGATCCTGCAACTTAGGTAGTACCCTTGATCGAGAATCAAACCCTCGACCCCTTGGTCCAAGGGTGGATGAGAAAAACCAGCCAGGACTTACGGATACATTTTAAAATTTTAATTTAACTTTTTTTTTTAAGTAAGGGCAAAAAGAATGACACAGAGAAAAAGAGAGTAAAAGAGAACACAGAAGATCAAGGACTTTAAACAAAAATAAATGGTTGCCTTGTCTTTGATGATCTATGCATTAAATCCCCCATGTGCTCAGTATAGGAGAATATTTACTTTCCCCACCCTACCCTCACCACAGATTAAGATCACTTATAAAGAATCACATATTCAGCTACAAATGGCAGAGACTCAAAAACACTAGATTGTTATTAATATATTTCCCTTTGTTTGTGTTTCAATACTTCTGGCACACAGAGGATTATCTATGCTGAGCCTATTCAGCCTTATATCAAAAATTCTACTTCAATGCATACACAGTGGCATACCAGAGATGCCTAAATTCACAGTAAGGTTTAAGGCTATTTGTTGCCGAACGCTGTGAACATGCATGTTGATTAAGTGTTCTCATTCATGCTCCTGTCTGTATTACTTCATTGGATAATGAGATAGATTGCCCTTTCTGTCCATCATTAGAGCAGCTGGAGACAGCGTTTGCTACCTGGCAAAACTTCCGAAGAAGGATCTTTCTTAGCAGCAGATAGACCCAGGGATCCAAGATCTGGTTCAGGGAAGCCAGGCGTACAGCTATTAAGAAGAAGTTGCATTCTTTCTGCTTTTCTGAGTGTGTCTTGCAGTGTTCAACTGATGTCTGATTGAAGATCATTTTCAGCATCATTATCTAAGAAAGAGGGACAAATAATTGTTCTAAAGATTCATAAGGTCATGTGCATCTCCTCTAAATAGCACTTTACAATATGTTGGTGTTTACAGTGAAATGAATTCAAGCAATATTTATGCTCATAGAACACACCCCTGAATTATACAAGACATTCCTATGGATGTTCCCACATTTTTGGCTATTTGACAGGATGCAGCTTTTTAAAAAGTGTATGTTCTCAGGCTCTTGATCCTTAGGATTTAAGAAGATTCAAAATAACACATTTCAAAGTTAGCTAAAGTTATTTGTCTTGTTGCAGAAAACACAGCATGCTGATACCCAAATGAGAGCCAACACTTCAACATAATAAAAAAAATATTTAATCTTAAACGTCAGTAATTATAACTAAAAAAATATTGCTGAAGAAAAATAGAAGCAAGGAAAAAGAAAATAATAATAATAATAATAATAATGATAGTAATAATAATAATAATATTTTCTGAATCCTAACAATTTGCCAACTACTGTGTCAGGGACACATAATACAATATACAAATGATGTATTTTATAACTGTACACATGAAATAAGTCTATATAATTATATTAACCAATGTCACCACAATAAATTAAATAAAAAAGAAAAATATGTAAGATTGATATTCTTGCCGCCTTCTTTTTACAATTTCAGAAACCAAGATTTAATGATGTAAAATGGCTGAGCCAGACTTAAACTCAGGTTCACTGACTTCATATGGCACATGGCATTTTACTTTTTTGTCTCTGCTTCCTCACATAGACAGAATGAAGGCAGGATTTGGGACTATTTTCCCCTGCAAATATATTTACAGTACCTTAACCAATATTTAGCAGATAGAGATCAATAAGTATTTGTGAATGAAAATCGTACCTAATAAAAGAGTAACATGCAAATGTGACCATACCTTGGCTCCTGATTGGCTATGCTACCAGCCAATCAGGAGCAGGAGGCGGGGCCGAGGCACATGGCTGGCGGGGGGTGTGTGTGGCACATGGGATTGGAGGGGCCAACCTGTGCACCGCTTGGGATGAGAGCCACACGGGATGGGAAGGGACTGCCAGCAACGGGAGGGGCTGGCCTGTGCACTGGGCAGGATGGGAGCTGTGCAGGACGGGAGGGGCGGGATGGGAGGGGCCAGCTGGCGCACCGCATAGCACAGGAGCTGTGCAGATAGGAGGCAGGCAAGGCCGGTGTGTGCGGCTGCTGAGTGTGGGTGCCCCCAGGGCGGGCAGTCGCCACTGGGGCTAAGGCCAGGGCTGGGTGGGCGGGCTGGGGCAGAGACAACCAACAACCCCATTCTAGGGTGATGGCTAGGTGCCCAAGGCCTAAAGCTTCGGCCAAGGGTGAGGGGTCAGTAGGACATTCCCTGAGGGCTCTCAGTACATGTGATGGGGCAGGTTGGGCTGAAGGATCACTCACCCCCAGTGCATGAATTTCATGCACCAGGCCCCTAGTATGATATAACATATATGTGAATGTTATGTGATATATATATATATAATGTTATGATTTATATATATATAAAACATGTAATGCACATATTTATATTTGAATAAATAAATATTTGTGATTTTCTCAGAAGGGAAAAATTAAAGGTTCTTATGTGTCTGAAAAAATAATCAAGCTCATTAATCATCATAAAAAATGAAAACTGTGAAAAAATAACCAACCTTTTTATACCAAGAGTTTCACAAAAATGAAGAAATGTGACTTTTCCAAATGTCAGTGGGAATGTGGGACAGCAAGGACTCTTTTACACATTGCTAATGAGAATGTGAGCTGGAACCACCACCTTGGAAAACAATGGGGCACTATTTTATCTGCTGCCTCTCAGCTGTCCTGTTTCTGGAATTATACTGGGCAAGAACGACCCAAACATAGGTTCATGTTCATAAGCAAAGAAAGGAAATGACATTACAACTGGCTTCTAAATTCATCTTTCTAGGTACCTGCCTATTTAAAGTGCTTGAAATGTGACCAGAACAAATCAAGATGTTGGAATATGTAATGATTATATACTAAAATGATAATATTTTTATATATTGTGTTAAATAAAATTTAGTATTAAAATTAACATTACTTGTTTCTTTTTTACTTTTTCTATTGTATTCTAATAGAGGTCTCGTGCACGAAATTTGTGCACAGGAGGCAGGGGATGTCCCTCAGCCCAGCTTGCACCCTCTCCAACCTGGGACCCCTCGAGGAGATGTCTGACAGCCTATTTAGGCCCGATCCTAAGGGTACGATCGGGTCTAAATGGGCAGTTGAACATATTTCTCACAATCCAGGACTGCTGGCTCCAAACTGTTCACCTGCCAACCTCCCTGATTGACCCTAACCGCTTCTGCCTGCCAGCCTAATTGATGTATAACTGCTCCCCTGCAGACTTGATTGCCCCCAACTGCCCTCCCTTGCAGGCCTGGTCCTTCCCAAATCCCCTCCCCTGCTGGTCTTATCTCCCACAACTGCCCTCCCTTGCAGGTCTGGCCCCTCCCAACCATCATCCCCTGCTGGCCATCTTGTGGTGGCCATCTTGTGTCCACATGGGGGCAGGATCTTTGACCACATGGGGGAAGCCCTCTTGTGTGTTGGAGTGATAGTCAATCTGCAAATTACTCTTTTATTAGATAGAATAGAGGCCTGGTGAATGGGTGGGGGCCAGCTGGTTTGCCCTGAAGAGTGTCCCGGATCAGGGTGGGGGTTCCCTAGGGGCATGGGGCAGCCTGAGCAAGGGGCTTGTGGTGGTTTGCAGTCCGGCCACAGCCCCCAGCAATCCAAGTGGAGGCCCTGGGATCTGGGATTAATTTATGTTCTACAATTGAAACTTTGTAGTGTGGAGCGGAGCCAAGCCTTCTGCTCGCTCCATGGCAACAGCCATTTCTGTTGGGACATTTACTTTCTATAATTGAAACTTTGCATCCTAGAATGGATGTCTAGGTTCTAGGGCTGCAGAAGCTTGGCTTCTTCCATCACCCGGGCAACCTAGGCTCTGCTCTCTCCAGCTCCATGGCTGCCGCCATTTCTGTTGGGATATATCTTCTATAATTGAAACTTTGTAGCATTGAGTGGAGGCCTAGGCCAGCAATGGCAGGTGGAAAGCTTGGCTTCATCCATTGCCGGGAAACCCAAGCCTCCCTCCTGCTCTCAGTGGCCACAGCCATCTTGGTTGGGGTTTACTGTTTCTGATTTGCTTGTGGGCATGGCTTGTAGGTGTGGCTTGATCAGAGGTATGGTCAATTTGCATATTACTCTTTTATTAGATAGGACTAGAGGCTCAGTGTACAAAATTTGTGCACAGGGATGGGGGAGTGTCCCTCAGCCCATCCTGTACACTCTCCAATCTGGGATCCCTTGAGGAATGTCCAACTGCCTGTAGAATCAGGACTAAACAGGCAGTTGGACATCCCTCTCACAATCCAGGACTGCTGGCTCCCAACTGCTCACCTGCCTGCCTTCCTGAATGCTCCTAACCACTTCTGCCTGCCAGCCTGATCACCCCCTAATCATTCCCCTGCCAGCATGATTGATGCCTAACTGCTCTCCTGCTAGCCTGTTTGCCCCTAACTGCCCTCCCCTGCAGTCCTGACCTCCCCAATTGCTTTTCCCTGCAGGCCTGGGTTCCCCTCAACTGCCCTTCCCTGCAGACCCAGTCACCCTTAACTTCCCTCCTCTGCCAGCCTGGTCACCCCTAACTGCCCTCCCCTGCAGGACTGATCACCCCCAACTGCCCTCCCTTGCAGGCCTGGTCCCTCCCAACTGCCCTCCCCTGTTGGTCATCTTGTGGTGGCCATCTTCTGTCCACATGGGGTAGGATCTTTGACCACATGGGGACAGCCATCTTGTGTGTTGAAATGATGATCAGTCTGCATATTACTCTTTTATTAGATAGGCTAGAAGCCTGGTGCATAGGTGGAGGCTGGCTGGTTTGCCCTGAAGGGTGTCCCAAATCAGGGTGGGGGTTCCCTTGGGCATGCGGCAGCCTGAGCAAGGGGCCTGTGGTGGTTTGTAGGCCAGCCATGCCCCCCGGCAACCCGAAGAGAGGCCCTGGTATCTGGGATTTATTTATATTTCACAATTGAAACTTTGTAGCCTTAAGCGGAGGCCTGGGCCAGCCAGGGCAGATGGAAAGCTTGGCTTCCTCCATCTCTGGGTGCTACTCAAGCCTCCTGCTCTCTCCTGCTCTGTGGCTGCCATCATTTTTATTTATCTTCTATCATTGAAACTTTTTAGCATTGAGTGGCGGCCTGATCCAGCAAGGGTGAGTGGAAAGCTTGGCTTCTTCCATTGCTAGGGAATCCCAAGCCTCCCTCCTGCTCTCTATGGCCAGCAGCCATCTTGGTTGGGGCTTATTTGCATAATTTGCTCCTGATTGGCTAGTGGGTGTGGCTTGATCGGAGGTATGGTCAATCTGCATATTACTATTTTATTAGAAAGGATTATATAGCTACTAGAAAATTTAAAATTTTAAATGATATATGGAGCCTATATGTGTTGCTCACAGCACATTTCTATTAAAACCACTGTGCCTCTGGAGGCCTACACTTCCTTGGATGTTCTGTCCTCAGGTTGCACATCCCAAATTGAAGTCAACATCCCTGAGCATCTGAAACACCTGAACTGCAAACCCTCATTCTTACACAGTCACCTGGCCCCATGTGTCAGAGACATCTTTTAATCCTCCTTTGCTTTATACTCTGTGCTGCCTTTTTTTTCTTATTCCAATCGCACGCTAGTTCATCTCCACACATATGAATTTAGTAATAACAGCCACCCAGATGGTGGGGGTTAGCACATCACAGATGCAGCAGCCTAAATCCCAGCTCTAATCAATCAGCTATAAAAACTTCAACTTGGTCTTATTGGACTGAGTTAAGTCACAGGTAATTCTTAAAGCAATTACTGACAAAGGAAATAGAAAAAGCCAGGTTTGGTTTATCAGACACATTTATTCCCTGGGGCTTGACCTGTGGTCTTTGACCAAATTACCACCTAATGCCTAAACAAAATTATGGTCCTATAAATAAGAAGAAGGGAATGGTAGGCAACCAGTAATTAGACAACATATCTTCTGAGTCCATAATTTCTTTCAAATGATTTTTTTTCCAAGGGATTTATTCAATAAAAGTAAAAAAAACAGCTGCACAAATAATTAAATGTTCAGTAAAGCATTATCTACACCATAAGAAACTGTGGACACATGAATCTCCAACATCAGGAGTACAGCTTGATAAAATACAAATATTTCCTTCCTTTTCTATGGGTCTCAAAGCTCCATTGACCAGTTGGTTATGAGGCTGACCAGAAGGGATGACCATGTAGTGTATCAATGCACTGGCTAAAGGGAGGCTCTGGCTATCCAAGCATCCTGTTTTTTGTTTGTCCTTCTCCCTTGCGTAAGGAGTAGAGTAGCATGTTTTGCTCACATACTAGTGCATATAAGAATTAAGTGAAGAGAACGGATTATAAGGTAGTATTATGTATATAAACATTAGTCCCTTCATTAATAAATATGAATTTATTATTCTCATGTATTCAAATGTACTTAAAATTAACATTTCTACATGGTATCTTCTAATGCTGGTTTATAATCCTGTGAACTTAACACTACCTCCCACCGTGGTAGGCAGATGACCCAAAGATATCCAGGTCTCGTCCCAGGAACCTGTGAATATATTACCACACAGGGCAAAAAGGGATATAGCAGCCCTGGCCGGGTGGCTCATTTGGTTGGAGCATCGTCCCAATATGCCAAGGTTGTCGGTTGTTTCTGGTCAGGACACATACAATGAATGCATAGACAAGGGAAACAACTGATTGATGTTTCTCTCTCTCTCTCTCTCTCTCTCTCTCTCTCTCTCTCTCTCTCCCTCTGTCTCCCTCCCTCCCTTCTTTCCTCCCTTCCTCTCTCTCTAAAAGTAAAAATAAAATAAAAATTTTAAAAGGACACAGCAGATATGATTAGCATTAAGGGCTTTGAGCTGGGGAGATTGTCCTGGGTTATCTGGGTGGATTCAATATATCATCACATGGGTCCTCAATATCTGAGAACCTTTTCCAGCTGTGGTCAGAGGAAGACATGACTACAAAAGAATGATCAGAGACATATAATGTTGCTGGTTTTGAAGATGAAAGAAAGAAGCCATGAGTTAAGGAATGTAGATGGATGGCCTCTAGGAATGGGAAAAAAATCAGTCTCAGATTCTCTTTCAGAGCTTGCAGAAAAAAAAAAATTGTAGCCCTATGGACACTTTGATATTAGCCAAGTGAGATGATGCCAGGCTTCTAACCAACAAAACTGTAAGAGACTTTTGTGTTGTGTTGTTTTAAGCCACCAAGTTTGTACTAATTTGCTAAAGAGCTACCAT
Source organism: Antrozous pallidus (assembly GCA_027563665.1). NCBI lineage: Eukaryota > Metazoa > Chordata > Mammalia > Chiroptera > Vespertilionidae > Antrozous > Antrozous pallidus. Next base: position 160,111,521 of record CM050508.1, on the reverse strand, counting down.
AGGAGACTAATAGACCCACAGAATGAGTGCTCAGCAACTGTTGAGAGGAGATGGGGAGGAATGGGCTTGAAAATGAATTATTCCTTCTCATCAATAACACATTCGAGTAAGCTTGTTCACTTTCTTAGGAAACTTTAACATAAATAAGGTAAAAGTAAACTTCTTCCTCACCCCACCTAAATTATCTCAATTTCTAAATTTGCAACATGTTATAATGAATTCTTGTTATTCTAGTGACATCAGCTAGATTTCAGTGTATTTGACTAAAAGGTATAAAACTGTATTTTCAATTCAGTTGTTTTTATATAAAAATTATGTGGCTAGTGCCCCGCCATCGTGGCTCAGTTGGTTGAGTGTTGTCCCATGCACTGAGGTTATGGATTGATTCTCAATCAGGGCACATGCCCGAGGTCGCAGGCCTGACCCCCAACAGGGGGCATGCAGGAGGCAACCAGTAGTTGGTTCTCAATCATCAATGTTTCTCTCTCACTCTCTCTCCCTTCCTTCTCTCTCTCAAATCAATAAATATATTGATTTGAAAATAATTGCTAGCTCTCTCTCAAATCATTTGGGAGAGAGATAGCAAGTATTTTTTCTTAAAAAAAAAAACAATTGGAAAGATTTTATCTAGCTCTCTCAGCCTTTCATTTTGTCTAATGATTAAATACATTTCACCATTAACCATCTTCCAAAAAGTGTTCTGACCCTGGTCTAGAATGATCTAAAAACTCATTTAAATTACATTTTCACTTTCCCTTATATAATAAAATATTAAATTTCTCCAAGTTTTTATAATAAAAAAAATTATTTTAAAAAATCACTTATTAAAATGAGGTTTAAGTCACTTTATACAGTTCTCCTTGATTATTATAAAATTAATTTTTATGAGGCTAATAATACTAAATAACTTATATTAGGCTAATAAAGGTTTCATATGCCTTACATGGATTAGTTGACTGTAATTTCCAGTAATGTCCTATTGACAATGCAGTGATTATGGCGTTATAAAGTCCAGCTCTGTAAGTAAGAGCTGGCACGTGGAGAGAGACATTCCAGCTTTCCCCAGAAATAATGAGATGTGCAATAGGAAGATAATTTGAATTAGAAGCAGTGAGTATGATATTGCCATTTCCAAATGGCAGCAAGGTTGGAAGTAGGACCCAATTTCCTCATTTAATTCTGAACATAAATGCAAGTTAGCATCCATCTGTTAGTGTGCTCCTACGGTCAAGGAGCAAATGAGTCATTATGATTTTTACAAATATCTTTTAGATGGTCAGACTTTGGGAGGAAAAACTTTGGAATGAATATGCAGATTTCTGGTAGAATTAATTATTCCTGTTAAGTCCAATTTTACTCCTTATAAAGGGAGGACAAACAAAAAATAAGATGCTGGGACGGCACAGAGGCTAATTTTTATTTTAGCAAACACATGTATACGCTGTATAACTGCTCCTTCTAATAAGCCTTGTATGATGAACTAGCTGTCATAGGAGCCTTGGGACCAATTCTGGCTGATCAGAGGGGCCGTTCTTCCACCAGCATTTTCCCCAGGGTCCACGTGACTCTCCCAGACCTCAAGCCTCTCCCCTGGTTGTCAGCAGGAAGAGAGAGCTCTTTTTTTGTACCTGTGATAACCAGGAACACAAATCTATCAGTGACTGCTAAATTCACTATCCCTGGCAAAGGCAAATTGCCTTGCTCCATCTTCAATGAAAAATAATGATTTGCTCCTTTGCCAGTTATTGATAAGGGTCTTTTTAAATGTGCAAAGCACAAACCAAGGGAAACTTTTCCATATTCTGCATTTGGATTTTATTTCTGGCAACAGGGTTTGTATCTACACATTCAAAAATCTTCAGTACTTCACTTCAAAAGTACCTTGGCTTCTAGGCCATAAATACCTATTGAAGATGATAAATGAGTGAACCCAGAAAAATTAATATGGGAGAAGGAAAATAAAATTAGTTACTTGCCGTTAGGCTCCATTATGTGGCATTTATGTATTCCCAGGTTCTATATACTGTAAGTGTATAAGAGAACTTTACTCCACAGCCAATTTTGATTCATGTGTTTTGTTTTCCATAATGTTCTGTGGTTAGACCTGGGAAAATAACCTGCTTTACTGGAAATCCCTTCTCGACAACTGTGCTTGATATTATAATTCACTGGAACCAGTCTGGGCCCTTTAAAGTACTTAATTACATAATTTAAAGGATTGTCCTGGGACTAAGTTTCGTTGTAGAGACAAAGAATAGTTGTTGTCTTTCCAGTCTGGTCACGACTCTGTTTTCCAGTTGCCGAATTATCTCGGCATTCGAGACTACTGCTTCAGAGGCTGCCCTGCATTATCTAATCCCAGAACTTGGGAAATGAAGAGTTCATAGACATTTTAAAAATTACTAGAATTTGTGTAATCTCTCTTTATTAATATGTAATTTAATTAAAAATTTTTCAAAACATCAATGAACTAAAAATTAGAAGAAGTAAATCCTACTAATGACTCTGCCACCATTTATGGCTTTAGGCAGATCATTTGTTCTGTTTTAATAAGCTCACTAGTAAACAGCTCTTGGACAGGATGGCCTCTTACATATCCTTCTGTGGTTAAGTTTGGTCTGATGAATTCTGGGGCAAAGATGGAAATGGAATAAGGACTGAATTTAAAAAAGAAAAGAAACTGAAGATAAAAGGTATGGAATAAAAGACAAAATTCCTCTTCAGGAAAATGCCAAGGGTATGCTTTGGTGAATAAAGGGGAGAGGCAAATTGCAAAGTTAAGAAGTGGACCAGGGAAGAGACAAGATGCTGGAGTCAGAGAGCTGCAGGGGAGATTATTTTAGAAGAAACAGAAAGGCAAACACACTGACCAAGAGTTAAAGACCTGCCACAAATCTGATGGCTCTGCTTCTAGTTTGGGGACCATTTATCTAACTTTGAATCTTAATTTCTCCCTTCTCGAAAACATGATTAATAATGCTTACTGTATATCTCCTCCATCCAGTAGTGCAGTTATAGAAGTGAAATGAGATAAGAATAATTAACGCCTTCCATTTACATAGCATGCCTCTTCCCAAGCCCCAGGCGATCGCCCTATTACACATGCTTCCAGAACATGAAGTTCAGAGACAACAGTGGATGCTCCAGGGAAATAGTGAAGGGAATGAATGTCTTATCTATGTCTGATTTCCTTATATCTCTACCTAATACGGTCCTTTAAGAGAAAAACCTGTGTAATCACAGCATTTAGAAAGGAAGAATTACTCTCTCCTTTCAACTAGTATAAATTGTAAATTCTGTGTGATCCAGTACAAATCTTATATTTAGATAAATACTCATCTTTCAATTAGAATGGTCAAAAAATGTCAGTAGCTAATAAGTGTTCAAATTCTGGCTGAAAGGGAGAAGGCAAAATCTACTCTACAGAATTATTCATTCCTTGGATTATAAATGAAAGATTCCTTTGTGATACACATTTCACAAGAGGTATCTACTATATTTCAAACCTTTATACCTAAGGTGTCAAGAGAAAGTATAAAGAAGATGTTTTTGCAAGGGTCAGCGAACATTAATCTTTGAAAATGTTTATAGTTTAAAAAGGGTTGGTTTTTTTCTGCCAAAATGTAGGTTCATTTAAACCCCAAATGCCATAGTATTAGTGACAATTAAGCACAGCAAAATGATTAAAGAAGAAATCAGAGGTGTGAACTAAGTAAGGTGTTCAGGAATATAAAACTCAGAATAAAAGAGAAATAGAAAAACTTAACTAGCCAACAATAGAGGACTGTTTAAATGATGGAATATCCATCAATCTGCATAACATACTAATATAAGTGATGTACATACTCTAAATGTATTCTAATAATGCTATTTAAAATCATGTTTCTGAAGAATATTTAATAGCATGAAGAAACGTTTAGGATGTTAAAATAAGTATTTATGACATAATATAATCCAATTAACAAAAGAAGGACTGTGTGTATGTACAGAAAAATACTAGAAGCAATGATCTCTGGGTGGGAATTAGGATGATCTCTATTTTCTTCTCGATATTTTTCTTTGTTTCCCAAATTCCACAATAAATGTGCTGTTTTCACACTGAGAAAGGATGCACTAAATTTAGAGTAGTTGGAAGCTTCAATATAAACAATTACCTACTAAATAATTTATTGATAAAATGTTAGTCTCACACTTCATTCTAAAAACATCATGTGGTCATTTTAGCTTGAATTCTTAGGTAGTTGATGTGTGCGTAACTTAACAGCTAAGAGATAAATAGTCGGACACTAGAAGTGATCAAAACATTTAACTTGAGAAATTTGTTATGGCTTATTAAAGGACTGTGGTGTTTCGCAGTAAACTATGGTTCATGGACAGTACAGCCATAGCATGCAGAACTCCATCCTGTGCCACAGCCATATACAATGTAGGCTAATGACTGTAGCTCTAGCTGATATGATAACTCTAATTTAACTTGGTCCCATGCCAAAATGACTCTCTCTTTTGGATCTATGTCATGGAAGGACTTCACCTTATAAGGGGAAACAAATAGGTCTTGTACTTTGCTTGGAACTGGCTCAACGTGGCAGATTGGGATCTCTTTTATTTTTTGTTTGTTGCTGTGGTTAATCCTTACCCGAGGATATTTTTCTATTGATTTTTCGAGAGAGTGGAAGGAAGGAGAGAGACACAAAGAGGGAAATATTGATGTGAGAGAAACACATCGACTGGAACCGAGATACATGCCCTTGACTGGAATCGAACTCTTGATTCAGTCCACAGGCCCATGCTCTATCCACTGAGTCAAACCAGCTACAGTGAGATCTCTTTGAATTCAAGGCCCCCAACTGGTCTCATTCCCTAATATGATATCTCCCTTTCATTTACCATAGCAGCTATTTCATACAGTTGTATTTTTGCCATAAGCATTTTTACCATAAATATCTTTATTGCAAGAACTGCACAACTAATTGGCCATAAGACAATTTCACCAGAAAAAAATAAAAAGGGATATTAAAAAGGACATAATGAAACATGAAAAATTAACAAAATTCAAAAGGCTAATGAGAAAAATGAAAATACATTGTCTTCAAAGTCTTTCCTTTAGAGTATTAGATATTCTTTTTTTGTTGTTAATTCCTCTTCCTCTTTGGAATCACTTTTTTCTCTTTTGCTATAATTTCCTCCTTCTTTAAGAAAAGCATTAATTTGCACTTAAAGAATTGATCACTAATGCTCTTCAAGACTGTTGTAAATTTATAGCTACCTCTTGAATACTTGCCATAGCTTGGTAAACTTTTGATTTTGATGGTGGGAGGGATGACTGCTCACTGGAGAATTTGCAAACTGGTATGTTAACATTTTCTAGCATTGTATGCAATCTGGCTTTGCACATAGCTTTGCAATCTAATATTAAATATAGTCATTATCATTCACTATCTTAAGACTACCACATTAACTTGTCACTGTGTAGACCTTTATGACAGCTAAGATTTACACAATATAAAAATGGGAGTACTTCGAGAACTTTATCAATGGAGAAATGAAACCATATTAATGATAAGCTTAAATACATCAATCTGCCCAATAAAAATCACACTGTAAAGTTACTTAACCATTTATGGCAAATCTGCCTTTTAGCCAATTAGTTGTGTAGCAAAAATGTATACTGCGAACATTCTTATGGTGAAAATACCAAACCGTTTTCACACATTCTCCACTGTCCTAATTCACTTTACAGAGGAAACAGCTTGTTTATACGGCCTCTTGCTTACCACCAAGTTCAGAAACTGCAGCTGTCCATTCCTCCTTTTCTCTTGTTCAACAGCAAAGTGTCCTGGTTCCTATCTCAGACTAACTCTCTGTCTGTGCTCCAGATCCCATCCAGCATGAAATTCAGAGACATTATTTTCTCATTTATCTCCTTCTTTTACCTTTAAGTTTTTGCTTTCTTACATGATCATTTTAGCATATCTAAATTTATCCTACCTTGAAGAGGGAGGAACCAAGATGTCGACATAGGTAAACAACTATTTTGCTGTCCCACACAACAATTCAGAAACTACAACTTAACAACAAAACAAACATAAATCTAGAATCACCGGAAAGCTGGCTGAGTGAAAATTCCACAGATAAAAGTAAAGATAGGACACTGTGACTCAGAGGAGCGGCAGAGCGCAGCCCTGAAGATACACATGGAGAGAGGTTTGGAGCCTTGCGTGTGCGAGCAGTGAAGGGCAGGTGGCAGCAAACCCAGCTGGTTTTCTCCAATGGGGAGGGTGGAGGCGTCCCACTGCACTGATTCCCCAGTTCCAGGCGAGGTCCGACGTCCGGGGAAGGCAAGCTAAAACCCGGGCGCGGCACAGGTCTGCAAGTTTGAGGAGAGTGCGTGTAAACTTGGAACGCAATTTGCGCATAAACTTGGCGACAGAACTGTGCGACCGCACAAAGAGGACTCGTGACTTGCTCCCTCATTCGGGAGACCACCGGATTGCTTTGTTTTACAGCCCTGGCCAAGACTTTGGGTGTGCAGACTCATTTGGGGAAAGGCTGAGTTGTCTGGCAACGGGTGGAGACCAGCAGCGGCTTTCTCTTGCAGGTGCATGCAGCCGTTACCACCTAGCATGGAGACCCACACACTGCATTGGGCGGAGCTGACGCTGCCTGCTCAGCCCAGAGACTCCGCCCATCCAACCTGAACACAGCTTACCTTCACAGCCAATTGGCCTGGAGGTCAAACCCTCCTAGTGCTAACAACAATAAGCTGGGCTTAACTTCAACAATACTGCACAACCCATAAACGATTCCAGTAAGAGTATCCACCTCAAGTAACTGGGGAGGCTGAGCCACTGTCCTTTAGAGGACATCTACCATACAAAGCTAATGGACCAACTCAGAAAAGCAGCCACAATGCAGAGAAATGGAAAGAAACCAGGTGTGAAAGAAATGGAGGAAAAAAGATGACTAGACATAGAGTTCAAAGCCACAGTAATAAGGTTTTTCAAGAGGCTCCTAGAAAAGGCCAATGAACTTAATGAGAACTAGAAGGAAATGAACAAGACCTACGAGGAATGAACGAGACCTACGAGGAAATGAATGAGACCTACAAGGATATGAATGAGACCCTCAAAGATATGAAAAAAGACCAACTAGAAATTAAGCATACACTGACTGAAATAAAAAATATTACACGAGGAGAACTAAGATGGCGGCAAAGGTAGAACACCTATCTTGCCGTCATAATCAGCAATTTTAATACTACAACTTAACGAAAGAACAAACACCTTCCAGAATCACCAGAAAGCTCGCCGAGTGAAAATTCCACAAATAAAAGTGAAAATAAGACACTGTGACTCGGAGGAGCGGCGGCGAACAGCGTTGAAAGATTCGCACGGAGAGAGAGGTTTGGAGTGCGCGCCGTGGAGAGGGCGGGCGGCTGAAAACCGGCCAGTTTTCTCGTACGGGGAGACAAAGGCGTCCCACTGGACTGATTCTCCAGCTCTGGGCGAAGTCCAGAGAACCCACTATCACACGGGGTGAAAACTGGACAGTGGGAGGGCACGCCGAAGCTCGGGTGCTGCCGGGTCTCCCGGCTTGTGGAGAAGGCAGCTTGCGCGAACAGCTCGGCTGCGTGACGGCGCAGAGAGCGCACCGCGACTTGCCTCTCATTCAGAAAACCGTCAGTCTGCTTTGTTTTACGATCCTGGGTGAGACATTGCGCATGCAGACTCATTTTGGGAAAGTCTGAATTCCCCGGCAGCCGGCAGCCAGTGGAGCTCCGCAGCGGCTCTCTCTCAGAGGTGCTGGCGGCCATTGCCCCCGGCACAGAGTCCCTGGGGCCGCATAGGGCGGAGCTAACGCTGTCTGCTTGGCCCGGAGACTCCTCCCACCCAACCTGAGCACAGCTGAGCTTCACAGACAATTGGCCGGGAGGTCAACCCTACAAGTGCTAACAACGATTAACTGAGCTTAACTTCAGCAAGACTGTGCAGCCCATATCCACCTCAGGTAACCGGGGAGGCTGAGACACTATCCCTAGTAGGAAGTCTACCACACAAAGCTAATTGACCAACTCAGGGAAGCAGCCACCATGCAGCAACATGGAAAGAAATCAGATGTGAAAGAAATGGAGGAAAAAAAACGACTGGACATGGAATTCAGAACCACGGTTATAGGGTTTTTTAAGAGGCTCCAACAAAAGATCGAGGCCTATAAGGAAATAAGCAAGACCACAAAGGAAATGAATGAGTCCTACAAGAAAATGAACAACACCCTCAATGATATAAATGAGAGCTGCAAAGAAATAATCAAGACCAACGTGGAAATGATCAAGACCAACGTGGAAATGAATGAGTCCTACAAGGAAATGAAAGAAACCCTCAAGGATATAAAGCAGACTCTCAAGGAGATGAAAAAGGACCAACCAGAAATTAAGCATACACTGACTGAAACAAAAAATATTATACAAAGACCTAAAAGTGCCCTGGAGCACCCCAAGAACCAAGTTAAAGATGTGAAATACAAAGAGGTAAAATCCACTCAGCTGAAAAAGCAAGAAACCAAAAGAATCCAAAAAATTGAAGATAGTGTAAGGGGCCTCTGGGACAACCTCAAGCATACCAACATCCGAATTATAGGGGTGCCAGAAAAAGCGAGAGGCCAAGACAATGAAAACCTATTTGAAGAAATAGTGACTGAAAACTTCCCACACCTGGTGAAAGAAATTGACTTAGGAGTCCAAGAAGTGCACCGAACCCCAATATATAGGAACCCTAAGAGGACCACACCGAGGCACATCATAATTAAAATGCCAAGAGCAAAAGACAAAGAGAGAATATTAAAAGCAGCAAGAGAAAAACAGTTGGTTACCTATAAGGGAGCACCCATACGACTGTCAGCGGATTTCTCAACAGAAATGATGCAGGCCAGACGGGAGTGGCAAGAAATATTCAAAGTGATGAACAGCAAGAATCTACAACCAAGATTACTCTATCCAGCAAAGATATCATTCAGAATTGAAGGTCAGATGAAGTGCTTCGCAGATAAGAAAAAGCTAAAGGAGTTCATCACCACCAAACCAAGATTATATGAAATGCTGAAAGATATTCTTTAAGAAGAGGAAGAGGAAAAAGGTAAAGATGAAAATTATGAACAACAAATACACATCTATCAGCAAATGAACATAAAAATCAAGTGAATTGATAGGCTGTTGAACAGGATAGACTGGTGAATATAACAGAGACATGGAAATAGAGAGGGAATGGACTGACAATTCTTGGGGAGAAAAGGGTTGTGGAAGTGCAGCAAGAGACTGGACAAAAATCTAGCAACAATGGGAGAGGACAATGGGGAGGGGGAGGTCAGGGTGGAGGGTGGGATAGGTACAGGGTGGAGGGGAGCTATAGGGGGATAAAAGGGGAAACAATGTAATTAATAAACTGAACAATAAAGATTAAAAAAAAGACACACACACAAAAAAAATATTACACAAAGTCCTAAAAGCAGTCCAGAGGACCACAAGAACCAAGTCAAATATTTGAAATACAAAGAAGCAAAATCCACTCAGCCAGAAAAGCAAGAAGCAAAAAGAATCCAAATAATTGAAGATAGTGTAAAGGGCCTCTGGTACAACCTCAAGCATACCAACACCCACATTATAGGGATGCCAGAAAAAGAGAGAGAGCAAGGTAATGAAAACCTACTTGAAGAACTATTGACTGAAAACTTCCCCCACCTGGTGAAATAAATTGATTTAAAAGCAGAAGTGCATAGAATCCCAAAATATAGTAATCTAAAGAGGACCACACCAAGACACATCATAATTAAAATGCCAAGAGCAAAAGACAAAGAGAGAATATTAAAAGCAGCAAGAGAAAAACAGTTAGTTACCTATAAGGGAGCATCCATATGATTGTCAGCTGATTTCTCAACAGAAACGATGCAGGCCAGATGGGAGTGGCAAAGTCATGAATAGCAAAAATCTACAACCAAGATCACTCTGTCCAGCAAAGCTATCATTCATATTTGAAAGTCAGATAAAGTACTTCGCAGCTAAGAAAAAGCTAAAGGAGTTCATCACCGCCAAACCAATATTATATGAAATGCTGAAAGATATTCTTTAAGAAGAGGAAGAGGAAAAAGGTAAAGATATAAATTATGAACAACAAATACACATCTATCAACAAATGAATCTAAAAATCAAGTGAATTAATAAGCTGATGAAGAGGATAAACTGGTGAATATAACAGAATCATGGACATAGAAAGGGAATGGACTGACAATTCTTGGAGAGAAAAAGAGTGTGGGAAGTGCAGCAAGAGACTAGACAAAAATCATGCAACTATGGGTGAGGACAGTGGGGGAGAGGTGAGGGCGGAGGGTGGGATGGGTACCGGGTGGAGGGGAGCTATTGGGGGTAAATGGGGGGGTTAACAATCTAATTAATAAACTGAACAATAAAGATAAAAATAATAAAAAAATAGAGAAGAAAAAAAAACCATAAAAAGATAAATTTATCCTACCTTGAGAAAATTTCCAATTGACTTCCTAATATTCTTCAGATTTTTTAGCTCCCTACATATACAGCTCCACAAGTTACTGTTGACTTCTCATAAGAGTTGTCTACCTTCCTTACCTTAAAATTTATTCCTAAACCTTCTATGGCCTGGCCTCTATGTCCACAAAGCCTCAGGATGGTCTGTTCCCAAAGCTACCCACTTGTTTTAAAATCCACTGGACACCTACTTACCTTGATTTTGGGAACATCAGATCTAGTTGACTATCCCTTTCAGGAAATATTATCTTCCCTAATATTCAATTCTCATTCCTAATACTCAGGTTACTATTTGTTCTAGTTTTATTACTAATTTTCCTGCTGCTTCTTTGGGTGCTCCTCTGCAGTCTCTGTTAAGGGCTCATGTTTCTGTATGTATCTATCCATCATGAAAATGTTAGTATTTTTGAGTCCTACTTTAGGTAGATAACTCTTCTTCTGTGCATAAACTCATTGGGTGAGCTCTTCCACTCCAATGACTTCAAAACCTATCTATATGCTATAGGCTATCTCTCTGCTCTGAGCTCAAACTAATCAATTTAGCTGCCTACAGCACAACTCTTTCTAGATATCTCACATCACAATTATCAGATCCAAAAGTAAAATCATTATCTCCTTCCTCAAAGATGCTTCTCTCTAATCTAATGTGCACCAAGTCCCTAAAACAAGATCTAAGATTTATCCTTGATTCATTTTTCTGTGTTTCTCTCCCTCCATCTCTCTCCCTTTTCACATCATTAGCCATATTCCTCACAGTCAATTAATCACAAAGTTTCCAATTGACTTTCTAATATTTTATTAATCTGTCACTTCCCTTATCTCCACTTCCATTGTCTCTAAACCCAGACCACCAGCATCCTGTGTCTGAACTATCACAATTGTCTATTACATGATTTCTTAGCTTCTACTCTGGGCCCCTCTATGCTGCTTACAAAGGATGCTCTTAAAATAAAAAATTGTTGTATTTCACTTAAAAATTATTCAATAACTTCTCATTTCCCTGAGTATATTCTAAACACTTTAAATGGTCAGACAAGACTCATCACTACTTGGCCGGCATTGAGCTATTTAGCCTAAGTGCTCACTGTTCCTTAGTCCCACATTTATATCACCCTGAACTTCTGTGAGTGCTTTAAAAGTAGCGGTTCTTTTTGCTTCTGGACTTTTATAAATGTGGATCCTTAGGTCTTATAATTATCACTCCCCTTTTCTTTACTTGGCTAATGTAACTTAATTTTTTTGTGTAGATCTAAAACATCAATTTATCTGGTATTTCCCTTGCCAAAAGCCTAGTAGATAAGTATTAGTATGAACTCCCCAAATCCTTGATATTTCAATCCTAATATTTCAATTATTATCTACTAGAGGCCTGGTGCATGAATTTGTGCACAGGTGGGGTCCATCTGGCCCACTGCCCAGGGGGAGGGGCTGTGAGTGTTTGGCCAGCTGGTCCCACCCCCTGGTCAAACTCCTGCTTGAGGGGATAATTTCCATATTAGCCTTTTATTGTATAAGATTTTTAATTATCAGTGATCATTTCTATCATCTTAGGTATAACACAGAAAAGCCCTAGACCAGAATATGTATCCTATCCATTTAGTGGTAACAGATCCTAATTACCTAACAGACAAAACTACCAGTATTCATCCCTATTCAAGACTCTGGCCTTTTATTTCCTTCTATTATTATAATTAGCCAGAATGATAATTTCAATTTAGGTATTATTTGCACATCTTCTTTCACTCATAATTTTAAAAAGAATGTCCATAGGTAGGGCAGTAATCCTGAAGCTGGTAAATTAAGCTGCAGAATCAACAAAAGCAAATTGAATCTGAAAAAAAACATATTGAACTTATAAAAAAGGAAGAATTCCTGTTGCATATTTCTTTAATATTTTTCAAAAATACCATTATAGCTCCAGACAAATACAAAAGAAAACGTGCATATCAACACAGTCTTTAATAAGGATATTACTATCAGATTTATAATACATATTAAGTCAAAAGTCCTTTTATTGTTTTGTGTTACGTATTATTCGAGAGCTCCTTGCTTATAGAATTCCTACCCACAAACATGAGACTATATCTTCTACCTATATTACCATAAATATTTTTAAAAACCTTCTAGTCTAATAATCATAGATGAATAACCATTAAATTTACTTTCAAAATTCCATGCCAATGTTAGGCTTCTAGGCAGTATTAGCATAGAAACTTAACATTATATTAATTAAATGTCTTTTTTTCCAATAGAAAACACATCCACATAAAATTCGTCAGCTTTATTTATAGTTAACTATTGCTCTGTTGACGATCAACAGAGGCTAAGTAATTGTGTGTCGCCAGATCCATAACTTGAGGGGCTTGGGTGTCACACAAAGGCATCAGTTGTTCTTTGACATTGAGAACATACTGTGACTTCAGGGACATGATAGGATGTTCAATCTCCCACGTCTCAGCCTTTCTAAAGAGGCTTGAGGCTGTCTGTGTGAAGGTAGACGGCTGTAACCAAACATTTCTGGGGCTCTGTCTCCTTTTGTGCATACCAAAAAGGAGTATTGAAGGCTGATTCCTACAACCCACTCAGCTCATTGGTTTGCTGTGTTGATAGGTATAATGGTGTAAAATACCCGAGTCCCTAACTTTCAGTAAGTACTATGTAAGCATTAATTGTTTTTCTCTTCCTGCTCCTCCTCCTCCAGGTGTTAAGTATAGTAAAACGGAGAACTGTCATCTCCTAGGTATATTAAGAAGACTGTGGCTATGACATACCACAAAACAGTAACTCTCTATGTCTAGTAGGAGCACTTTAACCCCAACATCCATTAAGGCTTTTGTAGCAGCTTTATATTACATCTGCGCACTCACGCTTTCCTTTCATGCATTATATAGAGGGCAGGTGAAAATCAAGTGCCATGTGACATTTACATCACAAATGATAAACTGTGTTTTCAAAATGCTCATCTGAAAAGACGTTCCTTTTCTTTTTCAGGAAATTAGACTTTACAAAATCACTTAAATTATGGTTAGCACTTACAATTTGTACTAGGTTTAAGGAAAGTTTGAAGAAGATTAAATTCATATTATATATTATGCTGAGAAATGGAAGTTTATAACCTATTAATCTTCTAAGTTTCCCCCTTCTTAATGTTATTTTGTCTCATCTGTTTATTTAGATTCTTACTATTTGATCCAACCGCAGAGTATTTCATAGGAAGCAAACATGAAGAAGAAACCTATTCTTGTCTCAATGCCTTAATCCTATGAGGATTATAGGCTCCTGTGAGACGATGCACTGATTTCAACACTTGAATTCATTAGCACCTTCTTTAAAAAAAAATAAAATATATATCCTATATAATAAAAGCATAATATGCAAATTGACCAAATAGTGGAATGACCAATGAAGAGGGTGGGGAGAAGCATCAAGCAGGCAGCTCCAGGCCAGCCAAAGTGCATGCTAGTGGACAGAGGGAGGGGATAGTGATCGGCCAGTGCCATCCCCTGATTGCCTGTCCAATCTCCTCCCCCAGAGGGAGGCCAACTATTGCTTAGGGGAGCAGGCCTAAGCCATCAGTCAGACATCCCCTGAGGGCTTTCAGACAGATAGAGTGCAGGCTGGACTGAGGGACCACCCCGCCCCCGTGAGTATATGAATTTTCATGCACCAAGCCTCTAGTATATATATTGATTTTAGAGAGAGAGGAAGATAAGAGAAATATCCACCAGCTGTCTCCTGCATGCCTCCTGCTGGGGATCAAGCCCCACAACCTGGGCATGTGCCCTGACCAGGTATCGAACTGGCAACCTTTGGTACATAGACGACACTCAACTGAGTCACACTGGCCAGAACCATTAGCAGCCTCTTAACATGTGAGTCCTGAAAGCAGTATCTAGCTTCCTAGAGAAGACTTTAAATGAGTAATATAAAAGTATTCCTGGAGAGTATTATGCTTAGTGAAATTAGCCAGTTAGAGAAAGATAAGTAGCACATGATCTCACTCATATGTAGAATGTAATGAACCAAATAAACTAATAATCAAAAATAGACACAGAGACATAGAAGCATGAACAGACTATTGAACATCAGAGGGAAGGCAGGGGAGGATGGGTGAGAAGAGACCAACCAATGAATTTCTATGTACATATGTGTAACCCATGGGCAGACAATGATGTGGTGAGGGCCTCATGGGGGAAGAAGGGAGGGAAAGGGACAGGAGCAGGCTGGAAGAAGTTAATAGGGGGACAAGCAGTGGTTATGTAATTTTTCAACAATAAATATTTTTTAAGTATTCCTATTATTATCCTAGAAAAAAATGATTTTGGTGATTTTATTTTAAAACCTATATTTGATTTTAAGTATTTTCAGAATAACTTTGCTGGAATTGGTGAATGGATGTTATTGAGACTTGGAAATATCCAGTTCCCCACCCTGTTGAATCAGAACAGCTCTGTTATTGTCTGTTTCTCTAAAAAGATTCATTGAAAAAGTTTCTCCAGCTAAACGATTAAAAAATCATTGGTCTAATGCAGCTCTGTCCAAAAGAAACATAATTCAAACCACAAATGTGAAGCACAACAAATACTTTAAAGCTTTATAGTAACTGCATTATAAAAAAAAAAAGTAAAAAGAAAATGTCAAATTGATTTTAATAATATACTTTAGTTTACTTAATATATCTGAGATTGTATTTCAACATGAGCTATTTTACATTATTTGTATACTTAATCTTCAAAATCTGATGCATATTTTATACCTATACTATATTTCAATTTGGAGTAATCATATTTCAAGTGTCCAATAATCACCTGTGACTAGTGGTTACCTGAACCAAGTCCAACTCGGTCAATGGTGAACCTGAGAGGAAAGGGAGCAGTAAAGAATTAAAGAAAACAAACAAGAGAATATATCGGAGGCCAGGTGAGACAGTGTTCTTGAATGGAGATACAGTGCCACAGCCCATAAGCTGAGTCTTTATTTTATAATCAGATCCCACGGGGCAAAGCAAGGGCTTGGTCCAGGTGTTCACAATGTTCTCGTGAGTTTTGAATCTACTTGATTACATGCACTTGAGAATTCCATTAAGCTTTGGCAGCACTTGCTGCACCTCCTGCAGCCTACATTACTCAACCACCTGGGACCACAGGTTCAGACCATAAGGTCAAGCTTACAACCATAACCTTTGACTATAATTGTGCTAGGAGGGCTTTGCTCTCCAAGCTGGGACCTGCACGTGGCTTTGCCACGAGAGGATCATGCCCTCTCATTAGTCTGAGGTTTAAACCATTCCAAACACTGTAGCTGCTCTCCACAGCTATCATATTGGGCAATGCAGATCTAGTGCTTTATACTTTTTGAGATTCTTCCACATTATATTCTCTCGATGAAACTGCATTTGTATTGTCACTGTAGTGTTCACTATTCATTGCCTATCCAGCACCCAATCTTGCATCTCCCCTTCCCAATAGCACACTTATTTTCATTGGAACCGAATGGCTTTGGGGCTGACCCCATCCCTAGCTACCAGAATGTGCTTCAATCATACTTGATGTAGTGATCCCATACTAGGCAATGAGATTCCAGAGAAAGTTCCCTAGGTCATCTGGGGAAAAATGTCTTTATCTTTAGTAGAAATCCATAGAAAAACATCTCTTCTCTCTCCCGTTGGAGGTGAACTAAGACGTCTTACCAGCAACCATCCCACCAACTGAGGGGAACAAGCCATAAATAGGATTAGGCCAATGCCATTGACTTCAAAAGATGGAACCAGCTTGGTCCTTGATGACAATGCTGTGCTTCTGGATCAGCCAGCAGTGAAGGCTGCTCTAACTATACATTTGCAGTTATGTTTTTTATTCCATAGTTGCTATATTATGCCATCTCTAATAATGACGATAGGCAACATAAATATACCGAAATCTGTGAGTATCTTTTGAAGCACTGTTATTCCTTTTCTTTGTTATTTTTATTGTTTTCCTATTGCTACTAAAATTCCTCACTGTTTGATTATTATTCCCAGGCCACCTTCCCAAACATTCTTGTTGATTTTTCTTCTTTGGACATCAGGCATTAAAGCAGCTATTTCTAGTGCTTCTGTCCACTGCTCCTAATTAACTTCCCTCTTCATTACAAAAACAGTGTTGTGTCTCTCATTCTTGTCTATCTGGAAATTAGTTTTTAATCTTTCTAAGAATTTTTATTACTATCAACAACAATAAAAGTAACAAGTAAAGCAAAAGATATAATGTTTTTAGAAACACTCACAAGTTTTACTGTATGAATAGAACCCATTAGTCATCAGATACAAGACGAATGGGTGGTTTGGGGATAAAAAACACCTGGATTCATTTTTTTCAGTACCATTTACCAACTGTGAGCCTTAAAGCAAGCTGTTAACCCAGAAAATAAAATAAAAGTTTAAAAAAGAGTTAAATACCATGTCAAGATTTTTGTCAAGACTAAAAACTAGTTAAAATGTATATACAACTCTTAAGGATAGGATTTATACCTCAATTTTCTGATTCCAATTCTAATGTCCTTTCCACTTTATTATAACTTTACAACTTCCTTTCTTCAATCACAATAATTTATTGAATGGTTGCTATGGCCCAGGAAGATTTATCGACACATATGGCAGTTTACAGTGAATTAGGCAAATAAGTGGCCATTACCTTAGTGGTTCATCACGTAGGCTATAAAATCAGACAAACTACTTGGAAAAGCTACTTAACATCTCAAAACCAACTTCTTCATTGGAACAAGGTGATAACAATGGTTGCTATGGCCCAGGAAGATTTATCGACACATATGGCAGTTTACAGTGAATTAGGCAAATAAATGGCTATTACTTTAGTGGTTCATCATGTAGGCTATAAAATCAGACAAGCTACTTGGAAAAGCTACTTAACATCTCAAAACCAACTTCTTCATTGGAACAAGGTGATAACAATGTCCCCTCAAAGTGTTGTTGACAGAACAAAATGTGATTATGTCTGTGAACAGTGCCTGAAGTAAACAATTGTCCACTGTGGGCAATAATCCTCATTGCCATAATAAATATTATGAAAATTTTAAATGTGCATAATTAAGTGCAAAAAGGTATGCACAGGAACTGTGGAGTATAGAGCAGGGGGCATTTGAATCAGTCTCCAGATGCAGGGAGGTAGGGGACACTGTCCCCTAAAAGAGCAGATACTTCTGGAGAGTTTTGAAAGGCAAAGAGTTCATACTTCTAAGTGTGAAACTGTGAATCATTCTAGGAACTGCAAATAGACCTTTATGACTAAAGGTAAGGATCCTGGGAGGAGGGGGGGGAATTGAATATGAGTGGATAAATGTGGACAAATCAAAGATTTTAAGGATTAAATTAAGGAATCTGAAGCCTTTTAATCCAGGTGAAAGGGTGCTAGACAGGAACATGCCTGAGTTCCATATTAGAGAGGCACTGTGAACACACCGGGTTTTGCTGAGGCTCTTTTCCTCCTCTATAATTTTAAGAGAAAAAGATGAAAGTAGGTTTGCAAGGATGCACTGTCCTCATGCTGAAAGATTTTAAACTGTCAAAACACATTTTCTAATTTTGACTGTAGTCAAACACTTCCCCACGAAGGAAAGGGAACTCAATAAACAGTTTTATCTATCTGTCTATCTATCTATCTATCTATCTATCTATCTATCTATCTATCTATTATCTATCTATCTATCTATCTATCTATCTATCTAATAAAAGAGTAATATGAACATTGACCATACCTTCGCTATACCCACTAGCCATGCCCACCAGCCAATCAGAAGTGGGGGCAGGGCCAAGGCAGGGGCGGGATCGAGGTGGCCCAGGCTGTGGGGGGCAGAGCTGAGGTGTCTCGGGCTGCGGGAGCATGGCCAAGGAGGCCATGTCCTTGGGGGGCAGGGCTGAGGCAGCCATGTCTGAGGGGGGGTGGGGCTGAGGCATCCTGGGCCATGCAGGGGCGGGGTCGAGACAGCCAGCACCCACTGGCCAGGGAGAAGGCTTGAGCCAGGGGGGTGGGGCCTAGGCCCGCTAGCTGGCTGGGGTGAAGGCCCTGGTCAGGGCTGGGGGTTGGGGAGGCAGGGCTGGGACCGAGCCAGCCATCGGCACCTGCGACGATGGCTGGGTGCCCAAGGCCTAAAGCCACAGCCAGAGGCCTTAGGGCTTGGGCAGGTTGGGGATGAATGGTCAGTAGGACCCAGTATGTGTAAGGGGGCAAGTTGGGCTGAAGGATTACCCACCCCAGTGCACGAATAGTATATATGTAAAAGCCTAAGTGACCATTATAGCCAGTTGACCACTTGACCAGTTGACTAGTTGCTATGATGCACACAGACCACCAGGGGGCAGACACATAATGGGAGAGCTGTCCTCTGGTGGTCAGTGCACTCCCACCGCCACCCCCCTGTGCCTGGCCAACCTCCCACGGCCTCCCTCTGGTTGGCTGGCCTCTTTCGGCCCTAATTGGGACTGGGCAAGATGGCCCCAATTGGCCTCCATAGTCAGCTAGGCCAAGGGACCCCACCTGTGCAGAAATTCTTGTACCAGGTCTCTAGTTTGTTTTATAAATAGTTTAGTAAAAAAGAATAATATTTGTGAATCATACTAGCTGAAAAATGTTTGCCTAGTACAACTTTACCACTGTGTGTAAATATTCTAAGCCTGGAGAGACAGAACTGGATGAAATTGATGCCACACCTTTACAGAAAACAAAAATTATATTATCACAGTGAATGAGGTCACAGGGTTTTGTAGGCCAAGCAAAAATTCTTATCACCTTCTATAGAGACATTCATAATATGATCTGTAGAAATCCACGCTCCTAAGAAAGCCAGTCGATTCCTGAATCAACAGAGATTCTGTAGGAAATCTTTAATCACCTTGATTATCTAACCCTTCCAGTTTGTGTAATTATTGACTATTCTCAATCAATCTGTTGGGTTTTTTTGTACATTTTCAATGACATAATTTGAAAATGTTTTAATACACTAACAAAAAAGAGACAGAACATTATAGCATTAAATAATTAGGGAAAGCAGTTTAATTTTTTGAATCTTAGTAGGTACAACTGAAAGATGGAGATAAAAAATATCCAATTGATCAATAATTGTGAATATTAAATAAGATAATATATATAAAGGGCTTGCCCTGGCCAGGTGGCTCAGTTGGTTAGAGCATCATCCCAATAGGCCAAAATTGTGAGTTCGATCTTCGGTCAGGGCATGTATAAGAAGCAACCAATGAATCTAATGAATATATAAGTAGAACAACAAATAGATGTTTCTCTCTCTCTCTCTCTCTCTCTCTCTCTCTCTCTCTCTCTCTCGCTCCCTTCTCTCTCTCTCACACACACACATGTCTTCTTTCAAAAAAAAATCCATGTAAAGGACCTAGGGCAATTCTCAAGTACTTGCATAGGGTAGGCATCCTGTTGCTTTGTGAGTCTACAGCTTCTTCTCCTTCAGTCTCACTGCTACTTCAACTCCCCTGTAAGTGACATGAATGAACACACACACACACACACACACACACACACACACACACTATATTACTGTTACAGTGCTTCTAAAAATTAATTATATGATAATAATGAGCCTCCATTTTTTATATTAATACCCTAATTTTGAAATATTGCTTCTATGTATACTAAATGGGAAAGAAATCCCAGTATTTACTTCACACTATCACCTCTTAGTTCAAAAACAAGATGCTGCAGGTGCTTGATCCTTCTAGTGACCTCTGGGCATAGCCAGGGAGGAAAAATCCCAAGCTAAAGCAGTCAGGTTTGCACCCAGGATTTTGTTAAGAGAGCAAGAGCAAGCCCAAGGAGAGGCAGCTCTTTGATGTCAGATTCACCCAGCAGCATGCAGCAACTGACGCTCAGCGTCCAGAGAGCCTGGGTCCTACCTGCCTTCCAAACTGGCCTGCCAGCTTTCTGAGACCCCCGAACCTCCAGTATCTTTTCCTCATGTGCCCTCTGTGCTTGGATTCTGGTGTTTGTGACCAGGGACCAGGTTTAGGGGAGATGAGCTCTGAAGTTGGGAGATATTCCCATAGTTCCTAAAACTGACCTACGGCAATATTTAATTAGAAATAGATGCTAGGAAAAAACACACACCCACATTTCAAAATGTTCCCTAATGTCTTTTATAGAACAAAAGCTAACATTAAGAAATTTATTTCTGAATCCAGGCAAATCCTTAGTCTATTCTTGGAGGAAATTGCTCCCATTAAATAAATTTAAATGCTTGCCACCCAGTATGTTGGCTGTTACCACATCTACTGAGAAAGCTGCCAGATTAGCATCAAACCCAGACTATAACTCACCCTTTATGGAAAAAGAAAGAACTTTTTCTTCTCTAGTCTCCTCACTATAGTTCTAACATAGTGTGAGCTTTCAGAGCCTTATACAGCCACCTCTGTTTCATTGTAAAACTAACATTATGCCCTCAACTCACTTCTGGACAATTCTCTAAGCCTAAATCTTTCATTGTAGCTCAACAAAATGCACATTAATCTTTATAGATGAAGCAGGATCCTGAGACTTTGTCATATCTGTTTCTTGTATTTACAAACAAAACAAAGAAAATGAGAGAGGGAGAGAGAGAGAGAAGGAACGAAAGATCTATGTTGAAATAGTGCTTCAAAATGATGTATTCACTGAAATATTGTATTGCCATAAAAGCAAACTTAAAACTCCACATGCAGACTGGAAATACAGACCTCTTAGCCAAAGGCTTTGAAATAAAGACCACAGTACTGGGCCAATGAGCTGAAAAGCTATGTCCTTAGAAACAGAACCTGAACTGGGGATCTGACACATGGCAAGAAGTCGAAGTGAGAGAAACAAAGGGAGTCCTGGCTTCAGCCTCCCACAGGGCCACCTCCACTCCTGGCAATCCCTTAGGTGAGTCCAGTGACCCCGTTCCTCTTGCTTCTTTTTTCCTTAAGCTAGCTTGCTTCCGCTTGGTCTGGATCTTCTGGGGCAGTGGTCGGCAAACTCATTAGTCAACAGAGCCAAATATCAACAGTGCAAGGTTTGAAATTTCTTTTGAGAGCCAAATTTTTAAATCTTAAACTTCTTCTAATGCCACTTATTCAAAATAAACTCACCCTGGCTATGGTATTTTATGGAAGAGCCACACTCAAGGGGACAAAGAGCTGCATGTGGCTCACGAGCCGCAGTTTGCCAACCACTGTTCTGGGGGATCATGATTCTTGTGGTATCCTATTATGCTATGAGCAAACTTTGCTTATTTCTTTTTCTCTGTGTGACTGCTCTGATTCATGTCTCAGGAAGAAAAAATATCAAGAAATTTCAGAATGCCTTATAACTCTGTCTCCAAAACACATCCACTTCTCCACCTAAATCTCAGCTGCTATCCTGTCACGGAAACAACTTCAATACCTTCTACCTACTCTCCCCACTCCCACTTCTGCCTTTCTGCACTCTAGACTTCACACTGCCTCCAGAAGGAGCTTTTAAAAGCATGAATCCAGCCAGGCTAATGTGGCTCAATGCTTGAGCATCGACCCAGGAACCAAGAGGTCAGGGCACACTACTGGGTTGTGGGCTCGATCCCCAATGTGGGCATGCAGGAGGCAGTTGATCAAAGTTTCTATCTCTCGACCCATCTCCCTCCCTCTCTTTCTAAAATCAATAAAAACGTATTTTTAAAATATACAGACATAAAGTATAAATCCATTAATGTTATTCCCCTGTTTCAAACCTTCCAGTGCTCTCTTAAAATCATGTTGAAACTCCTTAGACTTGCATGTCTCAACACGGTCTTTGACTTTAATTTAGAATGCTCCACTCCTTCCTCTCATTTCACTAAACTACTGGCCTTCTTTCTATCCCTTGAAGGCACCAGGTGAGGCCCTTTGCTGTTTCTTTGCATAGAATACTCTTTCTGTAGATTGTTCATTGGTTCTTCCCTTTCATTCAGAACTCAGCTCCCAGAGGCATTGTTCCCTGAAACCCAATATGAAAAAGGTTTTTAAGCTCCCTCTATCCCATCATGCTATTTTATTTTCATAACAATTTTTATCACAATCTAACCTCTAGTTTATACATCTGTTGTTTGATTTTTTTCCCTTCCATTAGAATTCATGTTCCCTGAGAGCAGGAAACTAGTCTATTTCACTATATTTCTAGCACCCAGAACTGTCCCGACACTTAGTAGGTATTCAGTAAACAATCATTGAGTGAATGAGTGGATAAATGAATTATAAATGGCAGGCAGCTTTGTTCTTAAATTCAACATTGACAATGAAAAATAACATTGCCTTTTTTGATTCACAACCTCAAGTTTCTCCACGCAATCATTCGGGAGAGAACACATTTATTGAGGACAAGGCCCCTGTAGCACAGCGCATGCACACAAAGCATTGGTAAAATGAATAATACATTATAGCTCCTGTTCCTGATACTATAAAGCTTATTTCATGTTATTTTGCTGCTCAAAAACTTAGTGGAAATCCTTAATAGCTAATCTAGAAGTACAATATCGTGTACAAAGGACTAGAATTAGTACCACTACAATTCAATCAATATAAGGAAAAGGACAGTTGTCTAATGGAAAGAACAACTTAAGGTGAATTCGGCTGCTCTGAGGTATCATGGCTTGGAGGAAAGAGGTTGGCCTTGGAATGCCGTCCTGACCATTTACTAGCTGTGTTACACTGAACAAATTGTTCAGCCTCTTTCAGCTTTAATTTCTTCATTATCTACACATTGGAGATAATAATACCTACTTCATAGGGTTGTAAAAAATAAGGAAAATTATCTGTGAGAAGGAGCCTGGCACAATTCTTGGCCTTTAGAAAATTCTTTGTTCCCCTTAAAAAGCAACAAATTTTCCTTTAAGTAAAGGTGTTCAAAGCTTAGACAAATACACCAAGAATATCCTAGAAAGAGATTAAACATTAGAGGGGTTATTTCATTAAAGGACCTTTATGAACTAAAGAGATGTTATCATGGGAACCCTCTTATTGAACAAATATGGAACACAAGTATAGAAAAAAATACAACTTGTCCAAGATGAAATAAAAACTCCTATTTGTAATCTTCAAGCCAATCTACCGATGCACTCCTCCCTTCTTCTTCCATCCCCACTTGACTCATAATATTTCTTAACATTCTCAAATATATTTCCACAAAAACAGATTTGCTTACCAGTCCCAGTACACCTGGCTCAATTTTTTCTTCTGCACTTCTTCACAGATTTCCTCCTTCCACCAATTCTATGCTAAATCATGTCCCTCCCTTCTTTTTTAAAAGCAACACTTATGAAAATTTTTCTTTATTAATGGCTCTACATCTTTATCTGACCCCAGTACACAGGGCTCTAACCCCCACTTTTCTAATTCATAAGAAAACCTGAGTGATCTTTTTAATACATAAAGCAGGTCAAATCATTCCATCATTCAAAGCTTTTAGTTGCTTTCCATCATACTTAGGATAAGAATATAAACTTCCAAACAAAAATGACAACTTTCCACATGGTCTGGCCCTGCCTACCTCCCTAGCTTCACCTTGAAGGCACTCTTACTCACACTAACCCATCCACCCACCTTGCCTTCCTTCAGTTCTTCCCATCTTTCCTACATTGATGCCTTCATAGGCTGCTTTCTTCCTCAAAGTGCCACCTTTCAAGATTCAGGGAAAGGTGTGGAAGGAACTAGAAAAAAGAAGGTGAAGAGTTTAGTCAAAGAACATATATGCATGGTCACAGACAACAGTGTGTGAAAGCCAGGGGAGGGGGCGTGACGGGGAGGAGATGGGCAAATATGGGGGGAGGGGCATGAGGGCTTCTGTAATAGTATCAACAATTAAAATGAATTTTTAAAAATGATTCATCATAAATGATATTTTCTCAGCAAGACTCTCCATAACCATGTCACATCTTACCACTATATCAAGAGAGGGGCCTCTATGGCACTCTCCCAGAACACCTTCTTCTTGCCTTCCTAACATACTCTCTGTTTCGCTGAGGTATGCGAGTGAATGCCAGAACTGCCCCCATTTCTCTGTTCAGGAGGTCAGAGCAAGTCACCTCAGAGCAGATGTTACAGAAGCAAGAATCATCTACTTTGGTAAATGTAGAATGAGTCAATTCACAGAAGTTTATGTGGAAAATCTTCACAATTTCCTGGCATATATTGCTGGTCACTTTAAAAGAAATCTACCTGGCAGACAATCATGCTTAGGGGTCTCAGGGTCTTCTGAAGGAAAAAGAGGCCAAAACCTACCCTTTTCTCCCAAGATCTGAAGCCAAGGAACTTGGAGAAGAATGCCTTTGGCTCTATTCTCTACAGCAGTGGTCGGCGAACCACTGATCTAGAGGGAGAAGACATTGAAAAATCTTAAAAGACAATTCATTGGAATGGAAAGGCAAACAGGTCAGAAGGTGATCTGAGTACAACCCAGATCCTAAGAGCCCCCAAAGGAGGGTCCCTACTCTCTAGCACCTTATCTGTCCTTCAGGGAATGACTTATGGCTCCGAGTCCTGGGTGTGAATTCAGGTTCTCTAGTAGTGGCATCCACGCACAGTCCTACCACAGCCTGGACAAAGACACACCCCAGAGGCAGTGGGATCGCACTGCCCTTCTGCCCAGACAAGTCCAATCTGAAGTATCGGAACCATGTAGCCACAAGAAACCACAGGAATGACCCATCAGGCTAGTTACATTGGTTTCTTGGCAAGATTGTTTATTGACTGTCTGTCTAGTATATTGAAAGCTTTTTGAAAGAGGATAGCATGTTTTCTTGACTTCTCATTAGGACTACCAAGGAGGGCTCAGGTTGCATATTGCACATACAGGAGCTGCATTCGCATAGGATACAGTGTAAATGGGGCCTCCTAGAATTAGGTACTTCTCAATATGTATAACTGTATAATTCAGCCCTGGTCAGCAGGGTATAACCACAGTGAGCAGAGTGGCAGGCATTCAGCAATACTCAATAAACAATTCTATGATGATTGTATAAAAGAACGCAAGATCTACTCGATCTATTTGTACACATTTCTATGCTTCTTCCTACTAAGTTTTTGGGTATTTTCTCCCTGCCCCCACCCCATGCATCTAATACAGTATGTCTGACAGGGATGATTTTGTCTACTTAGAGCTACAGGAAGTCAGAACTGAAAAGAAGATTAGAGTTGATAATTGTTTTATCTTACCGACAAGGGGAAAAAAAAACCAGAAAGATAAAGTAACTTCTATCACGTGGTGGAAAAGCCAAGACCAGAATCCAGGTCTCTTGCCTTCCAATGCCCTCATCTCACCGTGGCCCTCACCTGCTTCTTCAGACGTTAGATTTTGTTCTCACAAAACAGGAGTGCTCACTAGTCAGCGATCACTTAATCACTAACCTCCGCCGATGCCCTGCGACTGACTGTTGAAGATGCTCATCTAATTAGGGAAATCGGAAGCACATGCTCTCTCTGACTCAAGCAAGGTGGTTGTTAGCAGTATATTACCAGGAAAATTTCATACAAGACCACAATAAACTTTGCTGTGTGGTGAATTGCATCTAGCTTTTCACAATTTTGCTTTCATTATTTTCAACATTAACAACATGCTTCTTTTTCCAAATTTTTATGAATTACACCAACAGCAGCATATTCACAACCACAGAAAATGACACTTATTACGTATTTAGAACGAGGAACAAAGGGATAGATCAAATCTATTTTCAGGAAATAGCCAAGGATTAGTGAAAAGTATATATTTAAAATTACACTTGTTTGTTTGTTTGTTTGTTTTTTGGAATCAATAATTACTTAAAAAAATAGGCCTCCAGCTCCAACTTGTCCTTTTGTTTTTGCATTACCAAGCTTTATAAAAATAGTAATTATGTTTGTAATAGGATTTGTTCTCTACTTATATTATATGACTCTTGTCTAAATAACTTTTTTATTTTTAACAAAATTCAGGTGTGAAAAATCAAGCCCTCCTCTTCCATCTCTGCCACCATCTTTCATTTTTAGATTTATGGTCCTTAAAAAACCTATCGTAAAAATCAGTACTGGTGAAATAATATGTAGATTGTAAATGAGTACCAAGATCAGCCTTTAAAATCTCCTCCTTATGAATGTTACCCAAGAGAATGCCTGGGTGGGCCATTTGATGTAAATTCATAGGCTATGTTATTTGTAGGCTGCAAATAATATTAATGCCTTGCCAGGATCTGGCCAATCTGTGAAGCAATTTACAACTGTGAGATTCTCATGCTGTGGTCTGAGTTAAGACTCTTGCAAACTCGATTCTGAGCTGTGAGTCAGTGGTAACAATTTTGTTCAGCCCCAACATTTCTGATCACCTGTGAAAATGAAGGAAACTAAGGCACAGGCTATTCCCTTATGTTTGCAGGACAATCTGACCTAGGACAGCAACTAGAATCACAATTAATTTGACTCAAGCATTTGCATGAGGACACATCTGAGCATATCAAGAAGTACAGGGAGAAGTGCCACTCTGGAGAGACAGGTGACATATTTTAGATCTGTGGCAGAGGCCTTCAGAGCACAAGGTAGTGGTTCCTCCTCAGGTTTAAGAAAGAGGGGAGAAGGGATCCAGTACTCGCTAGATTTAGAGGTTCACTGGCAGCTGTGAGGGGAAAGTTATTTCAGAGCTGAAAGAATGCAGGAGAGCAAGAGGGATGGTGGTAGGGGAGAGAAGGAAGGATGAATTACAATACCTTGTAAAAGTTTAAGCACATGTGGTTTACCTTTTTTCTTATTTTATATTTTTTTTCTGAAAAGTTACATCCTCCACCACATTCCACACCCCTCCTCTCCCCGCCATGAACTATAACTAATTAAGCTCTAAAACATCACTTGTCTCTTTTCTCCACGTTCCTGGGGGAAAGATCTATCTGAACACAAGTCAACATTACCATCCAGTAAAACACCAGAGTAGTATTCCTAATATGGGGGGGGGGGGGAGATATTCCTCATTATTCTCATGTACATTTATCTTGATTTTCATTATAGTCCTGTGAAATGCACCACGTAGGTGTTTTTATTACTGTTTTATAGAAGAGTGCAGATCACAAAAATATCAAATGAATTATCTAAGGTCACACAATTAATTGCTTATGTAACCAGGACCAGACCCTGTCTTCTGATTTGGGTGCATAGATATTCAGTTAATAAGCATGCATTGGGCATACCTGTATGGCAGGCAATTATAGTTCCTAAAGGGGGCATGGAACAATCAGTGCACAAGACAGATACTTTATCTAACCTCAGGAAGTTAGTTAAACAATACATCAGTGAAGTGTAACTCAGTCTATGACAAGGAAGTGCAAGGTAGGTGCTGTGTGGCCTAGAGAGGATCCCAGAAAAATGAACCTGTGGAAACATTCATGATTGAGTCATTGACCTTCCCAGCTTTTTCAAAAGAGAAAGGCCAGTGAGTCACAATTATGCTACAATGCTAGGCCATCTGATTTTCTTCAGATCTAATGGCTTAAGGACTGTTTAATTCTTGGCTCTCTGATAAACTCAAAATAAAAATCTGCACTTTTGTTTTTAGCTCTGATTTATTTTAGTCTTCAAATTATATTGGCTTCCTGGCTATATCATTCAAGCTAATCCACTATCTTATATACTGTGTCCAAAAGCCAATCTCCCATTCTTACAAAAACAAAATAAAATCCTAAGTTTCTCATTCTGGGTCATTGAACCATGATCTTCCCAAATAAGAAAACCTGAGAATAATATAAAAAGGAAAAGACCTTGGATATTTATTAGTCCTACTTACTGTTGAGAGTTACTTTATATTTACTGTCTTTAAGAGCTACAGAATTTGCCGCACTCTCCCTGTTGGGGGAATGCCACGGTTTACAAAAGCACAAAATGTACTCATACAACACCCTAAGGGTACTCCTGCTTCTGGAATCTTGGCTATCATGTCAAATAACTAAATTATTAGGCGACTGTGGTTCATACAAAAATAAGATAATAATAATAACACATCAAACAGATTGCATGCGGAGTCAACTGGCTAATTCTGAATGATGGCAAATAAAACATAAACAGGGCAAAGGATCATAGACATGAAGACATGGTTTCCCAGTGTATTTTCAATTTCACATCTTGCTTTTGTGAAGTTTCTGGAAAAAATAAAAAATAAAAAAGCTATTATTTGCACCACAGATAACCTAAATTTAAGTATTTATGTGATAGGAACTTGTAGCAGTTGAGATACTTTCTTACTCTCTTCTCTCCTAAGTTTTCTAGCAGTAACAATGGAATGTTATTATAATCATGATAAACTTTGAAGAGAAGATATACTCAGGATCCTTTTAAAGAGGGAGTTTAGGTCATTAGATTAATAAAGCTATCAGGGCATTTATATTTTA
This sequence comes from Antrozous pallidus, assembly GCA_027563665.1. Lineage (NCBI taxonomy): Eukaryota > Metazoa > Chordata > Mammalia > Chiroptera > Vespertilionidae > Antrozous > Antrozous pallidus. The sequence goes on along the minus strand of CM050508.1, from coordinate 160,082,588 downwards.
CCCAGAGTTAAGAAAAAAAAGTTCAGAATATGATCTCTCACTTGAACATTACTACATTGAAATTCAATTCACTAAGTTCTAGTGTTTTCATTCCTGTAATTCCCTCACTTATTAAGAAAGCAGTTTTGCCAGTTTCTTTCCTTTGAAATAATTCCAGATTTTTACTGATATTTGGAGAGTTAATTTCAACAGGGAATAAAGCAGATGATAGACCCATTTGCTTTAGTTTAAAAAGTACCTATTTTGCAAATCTTGAATTTCTCCTCTTGGATATAATCAATCACATTAAAAGTTTTTAAGTTCAATATTTTTATGAGAACCAAATTAATAAAATTCCTGATAAAATAATGTAAACCAATAGATATTGTTTGAATGCAGATATTAACCAAAATTAAATAAAACTTTCCAAATACCTCCTGTCTTAAGAAAGTAAGTTTGGCCATTCTAGGCTACAATTCTCAGAACTGATCTAAATTCTTCCTAAGCTCACCAAGCTCATGGTATTAGATAAAGGTTTTAAGATAAAAAACATACTACTGTATATAGTATCTCATCTACTTAAAAACAACTATAAGTTCAGTTAGCTGTATGAATAAGCGTTCTATTCATATGACTTAACTGCATTCCCCCCCCCCCCCCCGAAAATAGTGTGATAGAGCAAGCTCAAAATAACAGTTGGGAAAAATTTAGAATCTTGGTTGCCTTTAAAGTTATGTTAATTATCATAGTAAAGTGTTCATTATTTAGAACTCATTTCCCCCTCTGTTTGGCCACCTGCATGCTCCATTCCTCAACCATAGAAGTAAATATGTCTAAAATTGGTGTTGGTTTTGATAAGTTTTGGTGATGATATCAGCCTGAATTCTGTGACCATGCAGCAACTTGCGGGCAGTGAGGTCCCAACATAGTTCTCCTTGTCACTACTTGCCGTCACTGATTTGTAGCCAAGATTTGTGCTCTAAATATACTACACCAGTTAAACACTGATATTCTGGAATATGTGCTTTGTCAAATGAAGGGCGTGTTGGGAGGGAAAAGGAACTAGTGGGTCTATTTTTAAATACAAAAGATTTAAAACGATAAGTGGTACACAACAATTTTCTTTAAAAAAATTCTTTTTATTGATTTTAGAGGAATAGGAGGGAGAGGGAGAGAGAAACATTGGCTGGCTGCCTTCTGCATGCAGCCCAGGCATGTGCTCTCACCAGGAATCAAATTAGTGAACTCCAGGTGCATGTGATGACGCTCAACCAACTGAGCCACACTGGCCAGGGCAGTACCACTGCATTTAATGTCACTGAACTGGACACTTAACGTGGTTAATTTTACTACAAGTTAAAATGTATAAATTTTTAGCACAATCGAAAGGAAAAACTACGTGTGTGTGGGTTCTGAAAACCATATCCAGGGATTTCAGAAGTTTCTCATAACTGTCTAATAAATTTTAAAAACTTCTGTCCAATATAAAATCTGTGAAAACTCTGCCAGGTTGCTCCTTCTGCAACATAGCTCCTTTTAAGCCAGTCTGCTTGAGGCCTCAATAATCCCCTATTCACCAGGAATTCGTAAACAGCACTTACCCACAGAAATCCCCAGCTAAAAGTAACATAGAGGAAAGTATGATGTAAGAGTGGCTGTTAGACAAGGAGCCTGTGGCAACATCATTTGCTTCCCCCAAACTGTGCGCCCCTGTGCGGAGCTGGGAAGCACAGAAACCTCCACCTCTTACCCCAGGATTGGCCTTACTCTCAGTCCTGGATAGTTGCCATCAGGGCAAGCAAAGGCTGGTGGGCAGGAGTTACAAGTGGAGCCTCCGGATCCACTGACTCACCGACAGTTCAAGTACTTCCAGGGGGTCCAGCACCATTCCAAAGAGCTGGGGTTGGCTGCAGCCATCCGGGCCCTGCACTCTCCTGCCTCTGAGTTTAATCTAAAGTGAGCTTATTGGGAAGGCTAGTGCGGGCTGGGCTGGGCTGGGCTCAGAGGCTCCAAAGCTGCAAGAGCTATAACTGCCTGAGGTCGCAGGTAGATTTCCCAAGACTGAAAATCACTTCAACGTGCCAGAGGTATTTGAAATAAGGGGAAAACCCAGAGCCACAGGCTACAGCTGTCATTGCCATTCTGTTTATAATGCACCCAAGAGAAAACTTTATCTCTGCACACGCACTGAGCTCAGACCTGGGTATCCTCTGTCTCTCTCCGACTAAAATATGAGCGCCCTTGTGGTCTCCACGTGCGCTTAACCAGAATCTAATGCAATGTATGGTGCTTTGAAGGCGCTCAGCAAGTAAGTGAGAAACGCAGCTATGAAGCTGCAACCATTAAGCACGGGCAGAAAGATCTCCCCAATGTTTTATAGATGCAAACACTGCAGGTGCTGTCACTTTGAGACCTCTCCGTTGTCTGCAGGTGCCCCACCCAGACTTCGGCACCCCCTGGAACTACCTACCAGCAATGGTGACCAACAGACCGACAGCACGCACATGATCCCCATGAGCTGGATGGCCGTCTCAGTGGTGATCCTGCCCCACTGGGCGCTGGACTGCGATGCCATGGCCTTGGCCCGGCAGCGGGATACCAAGGCCTTAATGGTGGCCAGGTTGCAGGCGAATGTGATGGTCAGCGCAGAGAGCCCCAGGAAGGCAAAGGTGGAGGCGAAGAAAAGGTTGCCCCAGTTGTGCGGGGGGCCAGTCCCGTTGCCACCTCCGCCGGTGCTAATGAAGCACCACGTCCCGGGCCACTGGACGGTGTAATGGCCCACGCCCAGCACGGGCAACAGGGCGAAGGCGAGCACCGCCAGCCACACGCCGAGCAGCACGGAGCGGGTGGCACGCGTCTTCATGTGGCTCGCGTACCAGTGCGGCGCCCGGATGGCCAGCGCCCGCTCGATAGCCATGGCGCTAGCGACGAAGAGCGAGGAGAGGCCGAAGACGGTCATGGTCAGACCGAAGAAAGTGCACAGCCTCCCCGAAGGGTCCAGGTGCTCCCAGCGCTGCTTGGACAGGTACACGACGATGACCACGGGGCTGGTGAGCAGCTGCCCGACCATGTCGGTGAGCGCCAGCCAGCCGATGCACAGCAGGAACGACTTCTTGCGCTTGCTCTCCCGGCGCCGGTAGCTCCGCGACACGAGCAGCATGGCCAGCGCGTTGCCCACGAAGCCCGTGATCAGCATGGTAATCGGGTACACCACGGACACCGAGCGGCAGTCCTCGCCGGTCCCCGGGGAGCGCGTGAGGTTGCCCCGCGCCTCCTGGGAGCGCTCGGGCGCCCACATGCCCGGGTAGGAGTGGTTGAGACGGGTGCAGAAAGGGGCGCTCCCGTCGCCCCGCGCTTCCTTCATGTCAGCTTCGAGGTGAGGGTCCGACGGCGCCCAGAGAAAAGCAGCGGTTGCTGGCAGGCGGGGCAGGGGAAGCGGCGGAGGTCTGGAGCGACCCGGGCTGATGCTGGGCTGGGGCTGTCTTCCATGGTGCGGGGCGCAGCCGCCGCCTCGCTTGGCTACATTGGCCGCCGCGGCAGCCTGGGCTTTCTGGCCAAGCACGCAGCCGGGCCGTCCGCTCCGGGAAGCCTGCAGCTCTCAGGCGCGCTGAGGTGCCTCGCCCCTTCTATAAGGACGAGGGGGGCGGGGCACCCGTGGGTGTGGGCATAAGTGCGGTGGGAGGGGCAGGACAACCCACTGAACGCGGCTCTCCGCTGCGGAGTGAGGGCGACCCTGGCCGCGTGAGATGGGGAAAACAGAACCTCCAAGGGGGATCCTGTCGAAATGCCCGGCTTCTGGCCTGACCAGATGCCCTGCCCGCTCTGCGTTCCCTCTGTCTCTGCCAGAGGAGCATCCGTGGGTGGCCGGGGGCTGAAATGTCTCTCTGGGTTTCCCAGCCCCAGGCTAGTTGCCAAGGCGCGAGGAAAGCGCCCGCCCTCCTCCTCCACCCGCAGGAACTGGACCCTCCTCCTGAAGATCTCTTGTATCCCTGGCAAGTGTAACTCACCTGTCCCAAAGTATTCTAGGCAAACCACACTCCTTAGCAGAGCTGACTGTGAACTTTCTCCTTCCTACTTCAGGAACGATCACGAGCAGTCCAGGCTGCCCTGTCCCCCTGAGGTGCACTGAAACTTCTAAAACTAGTAGTGCCTTGGGACTCAAGGAGACAGTAGGTATAGGGAAACAAAATAAAATCTGCTGGTCCAATTAAAAAATGAAGATATCCCAGCTCCCAACCTCCCAACTAAATTCCTCCTCCCCTTATAAACAAGCCAGATAAAACAGCCAAAGTGGCTAGAGGCAGGTGGCCGCCTCTTGCATACCGGAGATCCTGCAGTCAACTGCTGCTAGCTGTGGGAAATGGTGGCGGGGCGGAGGGGTTTGAGGGGGGGCAGGGGGCGGGAAAGAGGCATGCTCTCACAAAACCTCCAATCATTCTTCTAAATTAAGATTGGAAACTGTATTTAGATGTTTGGAAGGCCTTTGCCTTTAGTGAAATGGGCATGATTGACTATGTTTTAAGACAATATTTTGTTTTTTAAAACATGATTGAATATGTTTTAAGACAATATTTTGTTTTCACAAGTATTTTCTCATTTTATCAGATATCCTCCAAGGTCCCCTTGCTATTATTATTCCCTTTTATGGAAACTGAGGCTCCATAAAGTTAAAATATATTCCTGTCTTTCAACAATTCAATTCCCGTCTCTTCTCATAGCACAGATGGATACCATCACATGGATACCATCAACACTCTCAGCAGATGAAGATCAATGGTAAGACCAGTTGTTGCCAAATCTAGAAAGGGCTTTGTTTGCCCATGAAAATATTGTAAAAATTATGTACAAACCTCACTTTTCCTCATATTTAATCATTAGACCTCATCAGAACTATGACCATGATTCAGACTTTGGATTGATTTTTACAGTTGATCTGACAGTTTGTCTTTTCTAGTTGGTATTCTTGGAGAATGTAAATAAGTGGTAGATGATGTGAATGGAATATGTTCTCCTGCATTCTTTTTTCTAAATGTTATTCTAAAAGGACAAATCTTTTAAAAAATATATTTATTGATTTTTTTACAGAGAGAGGGATAGTTGGAAGCATCAATGAGAGAGAAACATCAACCAGCTGCCTCCTCCACACTCTTTACTGGGCATGTGCCCACAACCAGGTCCATGCCCTTGACCAGAAATGAACCTGGGACTCTTCAGTCAGCAGGCCAAGACTCTACCCACTGAGCAAAACTCATTAGGGCTCTTCTGCATTTTTTCCTGTGCTGTTTTCATTCTAAGAGTTTAAAAATATATCTTTATAAGATGCTATATTTTTTAAAGAAGAAAAGCCAAAATAGAACTTAAAACACCATTTTAACATGAGTTAATCCCATTACTAATTTTGTGATTTGCTGTCATATGAAAAATTTCTTAAACTTTTCAATTTTATTTCTTTTTAAATGTCACATTTCTAATGAGAACAATACCAAGGGAAAAAATAGTGAAGTGGTTTGCTTTTTAAATGTTCACTAAACTTTTGTCTTACTACTTTGAATTATTCTTAACCCCAAAATTGGGAAAGTAATTTTCTAAAATGTCATTTGAAAAATAAAATGTTTGATGGCATTCTTAGATATAAACTTTATCCAAAGAAAGTACACATTAAATTTTTTTGGCAATAAATTTCTAGTGTAATTATATATTTTAAAAATGTAAGACCTTTTCATGATTTATGTAGCTAAGAAAGCAAAGCTGAATTATTCTCACCTTATTTATGAATATGACTTTAAAATTTGACTTTCTCAACAACAAAATTGAAAAAGGTATAGCCACAGAAAATAGACTTATGGTTGTCATAGGGAATGGAAGTTGGGGGGCTGGGTGAAAGAGATAAAGGGATTAGAGGTGCAATCCCTTTAACTGTACAAATTGACAGTTAAAAATAATGGCAGGGATGTAAAGTTCAGCATAGGGAATAAAGTCAATAATCCTATATAATAAAAGGCTAATATGCAAATCAACCGAAGGGCAGAACAACCAGTCACTATGATGCACACTGACCACCAGGGACAGATGCTCAAAGCAGGAGCTTCCCCCTGGTGGTCAGTGTGTTCCCACAGGGGGAGCGTCACTCAGCCAGAAGCCAGGCTAATGGCTGGCAAGCACAACAGCTCTGGTGAGAGCCTCTCCCACCTCCGAGGCAGTCAGACATTTCCCGAGAGTTCCTGGACTGCAAGAGGGCACAGACTGGGCTGAGGGACCCCCACCCCCACCCTGAGTGCACAAATTTTGTGCATTAGGCCTCTAGTATTGCAATAACTATGTATGGTGCCAGGTGGGGAATACTTTGTTAAGAATATGATTGTCTAACCACTATGCAATACATCTGAAACTATTACAAAATAATATTGACTAAAAACTGTAATTGAAAAATAAAATCTGAAGTTCTTTAAAAATATAAAAATAAAAATGTGAAGTCATAATTAAAAAAAAATCTCTCCATTGCAATGCATACTGTAGCCAGTTGGACTTCATATAATAGGAACAAACATCAGGCCATGTAATATCCAAGAATTAATGTTAACGCCTTTACTCGCCTCTCCACTATTGCACCATTAGGTCTCTTGTGTAACACTTTCCTTCTTTCAGTGTTTTCCTTCATTCTATTTTTGTCTATTTTGTAGCTATTCACATTGTAAAACAGTGATTTTGGGGATCTGAGGATTCACACAAATAGGACACTGGCAGTTGACTCGTTTGGCATCTTTTAAAAAACACTGATTTTAAAGAGAGACACAGAAACATCTGTGTGTAAAAGAAACATCCATAGGCTGCTGCTTCTCACTTTGATTGGGAAGCAACCAGGGACCGAACCTGCAACCTGAATATGTGCCCAGACCCACAACCCAGCTACCAGGCCAGGTGCCTGTTTGGTACTTTCTGATGTTAGAGCAGAAAAAGTATGAATTTCTGAATTTTGGTCACCAGCACCCCCTAGTGACGAAAAGTTCTAATAATTTCTGAAAGACATGTTTTGCTTAAGTAACCTGATAGCTTTCCTAGGGGTTTACTAACTTAACCCTGGTTATTTTGTTTTCCTTTGAATGCACAAACTGGCATGTCTGCTTAATCAATAAACCAGGGGAGAATTAAAATTATAGTCAGGTAATTTAAATAGCACATGTTCAAATATATATTTTTTAAAGTAAATATTCACACTAGAGGCCTGGTGCTCAAAATTTGTACAGAGGTTGGGAGGGGGGGTTGCCCTCAGCCCAGCCTGCACCCTCTCCAATCTGGGACCCCTCAGGGGACATCAAAGTGCAGTCAGACATCTCTCTCATAATGTGGGACTGCTGGCTCCCAACCGCTTGCCTGCCAGCCTGACCATCCACTAACCACTCTTGTCAACCTGATCAACTCCTAATTGCTCCCTGCTGACCCATTCACTGCCAACTGCCTTCCCCTGCCAGCCCGGTCCCCCCAAATGCACTCCCCAACAATTGTCTTCCCCTGCTGGCCATCTTGTGACCACATGGAGCAGCCATCCTGTGCTAGGGCATGATGGTCAACTTGCATATTATCACTTTATTATATAGAAGGATATTATACACTAGAGGCCTGGTGCACAAAATTCATGCACGGGGGAAGGGGGCAGGGGAAGTCCCTCAGCCCAGCCTGCACCCTCTCCAATCTGGGACCCCTTGAGGGATGTTTGACTGTCCTTGAAGGCCCGGTCCCAGTAGGACTGGGCCTAAATGGGCAGTCGGACATCCTTTTCACAATCCAGGACTGCTGGCTCCAAAATGTTTGCCTGGCTGCCTCCGATTGCCCCTAACAGCTTCTGCCTGCCAGCCTGATTACCCACTAACCACTACCCTGCCAGCCTAATTGATGATTAACTACTTCCCTGCCAACCTGTTTGCCCCCAACTTCCCTCCTCTGCCAGCCTGGTCACCCCTAACTGCCCTCCCCTGCAGGCTTGATCACCCACAACTGCCCTCCCTTGCAGGGCCTGAAATCTCCCTATGGCCCCCGTCTGCTGGCCATCTTGTGGTGGCCATCTTGTGTCCACATGGGGGCAAGATCTTTGAGCACAGGGGGCCAGATCTCTTGTGTGTCGGAGTTATGATCAATCTGCAAATTCCTCTTTTATTAGATAGGACTATTGACCTAGTGCATGAAATTCGTGCACTGTGGGAGGTTTCCTCAGCCCAGCCTGCCCCTATCACAGACTGGGAGCCCTCAGATGTCCTGATGACTGAGGCCTGCTCCCACATCAGTCTGGCCACCCTGGTAACCAGCTGATCAAGGGAAGGTGCCAGGCCCATTACCCTGCTGCTGCAGCCACGGCAGCCGCCAAGGTGTTTTCATCAACATGGACTCTAGTCACTTCACTGTGAAAAAATGACAAATTTCTTTAGGCATTTTCAAGATGTGTCTTTCATAGGATATGACATTTTTTTTTTTTTTAAATCCTCACCTGAGGATGTTTCCATTGATTTTTAGGGAGTGTGGAAGAGAGGGGGAGACAGAAACATCAATGTGAGAAGGACACTTTGATTGGTTGCCTCCTGCATGAGCCCTGACCTGGGCCCCAGCCAGGGAGGAGCCTGTAACCCAGGCACATGCCCTTGATCAGAATCAAACCCGGACCCTGCAACCAGCAGGCCAAGGCTCTATCAACTAAACCAAACCAGCTAGGGCAGGATGTGACATTTCTTAGCCCCTCCAGCAGCGGACCTTTGTTTATTCCTCCAAGAGTGTGGTGGAAAAACCCTAGATCACCTTCTTGAATTCTTATAACCCAGGTTACCAAGAACATTGCAAGTGGGGATGTACAGGAGCTTAGCCAATGAGCAGTCAGAAAGGGTATTCATGCTGGAACTGGTTTGGCTCAGTTGGACAGACTATGGGCCTGCAGACTGAAGGGTCCCAGGTTTGATTCCTCTTCAGGGAATGTGCCTTGGTTGGAGGCACATCCCCAGTGGGGAATATACAGGAGACAGCTAATCAATGTTCTCAACGATGTCCCCATGTCTATTCCTCTCCCCTCTTCTCTAAAAAAAAAAAATAAAAAAAAAATCAACCTATATATTTTAAAATATGGTGTTTCCTCTGCAGCTCATTTGGCCCCTGCATTGTATCTACTGGGCTGAGGCAGGGGGTGCTCCTGACACCAGACTGGTGGCCAGCCTCCCATCCTGGGCGCTGGGCTAGGTGCTTGGACCCAAACCACTGCTTGATGCCTGAGCACATGCAAGTGGCTGGGGGCAGGAAAATCCCTGTCGCAATGTAAATATTCCTGCCCTGCACCCAGCCACTTGTCTGCTGCAAAGTCCTGCAGTGGCTGGGGGTGTTCTGGGAACTGTGCCCACTCAGGGCCTAAGTGCAGGCCTACAGCCTAGGAGTGGCCTGGGTCCCAAGAACATACTTGGGATCCAGGCCACTGGATGCCTGTTTATGCAAATTAATTGCCATCTTTGTTGGATTTGCATTTCTCTCCTGATTGGCTTGTGGGTGTGGCAGAGGTATGGTCAATTTGCATATTACTTTTATTAAGATAGAATTTTAACTAAATTTCTAGCTTAGAAAGGATTTTAACCCACCAATTGAATTGTATTACTCATGCGTCTTACATTTTAAAACACAATGAATATTGACTGTGAACTATTTACTTCTACTGAACTTCTATTAAGAAATGTTAACATTGCCTTTGCTGGTCTGGCTCAGTAGGTAAGAGCCTGGGACTGAAGGGTCCCAGGCCCAATTACAATCAAGGGCACATGCTGGGATTGTGGGCCTGATCCCCAGGAGTGCAGGAGGTAGCAAATCAATGACTCTGTCATCATTGGTGTTTCTCTTCCCTCCTCTCTGAAAATAAAAAATATATTAATATATATATGTATGTATATATATATGTATATGTATATATATAAAAAAAGAAATATAGCAGATATTAACTGACAGATTGCCTGACAGCCTGTCCGAAAGGCTAGGACTACTAGGTAATGACATGGTCTATCAAAGAAATTCACCTAATTCTTGTAACTCAGAAATCCAGGGATGGCATCTTAGTATTCTCAATTGAGTTACAAAGGCCAAGTGTGAAAGGGATGACAGTGGAGCATGTGCGGGACATTCAAATCACAGGAAGCTTATACAACAATGAAAGTCTATTTCAAGTATTTCACGAGTGCCCAGGTATACTAGATTTAGAGTTTGGGAGGATGAGGTGGTGAGATGTCAGTACTTAAGCAAATGACTTTTGTATGATATAAAAGGATTATAGTTTAATCCTGAAAGCCATGAAAAGACACTGAAATGACATAAACAGAATTGATGGTTATAAAGGCCATTTTGGTATTACTGTTTGGTGAAACAAATTAATTCAGCAAATACCATGGAAAACCTTCTACTTGCCAGACAGATTAGAGGTCAGATGACCATTTAGGAGGCAACTATAGTATCTTAGTTTACAAACCAAAGCAGTGGCAGTAGTAATGGAGCAGTGTGGTTTTGAGGCTTTGAGGTGGAACTATTAATTCTAAGTAAATCAGATTTGGGTTAGAGAAGGGAGGGAAGCAAAAAGAGAATCGAAGGATTTCTTCCTATTGATCAATGTCACCCCAATTTAATTAGAGGAAGAGGAAAGAAAATAAAACTCAAATTCCCAAGTTACTGATAATGCTCTTTATTGATATGAAATATAATACTAGTTTTGGTGGACGCCAGAGGAATTTAGATATGATGAAACTGACATTTATTTAAAGGGAACCATACACAGTGGGTAGAGATACGGATTGGGTGCTATAGAAAGGGGTAAATAGGAAATAAAATTTGAGTGTTAGCATTATATGAAATATCTGAAGACATGAGTAAAGGGTAAAATAACAGCCAATATTTGTTATATACTTATATGCCAAACAGAAAGAACATGGCCTGGGTCATAAAGCTACCATGAAAAATTCAAAGCAGGTACATTAACTCCAGGGGGAAAAATACAGAAATCAGTTATCACTGCCAATTCTAAACTGGATCACACCCACTAAAGCAAACATTACTAGTACTTTGTTACATTCAGGTTGGAAGTACTCAGCCCTTGATGACTCCACTAATAGGCTACAGATGTTTCATTTTGGTGGAGGTACTGAAAAGGTCTTCACCTCATGTTTCAGTCAGTGTTCAGTGTAGTAGTTTAATTCACACAGTATTACAAATTCCTCATTTTCCATAGCCAGTTATTTTTGGTCCCCTAAAGATGTGATTAAAACTTGAACCCTCACAAATTAGCTCACTTTATTAATCTGTAAGATTTCATTCAGGCAAAACTGATTCTTCCCATTCTACCATGTTTTTTTTTCCCCTACCATGAAAAATTCTATGGAATATTCTTCCATTGGATTGAATAGTAAAGGGGTTGTCTTATACATTTTTAGCTTTAGATCCAAGTTTTTTACTTAAGTAATGTTATAGTTTTCTCCATGATCTTCTCCTTAGATGTATTTTAATAATCCATTAAAGTTTTTGTGAATTTACCTGGTTATTATGCTTTTCCTGTGCTGGTACCTTTTATTTTGATAAATACAGACATTTAGGAACTATTACTTAATACATGTTTATCTTCTGTTTCTGTGTTTAATGCTACAACACCCCATATCCTGGGTAAGCACCCATGGGCTACAGTATGGCTGGGGAAAAAATTGTAACATGTTTACTGGTCACTCTCAGTGACTACAAACTTAGCTCTAATACTATATGGATCCATTCCTGATGTTACTCTAATTAACTGTCAAGGCCCCTATTTAAAGTTGTTGACACTGCCACCAGATTGCTAGATCCCATGCCCTTAAGTATTTGATGAACCTCTCAAACCCTTCTTCCTTCTCTCCATCATTTACTTTCTGTTCTATTGGAGTATGGAGGCATGTCAAAAACAGAGGAGCCAACCTGAAAAAATTCCTAATGGCTAAAGATGAAACTATTTGAACCATAAACTAAACACAGCACTGGACTATGACCTAAAATCTAAAAAAATAAATATGCATGAGTCCATGCTAATATAAAGCAGACAAAACTTCCTTACAGAAGAATCCAAATTCTGGAGAGCCTTCCCGCATAGGAGATGGCATTTAATACTGCCACTCCCATCCCTACACTGAAGGTGGACTATACTTAATGATTTGTTACTAAAAAATGGGAGTAGGTTAAGAAGAGACTACAATAGTGTATTAGAGCAATTCCTATCTTAACCGAGTGACGAAGGTTAATGTCTATAGTGATGTTATATGGATACCATGTTGTAACCCCGGCATGACATGGAAAGAGCACTTTTCTTCTATGGTATTCATTCATATTCCAAAAACCCATACCCTCAGTCTAATAACAAGGAAAAAATAGACAAAATGGGAGGATATTCACAGGATACCCGGACACTATTCCTCAAAATTGTCAGTCATCAAAAGCAAAAAAAAAGACCAGAGGAAAATGTGGTACCTGGATTGGATCTAAGAACAAAGTAATGAAAAAATGATAAAATTCAAATAAAATCTGAACTGTAACAATATACCAATGCTGCTTTCTTAGTTTTGACAAAAATATGTGGTAATATCTTAATGATGGTAGAAACTAGATGGGGAGTTTATGGAAACTCTCTCTATAATCTTCTCAAACTGAACATGTCTACCTATCTTCCCATACATGGCTGAAATTACTACCTTCTTATAAAATCACTAGATTAAAAAACATCTGACCATTTTGGCTTAACATTATCTTCTCTAAAGGGCAGGGTTATCATAGGTAATACTGAATTTTGCCATCAGATTTGGGGGTTAATCCCCATTCACCCATTCCTTGGCTCCCTTGGGCAAGTTTTTTAATTTCCTTAAGCTGTGTAATGCTCCTTTTATGTTAAATGGGACATATTATGTAAGGGTGACAAAAAAATTAAGTAATACCTGTAAACCACTTATTACATACCTTAAACTGACTTTTAATTTCATATCTTCTTACTAATATCTACAAGGCAGGCTATAAATGCCACATAGGAAGAAGAGATGAGAAAGAAACTTTTTTGAGACAAGACTTGTTTTATCTTGATAAATGTGTCTAAGAGATGGTCTTACATTTAGAGCTTACTCTGAACTTGGTGAAAGGACTACGATTAGAAACTTAAGATAACTTAGCAGCCCAAAACAGTTTGGCTCAGTGGACAGAGCGTCGGCCTGTGGACTATAAGGTCCCAGGTTTGATTCCGGTCAAAGGCACATATGTACCTTGGTTGCAGGCACATCCCCAGTATAGGGTGTGCAGGAGGCAGCTGACCAATGTTCTCTCTCATCGATGTTTCTAGCTCTCTATCTCTCTCCCTTCCTCTCTGTAAAAAAAAAAAAAAATCAATAAAATATGTATTTTTTAAAAAATAAGATAACTTAGCAGTTAAAAAGAACAGTTATTGAGTGCAATAAAGTGAGTTTTAAGAGTAATTCAGGTTCTGTTCCCAGTCAGGCCATATGCCTGGGTTGTGGGCTCGATCACCAGTGTGGGGCATATAGGAGGCAGATGAACAGTGATTCTCTCTCATTACTGATGTTTCTTTCTATCTCTCTTCCTTTCTGGGGGGCAGGAGGGGAAAGTAGTTCAGGAAGCATGCTATGGTGTGCTATGAAATAGATATGTAGTATTCTGGTAGAAAGTACTAAGCTAATTTAAAATCTACATTAAAAAGTCACAAAATTTTTGAGTACCCAAGGTGATAGTGATAATGCTTTGTAATGTTTTAAATCAGGCACTCCTATATGAAAATAAGATGATGTTATATACAGGGTAAGTGAATATAAAGAGTTTAAAATGCACACTAAGAAGTAACAAACAAGACTGCAAATAGCTTTAAAAATGAACATTAAATCAGCATTTAAAAATTCTAATTTATTTCTAACAAACACCACTTGATGCTTGACTCACAAGCTTTATTTACATTTGTCTACAGCATCATTTCCTTATGGACTACTACAACTTAGTTAAACCAAATGAAATCATAATCATCTGAATTGTCTGTAAATGACTATTAGCTAAATTTATAATCTTGCATTTACTTAGTACAGCCAAAGTTTAAATACAGAAAGCACAAGAATAAACCAATAGTAACATGTAGAATCTAAAAGATCATCTGGGCATTTTAGGAGATGGACTTTCAAGAAGTCTGAGGCACAATTACGAGATAAAAGTTCTTGTGCAAACTACAGTAAATGTAGGAAAGAAAATTAAGACAAAAAAACAAGGGGCAAGTTCATTGTAAAAATATTATCAAAATATTTCTACATAAGATATTTTGATTTCATCTTTAGATCAAGTGAAGAGAAAAATCACTCATTTTAAAATAAAGAAAGAAATATAATTTTGTTTGGTCTGTCTACAAAATACCTTAAAGCATTTTAGTTTTTTACTTGCAGAAGACATTACTGTTCAAAAAACCCTCCCTCAAAACAGAACACGAATAATGGGTATTGATCCCCATGACAAAAAGTCCTCAAGCACAACTGCTGATTTTCCTTAACATACTTACCTTGCATGGTCACTGAAGATACTGTTAAGAGAAACCTTTTGTTTTTAAACCAAAAGACGTAATAAAGCTCGTGACCAGATTTTAATTTTGAGAAATAAAACAAATTCAAGTATTTTAAGCCATAAGTAATTTCAAGTGAACAGGAACAATTTATTCTGCTTGTGCCATGCAGAAATATTCATTTATTAATCAAGAAAATTTTATAAAGTGTTTAAAGTTAAACATCTCACAGAAAAGGTTTGCTTAAATTAACGTCTCTGTTGGTCTTTCACCCAAAGAGAACTATACTTCAGAAGCTTTCTTCATTAATTATAATTTAGCTTGGTCTACCTTATCACGTTGTAATTGGATTTTTAAGAGACATCAAACAAAGCTTCTTAAAATATTAAGATTAATATTTTGAAATGTTTTTCTCATCAGACAACCATATCAAATTAGAAATGAACTGTTAGATATTCTTGCTCAAAATTATATGTCAGAGAGTGAGAAATATGGAACACCTTTCTCCTTCTACAATTCACAAGATTTTTCTGCATTCAATGTGGTGCAAAAAACAAAACTGAATAAAAGACAGACAATGATTCTAAGGCACCCTTAGCATAGGGAATTTAAGAATGAAGTTTCTAGTTGGCTGTTTTACAACTAATTTAACTTTTTCTGAGAATCACTTTGACATAGGTTAACATAAAGAGGCTGACTCCCTTTCTCAGGTTAACATAAATAGACTGTTTCCAACTACTTCACCACAGTCTTGCCTCCATGCCCAAAGATTAGGCAAGCCTAAGGTAACCTTAAGTCACTAAACAATTCCTATTTGGAAATGAGAAAAACAAGTGTTCAAATTAGGAAACAAAATAAAAACAAAAACAAACGAAGTACTGTTATAGATGAGATGGTTTAAAAAAAAATGGCTGTAAATAAAGAACGATAAATAGAGCATCTATTTTGGGACATTATGGCTTAAAATACTATTTACTTTTAATTTCACACATAAACACAGCTGTTTTGTTCTGAAAAGCAATGAAAGGCATGCACCTCTACTAGAAGACTTAGCACTTTTGACCAAGTAAGACACCAACTTCTTAAAAAATATGCTTCATGCACTGTACTGGATATTTTTTTTAGATGTAAATTTTAATACATTATTTCTTTTTTAAACTTGAACGGGAACCAGAATGGGATGATCCAGAAGATGACCTGTGGTGCCTGTAAGACATAATGGAGAAAGCAGGTAGTCATAATAAGCTGGAGATGGATATCATCATTCATTCATAAGACTTTGAGAATATACAAAAATCAAATCTAATTATACTAGAAAAATAATTAAAATCTAAGACATAAACTTATACACATAAAATTAGTGTTTAGACTTTGGATGCGAGCCCAGTAACAGTGTAATTCAAAATTCTCTATAATTAAAAAAACCTCTCATTTCAAGATATAGCCACCTCTCAATTATTTAAGGTAAGGAAGAAAAGCCTTGCAAAAACATGTAAAATTACAGATAATATACATCAAAGGCATATAAAATTGTTAATGGAAGAGTAACTAAAACAATCTCTGTGATAACACTGTAGATAGTGTGGTAAGTATATGTAAAACTGATACAGCAAGGCTTCTGTGTATGAGAATATATATTCATAAATAACTACATTTTGGAAATCTAGGTCTCACAAGATTGTACAATTAGTTAAATGGTTATATTCATGCAGCTAATATGAATAAGTCAATATATCAACCTGGGTAAAGTAGTGGTGTTCCGAGGGGTTGGCCCTGGGCTCAGGGTTGTTTAGTGTTTTCACCAATCACCTGGCTTATGGAATAGAGAACATGTTCATTAAGTTTAGATGACAACAAACTATGGGGATTATATGTGGCTAAAATAAAAATTTGCAGAAGTATTAAGAAATCAACAGAATGAATTTCACTCATGTATGGAGTTATTTTCTTACAAAAAATAAAAATAAAAAACAAAATCAAACCAAATGCAGAGAAAGAAGACTAGTTGTGTGTAACCTTAATATCTAAACTTCAAAATGTGAAGCAAAACTAATCATTCTGTACAAATAGGAATCATGAGGCATCCTACCATTAAACCCAACAATCAGACTTTACCTAATCATTACTCTCAGAAGCAGAAAGGATAAGAAAAATTTTGCCAAGGATACAAAGAAAGCCATTAAACTGACAGTGTAATTAGACATTGAGAATCAAGAGGGAAGTTAATTAATTAGCCTGCTGTAGGTAGGAAAGGCTGACAGATGACATGCTCTCCAAACTAAAAAATGTCCACACAGATAACGTAATCAAGTAATGGTCTTTCTCAAAAAACAAACAAAAACAAAAAAACAAAACACAAAAAATAAACCGAGTTTTGTACAGCAAGATGAAAAATGTATTAGCTATAAGAACAATTTCCTTATAAAGAGTATAAAACAATAATTTGCTGTGAAAATGCATTTACACATATTTAAATGAGGACAGATTTCCAATGATCTAGAAAAATTATTTTTACTAGATGCCCTAGAATACTAATTTCTAATATTTAATGTAAAATTGATAATATAAATTAAATACATATAAAATCAACTATATTACTTCAACACACAGCTTTTGAATGAAAATCTTAAAAGACAGAAATAACCGAGAGTTGGCTATAATTATATATGAAAATAAGTATTTAAGGAATAAAATGAACAGATAGAAGAGTGGTTTGATCTACAACTTTTCTAAACAACCTGATCAAAGCACAAAGGATAAACAAAGTAATTAATGTTTTTTGAAGTTTAAAGTTGAAAAGTACAATCTTAAATTGGAATAAAGAAGATTATAAAAATCTAATCCTTGACTAGAAGTTTAATCTATTAAACACACTTAAGAACACCCATTCTTATTTCTACAGAAACCCAAACCTTTCGGGTGACCGTGATCTTGTTCGTCTTTTTTTTCGATCACCAGATGAAGATCTAGAACGACTTCTCTTTCTGTTCCTCTCAGGAGAAGATGATGAACTTGAATAAGATCTTTTTCGTGGGGAAGAAGAGCCCCTGTGGGATCTGGAGCTGGATCTTCATCGATTGAGAAACAAATCAAACATTTCATTAAAAGAAGAAATGAGGCAGATCATTTAGTTAAAAGCTCCAAAAACAAAAAGGATTTAAAACTGAAAATTTTATGAGAAGAAATACTTACTGCTTACTCAACAGAAGACTTCTGGTTCAACCATAAAAACAATTCTATTTAAATACATTTACTTTAATCTCATCCCTTTTTAAAATTGTAAGGTAAGTGTTTACTACTTATGATTAACAACCAGCTCAATATATTAAAGTAGAATTTTATATTACTTTTTTAAAACTTAAGGCTTTCATTTTAAAGTATACATTAATAGCAAAACCAACAAACTGTGCATTTACAGATTTTGTCTAGAAAATAATCTTTCCATTTGGAGAAAAATATGTACCACATATATACAACTTCCTGAGAAAAGTAAACATAACAATCCCTTGTGGAATTATAAAACTTATTAAGTTGCTATAGAAAAAGCAGGGAAAGGGGACAGAAATGAGAAAAACAGCAACTATTAAACTGCTAAATATTCAAAGAAAAATAAAATGAGTAACTTTAAAACTTTATTTATATCAGCAATATTTATTTTTATGAAGGCCCACTATTCATGAAGTATTGACATTCACATGTTTTAGGTAGCGGTAAACATGCAAATGTTTAAATGCAATTTTTTCTTCATTTACATATTTTGGCTGAAGTAATTTAGCTCAAACTTCCCAAAAAATTCACCTTTGGGCTTAAAATAAACTTCAGAAAGCCCAAAAGGAGAATTCTTTGGAAAGTTATAAGCAATGAAAAAAATGTTTGGAAAGAATATAAAGGCTGTTCTGTAAACCTTATTATAGTGCTTCCCAAAGGGAACTAGGACTTATCTTCACCTCCGAAGCACTCAAAAGACTAAAACAATGATAAACATACATCATTACCAGTAGCAATAGACTCATTTGCTCTTTTTTTGTATTGGATTAATACAAATGTGCATATCATTCTTTTCCTCTTAATGTTGTTAAACTCTTGTTGCCCTCTAATGCTATAGACTTGGCTCTAATAAGTTATTAAGGAGCTAACACTAAATTTCAGCATAAAGTTCCACACAAGATGAATTTTTTTCCTTATTCATGTTAGATGCCTTTATTAGATTAATAAATTAAGTTAAAAAGAGATGCAGTATATATTTTGATAATGTTTAGAAAAACTAGTCTCATGTGCTTTTTTAGAACTCGTATGACTAAATGCAACCTAGAGTTAACAACAATATTACTTAAGATCACACTCTTAGACTAACCAAACAACTTCTTCAGTTTGTGAAATTTGAGGAGTGTCTGCTCTCACATACTGCTGCTTAAATAGTCTATGTAATATTACAAAGAAATGAAAATATGTATAAGACGCTCCTCCCAGAAACTTTATCTGATATAATTAACAATTTCTGTAAATATTGAAACAATTGCCTTGTAAAACAAAATCTGTTTTGAGGCGAACTTATTTTTCTTCCTTTTAAAAATAAGGAAAAAGCCCTGGCCAGTGTTCCTGCTTACCAGAAGGCTCACAGGTTTGAGTTTGGTCAAGGGAGCACACCTGCGCTGCAGGTTTCTGCCCCACTCAGGGTGAATGTGGGAAGCAATGTGTGTGTCTCTCTCTACTTCCCCCTTCTCCCTCCCTTCCAATCTCTAAAAAGCAAAGGTGAAAATATCCTCCAGTGAGGATTAACAAAAATAAACATTTCCTTTTTATTTGGATATCTCTAATTTTATTTGAACTACTACTGCAAACATAACTAATATATGAGATATTTGGTAATAAGACTTGGCTCTATCTTCCTACTTCATCACATTTTAACACAAATAACAAACCTCGCATAACGCAAAATAACCTTAATTCAATCATGGGAATGTCTTTGCACACTGCAGGCAATGGAAATATCTTATGGTGAGAATATTAAGCCAAGGCAAGTGCATTAGTTTTCTAATGCTAAAATAAAATTGACAAGTAGAAGCAAAATAAAAGAAAAAAAGCAGCAACACCTTCTGCGGCCTTTAAATACTTTTTTCTCTCTGCTTTACAGAGAGATGCTACCTCATTCACCTTGATTTCGACCCACGAGATCTCGAATGTTCTCTGGAACTGGAACGAGATCTTGACTGCGAACTGGAAGAACTTCTTGAACGGGACCTGGAACAACATGGAAGAATTTTTTTTTCCCCAGGGCCACTTAATTGAACTTTGTGATATGAACACTGAAAGAAAGATATGCATTAGAATTCATTTTCATGTAAAAGGACAACTATTTGATGTATGTTTCATAACAATATTTTAAAATAACTATATTTTGATATATATGTAAAAAAAATATAGGAAATTTTTTGAAAATAATCAACTACCACTTTTCAAGTATGACAAAAATTACTCTAAGTATTTATTACTCAAGATGTACAAATTAAAACATTTTTATTAACACTGAATATTTTACATTTACAATATTTGAAAGTAACTTAACAGGACTTAACATATCCAAAAATCGGAATGTTGCAGTTTATGTTTAATTACCTCTGGAATATCTATTAATTTTCCTTATAAAATTCCTTCCATTTCCTCATTCACTATTTAGTATGAACCCTATTTGTTTAACCCTATTTTTCTTCCTGCTCAAATGTTAGGAAATTAAAGGGAAAATACATTAAAACCCTGTCACTTTTTAGGTAATTACATTATTAAAAAATGACACAGGGAGATATGGTCCATTTAAATTTCAGAAGTCATAACAGAAAATTCAGTGCTAATCTTACACCTTTAATTTGTTCCTTAAAATAGCCTGCAGCAAAAGAATGTAACATTTTCATCTTAAAATTATCTTTAGAATCAACTACCTTTAAGCTTTAACTAACTGTTAAGTACTCAATTAGTGAATTAGTGTTTAGTGTTTCCTAAACACTTTAAAAATTCATTGCGCGTTGATTAAACTGAATAAGAAGTCAAGAGAACAATTTACACAAAGCACTTATTTTTCTCACATAAAATTTTATTTTTATTGTTGACTACTCAATCAGGAAATATTTACTAAAATTTTACATTACTAACAAAACATATTCAAGTACACCATCAATTGACTCCTCTAATTTATTCCTGAACATCTCAAAATTATAAGTATAAGCCAATAGAACTTATATGACTGAATTTTCTCCTTTATTCAGAATACCTATAACAAAGTAAATTAAGCACTATGTAATAAGCAAAAAATTAAAGCCTAGAAAATTTCTATAGTAGCCTTTACCAGTGAAAACAAATATTCACTTTACGTAAAAAATTTTAAATGTAAACTATATAGATAATACACTTTATGTAATAATGATTTAATTAGATCATTAAATTCTATTTTAATAAAAGGTCTGGAGATAAATGGACTGAGGAAGTTTCATATTAAAATTTGCATTTCTGAAAATACTGGACAGTAACTTCAAAGCACTAAGAAAAAATTATCTTTTAAAAGGTGACTTGAAAGAAATCTCTAAAATAAAAGCTTATTCAGTCAATAAAAACAAAATTTATAAATAAAGAAGTTAGATACTGACATTTTGACTGGTGTTACCCTTGACCTGTACCCGTTTACCTGGACCTAGACCTTGAACTTGAGGGGGAGGATGAGCGTGATGAAGATCGTGAATGTGAAGATCGAGATTTTGAGCGACTTCGTCTATTAGATTTCTTTTTATTACTATCTTCTTCTTCACTGGCATCAAGATTATATTTTGAGAGATCAGCATCATCTTCATCCTCATCCTAACAAAAATTCAGAGTCAATTATACCTGACATTTAGATATTAATGCTATCTAACAGGGCTGACGAAAAGTTCCAGGTATTGGATATCACCATATGGGTATACATCACATCACTAATATCTCAGCAAATTCACTCTCAAGCTAAGCAAACTTAACTATCTCAAATATTTCAAAGAAGTAAACGTCATATTTATTTCCTTTTTCTGTCACAAAGTAGTACCAAATAAGCTGTCAAGAATTCTCAATTTTACTCCCATTAAAGTCATTGAATCCATATCCTTTACTACTTCATTCTTTTCTCTATTACAATAACCTTTTGTGATCTCTCTAATTCAGAAAATCCATTCTGCCTCCCCTATTATCTCAATGTTCAAGTTGACCCTTGAACAATGCAGAGGTTAGACGCACTGTCGCATAATTTTTGACTTCCCTAAAACCTACGCAGTAACAGCCTACTGACCAACAGCCTTGCAGAAAACAGTTAATTAAACATTTTATATGGTATATGTATTATATACTGTATTCTTACAATAAAGCTAGAAAAAAATGTTAAGAACATCACAAGAAAATACATTATAATATGCACTGAAAAACAAATCTGTGTATAAGTAGATATGCAACATTCAAACCTGTGTTGTTCAAAGGTCACTTGTGTATGACATTCATTACTCTGAAATATATGTCAGATACCTTGTTTCTTAAAAATTTTGATTTGCTTAGTTGCATTCAAAGGCCTCTTATGATCTTTACTTAGACTTATACATTCAACCATAAAACTTTACACTCAGGCTCACAGAACTAACACCAGGCCTGATGTGGTCGATGCTCTCCCACGTTCTTCCCTTTGCTCTAGTCACACCAGCCTATGTTGATTTTTTTTTAAATGTTGCTGGCTTGTTTCCTATTCAGGGAATCTTTATTTACTTAAGTTCCATCAAAAGAAGGGTGTTTTTGTCTCAGTCATCATTGTACTTCCAGAGCCAGAATAGTGCTTGGCAGAGTGAAAGCTCAAAATCTTTGTGAGAACAAATGAGTACACAGCCAGAACATATCTTTGTCACAGGCCAAACGTAATAAAAAACATTCATATGTTATGTCATAGCTGAAATAACACAAAGGAGAAAAAAGGAAATCATTTACCTCATCCAATTTATATTTGGAAAGATCTTCATCCTCATCCTCTTCTTCTCCCTCAGATTCCTTGTCTTCAACTTCCTTTAAAATAGATGCTGGACCAACTGCCTTCCCCCTGTATTTCTTCTTTTTACGTCCAAACTAGAGAAAAGTTTCATAATATTTCTGTGAGCTAAAAATGCATTAACATTTTTTCTTAAGAAAAATTTGTATGTATTTAAATTAATATGTATTTAAGTCCATTATGCCAATTATATAGTCAATTATGATTTCCTACAATGTAAATTTCTGTTAAGACTCAAAGTGTACTTACAAAAATAAGTTATTTATATTTTTCCTTTGCACTTAAGATACTTTCTAACATGTTTTTCTAATGTATGTTCAAACTGCACACTATTGCATAACTTATTACCTCATCATATTCACCATCAGATTCTTCTCTTTCTATATATTCGACATTTTCTCTTTCATTAAAACCGCCACCATATCCTAAAATAAGGGCATAAATTATTATCCTCTGACAGTTCATTAAAATAGCAAAACAAAAAAAGTCAAAATTATTTCCAAGCAACAGAAAAGTCTTACCAATGAGATTTGCCTGTGCATATAATTACTAGTATTTTAAAAAGCATTATTAAAAAAAAAAAAAAAAAAACACTACAGAGAAGTCTCAATGTGAAACACTTAAAGGTTAGAAAGTCCTGTCACTATATTTCCATCTCCTCAAACCTCTGGTATAACTAAGTTTAAAAAGTAAAAATGACTTTTCTCTTTAGTTTATTATAATACTTCGGGTGAATTGGCCTAAACAAGAACCAAAAGTCAAATTTCACTGTTTACCAATTGCAGATAGTCTATAGTCTTGATATATTGAAATTTTGCTGGGCTAAAGTTACCAATTACATCAGGCAAAATGATAATGGAGATCCAAACTGCTTTTAATGAATACAGAAGTAAAGGACATTGAAGGTTCTCTGAAGCAGAACTTTTAAACTGAAAATATTCTATTGAAAAGTAATCAAGATCAGCAAACCATTATTCTTTGATGTCACAATTAACACAATTCGACTGTCCTTCCCCCTACTTACCCCCCTCAGAGACTAAGTCTTTCATATAGGTTTGTTTCACAGAGATTGGAATGAGAGTGAGTTAGTTTTACAGAAAGTGAGACAAAAGAGTTTGAGTAAATCTCCCATGAAATATAATTGAGGTATCAAGTCGAGAGAAACAATCTACCTAACATTCCAGAGCAATACCAGCACACGAGGCCAGTGATTTCCAGATTTAAGGACTTCAGGAACCAGAAAAACGTTAAACTTGCAAACAAATACTTTCAATTTGGGATTTGTGACTTTAAATTTATCAAACATGGGCATTTAAAGAATGATCATTATCCTATTATCATTTCAGTAACAGCCACAAATAGTGGACCAGCTGTTTTAATAAAATAGCATAACATCTTCTTTAATATAACATTCTTTCTTTTCTTCATTATACTTTGTACCAGTAAAAACGGCAATGTATCAATGTTTCTCTTTTAAATACTTGCATATCATCCCTTTCCTCCTCTTCCTACCTTGTTTCAGAGACAATATGGACTACAATGGAAAAACTTAACAATTTCCTTTTCTTTTTGTCCATAAAACATGAGCAGAAAGTGTATTAAATACCAATAACTTTTCCTTAACATTTTGTCTGTAATATTTCAAAATATAATAAAAAGACAGAACTAAGCACAAGTGGGTTATGTTCACCTGAAGAGAACCAAACATATTCAATGTTAATTCTGGATTATAAACACAATGAAAAGTTATAATTCAACAGTATTAGTTTGTCCCTAAATATAATTAACACTGTATGCGTACATTCCAAGATTAAAGTATGAGTAGTTTGATAACAAATTCTAAGCAATGACTCACAGTAAAAATCTGAACTTCAAAATACTTAGAAGTAGGTTAAAAAAAGAACAACAACAAACCCCCCCCCCCCAAAAAAAAACCACAAAAAACTATGGTATCTCCATCATTTAGTAATTTACAGTTGAAAAATGATATGGCAAACATGAAGCTAAAGAATAATTATAGCCAAAATTTAGAAAGTGAACTATAATTCAAAAAGGTAATTTCGCATAAGTAGAAATTACTTAAATATGAATATCATAGCAAATACAAAGCTATTTGTAGGCCACAGAAAAACCACCTAAGTAATCTGTTGACAACAAAGAGATTATTAAGGTACTACAGGCCCAGTGCATGAAATTTGTGCACTGGTAGAGCCCCTAGCAGCTACTGATTGGGTACATCCTCCCTTCCCCCAAGCTGCCTGCTGCCATAGCCGCCACCAGCCTGGGCCTCCATCCCTTCCTCCAGGCGGCCCTTCCCCCTGGTCAAACTCCCAGATGAACTCCTGGTCAAGGGGACAATTTGCATACTATGCTTTTATTATATAGAACACTGCTTGAACCAATACAACAAATCCACAATATGAAAGGATGGACACATGACACACATAGCCCTCTCTCATGAAAAACCTTGAACATATCATTTCCACTGAAAAAAAAGTTGAGTTATTTTTATTCTTGCCACTCTCCCTCAAAATTTTTTTCTACAAACCAGCAATATTTTAAAAAAAATTGAGGTGTTGCTTCCTTGTTAAAAATCTTTCAGATATTTCCGATTATATTTAGAATAAAATAAACTTCTTACACCATGATTTAAATGGCTTTTGACTATTTCTGAAGTGTTTTCTGGAGCTAGATAGTACATCAAATATGATACAGTCTTTCAACTCTCAGGGCCTTTTTACACAGCTGTTTAGCCTCGCTTGCAATGATCTTCAACTTGTTACCTTGGTAATTCTTTTTATTATTAGCTTATACAATGCTTTATCAAACACAGTTTTCTTAAAAAGACTTCATTAATCTTTGGCTCTAGATGTCTGTTTTGCTTATCCAAGTATCCACAACATCTTGCACGATGGCCAATGAATTTTTTTATTCAATAAATGAATAGAGAAAACAACATAATTCTAGTGCCATTTAAAGGATTTGAGCTTTTAAAAGACGGCTTTAAAATAGTTGGCTTTTTGTTAATCCTCACCCGAGGATACTTTTCCCACTGATTTTTAGAGTGGGAGGGAGGAAGGGGGAGAAAAAGGGAAACGACGACGTCAGAGACACATTGACTGGTGGCCTCCGTGCCCCCATCACGTGCCAGACCAGAACTGGGGATTGAACCTGCAATCCAGGTATGCACCCATGACTGGGAATCAAACCCTCAACCCTTTGGTGCTTAGTCCAATGCTCCATCCACTGAACCACATAGGCCAGGACTAAAATAGGTGACACAAGCAACCAAGAACCTCTGTAGGTGTTAATATAAAAGTATTTTCAAATTTGTCTCATAATAAAATGTAAAGAGGTGAACATGTTTAAATTAAGCCTAAGTTAGGGCTGTGACAATGGAATTGAACAGAGAATAGAGGATGAATATAACATGTACTTCAAAGAAAGACTAAAGCACTAACTTGAAAACTCTGTGATTCTATATTTTGAACAATTTGAGAATTTATTCTAATGAAATAAAAAAAATGAAGATCAGTGTATTAAGATTGTTTCTACTGCAGTTATGCTTAACTAGAGGGCCGGTGCATGAAATTCATGCACTCGGGACGAGGAGGGGGAGATGTGAGACTAAAGTCCTTAGTGCTGCTGTCACCGAGGTGGGAGAGGCTCACGCCACTGCTGCTGCACTCTCCAGCCATGAGCCCAGCTTCTGGCTGAGTGGTGCCCACCCTGTGGGAGTGTAATGACCACTAGGGGGCAGTTACTGAGCATCTGCCCCCTGGTAGTCAGTGTGCATCAAGCAACTGGTCATCCTGCCATTTTATATTAGTCTTTTATTATTTACTAGTGGCCTGGTGCACAAAATTTGTGCACGTTAAAAGGGAATTAGAAGAAATATTTTAATATTGCTATGTGCCCTTTCTCTATAATTAAAGTGTCAGAAATGAAAGAAAATTAGTAAAACGTATATGAAAATCTCCTCTGTCAGAGTATGGGGCATGCCGCAGAATCCAGAGTCAAGTCTCTGCCCACTGTGTGCACCTCAAAATTGAGCGAGACCCAGACCCAGCCAGCCCCACCCCCACCAAGCCCTGCAGGGCAAGGGGCACAGCCTCAGGTACCCTGGCCCAGCAATGGGTAAAGGCATGACCTCAGACCCTCCGGTCCAGTGTAAGGGCACAATAACCATTTGCATATTAGCTCTTTATTATATAGGATACTAATAAAAGGGTAATATGCTAATTTGACCAGGTCAACTGGCCATCTTCTGGATGTCTGACTTCCTTCCAGACAAAGCCATGGTGGTGGGGGCTAAGGTAGAAGCAGTCAGGGGCAATTACACCGGCAGGGGAGAGCAGTTAGGGGCAAGATTAGGCTGACAGGGGTTAGGGGCGATCAGGCTGACAGGGCAGTTGGGGGCATTAGGCAGGCAGGCAAGTGAGTGGTTAGGTGTCAGTGGTCCTGGATTGCGAGAGGAAATGTCCGACTGCTGGGATCGGGCCTAAACTGGCAGTCAGACATCCCCTGAGGGGTCCTGGATTGAAGAGGATGCAGGCAGGCTGAAGGACAACCCACCCCCATGCACAATTTCATGTACTGGGCCTCTAGTATAGGATAATAAACATTTAGATGGGGGGGGGGAGTAAATAGAGCATTTCTAAAAGTATCCTAATGTCACTGTCACTGTATGTTAGCTACAGCCTTTAATGCTGTACTCTGTAAATTGCAAAATTAGAAAATAAAAGCTGAGTTTTATGACTATGAGGAAAAAAATCAAGAGAAAAAACCACATGAAAATAGAACAGAAAGAATCCTCAATCCCTGTGCTCTTCAGATGGTATAACTGTCAATTCAACTGTTCTTTTGAATCATTGTTAGAATGTGCTTTTATCTTACCTGTTCTTTCTTCTAACTTAGCATACTTTGGAGTATTACACATGTTACACTCTGATCTTCTTGCCCAATTCACATTACTGCAACTTTAGAAGTTAAAAATACCAAGTTAGTAGATAACTACAAGAAAAACAGTAAATTTTTAAACACTATAGAATTTTAAAATAAAAACCAGGGTGAAATCACTACTATAATTTACTAAGAATATTACAAACAAGGAAAATGTACCATTGAACTTTTTTTCTGAAGAGAGAATATGGGTTCTAACTATTTAAGCAGAGAAGCAAAAGCAATATAGTATGGTGCATTTTCTTCTTATGAAAAAGAAATGACAAATTATATTCATAGAGGAAAAACATTTTAAATCAAAGATTCTACTAATTTCTGCCTCTGAATTCACCTCAAAGAAGGGTAATTTTTGCCCCCCCTTTTTGAGGAATCAGTTCAAGTACTGAATTCCAGACCCAGTCTTAACCTGTTGCTGGAAAATTCTTCAGCACAAATTACTATTTATAGGATCAGAAATTTATAAGACCCTCTTCTGATGAAATTCTATTTTACATATTTGATTTATGTGCACAACATAAAAAAACGGAAATTAGAAATATTAAGAAATCTAATTAGGAATAATTATTATGGATCACATGATTCTGAAGTTACTTTGAAAACAGGCAAAATAAATTTTGTGGTATATTTCACATTAATAATAATTTTTGAGATTTTTTAGTAACAGACAGGCTTTTTTGGGGATGTCAGCTCACTTTAAGCATGTTTACTGGTATATATACCCCATCCTAGTAACAACTAATATTACCATAAAAAATAGAATTTAATAATTCTTTACACTTATATATAAGATATAAACTGAATAACAATCAACAGACCTTTGATTTAATGGTGACCTTGGCTTGTTAATGTGACTAATATGGATTGGTAACATTAGCAAGTAATGAGATATATATTTATGGAAGAAGAGTGAATGGTAATAAACACATACGTTTTACACTGCCAGTCATTAGCACTAAATAGACCCCGGCTCTTTTCTGCAAGTGTCTTTCCTATTTCAGTGCCCCCTGCTTTCATCATCTTAGCCTCAGTTGTTTTCTCTGAAAATAGAAAAATTATGCAATATAAATCTGGGGAAATAATGAAATTATTGGTATCTACTGTCCTAATAGAAGCTTCCTTAATGCTTACCTCGACCACATCTATTACAGCTCGTTCTTCTGGCAAAGTTTACATTTCCACATCTGAAAATAAAGTAAAAAATATTTAGATAATTTTAAATCAATATAATTTTTTAAGTCCTATATACACAACTTTCAAATGTGCCCTTCCTCACAATATACCTGGATCCAGAAATTCTAATGCCATCCAAGTTCATTCTAAAGCCATGTGGTTAATATTTTTTTTTAAAAAAAGTCTTCACAATTTAGTGGGAAAATGCACGATTTAAAGTTATAAGTGCAGGATAAGAAACTCAATATCTCACTTTCTACTTATGTGATTCTGGTAAGTCACTTAGGATCTCTATTACTCAGTGTCCTGTTAGTACATGTCATTATAGTTTTACACCAAATAACATTTGGTCAGCAATGAACAGCACATACAACAGTGGTTCCATAGATTATAAAGGAGTTGAAAAATTCCTATTGCCTAGTGACTTCTTACTGCAACTCAAGTGGTGATGCTGGTGTAAACAAAACTACTACGCTACCAGTGGTATAAAAGTTTAGCACATACAGTCATGTATAGTACATAATACTTGATAATGACCATAAATGACTATATTACTGGTTGACTTAATCTTGTGTTGTTTTGTGCACTAACATGCTACATATAGGCTTATAGCCCAGGAGCAATGAGCTATATATCATATAGCCTAGGTGTGTAGTAAATAGACTATAACACCTAGGTTTGTGTACACAAATTCTGTATTTGTACAATGACAAAATGGCCTAATGACATTTCTCTGAACATTTCTCT
Source organism: Antrozous pallidus (assembly GCA_027563665.1). Lineage (NCBI taxonomy): Eukaryota > Metazoa > Chordata > Mammalia > Chiroptera > Vespertilionidae > Antrozous > Antrozous pallidus. Next base: position 160,053,126 of record CM050508.1, on the reverse strand, counting down.
GTGGTTAAGTTGCGTATAACTGGATTTTTAAAAATTGATTTTTAAAGAGGAAGGATGAGAAAGGCAGGGGGAAAAGAGAGGAGGAGGCAGAGGGAGAAGCATAGATTTGAGGGAGATACATCTACCAGTTGTCTCCCCTACAGGCCTGATCCTGGAGATAAGGCCTAAAACCTCGGTATGGCAGAGTTCTGACCTGGGTGTGTTGCATTAATGAGGCTATCAAAAGCAGTTATTCTACAAGTGACCAACACCACAAGAGATACATTGTTGAATACCCTTTTGAATGTTTTCAAATAGTCTTATCTCTAAGAGCAATGCTATTCATAACACATCACTCCTGTTCTTGTTCAAGATTGTCAAATAGACTTGAAATTCTTCAGGTTATCTTAATTTTTATGCAATTGCCTTTTAAAAAATACTTTTTAATCTTATTTTATTTGTTCAACATTTTGCTTGGAGATTCACTGATGATTTTTCAAGTAAATTCAGATCCTCTATTTACACAGTATAATATTCCACTGTATAAATATAGCAATATTTATTTCAATTATAGATTAATCTTTGGGTTATTTATAGCCACCATAAATACTATAGCTATGAATATCATGCAATTGAGAACCATCAATTTACTATGTAAAAACCATCATGTTTCACTAAAACTGCTTAAAGTATGGACAGAAAACAAGTGCTGAGGAAATAAGGTCTTAATCTCCTTGAGTGACATCAGGTGACTTACTTTTCTAAAACGACAAATAGCTGCCAATCAGTATTTGGTACATGTTACTGCTCTCCCTCCACACGCTATGCGATTTCACATATTTATTGCTCAGGGAGCCGTGCTATTCCAGTTTTTACTTTTAAGCAAAGTTAAATAACCTCCTTGAGGCTGCATGGCTAACGAGCAAAAGGGCTGAAATTAAACCCAGGTCTGTTCGGTTCCAAGTTTTTCCTCTTTACCACCATGACCTCTGTCTGTGGCACAGGAAATCAAAGCTTTTTATGGGACACGAGTTGTGCGTCCAATACTTGTGGCCATTACTTTCCACAGTGATCGCCATATATTTTCACACAGACACACCCATTTAAGTGCCTTATGATGAAAACCGCCGTTTGATGAAGCACAATGACTTCAGCTACGTCAAAGGCAGAGCCACCCTGACACGTGCTCCCCCGCGGCAGGCCCTCCACGGGGCACACACCACAGGCCTCGAGCCTTCTGGCTCGAACGAGGCGAAAGGTTTCTTGTGGGGGAAATAAAAGGAAAAGGGTCAGAATTTCCCACACCAAAGAAGGGTAGTGTTGTTATTGTGTAATTTTTTTGGGGGGGGAGTGGTGGTGGTGGTATCTAAGCACTACTAAGAAACGTTTAAATGTGTTCAAAAATCCCAAAAGGTGAACTCTGAGAAGCAAAAGAGCGAGGCGCTTTCCTCGAACAAGATCAAGTTCTGCGGGAAAAGTCACGTGAGGGGGATCCAATACCGAGCGGGCCTCGCCGAGCAAGGTTTCCTGGTCGCGGAAACCTAGCCGGGGCGGGGCGGGGCGGGGGTGTGGGGGGAAAGGGGAGGCCAATCTCGCTCTCCAAAAAGAGAAGCGGACTTGGAGACATCAGAGCGAGGAAACGCTGGAGAGATGATCACGAAAGCCCTCCTCGTGAGGAGACTGGGAGCCTGCTTCCCGCCCAGGAGCCCCGCGATTCGCCACCTCATCCCGGCTGAAGGCAACGGGGATCGTAAAAAGGGACAACGCCGAACCATTCTAAGAAAGACGTCACCGACAAACAGCGCTCCAACTCGGGGCCCTTGCTGAACTCACTTTTTGTCAGGGCAAATCCAGTCACCGTCACTGACTCGGAAATTCTTGGTCGACATCTTGAACGCGGCCACCACCACAGCCACCCGCAGCTACGTCTTCACCGGAGGAAAGCGGGCTGGGGACTTTCAGCACTCCGGGGCTGTCCTCGTGCCGCCTGACTCCTTCCCACCACTGCGTCAGGGTTTGATGATGTGGGCACTCTGGCGGGATTGAATTTAAACGTCATTGTCTAGAGTAAGACGCCTGTGCGATTTTTTTCCCCTGGCCCCAAAGAGTTATAACGCAAATGTATTCTCTCGAGCTAAACTAACAGGCGCCGCAGGGACACCCCAGGCGGGAGGCCTCTAGGTCCTAGAAGCCTTGGAGCGCCCCCTACAGGCGGGAGGACCCCAAAGGAAAGTACGTAGCTCAGATGGGCGGAGCCACGTCGGCCTAGCCAGAAGTGATTGTATTCAGCCTGGGTCTTGGAATAGCTGGCTGCTCAGTCTACTGTTAAAGGGTTAGGAACAGTGTGTTACCCAACTTTTTGGAACACTTACTGTAATAAAAGTTAAAATGTTGTTCCATTATGCACACATAATGTCGTTTAGAAAATTATTGTTTTTCGATACATAAATACAGATAAGCAGCATACACATGGAAACAATTTTTGAACAAGAATATTGCCAAAATTAAAAAATCTTTTGTTTTTTTATTGAATTTGTTGAGGTGACTTTGGTTCGCAAAACTATTCCGGTTTAACGTGTACTACTCAATAACGCCATCTGCACATTGCATTGTGCACCCATAGCCCCAAACAGTCTCTTTCCTCTCATTCTCCCCACCTTTGCCCACCTTCCACTTTTCTCATCACTCTGTTGTCTGTGTCTATGTGTGTGGATATATGATAGGTGATAGATAGATAGATAGATAGATAGATGATAGAGTGATATTTGTCTCTCTCTGATTGGCTTATTCTTTTCCATCTCCTTTTCCTCCAGAGGTAACACTCTTCTGTATTTTGGCTTTATTCTTTTGCTTTTGAAAGTTTAGTTTATGGCAGAGACCGGTTTGGCCCAGTGGATAGAGCGTCAGACTGCGAACTGAAGGGTCCTGGGTTCGATTCCTGTCAAGGGCATGTACCTTGGCTGCGGGCATATCCCCAGTAGGGGGCGTGCAAGAGGCAGCTGATCGATGTTTCTCTCTCATCAGTGTTTCTGACTTTCTATCCCTCTCCCTTCCACTAAAATCAATAAAATATATTTTAAAAAAAGAAAGTTTAGTTTATGCACATGTATGTTTAATTTGATAAACGATTGAGCTTTATAAGGATAGTTATGTAACCAGATGTTAATTTTTTCTCTCTCAACAATCTGATCCTAAATTCATCCCAGATTGTTGCATATACTTGCATGTAGCAGTAGTTTCTTTGCTATATACTGATAATATTCCTTTATGTCACAGTTCAGCCCTTTTATTTCCCAGGTTTTTACAAACAATGCTGGTGTAAACATTCTTATGCATAGATTAGGATAAAAAAATGCAAAAACTTTTTTAGAGCACAGCACATGCCTGAAAGAGAATGTTTTCAACTATTTTATAGTTATAATTGCTTTAAACTCTATTTCTGATTTTGGTAACATTTTGGTCATCTAGGGGTTGACAGCTTTTGATTTTATTTTTCTTTCGAAGTTGATCATATTTTTAAATTCTTTGTAGATTGCATAATTGAGATTTTTATCCTGGACAACTTGAATGTTATGTTGCATCAGCTTTGAGTCCTGTTAAAAGCCTTTGGAGGATGCTGGCTTGTTTTATTTTATTTTAGGAGGCAATCAATCCAATTTGATTCAGATTTGAAGTTCAGTCTCACCTTCTGTGGGTGCTGGTTTCATGTCAGCTCAGTTTTCAGAGGCTTTGCTTTATTTTGAGTCGGTTCTACATATACTAGTACAACACTCAGACATTATTTTGGAACTTAAACAGTAGTTGGAATTGTAGATTAGTTCACATATCTTTTGCTGTGCATCTTTATGTCCTGCAGGTGTTCAGTTTAGGGTGAACACAGAGCGTATGTGGTTTCACACACAGAGAATTATGGATCCCCTTTTCCTGGCCCTCTTGCCAGGAAAATTAGAGGTTTCTCTTGGAGTTTCAGCTGCCTGCATAGCTACAGCAGCTGACTAAGGTCCACACTTGGCAAAGAGGTGAGAAAAGGGAGGGAAAAAAATGGATTACTTCTATACACTCAGTCCACAGGGGCCCACTTTCCCATCTCTCTTGTCTAGAAAGATAAGGTTTATTTTGGTGCCGGAACTGTCCAATCCCAGGCCCTAACTCCTAGGTAAAAGCCCACAGGGGAAAAAGATGGAGAAAAAGCTAGGATTTTCCCACAAACTTTGGTTCACAGAAGCCCCCTTCCACCATTCAACTAGCTAGAAATATGTTGTTGTTTTTTGGTTCCCAGATTTTCTGCCTGTGCTGCCATCAGTTTCAGTAGGTGCCAGGGCTCAGGTCAAAGCTGTAAGAGAAAACAGGAAAAAAACATGGGACATTTCTCCCAAGTTTTGATTCTCCCCAGTCTCTCTGTTTTTGTATTCTCTTCAGAGTCCCCAGCTATTTGCTTTTTGTATTTTGTCCTGAGTTTCAGTTGTAATCAATAGGAAAACCAGGCTGCAGTAGTCTTACTGCATTTTGGCTGGAGTTACTTACCAATACATATCCATTAGCATGATTAAATGAAAAATTCAGACAATACCAAGTGTTGGAGAGAGTATGGAGAAACTAGAATTCTAACACACCGCTAGTGGAAGTGTCAACTGATACATATGTTTTGGAAAATATGTGCCAGAATTTATTACATTTGAACATATGCAAACCTGAAATTCAAATCCTAAGTACACTCCCAACAGAAATGTACATAAGTACAAAAAATGTGTATAATAATGTTAATCACTGCACTATTCACAATAGTCCCAAACTAGAAGTTTCCAAATGCTTATGAATAAATAGACCTGGTAAATAAATGATTATATAGTCACACAGTGGAATCCTATAAACAGCAATAAGAATAAACAAATTGAAACCACATTGAACATCATGGATATGACTCACAAATACAATATTTAATTGAAAAAGCCAGTCAAACTAGTACATACTTTGTGATTCCATGTATGTGAAGTTCAAAATCAGCTAAAACTAATCTAGGATAATGTTTACTAGGGAGTGGGGGGGACATATTGACTAGAAGGGAACATGAGGGACCTTTGAGGGTCCTAATAATATTCTTTGTCATAATCTGGGTTCTTCTAAAAATTCATTGAGCTGTACACTGTTAACCTAAAAATAAAGACCAAAGTGAAAAGCAACAAGTGTTTATTTGAGATCAAAGGATAGCTACTTGGAAAGCACTGTTTGTTTCAGGCAGAAATTCAGATAGTGTTCTGATTGTGGGGTGAAAGCAAGGAGGTTTTATGAGAAGAGGAAGGGAAAAATTACATAGACAAAAGGGTGAAATTTCTATTTATGCTAATTAAGTTATTCTTTAGCTGAACATGGCTATTTACTGGTTCTAAAGAATGTCTTTAATTATGAGTTCTTATAATCAGAAGGTCTGCTTTCCTGTTACTCTTACAAACAATTGTTGGAAGACAGTGGCTCAGTCCAAAGGTGATTTTGCCCAGTTCAAACTTTCCAAAGGTTCAAGAAAGAAACTGTGCAATTCAATTCCTCTGGAAGGGCTGCCCAGACTCATTAAAATACTTTTTACAACACTCATGATTTGGGTATTATTTTCAACTTCAATAAGAAGTTTAAAAAACAAATACTTAAATATAACCATTTCATCATATCCCACCTATCTTCTCATTCAACAAACACTTGCTAAATATCATACCAACTTCAGGGTAAAGGCAGTAATCCCCAGACCCTTTTGTGACCTGAGTATTGTTCATACCTGGGTTCCTTCTGACTTTAAAGGCGAGTGCGGTTTCTTACAGTGTGATGTTGCATCTGCCCAGGGCTCCTTGCCTATCTTCACTATTGGTAATGTGCATGGAATGCAGAGCTGCAGTCAACATTAAAAGGGTCACATTGTACTAATGCAGCGAGGCTTACACAGTTCAAGAGAAAATATGGTTGGAAAATGTGTTGTTTTATGTTAATGCTTTACATGCTATAAGTATATGCTATAAAATCCTAAATGATAAATTTAACATGACCATAAAAGAGATTAGTTCTTTACATTTTCCTTCATTCTCTGGGTAAGACTTCCATTTGTGGTCATATCAACCAAGCACATTAACCACATTAGAGAGTCATTGGAAGCCACTATTGTTGGGCAGCACTATGGATGTTGCCATGAGATGACTAATGATGTAATCAGCATTAAATTAATGGCATTAGGGAACTGCAGAGGCAAGAAGATCTATACTGTTTCAATTAAAAATGTTCCAAAAAATGTTTTTCCCCAAAGAGCCATAGCATTGTGAATAATAATAGTGTTGCTACCTTTTTCCTTGCAGTGGGATATATGGAATTAGCTGGGAATGGTATCTTTAACCATCAATAACACAAAGGAATGGATCCTGGAAACCAAGAAAATGTTTCTTGTGCATGGATTAGGCATCTATGTTACTACCTTTTTTTTTTGCCCCCAAACTTATCAATACATCACTACGCTTCACATGGGGCTATGATTTTTGTTAATTACTTTTATAATCAAATTGTTGCTATAGATAGCTTCTATCCTGCCCACCCTGAAACATCTCCCCCTCCCTCCCTCCCAGGACCTTGTATATCCTAGAGGCAACTGTGGACAGAAGATGGTGTTACTAAAACATCCATGTTTATGTCTCTCTTCCATTCAAGATATTCAGAACAAAACTTGTATCTCCCACTTTATATTCCCAGATAAAGGCTCCAGTTGTGCTAGCGTGGGTCATATTCAATCAGCCATGTCAGGTGTAATATATAACCCTGACTGCTAGGCGGCACCCCTGTGGGAAAAGGGTAGTATCAGAGAAAAGAGACAGCAGTTCATTCCTGCATTAGTTTTCCAGTACTGTGTAACAAATTACCACAAGCTTGGCACCTTAAAGCAACACCTTTTTATTATCTCTCAGTTTCTGTGGGTCAGAAGTCTGAGCATGGCTTATTTTCTGCTTAGGGTCTCACCAGACAGCAATCAGGGTATTGGCTGGGGTTGCAATTCCATCTGAGGCTCAGGGTCATCTTTCAAGCTCATTCACATTTTTGATAGAATTCCGTTGCTTGCAGCTGGAGAACTGAGGTCCTGTTTTCTTGCCAGATGTCATCCAGGGCTTTCTCTCATTTTCTAGAGACTGCCCTCAGGTTCTGATCACATGGCCCTCTCACAACAAGTTTTCTTCTCCAAAGTCTGCAGAATTTCACTATAATTTGTCCTAGCTGCTGCCTCTGCTACCACTACTATTGCTGCTACCACCACTACCACCACCGTGAGAGTAATCTTATATAACATAATAAAATCATGAAAAAAAAATGACTCCGTCACCTTTGCTGTGTAATGTAACCTATTCAAAGAGGTGACATCCCATCATGTTCATAGGTCCTGCCCACACTCAAAGGGAGGGTACAACACAGGGGGCAGGAATCTTAAAAGACATCTTAAAATGCTGCCTACCATGGCTAATGAATGGATAGATACTTCAAGAGTTGGCCACTACAGTTGTCACTCTCTCAAAGCCCTGAGAAATCCTTAATCTTCTTAACTATCCTTTAATCTAATCCCCTCCTTGCTTTTCCCCGCCTCCATGTTCACCTTTTTCTCTTTGACATTCTTTTAAGAACAAAATGAGTTTATTATAGTGCTTTGGATATTTGTGAGGATATTCGTAGACATTCAAGTCTCATGTCCTCCAAATATTGATCTCTGAGAATATTTTATCACACAGATTTTTTCTACAATTCAAACTAAATGTGCTAAAAGAAGTGAGAAAAAATTATTAAGCATTATTTACTTAATATACTTTATGATTTGACATTTTTGGGATATTCAGTGGATTAAAAAATGTGAGTTTATATACATACACACTTTACAAATCTCCTACAACTTCGATGTTCTTTTTGTTCTGTGAAAGCCATTAATATGAGATTTTTGCCACCTGGTGTTTCAGAGTCTTTTACAAATTAATTATAGTATTTAGCAGCCAGGAGGTAGTGGAGAAATTTATTTAGGTCAAGAAGGCTGGCCCTGCTGGAGGCTGAAAGGCAAAGCATATCTAAGGTGTCAACATGTATAAGGTGTCAACAGTGCTATCTTGAGCACCTATGTTAAGAAAAAAAGAACAATACTGAGATTACATGCAAATCTTTGGGGAAATTATTATAATTGAAAAAAAATTATTGAAATTTGCCATCAATGTATGGCAAAGATTAAAATTTTAGCTGACACATGACTTCATATATGTTCCATGCTACAAGAGGAATGGATGCTTGATGCTGACAGCACATTCATTCATTCACTTGTTCAACAGGACAGGGCTAGATGTCAGCTATGAAGACAATATCATAATCTTTTTCTTTAAGGAGCTCACAGAATGCTGGTGAGAACAGATGTGAAAGAGATGGTTAGAAAGCAGTGTCGTTACATGTAGTATAAACATAACTAGAGGATATTTTGGGTGTTCCCAGGAGGAACAACTCTCTCACTTCATGGGTGGGGAAGGGAAATGCATCAGGGTTATTTCATCACCAGTAACAAAACTGGATAACAAGTCTGGTTAAACTTCATCCTTTAAGACTGGGACAAGAGTGAGGCAAGCAAGTCAAAAGAGGTGTGAAATTTAAGGAGGCACTCTCAGGTGCTCAGCCTGAAAAAGTGTCACCTGAGAGTGAGTGTCTCCTTAAATTTGTATAGTAGATGTCTGGTTCACCCTAGCCCTGACCCAATTTATTCCTTCAGTCTATGGATAAAAAAAGGAGGTAACCTCAAATGGGTGATCTGATTATAAATTCCTAATGGGGCAGGTGTTGGTGGGTAGTCATGCCCCAGGCATATAACTTTTTAGTAAAAGGTTTATCTTTGTCTTAAGCAAGCCCTGTCTATTGTTTCTGCACTTCTAGATTATCTCAAGTTCGAAATAAACTACCCTCAAGACAGCACATAATCTTGTTAACTAACCTAATTCCCTCCTTGTTTTTCCCCCACTTCCCTGTAATCTTCCTTACATTCTCTCCTTAATTTCAAATGCATAAAAGAAACTGAAAAACTATTATTCTCTAGAGCATTTTGAGATCTTGTTCCCTGGAATATGTTCAGTTTGGCTAAAACACAAACAAACAAACAAACAACAACAAAAAACACCAAAAACAAAAACAAAAAAACAAAAAAAAACCTCTTCAAAAAACTTTCTATAGATTTAGACATTTCTCATGTTGACAAGACCTACCCTTAGTCAAAATCTTCAAGTTTTTCTTTTTCTTTTAGTTTTAGTTTTCTTTCCAATGAAAAACAGTTGAGAAGCTTATTCACACTCATGTAAATAGTTAAAAACAATTGAAAGTATACATCTTTTAAAGAAAATTTTCAGTTTAGCAGAAATCAAGTCCTTAAACCATGATCTAAAAACTGATTTGTGCCTAGCTGATATGGGTCTGATTGAGTATCATCCTATGGACCAGAAGGTCATGGTTCAATTCCTGGTCAGGGCACATGCCCAAGTTTTGGACTCAATCCCCAGTGGGGGTCGTACAGGAGGCAGCTGATCAATGATTCTTTCATCGTTGGTGTTTCTAGCTTTCTCCCTCTTCCTTCCTCTCTGAAATCAATAAAAAATACACTTAAAAGCAAACAAGCAAAAAAAAAAGCTGAATTGTTTACAGGGACCACCAGGCAGTAGCATAAATGAAGCAGGCCTGTGCAAGGCTCTATAGGCAATGAAGGGAGATTATGATGAGCTGTTCAAAGACCTTCTGTTATCAGAGAATTAATTGCATAGCTTGCCCTTCTCCTTTGCTAGTGATAGTGGGTTTCTTGGGTCCCTCTAGAATAAACATTTCCAGAGGCCCCCTTGGGAAGATAAAATGTGGTAGAAAGCTTTATTTGCATGGAATTACGTCTCTGGATATCAAACGTCGTTTCTTTACCTTTAAACCATTCCTGGAAAATGTGCAGCTAGGGAGTCAGCAGAGCTGAAAGCAAAGCCAGTGTCCAGAATTTCTGTTCCATAGTGGAGCTGGAGCTGGCACAGCATCAGGCTAGTGCCAATCCATCAGTCAATTGTGTGTGGGGTCCTCATGGCTGTGAGCCATGTGGGTGAGTGCAGAGCGTGAGAGTCCACAAGCCAGGAGTTAGGCGCCAGTGGCAAGAGGGAAACTCCTTTGTTTAGGAGCTTATGTATCTCAGATTTCACTCCCTTACAGTGGCCACACCTACTCTGACCAATGACCTGTTCCCAGAAGTGACAAACAAGTACGTTCCCTATTTCACTCAGACTTTACTGGGCATGATTTCTGTCACTTGCAATCAGGAATTCTGACTCATATGGCTGGAATTTGGTATGGGCCAGACTCGAAGGAGGGCCTCGAAGCTCAGGAACAAACAAGGCTGCTAGAATAGTCCTCAGAAAAAAATTAGTTGAGAAACAAAGACAATTCATATCATGAAGCTTTTTGATTTGTTTGTGATGACTGCTATTATAGTTAAGGCATGTGGCTAACAGTTGCTGCAGCAGACAAGGAAAATCATGGGCTTTTGGAATTAGAATTCCTGCTCTGCTGCCTGCTAGCTGTGTAATATTGGTCAAAGTGCTACTGCTCAGTTTTCTCATCTGTATAATAGGATAATACATTATTTTGTTTTTGTCAGAATGAAATGAGTACTATATTTAAAACTCTTTTTAAGAAGAGTGTCTAGCCTTAACTGGTTTGGCTCAGTGAATAGAGTGTTGGCCTGGTGTTGGACTGTGGACTGAAGAGGTCTCAGGTTCTATTCTGGTCAAGGACACATGCCCAGATTTGGGGCTAGATCCCCAGTAGGGGGCATGCATGAGAAAGCCAGTCAATGATTCTCTCTTATCATTGATGTTTCTATCTTTTCCTTTTCCTTCCTCTCTGAAATCAATAAAAATATATTTTAAACAAGTCACTCCTTAAAAAAGAAAGAAGAGTATCTAGCAATAAAAAATACCGTGTATTTACTGTGGTTATTATTGTCCTCCAAACCTCAGTTTTATCACAGTAAAGTGAGAATAGTATTATATACGTGTGTGATTTTCAAATGAGATAATGTATTAGTATGTAAAATGTTTGACAGTGAATGCCCAATAAAAAGCAAGTATTAATAACTATTAGTAGGACGATTAGAGCAATTGAAAGTTATGTACCAAATGTGTATTCCCAATTTTCAAAAACAAAGTTATATGACTAATTTAAAAATAAAGTGCACAAACACACTTCTAAGTAGTACAATGTTGGGATTAATGGTACAGGCATTGGCACCAGTTTGCCTGGGTTCATTTCTTGGTCACCCCTAATAAAATGAGAATAATGGTAGTATCTACTCCATAATGTGGTTTTGATGATTAATTGAGGCAGTCCCTCTTAAGTAATAAAAACTATGTCAGGAAAATAATAAACAATCAATAAATGTTAGTTCTTATTATAGCTCTGAGTCTCAATCACATTCAATGGTGAAAATGAGAATGATAACATCCTCCGGACGAGGCTGTTATATGGATAAAATGTGATAGTGCCAGTGAAAATGTCTAGTAAATAGTAGCTATTTGATAAATGCCAGTTTTACTTCCCATTTTTATGATTCAGGAGACTACTTGGAATTTTACAATGCCTCCAGGTTATCACTGTAAATATCAATTGGATTTATATGTGTGTGGAGATAGGACAGAGAGGATTAGGTAGAATTTGATCAGTGACACATATTAAATGTTGGTTATTGGATACCTATCATTCAGTTGCTGTATTAGCTCTTCTTTTCTTGTAAAAGTAGGTTGTGCCAGAAATATCCCCCCCTTTTTTTTTGTATATCCTTTTGATTCAGGTCACAAATAAACGGCAATTTACTCAATTCAGAGAAGGATAGAAAAGTAGGTAGTATTTTAGGTGGTTGCAGTGAACACTGGTGCATAATCTGCTAGAACTGAAGGAGGATGTTATTAATCAAAAAGTGCGCAAGGAGGCAAAGAACTTCATTATACTGTTTTGCTCCCACAAATTGCACCTGGAGCTTTTTAATGAATGTGCCCTTTGGAGACAGGTGGCACTCTGCAACGTGTAAACCTCTCTAAACCTCTTCTCGTCTCAAACTGACACGTCTTCACGGCACTGTGAACAATCAATCTAAGCCTTAAATGATGTGAGAGGCTTTGATAGAACTATAATTAGTTGAAACCTTTTTTTCCCCCTGGTCTTTAGGAGTACACATGGCTAGAACTAGGGAGAGAAAGAATGCAGCTGTGGGGGAAATTCACTTATTCATTGTAAAAGGCAAGCCAGTAAGAGATGATATTGTGTACTGGGTGAACAAGCACAGTAGATGGCAGTTTAGTAACATATAATATCATTTTCTCATATTTAGAAGTCATCTTTTTTAAAGAATATATATGAAAATATGTATCTTACATATTATAAATTTATTATCTGTTTTGGGGAAAGGTTCTGTGCATGATCTCTGATGCTTTAGAGAAACAGAATTGTTATAAATTTATCACATACCACACATTATAAAAGCATCATTGGGTACTCTGGGATTTTTCCACCACGTTTTGTTAACAACTGATTTCTTTTGAGCACATATAGATGTTTCTTGATATTTGAAGAGATAACGCACTTGGGTATGACTCTCAAGTAAAATAACACTACAAACAAGAGTTTAATTCTCTGAAAAACAGGCTGTAATTTTAGCATTTTATGCATGTTTTCTTTAATTGCTAGTTAAAATATTTAGCAAGTTAGGAGATGTATGGAAAGGAGGCAAAGACAGAGAGAATAAGAGAAGGTAAAATTTCCACAAATTTTTGGATGTTAAGGGGAGAAAGAATAAGAGCCCAACCTTCTCTGAAATAAACTCAAGATTGCATCTATTGTTACAGGGGGGTAGGGGGGTCACCAAAAATGTCTAGGCATTAGGAAAGTTTTGATCCCAGAAGAAAATGTTGACAGTTCTTACTAAGATGGACTCAGACCATTACACAGGCTGTATTGGTTTAATTGAGCATACATTGTACCCCTCAGCAAGAAATCTTCCACTGTGCTGCCCTATTTTCTTGGACACCAGGGCTTGACAGATTTCTCACACAAATAGGCAGTTGAGTGTGATACAATTTTGACATGAAATGTGGTTATGCTTAGAAAGCCATTAAACAAGACTTATTTGCTTATAATTTTCTAATAAAATAAAGGGCCTTCTGTGGAAAAGCAGTTTTAAAAACACATCATAACATTTTAAGTGTATAGGTCTTGCAACATTTGTTCCAATTTTCTAGTGACAGACACAGAGTAATAAGATTTCCCTAACAGATGCTTAGTGCTGGGTACTCACATATCACTCAAGCTGACAAGGTTTTAGAAAAAACAACACACTACTTTCTTCACCATGTTACCATTTTAAAAGATCAACTATTGCACATAATTCAATTTTGCTTAATTGAAAAGTATAACATTTATAAAATATAATTTTTAAAGTTAACATGATAGAATTAATTAGATATACACCCTAAACAACCCATTAGATCCTATTCTACAAATGTATCTGTCCCATATGAGACTGTAATCCTGCATGTCTGGAGAAAAGCTATAGCCCAGAATTTTGGAGTTAGGAAAAATACTTAGAGGTCATATGTTTTAAATTTATGCCTACTCAACGAACCAGGAGGAAATGGTTTGATTCCTGTCAGGGCACATGCCCAGGTTGTGGGTTTGATCCCCAGTATGGGGAGTGCAGGAGGCAGCTGATTAATGATTCTCTCTCATCATTCATGTTCCTATTTCTCTGTCCCTTTCCCTTCCTCTCTGAAATCAATAAAAATATACTTAAAAATAATAAAATTATGCATACTTTTAAGAATTTTCTTTTTTTTTGCGCAAAGGATTTGGATTTAATTAATATTTAAATAATATATAGCAAGCACCATTCAAGTTCCATGTTTTATTTATTCATTCATTTGTTCATTTGTTGATTCATTCTCCCAACAGACATTTATTGAACATCTCAAATGTAATTGTATATTCCAGGGACTATGTTAAGGATCAGTGATGCAAGAATAAATATTTCACCACCCTTTCCTCTGTGCAGGACCTCAGAGTATAGCTGGGAAGATAAATTAATAACTACACCATCCTATTTAATATGCAAATTGACCATCACTCCAACATACAAGATGGCCGCCCCCATATGCTCAAAGATGGCTGTCCCTATGTGGACACAACATGGCTACCACAAAATGGCCACCAGGGGAAGGCAGTTGGGGGCAACCAGGCCAGCAGGGGAGGGCAGTTGGGAGGGACCAGGCAAGCAGGGGAGGGCTGTTGGGGTGATCAGGCCTATAAGAGAGGGCATTTGTGGGGGGGACCCAGGCCTGCAAAGGAGGGCAATTGAAAGGGACCAGGCCTGCGGGGGGGGGGGGGCAATAGGGGATAACCAGGCCTGCAGGGGAGGGCAGTTAGGGGTGATAGGGCTGACAGAGAAGTGTAGTTGGGGGTGACCAGGCCTATAAGGGAAGGCAGTTGTGGGGAGGAGGGGGGACCCAGGACTGCAAGGGAGGGCAGTTGGGGGGGGGGGGGAGATCAGGCTTGAAGGGAAGGGCAGTTATGGTGACCAAGTCTGCAGGAGAGGGCAGTTGAGGGCACCTGGCCAGCAAGGGAGGGTAGTTGTGAGGGACCAGGCCTGCAAGGGAGGGCAGTAGGAGACAACTAGGCCTGCAGGGGAGGGAAGTTAGGGGAGACTGGGCCTGCAAGGAAGGGCAGTTGAGGGTGATCAGGTCTACCAGAAAGGGCAGTTAGGGGAGACCGGGCTGGCAGGGGAGGGCAGTTGGGGGCAATCAGGCCTGCAGGAGAGGGTAATTAGGTGCACCCAGGCTGTCAGGGGAGTGGTTAGGGGGTGTCAGGTTGGCAGGCAGAAGTGGTTAGGGGCAATCAGCCAGGCAGGCAGGCAAGCTGGAAGTCAGCAGTCCTGGATTGTTAGGGGGATGTCCCATATTGGAGAGGGTGCAAGCTGGCCTGAGGGACACCCCCCCCCCCCCGCCATGCACAAATTCTATGCACTTGGCCTCTAGTCCTATATAATAAAAGTGTAGTATGCAAATTGTCCCTTTGACCGAAAGTTCATCTGGGAGCAGGACTGGCCAGGGAAATGGAAGGAGGCCCCAGCTGGCAGCCAGCAGCTGCTAGGGATCCTATCAGAGCATGAAGTTCATGCACTAGGCCTCTAGTAGTGTGATAAAGGCTGTGGTAACTTTGTACACAGTTCTGTGGGAAAACAGACCAGAGAGCAATCTATGTCACTTGTAGGTTCAAGAAGACAACAGAGAGGAAATAACAATTGATCTGGAGCAGGAATTCTCAGAGGAGAAGTGGAGGCTGAGGATGTAGGAAAGGAAATAGATAAAAAAAGCAGAGAGTATGTTTGGATAATGACAGTGTAAAATATAGGGGATGGTGGGAAATAATGTAGAGTCAGATTGAAAAAGCAATTTAGAGAAAGACTGCAAATATCAGATTCTAAAGAGGTTGACATTTCTTTTTGTAGGATAGAGTAGACAGTTGAAAAAAAAATTGAAGGTGAAGACCGAGATGTGATCTGATTTATTTTTGCAAAGCTATCTCTGGTAATGGTGTGAAAGATGGTTTAGGCAAGGTTAATAACAGGCACTCTGAAGTATGTTTTGGTGTCATACTAGGGCAGTGGAAGGGACAGTGGACAAAACTATACATTAAGATACATTTTAGAATCTGAATTGACAGAACTTGGTGGTCAGTTGCCTGGCAGAAGCAGGTGCGAAGGGAGAGGGAGGAATTAAGGATGGCTTCAAGAGGTCGAGTTTGCATGATTAGTTTTGAGGGTTGGGAGAGGCATTTATTTAATCCTCTTCACAAGCTTTTGAGATTTGCCACAAATGAGAAAAACTGAAGTTTTGAAAAGTTAAGTAATTTGCTGAGGTTACCATATAAGTAGTAATTTACGGAGGCGGAATTTGAGCACATTCTGTTTAACTGATTACAGAACTGAAGCTCTTAGCCATTGTACTGACTTTCTTTCTAGACTGACTGCACGGGGAGTGATGCCATTTACTGACTTTGGAAATACAGGAGGAAAATTATGTTTGGCATGGTAGGTTATCAGTGTGTCTTTTAACATTTTGAGTTTGATCTACCTGAAAGGCCAGAAAGTTGATATAGTCAAAAGATAATTGGAAGTAACAGTATTGAAGCTCATGAGAGAGATAGAATCAGAAAGTTGAAATAAGTGATGGTTGAAACCATACTTATGTCTCAGATGACCCAGAAAATAGCCATAGGGAAGAAGATTACGCAGAAAGATTTCATTGGCAATGGAATGAAAAGAATCAGGGAGACTATTGAGAAAGAGTAATTCAAATGGCTGAAAGGAAAATCAGCTTAATACAACTTCCACCTAACTCTGTGAAGCAGAGACTTACTTTTTCTCCCTTGGGTATACATTGGGCAGAAGGTTAGGTTATTATTTTCTTATTTGTTCACTATGGTTTTATTTAGAAGTATTGTTGTCACTTGGAAACACTGTCACTCAGCCTCTCCTTTTCTGAAGTTCACAATCTTTCCATTCAGGATCACTGTCTTCCACTCCACACAAATTCCTGTCATCATGCCAGCCCCAAAGTCCACATCTTTGATGATGCACCCAGTCTCTGCTCTAGGCAACTGCACTTCAGTAAACTTCACCTCCAAAACATTTTCACATTGTTCCAGGAACTGCTCCACCGTGAAATATTTAACCATGAAATTTCAGTGACTGAGCATAGTGTCTTTCTCCCTTCCACTAACTCAATTTAGATTTGACTTAGTTCACATAATTTATTATCTTTAATAATAAAAGCATAATATGCTAATTAGACCAGACAGTGGAACAACCTTCTGGACATCATTCTGGATGTCTTTCCAGACAAAGCCGTGGTGGTGAGGGCCAAGGTAGAGGCAGTTAGGGGTGATCAGGCAGGCAGAGAAAATTAGGAGTGATCAGGCAAGTAGGCGAGCATTTAGGGGTGATAAGACAGGAGGGCAAAGTGGTTAGGAGCAGTCAGGCAGGCAGACAGAGTGGTTAGAGGCAATCAGGCAGGCAGGCAGGCAGAGTGGTTAGGGGCAGGCAGGCAGCCAGCCAGCCAGCCAGCCAGGCAAGCGGTTAGGAGCCAGTGGTCCCAGATTGCAAGAGGGATATCAGACTGCCAAAACCAGCAGTTGGACATCCACTGTAGGGTCCCATATTGTGAGATGGTGCAGGGTGGGCAGTGGGACCTCCTTTCCCCCATGCATGAACTTTGTGCACCAGGCCTCTAGTCTATTATATGATGCATGCTTGGATTAGAATTTCAGAGTACGAAGGGAGAAGATATGGGGAAAATTTTATTTATATGCCTATTATGAAAAGTAAGACAGTAGAGGTACAGTAGTGTGACATATTAGAAAGTCTGAGCAGTTGTACTTGAATTGAATATGGGAAATGTAACATTTATCTATAATTGCATAACTAAATCCTCCAAACTTAGTGGCTTAAAGTAGCAATGATGTATTCTTTTTCACAGTTCTGTGGGCTGACATGGTTCCAACTACATTTAATTGGAATCTGGGATATAGGTGCTGTATGTCACCTCTCCTTTTATAGCTTTTCTCTCCGCATAATATCTTCTTATAGCCTGAACTTTTTTTTTATGGCATGTTTGTTGGGTTAGGCTAGAACTGGCAGAGTGCTAATGTAGCAGCATTCTATTAATTTGCCAAGAATCAACAGCTTTATTGGGATAATAGCTTGAGTGTACAAGAATGGTATGAAAATTTATTAACATGTCTTTTTTCTTTTTTCTTACAGACAAATCATCAAAGAAGACTTTTTTTTTTCAAAGAAGACTTTAAAGAGGAAGAAGTTTCCAAGTTGAATCTTGAGGGTGGAGAACTTTATCAGGTGGGCAGGGATGTAGAAGAGGAAGAGGAGCTCTTTGGGAAGAATAGCAGTGACATGAAGGCATAGTTGTTCTGTGTGTCTGGACATGCGGTATTCCTGGGGACACTTGGGGGAAATAAATGAGAAATGAACTTAAGGAAAACCTGGTTATAAGAGATAAATTAAAATTTATTTCCCAGGCTGCAGAATGTCTGTTAAGAATTTTATGCAGAGGAGTGCTGCTCTTTGCTTCCATTGATTCTTCTATGTGGCTGGCTTCATATGGTCTTGATCAATAAGCCTTTGACTTCATTTCCTTGTTCAATCCAACTGACAACCCATGGCATTCAGTTAAATCTCTCTCTCAACAGCACCCTTAGTTCCCAACACTCTCATGACTTCTTTTTCATCCCATTATCCTAATAAATTCTAGAATAACCTAACCAACTGTTTCTGGAACCAGGCATTGAATAATACTGGAGAAAATAATGTATCATGTTGTTTGTCTACCTTATACACTTACGATTTCCAATTGCTATGGGACTCTCAATATGATCTAGAAATATTTATGTATCTTTGCCCATTTTTTATACTGGTAAATTTTTACCACCAGTTTCAAACTTTGTACTTAATACTGCACTAATTTCCCTTAGCAGATTACCTTGGCTATTTTTCAGAGGAAATAGTTTTTACAGCTTTGAAAAACTTTATTCACATCACCTTTTTGAAGTTCATTTATTCTTTCTTGTTCTGGATCATTCCTTTCCTTTCCTTCTAAATTCCTGTCATCATCGTAGGACTTAGTTTACTTCTATACCTCTAAATTGATTTAGTCTCATCCATCCTTATCTTCTTCCCTTCTTCCACTGAAAAAAAGTCATTCTTCCTCCTTTTCTTCACCTCAGCTTATGAGCCTAGACCTTCTACCTTTTGCAAATTCTTGCTAAATAATTATGCCTGTTCTTAACTTGCTATCTCTTTCCACAACTTTCTTTTGAGTCTAAAACATGCAAAAATATGATCTATATAATAAATATTTTCCTCAGCCTTGTTTCCACCAAAATCAATATTTTGCACTGTACCCCCAAATTATTCTTTATCTCATATTTACTCCTTAGCAACCTGCAACTTGATTTGTCTTGATCAAAATGCCAAATGCAGTGTATGACACATAGTATACATGTAATAAATATGTGTTAATAATCAATCTCTAATTGTCAATATTATGATCCCTTGTTAGCCCTCATCTTACTTATGGTGGGAGGAAGGACAGGTTCTATTTTAAGGTCCTGCCCTTGGCTCAATGGAAACTTATAAACCACACATATAATGACTGAGATTCTGTACTACATTGGTTTCTTCCAAAATCAGTCTTATTCTATTTGCATTTTGGTGTGTTAGAGCCTGTGCTATGCCAATTGGTAAATATATTGGATATTGCCATTGATTAGTCTGAGTGTTCTTTATATCATCACAAAATAATGATTATTTTTATTATGTCTCTATTGAAAGTGTGGTCCCCATTTAACACCTGATAATAACAGATGTTTAGAGTAACAAAACTTCCTCATGCTAGACAAATTTATGAAGGCATAGTTCCCTGGTACGTGATAATCAATTTTTGTGTCATGAATGGGTGAATGTTCCTTATATGTAACCCAACCAAATTTTTCTAAATGGACATCAAAAATATATTTCTGATTTTTCAAATTAAATATACTATCCATTGTTAATTCTTAGAGTTTTCACATATTCTAAGGTGCTTATTGTGCTATTGATACAATTGTGATTAACCTAGTTACTAATATCAGGAAAGGAGCAAAGGATAGGCCAAATATTATACTCATGCCACTTGGATAGCTTTGCCAGGATTCTAAAACATTACACTCCCCAGGGTACCACCAGTCCATTACCCACAGATCACTGGTGGAAGGGACTGGACAAGGGTAACCAGGCATGCACAGTGAAGTTGGGGTGTCATTGGCAAAGTACTTACCTATCAGTCACCTCAGAGCGAGTTACTGGCCAGAATGGGGATGGCCATTGCAAGGGCCAAATCTTTGAAATATTTACTCCTCTAAGCCAGTGGTAAGCAAACAGCGGGTTACAAGCCACATGCGGCTCTTTGGTCCCTTGAGTGTGGCTCTTCCACAGAATACCATGGCCTGGGTGGTTCTATTTTGAAGAAATGGCGTTAAAATAAGTTTAAGTTTAAAAAATTTGGCTCTCAAAAGAAATTTCAATCATTGTGCTGTTGATATTTGGCTCTATTAACTAATGAGTTTGCCAACCAATGCCCTAAACAAAGGAGTTCCTTCTTTTGGTTCCCCTTGGCCTCTCTTTGTTTCTCTGGGATTTTTTTGAGACTCTTGGTATAGGATGTACATTTTCTTGGCTCCCTGTATTCACCCACATGGTGCAGGGCCATATGGCTCCCACACACAATAGACTAATGGGCTGTCACTAGCGTGATGCTGAGTTGGCCACAGCTACAACATGGAATGGAAACTCTGGACACCGGCTTTGCTTTTAGCTCTACTGAAACCCCAGCTGCACTACTTCCTGCACTGGACTAAGAGAGATGGGACTTTGGAAATGCTGAGATGTAATTCCATGCAAATAAAAATCACTCATTCTCCCATGCTAGTCTCAGAAAATTCTTTTTCTCGAGATATCATAAGGACACTATCCTCAGCACTCTGCAGGGAAAGGGATACCCCAAATACCTGGATAACACTATTATTATCGAGAGGAAAAAGCCTTCTACCAATCAGTACAGATAAATTTTATTTTCTCTGGTAAATTTCAACTGTTAGAGTGTTGTTTTAGATGCAGTCTTTCCATAGAAACACACATAAACTCATGTGCTTATGTGTTTGAACTTAAACTACTGCTATAAAACTAGGTACTTATTTTCCTTCAATTTATCTAACTTTTATCTTACAGACTGTGAGCTCATTTAATAGCATTAAGTGAAGGAAGCTGGAATAGCATTCCCTATACTGCATACCTTTGGGACCTTCCTGTGTAATATTGACATTCAGTATCAACCAACTTGACAATAAAATGATCCATTTATCCAACACAAGCAGGCAGAGGAGGAGGTACTGCATCTTTTCACTCTGCTTCCCACTCCCAGAGCTAGTTCGATGCTTCCTTTGGGCCAACCACATGCACACATAAAACACTTCATCAACAATTTTTCATGGTTTCTCTTAAATTGGGTTTACTCTTCTTATGTGAATCGCCCCCTAGATACTTTCTCCAAATAGCAATGAAAGTATTTGAAGTGAACTAAAACTTTTTAATAATAAAATTTGCAGTTATAAAGCCTTGGGACTTAGAAACACTTATAAACAAAAATGACCAGCTTTATCATCATATAGACAAGACTACTGAGGAGTTTAGGAGAAATCACAGATACTTAAAGAAAAGATGTATTAGCTTTAATCTTAAAATCAAACTTTTCAAAGGGTCAATGTTATCTAATTAAGGACTTTTATAAATTCTTTGCAATCATCATAAAGTAATTATTTTAATCACCAATAATATTGAATAAAATGTTTACTTCCTTCATTCCATTCTGGTAGTTCTGTTGTTTCTTAAACAGTAACAAAATACACACACACACACACACACACACACACACACACACACAAACACACACATCATTGTTTTTTTACTTAGTCGATCACTAGAATGGCTGCTTATATGAGATCTTCTTTTTTCTTACTGAAAATAATTTGTTTGTTGTTGGGTCTTGTTTTGTTGCCACTGTGGAATTCTAGAATGACCAGCAAATTTGAGAGCCTTGAAAATCCAGGTGGGATTTTAAAATTATTAATTTAAAATTATTATAGCTATTGTGTAATTATTTGAAGGAAACCCAAAGTGCCAGTGTCCCTTCAATATCTTTCTATCATTTTGTCACAGTACCTAAAAATGTTCTTTTAAAGCCTTCACTTTCTTGACTGCTCTTATTAAAATAAAATAGATGTTCTTAATAGGCTGTTAAAATATATATTAATGACAATAAATAGGATTGTAACAAACAACAACAACAGAGTCCTGAGCAGAGAGATTTTGTATGGGAAATGATAGCAGAAAGTCTGACAGAAAACCATGAAATGCTCAATGAAAAACCTTGCTGGTATGAGGGCAGGGTCCTATCAATCTTTCAATTGAAACATTCAGAAAATCCAGCAGAAAGTGTCTAAAACCAGAAAGGAATTTATTGACTCTCATGACCAATACTCACAGCCTGTGTGCCACTTGTCAGTTTATTGCCTCTCAGCTCCAAATTCACCCTTAAATATATGTCCTATGATAACAACCTCTTTCAATGTTTCTCCTTTAAAGTGATACCCATGTTAAGTGTCCTCAGTGGAGGGCTCTGGAGGGACTTTGTGGAGGAAGGAGCTCTCCTGCTTTGTGGAGCTGCTGCTTGCTGAGCCAACAGCATAGGTGTAAGGACCTCCGGTGAAGCTTTGCCCTGCCAAGTGCTTGAAATGTGGTCCTTCATCAACCTTGCAGCCTGGCAGTTACCTTCCTGCTGCACACTTGACATGGAAAGTAGCACTCCCAAGGCTTCCTCTCTGCACCAGTGACTCATTTCCCTTTGCAGGTCCCCTGTGCAACCTGCCTGTATCACAGAGGGTTGCTATCAAGCCAGCTTTTGTTCTCTTTGAAAGCCTTGAATGCTTTGCCTGCTGCCCAGGTTTGTACCTGCTACCAGTTGCTGGTTGTCTGCTCACCACTTGCATTCTAAACAGGATTGCTTCTTGATTGCCCAGCACCTGCAGAACACTTCCAGTATAGTAAACACAGTTAAATTCTGGGCTAGCCAGTGGTAGACCTTTCTCTTGAAAGGTCTTTTCCTGACTTTGGACATTCCAACTGCAGGTATTAGAACTTGTTAGCCTACATGATCACATGAGCCAATCTCTTATAAATTCTCTATACACCGCACACACACAGTTAGTTATGTACACACATCTTGTTGATACAGTGTCAATACTGACCTTTAAAAGCAAAGGGAAGAGAGGAAGCAGAGAGGGTGGGAGTGGATTGAGATATGAGGATTAGCGGAAAGTTAGGAAAGAAACAGCTTCCTTCTTCACAGTTTTGTCTTGTATTAACAGTGTACTTACCAATTCTAGGCTTTTAGTCTGTTCATCTCTCACCTTTGGGGTTCAGTAATATACAAAACACGGAAACATTCATCTACTGGCTTATTGTTATGAAACCAGGACAATGGGAGGCTTACCTGTACTTGTAGGCTCGGATAAAACTTGATCCATAAGATCCTCTTGGAGGATTATAGATGATTTATAGGGAACTGATTCAATGGTTTATTTGCTTGTCCTTTTAGTTACATGCTCGTCCAGTTATCCACTTAGCAACATATGCTGAAGTTATGCAAGGAATTCCAAGGAATTCCTGGTTATCCTGATTCATACGCTTATTAAATAAGATATATTTTAAAATATCTGAAATACAGGAATTTATAGGATCAAACTCATAAGAGAGGTTCAAATCATAGAGATGTATAAGGGAGGTTATTGTTGCAATTCAGAGAGGGAGAGACAACATCTGCTGAAGTCAGGAAAGTCTTTATAAAATGGTATATTTGATCTTTTAAAAATATGTAAGATTTTAAGATGAAGAGATGTACAAGATACTTCCCAGAGAGAAAGAGGATGAACGAGAGAATAGGATCAAAAGAATAACAGAACCTGTTCTGGGAATGAGTGAATAAACCAATATAGTTTATTATGGACTGTTTGTATCTTCCCAAAATTTATATGTTGAAACCTTAACTCCCAATGGGATTATATTTGGAAGTGGAGACTTTGGTAATTAGGTTGTTTGGAGGGAATCCTCACTATGGGATTAGTGCCCTTTTAAGAAAATACATGAGAGAGCTTGCTTCTACACAGCAAGGAGGTGGCTATCTGAAAACCAAGAAGTGGATCCTCACCAGACACTGGATCTGTTGACACTTTAACCTTGGACTCCCCATCTTCCATAACTGTGAAAAATAGTTCCCTGAAGGAAACTACACTGACTTTTAACACCATGTGCTGAATTCAATATAAATGTTACTAGATAGTATAAATTATTCTGTGTATAACTTCCTTAACTCAAGATTGTTGATGATATTTTTTAAATTCAATATAAATGTTATTAGGTAGTATAAATTATTTTGTGTATAACTTTCTTAACTCAAGATTGTTGATGATATTTTAAAAATATGTTTTTATTGATTTCAGAGAGGAAGGAAGAAGGAGGGAGAGATAGAAACATCGATGATGAGAGAGAATCATGGATAGGTTACCTCCTGCAAGTATCCTACTGGGGATGGAGCCCACAACCCAGACATGTGCCCTTGACTGGAATGGAACTTGGGACTTTTCAGTTTGCAGGCTGATGCTCTATCCACTGAGCAAAACCAGCCAGGGCTGTTGATGAGATTTATACATGCTGTTTAACATATCTATAGTTTATTTATTTTCATTGTTTCATAAGTATTCCAGGATATGAATATATCACAGTTTATCAAAATCACTGTTGTTTTGGGAAATTTGGGGGTTGTAGGACATCCACTTGTTCAGCTTTAGTACATTCTGAGAATCAACTTCCCCAAAAAAGTCCTATGTATACACTTCCACCAGCAGAACATGAGGATTCTTTTTATTTTTTCAGTATATCTTGATCGGTTTCAGAGAGGAAGGAAGAGGTAAAGAGAGATAGAAACATCAATGATGAGAGAGAATCATTGGTTGGCTGCCTCCTGCATGTCCCCCACTAGGGATCAAGCCTGTAACCTGGGCATGTGCCCTTGACCAGAATCGAACCTGGGACCCTTCAGTCCGCAGGCTGACACTCTATCCACTGAGCCAAACCAGCTAGGGCGAGAGTTCTTGTTGCTCCACAACCTCTCCAAATTTGATATTTTCAGATTTTTAAAGAAGTTTTAGCTTAGAAATTTTAATATTAATCTTCTATGCACTGGTGAGCCATGAAAGGATTTTGAATTGAATGCTGTGTACATTTGGTAGGGTTGCATAGATTGGGGTGAAAGATCTGAAGAAGGAGGCCAGTTCGGGTGCTATTTTAACGGTGTCAAAAATAACATGAAAATAAACTGAGTATTGAAAGAGAAGCTGAAAAGGAAGAGGCAAGAGCAATTACTCCTGTAGTGTGTGCCATAACTAATAAAATTTATCCGTTAATAAATTGTGGGATAATGGTAGCAAGGGTGATTGAGAATGAGCACATGTTTGAGCTTGAATGACTGACATAGTGATAGAATCTTAACCAACTTAAGAAAGCTTGGGAGAAATATTCTATTTCAGGGAAATTGTTTTTACCCAAATTGAATAATTTACCTTATTTAACTATTTCAACAAATTCTTAGTTTGAATTTGTGACTATCTTTTTCTCCAACTCTCATTTCTAATCATTGCAGTGGGAAATCATTTTTGGTAGAAGTTGGATATGTCAGGTAAGAAAGAACCAGGACAATGGTGGAATAAATTGCCTCTCTCAGTGATCTCAGTGTCCAGAGAAAGCAACAGAAGGTTTTTCTCTTATTCAAAGCTGACAGCTTTGGGGTAAGGAGTGATAGCAGCTGGGAGAATGACAGATCTGGGACTTCTAAGAAGCCTATGTCCATATAGCTTTTAAACTATGAGCTATTCTGTGTGTGCTCACTTCCATTAGTGATTTTTTCTTTTTCTCTAGACATTTTTTTCTGTCATTGACATAGCAATGGCTTCTTCCATTTTTGCAATAAATTCTTTATTTAAGTGGGTATTCCCAGTGGTATGGCAAAAATATAGGTATTTCAGGACCAGAACTCCACTGCCTTCACCTGCACTGGTATTGAGATAGTAAATGAAATTGTTTTTCTGGATATGTTATATAGATCATCAGAAGGTATGAATTTTTGAAGAGATTGGTCATTGGTAAACATATTAAAGAAAATAATCCAAAACAAACCAAAGAGACAGAGGACAACACTAGTATTAGCTTCACATTAATACACAAATGAAAGACTAAAGTGCAGGTGAGAAAAGATGTATTGCTTGTTGATTTATTAACATATGCAACTCAGTCATGCATTGGAGTCTATTGACTAAGATCAGTGTCATGGAAAAGATAACTGTCTTCTTGAGTGCTGTTATTCTAGGCTCTTCTAGCAAAAAGATATTTTTAGGAAATACTATGAAATTCAAGGAACTGTATGAGATATTGGAAAAGGTAATGAGGTATTCTGCACAGAGCAGTGTACCATATCCATACTATCACTGAAAGAATAATGGCATGAGTCAGAAAAGCTGAACACATATACATTTAAATTTCTTAAAAATGATGTGGGTATGCAGTTATTTAATTATTTGGATGTTTTGTCAATGTTTACTTCCTGCTTAAACAGTGAGCATCTCCGCATTCAACCATGTCACAGATTTATGAACGTAGTTGAATTTCCCTGCTTGATGGAGATTGGAAAATGATCCACCAATGTGAAACAAGTAGGAGAAAATGAGTTGTTAATTAGGTTCCTCGATGAAGAGAAATAGGAACCTTACTCAAGACTCTGGGGATCCTGTGAGTCAAAGGAATTAAAATTCAAATTTTAGAGGTCAGAATAAAGAAAGGACATTAGATTTACAGGACCACATATTAAACCATTTTTTCTCAAAAACTAAAGGAAAAAAAAAGGAAAAGCCATTTGGGAGAGAACAGATGGTTCCTCAACAATTTCTTCATGTGACAATGCTAGGAGATAAGATGACTGAGGTGTTTTTTTTTTTTTTTTTTTTTAATGAAACAGTGGTGGGCACATGATAAGTGGAAGAGGTCACATTGGATAAAAGTGCAGAGAGTTAAGCAGATGATTATTGATTATTCTTCCCTACAATAGACATTACCTAGTATTCTCAGATACAATGTAAAATATTTAACACCAAAAAGTGACAAATTTAGTCAATTATTTAGTTTTTCTATAGGATTCTAGTTTTTCTATAGGACTGATTTTTGAAAACTGAATTGGATGATTTTGGAATTCAATTAGTTATATAGAGCCACAGACTCAAGATAGGAGAATTATTTTCAAGATTATCCAATTGCTCTTGTGGGAATTCTTGCTGTAGTGTTTAGGTTGAGTGACAGTCTAGTGTTTGATTCTCTGTTGACAAGGTCGTGTTACTTTATATGGCATCCCAATTTCATTGTGTATAGCCTTATATTTGTAATTATTTTTGGCTGCCTAGACAACTTTACTGATTTTTAGCAGCATTTTAATTTATGTGTATGAAAAGTGCTCTTCTCTATTGATAGAGTGCAGCATGGATACCAACATGACCACGGTGGACCAGCAGTCACTCTCTTCCTCAAATCTGAATCTTGAGCACAGTGACAAATGTTTGGTGTTATTTCATTACCAGCAGTGGTGCCCTGACCAGATATTTGTTTTCCCCTGTACTTCCTGCTTTCTCATTTTGTGAATGAATCAGCCCTAGCTTTTCTTATTTCCAAAATTGATTCTCCAGTTTCCTGTCAGTTCTATGTATGACAACAACCAGGGGAGCCTATTAAAATGAAGATTCTCAGACCTTGCACCCTTCGAGTATGTAATTTAGTAACATAAGATGGGGGCACAGGAAGTTAAATTTATAACACCCACTCTGAGTGTCACTGATGAGCCAGCCTAATGAGATGACTATTGGGAACCACTGTTTAGATGATATAACTTATATTTGCACTTCAGTAGAAAATATTTAAAAGTATAAAAGGCTTACTGGCCAGCTCATTAAATGAAGAATCCCAATTCTTTCATTCATTCAATAATTCAACAAATAGATGTTGAGCATTTATAATGTGTCGACACCATAGTGTATTCTGAGACTCATAATACCATTAAGATTAGTTGAGAGTGGCTATACTAGCTCCTTATTGGTGGCAGTGAGACTCTGAAAAGAGAGCAAGGAGTGCTTATTTGCATTTCCAGGCCCTATATTCAGCAAATATTATCAATAATATTAAAAAAATGGAAAATAATTTATTTTTGTATTTCTATATAACCTATACTTATAAATGTAGCAATGCAGATTTTAAATTCTAGGCACGTTGCTTCATCTATCTAAAAAAAAAAACCCAGGTAAAACTGAAGATAGCAGCTCTAATTAATTAGTGTTAGACACAGTAATAAAATTCAATCATACTGATTTTCTGCCAGGTTTAATAAAACAAGATTTTCTTCTTTTATTGTGCTACTAAATTGCCTTAGAGTTACACACAAAATGTATAGAAAAAACAACTATGTAGTTGAACAGAATATGCAAATATTTATAAGCTCTTTCAGGTAACAAAATATAACTCTGATGTAAAATACTTGCTGTGAAATTAGCTAATATTTCATATTATTTTGGAGGGTATTTTAGGATTTTAAATCAATGGTCCTAAGTAAATTTTATTTTATTTTTTTGTCAATCCTCACCCGAAAATATTTTCCATTGATTTTTTTAGACAGAGTGGAAGGGAAGGGAAGAAACAAAGGGAGAAACATCAATGTGAAAGAGACACTTTGGTTGGCCAGGTAGCGCCTACAACTGAATTAAATGTGTCCATTTGATTTTTCCCAAAACCCATGAAATACACGAATGAACTCATTTTAACAATTGGAAATTCTTTATTTTCTCTCTCTTTGAACTCCTATTTCCAAACCACTTTTCCAATAGAATTTTATTCTAGTTTAATATATTTTTAAATTCCTGAATTGAAAAATATATTAAACTAATGATCACTTTTTCATACTATAAAAATAGGCATGCACATTTAAAAATAATTGAAAGTTTGTGGCCATTAAACTCTAGGTGTCAAAATTTCTTCTGAACTGAATTTTTATTATACAGCTTAATACAAAATTAATCTAAATAACATAAATAACCACACATTTAGGTAATAAACATAAAGATAACACTTATTAGAAATGCATCCATTATTTCAATGGTTGTGTTATGTTTAATGAATATATGTATCTGTGGCTGCATATTATTTATTGCTAGAATGGGACAAAGCTCAGCATCAATGTATTCTATTTTTGCTTTTATGGATGAGAGATCTGAGAAAACATATTCCCATAAATAAGTATATGAGAATGGAAAGAGTTTTGTTTTAGCAATGTCACACAAAGATTTGAATTTCTTCCAAATTATATGCCAAAATTACATAGTTATCTATCATTAAAAATTATTTTAAACGATCTACCAGCTGTCACCTTAATTAGTTTTTTTCAACTTCATTAAAGGCAAAGTATCAAAACTAATTCTAGATTTTATGACTTGGTTACTAGTCATTTACTTTCTCAACACTAATACCAATATTTTGAATTGCCTTATTGTTTGGAGATCTGGAGATTTTTTTAATACTCAGGGTCAATGTACTAGTAAGATGGTAAAATGGATGACAGGCATACCTCTCTTTTAAAAAATGACCAACTGGTGTGACTATTCTCAGGCAGATAAATTTTGGAAAAAATACATGTGAACCTTAGAATCTAGAAATTATTTTCTTAAAACTATTCATGCCTCCAAAGTGCATATGTCCCCATCTGAAATCTACTGGTCTAAGAATTTCTCCTTTAGAAGATTGTTACTGGTTATTCAACCTTATGTGAATGTAGATTTTTCAACATTGGAACAAAGTGAACAGTGGCAGAGTATACATATCAAAACAGCTGCAAAAAGATCTCCTGTCTCAAATTCTCTTCTTACAATGTGACATTGCTACTCCTCCTATTGTGAAGTGGGGATCTATTTTTCATTCCTTTGGATTTTATGGGGATTGTGACTATGGAGGAAGTAACGCTATGTGATTTGGGTGGTTACGTCATAAAAGATGATAAAACTTCTCTTCCTGTCCACTTGGGAGAAACAGAGGGAGAAACACCAATGTGAGAAAGACTCTTAAAATTCAACTGCAGTGCTGTGAGGAAGCCAGACCACAGGGACAGGAGATGAGTAGCTATGTCATCTGACAGCCTTATGTGAGGTCCCAGAAAACAGCCAGCCTCAAGGACTGCACATATGTGAGGAAGTCTCTGAGGTTACTCTCTTCATCTGAATATAACTGCATGATAGATTCCTAGCAAGAAACCCAGAACTAAGAGAGATATTAAGATGATCACCATTGCTTTAAGCCACTATGATTTAGGATGATTTTGTATGTAGTAATAATAATCAGAACATGACCTAACAGATGCTTTAGTAATCAAAATAATTTGACATCCATTCAATTCAAAATTTAGAAAAGATTTATCTGATTTGGCCTGAAATACGTCTTTGTTTATTATGAAAATCACAAAGTACATTAACAGTGCATAAAGTCAGGGAATTTATTAAACAGAATGGAAAGAGTTATTGTTTAATTTTAATAAAGAAAATATAGCTTGACTTTCATATGTCCCAATTTGTTAGAGTAATATATATATTATCAAAACTCTATCTTTTATTTTACTTACTTAAAAATTAATTATTATTCTCAAAGCAATACTTATGTTTGAATTTAAAAGCCAACCAGTATAGCAAGCCTAAAACAAGCCTAAAAATAAGCAAACTCCTGTCCTCTTATTCTGCTCATATGAACATTTCTATTCAATCTCTTTTAGTTGTTTATCTCCCAACTTCTAATTCTATACTTTATTGCTAGTTCTGTGCATTTTTGTTTTCAATTTTAGACATCATCTATTAGCTTTTTTCTATAAAAGATTAAAATTATCTCTTTCACACTGGTCTCCTCAACCCTAATTTCCATGCATACACCTATTTTTCCTCTTCTTCCTCCATTATAGTTATATGATGCTTTTCTGATACAACAAACAATATTAGAGTTTAAATTTGTATTGTACTTTGATTACATCTCTCTTCACCTCCTCTTTACAAGTTTTTAAATTATATCATAGGTTCCTGTGACTATTTTAGACCCAAGCTGTCTCACAGAACTGTAACAAGATAAAATGTTTGGAGATCTTTCATGCTGAGGATATTCTAAGTCTACCTGTGCATTTGATTAAAGTACAGCTAAAGAGAGAGGGATTTCGTTTGGAAATCACTTTCTCTTAGAACTTAGAAAACATTGCTTTGCTAATTTCTGTTGATTTGTTTGTTAAAATTTGTCAATCTGAAGCTACTTACATTTATGATTTTTAAAATATAGTCCTGAGCCTTTTTGATGATTTGCTACTTGAATCTTTTAGTTCAGCTTTCTGAGCTCTGCTAGTCAGCTTCTACTAGTCCATGTCCTTTCAATCTTTCAAATTTGTGTTTTTATTCCTTGTCAGTTGTTCCTACTGCCCCACCCCTCTTCCACTTTCTTTGTCCTTTTGGCTTTATATATTTTTCATTCCTTAGCTCTCATTTTAGTGGTATTTCAGGACTGAATGTGTGTGTTTAATTCATCATGTTTAGCCTGAATTCTATAAATTCTAAATGCTTTTTACTTCAGAGTTAGTAGTACTACCCTCTGAAAGTTACTTTTACATCATAAGTTTTTGCACATTTATCAAATATGTATAGACCCTACATAAAAGTAACAAAATATATATTTATTTTCTCTTGATTCATTAGTATTAAGAGATATAAAGAAGATGTATTATTAAGTGTTAACTCAGAAAAACTAGGTAACAATATAAGAAATTAGTTATAAATTCTTGGAAAGACTAAAGGAATGAAGAGGGGGAGGGAAGTTGCCTACCTACCACCTGTCTGGTTGGAGGAGCAGCAGAGGAAATGGGGTTTTCCAGAACCTTGGATTGCTGTGCTCAGGAGCCTTTAAGATTCTACTGCTGCTCTTCTGCTGTTGCAACTATCACGACCCTTTGCAGGCAGCTAGGAGCCCATACCCCCACTCATGCTGCAGGAGCCCAGGAGCCCACAGTCTCCTGCCACAGAGGCTTCAACTGCTGCTGCTGGATGGAGCCACAGCCCATCAGAACCGCTTTGCAGAGCACTGTATCTGCCACTGCTGTGGAATTGCACTGCCTGAGCAGAAGCCTGCAGCCTGCACTGCCCTGGCCTGCTGGCTGATGCTTCTCTCTACCGCCAGAAGCAGAGCAGGAAAAACAAAAAAATCCACACCTGCCTTTCAATTCCCTGGTAGTGCCTCCCATTGGCAGAACCTCACTATAAAGCAGCTGGCAAGGAAGTCTGTGAGATGTAGTTTGTAGGCTCCCAGCCATCTCGTGATACAGAGGAGATTCCAGAAGGCTGGGAATAATGCTGAGAGCCAAATGACAGCGAGCCAGCCCAGAGGGTTTAAAGGGAAAGTCAGTAACTGACTTGTGAACATATATATAGGCATATCTATCTGGCATATTTCGAAGTGCGATATATATAGTAGTCAATGCCTTTGAGAATAAAACCAGAACTGCTGTGGCAAAGAGGTTTGGTAATTCTCTAACTGTGAAGAAAACCTTAATGATTATGATATTTCATTGATTATTTTAGCATTTTCAGAGTTTATATCTTATAAATTGCTGTCCTCCCCCACCCCCCGACATTTTACAGAATAGATTGCAAGTGACACTTTTTCCATTGTCTCAGATTTTCGGTAAAGGCCAAAACCTGAACACAAGGGTGTTTGTTAACTTTCTCACATTCTAAAGGCTGCTGTAAAGACAGCCAAGTTTAGGTTCAGAAACTATCCTGAGAGCCAGCTAAGAGAGCAGGGCTGGACCCCCTGCCACCAATCTGCCCCCTTCCTCCCACTGTTCCTTCCCTTGCCCTGAACAAACCTGACTAGAATGAATGACTGGACACTTTTTATTCCAAGCTTATATATTAGAGTGAGTATGATCTTTCAGGTGAATCTGGCTATTTTTGCTGCTAAAATTGAAGATGAAGAAATTCCTGTTTGACTGGTCAGTGTGTAATTATAGACAATAAAAGGGTGTCTGTTTTTCAGGTTCTAGCACTAATCCTGCCAGAGATACTAGGAGTTCAACTCTGCTCCTTAATTATTTGTTCATGTTTTAAAAAAATCAAAGGGAGGATACATTCATTACAGGATAAAAATATTCTCATTTCCTTTGTTTCTTAGGCAGAACTCAGAATAAATGAATGGGTGTCTAATAGAGTTGATGTCAATGTGATAGTTGGATGGCATGTGGCCAGAGGACCCACAAGTGCCCAAATCCCTTCTTGCCTGGACTATTCTTCCCTGATCATATGTGCAGGGCACCCTGATTGACAGAATGCAGTGACATTACGCTGTGAGAATGGCCAGTACTTCTCTTCCAAACTCCAAACCAGAACAAGAAGAAACTTGTTCCCAGGACTTTATGGCAAACTCTTGGCATATATATATATATATATATATATATATATATATATATATATATATATACTGGAATCCCTGACCTATGTATAAATGGCCTGGAAGCAAATGACTGACTTACAATATTATGTTAATTTCAGGTATACAGTATGGGGATTCAGTATTTATATACATTACTAGAGGCCCAGTGCACAGATTCGTACATTGGTGTGGTGCCTTGGCCTGGCTTGAACCTCTCAATCCGGGACCCCTTGGCGGATGGTGGAGAACTGGTTTCAGCCCTATTCCCACAGGCCAGGCTGACAGACCCCGTTGGTGCATAAATCCATATACCAGGCCTCTAGTATGCATATAAAATCTTTCATTAATCTCTTTCTGCTCTCCCCCATACCCCCTTCTCTCTGAGATTATCAGTTTGTTTCATGTTTCCATGCCTGCTGTTTCCACCCCCGCATTAAGCATCTGCCCCCTGGTGGTGAGAGTGTGTCATAGCTACTGGATGGTCAGTCGATCAGCCAGCCTGTTGGTTGCTTAGGCTTTTATATATATAGATGAAGTGATCACCATGATAAGTCTAGGTATATTTTGTGACCAAGGCCATGTCTTTTAAACTAAAGTGGTACCTGAGGAAAGAGCAATAGAAAGCTCTTCCTTTGAAATGACTCAGCCCAGGGGGTTAAAATAGGAAGTTGGGATGAATCCTAGAAGTTGAATTATTTTTTCATTTTCATTATACCTGTGACTATTGCTCTCTTTCTCAGAGCAAAACAACAATTACAATGAGAAATTATAAATGGGAGAAAAATAATGGAAAGTGATTATATTTTCCAGATAGTCAACATGCTAAGTTATGTATAGTAGATCATTTAATTCATACAACAACTTTATTAAAAACAGAATTATTATGGAAGCCAAAGAGAAAATAAACAAATGGGACTACATCAAAATAAAGAAACCATCAACAAAACAACAAGAAAACCCACTATTTGGGAGAACATATTTGCAAATGTTATCAGTGATAAAGGTTTAATCTCAAGCACCTACAGGCAATTCATACAATTTAATAAAAGGAGGACAAATGATCCAATAAAAAATGGGCAATAGACCTAAATAGAATCTTTTCTAAAGAAGACAAAAGGAAGGCCCAGATACATATGAAAACCTGCTCAAAGACACTAATTATCCGAGAGATGCAAATCAAAATGACAATGCAGTACCATTTCACACCAATCAGAATGGCTTTCATCAACAAATCAACAAACGACAAGTGTTGGCCAGGATGCGGAGAAAAAGGAACTCTCGTGCACTGCTGGTGGGATTGTAGACTGATGTAGCCACTGTGGAGAACAGTATAGAGTTTCCTCAAAAAACGAAAAATGGAGCTCCCATTGGACCCAGTGATCCCACTTCTAGGAATATATCCCAAGAAACTAGAAACACGAATTAGAAAGGATATATACACCCCTATGTTCATAGCAGCACAATTTACCATAGCTAAGATTTGAAAAAAGCTTAAGTGCGCATCAGCAAATGAGTGGATTAAGAAACTGTGGTACATCTACACAATGGAATACTAGGCTGTGGTAAAAAAGAAGGAGCTCCTACCATTTGCAACAATATGGATGGAGCTGGAGAGCGTTATGTTAAGTGAAATTAGCCAGGTAGAGAAAGATAAATATCACATGATCTCACTCATTTGTGGAATATAATGAACAGAATAGACTGATGAATAAGAACAGATCCAGAGACTGAGAAAAGTCCATCAGAATGGCAAACCTTAGGGTAAGTGTGGGATGGTGGGAGTAATGGGTAAAGTCAATATATTTGACCTCTTGAACTAAGGTAAGTAATTTGTGTTTTGACGTTCCCGACAAAGTTTATATAAAGCTATAAAAAATTGGCAGCTAGTTTGAGATTGAATTGACATGGCCTGGAGCATCTCATCTCCCATGGACACCAGTCCTTAGGCTAGGCTCCCCTTAACCCTCTGTGGCATCATAATACCCTTACATGATATTATTCTACAATTGGCCAATTTCAATTGGCCAATTTAAATTAATCTGAAAAATTGATTACTATTTTACAGTCAAATTTAATATTCAATAGTTTATGCTGTAAATATTAGTGGAAAGGATTTTTGCATTCTTGAGTAGGTCCTGAGCATTCCTACTACTAGACTGGATTTAGATATAGAGCAGCTATTGCTGGCCAAGTCTCTGTTTGTACCCTGGGTCCCGATCTGAGCTGTGCATGGCAGGTGAAGCAGCCATGGGGGCAGGAGACTTCCCTCAGAAGGGGTGAGAGTTCAGGCCCCTGGAAGGTTAGGGGGGGTGAGGGTCTGTGCTCCACCTCTGTTGACCTTTAAGTTCTCTCCTGTTGGCCCCTCTGCAACTGTTCCTGTCTTAGGTTGTTCCTTCCCTGAGGAATCTTACCCATCTCTTGCTAACCAGCCATCCTCCAGGGCCAAGCAGGGTGATGTGAGGTTCAGTTCGTCTCCTTGGTCTTCTATGCCCCTGTGGCCTCCTCGCCCAGCCCCTGCCTTGTGATCCCCTCACCTGCTGATGGGGTCCCGTTATTGATCACATAACTTGGGAGACTCAGGTTTCTTCTCCAGGGAGGGCCCAGCTCACACCATTGGGATAGAGATAGACCCATGGTGCCAGCCACCCAGAGGTTTCAACCTCAGCTTGAACTGAAAGGTCAGGCAACAGCTGTGTGCACTTGGATTGTGAGAATAAGGTCCCTCTTGGCAAAAAGGGAAAGAGGGGCCAATATAGAATGCTCAAGTGCCTTCCCAGTGCCTTACTTCTTTCTGAAAGGGATTAATTCCTTTCCTATCCTTTTTAAAATTGCTACCAAACATTCAAAGAATTAGTTTGTATGTTTCTTTGGGATAATTGTACAATATGCTGTTGTCAAATATCAAAAATTATAATGAATCCTAGAATAAGTGAACATGCAAGAAAATTTAAGTGTACTGGATGAAAAGCTGTTCCTAAAATATTAACTAAAATTCCTATTAGTAGTTCATCTCAATGTAAAATTGCCTAACATGCAAAGAACCTAAAGCAGTCATATTTTTTTTTGCAAAAATTAAAATTTAAAGTTACCAAGACTGCAATATAAAATTTCCAAATCCCCCATTAATAAAAAAAGGGGATTGATAGTGGGGTAATATCATGTAAAGAAAACTATCCTGTAAGTAAATTACATTTAGAAAATTCTTACTTCAGAAAATTAATTTCCATTTGTAATCCTAACAGCAGGACACCCATGAAAAACACATATGGTGTCAAAATAAGCCAAAGGAAAATTAATTGGGCAAAAATAGAAAGAATCCCAAGTCTAATTTACAGAAAAGATCCCTCTATTAACTTTCAGTCGAGAATATGTTTGTATATTTTCAGAAAACAACTCCAAGACCATATGGATTCCTGCAACAAAGAGGAACTGACAGGTCTGTTCCAACTGGGAAGACAGTCCAGAGATGGAAGACACTGAAGACACCTTGCCATTCTAGCAGTCAGCAGTTGTGTGTCGCTGCAGGTGGCCCAGGTCCAAACCAGAGAGGGTGGAACCTGCATTGCCACCATATGTCCACCATCCAGATACCATTGCTGACATGTACACATAAGGAACTATTTGACATTGAAACTGGGA
The DNA here is from genome assembly GCA_027563665.1 of Antrozous pallidus. NCBI lineage: Eukaryota > Metazoa > Chordata > Mammalia > Chiroptera > Vespertilionidae > Antrozous > Antrozous pallidus. Next base: position 160,016,207 of record CM050508.1, on the reverse strand, counting down.
CTCAGAACTGTTGGACATTAAAACTGAGATTCAAACATTTTTTTGTTCTTATATATATTTATTTCCAGTATGTAGATGCAAGATTTTTTTTTTAAAGAAAAGAAACAGGGGGAAAAGATTGATACAGAGGCAAAGAAGCATTGGACAGACTGTCAAACTACAGTGGGAAGACAGGGGAGAGTTGGGGGGAGGCTGTAAGAGATCAATCAAAGGACTTGTATGCCTGCATATAAGCATAACCAATGGATACAAGACACTGGGGTGGGGGGGCTGGTGAGGGCATGTGCTGGGGGATAGGGGAGGCTGGGGGGAGGTCAATGCGAGGGGAAAAGAGGAAACATATGTACTACTATTTGTAATACTTTAAAGAATAAAAAATATGCTAATTAAAAAATAAAAAAACAGAATTATTATCTGTGATTTATAAATTAGAAACCTAAGGCTCAGAGGATTTGAGCAATTTGCCTAAATTCCATTATCAGTTATGGTGGAGCTGTGATATGAACACACTCTCATCTAGTCTATGACTTTAACCACCGAAATTGACTCTCTTGAAGGCTAAGAAGAATCATTGGAAAGAAAAAAGGTGGAAACCTTGGAGAATAGGAATCGCCTATGTTTCAGAAAACTTTTGGAAAGTTACCCAAATCATCATCAATTTGAGCTTCACATTTTATGAAAATGGCAGTTGGGCTAACTGAGGGTTTTGGACTCACACATTTACTGAAATTTAGAAGTAACCAGATACTTTAGGTTGAACTTTAAAATTGACGTTTTGCTTTCTGTTCTGCATGATAGTCATTCTCTGCTGAAAAGAATGATTTACTTGTATAAAAAAAATGACCTGTGATTGGTTTATTGTCAGAAACATATAACAATTTATAGTAAACCAAGACAGGTTATTGTGAAGGTCTTAAAAACCTGGGCTCAGGTGCTGTATTAGTTTTTATTTATGTGTACAATTTCATTTACCTTGTCTACAGCAAGTGTTTTTGTGGGGTATTTTTTTAAAATAATGAATGGAGTTATTTTAACTGAGTGCTAATGTGGTGAGTGCCAGGTGAAAAATTCAATTGAAATGCTGTCACAAGATTCTTTTGTTTTACTGACAAGAGGTGTCATGTTCTCTTGATTCCCGCTATATGGAGAGTGAACTGATAAATAGTTTGGAGATGAAATTGTCAGTCACCATTATCACACTCAAGCAATTATCTTTTCAGGTAGCTTGCACTGCCATAAAATTCAAGTTCTGGGATTTAGAAACAAAGAGAAGGAAAAATAATATGGATATGACTATATATTGGAGAAGTGCTTAACTTAGAAAAAATAAGATTCCAAAGGGGCTTGGATACAGGGGGACAGTTTGCTGCTACTTCCAAGAAAGGAAGCCACAAAGAGGTGGCAAATAAGAGGAGGATAAACATTGAGAGTAATGAACTTCAGGGTCCTTCCATGACAGAGACTATTCCAAGGCCTTGATAGGGATCCTCTAGCAATGTTTTCACACAGCCAAACACTATTGTAAAATTTATGCAAGATAGTTATTTACCTATATCAATTAATTATCTTGTCTTTTCCATTATGTCTTCTCTTCCATTACATTTCTCCTTTGTTAGGGTGGCTTTGGAATGACCCCAGACATTGTTTGAGTTCTAGCCAAGAAAATTTGACCTCAGGGATACAGTCCTGTTCAGGGTGGGTGCCTATATATTCCTGGGTCAATTTCAGATTTTACCCAGGAAGTTACTGAGGTTGTGACCAGTCCATATTCAAGGAGTGGCAAAATGAGTTGCTGCAAAGAACTTACGGTCACTTTTTGTACTCTACCCAATAGGATTTTTCAATTTGATAAAAATCTTAAACATCAACATACCAATACTTAGAAATCACTACATTAGCAATAATAAAAATATTAAGTCAATTAGGTTAGAGGCAAAGGTGAATTACTATTCCATTTTTTAATAAAATGATATTAGAAAATTATTGTCATATGGAGAGGCATTCCAAGAGCATGGAGCCAAAAATAAGGTGAGCATGGGAGAAGGATCAATGAAATGTATCTTTGAGATCCAGTTGAATCTGCATTAGGTCTATAAAAGCCAAATGTCAGAACCATGCTTGGGAGCTCATAGGCTTGGGTCTGTGTACTAGTACATTAACATTACTTAACAGTCGAGAGATTCTGGGAAAGTTACCTATTTCTTTGAGAATCAATTTTTCATCTAAGAAAAAAAAGTAGTACCTATGTTAATATATTGTGTGGATATCAGTATATTAAGTGATGTTTAAAGTGCTTATTGTTATTCTGGTATGTAGTAGGTATAAAGAGATACATTGTTATTGAACATGCTTGTGTCCCAGGTTCTGTGCTAGGAACTGAGGTATAGTGGTGAACAAGAAAAAAATTCACCAGATTCCCATGCTCAAGAAACTAACATAATCTTCCTCCCTCACCCAATAGTTACTCAATAAGAGTACATTGAGTTTCTTCCAAGCATTATTTAAAAATTTTTTTTTATTATTGAAAGTACTACACATGTCCTCCTTTCCCCCGTTGTCCTCTCTCAGCCTGCCCCCAAAGCTTGCTTACTCTTGAGAAGCTTATATTTGAGCTTTCAACAATTTTACCTTTCCCTTTTTAGTTAGCATAAAGATATGAATAAAATTTTAAGGAGAAATACTTGAAGTGATAATCTATGGAGATTTTGTACATTTTCTACTTAAAAGTTTATTAATTGATCAAAAAGGGTTTAAAGAGAAGGGATATTTAGAGTTCACCTATAATGAACTTGCTCAAACTATAAATGGAGGCTAAATTATTTAGAATTACTCTAATCCAGTTAGCTACAAAAATTGGAGCTCCCTCTGCCACATTTGAAAGAAAAATTCTTATCAAAGACAAGCTGTTCCTCTGTTTCGTTAGTATCCTGAAGAATTTAAAGACAGTCTAATTTAGGAAAGCTTTTCTGTCTTTAAAAACTAACAACTCAGTTGGAAAGGCAACATTAAAAATGCATTCCCTATCTGAATCATGATCATATTGAAAATATCAAATATTGAGTTTGTATGTATTTTCTTTTACCATCTACTCTTTCTATAGAAAAGAACATTATCATATGCATTACGACTATTAACTTGTTCATCTCCTAGAGATTAATAAATTATCCATCTATAGTTGCCTTTCTGGGAGGGGAAAAAAGCTTTCAATTTTTATTAAAATTATAATTTCAAAGGAGGGCTTATTATAAATCTTGTTTATCTTTAAATTTTGGCAAATAGTTTTGTGCTTGTGATTAAATATAGTTTTTTTTAAATACAAGGAAATATTAGGAAAACAGAACAACCTCTCATTTTATTTGTAATTTAGCTGTAAGCCTATTAATGTTCTAATGTTGTTAAAATTATGTTTCCTCAGGTTTTACAACATGAATGAAAAGTGATGAAAGGCAGTTATTTTGTCTATACATGCCTGGAAGGACATAGAATGTTAGCTTATTGACTGGTATGAGGTATTAATAAATACCTCATAATTAGAAAAACCCATTTTTAAAAGGTGTCTTCCTCTAAAAGTAGTTAGGTATTTTTGTTTATTTCACACATGGTCCAAACTTAATTGTGTACTGGAATTAAATTTGTGTTTTCATTTTAAAAATAGACAGTTTTCTGCCTCTCCTATCCAGAATACAGTTTAATATTTCAGCTGAGCCATACTCCAAATTCCCCCTTCTATTATTTTTCCTACCTTTTTCTTTATTAGAAAAAAAGTTTTCTCCCTTTATTATTCTTAATCATTAAGAGCTGATTTCCTTGCTTTGGGCTTTATTTTGAACAAGGCTTTGAACAAAGATAAGCATGTTTGGCTTTACTTCTCCACACTGAGACTAAACTATTTTAAAATAGTAACTTCTATTATAGAATTGATCTTTTCTTTTCTTCTACCCTAAATCAAATACCTTCTCAGTCAGGCATTATGAACAAGGCTGTGCGACATTCTTTGTATTCACACTAGTCTTTTTTTTGCAAACAGTCCAATTCGGCCAAGCAAATAGATGGTTTAAATCTCTGAATTTGAATTGCCCTGGTTAGACCGATCAATCTTTCTCCTCTAACATCTCAGTCATTGTTGAATCCTTTTTTATATAACTTTTTTTTTCTATAAAGGGAAATTGCACAAACATCACAGACATTAAAATAGATAAATTGAATTTCATCACAAATAAAACTTTTGCTCATTGGAAGACATTATTAAAAAATTAGATGATTAATGTATACCTGACACAGGACTTGTATTAAGAATACATAAAGGGCTCTTAAATCTTAACAATAAGAAAATCAAATGAAAAGTGGACAACATTTTTGATCAGATGCTTCACACAAAAAAACATACAAATAGTATCACTATTCATCAGGTTAATGCCAATTAAAATCACAATGAAATACTGCTACATAAACTGAAAATGACCAATGATGCAGGTGTTGGTAAAGAAGCGGAGCACCTTGAGCTCTCATACATTGCTGCTGGAAATAAAAAATGCATAACCATTTTGGAAAACAGTTTGACAATTGGTGATCAAATGAAATATGTACTTACCATAAAGCCAGAAACCCTGCTCCTAGTTAATTAGTCCAGAGAAAGAAAAATGTATTCAAATATTCATAACCACTTTATTCATAATATCAAAAAATAAAAAGAAAACTCAAATGTCTGTTAGCTGCTGGATATATACATAAAAAAGTGCTGTATTCAGACAAAAGAATCTTATCCAGCAATAGGAAAAGGAAGACTAATGATACACATGATAACATGGATTCATCTTAAAAACATCACCAGGTCAAAGAGGCCAGTCAAAAAAATACTTTATACTGAATGGTCTCCTTAACAAGAAATTTTTAGGAAAAATAAAGCTATAGCAACAGAAAGCAAACCAAAGAGCAGATTGGATGGACAAGGGAATATATTTCAAAAGAGCATTAATAAACTTTTGGGGAGATAAGATGTTTTATATTTTGACTATGGTGGTGGTTACACAATTTTATACATTTGAACTGTACCATTAAAATGAGTTCATTTTTATCTATGTAAATTATGCTTCAGTAAAGCTATTTAAAAAAGGGCCCTGGTCAGTTTTCCTCAGTAGTTAAAACATTGGCACGTGGACTAAAGAGTCCCAGGTTCTATTCTATCAAGGGCACGTACCTTAGTTGTCCTTGGCTCTGGGTGTGTAGCATGCAGAAGGCAACCAATTGATTTATCTCTCTCACATCGAAGTTTTTTTCTCTCTCTCCTTTCCCTTTCACTTTCTCTAAAAATCAATGGAAAACTATCTTAGGGTTCAGATTAACAAAAACAAATAAACTATCATAACAACAAAAAGATGTCCCCTACTAGCTGAATTTCTCTATTTTTTTCTGATGAATCTGGGGAAAAATGACTGGAGGAGGATACCTGTGTGAGCAATTTTTGTTGAACAGGGAGGACACTGGTATAGCAACTATTCTTTCTCTCACCTCCCTCCGCAGCTCTTCCAACCACACACAATGTAGTGGCTACAGGACCAGGGCTGCAATTGCAAATGCTGGAAGCAGGGATAATTTCTAAACAAAAACTGTAACTATATCTTTAAACCTTTATGTCTGAATTCCTAAGCGCCTGATGGGGTGAGTTGTGCCTTCATTCTACCTGACAAAATTGGTATTAACAATGAATGTAGTTATATTGCCTGGTGGTAAAAATAGACCTCCAGTTTCTTACCTATGCAACCTTACCTGTATGATGGAATAGACTGAGAAACTGTGGAACTTGCTAGATTGGCATTGCTGCTTGTAGTCAAACAAGCACAATGGCCAAACCCAATGTTACTCCCAAAGTTAGAAAAATTTTAGTATAAATAAAGGGAAAGAGGAATAGTAGCTGAGTGTTAAAAAGTGAGTAAATGGGCAAGTTGAACTAGGCAAATCCAAAATTACATTAACAATTTAAAAGAGGTCCAGGGGAAAAAATGCTATTGTCATTTATTGTTATTACTAGAGGCCCAGTGCATGAAATTCGTGCACAGGGGGCTGGGGGTATCCCTCAGCTCAGCCTGCACCCTCTCCAATCTGGGACCCTTCGAGGGATCGAGCCTGGTAGGATTGGGCCTAAACGAGCAGTCGGACATCCTTCTCACAATCCAGGACTGCTGGCTCCAAACTGCTTGCCTGCCTGCCTCCCTGATTGCCTCTAACTGCTTCTGCCTACCAGCCTGATCACCCCCTAACCACTCCCCTGCCAGCCTAATTGATGTCTGACTGCTCCCCTGCCAGCCTGTTTGCTCCCAACTTCCCTCCTCTGCTGGTCACCCTTACCTGTCCTCCCCTGCAGGCTTGATCACCCCCAACTGCCCTCCCTTGCAGGCCTGGTCCCTTCCAACTGCCCTCCCCTGCTGGTCTGATTGCCTCAACTGCCCTCCTTTGCTTGCCTGGTCCCTCTCAAAAACCCTCCCCTGCTGGCCATCTTATGGTGGCCATCTTGTGTCCACATGGGGGTAGGATATTTGACCACATGAGGGCAGCCCTCTTGTGTGTTGGAGTGATGGTCAATCTGCAAATTACTCTTTTATTAGACAGGATAGAGGCCTGGTGCATGGGTCGGGGCCAGCTGGTTTGCCCTGAAGGGTGTCCTGAATCAGGGTGGAGGTTCCCTTGGGGCATGGGGAGGCCTGGGTGAGGGGCCTATGGTGGTTTACAGGCTGGCCACACCCCCAGAAACCCAAGTGGAGGCCCTGAGATCTGGGATTAATTTATGTTCTACAATTGAAACTTTGTAGCATGGAGTGGAGCCAAGCCTTCTGCTCGCTCCATGGAAACAACCATTTCTGTTTGGTTTATTTAAATTCTATAATTGAAAACTTTGTAGCCTAGAGTGGAGGCCTAGGCACTAGGGCTGCAGAAGTTTGGCTTCCTCCATCCCCCAGGCAACCCTAGCCTCTGCTCTCTCCAGCTCTGTGGCTACCATCATTTTTGTTGGATCTATGTATCTTCTATAATTGAAACTTTGTAGCTTTGAGTGGAGGCATAGGCCAGCAAGGGCAGGTGAAAAGCTTGGCTTCCTTCATTGCTGGGGAAACCCAAGCACCATCCTGCTCTAAGTGGCCACAGCCATCTTGGTTGGGGTTTATTTGCTCCTGATTGGCTGGTGGGCATGGTTTAATTGGAGGTATGGTCAATTTACATATCATTCTTTTATTAGATAAGATTTTTTAAGATTTTAAAATTGATTTTTAGGGAGAGGAAAAGAGAGTGAGAAAATAAATGTGAGAACATAGCATTGATTGGCTGCCTCCTGCACATTCCCCACTGGGGAACCTGCAACCCAGGTATGTGCCCTGACCAGGAATCAAACTGGTAACCTTTTGGTACATGGGATGACACTCAACCAACTGGGCTACACTGGGTAGGACACAATGATATTGACTTTTAGCTCAAGTATATCAGGTGTCTGAAAAGAGGAAGTCATGTATTGCTGAGATTACTCCTGTTTTTTGGAACCTAAGGAGATTGCACAGAAAAGCTTGAAAAAGTGAGTGGCCTTGCCCTGGGATACATTATCATATAATATGATGATTTACTGGACTACCATAATTATGAATGACTGAGTGGAATTCTACTAATGTACCATTATCTTTGGACTTTTACAATCCCTTTGCCATAAGAGGTCCATGAGCAGAGAGACTAGGGGGTGGACTGTGATAATGAGAAATCTGTACTTGGTCTCTCCCCCTGTTCTTGACACAGAGCTTCTAAGATAGTTGGAATCTTTAGTGTGATGTCTTTTTGTATACGAATAAGATGATTGGTAACTAATGGCCACTAGATAGCTTCAGGAAGGGGGCTAGTTGCCAGAAAGCCCAAGACATGATTAGAATGTTGGAATTTCAGTCCCACTCTCATCGTCCTGAGAGGGAGAAGGGGTTGGAGACTGAGCTAATAACTAATCATGACTATAAGATGAACTTTCTGTAAAAAACTTCAACTGAAAGGTTCAAAGAGCTCTCTAATTGGTAAATACATCAAATTCTGGAAGCATGGCCCACTTAAACTCAATAAGGACAGAATCTCTTGCATTCTGAACCCTTTCAGACCTCACCTTATGTACCTCTTCATCTGGCTGATTGCATCCCTTATTAATTCTTTATCTATCTATATCGAAAAGGCTAATATGCAAAGTGTCCCCTTCAGAGTTCAACAGAGAGACGGGAGTTGAATTGCTTGCTATGACATGCACTGGCCACCAATGCATGTCATAGTGGCATGAAACGAAGGAAGGCCCCGGCCAGCAGCTGGAAGGTCCCGATTGACCCTGATTGCCAGCCAGGCCTAGGGACTCTAGTCATGCACAAATTTTGTGCACTGGACCTCTAGTTTATATATATATATATATATATATATATATATATATATATATATATATATATAAAAGCCTAAGTGACCATTACAGTAGAATGACTAGAATGTCCAGAACAACTGGTTGTTATGATATGTGTACGGAGCAGACAGGCAGGCGAGCAGTTAGGTGTGAGCAGGCAGGCAGGCAGGTGAGCCATTAGGGGCAAGCAGTCCCAGATTGCAAGGGGGATGTCCAACTGCTGGATGTCCAACTGCAGGGATCGGGCCTAAACCAGCAGTCAAACATCCTCTGAGGGGTCCTGGATTTTGAGAAGGTGCAGGTTGGGCTGAGGGGATCTCCCCCCACCCCCATGTAGGAATTTCATGCACTGGGCCTCTAGTTATATAATAAACTGGCAAATGTAGGTAAGTGTTTTCCTGAGTTCTGTTAGCCATTCTAGCAAATTAATGAACCTGAGAAGGGGGTCATGGGAACTCTTAATTTATAAGTCATTGGTCAGTAGTACTGGAGACCAAGTCTTGTGATTGACATCTGAAGTGGGGGGCAAGTCTTTCAGAATTGAGCTATTAAGAGATCTGATGCTAAATCCTGGGACATAGTGGCAGAATTCAATTGAATTGTAGGATACCCAGGTGGTGTTGGAGAATTGGCTGGTATGGGGAAAAACCCACACAGCTGTGATTCCTTTTATTCTATTGTCTCTCCAGATTTTACAGTGGTGGTTTGTTTGCTCAGAGACATCATTTCTATGAAAAGAAAATCCAAGAAAAGTTGATTTTTAATTTGTTCAGCTTTTTTTCTTGTAAGGACGGGAGTAACTTTCAAGTTCTTTATGTGTCAGAGCTGAAACTGAAGTCCACAGATAGTAATTACATCTATTGTTTCTTCTAAATTTTATGCTAGAGCTTGCTTATTTAGGCTGCAATGTAGATGACCAGAGATTTGCCTGGGATCCTGGTTATATTGGTTGGAAACACTTTAAAGCCTGTAACTTATTTTAGCATTTCTTTACAATCTTAAATTTTTCTCAGTTTGGATGTAAATCATAGTCACCCTGGCTATATAACATCCCTGCGAATAATTAAAGACTTCTTTGACAAAGGCAGTTGTATTTATTTATTTCTTTTTTTTTGCGCCCATATAGTTTGTTACTGGAAAACCATACACTACTTTTCCCCTTTGTTTCCTCCCTTGGTATCTCTCCTTTTTCAGCATTTGTGTTTATTTTTGTTATTTTCGCAAAGTCCTGTTGAAGTAACTAGAATATGTTCTACTATGACTATTAAGATCCTGTGTGGCCACAGAGTTGAACTGTCAGGACCCAGATTTGAAAATGTCCATCCTTTTTTAAAAAAAATATTTTATTGATTTTTTACAGAGCGGAAGGGAGAGGGATAGAAAGTCAGAAACATCGATGAGAGAGAGACATCGATCAGCTGCCTCTTGCCCGCCCCCTACTGAGGATGTGCCCGCAGCCAAGGTACATGCCCTTGCCAGAATCGAACCGGGGACCCTTCAGTCTGCAGTCCGACGCTCTATCCACTGAGTCAAACCGGTCTCGGCTGAAAATGTCCATCCTAACATGACTGCTTTAGCCTGTTCAGGCTGCTGTAATAATACCGAACACTGATACTTTATAAACAATGGAAATTTATTTATCATATTTGTGAAGGCTAGAAAGTCCAAGATCAAGGTGCTCATAGATTTGATGTCTGGCTTGGACCGGTTTCTTAGGTGACTGTCTTCTCGTTGTGTCCTCTCATGGTAAAAAGGCCAATGGAGCTCCCTGGAGTCTCTTTGAAAAGGGCACTAATCCCATTCACAGCAGCTCTGCCCTCGTGACCTAATCACCTACCAAAGGCCCCACCTCCAAATACCATCACATTGGGGATTAGGTTTCAATGTATGAATTTGGGGGGCACACAAAGAGTTAGTTTATAGCATTCTGCCTCTACACTCCCCCAAATCTATGCCTCCATCACAGAAAAGCACATTTATTATACCCTAACTGCTCCCAAAGTCTTGACTCATTCCAGTACAATTCTAATGTCTAAAATCCAAAGTCTCATTTAAATATCATCTAAGACAGCTATGGATAGTATGATTCACTGTTAGCGAAATTCCTGTGTGGCTATGAACCTGTGAAATCAAAAAGCAATATGTGTCTCAAATATAATGGTGGGACCAGCATAGTACAGACCTTCCTTTGAAAAAGAGAGAAATATAAAAGAAGGAAGGGGTAACAGATATCAAATAGTCCAAACTATAAGGCAAACTCCGTGAGATTTTAGTGCTCAAGAATAATCCTTTTTGGCCCTACCTGGTTTGGCTCAGTGGGTAGAGCGGAGCCTGTGGGCTGAAGGGTCTTGGGTTTGATTGCAGTCAAGGGCATATGCCCGGGGTTGTGGGCTTGATCTCCAGTAGAGGGCATGCAGGAGGTAGCCAATCAATGATTCTCTCTCATCATTGGTGTTTCTATCTCTTCCTTTCTCTTGTCTCTGAAATAAATAAAACTAAAGAAAAGAAAAGAAAAGAAAAAGAATAATTCTTTTTGGCTTAATGCTCAGTGTCTCCAGGCAATTTGCTTGAACTACAAATTATTCTAATGGTCCTGAACTCTTTGCAGTATTAGAATTTTTGAGGCAAATACATTGATTAGACTCCACTGTAATCCTGAACACACTGGACTCCCCTCCTGAGGAATTAAACCAGGTAGAAAAGACAGGCACATTTTTTGTTTTTAGGTTTCATTACTTGTCTCTATATGGCCAGACCCTTATTCCACCGATTCCCATAACAAAAACCGTTAATTCTTACACATTTCTATGAATTAAGAATATTCTTATCTCAACTCTACAAGTTGGGAACATAGAGCAGAGGCTAACTGACTTGCTCAAGGTCACCACAGGAACCAAAAAAACTGGCTGAGATACAGTCCAAGTCTCTTGACTCTCAGATCATGCTCTGTGTACCAGATGTGTTCTGCCATCATTCTGCCATCAGTCTGCTCTGCCATCAATAAGCTACTGACCTTGTATACTTCTTTGCTGGCAGAAGTCTACCACATGTGCTAATATTATTTCTGTAGTTTATACCTGAATTACTTTTCTGCCTGGCCAACTTTGCAGTGTTTCAGCATTTTTAGAGTATAGCAAACACACTGTAAAATAATATAAAAAATATATTAGATATAGAAGTTGGAGAATACATAAAATACACCGAGTCTTACAATATATAGCTTCATACTAATAGAGAAAACTCAAATAGGTTTCAAAATTGAGCTTTGCTTGTAGGTAAGATCTATGTAGCCAACCATACACTATATCCTTCAAAAAGTAAATGGGTAAACTAATGTTGCTTTGTAGCACCTAGGATAGCTAACAAATCATAAGTTATGCTGTAAATACAGCACCCCTTATGAAAACTCCCTTGATTTAGACAGGGCATCTTTGAATTATAACCTTCTTTCCATCTCTATCTTCACAACTGTCTCCCAAAATGTCATAAATTGAAATGGTTTGTCTTCCAATAAATCCCACTTTCTTTGTTTCATATCCCCTTTCTTCATTCATTAGAATCATATTTACTCTAAAGCTGTCTCCTTGATTTTTTTTTTTTGGAGGCCAATCCTGATCAAATAGACTGTTACATTAAGGTCTGTTGAGGGCTTGATCATTCCCACTCACCTCAGAAGGCTTGAAGACGTAATAAATCTCATTTGAAAGAAGTTTCTGAAGCTTTGCCAGTGATGACTAGAAAGATCTTTCAAGGAGCAAGAAGTGAGTTTACTCATCTGAAAAGAGAAGCTTCTGAGAATCCTGAGTAACTGCTCCCAGCTAACAAGCCCTTGGTGGCCTCTTTACCCAGAACTTAATTAGGACTTGTTGCAGAATTCCTGGAACCTCAGAAGCTTACCTCTATTATTTTATTTTATTTATTATTTATTTTTTAAAAAATACATTTTATTGATTTTTTACAGAGTGGAAGAGAGAGGGATAGAAAGTCAGAAACATCGATGAGAGAGAAACATCGATCAGCTGCCTCTTGCACGCCCCTTACTGGGGATGTGCCCGCAGCCAAGGTACATGCTCTTGACCGGAATCGAACCCGGGACCCTTCAGTCCCCAGTCCAATGCTCTATCCACTGAGCCAAACCAGTTAGGGCTTACTTTATTATTTTAAAGGGGAAGGCCAATTCTTCTCTAGTCTCTTTGCTCAGCATTGCATGAAAAACTTTTGTTTTGAAAAGTTGCTACTGTTTATTTTGAGAAGATAAATACAATTCTTGGACTGCACTTATGTGAATCAGAGATTATATCTGGATGAAAGGATTTGGGTGGCAGCTGTAGGAAAAGGGGATAGAAAAGAATTGGTCTCGAAAATAAATCCACAGGAAATATAGCAACACTAGGCACCAAGTAAGAAAAAGTAAACAAAGTGTCTATGTTGATCCAGGCAACTCCATGCCTTTTGGGCCGTAAAGATGATAAACAGTATATGCCTTGATCTAGCTCAGTGCGGAATACGTTTATACAAACAGACCACCACAAGAACAGGGAAGTGTAGAAACAGGAATCAGCTAAGCCAAGGAAAACTTTCTAGGTGATATAAAATCTGAGAACAGTTTTAACTAATTATCCATGATATTTAAAGTGTGTATTAGTTTCCTAGGGCTGGCATAACGAAATACTACAAACTGGGTGGTTTAAACAGCAGACATTAATTTTTGCAGACTTCTGGAGCTCAGACTCTAAGATCAAAGTGTCTGGAAGGTTTGGTTTTCTTCAGAGGCCTCTTTCCTTGACTTGCAGATGGCTGCCTACTTGTGTCCTCACATGGTTTCTTCTCGGTGCACTCCCATCCCTGGTCTCTCTGTGTATCTAAGCATCCTCTTCTTATAAGGACCCTTGTCAGATTGGATTAGGGTCAACCCGTGTGACCCCATTTAACATAAATTATTTCTTTAAAGGGTCACATTCTGAGGTACTGGTAAGCGTTAAGTATCGTATTGTATAAAAATGCCCATAAATTATTACTATCCTTTATACTTTACATTTATTCGGTGTTTATTATATGCCAGACACTACTAAGGTATGTTATATGTATTCATTCATTTAGACTTCACAGCAACCCAATAGGTAGTTATTAACATCTCCATTTCATGGGCAAGGAAGTTGAGGCAAGTACATTGATTAGAATCCACTGTAATCCTGAACACACTGGACTCCCCCTCCTAAGGAAGGCAAGCACCTGACCTTCATTACTCATCTAGTAAATGGTACAGCAAAGACTGAATCCATGCTTGCTCCAGAATGCACGCTCTTAGTGGTTATGCTATGTTGAGCAAGTACTCTCAGCCCTGTACTCTTTTTTAAATCCATCATTTCTCAAAGCTTCTCAGGTTGTACCTTGCAGGATTTAAAAGGCATTACTGATGTTTTCAGAGGAGCAGGGATGGCATGACCCCTTGTTCTTGTGACACTGTGCAGGCCTCTGGACTCTCCTGTTGTAGTGTCGGCCCTGTGCTGAGCTGTGTGGAGCTATGCTGCTAACATATGCTGACTAGCAGGAGGGAGGTACGGTGCGGTTTGAAAGATGTGATGTAGTTAATATGCTACACTCTGTTTCTCAGGCCCTTGGGGCACATCTTTTGTTGTTCTGCTTATTTCTCCTGACAAGGGCATGATTTGGCAGTTTGTTAGGGAACCACATTACCGTTTAGTGGAAGAGCATTTTTCACTTTAAAACTTTTAACTTGAATTAATGTCACATAGAGTATATTTGTTTTAACTTATTGGCTGTTAGCACTTAAACACCTTAGTTAATATCCATCTATATGTACAGAACCTGATATCATTTGCAATTTGGGAATGTGTCTCACCGTAACATTTTAAAAATTTTGTTATTAATTAAATATAGTAGTATCATCCTATATTCCATTTTAAGATTTTGACGTTGACATTAAGTTTTTGCAAATAAATTCCAAGCAAAAATTGGCATGGTATGCTTTCCAGTGTATATATTTATGGTATTTTAATCTTTTCATTTAAAACCCTGAATAGTAATTTTGGAGATTATTTCTTTTTTTTAGCCTTAGAGATATATTAAGAATGAAGAGATATGTTAGGAGTTATATTAAAAAGTTAAGTAATAATGGGTACATTCAGGACTGTCTCCAAATAAAATATCAAGATTTATGGAATTTGACCTCAGCAAAAGCTTTTTACCATCTGTCCCCTCCCTCTGGTGTCCACTGTCCCTCTGGGTGGCCTTTTACCTTGCATATATATATATATATATATATATATATATATATATATATATATGATTTCAGGAAGGGAGAGGGAGATAGAAACATCAATGATGAGAGAGAATCATTAATTGGCTGCCTCCTGCATGTCCCCTAATGGGGATCCAGTGTGCAACCCAAGCATGTGCCCTTGACTGGAATCAAACTTGGGACCCTTCAGTCTGCAGGCTGATGCTGTATACAATGAGCCAAATTAGCTAGGGCTTACCTCGCCTCTCTTGCATGTTCCTTTTTCTATGCCTCCAGGAGTGTGGGTCTCCACATCACCAAAAGCCATGGCAACTCCTTCATTTGAAAGGGTTGAGGACTTCTTCTTTATAGAGTCCAGAAGGAGCATAGAGTAAAGACATCCCCAGGCCCTCCACTTCTAGCTCAGCCTCCTCAGGAGGGCTTCAAGCTTACAGTGGATCCTCCAAAAACCATTACTTTTACTTTGACACAATGTAGTTTAAACTCACCTTGAAGGAAAATCTGTTGCCTCATTGCATGTTTCTGACCTTGTCTTTTTAGAAACACTGGATATCTATAATTGGCCTGAAGATGAATAAGATATTGTTTGCTTGATAACTTGACAGTAAAATCCACTTTAGTGATAATGGGTTATTTTCTTTGTTGTTTGGAAAATGACTTTGGGAACCATATTCAGCCTCCTAGATTCAGAGATCAATTTTGATTCATTCATCTAAAAAAAATATAACTAAGTGCCAATTATATGATAGGATTTATTGAAGCAATGATGAGCAAGGCAGACAAATTCCAAAGTCTAATGAAGCGAATGTTCTGATGGGGGTGAGTAGACAAACAAAAACTTTGTAACTAAAGAAGAAAAATATCAGTTTAAGTGTTTTGCACAGTGTTAAAGTGGACTGGTGTATGAGAGAGAGAGATGGGAGTTCCTTTAGAATATCAGGGAAGGCTTCTTTGAGGAGGTAATGTTTAAGTGCTAGCTGAATAACAAACAGCAGTGAGCAATGTGTGATTTAGTGGGACAAGATTCCTGGCAGGTTAAAGGCCCCATGGTGAGAATGAAGATATGTTGTTAGTTTAGCAGTAATTTTCAACCTTTTTCATCTCATGGCACACATAAACTAATTACTAAAATTCTATGGCTGACCAAATAAATATATTTTTTGCTGATCTGACAAAAAATTATATATAATAAAAGGCTAATATGCAAATAGACTGAATGGTCAAACAACGGGAACAACCAAACAACTAAACAACTGGTTGCTATGACATGCACTGACCACCAGGGGGCATGTGCGGAACATGGTGGACATTGGCCACGACAGGATAGTGGAGCAGGTGAGCAGGGGCACCAGATCATGGCGGGGTACTGGTCGCTGTCATCAAGGTGAATCTCTGGTGGTTACTGAAAATTCTTTGCTTTGCCATGCCACAGTCCTGTCCAACTCTTGCACCTGCTGCCAGCGCTGGCCCCACTCATACCTGCAGCTGATGCTGAAGCCACTACCTGCATTTGCTGCTGGTACCTGGTGTTGGTCCTAATCACTCAGTGCCATCAACAGGTGTGAGTGGCAGCTGCTGGCCCCAATCATCCCTGAAGGATTCTCCACCTCCTCCTGCTCCTGAGGGGTGATCAGGGTCAGCAGCCACCTGTCACAGCCACCTCTCACAGCTACAGCCCCACTTGCACCCACTCCTGGCACCAGCCCCAATCACTCAGTGCTGGGGCCGGTTCCGTCAGCACATGGGAGCGGTGGTGGTGGGAATGGGGCTGCCGCGGGAGGGGCTGGGTAAGGGTGCAGAGATGGGTCAAGACCCACTCCTATTCCTACTGCAGCCTCAAGGTTCACAGTTCCTTTCAAGATGCATGAATTTGTGCATTGGCCCCTAGTATAGGTATAATTTTGATTCATTCACATTGGATGGCTATTGTTGGCTATTGTCATTTTTTAATTTGACAATCTAAGGGAGAATAGATCAGTGTCCCTGACTAAATAGTCAGATATTAAATGTTTTAAAAATACTTGCAACACATCAGTTGAAAATCACTGGATTAAAAGATTTAAGATGGCTCAAGAGTTCCAGGCAAGAAGAAGAATGGCAGGAGAAGCTATGAGAGAAGTAGGCAGAGGTTCTATCATGTAGGGCATATTAAGGAGTTTGGATTTTATTGTAAATCTATGGGAAGTCACTGGAGCTTTTATGCAGGATGGTGCTATTTTAAGATGATCACATTGGTTGCTTATGGCAGGTCAAAAGATGCTAAAAACTTACAAGAAGAAGACAGAGGAAGAGAATTAGCTAATGAGCAAGTTTGTTCCCTTGGTGGGCTTCCTTTCTTTCTTCTTGAAAGTTCTTAGGATCTTTTGACTTTTGATACTTTTGTAAGTGCTGAAGCTTTACTTGAAATTTTTTCTCAATGATATTGCTTGGTTCCCAGCATTAATACATTCAACAAATACCAAGATTTCATATGGTTTATATCAGCTAAGGGAACCATGAAGAAAACACATTTTAAGATAGAGGGATTACCGAGTATGACCAAGCAGCTACATTTAATACATATAAAAAATGAGAGGTGATAGAGAGTTGTGACATTGCTTAGCCCTGAAAGAAAATGGGTAATCAGAAGTTTAACTGGAGTGATTTGGATGTGAAAGCCCTGTGTCTTAAGTAAGAAGTTATTAATAACTTTCCCATTGACCAATTTTGCTTAAAGTTTCTCATAAGATTGCTGATGAGGATTATTAAAGTATTGTTTATGATGCTTCCATTTCACATTTCAATTAGAATTTCTTTCTTTCTTCCTGCCTCCCTTTCTTTTTTTTACTTTTTTTTTAGTTCTTACTGTTTGTCAGTTACTAGGCTAGACTAAGATATTGTTGAGAACAAGATAGTCATAGAACTTGGAGTCTAGAAGAAACAAGGCCAATTAGCATCCTTATTGACTGTGAATATGATAAGTGCATGAGTTGTTCTATATGCTTCTCTACATTTGAAAAATTACTGATGCCTAGGCCCTAAAGCCAACTAGAATCTCTGGGTAACATCATAGGCATAGTATTTCTAAAATCTCTCTAGATTATTCTATTGTGCATGAAGGATTGATAATCATTGTCTTATAGCAGGATTTCTCAGTCTCAACACTATTGACATTTTAAGTGGAATAATTTGTTATTTGGGAGCTGTCCTGTGCCTTCTAGGATACTTAGTGGCATTCTGGGCCTCTACCCACTAAGTGGCAATAGCACTCCTTGCAAGTTTTAACTACCCAGAATGACTCCACACATGGCCCGATATCATGGGGGCTGGGGGAAAGCTGGGGATAAGCCATCTCTCCTTATTGTGTAGAAGATCTGCTCACAGGAAGTAGTTCCCTGAATATCTCTTTTGCATACATTTGTAGCACTCTCTCCTGAATGTTCCTCGAATCCCACACTCCCATTCAGGCTTTCAGTTACCACTAGCAAGGTTAGAATCTGGCTATTTAATTAATGATTTATTCCTGTAAAGTTATGAACAGAGAATTCCCAAGGGACTAAATGTAGTCAATTCCTTTGGAAGGGAGGAGTACATAGAAGTGTGAGCATGGACTTGCCTGGAACCGAGAGACCACATCATGGGTACTTGGCAGTCAGGAACACTCTGTACTTGGATCTGGGGACAGAATATAAATTAATGTGTACTCTTTCCCCTTATTTGTCAAGGATTTTACATGCTTATCCTATTTCGTCTTCACAATGACCCTACTAGGCCAATGTTACCTTGTTTTACAGAAAAAAAGTTCAGAGAGATGAAATAACCTGCTACTGTTTCAGAGTTAAGAAATCATAAAGGCAGGATTTGTTCTAAAAAGAGTGAGGGGACAGATGGTAAAAAGCTTTTGCTGAGGTCAAATTCCATAAATCTTGATATTTTATTTGGAGACAGTCCTGAATGTACCCATTATCACATCTTGGCAATGTGATACAGCAGTAAGAGCCTCTAGTGTTTTTGGGAGAAAAAAACATTACAAATACCCAAACTAGCTTTCAGCACCCGACTCGAGTAGATGCACAAGTGTGTTTATTATACTGGTAAAATAAAGAGGAACCAAACACAAAATACAAGTGATCCAGGGAGACTTTTAGGACATCCTTGTGTTGAGAGTTCAAAGTTATATACATCTGAATGTTAAAAGAAATATGACCTAAAATGTTCTCATAAGGTGGTAAGTGGGACATGGTTACAAAGATATCATCACCTGAAATGGCCATTATACTTCCCTTTTCCCTCTAGCATGCTGTATTTTCCCTTGAGAATATTTTTTCCTCTCTTATTCTACTTTGAGGGCATTTCAAAGCTCTTTACTCCTATGTGTTAGCTAGTGCCACCCAAAGTTTTTCAGGGACACCCTAACACTTTGGGGTGTTTTTTATTAAAACTTTTAGTTTGGGGTTGGCTAGGGCTGGCAGTGCCATCAGGAAAGAGTACCCCAAGACTGGATCAATACCGTCTCGGATGTGGTCCTGTTTGTGGTGCTTTCAAACCTTCTCTGACCCCCTCATATGGTCAACCACATATCTTAAGGAGCTCTGGGACTTATGTCTATGAGATCATCCCAGGGTTCTGGACTGGGACTAAGAGTCGGGAGGGTGGCATGCTGGCTAGTGTGGTATATCTTTGACGGGATCAAAGGAGATTTTGGATTATTTTCATTTACATAGAACATAGGGTGAGTTTAGGGTTCTGGTTATGGACAGTACAACCCTAATCCTTGGCCTTGTGCTGCATGTGGCAGCTCTTGGCTGGGTTCCAATTGTGGTGGTGCCTCCGGTCCACAGCACTGAAGGGCTGTGCTGATGGCAGCAGATGCCTTTAACCCTGTACATACCTCACCACTGACTACAGGGCATCATCCCAACTCCTCTGCAGGCTCCATACCAGGTAGTAGGTAGTCTTTCTGGGGTGAATTCATCCATTTCCTCTGAGACTTTTTTGGGAACATTGTTCTGCAATAATGTTAGACTCTTCTAATCAATCTCTTTTCCTGCTTCCAATGGATATGAAAATTCTATGCGATCCCTGGATAATCTTAAACTGTGCCTTCCAAAGGATGGCAATTCCTTCAATGAATGGAATCACTCTTCCACTATGCCCATGGGCTCTTTTTGCATTCTCCTAGCTGGTGGTAATGTGGAGGCAGGGTGGTCAACAAAGAAAGCAATCACATTTTAGGAATACAATTAAAATTGCTTAAAGTTGCTGTAGACTGAATATGTCTCCCTAAAAATTATATGTTGAAATTGAATACCCAATATGATAATAGTTGAAAGTGGGGCCTTTGGGAAGCAATTTGGGTGAAGCCTTCATGAACAGAATTAGTTTCCTTATGAAAGAGGTCACTGAGAGTTCCTTAGCTTCTCCACCAAATGAGGACAGTGAGAAGAAGACCATCTATGAATCAGGAGGTTATCCCTCACCAGATACCAAATCTACTATCACTCTGTCTTGGACTTTCTAGCCTCCAGAAACATGAGAAATAAACATTTGTTGTTGTCCAGCACCAATCTATGTATTCTGTTGTAGCAGCCCAAACCTACTAAGGGAGAGTTCAGGAGAAGATATGATTGGAAGAAGTAGTTTCCTATGTTTATGTTTTAAAATTATACATGGCAAATTTAATAATCAGAAAATTAAGTAATATTCAGTTTCCTCATACTCCAAATAAGAACTACATTAAGGATCATCATCGATGAAACACAGCAATAGCCTTTGAAAATGCCATCAGAAACCAATATTCACGGGTGACACAATGAATAATTACATATATATATGCCAAGTGTCCTCTTAGGAGTTCAACCAGGAGACCTGCAGTTCAATGGCTTGCTATGATGTGCACTAACTACCTGGGGGTGGCGCAGACTGAAGAAAGGCTCTGACCAGCAGTTGGCAGCCAGGGAAGGGAGGCCCCAGCCAGCAGTTGGAAGGAAGGCCTTGGCTGGCAGCCAGACAGCCCTGATTGGCCCTTGATCATCTAGGGACCATACCTGTGCATGAATTTTATGCACCGAACCGCTACGTAAAGCTAGAGGCCCAGTGCACTAATTTATGCATTTTGAAAGGCACTCTGGACCTTGAGGCTGCGGTGGGCATAGGGGTGGGTCTTGGCCTATCCTCCATGCCCCTGCCCAGTCCTTCCCACCGTGGCCTCTGGTCCCCTGTCTTCTGATAGCCCCACTCCTGCCACCATCATTCCCAGATGTTGACAGGGCCAGCCCCACTCACTCCTGCTGATAGCGTAGAGTGATTGGGGCCATCACCAGCAGTGGGTACGAGCAGAGCCAGCACCTTCAGCAGCTGCGAGTAGTGGCTGCTGCCCTGATTGCCTCTCAGGAGCAGGGTGAGGTGGAGAAGCCCTGAGGGGCTATAGGGGCTGGCAGCCACCACTCACACCCACTGATGGCGCTGAGCAATTGGGGCTGATGCTGGGCACCAGTGATGGGTGAGAGTGGTGGGTCTGGCACCAGCAGCAGGTGTGAGCAGGGCCAGCACTGGTAGCAGGTGTGAGTGCCAGGTGGGACTGTGGTGCATGGGAGCAAAGAATTTTCAGTAACCACCAGAGGCTCACTCAGAGGACAGTAACCTGCACCCTGCTTTGGTCTGGTGTCCCAGATCACCTACTCTACCATCCCACTATGGCTGATGCCTGCCATGTTATGTACTCTGCCACCTGTTGCTGATGCTGGCCATGTTCTGCATGCAACTCCTGGTGGTCAGCGCACATCATAGTGACCAGTTGTTCAGTTGTTCGGTTGTTCCACCATTCGAATGATTTGCATATTAGCCTTTTATTATATAAGATAATAAGTAGCCAGTATTAAATATATGGCATTAGGGAACTACAGAGGCAAGAAGATCTATTGTGTTTTAATATAAAAGGTTTCAAAGAGCCATGGCATTGTGAGTATCACAGCATTGCTACATTGGCCACTTAGCAAGATATATGAAATCAGCCAGGAATAGAGTATTGGCAGTAAAGAACCCAAGGCGATAGTTATTGTACCTGAACAGAAAGAGATAGTAGCTGGACATTATAGAGAATCTTCACTGGCATGGATGGGACAATAAAATATATAAGTATTTCTTCTCTACCCACTATTCTAAATCTTTATTCAGACAACTCACTACACCTATCATAGGCTTGTAAATTTTTAAATACATTTTAAGCTCAAATTGTTTATAGTGTATATAAAAAGTATTTTCCCAGGGTTGCTCCTGCATAACCTAGGGATTCTGTGGTGTTAGCAGAGGAAACTAAAGGCATCACAACATGTCTCCATTATAAAGAACCCGAATGGATCCATCAGGTTATGAAGCAAATCCTTTCAGAGAAAATCAATATGTGTATCTAAATGGCAGGCTGAGCTAAGGAGGCAGCTTTGAAAAGGGGAATCTCCCCAAAACATTAATCAGGAAAAAATGAATAGACTACTTCTTGTGCCAATAAGTGTAGCATCAACATGAGCATTACATATCTCCAAGCGTTAAGTGTTAATAACAGGGAAGGATATGTACAATAATAGGCCCCACTCTTGATTACTTTTCCTAATGAGAGTGAAGCATAGCATATGAAAGTGACAACTTAAGATAATTCAAAATGTCACATTAGCTTTGAGTATCAATCTCTTCGATAACCAGTCTTCATAAAAACTGCTAATGAGTAGTAAATTAGACTGATTTGAGTTTTACTTCAATTTGCTTCTTGTGTTAGTCTTTGGAGAAAGGGTGTAAGGCAGTGGGATGTCATGGATAACACATCAGAGCAGAAGTCAAGAGACCTAGGTTAGAGCCTGCATTCTGCAATTAGCAATCTGTATGACCCTGGGCAAAGAAGTGGGAGATATCAGTTATTCATCAACATCTGTCAGGTGCCCTGGGCTGTGCTAGATCCACAGGAGACAAGTGAATAAGGCTAGAGCCTCTCCCAGTCTAGTGGTGGCTCTTATTACTCTAGTGGAGTAACATATTACAAGTCTCTTATAGTTACTAGAGGCCCAGTGCACAAAATTCGTGATGGGGGGTGTGTCCCTCAGCCCAGCCTGCCCCCTCTCCAATCTGGGATCCCTCTCACAATCCAGGACTGCTGGCTCCCAACTGCTCACCTGTCTGCCTTCCTGATTGCCTAACTGCTTCTGCCTGCCAGCCTGATCTCCCCCTAACTGCTCCCCTGCCAGCCTGTTTGTAGGCCTGGTCTGCCCCCAACTTCCCTCCTCTGCTGGCCTGCTCACCCCTAACTGCCTTCTCATGCAGGCTTGATTGCCCCTAACTGCTCTCCCTTGTAGGCCTGGTCCATCCCATCTGCCGTCCTCTGCTGGCCATCTTGTGGTGGCCATCTTGTGTTCACATGGGGGCAGCCATCTTGTGTGTTGGAGTGATGGTCAATTTGCATATTACTCTTCTATTAGATAGATGAGCAACAGACTATGGGAGCCCAGAATACAATGTGATTAACAAACAATGGGAAAATTAATTGGGATGCATGCTATTTAGTGTACCCAATAGTAAATAATGCAAGTAATAATTAAAATGTATAATTTTATTATTTCTAGGAAGTACATTAAAAAGAGTAGACATAGGTGGAATTAAAAATATTTTTTATTTAACCCAAATATTCAAAATATTGTTAACATACAATAGATATAAAGTTATTTATGAGATAGTTTTCATTCTAGTTTTATCTAAGTCTTTTTGTTGTTACTGTTGTTGATTCTCACTCCAGGATATTTTTCTATTGATTTTTAGAGAGAGTGGAAAGGAGGGAGAGAGACAGAGAGAGAGAAATAATGCCTAACCAAGGCAGGGAAGCCTTGACCAGAGCATAGAGCCTACAACCAAGGATATAGAGCCTACAGTTGAGGTACATGCCCATGCTGAATCGAACCTAGGACCCTTCAGTCTGTGGACCAAACCTCTAGCCACTGAACAAAACCAGCTAGGGGTAACTAAAATTCTTTGTTGCCCTCAAGTGATGGACATGTTCTGACAATGAGAATGAGGAACAAATGAGACAAGGCCAATACTGCTCCAGAACAGTAGAATATTATCTCTCTGCATCAACCCTCTTGCCACGGCTAGGCTAAGGACGCATCAGAATACCCTGAGTTAAAGCCCTCCTGTGTTATGATAGACAGTGTGTTATGATATTGAGTGAAAACTGACAGCAATAAGCTGTTCACATCCCTTCTCCGTTTTTTACTGTTTCTTGTTTGTGATATTTTTAATCAAGAGCATAGCCATATGTTTTAGCACTGTGCAATCTCTATAGAATGTAAGGTGAAATCCTGTTACTACCCATTTTAGACAGAGAGCTCAAATTAGCAAACATTTATAGAGCACCTACTTGTGTGCATTAAGTGCAAGAGATAGAAACATAAGTAAGCCATGGCCCCTGCCTTTGAAGACTTCAACTGGTAGTAGAATTTGGGTTTGGGGTATACTATAGATTTAGCTGAAAATAATAATAATCATAGTGTTAATAATAACCACTATTTAGTTAGCACCTTTTTTTTCAAAGAAAATGCTGTATATTTTTGGATATATTGCCATAAATTCTTTCAATAATAGTGCAATAAAATGCAACTTATTTTATTCAGATCCTAACTAATAAAGACAGAATATGCAAATTGACCATCACTTCACAACAAAGATGGCGGTACCCACAGCCAATATGCAGAGAATATGCAAATTGACCTGACAAAGATGGAAGCAGCTGGGCTGGGATGCTTGTGTCCTTGCCATGGCAACGATGCAGGTATTCTGCCCTGCCCCAGCCACTCCAGATGTCTGGGCAGTGTGTGAAGGCAGGAGGTAGCTCCAGGCAGGAGCAAAGATAGAAGGCGGTGGCCAGAGCAAAGGCCCAAATCCTGGGTGCCGGCAGCCAGGGGAAGGAAGGCTTATTCTGGCATGAATATTTGTGCGTCGAGCTTCTAGTACATATATAAAGGGCTGAGCTAGAAAATTGAACCCCAAGCTGTCTGACTCTCCATTGTAACAACTTATCTAGCCATTAAATATGCCTTGGCAAAAGCAAGATATAATTCATAATGGGCTCATAGAAGCCAAGGAAAAAATCTGCCAGAGAGACTGTCTTGGTGTGGAAAAGAACAGTTACAGCAGGACTCACACAATTTCTCAAGACTGAAAGGGGATGGAGCTGGAGCTGTCTTTTCTATTTACACACAGAGAAAGCAGCATTCACTAAAGTGGTTGTGTTAGTGGCTGAAGGATACTCTCAGTGGCTGAAGTGCATTATTTCTGAGCTCATTTTCATTCAGATTATCATAGTTCCTTGGTCTCTGAGTCCAATTGTGTCCAACCTTCCAACATTAACCATTTCAAAATATAGTTACATCTTTTGCTTAGATATGGATTAAGAGAACCAATAGATATTCTTTTTCTTTTTTATATTTTAATCTTTATTGTTCAGTTTATTAATTACAATGTTCCCCTTTGTTTCACCCTATAGCTCCCCTCCACCCAGTACCCATTCCACCTTCTGCCCTTACCTCTCCCCCACTGTCCTCTTCCATAGGTGTATGATTTTTGTCCAGTCTCTTGCTGCAACTCCCACACCCCTTTTCTCCCCAAGAATTGTCAGTCCATTCACTCTCTATGCCCATGATTCTGTTATATTCACCAGTTTATCCTGTTCATCAGATTTTTAATTCACTTGATTTTTAGATTCATTTGTTGATAGATGTGTATTTGCTGTTCATAATTTTTATTTTTACCTTTTTCTTCTTCCTTTTAAAGAATACCTTTCAGCATTTCATATAATACTGGTTTGGTGGTGATGAACTCCTTTAACTTTTACTTATCTGCGAAGCACTTTATCTGACCCTCTGTTCTGAATGATAGCTTTGCTGGGTAGAATAACCTTGGTTGCAGATTCTTGCTATTCATTATTTTGAATATTTCTTTTTTTTATTTTTTTTATTTTATTTATTTATTTATTTATTTTTTTAATCTTTATTGTTCAATTTATTAATTACATTGTTTCCCCTTTTTATCCCCCTATACCTTCCCTCCACCCTGTACCTATCCCACCCTCCACCCTCACCTCCCCCTCCCCACTGTCCTCTCCCATTGTTGCTAGATTTTTGTCCAGTCTCTTGCTGCACTTCCCACAACCCTTTTCTCCCCAAGAATTGTCAGTCCATTCCCTCTCTATGTCCATGTCTCTGTTATATTCACCAGTCTATCCTGTTCAACAGCCTATCAATTCACTTGATTTTTATGTTCATTTGTTGATAGATGTGTATTTGTTGTTGCTAGTTTGCACTTTTACCTTTTTCTTCTTCCTCTTCTTAAAGAATATCTTTCAGCATTTCATATAATGTTGGTTTGGTGGTGATGAACTCCTTTAGCTTTTTCTTATCTGCGAAGCACTTCATCTGACCTTCAATTCTGAATGATAGCTTTGCTGGATAGAGTAATCTTGGTTGTAGATTCTTGCTGTTCATCACTTTGAATATTTCTTGCCACTCCCGTCTGGCCTGCATCGTTTCTGTTGAGAAATCCGCTGACAGTCGTATGGGTGCTCCCTTATAGGTAACCAACTGTTTCTCTCTTGCTGCTTTTAATATTCTCTCTTTGTCTTTTGCTCTTGGCATTTTATTTTTTTTATTTTTTATTTTTTTAAATTATTTTTTATTGATTCTTTGCAGTATAATAGTAGTACATGTTTTCCTTTCCCCCTCCCCCTTATCCTCCCCCCAGCCTCCCCCACCCCCCAGCACATATCCCCAGCTTCCCCCCTCCCCGCCCCAGTGTCTTTCATTCATTGGTTATGTTCATATGCATGCATACAAGTCCTTCCGTTGATCTCCCCCCGCATCTGCCTCCCATCCGCCCAAGCCTCCCCCTGTAGCTTGACAGCCTGTTCAAGGCCATCCTGCCTCTATATCAATCACTCTCCCCTGTTTCTTTTCTTCAAAAATATCTTGCCTCTGCATACTAGAAATAAATGTATAAGAACAAAAAGTGTTTCAGTCTCGGTTTCAATGTCCAACTTTTCTGAGTCCCAGTTTCAGTGTCAAATAATTCATTATGTGTATAAGTCAGCAATGGTATCCAGATGGTGGACATATCGTGTCAATGCATGATCCATCCTCTCTGGTTTGGTCCTGGGCTGCCTGCAGACATGCACAGCTGCTGACTGCTAGTATGGCAAGGTGTCGTCAGTGTCCCCCATCTCTGGACCGTCCTCATGACTGGAACAGATCCATCAGTTCCTCACCGTCGCAGGAACCCACATGGTCTTGGAGTTGTTCTCTGAAAACACACAAACACATTCTCGACCAAAAGTTAACAAAGGGATCCTCTATGCAAAATAGACTTGGGATTCTTTTTAATTTTTGCCTAAATGATTTTCCTTTGGCTTATTTTGACACCATGTGTGTTTTTTCATGGGTGTCCTGCTATTGTTTTTACAAATGGAATTTACTTTACTGGAGTAAGAATTTTCTAGATGTATTTTACTTACTCGATATTTTTTTTTGTCCCTTTCATGATATTACCCCGCTGTCCCCTCCCCTTTTTTGATTAATGGGGACTTTTGGAAATTTTCTATTGCAGTCTTGATAATTTTAAATTTTAATTTTTGCACACAAAGTGACTGCTTTAGGTTCTTTGGATGTTAGGCAATTTTACAGAGAGATGAACTACTAATAGATTTTTCAGTTAATGTTTTAGGAAAAGCTTTTTGTCCAGTACACTATAATTTTCTTGAGTATTCTCGTATTTCACTTGGCCAATTTAAATTAATCTGAAAACTTGATTACTATTTTCCTGTCAATTTTAATACTCAAGCAGAAATCTTAGTTTACCCTGTGAATACTAGTGGAAAGGAATATTTGCAATTTTGAGTAGGTCCCGAGCATTCCTGGTAATAGACTGAATTTAGATATAGAGCAGCTATTGCTGGCCGAGTCTCTGTCTGCCGCCTGGGTCCCCGTATGAGTTGTGTGTGGGAGGCGAAGCAGCCGTGGGGGTAGGAGACCTCCCTTAGGAGGGTTGAGAATTCAAACCCCTGCAAGGTTTGTGGATGAGGGTCTGTGCCCCACCTCTGTTGACCTTTTAGTTCTCTCCTGTTGGCCCCTCTGCGACTGTGCCTGTCTTAGGTTGTTCCTTCCTTGAGGAATCTTACCCGTCTCTGGCTAACCAGCCATCCTCCGGGGCCAAACAGGGTGATGTGAGGTTCAGTTCTGTCTCCTTTGTAGTCTATGCCCCCCTGTGGCCTCCACGTCCAGTACCTGCCTTGGGGTCCCCTCGCCTGCTGGCGGGGTCCCGGTACTGATCACATATCTCAGGGGACCCAGGTTTCTTCTCCAGAGAGGGCCCAGCTCACACCATTGGTCGAGATACAGATCCATGGTGCCAGCTGCCCAAAGGCTTCAGCCACAGCTCGAACTGAAAACTCTGGCATCAGCTGTGTGTATTTGGATAGTAACAAGAAGGTCCCTCTTGGCAGAAAGGGCAAGAAGGGCCAATATAGAATGCTCGGATGCCTTCCCAGTGCCTTAATTCCTTCTGAAAGGGATTAATTTCTTTCCTATTCTTTTTTAAGTTGCTGCCCAACATTCAAAGAATTAGTTTGTAAGTTTATTTGGGATAATTGTATAATATGCTGTTGTCAAATATCCAATATTATAATGACATTGTAGAATAATATCATGTAAGGGTATTATGGTGTCATGGGAGGTTAAGCAGGGCCTAGCCTAAGGACTGGTCTCCATAGGATATGACAAGCTCTAGGCCATGTCAATTCAATGTCAGACTAGCTGCCATTTTTTTATAATTTTATATAAACTTTGTCAGGGATGTAAAAACACAAATCACTTACCTCAGTTCAAGAGTTCAAGTATATTGACTTTTCCACTTACTCTCACCACCTGCCACTTACCCTGAGGTTTGACATTCTGATGGACTTTTCTCAGTCTCTGGATCTATTCTTGTTCATCAGTCTATGTCATTGTTTGTATTCCTCAAATGAGTGAGATCATGTGATATTTGTCTTTCTCTGCCTGGCTAATTTCACTTAGCATAATGCTCTCCAAATCCATCCATGTTGTTACAAATGGTAGGAGCTCCTTCTTTTTTTCCGCGGCGTAGTATTCCATTGTGTAAATGTGCCATAGTTTTTTGATCCACTCATCTGCTGATGGGCACTTCGGCTGTTTCCAAATCTTAGCTATGGTAAATTGTGCTGCTATGAACATAGGGGTACATATATCCTTTCTAATTCGCCTTTCTAATTTCTTGGGGTATATTCCTAGAAGTGGGATCACTGGGTCGAATGGGAGCTCCATTTTTAGTTTTTTGAGGAATCTCCATACTGTTCTCCACAGTGGCTGTACTAGTCTACAATCCCACCAGCAGTGCACAAGAGTTCCTTTTTCTCCGCATCCTCGCCAGCACTTGTCGTTTGTTGATTTGTTGATGTAAGCCATTCTGATAGGTGTGAGATGGTACCGCATAGTCGTTTTGATTTGCATCTCTCGGATAATTAGTGACTTTGAGCAAGTTTTCATGTGTCTCTGGGCCTTCCTTTTGTCTTCTTTCGTGAAGATTCTATTTAGGTCTGTTGCCCATTTTTTTATTGGATCATTTGTCCTCCTTTTATTGAGTTGGGTGAGTTGCCTGTAGATGCTTGAGATTAAACCTTTATCACTAATAACATTTGCAAATATGTTCTCCCATACAGTGGGTTTTCTTGTTGTTTTGTTGATGGTTTCTTTAGCTGTGCAAAAGCTTTTGATTTTGATGTAGTCCCATTTGTTTATTTTCTCTTTAGCTTCCATTGCCCTCGGAGCGGTATCATCAAAGAAGTTCTTTTGGCATATGTCTGAGATTTTTCTTCCTGTAGATTCCTCTAATATTTTTATGGTTTCCTGTCTTACGTTTAAGTCCTGTATCCATTTTGAGTTTATTTTTGTGTATGGTGTAAGTTGGTGCTCCAGTTTCATTTTTTTGCATGTATCTGTCCAATTTTCCCAACACCATTTATTGAAGAGACTGTCTTGACTCCATTTTATGTTCCTGCCTCCTTTGTCAAATATTAATTGAGCATAGTGGATTGGGTTGATATCCGGATTCTCTATTCTATTCCATTGATCTATATGTCTGTTCTTGTGCCAGTACCAGGCTGTTTTAAGAACAGTAGCCTTGTAATACAGCTTGAAATCTGGTATGGAAATCCCACCGACTTTGTGCTTCTTTCTCAGGATTGCTGTGGCTATTCGGGGCCTTTTTTTGTTCCAGATGAATTTTTGGAGAGTTCTTTCTAGGTCTGTGAAATATGCCATTGGTATTTTAATGGGGAGTGCATTAAATTTATAGATTGCTTTGGGTAGTATGGACATTTTAATTATGTTGATTCTCCCAATCCATGAACATGGAATGTTCTTCCATCTGTTTACATCTTCCTCTATCTCTTTTTTCAGTGTCCTGTAGTTTTCCACAAATAGATCTTTTACCTCCTTAGTTAAGTTTATTCCTAGGTATCTTAATTTTTTTGGTGTGATGGTAAATGGGATTGCTTTTTTAGTCTCTCTTTCTGTAAGTTCACTATTAGTGTATAGAAATGCCATAGATTTCTTGGCATTAATTTTGTAGCCTGCTACATTGCTGAACTCATTTATTAAGTCTACTAACTTTTTTATGGAGTCTTTCGGGTTTTTTATGTACAATATCATGTCATCTGCAAATAAGGATAGCTTAACTTCCTCTTTTCCAATTTGGATGCCTTTTATTTCTTCTTCTTGTCTAATTGCAATGGCTAATACTTCCAGTACTATGTTGAACAGGAGTGGTGAAAGTGGGCAACCCTGTCTTGTTCCTGTTCTTAGGGGAAATGGTTGTAGTTTTTGCCCATTGAGTATGATGTATGCTGTGGGTTTATCATATATGGCTTTTATTATGTTGAGGTATGATCCTTCTATTCCTACCTTATTGAGAGTTTTTATTAAGAAAGGATGTTGGATTTTGTCAAATGCTTTTTCTGCATCAATTGATATGACTATGTGATTTTTATCTCTCAATTTGTTTATGTGATGTATCACATTTATTGATTTGCGGATATTGTACCATCCTTGCATTCCTGGGATAAATCCTACTTGGTCGTGGTGTATGATCTTTCTGATGTACTGCTGGATCCGATTTGCTAGAATTTTATTGAGGATTTTGGCATCTATATTCATGAGGGATATTGGCCTGTAATTCTCTTTCATTGTGTCGTCTTTATCTGGTTTTGGTATTAGGGTGATGCTAGCTTCATAGAAGGAGTTTGGAAGTTTTCCATCCTCTTGAATTTTCTGGAATAGTCTGAGGAGTATAGGTTTTAGTTCTTCCTTGAATGTTCGGTAAAACTCCCCTGTGAAGCCGTCTGGCCCTGGGCTTTTGTTTGCTGGAAGCTTTATGATGACTGCTTCAATTTCTTCCACAGTTATTGGTCTATTGAGATGTTTAGATTCTTCTTGACTGAGTTTTGGGAGGTTATATTTTTCTAGAAACATATCCATTTCCTCCAGGTTGTCCAGTTTGTTGGAGTAGAGTTGTTCATAGTATTTTTTAACAATCCTTTGTATTTCAATGGGGTCTGTTGTTATTTCACCTCTTTCATTTCTGATTTTATTTATTAGGGTCCTCTCTCTTTGCTTCTTGGTGAGTCTGGCTAGAGGTTCATCAATCTTGTTTATCCTTTCAAAGAACCAGCTCTTGGTTTCATTGATTTTCTGTATTGTTTCTTTGGTCTCTATGTCATTTATTTCTGCTCTGATCTTTACTATTTCCTTCCTTCTGCTTACACTGGGCTTTTCTTGTTGCTTTCTTTCTAACTCTTTGAGTTGTTGGGTTAGATAATTTATTGCCGCTGTTCCTAGTTTTTTGCAGTAGGATTGTAGAGCTATGAACTTCCCTCTCAGAACTGCTTTCACTGTGTCCCATAGATTTTGGATTGTTGTGCTATCATTGTCATTTGTTTCCATGATGTTTTCTATCTCTTCCTTAATCTCTCTAGTAACCCAGTCATAGTTTAATAGCATGCTGTTTAGTCTCCATGTGTTCGATTTCTTTGGATTGTTTCTATTGTAGTTGATTTCCAGCTTTATGCCACTGTGATCTGAGAATATACTTGATATGATTTCTATCTTCTTGAATTTGGAGAGACTTTGCCTATGACCTAATACATGGTCTATCTTTGAGAATGACCCATGGGCACTTGAAAAGAATGTATATTCTGTGGCTTTGGGGTGAAATGATCTGAAGATGTCAATTAATTCCATCTGGTCCAGTGAGTCATTGAGAATTGATGTTTCTTTACTGATTTTTTGTTTAGAGGATCTGTCCAATGGTGATAATGGGGTATTAAAGTCTCCTACTATGATTGTATTGCTGTCTATCTCTCCCTTGATGTCCTCTAGGAGTTTTTGTATATATTTGGGTGCTCCTGTATTGGGTGCGTATATGTTTACAAGAGTTATTTCTTCTTGTTGAATTGCTCCCTTTAGTATTATGAAGTGGCCTTCTTTATCTCTTGTTATGTCCTTCACTTTGAGATCTAATTTGTCAGATATAAGTATGGCTACCCCAGCTTTTTTTTCATTTCCATTCGCCTGAATAACTTTTTTCCAACCTTTCATCCTCAGTCTGTGTGCGTCTTTTTTTCGGAGGTGGGTTTCTTGTAGACAGCAGATACATGGGTTGTGTTTTCTTATCCAGTCTATTACCCTATGTCTTTTGATTGGAGCATTTAACCCGTTTACATTTAAAGTTATTATTGATAGGTGCTTATATGTTGCCATTTTTGTTCTTTGCCCCTGTGTTCCTTCTTCACTTCCTATTTCTTTTTACAGCAGATTCTTTAGCATTTCTTGCATTGCTGGTTTGGTGGTGACGAATTCCCTTAGTCCTTTTTTATCTGTGAAGCTCCTGATTTGACCTTCAATTTTGATTGAGAGCCTTGCTGGGTACAGTATTCTAGGATTCAGACCCTTCCTTTGCATGACTTTGTAGATTTCATTCCACTGCCTTCTGGCCTGATAGGTTTCTGTTGAGAGATCACTTGTTAGTCTGATGGGTGTACCTTTGTAGGTGACTTTCTGTCTCTCTCTAGCAGCTTTTAAGATTCTTACTTTGTCATTGGTGTTTGCCAATTTAATTATAATGTGCCTTGGCGTAGGTCTTTTGGGGTTTATTTTGCTTGGGACTCTGTGAGCTTCTTGGATTTGTGTGGGTTTTTCCTTTCCTATACCAGGAAAGTTTTCTGTCATTATTTCTTCCAACAGGTTTTCTATTCCTTGCTCAGTTTCCTGTCCTTCTGGAAGCCCAATTATACGGATGTTGTTTTGTTTCATGTTGTCCCATAGTTCTCTTAGGCTCTCCTCCTGCTTTTTAATTTTTTTTTCTAGAAGGTGCTCTACTTGGTTATTTTTTCCTACCTGGTCTTCTAGCTCACTGATGCGATCCTCTGCTTCTTCTAGTCTACTCTTAATACTTTCTATTGAGTTCTTTACTTCAGCAATGTCATTTTTCATTTCTTCTTGGCTCCTCTTCATTTCTTCGTGGCTTCTCTTCATTTCTTCATGGCTCTTCATCATTTCTTCCTGGGTCTTCCTCATTTCCTCTTGGGTCTTACTCATATTATCAAATTTATCTTCCATTCTTTTCAGCCACCTTATGACCATTTCTCTGAATTCTTTCTCTGACAGGTTGTTAACTTCCATTTCGTTTACCTCCTTTTCTGGCGAGCCTTGCTTTTCTTTCATATGTGGGCTATTTCTTTGTCTTCCCATGGTCTCTCTTCTCTGTGTATGTGGTTATGTAGTTCTCACTCTCCTGTGTTGATTTAAAGGCACAAAATACAACACACCCAGGTGCAACGCACCAGGCACTGAACCGGAATGTAGTCAAAGTAATTGTAATTCCAAATAAAGGTGACCGCCAGAGAAAGGCAAATTTGGTGATAGGTGGGAAAAAAGAAAGAGAACCTCCCCCAGACCCACACAGACACTCACACACCCACACTCACACAAAAAAGAAAGAGACCCCCCCACACACATACACTCACAAAAAAGAAAGACAGGAATGCCAAAATGATAATGGGAGAAGGGGGAGAAGAAAAAAAGAAATAAAAGGAGTAAATTATAAATGTGGGGTGAAAACTCCTATAGGATAGCCCCTAATCCGAACCAAAACCTGCAACAACTACTTGGAGATTGATACAAATTACATACAACTACTAATATCAAGAGAGGTGAGGGAACACAGAAGCAAAAATCTATCTCAAAAACAATGCAGATGAGGACAACAAAACAAGAAACAACACCAAAAATAAAAATAACCCCCCCTACAAGACAAACCAAAATAACAGAATAAGCAAATCAATCTCATAAACCTGCTTAAAAAATCAATATAATCAACAGTCAAGTAAACAACAACAACAGGACAGGGCTAAAAACACTTTAAGATAGTGAAGTCAGAGAAGCTAGAGGTATATATGCACTTGGATTAGGTGGTTAGAGATTAGATATATCAGTGGGGTGAAATTTTAACAGGGGGTAAGGGGAAAGAATTAGGTAAATCTAAAGCGGGAAAAGTGTAAGGGAAACAAGGCACTAAATAGGGAAAGGTTAGCCAGAGAGTGGTGGTATAAAGGTGAAGTTGAGGTAGAGTAAAAGATACTAAAGTGTAGATGAAAATAGACTGTATTCCCAAGGTCGAAGAGAAGATATAATCAATTCCCTGTCACATAAGAGTCAATTTGTGATTTGGCCTCTGGGTGGCAGTGTTTCTAGATTGACTTCTGGGTCTATTGGTCCTCTCTATCCTGAACTAAACAATACTGCCTCTCTAATGGTGACTGCTGTTTTAGCAGCCAGAACCCTCCCAAAATCTTCCGGGCTTCCCCCCTCTGTCAGGTCCAAACTGATTGCGCTCCAGGGATCAACTCTGCCACCAGCTCCAAGGGCCCTCTCCCACGTTCACCAGCTTCAACAGCCACAGATTCTATTTCAGGTGCAGATCTCCAGGTTTTGAGTTCCAAGGTGCAGATCTCCCAGACTGCCAGCCCCCTCAGTTTCGCGCCCAAAGTACCCCCAGGGAAATCTGACCTTTCCGTGCTGGAGTTTAGAGCTCCCTGGGCTCTGCACGCCACCTGGTCGCTGGTGCTCCGGGAGCCCCAGAGGTCCCGCCGGTACCGCGAACGGCAGCTGTATGTTTTCCAGCTCCTCTCGTTCAAGATGTCGTGGTCCGCCTCCACGCGCCTCCTCGCGCAGTTGGCTCAGGGAGAGAACCCAGCAGTACTGGGGCTGCTCAGGCTAGGGAGGCCAGCCCAGCAGTCCTCTATCTTCTCCTGGATCACAGCTGTCCCCCTAGTCGCCGACAAATGCTGTGCTCTTGGCATTTTAATTATGATGTGCCTCGGTGTGGTCCTCTTAGGGTTCCTATATATTGGGGTTCGGTGCACTTCTTGGAATCCTAAGTCAATTTCTTTCACCAGGTGTGGGAAGTTTTCAGTCACTATTTCTTCAAATAGGTTTTCATTGTCTTGGCCTCTTGCTTTTTCTGGCACCCCTATAATTCGGATGTTGGTATGCTTGAGGTTGTCCCAGAGGCCCCTTACACTATCTTCAATTTTTTGGATTCTTTTGGTTTCTTGCTTTTTCAGCTGAGTGGATTTTACCTCTTTGTATTTCAAATCTTTAACTTGGTTCTTGGGGTGCTCCAGGGCACTTTCAGGTCTTTGTATAATATTTTTTGTTTCAGTCAGTGTATGCTTAATTTCTGGTTGGTCCTTTGTCATATCCTTGAGAGTCTGCTTTATATCCTTGAGGGTTTCTTTCATTTCCTTGTAGGACTCATTCATTTCCACGTTGGTCTTAATAATTTCTTTGCAGCTCTCGTTTATATCCTGGAGGGTGTTGTTCATTTTCTTGTAGGACTCACTCATTTCCTTTGTGGTCTTGCTTATTTCCTTATAGGCCTCGATCTTTTGTTGGAACCTCTTAAAAAACCCTATAACCGTGGTTCTGAATTCCATGTCTAGTCGTTTTTTTTCCTCCATTTCTTTCACATCTGATTTCTTTCCATGTTGCTGCATGGTGGCTGCTTCCCTGAGTTGGTCAATTAGCTTTGTGTGGTAGACGTGCTACAAGGGACAGTGGCTCAGCCTCCCCGGTTACCTGAGATGGATATGGGCTGCACAGTCTTGCTGAAGTTAAGCTCAGTTAATCGTTGCTAGCACTTGGAGGGTTGACCTCCAGGCCAATTGTCTGTGAAGCTCAGCTGTGCTCAGGTTGGGTGGGCGGAGTCTTCGGGCCAAGCAGACCCTGTTAGCTCCGCCCTATGCGGCCCCAGGGACTCTGTGCCGGGGGCAATGGCCGCCAGCACCTCTGAGAGAGAGCCGCTGGGGAGCTCCACAGGCTGCCGGTTGCCGGGGAATTCAGACTTTCCCAAAATGAGTCTGCATGCGCAATGTCTCACCCAGGGTCATAAAACAAAGCAGTCTGACGGTTTTCCGAATGAGAGACAAGTCGCGGTGCGCTCTCTGCGCCGTCACGCAGCCGAGCTGTTCGCGCAAGCTGCCTTCTCCACAAGCCGGGAGACCCGGCAGCCCCCGAGCTTCGGCAGCCCCCGAGCTTCGGCATGCCCTCCCACTGTCCAGTTTTCACCCCTTATGATAGTGGGTTCTCTGGACTTCGCCCAGAGCTGGAGAATCAGTCAGTGGGATGTCTTTGTCTCCCCGTTCGAGAAAACTGGCCGGTTTCCAGCCGCCCGCCCTATTTTGAATATTTCTTGCCACTCCCATCTGGCCTGCATCGTTTCTGTTGAGAAATCCACTGACAATCGTATGGGTGCTCCCCTGTAGGTAACCAACTGTTTTTCTCTTGCTGCTTTTAATATTCTCTCTTTATCTTTTGCTCTTGGAATTTTAATTATGATGTGTCATGGTGTGGTCCTCTTTGGATTCCTATAGTTTGGGGTTCTGTGCACTTCCTGGACTTTTAAGTCAATTTTATTTTCACCAGGTGGGGGAAGTTTTCATTCACTATTTCTTCAAATAGGTTTTCATTGTCTTGCTCTCTCTCTTTTTCTGGCACCCCTATAATTCGGATGTTGGTATGCTTGAGGTTGTCCTAGAGACTCCTTACACTATCTTCAATTTTTTTTGGATTCTTTTTGCTTCTTGCTTTTCCAGCTGAGTGGATTTTGCGTCTTTGTATTTTAAATCTTCTACTTGATTCTTGCAGTCCTTTAGATTGTTTTTAGGTCTTTGTATAATATTTTTTATTTCAGTCAGTGTATGCTTAATTTCTGGTTGGTCCTTTTTCATATTTTCGAGGGTCTCATTCATATCTTCGAAGGTCTCATTAAGTTCATCGGCCTTTTCTAGGAGCCTCTTCAAAAACCTTATAACCGTGGTTTTGAACTCTATGTCCAGTCGTGTTTTTTTTTCTCCATTTCTTTCAAATGTGATTTATTTCCATGTCTCTGCATTTTGGCTGTTTCCCTGAGTTGGTCTATTAGCGTTGTGTGGTAGATGTCCTCTAGGGGACAGTGGCTCAGTCTCCCCAGTCATCTGAGGTAGATACTCTGGGTTGCATAGTCTTGTTGTAGTTAAGCCTAGATTATTGTTGGTAGCACTAGGAGGGTTTGACCTCCAGGCCAATTGGCTGTGAGGATCAGCTGTATTTATGGTGTGAGAGCTGTTGTGCTCAGGTTGGATGGGTGGAGTCTCAGGATTGAGTAGGTAGCCTTGATTTCCCATCAGCTCTTCCCTAAGCAGCACCTGGGTCTCTGTGCCTGGTGGAAATGGCTGCATGCAACTCTGAGAGAGAGCTGCTGTCGAGCTCTACTCACTGCCAGACAGTTCAGCCTCTCCCCAAATGAGTCTGAACAGCCAAAGTCTCACCCAGGATTGTAAAACAATGCAAGCCGGTAATCTTTCTTCCTTTCTTTCTTTCTTTCTTTCTTCCTTTCTTTCTTTCTTTCTTTCTTTCTTTCTTTCTTTCTTTCTTTCTTTCTTTCTTTCTTTCTTTCTTTCTTTCTTTCCTTCTTTCTTTCCTTCCTTCCTTCCTTCCTTCCTTCCTTCCTTCCTTCCTTCCTTCTCTCTCTCTCTCTCTCTCTCTCTCTCTCTCTCTCTCTCTCTCTCTCGTTCATTCTTTTTTTTCCCTCCCAAACAAGAGAGCAAGTCACAAGTCCTCTCTGCACGCTTGTGCACTTCTGCAGTTCCCAAGTTTACGCACCCTCTCCGCAAGCTCGCAGACCTCTGCAGCACTTGAGTTTCAGCGTGCTTCCTCCTTACGTCCAGTTTCACCCCGTATGAGTGTGGGTTCCCCAGACCTTGCCCGGACCTGGGGAATCAGTGCAGTGGGACGCCTTTGTCTCCCTCCCCATTGGAGTAAACCAGTCAGATATCCAGCTGCCCGCCCTATCCGCTTACACGCACAGCTCTGCACCTCTGACTCCATACATATCCACAACTCTGCCCTCCACAGCTCCTCTGAGTCACAGTGTTCTATCTTTACTTTTATTTGTGGAATTTCCACTTAGCCAGCTTTCCAGTGATTCTGGATGTTCCTTCTGTCGTTTACTTGTAGTTTTGAAATTGTTGTGTGGGGCAGCAGGATAGGTGTTTACCTATGCTGCCATCTTGGTTCCTCCTAGGCTTTTCTTTTTTTCCAGTAGATATTCTTATTAAGTAAAGCAAAGTAAGTTTTACTTTAGGTTTCTTACATCTTTACAAAGTATGCAATGAGGATTCTTTTGATAGTCAAATGCATCTATGTATGTATCCAGTAGATGTCAGCATTGGGCTATTTCTGACCATTTAATGTTTCTATATTAATTTGAAAGAACCATAAATATTCAGTATGAAATATACTGAGATGTAAAATAGCAGGTGCAGCAAATCTGTGGTGAGGATACATTTAATGGGTGAAAGATTCAATATTCCATCTACTGAGCAAACAACTGTATATAAAAACCCCATCTGTAGCTTTTTTATCCATGTCCATTTAAAAAATCAATTTATTTCAAAAAACTAACATACTATTTTGTAGAAGATAGCTTTATGCAATTGACAAAATGGAATAGAGTCATTGTCATAAATATAAATATTTGAGTAATTTTAGATTGCATCTGCTTAAAATCAGAAAGGGACACTGAAAGGTTTTTAAAAAAAATCTCATTAGGATATAATTTCAACCACAAGTTTTTGGCAAAGGGGTTTTTGAGTTACTATCTTTTTTCCTCAATATCAAGTTTTCAGCTCCTTTGGAGCACCTTAGAACTCCTCCTGGTAATCTACCCCTGTGAGGTCAAATGGATGGGTGATCATCATTATATGGATAATAAGTATAATTCATGCCTCCACTATATTTTAAAATTGACATGAATATTTTAGATTCTTGGCATATAGAACACAAGTTTCTTCCGAAATTCCTCAGTCCTGTGGCTGAGCTAAATAGGTCAGGCCAGTGTCAAAGAGAAATTGATTAAGAAGTGAAGAAGACGTTTTTGTTTCCTGGAGAGTAGAGTCTGATTTGTCCAGTCTTTCTCAACTCATTTAATGTAAATACACAGTAGCAGAGAGATGGAAGATGAAAAAACACACCAGAGAAAACATTTGGCACAGCTTCTTCATGAAGACATGGAAGACCAAGATATTTTGCTTGAGATATCAGAGCTAGTGTGTGACCATGTGTCTTCTTTTAGCATTCGTTTATTTAATAACAAAAAAGTATACCTTTTAAGAACATATGCAATACTCGATAGTAGTCACCAAGAGGAATTAAAGATTGTTCCTATTCTCAAGAGCTTTGGAAGAGAAGATAATTGATAAGGAATCAGACACCTTCAGTGAATATCAAAATACATTTTAGCAACTTTTAAAGATGAGGCACAGATAAAGGCCACTTAGTTCAGCGAGGAAGAATCTTCATGATTTCTAGACAATGAGCTATTTCTTGCTTGAAAACTCTTCCAGGAGTTATGTTACCAAACTAGGAACAGGCAGCATCATTCTTTAATGGGACACCACATAGGGTCTGAAGATAGCTTGATAGACCTACTACATTTTTCTCCTATCAGGTGAGGATTTGTCAGTTCAATATTTCCCAAATGCTCATTAATGTCTGTATAATAATCATCTCAGAGATTAGGATTAAGAAGCTTAGGCAGCCTAAGGAACAGAAAAACAAAAATAAAAAGAAAAGCAATTTGAGGCAAAGCCAAATGAAGGAATGACTGATCTAGCCTATACTGAGAGGGTCATGTTGGTTCATCTCGAGACCAACAGTAAGAAATTTGTTATTGTAAGGATAAGTCTTTGGTCCTTTAAGAGGTTCATATAGAAATCAAAATTATGAGTGTAACTCATTTGTGCTTTGTTCTTTCTTATTTATTTATTTTTAAATCTTTATTGTTGAAAGTATTACATATGTCCCCATTTTCCCCCCTGTTGACCCTTTCTAGCCTGCCCCCCTACCCACCCCAAGTCTTCACTACACTACTGTCTGTGTCCATGGGTTTGGCATATATATGCATACAAGGTCTTTAGTTGATCTCTTCCTACCCATTCTTGCCTTTCCTCTAAGATTCTGTTCTTACCCATAAAACTCCTAGGTTACCACGTGTGATGACTACATCCAAAAGGAGTGAATGCTTTCAGGTTTTAGTAATATGTGTATCTGGTCATATCAGTGCGTTAAAAATGACATTCAAAGAATGCTCTATTTCAAAATAATTTAGGTGAATTTCAATGGTCACGCAATGGAGTGCTCTCTGGAAATGAGAATTTAGTCAATCTTTTCCTTGCTTTTTTTCTGGATGATGGGGAAGAACACCTCTTTTATGAGCACTATATAATATTTGCAGTCACCTTTTTAAATCTTTTTGGGACAGTACAGGGAAACATATTAGGTCATAACTCAGTGCTGGAGAAATATTCTGATGATGAACCTAGCTTGTTCAAAGCCTCTTTGATATTAATCTGCCACATACAATCACTGTGTGTGAGATTGAAGATTGTATTTCAGGTGTATGTTCCAGAAAAACAACCTTAACATACACTTCATCCAAATCATTGGAGAGGTATTCCTCTCCAGAAAAGAAGTCTAGCAGTGGAAATATGGACAGATTCCAAGGAACACAATGACCTAGTTTCTCAATTTATAGTCTACTTGATATCATGATCAGTGACAAAAATTACTGTATATTCCCCTGAGTTTCTATGAACTAGAATTATTCACACCAGTGAGAAGAAAATGTATTTTCATATTCAAGAACCCTTTTATTTGGATTAAGCACCAAACATTGTAAATAATACATTTGGTATATACTCAACACTCCCTGTTTCTATATGCAGAGGAGGAAAGAAAATTAGGGTGGAGGGGAGACGGTTATGAGGGTGCTGTTCTTAGAAATTGGGCATAGCAATCGTTATACTTTGTTTGTACAATTAGTTTAGCATAAAAGTCAAGTTAGCATTTAAATTAATTTATCTTAAATATATTTATTTTTTTCAGATTTTATTCATAAAGTTTAAACATTCAAAGCACAGGTTTTCTCTCTCAAGATTTTAATTTATCTACTTTCAAGATAAGTTATTTTAGCATATTTAGCCATCTTCTTTCATTACTCTTGATACTTTAATTTGCTTTTATCAATCAGTTGCCACTTGCCTGCACTCCTTTCTGCCATGTAAGTAAGGCACTTTCTTTGGTGTTGAAGACCTAAGAAATGGGGATGCAATATTGAAAGAGTATTTGTTTTTCCTCCCCATCAGTATCCTAGAAATTTAATCTTTTTTACTTGAGGCCATGCATTTTGATTTCAATGGCTAACCTTTGATCACTGTACAAAATACTATCTCACTGATGGGGATTGATTATGAAGTTAATTAAAATGATTGGCTGTAATTAACCACAATCCCATGACGAAAATGCAGATTTAGGGGTTCGGTTCAGAGAAATAAATATCCTGAACCTGCCACTGTTGTGTAATCTCTAGGGGCAGTATATTTATTTTTGCCAGTGAGCCAATCTAGTCTCAGAGGATTTTAGTGTACTTCTGCTGGTGTTAACTGAGAAATGTGAGTGTGTGTATCTTATTTGAATTTTATTTATCATGATAATAAGAGAGATCTATATACCTTTTAATTCAGGGTTAGCTTTTCTGCTTAATTTTCCCTGCAGTCTGTCAGTGCTCAAAAACATCAACTGATAGATTTCTATATAGCTGCCCAGGCAGCTGTGGTAATGAAATGTGAATGTGCTTTTACAATATCTGAAACTCCTGCTTGAGATTATAAGCAGAAAGAAACAACAGCATTTTAAAAAGATGTTGGCATATTCTTTAAATGTTGTTCTGAAAATGATGAAACAAAATAATTTATTATTCTAGGGCTGCTGTAGCTTTGTTGGTTTTAACAAGACACCCTCCCATTATAATCCGTTGCATCTCTGTCTTTCTCTCTCTCTCTTTAGGGCTCATTATAACAGAAATCTGGAGATCTGGCTCTCAAAGATGGCACAGTAATAAGCACCAAAGGGTTGGTCTCAAAGAAATGAGATACAATCCTGCATGGGTGAAACACTAGAGAAAATAAAAAGGCTTTTTTTTTAGTGTCTTCATGCATATACTCTTATGATATTCAGTGATTTAGAAAATATTTTCTATAATTTGAGTGAGACAGGCCATGTTTTCACTGAATATTACAGATTAATTTTTTTGTATTATATTTGTCTGAGCATGAAATAAGTATTCCTAAAAA
Source organism: Antrozous pallidus (assembly GCA_027563665.1). Classification (NCBI taxonomy): domain Eukaryota; kingdom Metazoa; phylum Chordata; class Mammalia; order Chiroptera; family Vespertilionidae; genus Antrozous; species Antrozous pallidus. The sequence goes on along the minus strand of CM050508.1, from coordinate 159,973,730 downwards.
TAGAGATTTAGAGTCTACATAAAATCAACATGTTCAGACTGTATTTTTATTATTTTCCTTAAATGCATAGAACAGATGGTTTGTTTTATTTTGTGTATTGAAATTAACAGTTGCTGGTCAACCAAAGAAAATCAGTGATAAATAATGTTTAGAGGTACAAACTCAACATGCTGACTCTGTCTCAAGCCTAAGGCAGTCCTATGTGCAGCTTGCTCTCAGATCCCCGCCAGGGAACAAGCTAGAGGCCCAAATGTCACTGCTGGAAAAATGCAGTATATTCCAGAGTCATTCATTTGGGGTTCTGAAGCTGCCAAGAACTCTGCACTTAAGTTGGCATAGAGAACATTTTAGCAATGATGGGGGTAAGAGAAGAGCACTTCCGTCCACCAGGAACAAAAGAAGATGACTCTTATTAAACCACAATACATAGATTTTAGAGACAATAACTGGGGTGTCTAATTAATGAGATATTTGTTAAGAACCATAGGCAACTAATACTACTTCACCTCAAATTATTAGAACTCTTTGAAGTGAACATCTACACAATATCTTAAATTTCCACAAGAAATTTTGTCTCAAAATATAACTTAGGAGGAAATATTTTCAAAAGAATTATTGAGAAATATACTTGAATCTTTCTCCTTTACAAAAAAAAAATCCAAAATCTCTCAGACAACATCTAACGTTATGAGAAATTCATATTTTTGTTTGCCCTAAAATCTAATGTATTTCATGTATATTTCTGCCTTAACCTTTTAGCTTCAAGCTTTGTTCCAGGAAGGTAGCTATGAACATACCTATCTTTTTGAAAGTAAAGTTTTATGGAAAAACATGCAGGAATAACAACATATATAACTTTCCTCACTTGATATAGAGTTTTACTAATTTATCTATTTTGGTTTATGTGAGTATATGCACCAAATTTAAAAGTCTGTAATCCCAAGTTTATGCAAGTAAATTTTATCAGAAGTTATTAATAATCAATACTCAATGATCAATGCACTTGCCATCTTAATTTTTAAACATTTGAATATAGGGTCAGAACAGATAGCAGTACTCTTGTTCAAGTGTCTAAGTATTTCCCTAAGCCCAGAAAACATAGTCAATAAGGTCCAGAATTTTATCTTTTACAGGTAAATGGTATCAGGTATGGAATTAGAATTGGTTTCATTTGGTCCAGATTAATTTTTGTACCAGTCTCATAAGTTTAATATTTTTCTAGGCATAGGGGTTTGGAAATGTTATGAAAATTGTGTAAAACCAGTATCTTATTTTTTTTAAAGTATATTTTATTGATTATTTACAGAGTGGAAGGGAGAGGGATAGAAAGTCAGAAACATCGATGAGAGAGAGACATCGATCAGCTGCCTCTTGCCTGCCCCCTACTGGGGATGTGCCCACAGCCAAGGTACATGCCCTTGCCAGAACTGAACCTGGGACCCTTCAGTCCACAGTCCGACACTCTATCCACTGAGCCAAACCGGTCTCAGCCGAGTATCTTATTTTCTAAGAGCTGATGATGGTTGGGATGGGAAGGAATAAGATCCACACTCAAGGCACATGTATTAGGTTGTGTTCACTGGAACAGAGCCCAGCTCAACCTACATGTGTGAGATATGCAGCTTCTCCCACTGTCCACGCTGATGATTTTTGAATGGGATGCTAAGGGCAAGAATTCTGTGTGTTGTGGTTTGGGTTCCTCTAGAATCCAACCCTGAGACAAGATTCAAAGGCAATTAGTTTCTCAGGAGGGATTTCAGGAAGTACTTATAGGAGAGTGGGGAAGAAGGACAAGGGATGAAAGAAAGCAAATAGAGGCTGAGATGCTTGTCTGTTATACCTAATTTTGTCTCCCCAATCTCTATAGCAATGCAGGGCCAAAGCTATAGAGATTGACCATAATTGTGGTCAATAAACAATTATTATGAATGGTGGATGGATGAAGGTGATTTCCTTCCTGATATCTAGCCAAGTCCCTGATTTCCAAGTTCTAAGAAGGCCCTGGAAGCCCGTCCATAGGAAACAGTGTTCAGAGATATTTACCAGGGTGGGATGACAGGGTTAGGGAAAGCCTAAAAGAAACTAGATGCAGTATTATAAGTTTCCAAGAATGAAAAGGGACATAATTTCCATCATAATTATCTTTCCCCCTCTTCTGTCTCATCAGTAGGGATAGGCAGTAGATAGAACATGGTCTCTGGGCACCTGGAATGCCATAAAACATGGGCTATTTCATGTATTCCCAGAGACACATGGTGCTTTCCTAGTCTCTAACTCCACAGCTCTAAGGCCCCAAGGATAGGCCCTGGGGAGTTGGCCTTTGTATCCTTAGTTCCCAGGGATTTATCAGCTGAATGAGAGGTTGCCACTATGAAATTGCTTGACGATTTCCTTACTGCCTGAACGCTAAAATCTGAATGTGAAGCACCTAGAACTGAGGGATGATTAAACGTTGGCATCCGTGTTCAGTTTTTGACCTGGATAACATCTAGAAGATAGGAAACATTAATTCTATCCTGTCTCAGGCAGTATTTGGATTTATGGTCAGAAAAGAACTACTTTAGTTCCTTGAAGCATTTACCTCATCTATAAAATAAGAACTATAGCTTCCTATCACTTAAACTTAGAGGGATTTACTGAACTTAAACAAATGGTTAGTTTTGTATTATACTTTGCATTCTTTGAATATCTTATTTTTTTCCAAACATGTTATTTGGTCCTTTCAGCAACAAAATGAAGCAAGTGAGCTATTATAAACTTAAGTGGCAGGTTAAATAAAAAATACACAGGAAAGCTCTTTGAATTATTTAACTCTTATAGCTCGTAATGACAGAGTTACACGATTTTTAACATAGATAGGGCATTCAGAACATTTATTTCCTAACATGTGCAAGCCTCTGTTCTGTGTATGATACATGAAACTTGCTCCACTCTCATAATAACCCTGAGTGGTAGGGTGGTAGGCCTAATTTTTAATTCCTCCCGGTCCAATTCTTCACATCATTGCCATGACCTCATTGTGGGAGAATCATATTTCTCTTACCCTTGACTTGGCCTTGTGAGCTATTTTATCCAGTTACATGTGGTCCTAATACTGAGTATTAGTTAGGGTTCTTTATAAAATCAATAGGGTATATATTATCCTACTTATCATAAACTTATTATAAGGCATTGGCTCACATGATTATGGAGGCTGAGAAGTCTAACACCCTGTAGGCAGTAAGCTGGAGACCCAGGAGAGCCGATGGTGCAGTTCTCGTCTGAGTTTGTAGGCTTGAGAATTAGGAGAGTCAAGAGTTTCAGTCTGAGTCCAATTCCTAAGGCAGGAGATCCATGTCCCAGCCTAAAAACAGGCAGAGAGAATGAAGTCACCCTTCCTGACTTTTCTTTTCATTCCTTCAACAAATTGGATGAGGCCCACCCACATTGGGGAGGATGATCTGTTTTACTCAGTCTACTGATGCCAAAATAAATCTCATCCAGAAACCCCTTTAGGTACACACCCAGAATAATGTTTAGCCAAATATCTGGGCACCCCACAGCTCAGTCAAATGAACACATAAAGTTAACATCATGCTCTGATTTGGGAGGTGATCAAGAAGTCTTCCCACAGGAGGTGGTGCTTATACTGAGTCTTATCTAAGAGAGAGTATGTATATGTATAACATTCACCTAACATATATTATATACTTATTAAATACTAAGTTATTTTTTTCTATCTCCTTCAAAAGTCATAAGGACAAACATTTCTTTGTCCAGTGGAACTTTTCAGGTTATGAAGCATGAGAGATTCCCCTCCCCGCCCCCCCATGCACTGAACTAAAGAAATGCTGACTCTCTGGCTGATGATGGGGGTCACTGGCATGGTTCACTTGTAATTGCACAACATAATTCCACTCCCAAATCGAATGTTTTTTGGTGGTGTTTTAAAATATCCAACTGCTTTTTACTTATGAGGTGAATTTACAGTGAGTTATGTTACAAGGTAATTTAACCTGACAAGACACACCATACTAAACATTCACAGACACAGTTTTGTTTGTCCCCCGAGAAGAAGCTGTTAGAATAGAGTGGTAATCGCTGTAACATGATCAGCATGGGGGAGATTGATCATACCCAGGAAAGTGACCTCTTGGAGTTTCTTTGCAAAAGGCACACCTTTCGTGTTGATTGATTACACATCATGGTGACCGTTCCTGGGTGGGGAAACCCAGTGTGGTCCCTACCTTCTGCTGGCACACGTATATTTTTTGTGTGTGTTAGAGTTCATGCAAGATTGATGTGCAGCAGCTGTACAGTAGGGTCCCAAATATTCATGCCTTGAAAATCCAGCTAGTTTTGGAGAGGGAGAGAAAAAGATGCACTCTCCGCAAACATAAACACAAAAAGCCCATGCAAGATGGTGATTAAATTTGAATAAACCCACGGAGAGTGGTCCTTTTCAGAATTGCTGAGGAGGGGATGGAGATGTATTCTTGGAAGAAAAGGCCAATGCCCTCTACATCTTGTGTCCAACATGCCTCCAGGTTAGTGGTGTATTCGTAGTTTTCACTTTTGACTTTTATTCCAGATCATTACTCTTTCACTTTCATGCAAAATCTCTGTTCATTGAGGCTTACTCCATCCTTCACACAAAATTGTTGATGTCATCACTTGCCTAGCCAGTTATTTTCCCCTCACTCTTTGAAATAATTGACACTGGCTTTATAGTCCTTTACTTCATGCCATTTCTCTCCACCCTCCTGAGTACTTACTTCAAGGATAGTACATCCATTCCAGTCTCTCTGTGCCTTTACCTCCCCACCTTCAGCGATCTTGACCTTTATTTACTCACTTCCCAGAGCAAGTTAGCATCTGTTGTCATCATCTGAAACTGCTTCACTTTTGAAATACAAATTAAAAACATTGTTGTCTCTGACCACGTCTCTCTATCTTTGCCTCTTCCTCTGCTTTGTGACTAGCTTTGTTCCTCACATTCTTCGGGCTTCTAATCCCTTGATTATTTTACTTTTCCTCTGTTAGCTCCCTCTCATTGTTACTTTCTTACCCAGCCTAAACTTTCTCATCGATTACTTCAAACAATTTTTATTTGTGCTGTTATCTTCAAGTCCTTTATACTATTTTAATGTCTCAGCCATTGGGAAAAATTCTAAAGTTTACTTCAATCTGATTTTCCCCTCTTCTCTTTATCCAGGATGACCGTTACTTAAAAAAATGTCAATCACGCAGCTCTGAAAATGCCACTTAAATGTTATTAATTCCAATTAATTTCATGATCTTCAACCTCAGATGGATCAATAACACCGACAATTTTTCTATAGAGCCCTCATTACTTTTTCTCCCATTCTGAGAACCAGGTTTCTAAAACGTCTCCAATCTCTTCAACTATCCATGCTTCCTATCTCTCTTCCTCTTAGCAGATGGCTTTGCCTCTGACTTCATGAAGAAAAGAGAAATCACTAGATTGAAACTACTTCAAAGTTCTGCCACCTCACCCACAAATTTATCATATTCAGCCAGTTCTGGTTCTTACATCTCAGTGGAAGTGGAAAATGTGATTTTTGTTTTAAAGCTAGTCCTCTGTGACTCCATATCTTTCCCCTCTCATCATTGTTTGCTTATCTAATATATCCAATTTCTTATACTAGAAACTTGTTTCTCACCTTTGACTCTTTATTTTTCCTCATTTTTCATATTACACAATCACTAAGACTTGTCAAAACTATCTCCTAAATATTTCTTAAATTCATATTTTTTTCTTCATTCTGTAGCCACTGGGTTGCCACAATAGCCTTTTTATGACCAACCATTTGGCCTCCAATTGTACCTCAATCCAATCTGTTCTCTGTATCTCAGCCAGAGTGATTTTTCCAAATGTCAGCATGATCCTGTGACTTCCCAGCTTAAAATATCTCTTTGCTCCACATTGCCTTTAAAGTTCAAAGTCTTTAAAGCAGGTTTCAAGTCTTACCTTATAAACTTACCTCTCTTGCTTTATTTCTCACCAATGCCTCCTACCTAACTTAAACCAAACTAAGCTATGAATCAACTGGATTTTCCCAAATGTGAAACACCTGGTCTTATGGTCATGGCACTTGTAGTAGCTATTACAGTAATAATAATAAGGATAAAATACAATATAGAATAAGTGTTAAAGTATAGAATTAAAGTGTGAAATGTAATGTAAACAAATTTAGTATGGAATGTAATGTAATTGATAAGCACCCTTGAGTGGCCTGTATGTAGAAAATAGATAAAGTGATCTGTACCCCATATGTAAGACCAGATAGCAAGGCTCCTGGGACCCACTGATAAGACACACTGAAGATCCTCATCTGACCACATAAAAAGACAAAGCCCCAGAAGAGATAAGAGACACTTGCCTGCCCCTCCACAGACGGTCGCTCTCCACCCGCCTGCCTGCATCTGCCTGAGCTCTGCCGTGGACCGAGTCTGAACCATGAGCTGTGAAACCGAGGCCTTAAACAAGATGCCGAGCTGCAGCTGCAACACCCATTGTCCAGTGTGTGTGTGTGTCTGCTGGCGCGGATCTCCGGGTGGTCTGCTGAGGTCTGGTAACCACCAGGACCCTGGTAAATAAACTGTGTGTGATTCGTGCATTGCATGTCTGTCTCCTGTGTAATTTATGCTCGGTCAATATTAAGTAAATACCTTGGGTCGTACGTGTGTGTCAGTGTCTGTTTAGAGACTGGCTGAGGCACCCTAGGTCACCTGTGCTTATGTCCCTAAAAAAGAAACTGGGACAATAGCTTTTATCTTTTTAAAAATGTTTATTTTAGGTTTCAACTTAGTACCTCCTCTATAATCTTCAAACTTGACCCTTTCTTCAAGATAGAGTGATATCTTTCTTGTGTTTTTCCATTGCATCTTGTATTTTCACCATTTTAGTTCTTATCACACTGTATTGCAATTGTTTGTTTTTTTGTGCTCTCCCATATTAGCCAATGAGTTCCTGGGGGAGGGGGGCGTTGGGGTAGGAGTTGTCTTTTTCACTGGGCTATCCCCAGTGGACTTAACACAACATAGAGGCTCAATCAATGTTTGTTGACATAACGGATGCCAGTAGCATAGTGACATGTGCTGTGGTATTTATCTGTCCTGAGTGTAGAAATATATAAATGGTTGGAACTATTGGTAGTCACCTTGAAGAAATAAAGAGAAAATGTGGGCATCTCATTCAAAAAAGCAAAGAAGAGAATCACAAAGTATAATCATGACACATTTTAAATTCATGTTTATTTAAAAATAATTTTTTATTTTGGGATTTGCATGGGCTTCTGATACTCTAGGACATTTATTTTCATACATCTGTCTGTTATAAATGAAATGATCCTCTACAGAGTTTTTTAGAGGGGAGATGGATGGGTAGGGAAGATAATCTCTTGGTTTTGTAGCCATTTTATGCCAGAAAAATTTTCAAACATGATGCTAAGATGTAGTAGTTTGTTTTCATGTCAGGTGGTAAGGCTTCTTCCTTCAATAGTGGCATTTTTTTAGGAATTACCTATCACAGATAATTTCCAGGAGGACATTTGAAATGGACTATTATATAAATAGGAATTTTCAAGTAGCCAGTTTAAAACTCTTGGATGAGCCTGGCCAGCATGGCTCAATGGTTGTGTCAACCTATGAACTAGGAGGTCAAGGTTTGATTCCTGGTTTGGGCACATGCTTGGGTTGCAGGCTCATTCCCCATTTGGAACATGCAGGAGGCAGCTGATCAATGAGTTTTCATCATTGATGTTTCTATCTCTCTTTTTCTCTCCCTTCCTCTCTGAAATCAATAAAAATATAAAATGTTCACTGCACGCGCGCACGTGCACACACACACACACACACACACACACACACCCCTCTTGGATGAAATAGTAAAAGGATGGTGGGTCTAATAGAACTCTTTGTTACAAATATTATTGCTAAAGATAACTTTTTAGGTCTTTCATAATTCTGGCTTGCACCCACTTACTGCTAGTTTTAGTCATGTTTCAGGGAGAGTATTTGACAATTAAGTACTAATGAGGTTTGGTGTACAAATGTAACCTTCTATCAGGTAGGGCAATTAAAATGTTACATCTGAAAAAGCACATAGTCTGGTTTCTGCTTAGGGATGTATTATATTAGCTTACATTTGGACATGCTTTTGCTTTATTCTCTTCAATTAATGACATCTCCCAATTTACTCTCTTGCTCAGGCTAGCTCTTCTCCTCAAGGGCAAATGAAAATAAACCCCAGACCATCAGTTTGATCCCATAAAGGATAGTTGGTACTCACTGAACAGAACATAAAACGACATACCTTGCTCATGTCCACACTTTAACTAGCTCCCTTTCAATTGTGACTTAAAAAAGAAAAGTGCAAAAGTGAGATTGGATAGTTTTTTCTTCAAGGACATCATTTTTCTCCTGAATAAATAAGTCAAAGCAGCCTGGTCAATAGGGAACTATTACTGTTACTGCTTCCCTTTCTTGGATACTCTGGTATTTTAGAATCCTAGGGTAAGGTAAAGAAAAATGGACCAGGCTGGCTCACAAAACCCTAGGGAACTTGTCTTCCTAATAATACCAGGATCATAAAAACAAGCAATGTAACAAATTAAGCCTAATTCTAAGGCAGAAACTTTTTTCCATTATGTATTTCAATTATTTATTTAAATGCAAAAATGTAAAATTAAACAATGATAATTAAATATAAAAGTACAGACAGAATAATCATGAGCGTACTTAGGACACAGAGGAAAAAAAAAAGCTGAACATGCTATGTCTTCTCGATAGCACAGATTCTTATTATTAGAATTCAATTATTCCATTAATGCAATCAAGTCAGTCTATGAACTATAAATTACATGGTCTAATTATTTCGCAGGTTGTGGATCTGACCTTCAATTTTGGTCCTGTATTAGTCTGCTTGGGCTGCTATAAACGAACAAACAAACAAACAAACCCACAGACTATGTGGCTTAAATACAAACATTTTATTTTCCTAGTTTTAAAGGCTGGAAAGTTCAAGATCACGGTTCCAGAAGAGTTTGGTTTCTGGTGAGAGCTTTTTTCCTGGCTTGCAGACTGCCACTTTTGTGCTCACATGGCCTTTCTTTGAGAGTGCCTAGAAAGAGGGAGATTTATCTCTTCTCTTCTTATAAGGCCACCAGTTCTATAAGATTAAGGTTCTACACTTATGACTTCATTTAACCTTAATTATCTCCTAAAGACACTATCTCTAAATACAGTCACATGGAAGGTTAGAGTCTCAACATATGGAATGGGGGCCAGGGGGCACAACTCAGGCCCTAAAAAGACTAAGAGAGATTATTAGAGTTTAAGAACAAGTGTACAGCTCATATGCAGTGCCAGGGCTATGAATGAAGAGTATAGAGCAGTTAAAATTAGAATTCTCAAATTTTAATTTAAACTGCTGAAATAAACGGAGATAAATTATGTGATGGAAATAAGATGCATCATCTGTTCTTCCTTAAGAAAGAACTTATTGCCGAGCTATTGGGAGTTCTGTTTGCAGACAGATTTCAATGATCAGCTCCTGCAATTTAGAGAGCTCCTTGCCCAAGGTTAGAACTTTCACAACACTGCCCATATCCAAAGACTGATCAAGGTAGGGGGTTAAGAGATGGCTATTTTGACACAGCAAGTGACAGCTTTTATGGGTCAGTTTAGCTGTAGAGTGCCCCATGGGGTAAGCTGAAGCTATCATCAGGCTGCTTCCTTTTTCTCTGTTCTATGGGTATTAATCTGATGGCACAGCCTAATAAACATTCTACATTTAATTATATATCCTGTCTCATTGTCTGATTCCTGAAAAACCTAACCTGAAATAGGTTGTGATCCAGTTCCATATGACTAATCAGTTTAGAACAATTATAAATTACTAGAGGCCTGGTGCATGAATTCGTGCATGGGTGGGGTCCAGCAGCCCACCCTGATCAGGCCCAGAGGAAGGGACCTTGGCCAGCCAGTACCACCTCCTGGTTGAACTCCCAGTGGAGGGGGTAATTTGTGTATTAGCCTTTTATTATATAGGATGATCAAAAGTAAAATAATGAGCTGACTTTATGTATAATGACAACTAACTTGATTCATTTGACCCAACACTATATCCAAGGATATTTATTGTGTGTTTTTTTGTATTTAGTGCACAAATGTGTGTGTACATAATTTTTATGAAGTTGGTCAGTATATATAAATTCATTTATGTTTGTTTATTAAATTGAGGTCTTTCTTCCATGTCAGTACCTAGACAGTTTCACAATACATAGACAGTTTCAACTATCTCTCCCAATTTTTTTTACTTTTTAGGGTTTGGGTTGATTTTATTTATTTTTATTATAATATACAAAAAAATCTTTTGCCAGATTGCAGATACAAAATAATTACCCATTTACATGAAATAAACATTAATATTTCAAGAAAAATGATTTTAAATATAATAATATTACCAAAACTGTACTAACATAGTATAATATCACAAAAGTTGTAGGAAATATAAAAAATATGCAAACAACAGGATTATTTCTATTACATTCTGAAATATTTATTTCTCTGGCTCTATTTTTGTTCATCAGTTTATGTTGTTCATTATATCTCACAAATGAGGAAGATCATGTGATATTTATCTTTTTCTAACTGGCTTATTTCGCTTAGCATAATGCTCTTCAGGTTCATCCATGCTGTTTTGAATGGTAAGAACTTCTTTTTTACAGCAGTGTAGTATTCCACTGTGTAGATGTACCACTGTTTTTTTTTTAATGGTTACATTTATTTTATTTTTACTTTTTTTAAATCTTTATTGTTCAGTTTATTAATTACATTGTCCCCCCCCTTTTTTTCCCTATAGCTCCCTTCCACCTGGTACCCAACCCGCCCTCTGCCCTCACCTCCCCCTCACTGTCCTCTCCCATAGCTGCTGCACTTCCCACCCCCCTTTTTCTCCCCAAGAATTGTCAGTCCATTCCCTCTCAATGTCCATGATTCTGTTATATTCACCAGTTTATCCTCTTCATCAGATTATTAATTCACTTGATTTTTAGATTTATTTGTTGATAGATGTGTATTTGTTGTTCATAATTTTTATTTTTACCTATTTCTTCTTCCTCTTCTTAAAGAATATCTTTCAGCATTTCTTATACTATTAGTTTGGTGGTGATGAACTCCTTTAGCTTTTTCTTATCTGTGAAGCACTTTATCTGACCTTCAATTCTGAATGATAGTTTTGCTGGATAGAGTAATCTTGGTTGTAGATTCTTGCTATTCATCACTTTGAATATTTCTTGCCACTCCCATCTGGCCTGCATCGTTTCTGTTGAGAAATCTGCTGACAGTCGTATGGGTGCTCCCTTATAGGTAACTAACTGTTTTTCTCTTGCTGCTTTTAATATTCTCTCTTTGTATTTTGCTCTTGGCATTTTAATTATGATGTGCCTTGGTGTGGTCCTCTTAGGGTTCCTATATATTGGGGTTCTGTGTGCTTCATGGACTTTTAAGTCAATTTTTTTCACCAGGTGGGGGAAGTTTTCGATCACTATTTCTTCAAATAGGTTTTCATTATCTTGCTCTCTCTCTTTTTCTGGCACCCCTATAATTTGGATGTTGGTATGCTTGAGGTTGTCCCTTACACTATCTTCAATTTTTTGGATTCTTTTGGTTACTTGCTTTTTCAGCTGAGTGGATTTTATCTCTTTGTACTTCAAATCTTTAACTTGGTTCTTGGGGTGCTCTAGAATACTATTAGGTCTTTGTATAATATTTTTTATTTCAGTCAGTGTATGCTTAATTTCTGGTTGGTCCTTTTTCATATCTTGAGAGTCTCGTTCATATCCTTGAGAGTCTCGTTCATATCCTTGTAGGTCTTGATCATTTCTTTGTAGGATTCATTCATTTCCATGTTGGTCTTGCTCATTTCCTTGCAGGTCTCATTCATTTCCTTGAGGGTCTCATTCATTTCCTTCTAGGTCTTGCTTATTTCCTTATAGGACTCGACCTTTTCTAGGAGCCTCTTGAAAAGCCCTATAACTGTGGTTTTGAATTCCATGTCCAGTCGGGGTTTTTTTCCTCCATTTCTTTCATGTCTGATTTCTTTCCATGTCTCTGCATGGTGGCTGCTTCCCTGAGTTGGTCAATTAGCTTTGTGTGGTAGACGTCCTACAAGGGACAGTGGCTCAGCCTCCCCAGTTACCTGAGGTGGATATGGGTTACACAGTCTTGTTGAAGTTAAGCTCAGGTTAATCATTATTAGCACTTGGAGGGGTTGACCTCCAGGCCAATTGTCTGTTGACATTCAGCTGTGCTCGGGTTGGATGGGCAGAGTCTCTGGACCAAGCAGACAGCGTCAGCTGCGCCCTATGCAGCCCCAGGGTCTCTGAGAGAGAGCCACTGCTGACCTCCACTGGCTGCCGGAGAATTCAGACTCTCCCCAAATGAGTCTGCACACCCAATGTCTCACCCAAGATCACAAAACAATGCAGTCTGACGGTTTCCTGAATGAAAGAGCAAGTCACAAGTGCTCTCTGCACTGTCAGGCAGTTGCACTGTTCCCAAACTTAAGTGCACTCCGCACAAGCTTGACTTCTCCACAAGCCTGCCGACCCCTGCAGCACCCGAGCTTTAGTGTGCCCTCCCACTGTCCAGTTTTTACCCCGTATGATAGTGGGTTCCCTGGACTTCGCCCAGAGCTGGAGAATCAGTCCAGTGGGATGTGCCTTCGTCTCCCCCGTTCAAGAAAACTGGCTGGTTTTCAGCCGCCCGCCCTATCCAGTGGTGTGCGCTCCTCCAAACCTCTCTCCTTGCGTATCTTCAACGCTGTCCACCACCGCTCCTCCGAGTCACAGTGTCTTATTTTCACTTTTATTTGTGGAATTTTCACTTAGCCAGCTTTCCGGTGATTCTGGATGGTGTTTGTTCTTTCGTTAAGTTGTAGTTTTGAAATTGCTCTGTATGATGGCAAGATAGGTGTTTTACATATGGCACCATCTTGGTTCTCTCTTACCTCTCTTCAAGTAGGTTTTCATTAACTTGCTCTCTCTCTTTTTCTGGCACCCCTATAATTTGGATGTTGGTATGCTTGAGGTTGTCCCAGAGGCCCCTTACACTATCTTCAATTATTTGAATTCTTTTGGCTTCTTGCTTTTCCAGCTGAGTGGATTTTGCTTCTTTATATTTCAAATCTTTGACTTGGTTGTTGCAGTCATCTGGACTGCTTTTAGGTCTTTGTATAATATTTTTTGTTTCAGTCACTATATGCTTAATTTCTAGTTGGTCCTTTTTCATTTCCTCATAGGTGTTGTTCATTTCCTTGTAGTTCTCATTACATTCATTGGCCTTTTCTAGGAGCCTCTTGAAAAACCTTATTACTGTGGTTTTGAACTCTATGTCTAGTCATCTTTTTTCTCCATTTCTTTCACACCTGATTTCTTTCCATGTCTCTGCATGGTGGCTGTTTTCCTGAGTTGGTCGATTAGCTTTGTGTGGTAGATGTCCTCTAAAGGACAGTGGCTCAGCCTCCCCAGTTACCCGAGGTGGATACTCTTACTGCAATTCTTTATAGGTTGTACAGTATTTTTGAAGTTATGCCCAGCTTGTTGTTGTTAGCCCCAGGAGAGTTTGACCTCCAGGCCAATTGGCTGTGAAGGAAAACTGTGTTCAGGTTGGATGGGCGGAGTCTCCGAGCTGAGCAGGCAGTGTCCGCATCAGCTATGCCCTATGTGGTGCGCGAGTCTCTGTGTTGGGTAGTAATGGCTGCAGGCACCTCCAAGAGAAAACCGCGGCTGGTCTCTACCCATTGCCAGACAACTCTGCCTCTCCGCAAATTAGTCTGCACACACAAAGTGTCACCCAGGGCTGTAAAACAAAGCAGTCCAGTGGTCTCCCGAATGAGGGAGCAAATCACGAGTCCTCTCTGTACGGTTGCACACTTCTGTCCCCAAGTTTACGCACAAACTGCTGTTCCAAGCTACGCACACTCTCCTCAAACTTGGAGACCTCAGCTGCGCCCGGATTTTAGCTTGCCTTTCCCGGACCCTGGACCTCATGTGGAACTGAGGGATCAGTGCAGTGGGATGTCTCCACCCTCCCCATTGGTAAAAACCAGCCGAGTTTGCTGCTGCCCACCCCTCACCACTCATGCCTGCAAGGCTCTGAACCTCTCTTTGCGCGTATCTTCAAGGCTGCGTACCACTGCTCTTCTGAGTCACAGTGTCCTACCTTTACTTTTATCTGTGGAGTTTTCACTCAGCCAGCTTTCAGGTGATTCTGGATGATGTTTATTTTGTTGTTAAGTTGTAGTTTTGGAATTGTTGTCTGGGGCAGCAAAATAGGTGTTTACCTATGCTGTCATCTTGGTTCCTCCAATGTACCACAGTTTTTTAATCCATTCATCTGCTGAGGGGCAGTTAGCCTGTTTTGAAATCTTAGCTGTTGTAAATTGTGGTGAACATAGGGGTACATACATCCTTTCTGTATGGTGATTCTGGTTTCTTGGGATATGTTCTAGAAGTAGGATTACTGGGTCAAATTAGATTTCCATTTTTAAGTTTTTGAGAAAACATCATACTGTTTTCCACAGTGGCTGCACCAGTCTGCATTCCCACCAGCAGTGCAAAAG